>CM060918.1:499887278-501148428 GCA_030737875.1 Allium sativum
ATTTTTGAATATCAATTCAAACTAGTCGGGATTAGCGAACCTTACCGAAGTAATCATTTGTTTTAATTTCCCAATCCCAACCTATTCATCCCATGAAGTAAAACTGGTAATACTTCTTATCTAACACCACAGTGTTATCGGTAAATTCAATTACCATTTCACGTTCAAATCTAATTAAAGATTTAACTATCGCCTGGAGCAAAACTGGTGATACTCCATTTTCGATCTTTTCAATCTAATTAAAGATTCATTAAAACTCCACTTAGTTTTAATCGTTAACTGGGTTAAAGAATCAGTGTCATTTAAAACACAGTTCACGATAAACCCAAAATCACATTCCATTAATTATCGGGTTAAAGAACGAGTGTTGTTTTTAAAAAAACACTGTCCACGATAAACCCAAAAGTCAATATCCATTCAATTCCAATTAAATATTATTTAATTGGTACACTTCATTAAATCTAAATAAAAAGATTTAATCTTTTCTCAACTGGGTTCAAGAACAGTGTTAGTGAAGACACCATTCACGACAAACCCAAATCACATTTGACATTCAATACAAGGCTCTAAATAGAAAATATATCGGCTTATATTCAATATCAAATTCTACGACTAACAAATGTCATATTGGAAATAACGATATATATATATATATCTTTCAAATTTCCATAACAACATCCATATAATCCCGAATTCCAACATCGAAATATTCCGAAGACAATTTCGATTCAAATCCACTCCAATGCAATCATTGGAAATTTTGGTTATTTTTAAAACCCTTTTCAAATTCAATTTATTTATTTAAAAATAAATAGAATTATATTTCTAGTTCAAAACTAGTTCATTTCGATAAAAACCTATTTTTATCTTTTCAAATATGGAGTTTTTCATCCCAAATCTTCACAAATCATTTCTTATGATTTTACATAAATTATTGCTATTTTTAATAATTTTATCAAGGCCCGTACAGTCGATTTCCATCAATGGCCATCGAACTGCACTTACAGCGACCTTTTTCGAATTTGATTTGGACGTATCTCCAAATCCAACCGTTAGATTTCAAATTTCTAATATTCGTTAGAAAGCTTTTTTCGATACGAACCCAAGGTTCCGGTTTTAGGAGAATCCGACGGTCGGATCTCCCGTAATGTCCGTTTGAAATAAATGGTCGAAATTCGCGAACTGCCGCGGCGCGGCGCGTTCTATTCAGGCCATTATATTATATATATAATATATATTTCGTCGATTTCTATTTAAAACGAACTATATAAATAGTTTCAAAAGCAATTTCAACTTCCATTTCAATTCAAAGCAAAATTGAATTCTTCTTTATAAATTCGTTTCAAAGTTCATTTCTATTCAATTCAAATTTCAATTCAATTTGAATTCATTTCAGTTCACTTTCAATTCAATTTGAATTCGTTTTCAATTCAATTCATTTCGAAATCGTTTTCAATTCAATTCATTTCGAAATCGTTTTCAATTCAATTCATTTCGAAATCGTTTTCAATTCAATTCATTTCGAAATCGTTTTCAATTCAATTCATTTCGAAATCGTTTTCAATTCATTTCATTTCGAAATCGTTTTCAATTCAATTCATTTCGAAATCGTTTTCAATTCAATTCATTTCGAAATCGTTTTCAATTCAATTCATTTCGAAATCGTTTTCAATTCAATTCATTTCGAAATCGTTTTCAATTCAATTCATTTCGAAATCGTTTTCAATTCAATTCATTTCGAAATCGTTTTCAATTCAATTCATTTCGAAATCGTTTTCAATTCAATTCATTTCGAAATCGTTTTCAATTCAATTCATTTCGAAATCGTTTTCAATTCATTTCATTTCGAAATCGTTTTCAATTCAATTCATTTCGAAATCGTTTTCAATTCAATTCATTTCGAAATCGTTTTCAATTCAATTCATTTCGAAATCGTTTTCAATTCAATTTATTTCGAAATCGAATAAAATCGATATAAATATCGTTCACGTCAAAATGGCGTCAATCTAATCAACACGGCTTCATAAATTTCTATTTTCAAATATTCTATTTCAAATATTTCTTTTTTTCAAAATAGTTGTTATTATCAAAATATTTCGTTCAACACATGACCAATCTCAATGGATGAGTACTGTCAACACATGAACTTTTATTTTATATCGATAAAGATGTAAACTTTATTATTAAAATATTTCGTTCAACACATGACCAATCTCAATGGATGAAACTGTCAACACATGAACTTTTATTTTATAATATTCTTTATTTTTCAAATTGGAATGAGGCCCAATCAATTACCATATAAAGTTAATTATATGGATTTTCATACAACACATGTATATAATAGCATTGAAAATAATCAACCATCAACCAAAGTGCACTACACTGTATAAGCATCAAATATAGATATTCAACGCTTATAACAGCCCGTCAATCAATCGATCGATATTTTTAATCAATCAGGATGAGTGAACTTCAAATTTCATCCCAACACCGGTGTGGGGTTTCAAACAATCAAACACATATTTTATTTGTGCTGTTGGGCGATGTGTGAAATTTATCGACCCAATCAATGTCCTTCAAATAGGTGTACATAAACAAACCGTCTGGTTTGTAAATGAATATTTATTTATTCACATTCACGTTAAAAATTATATTTTTAACGACAAAACATTTTATCCCAACATATGAACTTCTATTCAATTCATTCTTTAAATAAAATGATATTTTTATTTTTCTAACATATTTTAGAAAATTTCGGCGGCATAACGGCACGATACTAGAAACGGGACAAGGCCTAGCCTTATCCCCGGACTAGTGAAGGCCCACGCCATTCACACATCAATCAAATTCACCAATCAACCAAATTCAAATCAAATCATATAACTAAGCTATGCAACCAAACAAACAAGTCCATGGTCTGTGGACGATTGTGTCGGGTGCTACTAAGCACCGTCTGCATCCTAGTATATATATATAACTAGAAATAAAATTGAAAGGTGAGAAATTCTCACAGATAGCTATCCTAGCTCCACGGCTCTTCTTAGTAGAAAATCTTCGTCGCTCTTGCCCCTTGCCACTTTCTTCGCCCGTATTCTCTACATATGTAAAAATCGAATTTTTACTTCGCTATTCAATATATAAAAATCGAATTTTTACTTCGCTATTCAATATATAAAAATCGAATTTTTTACTTCGCTATTCAATATATAAAAATCGAATTTTTACTTCGTTATTCAATATATAAAAATCGAATTTTTACTTCGCTATTCAATATATAAAAATCGAATTTTTACTTCGCTATTCAATATATAAAAATCGAATTTTTACTTCGCTATTCAATATATAAAAATCGAATTTTTTCTTCGTTATTCAATATATAAAAATCGAATTTTTACTTCGTTATTCAATATATAAAAATCGAATTTTTACTTCGCTATTCAATATATAAAAATCGAATTTTTACTTCGCTATTCAATATATAAAAATCGAATTTTTACTTCGCTATTCAATATATAAAAATCGAATTTTTTTTCCTTTTTATACCCTTTTTTTTTATTATTTAATTCCTAATTTTACTTGTTTAATATCACGAACTTCAAATAAAACCCTACGACTGTCGCCCCCAGAATTTTACCCCCATTCTGAACACAATGGGATATGCCCGATAAGCCAGTTCGACTGTTACGATCAGTTTTCATCAAATTTAAAACATAAATCAGTATATATTCAATTTGAACGTACATTTTAAATTACCGGGGTCACATACTAACTAGAAAAATTCCCGAAAAATATTTTCTAGCTTCGTATTGACGATACAGTCCTAACAAAACTAGTTTCGTCAAATTTTGAGACCGTTGGAAAAATGGCCATTTTCCAGTCGATTAAAATCAACTGAAACTGGTCAAACGCGTTTTCCTTTGCCACGCTCACATATTGATTCGAAAAATTATGAAATTTGAAACCTAGCAATAACTTTACATCACGGACCCAACAAAACTGGTTTCGTCGAAATCCGAGGTCGTTTGCAAAATGTCCATTTTTAAGGGCCTGAATTCCATAGCGACTATTCAGAATTTTCAACTGGACATATCTTTTGATTCCCGCTACGAACTTTTGATTTTTCGGATTCGTTGGAAAGATATTCACTATTAGATTCCATTATTTTTGGTTTCACTAAAATCCGGATTGTTTTGCACCCGGTACATTCAATTGAAGTTTGAAATCGAATTATCGAACTACCGCGCCATTTTCAATTCCATTTATAATTATATATAAATATTTATATTCTAACGACGACGCGTATAATATATACGTTCTAATTATATTCAAAATAAATTTCTCGTCGATATTATTTAAAATAATTCATTTTAAATAATCAAAATTCGATAAAATTGCCAAAATAAAAATTTTAAACTGGCCCAGATTTTCGGGTTGTTACAAAAACATATTTGTAGTGCTTATATAATTGTAGAAGAATAGCATTCCTTCATAAAAGATTTCAGCAAAAAGTTGCGTCCATTTCCATTCGTAATTGAAGAGAAATCTCTTCATGAAAGAAGGCGACTCTTCATAAAAAAGGCTTCTATTTCGAATCGGTCAATTGGTCTAAAAATCATCAGTCGACTGATTGAATCATACTGTAAAAAGTTTGGATTTAAAATCATTTAAAACTAGTCGTTATGTACATAAACATGCTTATCAGTCGACTGCTCATATTTCTAGCAGTCGACTGGTACAGCTAAGTCTGTACAGTCGTGCTTTTTTAAAGCCTTATAATATATGTGTATATATATATATATTTATACCTTGTTTTGTATGTTCATGTTATACTTGAGGATAGATTTTAACATAATTCTTACACAACTCAATACGTATATCTATATATATATAACCTTATCTTCGTGACATGATTTCCATTGCTCTTCACTTTGTTGAAATTGATCAAAATTCTTGTTTTCAACATTCTCCCCCTGTTTGATTGTTGGCAACATGTTCGAATTTCTCCCCCTGATTATTTGGCTCCCCCTGAATTTCTGCAACATTTTGTTAGTTCATAAATTTATAAACTTACCATTTTGATTCCTACAACAAAATGTTAGCACGTATATTTTAAATAAATAGATTCATCATTATGAGCATAGAAAGTATAATTATAAATAGATCCATCATTGTGATCATTGAAAATATAACTCTCCCCCTTTGTCGTTGATTAAAAAGAATTTAAACACTATAAGCACAAAGTAATTGAATAATCTTTCAGGGATCTTTGGAAGACACAATTCCTAATTCTTGTCAAAGTCGTATGAAAGAATTCTCTAAAAGAGGTTTAGTAAAGATGTCAGAAATTTGATTTTCTGAGTTTGCAAACTCTAAGTTGATGGTTTGTTTTTCAATATTATGTCTTAAGAAATGATGTCTTATATCAACGTATTTAGTTCTAGAATGGTTTACCGGATTTTTAGATAACTTTATTGCGCTTGTATTATCGCAATAAATTGTAGAATTAGATAAGTTTATGTTAAAATCTTTTAGCGTTTGCTGCATATCTATTACTTGAGCACAAGTTAGTGCAGAAGATATACATTCAGCTTCACATGTTGACAGTGAAACTCAATTTTGCTTCTTGTTGAACCAAGATATAAGTGATTTACCGATAAAGTGACAAGTTCCACTTGTACTTTTACGATCCGTCTGTGATCCTCCAAAATCAGCATCACTATATGAAACTAATTCGAAGGAACAATCTTTCGGATAGAAAAGTCCAAAATCTTTGGTACTGCTAAGATGAGTAATATACATTTTACTGCTCTTAAATGTGATTCTTTTGGATTGGCTTGAAAATGAGCTCATAAGCAAACACTCATCGAAATATCTGTTCTACTAGCAGTTAAATACAGAAGTGAACCTATCATGCTTCGATATAACTTTTGATCGACACTTTTACCATTTTCATCTTTATCATAGTGTGTCGTCGTGCTCATTGGTGTAGGTTTACTTGACGTGTTTTCCATTCCAAAGTCGGTATGTACGACTTAAGCAGGATCTTTATGTGGATATAGCAGAAAAAATAAACTAGCTAGTTAACTACAATAGTAACGTAAGTTAAACTAAGATATAGAGATATATCACAAATAGAAGATAAAAGTAGTAAGTAAAGACACTAGGAATTTTATATCGGTTCGGAATTCCCGCCCTACGTTCAGTCCTGAAGCTTCTCTTCGGAATTCACTATTACGCCCTCTCTTAACCCGGAGGAATAGGTCACAATACACCCGAGCACAAACAAGGATGTCCACCCTTGAGCACCCGCACAGGACTTCACAAATTACAATAGTTTTGACCTTTGTATGTGTTCTCTATTCAACACTGAGTAGTCACGATGAAGTATTACCTTCCTATAATCTTATTCTTAATTATTTGAAATGTTTGTGAAGCTTGAAGGAAATTTGTTGCTTGTCAAATCAAAAGATGTGAAATGTTATCAAAGATTCAACAAGTAAATTGAATTTGGGAGAGCTTTAGAATGCAGTGAATATACAAGTTCAAATCAGAAAATAGAGAGAACATAATGATAATCGGCGATTTGGAAAACATGTTTGTAGTGTTTATGTAATTGTAGAAGAGTAGCATACCTTTATAAAAGATTTCAGCAAAAAATTGCATCCATTTCCATTCGTAATTGAAGAGAAATCTCTTTATGAAAGAAGGTAACTCATCATAAAAAGGCTTCTGTTTTGAATCAGTCAACTGGACTAAAAATCATCGGTCGACTGATTGAATCATACTGTAAAAAGTTTGGATTTAAAATCATTTAAAACTAGTCGTTATGTACAGAAACATGTTTACCATTCGACTGGTTATATTTCTAGCAGTCGACTGGTACAGCTAAGTTTGTACAGTTATGGCTTTTTAAAGCCTTATAATATATGTATATATTTTTATACCTTGTTTTGTATATTCGTTTTATATTTGAGGACAGATTTTAACATAATTCTAAACCAACTCAATACATATATAAGTATAACCTTATCTTCATGACATGATTTCTATTGCTCTTCTATTTTTTGACATTAATCAAAATTCTTGTTTTCAACAAAGTTTAATAAAACAAAACTGAAAGTTAAACCTTACATCATAGTTAGTACAAAAATCATATGAAAAACATCTCTAGATGTTTATCAATCCGAAAACTCTGATATGAGGTAGATGTTTAATTCACCTGATACATTAAATTACAACAAAGCTAATCTTTTTTTAGTATGAAATTTGCAGATAGAACATTTCCAATAAGTAATTGACTTTCTAAGTTCAAAATCAAAGCAAGAAATCTGCAAGACATCAGGAACTATGGTATTTCATATCCAAACTTATCTAATAAAAGTACTGCACTATTAGTATGAATTATCTTATTCATTTTTTTATTTTAATAGTGAATTTAAGACCGAAAGTTTCTCAGACTGTAAGGAGAAATTCAAACAAGAAGGCAAGATTTTTAAAACAAGTGGAAAAGGAAGGTTATTTAAAATATTATTCTCAGTTGATGGAAAAGAAAAACTTGTGCATAGTGTTGTTTATTCACTACAGCTGGTATTGTTATTTTCAACTTTTGAGAATTATGTCAGAAACCTGAAAGAAAGAAATTTTTTTCAAGATCAACGCTAAGTTTCCTTTACTTACGGTCTTTTATCTTCCAAAATTTTGTATGTTTATTGACGTATGTGAAAATCTTCTTGCAAATTCAGTTAATTATTTTCAAATGAAGAGCCGGTGGCTCTCTGGATCTGATAGGGTTGATCTTTACTATACACTTTAAAACTTACAAAGATGATTGTCTATTGTTGGAGTTGATGATAGGAATAGTAGAAAAGCCAACTACTACAAGTTGTGTCATTGTCCTGGATGAAACTACTATACTAGAAACAAAATTCAACATGATTCTTTATATTTGTCCGTTCAAAATTCACATACATATAAAAATATGAATAACATGAGTTTTTTTTTTCTGTAACTTTTATGATCTCTACCAAAGAAAGAAGATAGAATAAAAATAAAGAAGCATGTAATTCTTTTCTATCTCTCTACCATATCAGTAAAATCATTGTTCATCGATAAAAAATGAAAGTACCTGGATTTTTGTAATAATTATTCAACATCTACCTCATTAATAACCACAGTTTTTAATCTTACAGACCAACAAGCAACAAATGATCAATTTGGAACAACCAGGGATGCTGGTAGTTCGCCCACATAGGAGTGAAAGGTCATATTTTATCATTTCACATCTTCGGATGTAACTTGTTCATAAGAAAGAATCATTATGATCAAAATTTATCTTTGATTCTGAACTCCACCTGTTAGTGTTTGCTTACTGTTTCAAGGTAGGTGCAATTGCATTAGAACCATGGATGATAAATGCTTTCCTACTGATCTATGCGTTCAATATACGCGACTGATCAATTAGAGTACTTGGTTCAGGAAATGGCATGCTTTTCGGTTCAAAGGCGATCTCCTACGATCATGCAACTTACTTTGCTTTCCTATCATTTGATATTTTGTAAGGTCACTCTGTAATATAATCATAATTCATCTCTTTAGTGTGATCAACTACCCTAAGTTGTATTTCGTTTTTGTAGTAGAAGCACCAACGTAAGTTGTAACCTAAATGGTAGTGGATACCCTTTCTAATACTTCGACAATTTGTTCTTATACATTTTCCTTTCATTAAAAATCAAACCTAAACGATTGGGCAATTTCGAGCAAGGCATGTATTTTTCTTGCTCATGATGCAACTTGATGTGTTTGGTTTACCACAGAGCCTTGAAGTTTACTATCACAATTTTTGGCTTTTTGATGCATGTGAATTTTTAGTTGTAAATGAGGTACTAATTTCTAAGTTACATGAAAATAACAGGAAGTAGATAGGTGGTTGTGTTATTTGCAACTTTTTAAATGGTTCTGTATCAAAAGAAATGATTTGGGTATCACTTAGATCAGCATTGCTAATATCGGATGTGTGTGTGTGTGTAGATAAATGGAGAATTTGATATTATAACATTTTGGAAGGTGGTTATTATTGCAAGTAAGAGCATCAACTTAAACTTAAGATTGTTGCTAGTGCAGCTCATAACTTGCTATCTTGATATAATATGATCACTCCTTTGTTTCTTCTCTCTTCTAACATTTTGGTAGTAGAAACTTTATAGATCCCGTGGGCATATGTGTTAGGAAACATAACATAATGCATATAGTTAATGTTCTTTTGCAGATGCTACAACAAGCAAATGAGTGAAGCACAACATTGTGCTTCTACCAATCACGTTCTCTCTCGTAAAATAAATGAAGAAGCTCTTTTTTATTCGAATCAAAGTGTTGATGTTGTCGGAGAAACTGAAAAGCAGAAATAGATTTTTAGGTAGAGAGTTTGCTTATACACATATTCAAGGTATGCCAGAACTATGGCTATCAGTTTAAAAATCAAATACAAAAAATGATGGAACTTTCATGAATCTCAATTTTGCTCGTACACAAATACAAAACTATGGCTATCAATTAATAATTTTTTATGTTAGAACTATAGCAATCAATTAATATGATCAAAAATTAAATTTGAGATTATACTGAGGTTTATCTTTGATTCTGAACTCCTCCTATTAGTGTTTTCTTACTGTTTCAAGGTAGGTGCAGTTGCACCAGAACCATGGATGATAAATGTTTTCCTACTGATCTACTTGTTCAATATACGCGACAGATCTAGTAGAGTATTTGTTTCAGGAAAAGGCATGCTTTTCAGTTCAAAGGAGATCTCCTATGATCATGCAACTTACTATGACTATGTCAGAACTAAGGCGATCTCAAAACCTGAAAGAAAGCAAGTTTTTTCAAGAACGTAGCATAGCAACTGCAGGTACTATATTGTTATTTTCAGCTTTTGAGAACTATGTCAGAAACTGACGTTATAAGTGTTTGATGTCAGAAACCAGTATCAACTATTAACTGCAGTAATTATGTTAGTGCCAACCGCAGTAGCATTGCAGCAGCATAATAAGGGAAAAGCTTTTCGTACTCGGGTATTCTTACTATCTAGAAGTCAACTACACTTTAAGTTGAATAATCAATGTGTTTTTGATAAACTTGAATGATTTATGTATATTTTTTATGTTCCATTTGCATTTATTGTGTAAATAGGCTACTAAATTCTTACATTAACTAATATTTTAACAATGCATGAATTCTTTTCCTTTTTACAGATGTGGATTTTAAAACGACAATATGATAAATCATGGTGTGTAGAAAGTGTTTACGAAGCCTGGTTTTATTTATTATATTGTCGACTTTATATTTGTTATGTAATTGGATTTGTTACGGTATATTTGCACTTTTTTGTTCTTTTAAAGATACAATCTTTGTTCTATAGTAATTCGTTTATGTTAAATTTGCTTATGGAATCTCTTTTCAATTTTTTTTATTTTTTAATCTAGAGAATGATTGAATCTTTTTATGTTACTGAAGGTATCAATTGCATATTTTAAAAAAAAATTCATATCTCGGATCTGGTAACATCACTAGCGTGACTGATTATTAGTTTGAAATGTATAATAAGTGTTTCTGATTGTCAATTTGAAATGCTTAATAAATGTTGTTGATTATCATCTTGAAACACTCAATAAGTGTTGTAGATTAAAAATTTGAAATACTTACTAAGTGTTGCTGATTATTAACTTGAAACACTCAATTAGTGTTGCAGTTTATCAATCTGAAACACCCGTTAAGTGTTTCAATTCGACAATCTGAAACACCCGTTAAGTGTTTCAATCCGTCAATCTGAAACATAAGATAGGTGTTCCAAAAATCTGCAACATACTAATCCGCAACACCTAAAAATTGTTTCTAAAAAATTTAGCAACATTTTATTACTGTTTCAAAATGGCCATTTTGTTGTTGTGGGCGTAGAAATTACCCTAGACCGTTAGATTTAATTATATAAATAATCGTCCCTTTACAAAATAAATTATATAACAAACTCTAGTCGCTACGCTGCCTGTATCGACCAAGTGGTCGATACAGCGGTCGACCGCCCGGTCGATCGCTTGGTCAAATTGGCGGGGAGGATTTATTACTATATATTTATATTTTTTATTTTATTTATTTTTCGTACCTTTTCGTTTTTTGTCCGTTTTCGTATTTCGTCCGTAATTTTTTCATACGGACTCCGTTCGCGAAGTTCCAAACATGAAAGTTGAACAGAATTCAATCACGAATGCAACAGTGCAAGTTTCATGATCAAACTCCATCGTTTGCGAAAATTCCAATTTTGAAAATCTAATTAAATAACTAAATTAATTATCGTCAAAATTTCGGGTTGTTACACTTGGGGTTACTATTATTGGTAAACAAGATTAAATATAGTTGAGAGATTCATAGTCACCCCACCAGTAAAACTAAGGCATGTGGTGATGGTTAATCCACATGTGTAGATAGTTCGTTTTCATCCCACGAAGAAAACTATGAGATATGGGTGAATAACTCATGTCCAGTGGAGGGTTACTCTTTAAAATTTTATCTTTGTATAACTAAAAGGATGGTTAACCCAAGTGGTCAAGGATGGATAATCCTACTATATGTTGAAGGATGGATAGTCTTGGATTTAATAAATAAGTGTTTAACTTGTAGACAAGTAGATAATATGCTAAAGTGATGGCTAACAATAAAACCATTAAGATAATTTGTTAGGAAAATGAGGATGAGTAATCTAATTTATGTTGCACGTTTGCACATTATTATTATTCAATTGTTCTAACCATTGTGAGTGAAGGAGTATAAGACTGGTTATTATATAGTTTGATACTAGTGAGAGGGAATTCTATTGCAATATGCGACGTGGCCTTACTAGATATATATATTGGATTTCTGGATAATAATAATTATTCGATTGTTGACTAACTCGAAATTTTTGGTTTTCTCATTAGCTCTCGGATGCTCATTAGAGTAGAATTGAGCGTTATGATTTTCAGGTTCTTCTTTGTCGAATAAGCTTCCGGCGATGTGTAGAAGCAATTAACAATTTAAGAGATTTCCGTTGTGTGTTATTTTAATTGGACGTATGTAAAGGAAAAGCTGCTTTTGCCTACATTTGACGCTGATCAACCAAGAAGGCATTTTCATATGTCGCCGTTGGAGTATTATTTTGTAATAATTATGTTTTGATGTGAATGTGGGTTTCGTAACATGAATGGATTAATATTAGTGAATGTATTTTGAAAATTTTCATTCTTTTATGTTGTCTGACATTATGATTTATTAACACATTCATTTTCTATCACTAAAAGTTGACACTATATATGAATGTAGCATTAATAACGCTTATATTTAAGCCTTAGAGAATGAGATGTTACATTATAGCTTAACATATAATCTTGAAATTCATTAATCTCCAGAATATGTCTACAATATATACTCATTTGTTTAAATTAATTGTACATTAACACACACACACACACACACGATTTCGACTGCATGTGTGTGTGTGTGTGTGTGTGTGTGTGTGTGTGAGTGTGATTTCGACTGCATTAATATCCAAGATAACCATTTATTCCGATTTAATTTTTAGGATGACAATTTTTGTATATAATAATGGCACATTATTGAATAAATGCAAATTAATACTTACTATTCCTCTTTTTTAACATTTCATACATCTTCTCTTAAATAGTGTAAATTAATATTCATAATATTTGGATGTATAAATTAAATTTTAATTTGGTTTTGATTTTTTTACCATACGTTCACAGTTTAATATATAATCTTGAAATTCATTAATCACTGGATTTGGCATATAGTATACCAATATATATTCATTTTTTAAAATCAATTATACATTGACATATGTATAATTTTTGGCTGCATTCAACTAACCAATATAACCATTTATTTAATTTTTAAGGTTGTCAATTGAACTGTTATATATAAATAAATGGAAATATGGTTACTTCGCAACCGATCAAAAGTTTATACATCAAAACTAATTATTAATAAAAGATGTCATCTTCAAAGTTTACAATTTACCAATTTTATATAATAGGAAAATTGTGTCAAGGACAAAGTTACAATTACTAGTTAATAAATATTAAAGGTGCAAAATTAAGTACACAGAATCACACACGTTTTCATACGGTTTGAATCATTAAGCGAGCTTCTAAACTGTAGACCGGCGGAAATTCTTGCCACGCCCTCCTATAAATATCCTAACACTGCATCCCTCAAGCACAAATCTAAATCAAATCGAACACACGTACCAAACCCCAAACCAAAATTAAAAAACAATGGCTTCGAATGAAGACCTCCAATCTCCACTCCTCTCAAAAGGGAAACAAAATAAAACAAAAATAAGCATAGACGACATGCTGCAGCAGCACGCAGGTGAATTCGGGCGATGGCAATTGAAGCATTTCGTTCTTACAAGCCTTGCCTGGGCATTGGAGGCGATGCATACAATGGTCATCATCTTTTCCGACAGAAACATTGATTGGAGTTGCGTTGCGGGTACAAGTTGTCATCGGGTCGGGCCCGAACCGTGTGGGTTGGATGCGGGTACGTGGCAGTGGGTGGATGGGAAAGGCGGGTCCACAGTTGCTGATTTCGGGTTGATTTGTGGGGAGAAATACAAGGTCGGACTGGTTCAAAGTGGGTTCTTTCTTGGATGCATGGTTGGTACGTTTTACTTCATGTATTCTAATTATTACTTTTATTTATTATAATCCAATTTTTACTTGAGCTAAGTTAATAATGGAATGTTGGCGTTTGTAGAAACAAAAGAATATGAAATCCAATCAATCCTAATTATGACCATGAGTTATTGCATTGCGTTATATCGTTACCTAAATAGTTCATTGGAGTTGGAAGCAAAAAATTAAGAGATGTGTGTTTGTAGATTGATTTTTGTGGAGTTATGTTGAGTTTGTATGGAGTTGTGTTGAGTGAAAAGCGTTCTTATACCAATGGTTTGATATAGCCGTGGGCATCTGATGCATACGCCAATACACAAATTCGGACCTTTTGGCTCAATCATCGAAACTGTTGTTATTGCCATTCAGACGTCCGATGCATCTGACGCGAGTGCAACAGCTAGCGGCTGAAAATTGAGTGATGTTGACAATTATAATTGGATTCATCTGTATGTATGGTTGTAAAACATACAATTAGAGTTCCAATTCGGAACATACTCGGATTAGAATAGTCTGTTGCAGTTTGCTAAGTTATTTTTCTTGGATTAGAAGAGTCGTTCATTGTCCATTGTTTAAACTTTTGAAACGAGTCTATCAAAGTAGCATTATAGTTCAAATGTTTCTCTTTTTTTCTATGAAGGAAAAAAAATACTGTTACTTCATGTTTTTGAAGTTTGGGCCGCCAATGTCGAAAATATTTGTTGAGAGATCTGAATCTTAAACATATCCGAGCCAAGATTGGATAATAAGTTAGACTGCCGGACTAACATGTATATGATGTGTAACATGTGAATATAATACATGTTCTTACTATATTTGTGAAGATAAGTATTCAGACCTGACCAACGACCACACATGAAAGCACAGTATTTTATGAATAGGATATTCGCATGTTTCCTTACATGCTTTTTGTTTCTGTTTTTATTAGGTAGAATACTTGTGTTCAGCTATGCATGTGTGTGTGTCTACAAGGTATTTCTGCAACTTGTGCTGTTCAATTCTTAAGTAGCTAATGCGTGCGTAGAAAAATCCGTTGTACCACTCTTTCATTCCTGTTTGCATAAAACGACGCTGGGGAACTCTTGAGGATTGAGATTTTGATTCTTCCCCATATACATACACTATTTATAAAAGGGTCCACATCCTAGATTGTTTGTTTCAATCGTGTCCAACTAGAATTTTGATACCTATGACTACCCTGGAATTCATTAATTTTTTGTAGGGGTGATATATTTTTTACCAACATCATCTCTGGAAAAATCACTTTACTCTTATTTTCTCACCTATTGAAAATGAATAAGTTAGAATCAAATATGCTGTTTCAACCAGCTTCAAAGTAACCAGGGTTAAGTGGAAGAGACCGCGGGAACAGGATAACATAGCACCTCCTCTTTCTTTCCAGTTCCGTATCAACATGCTCCATTTTTTCCTTTTGATTTAGCATTACCCTTCAGAATTTGCACCAATAATATATACAGATTCTGATCGATCTTGACATATGATCAACTGTTGGTAGCAAAAGTGTTATTTTAGATATCTTCCATTAGTTATTGAACTTTAGAGTTTAGACTATTACATTTGTTTTTTTTTTCTCATTTCGACCTGGATAAGCATGATGTATGTGCATACAGTACCTACTGTATGCAAGAATCTTGTATGATATTAAGTTCGAGGAATATAGTTTGTGTTTAGTTTTGATGGGTTGTAATCAATGTACGTACACGTGGACATGCGACATGTAGCATGAATTAAAACATTGTGTTTGGCCTTATTCATCAATCCATATCTATGTATAGTATGTTATTGTCTATATTTGAAATTTTTGCAAGACAACCGAAATAATTGATATACAAAGTAAATAATCAGAAGGAAACAGCTAGAATTGCTAGTAGGATGCTAGGACTATACACTTGAACACTTATTGCGCTTGTAGCTCGGATTTAAAACTATTTACCTTCATAGCCTTGTATTAGCCAGCTCAGCACTAAATTGACCCAAATGCACTAACGAATACCATCGTGTCAATTATAATTTTGGATACTAACGCAATTCGAAATTACGTCAATATATATCTTTCTTTTTAATAAGATTACACTGACTCAATTTCAAATTGTGTCAGTGCATTTTAGCTAACTAAGCGTTGCATTAATCAAAACATGGCTATAAACATAATCAATTTTCAAACTAGATTAATTTTGTAATAAGTTTTTAAAATTGGGCCAAATTTTAGAAATAAAAATCCTTGATTTATCTGAAGTGTGTCTCGCCAATACACTATGTTACTCTCGGGAAAGAGTTTGAACCTGAAGTTTGTATGTTTATCATTAATGTATTTATCGGTATCCCAAATTATTCCGTAATTTAAGGTATTCTATACTTAATAATGTCATTCCAAGTAGAGCCCGTGCAGTTTGTTCTCAATTGGTAATTTGCGTAACCAACTGCTTTATTCGGAGTATGTGTTGCCATGTGGGGATTTATGAGCATGAAAGTACAGGTAACAAGTTGTGATAACTAAATTTAAACATTCTGATAAACCCCATTATTATCAAAGTGAAGCAAATCTCCTTTCAGAACCGAATGAATGTTTACAAAGTTATCCCAAAAGTATATACAGACCAGAAAATACAAAGCCCAATACAAAGGCCCAAAATACAAAACAAATATAAAATGAAAACCGAGTACAACACATACTTACAACTTTATACAAACACACAATACTCTCAATCATACACTCAACATCCCCCCCTCAAGATTGACTTGTTGAAGCAACAAGACCAATCTTGGAACATAGAAAATGATGCTGCTCAACACTTAATGGCTTTGTCATTAAATCAGCTAATTGCATAGTTGTTCCAACATGAGATAGTGCAATAAAATCACTCTTTATGTGATCCCTTATATAATGACAGTCCATTCTCAGGTGTTTAGTCCTCTCTTGAAATACTTCATTTTCAGCTATGTATTGTGCAGACTTATTGTCACATAAAAGATAAACTGGTTTAGGAATGTTTACCCATATCTCTTGCAGCAAACCTTCTATCCAAACTATCTCACTTGTTGTCTGGCTCATAGCCCTGTACTCAGCCTCAGTTGAACTCTTAGAAGTGACCTTTTGCTTCTTTGTCTTCCATGATATTAAAGAATCACCAAGAAAAATGCAAAATCCAGTAAGAGACTTTCCAGAAAATGTGCAACTACCCCAGTCTGCATCACTGTATGCCTTCATCTGCAGTACAGTATTTGCTGCATAGAATAACCCATGATTCAAAGTACCCTTCAAATACTTCAACACATGCAAAGCTGCTGAAAAATGTGGAGTCCTAGGATCCTGCATAAATTGACTTAATTGCTGCACAGCATAAGATATATCAGGCCTAGTCATGTTTAGATAAAGCAATTTTCCAATCAACCTTCTATATATCTCAGGATTTTCTAACTGTGTACCTTCAATTGTACTTAACTTCAAGCCTTTTGGAAGAGGAAATGGTGCAATCTTTGAATTTTCCATGTTTGTAGAACTGAGCATATCCAATATATATTTTCTCTGATTTAAAAAAATACCTCTATTTGTTCTACTTACTTCAATTCCAAGGAAAAAAGTGAGTTCCCCTAAGTCTTTGATGGTAAATGCATGATGCAATTGCTTCTTTATTTCTGAAATAATCTGAATACTTGAACCAGTGACAAGTAAATCATCTACATAGCATACTACGACAGTAAAATCATGTTGATCAGTTCTACTGAATAATGAGCAATCCTGCTTAGACTGAACAAAACCAATTTGAAGAAGAAAATTTTTAAGCTCTTTATTCCATTGTCTAGCAGCCTGCTTAAGTCCATAAATTGATTTTTTTAATTTGCAAACTTGTCCAGGCTTTGCTTTAGTGTAACCAGGAGGGGGTTTCATATACAATTCTTCATCAATGAAACCATGCAGAAAAGCATTATTTATATCCAATTGATGTAAATGCCAATTATGAGCTGCTGCTAAAGCAATTACAATTCTTACTGTTGTAAATCTAGCAACTGGACTAAAGGTATATTTAAAATCTTTACCTTTAATCTGCTTGTCTCCTCTTGCTACAATTCTGGCTTTACACCTTTCAACATCCCCATTCTTCAAAAATTTGGTCTTATATACCCATTTGCTTCCTATTGCAGATCTGTCAGATGGCAACTCCACCAATTCCCAAGTATTATTCTTCTCCATTGCTTCAATTTCTTGTTGCATTGCTGCTACCCATCTTGGGTCTTCTTTTGCTTGATTATATGAGGCAGGCTCTTTTGTAGATAGCATTTTATTGAGATGTGTCAAAGCTTCAGAATTTAGATGAGACAATGATGGTTCTGAGAACACATTAAAACTCATAGATGTAGCTGATGAGTCATGTGGTGTAGATAATGGTTTAACACACTGAACTTCAAAATCTTTAAACTTGGAAGGTAATTTTGTTGGTCTAGTTGATTTTCTTTGAGGAGGAATTGCAGAAACAACAGGTTCAGTTTGTTCATTGGTATTAGTATGATGTTCTTGAGATTGAGTGGAGGTAGAAGGAGTTTCTGGAATTATATTTTCATCTGTAGGAAAATTTGGTGAAGAAGGAATATTTTGTGAAGAGGGAATATTTGAATTTGATCCACAAATTTGTTCATCAGGAATTAAAATTTGAATTTGAGGAGCTTGAGTTTGAGAAGATTGAGTTTTTGTGTATGGAAAGGAATTTGCGTTCTGGTAAGGAAAAATGGATTCTTCAAAAATCACATCCCTGCTAATAATAGTCTTGTGCTCATCCAAATCATATAATTTGTATCCTTTTTGAGCATAAGGATATCCAATCATCATACATCTCCTTGCTCTTGGTGCAAACTTGTTAGATGTTTTTATGGCAGAATAACATAGACAACCAATTATTCTAAGATGATCATAATCAGGTACCTTTCCCATTAACTTTTCATATGGTGTTTTCCACTGAAGTACCAGACTAGGCATCAAGTTAATTAAATATGCAGCTGCTAGAATACATTCACCCCAAAACTTAACAGGCAAATTAGCATATATTTTTATTGACCTGGCAGTTTCTAAAAGGTGTTTGTGTTTTCTTTCTACCCTTCCATTTTGTTGAGGAACACCTGGTACACTTCTCTGATGTATGATTCCTTTTTGAGCAAACAAATTACTACATGACTCATTTAGTATCTCTGTTCCATTATCACTTCTGATTATTTTAACCTTGCTAACAAATTGAGTCTCAACATAAGCCAAAAAATCTGAGATTATTTTGTAAACTTGTTGTTTGCTATGTAAGAGATGAACCCATGTAGTTCTACTGTAATCATCTAGAATGGTTAAAAAATAACTTGCACCAGACAATGTAGGTGTTCTATATGGTCCCCATAAATCTATATGAATCATTTCAAAAGATTTTTCAGCAATTGAAGATGACAAAACAAATGGCAATTTATGATGTTTACCCAAAATGCATGCTTCACAACTAAAATCATCACTTTTATTGTTAGAACAAGGAACCGTTAAATGTTTCATAGTGGATACACTCACATGTCCTAGTCTTGCATGAAAGATATTAAAACTAGGTACAGAAGAGGAATTGTTTGCTAATATATTTTCTGAATTTTCAATGGTAGATAAAGCTGAAGGATAAGAAAAAGAAGAAGAAGTACTAGGACAAGAATTTAAAATCCCTTCATTAAATTTGTATAATCCAGCTTCCCTTTTTCCAAATCCTT
Source organism: Allium sativum (assembly GCA_030737875.1). NCBI lineage: Eukaryota > Viridiplantae > Streptophyta > Magnoliopsida > Asparagales > Amaryllidaceae > Allium > Allium sativum. The sequence goes on from CM060918.1 coordinate 499,906,751, forward strand.
GCACTTGTTTAGAGTGTAGGTCCTGAAACAAACATTTTGTTTGATCAAAATAGACCACAAGATTATTATGATCAAGTAACTTTCCAATGGATAAGAGATTATGCTTGAAGTCAGGAATGTATAGGACATTTTTGAGAGTTATTTGAGGTGTTAAATGAATTGTTCCAGTTTTTGTAACAATTTTAACGGTTCCATCAGGCAAACTAACATTTAAAGGATATTTTAGTGTTTGAAATGAAGCAAAACATTTAAAATCATATGCCATATGGTCAGATGCTCCAGAGTCTATGATCCAATTATTATGTGAAGTAGTACTTGCATTATGATTAACATTGGAAGCAATAATACCTGCAAAGTTCACTGCAGTGTAATTCTGTGACAAAGGATCAGAAGAAGATGAATCCTGCTGCATCATGTGTACTATGGCTTTGTAAACTTCAGCAACCATTTTCTGATCAAGCTGATTTCCTGAATTGTTGTTCTTTTCACCACCCTGCAGAGGAGCATTTCCCAAAATTCCAGATCCAGATGCATTTGCTGCCATTTTATTTGTTGACTTGATATTTTTTCCTTTGTGAAACCATTCTGGATATCCTATCAGTTTAAAGCATTGATCAATGGTATGGCCTTTCATCTTGCAATTCTCACAATTCAAATCACTTTTGAGTTTCTTGAAATCTCGTTTTCCAGAATTTTGCTTTGCAGATTGTACTTGGAAAGCACTTGTTTCAACAGAAACACTATTAATTCCATTCAAATTCTGTCTCTCAACCTGTTGTAGAATATTGTAAGCTCGATTGACAGTCGGTAGAGGATCTGAACTAAGCAAATTGATTCTGACTTGATCATAAATTTTATTCAGTCGAGATAAGAATTGAATCAGCTTCATTCTTTGGTCTCCTTCAATCAACTTCTTTAAAATCCCACAAGTACAGTCCTTCATTACTCCACAAGTGCAATCAGGAAATCCATCAATTATTTGTAACTCGTCCCAAACTCTTTTCATCTTACAATAATACTCAGAAATCGATAAATCCCCTTGTTCAATTAACATCAGTTGACGATGCAAATCATACAATTGTGGAACGTTTGTTTTTCCATATCTTTCAAGAATTTCCGTCCATAATTGTCGAGATGAATCACAGAAAATAAAGCTTTCAGATATTGACTTATCAATAGAGTTCGATAGCCAATTCATAACCACGTAATCATTTCGAATCCACTTTTGATAATCAGAAGAAGTTACCTCGGGTTTTGCTAGGGTTCCATCAACAAACCCTAATTTATTTCGAGCAATCAGCGCCATCCTTATCGCCCTGCTCCAGTTGATAAAATTGCTTCCATTAAAGACGTAATTGACAATTGGAACTGTCGAGGTATCTCCAGCGGTTAGGAAATAGGGATCGTTGTAATTGATTACAACGTTACTTTGTTGTGGAGCAGAATTGAAAGAGGAATTCTCCGATTCGTTCATTTTAGATGAAAATTGAAGAAAAAAAGAAGAGAATTAGGTTTGGATTTTGATTCGATCGATTTGGATCTTGATTTGCTCTGATACCATGATAAACCCCATTATTATCAAAGTGAAGCAAATCTCCTTTCAGAACCGAATGAATGTTTACAAAGTTATCCCAAAAGTATATACAGACCAGAAAATACAAAGCCCAATACAAAGGCCCAAAATACAAAACAAATATAAAATGAAAACCGAGTACAACACATACTTACAACTTTATACAAACACACAATACTCTCAATCATACACTCAACACATTCAATGTTGGCGTATAACTTGATATAAATTGATATAAACCTTACGTTTTAAATAAGGATTTGGAATATAAAATTACTTGATTTTTTGTTGAGAGGAATAGAATATGGAATATTCCATCAGATTTGTGTAAATAACATCAAATCCATTCATAGAATTGACATTTGGTAGAATATAAATTTTGGTGGTTTTATTTTATTTTGTGTTCGCAATCTCAAAATTCCTAAGTCATATTGTAATGATAGTTTCGGGTTAATGTGAATATGATTTTCACATTGATACACTTAAACCGGTGACTGAAATTAACAAAGTTTCACGATATATATTGTGGCTGTTATGGTTTGAAGTTCACTTCAACTATGTCAATATCATTTGTTAAGGGATTTTGGTCTTAAACATACTCCAAAAGAAGCTGCCCATTGTGTTCATTACTGGACTTGTTTGTTAGTTATAAGCTGAGTGAAGTGTGGTAAATTTCCATGCTGAATTTGTGAAGAAGATAAGGATTCATATCTGAACACAAACGATGGCACATGTTATCATGAACATCACATTTGTATTTATTGTTATATGCTATTTTGTATTTATTAGGCACAATATTCAAATTTGCATATTTGTATGTGTTCGCATTATGTCTGTTCTGCAGCTGGCCGGTTCTTCTGTAGCTATCAAGCATATCCCATTTATATTAATTGCTATTATTATAAATTTTTATTTATGATTTTTTTTTTTTTTAAATTCACACACATGTTCTGGTCCACTACCGGATCAAATCCATATTCGGTTAGTGGACAGTGCATATCCGCATATCTCCGGCCTCCGCTAATGCATAACATTTTCAAGTTCAAGGACAACTCACAAAAAATTTATTCTCAAGGACAATACAAACTATAAAACTGATGCCATACACACCGTAAAACTGATACCTAAAATCTGATAGTCAAATTCTGATATCATGCACACTGTAAAACTGATACCTAAAATCCGATTCTGTGCTTTAAAATAAAATTTCAGCAAGTCGTTCTTACGGCTGAAAAAATCCGTAACCTTGTCCTTGACACTATTTTTCTGTTTTGGTCTGCAGTATCGCATATAATATTAAATGTAAGGATTTGTTTGGTAATGAATTCTTATTTTTAATCAGTTGTAATTAATATACCGCACGGAGTGGATAGGGACCTTTGGTATCAGCCGGAGAACTTAATAAAATTTGAATATTATGTTCGTCGTTATTGATGAATCCATATTGATCTAGTACTTATAACGGCAAGGATAATAATAAGACAAATGACTTAATGGATTTTCAACATGTTTGAAATAATATGAATGGGGAGAGGATCACCTGGACCCAATATTTCACGTTCCCATGGACCCAACCAATCACAGCCCCCATGATTTCCTCCATTTTGCATTTAAACCACCGAAACAATTTGGGTTTAATTGCAAAATGGACAAATCAGAAGTTTGTGATTGGTTGGGTCCATGAGAACAGAGTATTTTTGGTCCAGACGATTCATGCTCATATGAACGAGACAGATGGAGTTGTTGGTAGGATATTATTGCCAAACACTTGAATGCTTCTGTTTTTTATGTTCTGGATATGCATTTTCAGTGTCATGCTTATCCTTCCAGTTAGGGGTGAGCGTTTGCTTGGTTTGGTTTATTCAATGATGAAATTTGTCAAATCAAACTAAAACCAATAAAAATGGAAACCAAATCAAACCAACCAAATTAAGTTTGGTCGGTTCGGTTGGTTATCCGATTAAACTGAACTAAAAAATGTTTTATGCTTTGTGTTTGTAATATTCACTATAATTTGAAATAAATTGTGTGTGTGTATATGTGTGTGTGTGTGTGTATATATATATATGATTAGAATATAATTATTTATGATTTCTAATATTAATTTTGACACATAGGCGATGATTAAAGTTTACTTAAATAACTAAGCTAACATAAAATATTCATTATTATCGATAATTTTAAAAATATAATAAAAGTTCGGTTAATTTGGTTAAACCGGTAACCGAACTAAATATTATTTCGGCCCGATTACAAACCGATTTAGTGTTAACAGTAATGCATTAACTTCCTAAAGGTATGTGTTCTTTTGACCAGCTATTATTTAATGTACTGTGTCTTTTGTAGTGAATGGCTGTGTCTTTTCATATAATTTTCAAGTGATGTTGCATACATGTGCATGTATAAATAAATCAAGCTAGTGTACTGCTGTGGCATGGAAAGTGAATGAAATCAATTCTTCTGTCAAATATTGTATTCTGAATGAAAAAACTCAACTCTGTTTAAATTCTGCAATCATTTTTCCAACATTTAGTTTCAAAACCGAACCAAACCGACTAAAGTAAATTGGTTTGGTTGGTTTATTTGGTTTAACCGAATAATGCTCACCCTACTCCTAGTATTTACTTTGAACCTAGAAGCTTGCATATTTAAACAGTAAATGTATTGATCAACTCGCCAAATTATTCAGTAGTTTTAAGGTGTCTTATATAATACGTGAACAGTATCATGTCAAGTAAAAGTCATATTGAATTCAGACGGTACACTTGAACTTTGGATGATTCAATAAGTCACTTAGTTGGGCAAAAAACGATATTCCAAATTTTTAAGCCATTAAAAAGAAGACCGGACTTGGAGTTAAAAAAATTATGCTAGTATACAACATAATTTATCTTTTATTTGAAGTAAAAAATTGAAATAGGTTATATGCATTAAGGTTCGTACTCAAAAGGGAGTAAACAAGCGTATTTTGCTTCATGGCTCTTGCCATATCCATGTGATATTAAATCAATCAAGAAAATATTTTAGGTCCTCTGTTACATAGAAAAAACTCAAAATTGATTTAATTTGAAGTTCAAATATATAAATTCTCAAAATCTGTAATTTTAACTTAGAAAAAAAAAACAAGCACGTAAAACATATAAATGATATTTATAATTCATCAGTTTTGTTCGTGTATAACTTGTTTTTCAACTAAGTTTAAATCATACGTTTTGTATCAACAAATTATACAAATATATGTTTTATTAGGGGTGTTACAGTTACGACAACCGTCAATTTTACCTCCAACGGTAACCGCAACCGTTGTTGACGACTGACAAATTTTATAACCCTTACCATAACCGTCTAACCATTACCGTAAATTTACATTGTTATCCATAAATAATTCAAGTTTTAACATTGATTTTAAGAATTAGTTTATTTATGTATGAAACAAACCATCCATTTGAATGTTGTCTATAAACAAAGACGCAAATAATTTATATATATGTTATTTCTCTAGCTTAAGTTATTGAAAAACATATTTTTTTTTATGAAATACTACAAAAAAAATCATGTGCGGTTGATACGGTTTACCGCGGTTATCAAAATACACAACCATCACCGTCACCGTTGCCGTATTAGACGGCAACCGTGTGAACGGTTAGTGCGGTTCGACGGTCCAACCGTTAGGGATGGCAATGAGGCGGGGCGGATGCGGGTAGAACCACCCTATCACCCCCCCCCCCCCCCCCGTTGGATGATTTTTGGCCCGTGCCCGTCTCATACCTGCACGGGTACCCATTAAACGGATTTTAAATAAGTTGCGGGTAATGACGAGTATTCATGGGTATTTGTTATATTTATTCAATTTGTTTTTTAGCCGTTTATTGAAATTATTCAAAAGTACATTTAGCAAAAAAAATAAAAAATAAATAAATTATACCAATGCTCAAATGCTAACCTCAAAATACCGATACATATTTAAACCAACATCCAGAAAAGAAGAGATAACAACAAAAGCATCCATCAAAGTATCAACAGCCAGTTATAAATTGTTGAGTAAAGACATCCACACAAATACCGAACAACCAACAACAACGTTTTTTGTATTGACTATTGATAATAAATCACATTCAATACGGGCACGGGTACCCACGGACATGAATATCTTACTATCCGTACCCGCCCCATTAATTAACGGATATTAAAAATACCCATTTATTTTATTCACAGATACCCATTTAACTATCCATTTCATGTTCATGACGGATTTTATTCGCGGATAACTGCGGGTATGGATTTTTTTGCCATCCCTACCAACCGTAACAGCCCTATGTTTTATTATATGAAAAATAAACGATGAGATCCGAAATGGAAAATGAAATAGAAAATCAAGAATTAGATCGAAACTCCTTAAATTACAAAAGACTGAACCCAAGATTTTCGACCTTAGGGGAAGAACCTATTTTTCCAGCAACATAGACACCATTTAAACCCTGAATTATAATTTCCACCCTAAGGTCACGGAATTTCTCGGTTTTTTTAAAGAAAAAATTACAAAAAGCAACTTATAAACTCAGAACTCATTGATCTGGGGAGTATGATTTTTTTAATGCAGTTTCAGAAAATTAGAAAACACATGAGTTCTATATTTTTAATTTTTAATTTTATTTTCACATTTTTAGTGCGCAAAAGTTCATTTGTTCAATTGTATATCTTATGCACTTTGGCTTGTTTGTTTGAAGGTGATTCGCATTTTCTGTATTATTTTCGTTATTCTTTTAGTTGATGTATTTTAACAAGAGAAAGATAATAGATTAGAGCTTGAAATTGCATACTTTCATTACAAAAGAGAGCTATATATATATATATATATATATATATATATATATATATATATATATATATAGGCTTACAACATGGCAGTCAAACCTAGTAATTACTGCAATACTTCCTTTTAGTTTATTAGAGTTTTAACATGACCTTCCATTTTGTATATTCCCAAATGCAACCCTTCTTAAAAGATACTTCATTTCCTAGATGAATAGCTTTCAATAGTTACATGGTAAAACTTTGATCAACATCAACACCTCCCCTTAATCCAAGCTTGCACATGTCAATTTCCTTCATGAAGTGTTCATGTTTGACTTGATTTAGAGACTTATTGAATAAATCTGCATTTTGACAATTTGTTCCACAGTAATGCAGGACAACCTTCTTTTTAGCTACCAAATTCCTGATGAAGTGGTATTGCACATCAATGTGCTTAGTCTTTGCACGAAATGCAAGATTCTTTGTCATAGCTATAGTGGACTTGTTGTCACACCAAATTTCCAATGCCTCTTGTTGCTCACAGCACAAAGTCTTTCAACAACTTCTTTAGCCACAAAGCTTGCTTTGCTGCAGCTCCCACAGCAATATATTCAGCTTCTGATGAAGACAGAGCCACAGTATCTTGTTTCTTTGCACTCCATGTGACAGCTCTAGAACCAAGATCAAATACAGATCCTGACATGCTCTTTCTATCATCAACGCAGCCAGCCCAATCGCTATCTGTATATCATTTCAACTTGAACTCCTTCACACTTTCATACCAAATGCCATAATCCAAAGAGCCTGCAACGTACTTCAAAATTCTTTTTGCAGCTCCCAGGTGTTGCTTGGTTGGATTGTGCATATATCTCGACACAACACTAACTGAATAGGCAATGTCAGGTCTAGTGTGTGTGAGATAGTTCAAACCTCCCACCATACTTCTAAAAATCCTTTCATCTGCATTCTTACTGCCATCTACTTTCTGCCACTTCTCATTAGCATTCATAGGAGTCTTTGCAACTTCAGATTTCTCCATGTGAAATCTTTTAAGCAAATCTGCTGCATACTTTCTCTGACACAGAAAAGTACCATCTTTTGTTTGTCTTACTTCCAAACCAAGGAAGTATTTCAATGTTCCAAGATCAGTCATCTCAAATTCAGACAACATTGAGGCTTTGAACTTACTTAGCATGCTTTCTGAAGAACTGAAATAGATAATGTCATCAACATTGAGACAAACTATGATAAACTCATCCATACCTTGCCTTTTCAAATAGATTGTTGGCTCATTTTCACTTTTGCTGAAGCCCGTTGAAATGAAAAATGAGTCAATCCTGCTATACCAGGCTCTTGGTGCCTGTTTTAGGCCATAAAGAGCTTTCTTCAGCTTGTACACCTTCTCTTCTTCACCCTCTTTCACAAATCCCTGTGGTTGTTCTACAAAGACTTCTTCCTTCAATTCTCCATTGAGGAATGCAAACTTCACATCAAGCTGAAAAACCTGCAATTTCCATTGTGCAGCCAATGCTAAAACAATTCTCACTGTTTCAAAGCGTGCAACTGGTGAGAATGTTTCCTCATAGTCTATACCCTCCTGTTGTGCATAGCCTTTCGCCACAAGCCGTGCTTTGTGCTTTGAGATGCTTCCATCTGCATTATATTTAGTCCTGTACACCCATTTTAGACCAATTGCCTTCTTGTTTTGAGGCAAGCTCACTAACTCCCATGTTCCATTTTTCCGAATTGACTTAATCTCCTCTGTCATTGCATCTTGCCACTCATTCTGACATACTGCTTCATCAAACCCTGCAGGTTATGTAGCTACAAGTGCAAAAGTACAGTTTTCATAGATATCAACAAGTGATCTTACGCGGCGTGGAGGGGATTCACTTGATGATGAGGACTGAGTTGATGAAGAACAATGACTACTTGAAGATGTTGATGAACCATGAGGTGTTGTTGGAGGAGATTGTTGTGTTGGCACTTCAACTGGTTCATCAAATTCTCCAAGTGTGATTGACTTATGTAAGGCTACACTCCTCTTGCTTGGTTCATTCCACTCCCAACATGCTTCCTCATCAAAGATAACATTTCTTCCAATGATGATCTTGCCACTGACTGGATTATACAACCTGTAGGCTTTAGATTGTGTTGAGTAGCCCACAAAGATGCACTTCTCTGCCTTATCATCCAGCTTAGTTCTCAAATTAATCAATGTATAGGCAATACATCCAAAAATTCTAAGATGACTTACAGAAGGCTTTTTATTTCTCCAAACCTCAAAAGGTGTAGAGTTCATGACAACTTTAGTTGGTGAGATGTTGAGCAAATACACTGCAGTTGCAACAGCTTCACTGCAGAATGTGTTAGGCATCCCCTTAGCCTTTAGCATGCTCATAGTCATCTCTACCACAGTCCTGTTCTTTCTCTCTGCTACCCCATTCTGCTCTGGTGTGTAAGGTGCAGTGAGCTCTCTCCTAATGCCATGATCATCACAGAACTGCACAAATTCGTTGGAGACAAACTCTCCTCCCCTGTCTGTTCTTAATGCCTTGATTTGTTTTCCACTTTGCTTCTCCACTAGAGCTTTGAATTTCTTGAAGTTCTCAAATGATTCTGACTTGGTCTTCTGAAAATAGACCCAAGACATCCTGCTGTGATCGTCTGTAATCAATAGGAAGTATTTGCTTCCTCCTAAAGATTCAGTTTGCATAGGCCCACACAAATCGGCATGCAACAGTTCCAAGCATTCACTAGCTCTTCAAGAGTTTCCACTTGGAAAGGATCCACGAGCCTGTTTGCCATACACACATCCTTCGCAAAATTATAGATTCCCAATTTTGGGCAATCCAAGCACCAATTCTTTAGTACTCAAATGCTTTAAACCATGAACATTTAAATGTCCATACCTGAGATGCCACAGCTTGGCACTGTCATCTCCTTTCACCACAAGTGCATGTCCTAAACTGTTTGACAGATTTAGAGGAAAGACTTTGTTCTTTCCCATTGCAATCTTCATTAGTGCCTTATTGCTTTGCTTCTCCTTGATCACACAGACGCCATCTTCAAACACAACTCTGTAGCCACCACATATCAGTTGACCAACGCTCAAAAGATTGTGTGCCAGTTTTGGCACATACTGAACATTGTGCAGAAGCTTTGATTTGCCTTGCTCAGTTTGAAAAGCAATTGTACCAAGACCTTCCACTGTCAATTGCTTCCCATCTCCAAGCCTTACAATACTTTTCTTGCTATCATCAAGATTCTGAAACAAGTTTCTTGAATTGGTCATGTGGTTAGAACATCCACTGTCCACATACCAGACCGAATTGTTTTCATTGTCACAACTATGTTGAGCTAAAAACAGGTTCTTTTGCTCAACATAATTTGACTTTTGCTCCTGTTTCCCTTTCTCACTGTCTTCATTCTTTTTCCAGCAAGAAGCTTCCTTGTGGCCAGGTTTGTTACAATAATAACATTTGATTGGCCCCTTGCTTTTAGAAGGTTCTTCTCTTCCTTCACCAGATTGGCCTCTTCCACGGCCCCTGCCTCTATGGCCACCTCTTCCTCTTCCTCTTGCTGAGTTTTGGTTTGATTTCTCCTTATTTGAAGACTCTCCTTTGACATGAAAAGCTTTCTCCTCTTTCTTTTCATCACTTTTGGAATGCCTTTCTTCATGAGCTTGAAGTGAGCCCATGAGTTCATCAAACGTGTACGTTTCCATGTCTTTAGACTCTTCAATTGCAGTGACAACATGATCAAATTTGTTTGTGAGACTTCTTAGCACTTTGCTCATAACCTGTTGAGATTTGATCTCTTCACCATAAGACCTCATCTGTTGCACAATACTTGAAATTCTTGACAGGTACTCTTGAACTGTCTCCGTTTCTTTCATCTGGGACGTCTCAAACTCCCTCCTAAGAGATTGCAATCTCACTGCAATCACCTTTTTGTCTCCCAAGTATTCTTGCTTGAGAGTACTCCAAGATTCTTTTGCAGTAGAAGCCGTTGCAATTTTTGGAAAGATCTCATCATCCAAAGATTGTTGGATAATATAAAGGGCCCTTGCATGCTTCTTTCTTTTGTCTCTTAAATCTTGACTTGGTTCAGCCGGTGCATCATCCGTGAACCCATCTTCTATAATGCTCCACAACTCTTGTGATCTAAAGAGTGTTTTCATCTTTAGACTCCAAAAGTGATAATTCACTCCCTTAAATATAGGCAACTGGGTAACTTGATTCCCATTGCCATCCGCACTATCGTTGTTGTTTTGCATTGTCTCACACCGTGTTTTCTTGTGCTTTAATCCTCACACAAAACACTCAATCAAGCTCCTAAAATACCCTCTGGCTCTGATACTAAATGATGTATTTTAACAAGAGAAAGATAATAGATTAGAGCTTGAAATTGCATACTTTCATTACAAAATAGAGCCATATATATATAGGCTTACAACATGGCAGTCAAACCTAGTAATTAATGCAATACATCCTTTTAGTTTATTAGAGTTTTAACACGACCTTCCATTTTGTATATTCCCAAATGCAACCCTTCTTAAAAGATACTTCATTTCTCAGATGAATAGCTTCCAATAGCTACATTGTAAAGCTTTGATCAACATCAACATTAGTGAAGTGTACGATACCTGCATTTTTTTTTTTTTTTTTTTTAAAAAAAAAAAGGAACAACAAATGATATGTTTCCTATTTTTTTTCTTAACATTTTTTCGTGTGTGGGGGGGGGGGGGGGGGGGTTAGGATGTTGACATATAATCATATTTTCAATATATTGCTTGAAAATTGGTCTTTTGCATGTTATATTTTAATTTTGAACAAACGTCTAACGTGGAATGTCCAAAGCCTTTTTGTTATGTAGTTTGTTGATGTAAATGGTGTACTATACTGATGTACTGATGTTATTATGTACAATATATCTGCACTTTTTTTCTTCAGGATCGTTTGCATGTATCTTTTAATAAGTGTAGATGTCCAGCACTTTCGTTTTCTAAAGGTTTTCAGTGCATTTTATATTGCTTTATGATAAATAAGGTGAAAACAGTATGTTCTCTAAGTTTTCCATTTTCTGGACGTTTTTTGCATAATTATTTTGACATAATTTGGATTTTATAGAAGTGCAAAATGTATGCATTTTGTATTTATTACATTCCATAAAAATGCATGAAAATTTCTAGATCAGTGCAAATTTTAATTTCTTTATATTATTATTTTTATGTGAAATAGGAATATTTTTCGAGAAAATGTGAATATGGGTTAGCGTTTGAAAGAGAAGACGATATTGTGGTGCAGTTATAATATTGTTATCCTGCCCCAACAAACTTAAATGTTAAATCAAATGCACATGCAATCTTAATACTTTCTGTAGTAAAACTTTTTTATTTAATATTGCATTAGACCTATGGTGTATGCAGATGCGTAATTACATGTGTATCATCAATAAACTCCATATAAATTTTAAAGTACAGATAATATAGGTGTGATGTCTCGGTTAGATTCAGTGTAGGATTCTACCATTGATTGTTGTTTGAGTTAGGAAAGCCCACGACGGACTAGAATATGAAGAAGGCGGACTAGAATATGAGGAAGGCGGATGTGGAAATGATAAAGAATGTTGAAGATGGGTTGATTTATTGTGTAAGAATGAGAAACGATCTTCCTATACCCATGTATATGGTAGTTATAAAAAAGAATAAAGTTTTATGCCGACTCATACTAGTGTGTAGTTTATACGTTGCATGCAGTATTCCTTAAAACACCAAATCTAATTTTTTTCGTTTTTTAGGAATTAATAGAAATTATTGCTAGAAAAATGGGTATTACAGTTTTAGTTGCTGCTCTAATTATAAAATCTTCAACATTGGTCTTCTACGTTGATTTGTTGGTGAGACTTCTATTGTACATTTATGCTCGGTTTGCGAGTTTCTAATATCACTTATGAGAGGTTTTTAAAGTATTGGTTTAGAGCGTAAATGATATGTTTTGATTGGTTTACACGATTTTTTTTTTTAAAATGAGAACTCAGGTGCTGGGGTCTTCGGCCACCTATCCGACTCCTTCCTTGGCCGAAAAGGCTCCCTAACAATAGTCTGCATCCTCAACTCCATATTTGGGCTTCTAACTGCCTTCTCCCCCAACTACCTCACTTACCTAACCCTCCGCGTCTTAACCGGATTCAGCACTGGTGGAGTTGGCCTCTGCGCCTTTGTCCTCGCCACCGAACCCATTGGACCCACAATGCGGGGCATCGCTGGAATGTCGACTTTCTACTTCTTCTCCGGCGGCATCGCCCTCCTCTCCGGCATCGCCTACCTCTTCCCCTCCTGGCGCACCCTCTACATCGTCACCTCCCTCCCCTCCCTCCTCTTCGTAATCACGGTCTTGCCCTTCCTCTCCGAATCCCCTCGTTGGTACCTTGTGCGCCGAAGGATCGATGAAGCCATGGCTGTGGTCTGCTCAATCGCCCGCATCAACAAGAAAGCCGTGCCTGAACACATAACACTAAAACTCGACGACGACGACGAGCACAATGAAAACAAAGAGACAGTTTCAGGGTCGATCATCGATGTGGTTCGATCGCCAACGACGCGAATGCGTCTGTTCCTCACCACAGCCATAAGCCTGCTGTGCTCGGTGGTGTACTACGGACTCAACCTGAACGTGGTAAATTTGAAAACGAACCTTTACCTGAGCGTTCTGCTGAACTCGGTTGCCGAAATGCCCGCTTACATGCTGACGGCCTTACTCCTTGATAGATTTGGGAGAAAGCCTTTGGCTGTAGGGACAATGTGGTTCAGTGGAGTTTTCTGCATAGTGGGGGCCATTGTAGGAGGAGGCGGAGGGATGAAGACGGCGAGGATGGTATGCGGTGTGATGGGCATTTTTGGAATGGCGGCAACGTATAATTTGCTGTATATATACACGACGGAGCTGTTTCCTACAGTGGTGAGGAATGCGGCCCTAGGCTGCGCAACACAGGCAGCACAGTTGGGGGCGATATTGGCGCCATTGATCGTTGTTTTGGGTGGGACCATGGCGTTTGCCGTGTTTGGGGTTTGCGGGGTTTTGGGTGGCTTGTTTGTGATTTACCTGCCAGAGACTTTGAATATGCCTATGTATGATACCATGGATGGAATGGAGAAAGCTGGAGGAGGATCGTAGAGTTAGTTTTGAAGGGTTTTTTTTATTAGATTTCTTTTTATGTATGTAAAGCGACCGAGCTGCAGAAGAGCTAAACAGGGATGATTGTATAAAAAGTCAAAAATGAGCATGTATTGAATATTTGCTTGCTCCTGAGAGGTTTATAATCTTAGACTTTGCAACAAATTATCATTGTTTGAATTATCGAATAATGTGTTAGTAGTAAGAATTTCACTGCATGGGTCATAACATTTTAGAGTTTTCGATTAGTTGTCAATTACCTAGAAATGGGAGGGTGAAGGGGAGAAGCAGGGCGCAATGCGTTCGAATTCAAATCGGTGAATGATGTGTCCGCATCTTAAATTTAAACTTTTATACAACAGGGAGGGGATGATACATCCGCAAACCGAAATTAGTATGGAGTATTTATTTGGTATGAAAGATCTATCTTAGCATTTGTGACGGCACACCCTGCACCAGTCGACATTTTCCATGAAAATGCGCGGTGTCGATGTCCAACCGGCACGGGACGGTCGCCAAAGGAAGGGAAAAGAAAAGGATTTACTGGTGAACTAATAAAGAACCTGTAGAATGTCTCACAGTGCAATAAATAAAATATAATAATAACATACATGACATAAAACAGGTGAGACAGTGCATAAGCTGAACTAAACATCATAACAGCGAAAAATCCAAATACAGCTTATGTTCCACATCATCATTATTACAACTTTAAAACTGTCCCCAAAGCAAAAGAAAGGAAAGGTACACTACTAATGCCCAAAGTAGTGACCAACAGCGACACAGGGAAAATATCTATATATATCATACGTGGGAGCCTCCTGCTCGTCTCCGGTACAGCTACCCGTGCATACCACCTAACCTGTCCCTACTCTGCCCGTTGAAGAGCACTCAGAGTAATAAGAAGAGACATAAAACTCTGGGTCAGACAAAAGTCTGGTATGAGCGATAAGCATCAAAACAGAACAATAACAGATATACTAAGCCATACCTGAACCTGGACCTGCAACCAAAGAGTTAACACAACATACCGCTCAATACTCTAAGGTGCCACTAACATATGATATAAAGAATACGGGGTGTGGGTGTGCATGTCATAGTGATGGCAAGCAAATCAAGCATGACAATCATCCTCACGTCTCTCACTCAGTGCGTAAAGCATACGATATCCACCACTTTGATCACCCTATCCCTTGCTATGATCACTTTGGCCCATGGAGTCATAATGACACCACTGCACCGATCCATAGCCACTAGTCTTTACTATGTCCACTCTGCTCCATGAAGTCATAACAACTCCACTGCATTGGCTCATAACCTTGCTACGATCACTCTGCCCCATGGAGTAGTAAATACCCCACTGCACTGATACGTAGCCTAACATCCGTCTTGGTGGTGAATCAAAGCTATAGACGTCGATAACCTCTTAGCACACGTCCTGCAGCAAAGCCCAACTCATGAAGTTGACTCATTGGTTCCCAACTGGATCCTGAGTACAAACTTCCCACTAGGACTACCTTTGCATCTCGGGTTTTGGTCTTCATCTTCGGATCGGTTTGGTTCTTCACTTTACCTTGCCTCGGATCGTGCTCCTGGTTCGGTTCGTGGTCCACACTTCAAGTCCAAATTCTTCGGTTCGGCTCGTGGCCTTCATCACCTGGGATCGGGTCGAGTTCCTCAAGCTCCTCCATGGTGCACCGGTTCGGGTCGGGTATCGTGGTTCCCCAACTGGATCGGTTCGGATCAGAGCATTTCACCGGGTCGGTTCGGATAAGCACTCCATGATCTATCAGTTCGGATGGCACCCCGGGTCGGGTCGGAGTACATGTCTCGTGGTGGCTTCACTTTGGTCTTCTTCCCCAACGTTGAATTGGTCCGGTCGTGGTCTCCTCCAAGCTTCAAGTCAACTCGTGGCGTATTGGTTCGGTTCGGGTACAAGGGGCGGCTCGTGGATGGGCTACACGAACGGGTCGGCTCGGGCCTCCCCATCCGATCCGATCCGGTTCAGGTCACAACATGCACTTTTGCTTTAACTTCCAGCGACTGTTTTCATGTCACTCGACGGCGTTTTCGACCATTCTAACTATTCTAAACAATCACAATTCATGCCAAACAGTCATAGCAACATATAACATCAACCACAAACGCCAAAATGACAACTTGATATGTTAAAACGGATCAAACAGTCAAAATCTCATATTTTCCCGTAAGCATGTTTAAGAAAAACTAATGATAGGATTAGTAAAACTTAACCAAATTAACCAAATTTTCTAACAGAGGCCTAAAACAATATTTCGAAATTTATCAATATTTTTCCAGATTTTTAACATGTATCGATTCGCTAATTATCACTAATTACCCTTAATTAACCATAATTAGCGAGGAACTATGCATATCACTCATCTTAGCTACAATAAAAATATTAAATCTGAAATAATTCTCTGTTTGGCGCTGTTCCCAAGGCTATACAGCAGTTCTACCTCGATTCTTGTGCTAATCCTCTTTGATTTGATGTAGATTTGGCTTAATTAGCGATTAGAGGGTGATTTGGGGTGTTTTAGCTGTTGGAGGCCATTACTAGGGTTCCAAGAATGAAAGTGGCGGCTGTGAAAATGAGAAAAATGGTGTTCTCTAAACCCTAACAACACTTAAATACTCAAAATCCCGAAATTTCCCTTTGGGCCTAGCTGTTAATCACCCGGTTAAGCCCAATTAAGCTGTTTTTCACCACCTGAAACTTATTTCAGCCATATCTCTCAAACGGTGAGTCCGTTTGGCTAATGTGACCACTCTACGGAAAGGTAAACCATCATCCGGATTTAATGGAAGTGATTTTAGGTCAAAACTCCTTTCCAATCAAAAGTTATTGCCAAAACAAGATTAGCTAGGGGCAAAACGATCATTTGAAAATCTGTAAAAATCATGAACATGGGAAATGACCCCAATAGTCGTCTCTCAAAGTTACATGACTATACGACTTCGCATGTGAAAGAAATATATATTCTATGATCCTTCGATGCGTAGAATGCGGGTCGTTACATTCTCCCCACTTAGGAAATTTCGTCCCCGAAATTCCTTAACTCAAAACATACAAAGAATCCCGCATGCCTACCAGCCACATACAACAATCAAACATGCAAAACAAACAAAACAAGCTTATCCTAGCATGCGAAAAGACTAAATCGAGACTGAAATCTTACCAGGGGAAGAGTTCTGGATACGTCTTCCTAATGTTCTCCTCTGTCTCCCAAGTACCGTCCTTCCCATTCCCGCCCCACTGAACTTTGACAAATTTCATCGCCTTCGTTCGAAGTTGCTTCGTATCGTTTTCAACAATACGCATAGGTTTGCGGTTCCCAACCGCCTCGGGTTCAACCTCGATATCATCCAACTGATCAGTTGAAATAGCCACATCGGGGTCGTGCACGAACTTCCTTAACTGGGACATATGAAATACGTTGTGAACTCCTTCCATCTTGTTTGGTAATTGAACTTTATATGCCAAATTCCCAATTTGCTCAAGAACTAGGAATGGACCAACAAACCTTGGTGTCAACTTGCCTCTCCTGCCAAATCGTATCACGCTCTTCAACGGAGAAATCTTGACAAACACCAAGTCGCCAATGGAGAACTTTAATTCTCTTCTCCTCTTATCGGCATAACTCTTCTGCTTATCTTGGGCAGCCTTCATTCGTTGTTGGACAACCTTAATCTTACTGAAGTTTCTCTTATCACATCTGGTCCAAGCACATACTTCTCACCAGTTTCTAACCAACATGACGGTGAGTTACACGGTCTTCCGTACAAAGCTTCAAATGGAGCCATTTCAATACTGGATTGGTAACTATTATTATATGCAAATTCTACTAGATGCAAATGGTCATCCCATGATCCACCAAAATCCAATACACAAGCTCGCAAAAGATCTTCTACCACTCGATTCGCCCTCTCTGTTTGTCCGTCGGTTTGAGGATGATACGCGGTACTGAGATGTAATTCTGATCCTAACGCCTCTTGTAAGCTTTTCCAAAACCCACTAGTAAACAACGGATCTCGGTCACTCACAATGCCTTTTGGTATTCCATGAAATTTCACTACCTACTTTACATATAGTTCAGCTAACTTAGCTGCCGTTCTATTCGACTTGACGGGTATAAATCTTGCACTCTTGGTCAATCGGTCCACAATCACCCAAATGTTATCATGGCCCGATTTAGTCCTTGGTAACCCATCAATGAAATCCATTGAGACTTGTTCCCATTTCCATTCTGTAATCTCTAATGGTTGCAACAAACCACTAGGCTTCTTTTGCTCATCTTTAACTAGCTGGCAATTCATGCATTTGGATATAAACTTCCCAATGTCTCTTCTCTTTTCATCCCTTCTCAGTAGTAGGTCTGCTTCATGTCTCGATACATCTTGTTACCACCTGGGTGTATAGTCAGTTTTGAGTGATGACATTCTCTAAGCACTTCATCTCTCAATCCATTGACATTGGGCACAACTAATCTTCCATTCTTTCTAAGCCATCTATCTCGATCAAGCCCATACTTGTTCATCTCCTCATCGATACCCATCTCTAACTTGGAGATGATTTCCAATTGGTTATGATCGTCCCTCTGGCTGGAACCAATCCGCTCAATCAAAGTGGGTCTAGGGCTGGCAATTAGAACCGAGAACCGAAAACCTGTTCCGGACCGACCCGAAAAGACCCGAACCCGATGGGTCTTGGGTTGGGTCTAGGTGATGAAAAATACCATTAAGGCCCGATCAAACCCGACCCACATAGACTCAACCTGAAAGACCCGACAAAAAAACATTGAAATATATGTATTTTTAGTGTTATTATTCATTCGGACCCGAACCGACCCGAGCTTCAACCCGACCAGACCCGAACCGAAGCTCGGGTCGGGTCCAGATTTTTGAAATATATAGTTTAAACCCGACAAAAACCGACCCGCCTAGAGTCGAGACCCGTCGGGTCGGGTCCGGGTCCATCGGGTCGGGTCTAATTGCCACCCCTAAGTGGGTCTGGTCGTCAAACTTGCTAACATTTCTGGATCTAATTCACACTTTGGTCTGAAATCATACCCAACGATGTACTCCAGTTGCTTCCATTCTAGAAACATAGCCCCTAAACTGGCATGTCTTCTACTTAATGCATCAGCTACCACATTGCCGTTTCCTGTGTGTATGCGATATCGAAATCATAGGAAGCTAAGAATTCTAACCATCTTTGCTGTCGGAGATTTAGATCCTTCTGAGAGAAGAGATACTTTAACGATTTATGATCAGTAAACAACTCGAATCTTTCTCCCAAAAGATAATGTCTCCACATCTTCAACGCGAACACGATCGCTGCCAATTCCAAATCATGGGTAGGATATCCTTTCTCATGTGGTTTCAGTTGCCGACTTGCATAAGCCACAACCCTACCTCCTTGCATCAATACAACACCTAGTCTGGTACCACATGCATCTGTATATACTGTCATCTCTTCATTCCCCTTGGGAATGACTAACACTGGTGTACATGTCAACTTTTCCTTTAGGCTCTTGAATGCATTCTCGCACTTTTCATCCCAAACGAGGGCTCGACTCTTCTTGGTCAACTGAGTCAACGATGCTGCTATCTTGGAGAAGTCTTGGATAAACTTACGATAATATCCAGCTAACACCAAGAAACTTCTTATGTCCATTGCATTCTTGGGCGTAGACCAATCTTGTATCGTAGCCACTTTTGCAGGGTCCACTGCGATACCATTTTCTGAAACAACATGGCCCAAAAACCTCACTTCCCTTCTCCAGAAGTGACATTTAGAAAACTTTGCTTTCAATTGGTGTTTTCTCAACACCTCCATCGCTATCCTCAAGTGTTCCTTGTGTTCTTCCTCTGTCCTCGAATAAACAAGTATATCGTCCACGAACACAAGAACAAATTTATTCAACTGATCTCTGAATACCCTATTCATAAGATGCACAAAATATGCTGGTGCATTGATCAATCCGAATGGCATGACCAACTACTCATAAAATCCAAACGGCGTCTGAAATGCCGTTTTAGCTATACTTTCATCTTCCACTCTAAGCTGATGAAAACCTGTCGCGAGATCCAACTGGGAGAATACTCTCGCGCAACTCAACTTATCAAACAAATCATCTATCCACGGTAGAGGATACTTATTCTTCATCGTCACCTTATTCAATTCGCGGTAGTCCACACACAAACGAAGGGAACCATCTGCCTTCGTAGCAAACACAACCGGTGCTCCCCACTCAGAAACACTTCTTCTGATAAATCCCTTCTTCAAAAGATCGCTTACTTGCACCCCAAGCTCTCGCTGCTCCCTTGGCGCCATACGATGAAGTGGCATCACTATAGGTCTGACATCTTTCACTAAATCAATACGCAACTCAATCTCTTGGTGTGGTGGAAGTCTGATCACTTCCTCGAAGACGTCCGGATACTGGCCAACCATGGGCACATCTGACAACTCACCATGCGGGATGTCGAGGGAATTTAGAAAACTAGCCATTACCCCATCATTAGGTAGAACACCAAACACTACCCTCTGCCCATCATCCGCCCTAACTGTCACCAAAAAGCCCTCACAGTCTACCACCACCCCGTATCTTTTGAGCCAATCGACTCCCAAAATAATGTCAAACCCAGTAAAGCCCAAAACAAAGCAATCACAAACAAACATGCATATATGACTCGATAAGACCACATTACGACAAATCATGCTAAGGCTAGTCGAACCACCAATCAGGTTCGTCACTACTAAAGGTCTATCGACAATCTCGGGCTCCAATCCCAACTTATCTACCAGGTCACTAGATATGAAGGAGCTGGAAGCTCTGGTATCAAACAATACTCGAACAGGAACATCATTAACAGAAAGCATACCTTGGATAACAACATTCTTTCCTTTCTCCGCCGCAGTTGGGGCATTCGACGAAGAAGGAACAACATTGATAGCATACGCTTTCACAATCTGCTTTTCTTTAGGGGGTTGCGGACACTTATCCTTCTAATGTCCCACTTGGCCACAGTTAAAGCATTTCCTATCCGCTGGCTTAGCCCGATATTCTTTGGCATAGTGGCCCTTCTTACCACAGCTGAAGCACTCAACATATTTCTTATTCTTCTTCTTCTGGCCATCCTTGGTCTGGTTTTGCTTTCTCTTATTCTGAGAACCATTCTTGCCTCCATCACTTGCTTGCGGCTTTGGCTCCTCTGCAGATGCAACCTCAGCCTTCGACTTAGGGTAAAGACTCTCTAACCTCAATGCTTTCCCCACAATTGATTCAAACGTCTCATCGATGTGGTTAATAAGCCTTTCCCCCAAGTACTGATGTAAGCTGGTTATGAACTTCTCGTTCTTCTTCTCGGGAGTGTCGATAAGAGATAATCCATATTTTTATAAGGTAACGAACTCAGCAATATACTCCGAGACAGCTCTACTATTCTGCTTTAGCTCCAAGAACTTCCTGAAAACTCTGACTTCTGGGCAGCTAGGATAAATTTTTCACCGAATCGGGCCTTAAGCTGATTCCATGTAACTTGGTCCACTGGAGTAGCTGCCTTAATAGCATTCCACTAATTCATCGCCCGTCCTTGCAGCTGACGGGACGCTAGCTTTCTCTTCATCGCATCCTCGATACCCAAATCTTCGAAGATTCGCTCACAGCTATCCAACCAATCCTGAACATCCGTGACCGATTCCGTTCTGTGGAACGACTTTCCACCAAGACTAGTGTAATCCTTACAAAGCTTGGCGAAATTGGTTCTAGGCGCCTGCACCGCTGCACCACCACCAGTAGCAGTATTAGGGACTGCCATCTGAACGTCCCTAAGCATATCTCTCATGAAATCAGTAAACATAGCCCTCATGTCAGGAGCATTCCCATTGTTGGCTCCTCTACCAGCACCCCTCGCATATCGGCTCATCGTTCAATCTGTAAAGAGAAACGATTAACCATCCTCTTTGTGGTGTCAGTACAGTGCGACTTCATCCTTAGCTATACTAATAGTATATATATATCTTTTGAAAACCGAAATAATCACAAATACGCGCTCTCAAATACGTACTATCTCTCCCTGGTGTCTTTCTTTAGGTTAACTGCGCAACCTAGAGCTTTGATACCAAGTGTGACGGCCCGCCCCGCACCAGCCGACATTTCCCATGAAAATGCGTTGTGCCGATGTCCAACCGGCACGGGACGGTCGCCAAAGAAAGGGAAAAGAAAAAGACTTACTGGTGAACTAACAAAGAACATGTAGAATGTCTCACAACGCAAGGAATAAAATATAATAATAACATACTTGACCAAAAACAGGTGGGACAGTGCATACTGAAACAAAACATCATAGCAGCGGAAAATCCAAATACAGCTTATGTTCCACATCATCATTATTACAACTTTAAAACTGTTTCCAAAGCAAAAGAAAGGAAATGTACATTACTAGTGCCCAAATTAGTGACCAACAACGACACAGGGAGAATATATATATATATATATATATATATATATATATATATATATATATATCATACGTGGGAGCCTCCTGCTCGTCTCCGGTATAGCTACCCGTGCATACCACCTAACCTGTCTCTAGTTTGTCCGTTTAAGAGCATCCAGAGTAATAAGAAGAGATATAAAACTCTGGGTCAGACAAAAGTCTGGTATGAGCGATAAACATCAAAACAGAACAAAAACAGATATACTAAACCATACCTGAACCTGGACCTGCAACCAAAGAGTTAGCACAACATACCGCTCAATACTCTAAGGTGCCACTAACATATGGTATAAAGAATACGGGATGGGGGTGTGCATGTCATAGTGATGGCAAGCAAATCAAGCATGACAATCATCCTCACGTCTCTCACTCAGTGCGTAAAGCATACGATATCCACCATTTTGATCACCCTATCCCTTGCTATGATCACTCTGCCCCATGGAGTCATGATGACACCATTGCACTGATCCATAGCCACTTGTCTTTGCTATGTCCACTCTGCCCCATGAAGTCATAACAACTCCACTGCACTGGCTCATAACCTTGCTACGATCACTCTGCCCCATGGAGTAGTAACTACCCCACTGCACTGATATGTAGCCTAACATCCGTCTTGGTGGTGAATCAAAGCTATAGACGTCAATAACCCCTTAGCATGCATCCCGCAGCAAAGGCCAACTCATGAAGTTGACTCATTGGTTCCCAACTAGATCCTGAGTACAAACTTCCCACTTGGACTACCTTTGCATCTCGGGTTTTGGTCTTCATCTCCGGATCAGCTCGGTTCTTCACTTTACCTTGCCTTAGATCGTGCTTCTGGTTCGGTTCGTGGTCCACACTTCAATCTAAGTTCTTCGGTTCGGCTCGTGGCCTTCATCACCTCGGATTGGGTCGAGTTCCTCAAGCTCCTCCATGGTGCACCGGTTCGGGTCGGGTATCGTGGTTCCCCAGCTGGATCGGTTCGGATCAGAGCATTTCACCGGATCGGTTCGGATAAGCCCTTCACGATCTATTGGTTCGGATGGCACCTCAGGTCGGGTCGGAGTACATGTCTCGTGGTGGCTTCATTTTGGTCTTCTTCCCCAACGTTGGATTGGTCCGGTCGTGGTCTCCTCCAAGCTTCAAGTCAACTCGTGGCGTACTGGTTCAGTTCGGGTGCAAGGGGCGGCTCGTGGATAGGCTACACAAACGGGTAGGTTCGGGCCTCCCCATCCGATCCGATCCTGTTCGGGTCACAGCCCGCACTTTTCCTGCAACTTCCAGCGTCTGTTTTCACGCCACTCGACGGCGTTTTCGACCATTCTAACTATTCTAAACAATCATAATTCATGCCAAACAGTCATAGCAACATATAACATCAACCACAAACACCAAAATGACAACTTGATATGTTATAACTGGATCAAACATAGCCAAAATCTCATATTTTACCTTAAGCATGTTTAAGAAAAACTAATGATAGGATTAGTAAAACTTAACCAAATTAACCAAATTTTCTAACAGAGGCCTAAAACAATATTTTGAAATTTATCAATATTTTTCCAGATTTTTAACATATATAGATTCGCTAATTATCACTAATTACTCTTAATTAACCATAATTAGTGAGGAACTATGCAAATCACTCACCTTAACCACAATAAAAATATTAAATCTGAAATGATTCTCTGTTTGGCGATGTTCCCAAGGCTATACTGTAGTTCTACCTCGATTCTTATGCTAATCCTCTTTGATTTGATGTAGATTCGGCTTAATTAGCGATTAGAAGGTGATTTGGGGTGGTTTAGCTGTTGGAGGCCATTACTAGGATTCCAAGAATGAAAGTGACGGCTGTGAAAGTGAGAAAAAGGGTGTTCTCTAAACCCTAACAGCACTTAAATACTCCAAATCTCGAAATTCCCCTTTGGGCCTAGTTGTTAATCACCCGGTTAAGCCCAATTAAGCTGTTTTTCACCACCTGAAACTTGTTTCAGCCATATCTCCCAAACAGTGAGTCCGTTTGGCTAATGTGACCACTCAACGGAAAGGTAAACCATCATCCGAATCTAATGGAAGTTGTTTCAGGTCAAAACTCCTTTCCAATCAAAAGTTATGGCCGAAATAAGATTAGGTAGGGGCAAAACGGTCATTTGAAAATCGGTAAAAATTATGAACAAGGAAAATGACCCCAATAGTCGTCTACCAAAGTTACATGACTATACGACTTCGCATGTGAAGAAATAAATATTCTACGATCCTCCGATGCGTAGAATGCCGTTACAGCATTGCTTAAATATAAAATCTAAAAAATAATTTTTCTTTATAAATTCAAAACTTTCTTCTATAAATACTAGTGTGTAACCCGTGCGTTGCGCACGATATATCGTATAAAAATAACATGTTGAATATATTTCGAACATAATTTTTTATTATGCAACTTATGGTGAAATTGTTTGGATAAATGAGATCAATTGAATTTACACTATTTTAAATAATTTTTATATTTGAATAAAAATTAAATTATCATTTTTATAGTGTATTTCTACATTTAAATAAAAACTATATTATTGTATCTTTGATAAAAATGAGTTTCATACTGATCTATTAGATATTTGGATTTTTAGTAAAAGATGTCATATATTGATTTATTATTTTATTTGATTCAGTAAAATAAATGGATAATAGTATTGTTAATTCATTTTGAAATCAATAATTTTATGAAATTGTAGATAAATATACATGTATATCAATTTGAACCCGACCTTTCGTTTTTGGCATATTTTGTTAAAAGAAAAGTATGTATATACTGAATTTAAAATGTTACTTGAGATAACAATGAAACTACCTAAATATTGGGTTGTAGTATTAATGAGTCGATATATTTGTATGCATTAAATTTTTTTACAACATATATTTGAAAAATGATCATACGATATTATCAAAGCGGCAAAAAATATATTTGTTTAATAATAAAAGGATTTAATGGGAATATGATATGAAAAAATATGGATCATGTTGTCATTTTTATTATGTCAAAAAGATATTTTTAACCTATTTCCTCATAGCTTAGCAATTTTACTTTGTAATAGAACTTTTTAATTTATTTAACATTTATCTTAAAAGAACAACGAAATATAAAAGAATTTTTTTAATCGAAATACAGTATAATTTTTGCTCATTGGTTAACAGAAATTACAAATATAAATAATTGAAATTTCATTTTTTTTACAAAAACACAATAACTGAATTTATGTATTTATTTTTCAATATTATTAATACAAATTCTTATCTATTATTTTGAATAAATTTTGCTAATGGCAAAAAATCCGCTTTATGTGTCAGCTTTTGTAAAGACCCGTAAATTCCCGCTCTTTGGATCGACCATAAACCATACAAGTTTGACCCAAAAGTTGGAAATCCACGAATACTTTAACTTTGGAAATACAACAACATCAGAACAACAGCAGACTTTTATAACATCAATAATAAATGTTACATCAGAGTACAGAATATCAGAGTACATTGACTAATAATTACAGCGGAAGATAATTTTTACATTATTTTAATACAATGCAGCGGAAACAAAATAACTAAGGCAGCGGAAGACTTCCAATGTTCTGGACACAGCTTTAAGCTTCAATCCAGGATCCTGCTCGAGATAAGAACATGTAGACAAACTACTCGACTGCCCGTGTGGAAAGAGGGCACCCGAGTTTGTAAAGGTGGAAACAAACAACGGTTCAGTCATGGGACTGGTGTGAGAATTCTTAACTAATTTCACTAATAACAATAAGACAAATCCAGGGATCACGCCGCTAATGCGGAACGGGTTTACTCCAATAGATTGTCATGCATAAATTAAAGTAAATCGTTAAACAACGCAATGCTTTTTGGAAAAATGAAACCATCATAAGACCCAACTCCCATCACACAATGCAACGCAAAACGGAGGATAGGGTTTTACCTTATAATGGTCAGAAATGCTTGATACGATAAAAAACGAATTTGATATTATTATTAGTGTGTATAAGTTTCAAAAACATTTCAAAGTAAATGTATCCATCGTAGGACACATAGATACCATAATACTATGCTTCCATACTAGTAATACAATCAAAACCGCATGAGGTCGTATTGGAAATTGGGTTTCCTACATGAGTCAAGGCTATGGAGGAGCTCCTTACCGATTCGAGACACTCTAGCTAATGTCTCAGGATCCCCCGCAGTGAACACTTGGATAGCTGCAGGGCCGGTCCACCATACGAGTTGCGGATTAGTTATTCCTAAACACACGTTTCCCGGTCCTATAGGACCTATCATCCGAGGCGCCTCATTCCATCATCCACATAAGTAAAATGTCGGGTCGTGTTAAAGCCCAAACACCACTTCTAACTAGAAAGAAACGTGTTGCTCTCCCTGCGTTCTCTTCTCCCGTTTTAGACTCCGTCGGTGTGTGAGGCTCACGAAGTCACGCTATACACAAAGCTATGCCTAAACAGGCTATGCTTTGATCATCCCACAAAGCTTGCTTTTCAACAAAGCCTTGATCATATGCATCTTAGCATGCCACATCGTCACTCCATATCACACTACCAATCCTTTGCCGAAATATATGAAAGGGTGTTAAGCAAGAAAATAAATTCTCTGCCACCAAACATTCATACATTCGACAGAAAATCAATAAATACAATATAAAGGAGTACAATGTCAGACACACATTCCATTTATAAGCTTATGCTCTGGGTCTGAGCGAAAGCCAAATCCTTACAAATCAGCACTACGTCCGGATAATTACCATTTTAGCCCCGTCTTGGGAGCAAATCAATCAAGGGCCTCAACACTAGTTACCCATTCGATGTGAAGATCGTCGGTCTTCAATCGCCGTCTTCAATTCTTCGAACGTCGTATCATTATTTGGAATGAGAGTAAACTCGGACTTTCCAAATAACACTCGCATATATAAATTTGGAAACCCTTTTCATATCGCTATTTTTACTTTACATACACATCCTAAATATAACAATATATATTTTACTCTTCCATTTTTCAGTTTACACCAAATGTATATTTGGTTTTATTATTTTTCTAATGAAAATCCATTCCTTAGAAATGTTAATTTCTAATCTTATTATTTACATTGAAAAATGTAAATTCCTATTTTATTTACATTGAGAAATGTAAACTTATACTTCAATATATTATTATATTGAAAATGTAACATTTATTTCATATTTTATTTACATTGGAAAATATAAATTCCTAATCATTCTTTTGTTTACATTGAAAAATGTAAACTCTTTTATTTGCATAAAAAAAATATAATTTCTATTTCATCCTTATTTACATTGAAAAAATGTCGGTTTCTATATTACACCAATTACATATAAAAATGTAACTTCCTATTTTCCTTTTATATACATTAAGAAAAAGGTAACTTTTCTAATATTTACATTAAGAAAAATGTAAAACTTTTATAATTCTTATCTTATTATATTAAAAATGTAACTTTCTTTTGTAACAAACTTGGAGGTGAAAATATTCATATCATTATTAACACATAACGGTGTGAAAATAACGTCAATTTCTAAGTTATCCATTTATATTTTAATATGGGTCAGACCTCTCACATTAGGCCTACAACTTGTGCATGCTAGATAGGCCGATCAGTTCCGGGCAGACTTCTCCCACAAGTTGGGCTTAACCTCGTGTCTTGGCCCAATTTGTATTTGCGCACTTGGATCCCTCACATTAGTTCCAACATTTGTGGCTGCTGGATATGCCGGTCGGGTCCGGGCAGACTTCCACCACAAATGTGACCTAACCTCGTGTCCAAGTACAATTATAATTTATAGTTATAATTATTTTTTCTCAAAACATGTCATTATTTGAAATTATCCTTTCCATTAAAGAATCTTCTTTATTTCAAAATCTCTTGATTTCAAGTATCTTAATATGTATTGTAACTTTCCCTATTTTTTTGGTTTTCTAATAAAAATCTTTTCAAGATGTACAATTTTTAAACCATATCTTTTTTACTTTAATATATTGACGCCAAAGATGTAATCTTTCTGAACCAACGTAAATTTCGTTAATTGAATATAAAATAAAAACATTCCTTTATTTCAAAATTGATAACATTTTGAAACCAAAATCTTCTTAATTTAACACATTGACAATTAACAAGGTAATCTCTTTAAATTCTAAGTTTGTCTACTATCATAAATGACATACTTTTATATTGACATAATTGACATAAAAAAAAGGAATTCTATTTACAGTGCAAATCCTCTCTTTTAATTACATATAAAAATGTAATTTTTTATTTATGCGGTATAAATTATACTTTTGTTTACATATAAAAATGTGATCTTTATTACAATGCAAATTCATACCTTAATTACATATAAAAATGTAATTTTTATCATGCGATGTAAATTCATATATAAATTACATATAAAAATGTAATTTTTATCATACAGTGTAAGTTCACATTTTAAAAATGCAAATTTTCATTTCATTCTTTATTTTCATAGGAAAATATAAATTCCTATGAAATCTTTATTTACATAAGAAAGTTAAATAAAGGTCGTCGCTATAAATACGTTCATTTTATTTACCTAGAAAAATATAAATAAAAGTTCTCACTATCAATTTGTTCATCCTATTTACATAGAAAATGTAAATAAAGTTTTATCGCTAAATTGTTCATTTTATTTACACAAGAAATGTATAAGTTGGGTGTGTTCATTTTCAATGCAAGCAAAAAGGATAATTTTGTGTGTCGTTCTATTTACACAAAAGTGAATAACTTTGTGTCATTTCTTTTCGAGCAACAATGTAATAATGTCCATTTTATTTCTAGCAAACTGGCAATGTAAACAATGTCTACTTTTCATTCCTGACTAATTGACAACGTAACCAATGTCTAAGTTTCATTATCCAACTAAATGACGATTTAAAATGTCATTTTTATATTCCAACTAAATAAAATGAAATAAATGTCATTCTTCCTTTTAACAAACAAAATGATGTCTTTCTATTTAACAAACGAAAATGATATGGAATGTTTTTTTTTCATGGAACTGAAATAAATGTTCTCCTTCTAATTCAACCAAATGACGGTGTAAATTGTCATTTTTCACTATCAACTAAATGAAATCTTTTTATTCACTAACCAGAATGATGTCTGTTTTCTCCAAATTGACATGACACTGAAAATGCGTTCATTTTTGCTAAATTTACATAACGCTAAAAATGTGTTCATTTTTACTAAAATGACATGACGCTATTAATATGTTCATTGTTATTCTAATTTACATTTCTTAACAAAAATGTCCTTTTATTTTAATTTACATTTTCTAATAAAAATGTCCTTTTATCTTTAATCCCTATTTTTTTTGTCATTCTTTTATATTTGCAAAATTAATATTTTTGTCCTTCTTTTACATCCGATAAAATGTATATTTTTATCTTTCTTTTTCATTTGACAACACATAGATTTGTGATAACCATAAAAGTGAAATTCTATCATCAACCTAAATTTGACAAATAATTTCATGTTAACGATAAAAGTGAAATCTTATCGTTAATCTAAATTTAACAAGCATGGTGCAATTTTTTTACACTATCTTATTCTAACGAACAAGAGACATACAAATTAATTCAATCATCCATCACAATCATACAACAACCAACACCGAATAAATATATATAACATTAACATAAATTATATACAAGGTGAATATACAATTTGCAGTGAAATAAATAAATAAATAACGTTATTTAAAAAAAATAGAATTCTCACCAAACCATTCAGATCTGAAATTTTCAAAGTGTTTGGTTTCAGCTCTAGTCAGCTTCATAGCGTAGATCTGATCCATACAAGTCCAACGCTTTCAGTTTCGTTCGATTTTGATTTGAAATGGATAAGTTATGATGATTCGAACATTGGATAAATTAATATGTTATTAAATAAAATAATTAGTTTAATTAATCTCTCCTCCTAACCTTTCTTCCACTTCAGAACAAAGGCCGCACGTTTTCACTGCTATGCTCGATCCTAGGCCTTGAATTTTCTATTGATACTTGCGGCTTGAAGATGATCGGGTGACAGGACGTCGGAGAGGAGAGGAAGGGGATCTTGCGCCTAAGATGGTGTAGAGTGCGATGGGGCCTAGGAGGGTGCGGTGGGGCTGTTTGACCGCGGGTTGAGGGGATGGGTTCAGCCAAATCTCTTGCCTAAATCCGATCATCACCTTATGGAATGGTAGAGGAGGAGAAGAGCTTCAAAATGGTATATAATTTGTCTTCTAATTCGCAGAGAGGAGGGAGAGATTGAGGGAGGAAGTTTCAGCCACTCTAGGCCATGAAACCTGAAGTGGCGGCTGAGTTTTGGTAGGGAAGGATTAAGGTTGGGATTAAGGAGTATATTTATATTATTATATTCACTAATTAGCCCATTAAGTTCCGATTTGGCCCGAACTCAGAATTAGACATGCTTACTGTCTATCTTAATATTTTGACGTCTTCTGAACGCGATGGGACATGTTTCGAGGCCCAATTTCGAAGTCTACAACAGGTTTACTTAATTTTTAATATAAATCACTTAATTTTTAATATAAATCACTTAATTTTTAATTCAACCGTACATGAAAATTCACCGGGGTCACAAATTAACTTCAAAAATTCCCAAAAAATATATTTAGCTATGTTTTGATGCTGCGGACTTAGAAAAATTATTTTCGTTCAATTCTGAGCCCGTATGAATTTTTAATGAATTTTTAAAGTAAAAAATTGTCCGTTTACACTGAAAAATCAATTATAATTATATATTAATCCTAAAAATTACCGAAAAATCATTTTTCTTTGTTTTGACGATACGAACCCAACAAAATTATTTTCGTTTAATTCTGAGCCTATTTGAAAAATGACTATTTTCAAGTCGATTAAAATTGACCGAAATTGACAAAACTGAAATCTTTTTGCCACGGCCACCAATTAATTCTAAAAATTATAAAAAATTAAACTTAACTATATTTTGACATTCCGAATCCAACAAAAGTGGTTTCGTCGAAAACAGAGGTCGTTTGAAAAATGGTTATTTTCAAGGCGTATATATTTAATATTAAAAATACATTTTTAAACAAATAATTTCCGAAACTCGAAATATATAAGTGTTTACTGTTTTTCAATGCAGAAACATAATTATGAACTCAATGGAAGTGGTTTCGAGTTCAAACTCCTTCGTATGCAAAAAGTAGCATTTTTGTCCTTTATAAATTTTCTAGCGACCTTTCTAAATTTTAATTTGAGCATAACTTTTGATTCCCGCTATGAAATTTCGATTTTTCGGATTCGTTGGAAAGATATTTTTAAATAGATTCTAATATTTTTTGGTTTCACCAAAATCCGTTAAATTTTGCATCCTGTATGGTCAGTCAAAGTTCAAGTTTGACTTTTCAAACTACCACGTTATTTCTAACTATTTTTATAATTAAAATTAAATTATTCATTCTAACTTCGATTTAAATCAATTACTATTCTAAATAAATTATTTTAAATATCGAAAACTCATTAAAATTACTTAAAATAAATTTTAAATTGGCCACAAAATTCAGGGTTGTTACAGTCTCCCCCACTTAAGAACTTTTCGTCCTCGAAAAGGAACGAAGCTGAAAGTTGTTTAATTATCCTACTCAAATTTTTTCATTCTTAATTATTCATTCATTGGTTTAAATAATTTTATAGTCGATTCACTTTTCAAAAATATAGCTTTTATATATACAAAAATCATATTTTCTAAAATAGACTATATATAATCACAAATACATTAATTATAGACTTGGCACTCTCAACTCATTCTAGGGCATTACTAACCCCATCTCTAATGAGTTTTCTCATTCTAGGATACTGCTGATCCTATCTCTAATGAGTATTCTTATTGGATATTACTAATCCAATCTCTGATGAGTCTTTTGTTTAGTTCTAACGAGTTGTATCCCAAAGATTTGAGCTAACCAAAGCTCTGATACCAACTGTAAAGGTACCGCGAAATCCGGTAGGCTTTGCAACCATCCCTTCATCCTCCAGTACAACAGGTAAAACCCACCGTGGCTTACAGTTGTACCCCAGACACCTTGTTTTACGGCGACCCTTTCGGGATCCCCCGGCCGCAGCCTACCAACCCTAAAAAGGGACATGTGGGGGGTAAGAGTCTCCCGTTCGCCACCAAACCGCGAAGCGAGAACCCCCCATTATGCTGCATCCTATTACCAGGCATGCCAAACAAGGACTGGTGTGTGAATTCTTAACTAATTTCACTAATAACAATAAGACAAATTCAAGGACCACGCCGCTAATGCGGAACAGGTTTACTCCAATGGATTGTCGTGCATAAATTAAAGTAAATCGTTAAACAACGCAATGCTTTTTGGAAAAATGAAACCATCATAAGACCCAAGTCCCATCACACAATGCAACGCAAACCGGAGGATAGTGCTTTACCTTATAATGGTCAAAAATGCTTGATACGATAAAAAACGAATTTGATATTATTATTAGTGTGTATAAGTTTCAAAAACATTTCAAAGTAAATGTATCCATCCTAAGACACATAGATACCATAATACTATGCTTCCATACTAGTAATACAATCAAAACCGCATGAGGTCGTATTGGAAATTGGGTTTCCTACATGAGTCAAGGCCAGGGAGGAGCTCCTTACCGATTCGAGACACTCTAGCTAATGTCTCAGGATCCCCCGCAGTGAACCCTTGGATAGCTGCAGGGACGGTCCACCATACGAGTTGCGGATTAGTTATTCCTGAACACACGTTTCCCGGTCCTATAGGACCTATCATCCGAGGCGCCTCATTCCATCATCCACATAAGTAAAATGCCGGGTCGTGTTAAAGCCCAAACACCACTTCTAGCTAGAAAGAAACGTGCTGCTCTCCCTGCGTTCCCTTCTCCCGTTTTAGACTCCGTCGGTGTGTGAGGCTCGCGAAGTCATGCTATACACAAAGCTATGCCTAAACAGGCTATGCTTTGATCATCCCACAAAGCCTGCTTTTCAACAAAGCCTTGATCATATGCATCTTAGCATGCCACATCGTCACTCCATATCACACTACCAATCCTTTGCCGAAATATATGAAAGGGTGTTAAGCAAGAGAATAAATTCTTTGTCACCAAACATTCATACATTCGACAGAAAATCAATAAATACAATATAAAGAAGTACAATGTCAGACACACATTCCATTTATAAGCTTATGCTCTGGGTCTGAGCGAAATCCAAATCCGTGCAAATCAGCACTACGTCCGGATAACTACCATTTTAGCCCCGTCTTGGGAGCAAATCAATCAAGAGCCTCAACACTAGTTACCCATTCGATGTGAAGATCGTCGGTCTTCAATCACCGTCTTCAATTCTTTGAACGTCGTATCATTATTTGGAATGAGAGTAAACTCGGACTTTCCAAATAACTCTCGCATATATAAATTTGAAAACCCTTTTCATATCGTTGTTAATAATTTATAACGATCTATCGCTATTTTTACTTTACATACACATCCTAAACATAACAATGTATATTTTACTCTTCCATTTTTCAATTTACACCAAATGTGTATTTGGTTTCATTATTTTTCTAATGAAAATCCATTCCTTAGAAATGTAATTTTCTAATCTTATTATTTACATTGAAAAATGTAAATTCCTATTCCTATTTTATTTACATTGAGAAATGTAAACTTATACTTCAATATATTATTATATTGAAAATGTAACCTTTATTTCATATTCTATTTACATTGGAAAATATAAATTCCTAATCATTCTTTTGTTTACATTGAAAAATGTAAACTCTTTTATTTGCATAAAAAAATATAATTTCTATTTCATCCTTATTTACATTGAAAAAATGTTGGTTTCTATACTACACCAATTACATATAAAAATGTAACTTCCTATTTTCCTTTTATTTACATTAAGAAAAAGGTATCTTTTCTAATATTTACATTAAGAAAAATGTAAAACTTTTATAATTCTTATCTTATTATATTAAAAATGTAACTTTCTTTTGTAACAAACTTGGAGGTGAAAATATTCATTTCATTATTAGCACATAACGGTGTGAAAATAACGTCAATTTCTAAGTTATCCATTTATATTTTAATATGGGTCAGACCTCTCACATTAGGCCTACAACTTGTGGATGCTGGATAGGCCGATCGGTTCCGGGTAGACTTCTCCCACAAGTTGGGCTTAACCTCGTGTCTTGGCCCAATTTGTATTTGCGCACTTGGACCCCTCATATTAGGCCCAACATTTGTGGCTGCTGGATATGCTGGTCGGGTCCGGGCAGACTTCCACCACAAATGTGACCTAACCTCGTGTCCAAGTACAATTATAATTTATAATTATAATTAATTTTTTCTCAAAACATGTCATTATTTGAAATTATCCTTTCCATTAAAGAATCTTCTTTATTTCAAAACCTCTTGATTACAAGTATCTTAATATGAATTGTAACTTTCCCTATTTTTTTGGTTTTCTAATAAAAATCTTTTCAAGATGTACAATTTTTAAACCATATCTTTTTTACTTTAATATATTGATGCCAAAGATGTAATCTTTCTAAACCAACGTAAATTTCATTAACTGAATATAAAATAAAAACATTCCTTTATTTCAAAATTGATAACATTTTGAAACCAAAATCTTTTTATTTAACACATTGACAATTAACAAGGTAATCTCTTTAAATTCTAACTTTTCTACTATCATAAATGACATACTTTTATATTGACATAATTAACATGAAAAAAAGGAATTCTATTTACAGTGCAAATCCTCTCTTCTAATTACATATAAAAATGTATTTTTTTATTTATGCGGTATAAATTATACTTTTGTTTACATATAAAAATGTTATCTTTATTAGAATGCAAATTCATACCTTAATTACATATAAAAATGTAATTTTTATCATGTGATGTAAATTCATATAAAAATTACATATAAAAATGTAATTTTTATCGTGCAGTGTAAGTTCACATTTTAAAAACGCAAATTTTCATTTCATTCTTTATTTACATAGGAAAATATAAATTCCTATTTAATCTTTATTTACATAAGAAAGTGTAAATAAAGGTTGTCGCTATAAATACGTTCATTTTATTTACCTAGAAAATATAAATAAAAGTTCTCAATATCAATGTGTTCATCCTATTTACATAGAAAATGTAAATAAAGTTTTATCGCTAAATTGTTCATTTTATTTACACAAGAAATGTGTAAGTTGGGTGTGTTCATTTTCAATGCAAGCGAAAAGGATAATTTTGTGTGTTGTTCTATTTACACAAAAGTGAATAACTTTGTGTCATTTCTTTTCTAGCAACAATGTAATAATGTCCATTTTATTTCTAGCAAACTGACAATGTAAACAATGTCTACTTTTCATTCCTGACTAATTGACAACGTAACTAATGTATATGTTTCATTATCCAACTAAATGACGATGTAAAATGTCATTTTTATATTCCAACTAAATAAGGTGAAATAAATGTCATTCTTCTTTTTAACAACAAAATGATGTCTTTCTATTTAACAAACGAAAATGATATGGAATGTTTTTTTTTCATGGAACCGAAATAAATGCTCTCCTTCTAATTCAACCAAATGACGGTGTAAATTGTTATTTTTCACTATCAACTAAATGAAGTCTTTTAATTCACTAACCAGAATGATGTCTGTTCTCTCCAAATTGACATGACGTTGAAAATGCGTTCATTTTTACTAAATTTACATAACGCTAAAAATGCATTCATTTTTTCTAAAATGACATGACGCTATTAATATGTTCATTGTTATTCTAATTTACATTTCTTAACAAAAATGTCCTTTTATTTTAATTTACATTTTCTAGTAAAAATGTCCTTTTATCTCTAATGCCTATTTTTTTGTCATTCTTTTATATTTGACAAAATTAATATTTTTGTCCTTCTTTTACATCCGATAAAATGTATATTTTTATCTTTCTTTTTCATTTGACAACACATAGATTTGTGATAACCATAAAAGTGAAATTCTATCATCAACCTAAATTTGACAAATAATTTCATGTTAACAATAAAAGTGAAATCTTATCGTTAATCTAAATTTAACAAGCATGGTGCAATTTTTTTACACTATCTTATTCTAACGAACAAGAGACATACAAATTAATTCAATCATCCATCGCATTCATACAACAACCAGCACCGAATAAATATATATAGCATTAACATAAATTATATACAAGGTGAATATACAATTTGCCGTGAAATAAATAAATAAATAACGTTATTTAAAAAAATAGAATTCTCACCAAACCATTCAGATCTGAAATTTTCAAAGTGTTTGGTTTCAGCTCTAGTCAGCTTCATAGCGTAGATCTGATCCATACAAGTCCAACGCTTTCAGTTTCGTTCGATTCCGATTTGAAATGAATAAGTTACGATGATTTGAACATTGGATAAATTAATACGTTATTAAATAAAATAATTAGTTTAATTAATCTCTCCTCCTAACCTTTCTTCCACTTCAGAACAAAGGCCGCACGTTTTCACTACTATGCTCGATCCTAGGCCTTGAATTTTCTATTGATTCTTGCGGCTTGAAGATGATCGGGTGACAGGACGTCGGAGAGGAGAGGAAGGGGATCTTGTGAAACACCCCACCTCCGTTAGGGTCACTCTCAAAGGGAATGCCCTAATTTTGGTGGAGGTTTATAAGTATAAGTCATAGATATACAAGACAGATATAAGAACACATATTTTTGAACAGCGGAAAACAACAAACTTTTATTTCATTAAAATACGTGTTACACCAACCATACCATAATTGTCTTACAATACTTCCAAAAACATAACATTTTCATAACTGTCTTGATTACATCATTTAAAGAAGCATAAAGAAAACATAAATAAACTGCAAAAGTCCCATAGTTGCTGTCCAAAGCCATAGTCCAAAACGAAAAGATCCAAGCAATACATTCTTTCTCTTCAAGCTGGATATGAAGGCTGGTCAAGCTGCGGTATTCCCTCCCAGTGGACCTGGGGGGGGGGGGGGGGGGGAGGAAACGGAAGAAAAGAAGACGAGAGAAAAGTAGAGTCAGACATAAAGCCTGAGTAAGTCTAGGACTATTCAGTCTATGAATAAAGAACTGGGTATGATAAGTATAAACTAGAAATGGGAAAGCATCATAAACTTAGTTAAGTTGTCTAGGGTCGAATATACTATCGTACCCCACATTAATCTCTGTGCCCATATAAACTAGTTCCCAACGGCACCCCATAATCAGGGTGAAGTGATCCATTTTATGATGATCGGCTCCTACTCGCATAGTTACATGTGTCTTACGGCCCCGATGTTGTAGTTACCTATGCTGGTCCCACCATGGGGTGTATCAAGTCCCATGGCGGCGGCCCGACACAACCCTAGAATGCACAGGTATGCTACTGGTGCCCAGTGCCTTATTTTTCTGCGCCGGAGTGTGTGCACGCCCGCACCCCGTTAGAACCTACACTGCTGCACCACCGCCGTCGATTTGACCTCTTACAATCAGCCCAGTAATCGTGCCCCACCCTGCCTAGTTTCAGGGTATCATGATACCTAATAGGTTTACTGCTGAAAAGCCCCCCTCTCCCCCCCCCCCCCCCGCTACTAGGTTTTCTATTTCTAGCCAACATGCTAAGTTGGTTAAGTGTTTTATAAACCTAACCCCCAATCAGTCTGTTTAGTTTAGCATGTTCCATTCTGATTAAGTATTAATATAATTTACTTAATCCTATCAATCCTGACTCAGCCTTAATTGTCTTATTAAAGCCTTGACCTCTCACATTAGACAGGTATTGTTGTGGCTGTCTGTTGCCGGTTGGGTCCGGGCAGTCTTACGCCACAACTCAGTCTAACCTCGGGTCCTTATTGGGCTCCGTGTTTAACCACCCACATTGGATAGGTATTGTTGTGACTACTGGATAGCCGGGCGGTTCCGGGCAGGTTTACATCACAACTCAATCCAACCTCGGGTTAAACACATCGTATTTTCTAAATTTACATATTTTGTCTTTTTTCTTTTTTTTCTTATATGTAAATATTTGCGGCCCATTATTCAAAATCAATTTAAGCTAATGGTGTAAAGGCTTACACCAATCATGGGCCCAACCCATTCTTGAATTTGGGCCCCTCTACTTTTATATTTTCATTTATCAATTAATTTGGCCCAACGCTATTTCCCCCGTTTAATACGTTTGTTTATTATAATATATGTTGGGCTTAGCCTTTTAAGCCCAACTTAGCCACGTGAAAAAGGGAGGCTTAAAACGTGATTATATACACAAAGAGGGGAATGTGAACGCATGAACTTGCAACATAACGTTGGAACTACAAAATAGAAACCGGTGTACTTGCATTGTGGTAACATATACTTTGGTCATAAAGCATAAGTGACATGAATCAAACCATGTAAACTTGTAGTTAAGTTAAGAATCTAACTAAATTAGATATCATTATTGACACATAGTCTTAACTACAATATAAACCTATATTTTTACTTAGGCATAATGTCAAACATAAGCAAATCATGTTTATAAAATTACTATATGTTTACAAAGGTGCTTACTTTTGTTACTAATACAAAAGTATAGTTCAACTAGAATTATTCCAACTTAATCATGATTTTTAATCTATTCACATAATCATGGCACAAATATACCCAAACATGAAATCATGGTTTTTGATCTATTCATGTAATCATGGCATAAATATTCCTAAACATGAAATCATGGTTTTTACTTTATTCATGCAAACTTGCAATTGGAATGTAAATCTAACTTAGCTATGTGTCACATATAATTCTTGTTAACAATACAGGCCTAACATGTTTTTCAATTAGGTATAATACCAAACATAGCCTAGTCATATTCATAAAATCAACATAAGTTCACAAAGAGGCTTACTTTTGTTTCTAATACAAAAGTATGGTTTTATACATAGATCATGATGCCAATTCCAACATAATTTCATATGAATCATAATACCCCAAATTTGATCCAATTACACACAAAGTGATTTTTTTACAAAAATATACATTATGTTGGCATAGCAGCAAAACCACATACTTGCATGAATCTCAATTAAACAACCACAAACATGTAGCTTCAACATGAATTACATACTTGCGAATATCCAATCGTATACTTGCATGAATCTCAAATAAACTACCGCTAACATGTAGTTTTTATCATGAATTACATACTTGCGAATATCCAATCGTTATATCACAACATTGCAAATCGATTAGAATCATAGCAACGCACAAATATGAATTACTATCACCACAAATCAAGTGTAATTCTCATTTTACACAAATCAAACACAGTTATTTAATTCATACCGGAATAGTACTCTACTTACAATCGTGTGACGAATTCTTCAATTCAGGAATCTGAATTCTGGATTTGGAGATGCTATTCCTTTGATGTAGGCGTTGATTTGATTTGTTTAAGTTTAACTTGTAGTTGCTTTATGCTTTAAGGTTTGTCTCCTAATTGTCTCTCAAATTGGTGGCTACTCCTAGTCGTTCCTCAGCAGCATGATGGCCTCATTCTTATTTTTGAATGAATAGATTAGGTAGAGTCTAGGGTCATTTTTATAGAGTTTATGAATTGATTAGGACCGTCGATGTAGCTTGGGTTAATCGTAGCCATTCATTCGAAAGAGAGACCAATCAGGAGCTGACACCTAGCCCTAGTGACAAGGCAAGGCTCAGAAAATCGGCCAAACACAGACCAGGCCAGCCAGGGTGGGCTGGGTTCAACCTGGCTCTGGGGCCAGGTCGACAGCCCAGTCGACACCGTGTCGACTTGGCAGTCGACACGGGTTACCCAGGTCGACTGCCCTGTCGACCTGGCTAGCCCAGGTCGACTGCCAAGTCGACCTGGGTGCCTTAGGCGGGAATTTTCCCGCCCTGGCCAATTGGGCCCGATTTTGAATTTTAAACTTGTTTTTCTGAGCTGTTTTCGTCTGTTTGAATTTTAACCTGAATTCTGAAACTTCCGGAGGCCATATCTTCTTCATACGGACTCCGTTTTTCGAAAACTCGGACTCTATTTCCCGTATTTTTCCGAGACGAACGCAATGGCGTATCCCGTTTCCCTTAATTCTTTGATTTGAAATTAATTATACTTTAATTTATGAATTTCACGGTTATAGAATACACGGGGTGTTACATTCTCCCCCACTTAAAAGGATTTCGTCCCCGAAATCTTCAAGTTAGGAGGAATGTATATCCTAACATCCAATCATCCATCTACTCATCCATCAAACACGAGTATCCATTGTCCTTAAAAGACTTCTAATGCTTCATGATCATATGCGAAGTGTGTGTACATGTACTTATCTAATGCAAAATCAGGCGGTCTACTGATTCAGTTGACCTCCTTAATGCGAATTATGTAAGTGCCATGAATCCATTATGTATGCTAATTTTCCTATTCATGATTCTACATGAGTGCACAATCATTCATACAAATGCAACATCCATATGACAACACATTAAAGTTCAATCATATACGAATGCAAACATATATGCATATGCAATATGAAGTGACTGAGCCGATCTAAAACCTAGATTGTGTGTGTATATGCAACCACGAGCAACCACTAGCAATCACTTGCAACCACTTGCAACCATCATCCATAACATGTTTCAACTACATGTTTACATCCAAAAAGATTCTACCTATGGTTCTCAAGATAGGATCGAGGAGAGAAATAGGATAAAACAAAGCATCTAGAATAAGTTAACGATGTACCGCCAGAAGGTCCGGTCTGCTTCTCAGGGCAGTCTTTGCTGATGTGTCCAGTCTTCCCACAATGAAAACATTCACCTTGCTTTCTCTTCCTCTTTCTACAATCCTTGGCTATGTGACCTTCCGTACCACAGTAATTGCATTTCCTTTTATCACGTGAGTTGTTGTTCTTGCCTCCTTTCTCGGGGTCTACCTTCTTATTCTTAGAATCGTTGGGCTTGACCTCTTTCTTCCCTTGAGAGTTTTCTGCCTCTGTCTCCTTCTTGTCCTTATCTTCCTCGTTCAGCAATGCCATCTGCACCAACCTTTCGTACGTAGCTCCCGTGGGTATATGGGTCATGACCAAACTGTGTAATGGTTCATTCAACCCTTTGACAAAGCGGAGAGCCTTCTTGTGCGGGGTGTTGACTAGGTCCAGCCCAAACCTAGCCAGCTCATCGAATTGATTAACATACTCTTTGACTGTCATATTCCCTTGCTTAAGAAATAAGAATTTTTCCAACTGAAGACTCCTTTCAGCTTCCGAGAGAAATTTAGCCTCAAACCTTGCCCTAAAGTCCTCCCATGTTTCCACCGGTCTTTCTGCATTAGTGACTTCCCACCAGTAGGAAGCCTCACCTTTTAGTAGCCACACTGCCAGTTGTACCTTCTGCCTATCTTCTACCTCAAAGATGACGAATGAGTCCTCGGTTTCCTTTAACCAATTCCTAGCTGTCACGAAGGACTCAGTTCCATGAAAGTCCTTTCCTCCCATAGCCTTAAAATCTTTACATATCTTAGCAAAAGTGTTTCCCCGCGGAGGAGGTGGAGGAAGAGGTGCTGCTGCAGCTGGATGATTTCCTGCAGCTGGGGGAGGAGGAGCGGTAGGACCTGGCTGAGTGGCCCTTGCTTTCAAGAACCGTCTAAACCAACCAGGTATTGGTACACCCTCTGGCAAGTTAAGTTCTTCGGACATGCTGAAACAAAAAGGATAGATTCAAAACGAAGGATAAGAGATAGTACCTATGGCTTTGGGGAGTGGACTTTGCCTTTTAAAATAAAATAATATTTTATCTTTTAAAAATGCTTCTTTAAATTTCTTTTTGAAAAATAAATTTTCAAAACTTTTTATCTTATCT
Organism: Allium sativum; assembly: GCA_030737875.1. Lineage (NCBI taxonomy): Eukaryota > Viridiplantae > Streptophyta > Magnoliopsida > Asparagales > Amaryllidaceae > Allium > Allium sativum. The sequence continues at coordinate 499,948,777 of CM060918.1, forward strand.
GGTAAACCTATGCTCTGATACCAAGTGAAACACCCCACCTCCGTTAGGGTCACTCTCAAAGGGAATGCCCTAATTTTGGTGGAGGTTTATAAGTATAAGTCACAGATATACAAGACATATATAAGAACACATATTTTTGAACAGCGGAAAAAACAAACTTTTATTTCATTAAAATACGTGTTACACCAACCATACCATAATTGTCTTACAATACTTCCAAAAACATAACATTTTCATAACTGTCTTGATTACATCATTTAAAGAAGCATAAAGAAAACATAAATAAACTGCAAAAGTCCCATAGTTGCTGTCCAAAGCCATAGTCCAAAACGAAAAGATCCAAGCAATACATTTTTTCTCTTCAAGCTGGATATGAAGGCTGGTCAAGCTGCGGTATTCCCTCCCAGTGGACCTGGGGGGGGGGGGGGAACGGAAGAAAAGAAGACGAGAGAAAAGTAGAGTCAGACATAAAGCGTGAGTAAGTCTAGGACTATTCAGTCTATGAATAAAGAGCTGGGTATGATAAGTATAAACTAGAAATGGGAAAGCATCATAAACTTAGTTAAGTTGTCTAGGGTCGAATATACTATCGTACCCCACATTAATCTCTGTGCCCATATAAACTAGTTCCCAACGGCACCCCATAATCAGGGTGAAGTGATCCATTTTATGATGATCGGCTCCTACTCGCATAGTTACATGTGTCTTACGGCCCCCGATGTTGTAGTTACCTATGCTGGTCCCACCATGGGGTGTATCAAGTCCCATGGCGGCGGCCCGACACAACCCTAGAATGCACAGGTATGCTACTGGTGCCCAGTGCCTTATTTTTCTGCGCCGGAGTGTGTGCACGCCCGCACCCCGTTAGAACCTACACTGCTGCACCACCGCCGTCGATTTGACCTCTTACAATCAGCCCAGTAATCGTGCCCCACCCTGCCTAGTTTCAGGGTATCATGATACCTAATAGGGTTACTGCTGAAAAGGCCCCCCCCCCCCCCGCTACTAGGTTTTCTATTTCTAGCCAACATGCTAAGTTGGTTAAGTGTTTTATAAACCTAACCCCCAATCAGTCTGTTTAGTTTAGCATGTTCCATTCTAATTAAGTATTAATATAATTTACTTAATCCTATCAATCCTGACTCAACCTTAATTGTCTTATTAAAGCCTTGACCTCTCACATTAGACAGGTATTGTTGTGGCTGCCTGTTGCCGGTTGGGTCCGGGCAGTCTTACGCCACAACTCGGTCTAACCTCGGGTCCTTATTGGGCTCCGTGTTTAACCACCCACATTGGATAGGTATTGTTGTGACTACTGGACAGCCGGGCGGTTCCGGGCAGGTTTACATCACAACTCAATCCAACCTCGGGTTAAACACATCGTATTTTCTACATTTACATATTTTGTCTCTTTTCTTTTTTTTCTTATATGTAAATATTTGCGGCCCATTATTCAAAATCAATTTAAGCTAATGGTGTAAAGGCTTACACCAATCATGGGCCCAACCCATTCTTGAATTTGGGCCCCTCTACTTTTATATTTTCATTTATTAATTAATTTGGCCCAACGCTATTTCTCCCGTTTAATACGTTCGTTTATTATAATATATGTTGGGCTTAGCCTTTTAAGCCCAACTTAGCCACGTGAAAAAGGGGTGGCTTAAAACGTGATTATATACACAAAGAGGGGAATGTGAACGCATGAACTTGCAACATAACGTTGGAACTACAAAATAGAAACTGGTGTACTTGCATTGTGGTAACATATACTTTGGTCATAAAGCATAAGTGACATGAATCAAACCATGTAAACTTGTAGTTAAGTTAAGAATCTAACTAAATTAGATATCATTATTGACACATAGTCTTAACTACAACATAAACCTATATTTTTACTTAGGCATAATGTCAAATATAAGCAAATCATGTTTATAAAATTACTATATGTTTACAAAGGTGCTTACTTTTGTTACTAATACAAAAGTATAGTTCAACTAGAATTATTCCAACTTAATCATGATTTTTAATCTATTCACATAATCATGGCACAAATATACCCAAACATGAAATCATGGTTTTTGATCTATTCATGTAATCATGGCATAAATATTCCTAAACATGAAATCATGGTTTTTACTTTATTCATGCAAACTTGCAATTGGAATGTAAATCTAACTTAGCTATGTGTCACATATAATTCTTGTTAACAATATAGGCCTAACATGTTTTTCAATTAGGCATAATACCAAACATAGCCTAGACATATTCATAAAATCAACATAAGTTCACAAAGAGGCTTACTTTTGTTTCTAATACAAAAGTATGGTTTTATACATAGATCATGATGCCAATTCCAACATAATTTCATATGAATCATAATACCCCAAATTTGATCCAGTTACACACAAAGTGATTTTTTTACAAAAATATACATTATGTTGGCATAGCAGCAAAACCACATACTTGCATGAATCTCAATTAAACAACCACAAACATGTAGCTTCAACATGAATTACATACTTGCGAATATCCAATCGTATACTTGCATGAATCTCAAATAAACTACCGCTAACATGTAGTTTTTATCATGAATTACATACTTGCGAATATCCAATCGTTATATCACAACATTCCAAATCGATTAGAATCATAGCAACGCACAAATATGAATTACTATCACCACAAATCAAGTGTAATTCTCATTTTACACAAATCAAACACAGTTATTTAATTCATACCGGAATAGTACTTTACTTACAATCGTGTGACGAATTCTTCAATTCAGGAATCTGAATTCTGGATTTGGAGATGCTATTCCTTTGATGTAGGCGTTGATTTGATTTGTTTAAGTTTAACTTGTAGTTGCTTTATGCTTTAGAGTTTGTCTCCTAATTGTCTCTCAAATTGGTGGCTACTCCTAGTCGTTCCTCAGCAGCATGATGGCCTCATTCTTATTTTTGAATGAATAGATTAGGTAGAGTCTAGGGTCATTTTTATAGAGTTTATGAATTGATTAGGACCGTCGATGTAGCTTGGGTTAATCGTAGCCATTCATTCGAAAGAGAGACCAATCAGGAGCTGACACCTAGACCTAGTGACAAGGCAAGGCTCAGAAAATCGGCCAAACACAGACCAGGCGAGCCAGGGTGGGCTGGGTTCGACCTGGCTCTGGGGCCAGGTCGACAGCCCAGTCGACACCGTGTCGACTTGGCAGTCGACACCGTGTCGACTTGGCAGTCGACACCGTGTCGACTTGGCAGTCGACACGGGTTACCCAGGTCGACTGCCCTGTCGACCTGGCTAGCCCAGGTCGACTGCCAAGTCGACCTGGGTGCCTTAGGCGGGAATTTTCCCGCCCTGGCCAATTGGGCCCGATTCTGAATTTTAAACTTTTTTTTTCTGAGCTGTTTTCGTTTGTTTGAATTTTAACCTGAATTCTGAAACTTCCGGAGGCCATATCTTCTTCGTACGGACTCCGTTTTTCGAAAACTCGGACTCTATTTCGCGTATTTTTCCGAGACGAACGCAATGGCGTATCCCGTTTCCCTTAATTCTTTGATTTGAAATTAATTATACTTTAATTTATGACTTTCACGGTTATAGAATACACGGGGTATTACCTCTTGCGCCTAGGATGGTGTAGGGTGCGGTGGGGCCTAGGGGGGCGCGATGGGGCTGTTTGGCCACGGGTTGAGGGGATGGGTTCGGCTAAATCTCTTGCCTAAATCCGATCATCACCTTATGGAATGGTAGAGGAGGAGAAGAGCTTCGAAATGGTATATAATTTGTCTTCTAATTCGCAGAGAGGAGGGAGAGATTGAGGGAGGAAGTTTCGGCCATTCTAGGCCATGAAACCTGAAGTGGCGGCTGAGTTTTGGTAGGGAAGGATTAGGGTTGGGATTAAGGAGTATATTTATATTATTATATTCACTAATTAGCCCATTAAGGTCCGATTTGGCCCGAACTCAGAATTAGACATGCTTACTGTCTATCTTAATGTTTTGACGTCTTCTGAACGCGATGGGACATGTTTTGAGGCCCAATTTCGAAGTCTACAGCAGGTTTACTTTATTTTTAATATAAATCACTTAATTTTTAATTCAACCGTACATGAAAATTCACCGGGGTCACAAATTAACTTCAAAAATTCCCAAAAAATATATTTAGCTATGTTTTGACGCTGCGGACCTAGGAAAATTAATTTTGTTCAATTCTGTGCCCGTATGAATTTTTAATGAATTTTTAAAGTCAAAAATTGTCCGTTTACACTGAAAAATCAATTATAATTATATATTAATTCTAAAAATTACCGAAAAATCATTTTTATCTTTGATTTGATGATACGAACCCAACAAAATTATTTTCGTTGAATTCTGAGCCTATTTGAAAAATGACTATTTTCAAGTCGATTAAAATTGACCGAAATTGACAAAACTGATTTTTTTTTTGCCACGGCCACAAATTAATTCTAAAAATTATGAAAATTTAAACTTAACTATATTTTGACATTCTGAATCCAACAAAAGTGGTTTCGTCGAAAACATAGGTCGTTTGAAAAATGGCTATTTTCAAGGCGTATATATTTAATACTAAAAATACATTTTTAAACAAATAATTTCCGAAACTCGAAATATATAAGTGTTTACTGTTTTTCAATGAAGAAACATCATTATGAACTCAATGGAAGTGGTTTCGAGTTCAAACTTCTTCGTATGCAAAAAGTAGCATTTTTGTCCTTTATAAATTTTCTAGCGACTTTTCTAAATTTTAATTTGAGCATAACTTTTGATTCCCGTTCTGAAATTTCAATTTTTCGGATTCGTTGGAAAGATATTTTTAAATAGATTCTAATATTTTTGGTTTCACTAAAATCCGTTAAATTTTGCATCCTGTATGGTCAGTCAAAGTTCAAGTTTCACTTTTCAAACTACCACGTTATTTCTAACTATTTTTATAATTAAAATTAAATTATTCATTCTAACTTCGATTTAAATCAATTACTATTTTAAATAAATTATTTTAAATATCGAAAACTCATTAAAATTACTTAAAATAAATTTTAAATTGGCCTTAAAATTCAGGGTTGTTACAGCTTTGGAAAGGAAAAACAATGTATATGTTTTCAGTGATATACAATTTTTGAACGCAAATATTTCATATACATACATAAAATGAAATTTGAACTTCAAAATGGAATAAATATGTTTCTTTTTATTAAATCCTGAATTTAAGAAAGAAAATTTATGAACTTGAACGTAGAATGATATAAGATAATTAAAGACTACTTTTTATATATTTTAATTATGCGGACTTGAATGAAAAAATATTTTGATCTTTTTTGTCCATACGAATGTGGTGTACAAAGAATGAATTTTCATTTTTATGATTTCTTAGCAAAAAATAGATATTTGTTAATTAGACTTATTAAAATGTTTAAATTTAAGACTATTTGATAAATTCGTATACGAATACGAATCTAAAACAATATGAGAAATTTAGGAGAAGTCTGCCAATAATTGTAATAAGTATAAAAAGTTGACATTCAAAGATAAAATGACAACATTATAATAATTTATATATAGTTGTCAAAATTTTAAGCTGTGCGGACTTGAAATATAATCAGCTTTACAATTTTGACAATATAAATGTGACATGCATGTTAAACTATCATTTTTTAGAATTTATTAGACCAGTTAACAAATATTTGTTTTTTGTTGTCTATTTGAATTGTTTTAACTTAAGATCACCTACTTAATTTTAGAATATATACTTAATTATCAAATAGTATAAGAATACCTGAAAGAAATATTTGCATTATAAAATTTGTGAAATGTTAGTATTTGTAACGACCTGAAATTTTGGAAGCTAATTCTTTGCGGCATCTCTTGGAAGCCAAATCTTAGTGGCTTCTCTAAGAAGCTTCATTTCTCTCTCTTTCTCTCTCTCACACACACACACGCACACACATCGACATATATATATATATATATATATATATATATATATATATATATAAGTTCATTTACAAAAAATCTATTCTTCTCTCTCCTCTCATTTCACTTCTCTTCCATTTTCTCTTTTCTTCCGAAGCTTCCATTAATGACCTCCTCCTCTATAGTTGGGCCGAACTCCCCTCTCCCCCTTCCCCCACTTAAAAAACCACCAAACCACTTCAAAACTCCTCCACTTCCTCCTCATACTACATGGCTAAAGACTCTCCCCCTTTACCTCCATGGTCATGCCCTCTTCACCCGAGACCGAGCCTAATTTTGGCCAAAAACTCCACATTTACATCTTTGAACCACTCACACACTTTATTCCTTCAAAAATCCAAGCCTTGAGCTACCAAAGTTCACTTTAAACTCAAAAGGATACCTCCTTTTAATGTTTATTTAAAGTTAGTAAATGTAGAAAAGTTTTGTTGAAATCTTGGGTGGAAAATAATTCGTGAAGCCGGAATACCGACTGTGTGAAGTTTGGAAGCAATCAGAATCACTTTCAAGTGGGAAAGTTAGGACCTTTAGCCATAAAGAACGAAGGAGTGGATCCCTCGAGTGAGAAGTCTTAAATCACATTTTGTTGACTAATTTGGTTAGAAATAGTTAATGATGTTTATGTGATGATGAATTGGTATGTGATGGACTATTTGAAGTTAAATGGTATGATGTGCATGTTTAAAATGTGGTTAATGATTAAGTTAGTAAGAGGTTAACATGAAGATGAAATTTTGGCTTGTAAATCACTTAGAAAATAAAAGTGATTAAAGAATGTCTATTTAGTAAATAAAAGACAAATACTAGAAATTTATGACATTTATGGATGTTTGACATTGGTTGATATTGATCTGATATAGATGACCACTTGAAAGTAATGTGTGTTAATATGGATTTTTTTCGCCAATTATGGCAATAGAATGTTAATGAGGTTTAATACCTTAATTAACAATGGGTTGATTGTGTATTAAGTGTTAATGATCTTAGCACTTATACCAATGATGCCACTAGATGGTAATTGCATGTTAATAGTTGTTAATAACTGTTACTAGATGCTAATGATGTATGGAATCCATACAAATGTAATTATATGATATTTGATTGAATTTTATTCCAATATGGAATTAATTTGAATATTTTATTAATAAAATATTTAGTGAAAAATAAAAGTTTGAATTTTAAATCCAAAATTATTTGGAAACATAGTTTTGGTCAAAACAAATAGTTTTCGTAAAAGTAAGAATTTAATTTGAACTAGTTTTGAATTAATAAAGGCATGTTTTTAAATTTAATTTGAAAATGAATAGTAACTTTAAAAAAGTGAAATTCGGTTTGGGTATTCGGGAAATGTTTAATAAGATTTTATTTTCCATATTATCTTTTTTATTTTTATAATGGACTTCAGGAAAATTTGGACTTCAAATAATAAGGTTTGGAAAACAATATTATTTTAATGATTAAAATAATATTAAAATGATTAAATAATGGAATATTGGATTTTAAGGAGAAATCATCAAAATATAGTTTCCAAAAGTCATTATATATGTTTTATATAATTAATGAAATATTTTGGAAGTAATTTTATTTAATTTTAATTATAAATCGAAATTTGGTTTGAACAGGACTAGTCGTGCAACGGCAATTTGCGAACTTCGACCACTAACTTTAAATTGATGTACCAGGATATCTGACCATCGGATGTTCCTGAAACGAAAAATGTTGGGTCCGAAATGAAAAGAGTTTTCAAATAATATATGGAGTTTTAAAATCCAATGGTCAGATTTCTAGATAAGTCAAAATCAATTTTCTAGAAAAATATGGATTTTGCAGTTTAAGAACCAAAACTGGATTTTCAAGGAATGAGCTATTTTTAAATTATTTAAAATAGGGATAAATTATGATAAATCGTAATAAATGGTTTGAAAGTGATTTGGTTGATAAAATGAAGTTTGGGATGATATTAAATCATTTTGACTGAAATAGTCGATATAAGCCTATTCGTAGCGCTTTTTATGATGCTGTTAATTTAGCGATTGAGTTTGATTCATTTAATCATGAATGAGAATCTAAATGAATGATTTTGAAAGATGATTTCATAAAAGAATATGAAACGAAAGTCTGATTTCGAGGAACCAGAAAATATTTTGAAATAAATATTTTGAAGTAATAAATGGTTTATGAAAGATGTTTTAATAAACAAAGAAAATTATGACGGATTAAACGCCAATATTTAAATGATTTGAAAAGTAAAAGTACTATGATTTTAAAGTACTTGTGATTATTATTGTGAAATGATTTATCACTTCAAGATAGAAATTATTTCATATGTTACTTATGATTCGGGTAACCCATAACTAAAAATATGGGCAAACGGGTATGCTATCTCTTCTGTAGGAGGGAAATACCGAATGTGATTCCCCTTGCGAGGGGGACATACACTAGAATGATTATCGAAATGAGAACGCTGGGACCCAGTTGCCTTGTTATCGGGAGAAACCTCCTAATATGGTTGCATATATTTTGATATGCTTGTATTGTAGATATTTGAGATTTTCAAAAGTGATTTGTTTTGAAATCCTGAAGTAAAGTATGATTTGATATGAAAAAAATGTGTAGTATTTCAATGGTTTAAAATGAAATGGAGATTTTAAGTCCGAAAAGATTTATTTTCAAAAAGAATGGATTTTGAAATAAATGGTGTTTATTAGATTTGATAAATCTGAATATGAAAATGAAACCATTTTTGTTTCAAGTTTGATGAGTCGGTATTCATGTGGAGGAAGCCTATTTCATATTATATGGCGTAGTCCCGTGATATGCCTTACTTTTGAATAAGTTAAGAATAACTGATCTGAGTTCTCACACCAGTCCCGTTACTGACTTGCAGTTTGTTTTTCCCTTGCAAACTTGGGTTCCATTATTTTCACATGTGCAGTCGGGTAGTTTTGTTTTGCAGATATCTTTCTTGTGTAGGATTCTAGATTGAAGCTAGAGCCGTGTCTAGAGAAGTTGATAGTCTTCCACTGAACGTAATTATGTTTCTACTGTGTATAGTATTGTATTATTCTCTGATATGGCGATGTACTCTGATGTATTCTTTTACTTTGATGTAACATTGTAATGACGTTAATGTGATGTATGCCCAAAGTTAATGTCACGAGGATTTTTGTCGTTTTTGGTCAAATTTTTGCGGTTTACAGTTGATTCGAAAGGTAGGAATTTTCGAGCCATTACATTTGGTATCAGAGCTTTGGTTTATTCAAAGCGTTGGGGTACGACTCATGAGAATAGAAAGAAAGAACTCATCAGAGCTAGGATTAGTAATATCCTAGAAGAGAAACTCATTAGAGATGAGGTTAGTAATACCCTAGAATGAGTTAAGAGTATTACGTATACAAGAGAGCGCGTTCATAATAAGAAATTGATTCTTAAAATCAGTTTTGAAATATTTTATTTTGAATATAAAGTATATTGAAAGGTTATATTTTAAATATAAAAAGGAATGCTTGTGGTAAGTATAAATGATTATGATTAGAAATTGAAATATCGATTATTTTGGATGGTCCATACGTTCTGAAACCTGATAGGTAAGAAAATTTAATAAGTAGGTAGTTACGAATACCTTTGGAATTGTGTTTCACAATTTTGACCAAAAGGTATTTGGTAAATAACTAGAAAAGGTTATCTAGATGGCAATATAAATAATTTTACTTACCTCTTCTTTTCTTTTCGAGGACGAAAAGTTTTTTAAGTAGGGGTGATTGTAAGGACCTAAAATTTGGGATCAGCTTTAAATTTTTATATTTCAATTTTAAATTAAGTACTTAAGTTAAGATTACGTTAAACTAAAACAATTCCTAAGCCAATTCTCAGTGGCTTCTCATAGAACCCTAGTCATATTTTAGTGGCTTCTCTTAGAAGCCAATTTTTGGTGGCTTCTCTTGGAAGCCAATTCTTAGTAGCTTCTCTTGGAAGTCAATTCTTAGTTGCTTCTCTTAGAAGCCTAGTCATATTTTGGTAGCTTCTCTTGGAAGCCAATTCTTGGTGGCTTCTCTTGGAAGCCAAATCTTAGTGGCTTCTCAAATAGGCTACTTTCACCTATTTATATTGGAGTTCATTTGCAAAGAAGTTATTCTTCTCTCCTCTCTCATTTCACTTCTCTTTTCTTCCAAAGCATCAATTAATGGCCTCCTCCCATTTTAGTTTGGCCAAACTCATCTCTCACCCTTCCCCCACTTAAAGCACCACCAAACCATTTCAAAACTCCTCCATGTTCTCCTCCTACTACATATCTAAAGCCTCTCACCCTCTACCTCCATGGCCGTGCCCTCATCAGCCGAGGTCGAGCCTTATTTTGGCCAAAAACTCCACCTTTCCACCTTTAAATCACTCACACACTTTATTCCTTCAAAGATCCAAGCCTTATGCTACCAAAGATCTAACTTTTAACACTTTAAAATCAAAAAGATATCTCTTTTTAAAGTTTGTTTAAAGTTAGTAAGCAAAGAAAAGTATTGTTGAAATCCTGGGTGGAAAATTATTCGTGAAGCCGGAATACCGTCTATGTGAAGTTTGGAAGCAATCAGAATCACTTTCAAGTAGGAAAGCTATGACCTTTAGCCATAAAGGATGGAGGAGTAGATCCCTCGATGAAAACTCTTAACTCACATTTTGTTAACTAGTTTGGTTAGAAATAGTTAATGATGTTCATGTGATGATGAATTGTCATGTGATGGATTATTTGATGTTAAATGGTGTGATGTGCATTTTTAAAATGTGGTTAATGATTTAGTAAGAGGTTAACAATGATGATGAAATCATGGCTGGTATATCGCTTAGAAAATAAAAGTGATTAAAGAATGTCTATTTAGTAAGTAAAGGAAAAATATTAGAAAATGTATGACATTTGATGGGTGTTTGACATTGGTTGATATTGATCTGATATGTATGACCACTTGAAAGTGATGTGTGTTAATATGAATTTGTTTCGCCAATTATGTCAATAGAATGTTAATGAGGTTTAATACCTTAATTAACAATGAGTTGATTGGGTATTAAGTGTTAATGTTCTTAACACTTATATTGATGATAACACTAGATGTTAATTGTATGTTAATGGTTGTTAATAACTATTACTAGATGCTAATGATGTTTGAAATCCATATAAATAAAATTATATGGTAATTGATCGAATTTTATTCCAATATGGAATTAATTTGAATATTTTATTAATTAAATATTCAATGGAAAAATAAAGTTTTGAATCTTAAATCCAAAATAATTTGGAAATATGGCTTAAGTAATTACAAATAGATTTCGTACAAGTAAGAATTTGATTTGAAGTAGTTTTGAATTAATAAAGGCATGTTTTCAAATTTAAATTGAAAATGAATAGTAACTTTTAAAAGTGAAGTTCGGTTTGGGTATCCGAGAAATGTTTTAATAAGATTTTATTTTCCAAATTATCTTTTTTATTTTCATAATGGACTTCAGGAAAAATTGGACTTCAAATAATAAGATTTGGAAAATAATATTATTTTAATGATTAAAATAATATTAAAATGATTAAATAATGGAATACTGGATTTTAAAGAGAAATCATCGAAATATAGTTTCCAAAAGTAATTATTTATGTTTTATATAATTAATGAGTTATTTTGGAAGTAATTTGATTTAATTTTGATTATAAATCAAAATTTGGTTTGGATAGGACAAGTCGTGCAGCGGTAATTCGCGACCTTCGACCACTAACTTTAAATTGACATACCGAGAGATCCGAACATCGGATCTTCCTGAAATGAAATTGGATCCAGAATGAATTGAGTTTTCAAATGATATAAAGAGTTTTATAATCCAACTGTTAGATTTTGTGATAAGTCAAAATTAATTTTCTAGAAAAATATGGATTTTGCGGTTTAAGACCCAAAACTGGATTTTTAAGGAATGAGCTATTTTTTATTTTTAAAAATAGGGATAAATTACGATAAATCATAATAAATGGTTTGAAAGCGATTTGAGTTGATAAAATGAAGTTTGGTATAATACACTACAACAGAATCACTATATTACAACGGTGCAAAATAGTTGTAAAAGACTTTTTACAACTGTGGTTGCACCATCGTGTACTAAGAAGTTGTAATAGACTAAAATCTTTTACAACTTTGTATTACCATTGCAACAACTGTTGTTATATTTCCTATTACAACCATTATATTCCTTTGTAGCTATATCAGCTACAACTGTTTTGTACCATTGTAGTTTTACATTTTTTACGACTATTTTTGACAGTCGTAATTTACAACTATAACTGACATTCGCATTTTAAATCCCATCACCATAAATTTGATAGTTATATGATTAAAATTAATATTTCATTAATAACAACTATAATCATATAAGTTACTTGAAACAAGATGAACCATTCACCTTCATATAATAAAAAGCAATTTAAGTTTACATCAGTTTTTGAATTCACGACTCTATTACAAAACATAATATATATATTGGGTATAAAACATGAATGTTTCTAGCCATATACAAAAAAAACACTATGGTCCATGCAACAAAAGCTCATGTGGACAAATGCTACCCATTAAACATATGGTATCACAAACTGACCAGCAACTGGCAAAGTATTCGGACTTGCACCGGCCTTACATATGCTTCATGTCTGCCTTGTATTTGCCTAATGTGCTAGCCAAAGAAAGAAATTTTGAAATTACCACCCTAGCAGCGCGTTAACTCCCATAGTAAAAGTCTCCGTTGAAAATAGAACCTAGATATGCCTAAAAAAAAAACATAATTTAAATTTACAATCATGATATGGGTATGAACTTGAAATATACAGTCGAAATGTTTATAAATGAATAGATCGGAATAGTTCAACATGCCAAATTGTAAAGCAGAAATATCAAAACCGGAACTTGAGTTATGCATTACTCTAATGCTTGCATTTTACTCTTGGGTTAACAAAAGAAAGAGCACGAATTTCCTTTTTTTTTTAGTAGAAACCTCATTCGTACAAATGACAGTGCCAGTCAACACATTTTTGATACATAGTGTGAAAAAACAGAATTATGCAACTAAAAGGAATTATATACATCTTAATAACACCATGATAGAAGACCATCTTAACTGCTTCCTGCATGATGGGAAGAAGCCCAGCATGATGCATGCCAATTCCTCTACATAGTGACTTTGTGATTTTAATTACCTAATCAATCACCGCCAAATGTAATGTATCCAAATAAATTTTATGAACATGACAAATGATTTTAGCAAAGGCTTACCTGGTGTAGATTCTTATTAGTTCCCTTTAGGCATGAAAATGCCTTTTCACAGAGAAGGCCTATAAAGCTTTTCTCTGAAGTGATAATAAGATCAATGATAGTCGGACTGTTGAATGATTCATCACAACACTTTTCTGAAAAGCAGAATATAAGAACCTTAAGATAAGAATGAAGAACATATTAATAGTCTTCAATGTAAGGGAATAACTTTCCTATGGTATAATCAAGTTGCGTAAACAAATATAGTATATGATTACTCCAAACAACTAAATTTCCACAGAGAACAAATTTCTAGTGCAACACCTTCAACAGATTAGGATAATCACGTTACAGTGCAGGAACTATGGACTACAAAGTTGATGTATTGCAATTTAAGGTCGTAGAAACGATGGAGCAAGAATGACATGAAACAGATATCATGGATTACGAATTACTGATGTTCCTTGAGAATTCTCAGCAACTTTGGGTGTACCTTTAGTAATATGAGATTCCCTTGTTTGTGATGGGCGAGCATGCCGTCATCTCTCATCGTTTCCATTTTCAATGCGAACTTGCTTTTCAATACCTTGAATGTTATATCTTTTCAAATTAATAGTTTATGACCTACAAGAAGCATAGAATTCACTTTTATTTTCAGTTTTGGGACGGTTCTGTTAAAGATATATACCATGCTAAACTGAATCAACTATTAGTATGCAAAACTGGATCATCCCCTCTAGCTATAGGAAGTAGAATGTTTACCCTGTTTTTATCAGTAGTATGCTAACACCAACATTCATCCAACCGTGAGTTGATGCATACCAAGGTAAGAAATTACAACATTATTTTCTTGAAAAAAGGGTAAGCATAAACTACTGACGTTAACGCAACCATTTAGTTTATGGAACTCTATTTTTGGCTTAACGTAGAATGTTTTTTTTTCAAATGTATCTTGCACCATCCATAGTGCCAAACTAATTAAGATTTGTTTTGATTTTATTTTACTTTAGCATTTTATAGTAAATTTGTGCATAGGTAGTCAAAGCCATTTGTTCAAAATTGTTAGAGACATAGAATAATTAAGACTTGTACAATTCAGCAATCTATTTATAAAGACATAGCCAGTAAGTGAACCAGTCTCACTACTATTACAAATCGACCCATATATGATGAGTCAAGGTCTATGCAAGTATGCACACAAATGTTGGACATTGAAAAACAGTAGTTGGAAAACAAAGCTATATAATAAAGCATAGGTTACTAGTTCATGCACGATAGACTAAACAAAGAATCAAATGCTTGTACCTTTTTATCTATGAACAAAAATTTAGTTTCACTTATGTCCACTGATCTCGCTTAAACCACAAGTCCAATTTCTGGCTTATCCTCTATAAATGCTACCTCTTTAGGTGAGTCTTCTCTTTTTTCAATGCAGCAAAGTCAAGCGTCGTTCCCCTTATAAATTTGTTCGCTTTGGTTTCTCCAATAAATGGAGTCACTATTCTTAATGAAAGGCAATTTGTTATTAGTGAAACCGTGTTAGCAAACTACGTGGATCTTGTGGATGCTAGTATTTTTATTGCAACAATATATTTTGTGTTGAAATATGATTTTGCCAGTAAAGCAACAACATAACTAGTGGATAATTTATAAACTTCGATTAAACCAACATAAATAAGCAACAATATATCCAATTCCATCACCAATATCATTCGAATCATCCAATAATTCGGTGAACTACAAATATTAGTTTCTCATTTCATCAAACAACCACAGTGGAACATGTAAAGTGTAACGACCCGTATTTTTATGGTATATAAATAATTTATTTAATTATTTAAATAATGGTTTGGTTATTTAAAATGACCAGAATTAAATAATATTGAATATTTAATTAAAATAAATAATATAATAATATATTTAATTTCTGAAATAGTCAGAAATAGTGGAATTCACAATATGGTGTGAACTGGATCATCTTTGATATTTAATTCAGTTTAGAATTGAATTAGAATAACGAATATATTATATGAATGACGGTTGAACGTATAATTTGTATTATAATTATAATCGAGCTCGAAATGGCGCGGCAGTCCGCTATTTGGAGATTTGAACTTCAACTGAATGTACATGGTCCATTTTAAATCGATTTCTGTGAAACAAGAAACGCTAGGAGCTGGTGAAGTATATTTTTCTGATAGAAGAGAAAAATCGAGATTTCGTCGTGTAGATTTTTAGTTATGTCCAAATCAAATTTTAGAAAAGTCGCTATGGAATTCCTTTATAATTTATATCGATTTATTTATATTTTAAAATGGATCTTTAAATATAAATCGAATATGTAACACTGCATTTGAAATATCGAGTTATAAATCCCAGTGTAGCAGTATGGTATTCTATTGTGAATATATATACGATAATATTTATTTTTAAATATTAAATTTAATCATTTTTAAATATATTTATATATTTAAAAGGGTTATTTAGAGCTTTAAAAATAGCTAATTTTGCAAACGACCTCAGAATTCGACGAAACTAATTTTGTTGGATCCGCAATATTAAATTTTTGTTAGATGTCAAGTTTCGTGATTTTTGAAGTCAGTATGTGGTCGTACGGGATTTTAATGTGAAATACAATCAGTATTTTGACGGTTAAAAATACGCTGTCTGAGCAAACGTAGTCGGAATTCGACGAAACCTGTTTCGTTGGGACCGTAATGTCGAACTGTAGCTGCATGTCCATTTTCGTGATTTTTGGTTATCGTATGTGATTATAGGAATTTGTATTCAACAGATGCACATAGCGATGGCTTGAAAAAATAAAATAATAAATATAAAAATATTATAATTCTCCTATATAACATCCTTAACTCATCTAACCCTAATTCTACATTCAACAGTCAACAACATTTTCCGCCGTCAGTTCCTATAATCCAAACATGAAACCGATCTTCAAAAATAGATATCAATTCAAGATAAATTCTATAAATCTTCATATGAATATATTCATAATCCCCATCACATTCTGTTTATACTGATATACATTTCACTGAGTTCGACATTGTCTTTGTCGCTGTCTTGTAAGAGCCACCGTGACCTAGGTTTGAGGTTATGGTGAAATAGAAGCAACAATTCGAGTTGTGGATGTTGGATTTGGGTTTAGTGGATCGATTAGCTATGGCGTTCCCTTTTTTGTGGAGATCGACACCATTTTATGTTGATGTCTTTACTGGAACAATCGGTGTCGTGGCACTGGAATGGCCGACGAGTTGGAGGTGGTCCACATGGCAAGGTGGAGAGAGGAACGGGGATACCAACGGTGGCGACGGTTTTGGTGTTCGAGAGGAAATGGTGAAGTTATGGGTGTTGAAGTCTTGAAATTTTCGAGCGGGTAAATACCTGGAGCGAGAAAATCAAATTGGGGAAGGAGCATTATTCATACAGGTCTGGGAAATGGATGGGCCTTTATAATGTGGTAAAGCCCAAAGTCAATTAATTAAGTTTAATTTAAAAACAAAATAGTGTCTTAGTTTTAAAATATCATATCTTCGTCATACTGTATTAGAATTTCGAACGGTCAGATCCAATAGGATCGTATGGACGAGAGCTCCACCATGGACTGACCGGGAGTGAATTGAAGCTCGTTGGATTTATGGTGAAATTGAACGCCTGAATCAAATCAATGACCAATTATCGTTATTTAACGATAACCGTCCAAGGTGAGTAAATCTCACTAACTCTACTCAATTTATATTTATATAAAATATTTTTAGAATTTATAAATAATGGTTGTTTGCTGTGTGTTGACTGTTTGGTTGAACTGCTAGTTAGTTGATTGAAAATATAGATAACGATATAGATATAAATCGTTAATCAAATATTGATTCTGTTTAGCAGAATATTTCATAGTGAAATAAAATTGATGTTAATTTTATTGTTTAACATCTGTGGATGCAGGGAAATAGGTCAGAGGGACCCAACTGGGTTCCTCAACATTTATTTTACTGTTTTTCATATATTGTGTTATATGATGTGATATGAAATCTGTGTTGATTTTATATGGTTGAATGATACTTATCATTGTTATATGGTGTGTTAAATACTAGAAGGAATACTGGAATGTTAAAAAGGAAAATTTCAATGTTATATTGAAAAAGAAATATTTATAAAATCAAAAGATTTTATAAAAAGAAAACTATTTATTTAGAAAATAAATAGATTAAAAATTATATTTATTTGTTAATCAAATAGATAAAATTGAAGGGAAATATTTGTAAAACATTTACAAATAGAATTGAAAAAAAAAAAATATTTGTAAACTATTTACAAATAGAATTGAAAAGGGATATTTATTTGAAAATAAATAGAATAGAAAGAGGAAATATGTGTAAAACAAATAGAATATATAAGTCAGGACTTATATAGAGAAGTAAAAGTCGATTTCAACATCATTATTTGAAACTGGATATGGACGAAGAGTTAGTCGATTGAGAGTTAATCAGTTAGAGTAAATCTATTAAAGTTAGAATTAATCGAATTAGAGTTAACTGGACATAGTTGATCGAATTAAGATAAAATGAATATTAGTTATTCAATTTGAGTTGATCGAATATAGTTATTTGAGATAGAGTTAGTCAAACATAGATATTCGGGATGAGTTGCCACTTCGTACGACTACTAGCGTAATTCACAGGGCTGCAAATAGACTACGGCGGTCGGATGTTTTCCTGAGGGAATCAGGCGTAACCATTGTGATTGCTGCGATCTAGAGTCAAGCTAATGGAGTTAAATCGAATATTAGCCATTCAAAATAAAGTTAAACAGACATAGTTATTCGAGTATAAGTTAATCGAATATTAGTTATTCGATAAGAGTTAAATAAGTTGAGTTAAATTAGTTAAGTTAATCAAGTTGAGTTAGTCAAAATAAGTTAATCAAACCGAGTTAATCCAAATGAGTTAATCAAAAGGAGTTATTCAAATAAAATTTAAAGGAGTTAATCGAATATAGTTTATTCGAAAGGAGAATAATCGAATGTAAATCATTCGTAGAAAGTTAATCGAATGTAAATCATTCGAAGAGAGATTATCGAATATAGTTATTCGAAGAAAGAGTTATCGAACATGGTTTATTCGAAAAGGAGTTATCGAATAGAGATTTTTCGAAAGAGAGCTATACGTCAGAATCGATTATACGGGATTAAGGAAAGTAATATTTACTTCCCGTTTCAAATCAGGTTTTACTAATTTAATAATAAGTTAGTTGTTTGTTTATTTATTCAAATTTAGAAAGAAAAGTTATATTTAAGTTATTATATTTCGAAAGTATGAGATTATATCACTATGGTTATAATCAATTGATTTTGGTAAAAGAAGTGGATTCGTAAACCGAATCCGAGAGTTTCATAAGGAAGTTGTTAAAGGTTTAAAAGGTGAACTTTGTCTATTTCGAGGTTAGAAATGTTGTTCTGTTAAGGTCTGAGAGGTAATTATACGCCAACTTGATTAATTTCGTTTTTAACTAAGGGATGGGTAAGATTCGATAGTGAAGATGGATTTAGTGAATTTAGTTAATAAGTGTAATGGTTTAAATTGGCTTAGTGATGTTTTATTTAAACATCTGTTTAAATCAAATGAATAAATTTTGGGAACATTTTCCAAATATAATCAGAGATATTTTCTAATCATAGAAAATGAAATGTTGATGAGAAAGAATACTGGAATGACAGTGATATGTGAAACAGAGATGGAAATGTTTTCCAATGATTGATGACGTATATGTTGGATCTAGATTAACCCTAGAGGGGGGGGGGTGAATAGGGTTTATCACAATTTTTAACTGAATTAAAAATCTAACGACATACATAATAATTAACAGATCACAGGCTGCAGTAGAAATAAAAAGCAGAAAAGAAATAACACACAGAGATACCCAGCTTCGGCAAAATCCTGCCTACTTCTGCATTCCTAAAGTTTCTACTATGTGTTATAAACAGATCCCGCATACAAGACCATTTACACTCGCAGCGCCTGCTCCTATCCTAACTCTATGCTCAAAACTCTAGACTGGCTGATATCCCCTCGACCAGATTTTCCCGTATTACAAACCCGTAACACGTAACCTAGTTTTTACAGACTCTAGAAAACTATCAGTCAACACCCTGACTGATTCTCCTAGAATTTTACAGACTCTAGAACTGTTCGACAATTTTTTAAAACAAATACAATAAAATAAACAAGAGAAATTAAAATAGAAAAGCCCTTGGAGTTAAATAAAAAGGGTCATCCCCTTTTCACATGAAAAAAAACATGGCCGGCCCATTTCAATTTGTTGTACCCGTTCACTTTGCTCTCTCTCTCTCTCTTGTATCTGGAAAAAGAAAGGGGCTCCCTAGGGTTTCTCTTGCTTCGTCCAAATCGATCGATTGGTGATGTTATTCTGGAGATTGATCTCTTAATCTTGAAGACGTTGATGATGCTCTCAATCGAATGACTGTCTTCAGTTGCGATCAAAAATCTTTTGTAAGTTCTCGGAATTTGATTCGATTTTTTCTCTAAATTTTTGGGTTGATTTTCGATGATTTCCTGTGATGTAAGAGGTGTGATTTATAGCGTAAAAATAAAACCCTTAACACTCTGATTTCGCTAATATTTACTTGGCTGATTTGCGGTTTCCTCTTTTGCAAAGATGCATGATTTCTTCTTTTGATTTATCTGAATTGATTGTATTGCTGTGTGATTGAATTATTTCCTGAAAGTGAATTACACCTCTTTAGATCCTTGCGAGATATCTGGATGATTTGAAAACCGATTTCTTGACAGAAATTTTGCATTTGAAAATTGGAAACATAAATGGTTTTCTTCCCTTTGAAACTGTAGATTCGTTCCATGATTTGTTTCCCTATTCTCGTTTGATCCTCTTGTTGCCATGATTTAATGCCGAATATATTAAGATGAATACTTTGCCAATTTTGTTCAAAAAGTTGCCAAAACGTCACACAGAGTAGTTTTGCATTTCTGGAAGTGATTTGAATGAGTTTTCCTTGATTGATTCATTGAACCTTCATTTGAAAAAAATTATCTTGCCATAAAAAGATTTTGCAGTTTTCTTTGCAGATTTAACTTCCTGCCAAAGTTGTTCACTGATTTGTATAAATCTGGATTTTTTTTGCCAAATATGATTACATCATGCAATTACTTCCTCATATTGCTCTGTGTCACACCATGCTGTATTTGAACCATGCATTTGAGTTTCCACATTTGTGTGTTCCTGCCTTCATGCAATCATGACCATATTTAGCATTTATGAATCATGTATTTTCTCCATTCTATGCTGCTGCTTCGATATGCACCAATACCGTACTGTGTTGATTTGTTTGCATTTTCCTGAATCATGCTGAAATGAGTTGATCTGCCATGCAAATTTCATTTGTTGACCATGCTTTAATGATCCTTGTATGTTGTTGCTCATGCACAAAAAAAAACTGTTTTCTTGATTTTCTGGAATATGTATATGAACCATTATGAGTAATTTAGTCTGGAGTGAATTGCACCATCTCTTGTTCCACGCTGTCTTGTACATGTTCTAAACCTGCTTGACTTGGGGTTGCTCCTTTAAAACCTGCCTTGATCCATGCATCATGCTCCACCATGTTTGTGTCAAACTTGACTATCCTAATTTGATTACTTGTTCACCATGAATTACTGAGCCACTTGAAACATGCTGTGCACACCCATTTTCACACTGGCTTGACCTTGTTTCTTTGTACTTGCTGAGCTGTTTTGACCATGTCTCGACCATGTTCCTTGCTAGTTGGATTTCGACTTGTACATTTTGTTTTCATATTTGCACTGAGTTGAGATGGTCCACGTGGCTACTCCTCAGTTGCACACTGATTGGCGAGGTAGTGCACACATGTATATTTATATACGTGTGTATATGCAACCATTAGACAAGGTTTCCTGTCCCTGTACTATACAGTCAGACTAGACACAGATCAGATTAAGTCATGAAAAATGATGCGAAACACACCAGAAAAACTGAGGCAAATAAAATTTTAAAAATAAAATTTATATTCACGTTCACATGTATTTTGAAAATTATTTCTGTTCCATAGACTGTGTGTGTGTTTCTGTATATGACAGGTATGAAGACTGGACTGGCTGTGAAGACTGAAGACAACAAGACAGTGTTGGTGTGAATGTATATAAGTTTGTATGTGTCAATGTGTAACTGAGTGAATGTATGTGTAGATGCAAAATGTACTGAGTGTGAAAGTTGTAGTGAAGAGATTGTACTGTTTATATGTAATAAACAAATTGTTTGAAATAAAATATTATTTATTGTGTTTAAACTTGTGTTCAAACAAAATTGTTTATTGTATTCAGTTTATATACAAGTACAATTTAAAGTGAAGTGTTTAAATAGTGGAGTTATAAATAGTTGTACTGTTTGAGTGTTTTAAATATAATATTTATATTTAAATACAATACTGTTGAATATATGAATGTCTGTATAGTCGTATTCTATTTAAATATAAATATTATATTCATGTTTGTGATGTATATATTGAATAGTACAGCAACAAACACATTTATAATGAAAATATATTCGGTTGTTATCATCAAACAAAAATCATATAATTGTGTATATAACACAGTTATATACAACAATCTCCCCCTTTTGATGATGACAAACAAATATGAAGATTTTGAATACAATAAATGTGTTTGACAGTGAAAAATGAACTCCCCCTATTTATTAGCTCCCCCTACAACAGAAAGCTCCCCCTATAACTGTGCTTGAGTGAAATTAACTGAATAATAATGAATTTTAAAAATTGAGAATATTTATCAAATATTCACTCATAAATCAAAATCTTAATCCATTCTCCCCTTTTGTTATCATCAAAAGAATACAGAATTTAAAATATAGATGAAAAATGACTAAAAATTATAATTTCAGCATAAGAGGAAGACCGATCATCATAAATTTCAATCAGTCACACAAAAATCACAATAAACTGAGAACTAGTGGCATATTTCACATTTCAGATAATGACGGATTTACGATGAAATTTATATAGACGGGGAGAGTTATAAAAATGATTTCCAATTATTTTCAAAGAATTTTATAAAAAAGAGCACAAAAAACAGTGACAGATTTGGACTATAATTAATAATTCAACTTAAGTGAGAAAATCGAATAATCTCAAATCCTAATACCTATCAATCAACAAATCATAGTACGTCATAAGATTTTAACACATTTCACAGATTAGAAGATGGATTGATAGGCTGGTTTTTATACTCAAATGAGAATTTCAAATTTATTTCTATTTTTAGCACTTTATTTCCTTTTTATTTTTTTTTATTTAAGAGCATACTGACCATGCATAACCAGAGCTTGGATTTTTAAATGGGATCAGTCGCAACTTAAATTATAAGACGTCTCATAACCATGCATAACCAGAGCTTGGATTTTTAAATGAGGTTAGAGACACTCTTATATATTAATTGTATTTTAATCATTTTCAGCTTTATAAAGGAAAAACTCCTTAGTATATGAAACCAATATGGATGATAGAAATGTGGTAGGTACAGAAATGGACTGTGAAATAAATTTCTAAATTAATTATATTATGAAATAACCTCGACTGTACCGGGATTATTGAAAATTTTCAATTATCACTAATTCTGAATAATAATATAGTTCCATTTCTATCATAAATAATTTTCACTGTTTTAAAACAAGATGATTTTTCTTTTAAAAAAAATAAACTCTCCACATTAATATAAAAGACATGATGGATGGCATGATGATGATACATAAAGGAGATGGTCGTGAAATAATTGCCAATTCAAAGATATTATAATAAATGTTCAACTACCATGAAAATGTAAATAAAATCTTCTCTTGTTGTGAAATATACTGCAGTCACAATTCATCACAATTTCGGAATCTGTTAATAATTTTTATGAATTATGGGTACAGTTCAATTTGGATATAGATTTCAATTTCTGAATTAATAATCAGTAAATAGTCTTAAAATTGAAAATCAATTACAAGAGGGATATGGAGATTTATACAGAACTAGAGGGAAAAAATTTGTACAATGCAGAAAGACTGTGTGGATCTATTCAAGGTGAAGATTAGAATCTAAGTACAGATGAGTGAGACAAATATAACGCACTTTTGATACCACTTGGTGTCTCTATTAATGAAAAAATGTAACAAGATACTGGAGACAAACCATGATATCGCAGACAACAGAAATCTAAAGCCCAAGCAGACAAATTTGGCACAGAGCAGTAGATAGATAAAAAAAAGTTATCTAAGAACAGTATCAGAGTAGTACAAAGACAGTTTCCAAGTAGACAAGACAAGATGATGGTCACAAAGGATGATTCATGATCCCAGATTTAAAAATATTGTTTATTTTAAATCATTTGAAGGAATATGAAAATATTAGAATTTAATTAATCAATCACACCAAATTATTAATTTTTGATTCGAGATATGTGTGAGATTCAGTAAATCTATAATTTCAAATGATTTTAAACAAATAGATATTCAAATCAAATAACCATGAGATTTAAGACAGGATTTTCAAAAAAATATTTCCAAACTATTTCTGACAAGCCCATAAAAAAAAAATTCAATTCATTTACATCAACTTTGAGAGGTATTCATGATCCAGAAAATTTAGAAAATAATTTATTTGAAATCACTTGAATCAACGTCAGGTTTTGAGATATAATGAATTATTCACACAAGAGTGATAATTTCACATTTTAGTGGTGTGTGATATTCAAAATATCTAGAATTTCAGATGATTTCAAACAAACAAATTTCAACCATAGTAATCATGAATAAAGGTGAAATTCAAGATGTATCACTGTGAGTCAAGCCAATCCGAAAATCAATGAAATTATCACGAATGATAAGAAGCAGTGTACTGTAATGAGTATATTATTTTAAGCGTTTCCAAAATCAATTGGAAGAAACTCAAAACAGCATAAATGTGTGAAATTTCATTAATTATTCAGATCTTCAAAAAAAAAATTAGAGTTCAAAATAACGGTGTTCAAGATATGATATTAATGCTTCAGCACTGTTAAGAATAAAAAATTAAAATTCAAAACAATTGCAAATAATTACAGATTTAAATTCAAGATCTGGAAATGGTTAAAACAAGAGAGCTTTATTCACATAAAGCAAATTTCCAAATAATTACTGCAACTAGAAGTTTAAGAAGCATAGAATAAGAAATAAAGATATAGCAGTGACAAATCAAATCAAAAAAAAAACAAAAAAAATAGAAGGGGCAGAAGAAGAAATAAAATAAAAAATATATTTACAAAGGTGAGTTTAGAGATCGTACCAGAATCCAATGTAAATCAGAATCTCTAACTCAACAGATTTTGGCTGAAGGAACTGTAAATGTTACAGAAGTATAAACCAGCTCGACTTCAAATTTCCTTTCAGCACAGCAGTTCCTCAACCTCCTCTGGTACCTAACTGTTTAGATGAATGAGTGGTTTAACAAAAATAGTAAAAACACTCACAGTTGTATTTGTACGTTTTGGTACCCAAACCTGCTTATATAATAAACCATTCGGATCTATCTTTGTGCATTTAAGAACCCAGTTTTGTTTGAATTTAACTAAATTCATTTTGCTTCCTTTGGGATTACCAAAATGATTAAATGGTTTATTATAAATCACGTTTTCATTTTGTTTCGAAAAACCTTTGGAATTTTCAGAGTTCATATTTTCGTGTCTATCCTTTTCAAAATAGTTTGGAGGATTTTTAAAACTACTTGAATCTCGTTTTCCAAAAACATTATTTCTCCTGAATTCAAGACCACATTTATTTCCAACAGACTTTTGGTTTTGTAACAACATATTCAATGATTTTTCCCCATTGGAGAATTTATCCAAAGTTGATTCTAATCGTTGAATTTTGGATTTAAGTTCACCGTTTTCTTTGATTAAATTTGAACAACGATTATTAGTGATCTTCCTTTCAGTATCATGTTGTTTCAAAATCAAATTTTCAGATTCAAGTAATTTGATTTTGGCTTTGGACTCAGAGATCTTAGATTCAAATCATTTTTGTTTTTCAAATTCAAATTTCTTGAGATTCTCAGTTTCCTCTTCAAGCTCACTCAAAATTAAATTAGTTTTCAATAAACTCTCTTGTTAAAAAATTTATGATTGGAATTAATCTCAACCAACTCCTTTTGCAAAGTATCGTTCTTATGAATTAGCTCATCCTCATTTTGCTTTAATGCCATAATTTCATTTTCAAGTTTCAGAAGATTTTCATTAAGATGAGATAGATCAGTTTTCAAATTTATACAATTTTTGTAATCGGAGTTATCAAGTTTTAATTTCAACATATTATTTTTACGAATCAACTCAGAAATTCCAGATTTTAGAAGTTTATTTTTCCGTTGGAGATTTTCAACAGATTTGGTTAAATCAACACAAAAATGAACTAGATCTTCATATGAAAAAATTCTTATTTCATTGTCTGTTGAATCTCCATCACTATCATCATCTGATTCTTCATCAGCAACTCCTGTTAAGCATAGATCTGAGACTGAGTTGACACTCTGGGGTTTTGAGTAGTTGTCATCTTTTCCGTACAACAAATCGAGAGTTTTCCATATATCCTGCGCAGTTAAACAATGAGAGATAAATTTTAATTGATCATTACTGAGATAAGAATACAGAATATGCATAACAAGAGCATTGACAACTTTATTTTTCTTATCTAGCATATCTCCCAAATTTTCAATAATATTTCAAAATTGATAGATTTTAAATAGATTTCGATTTCCAAATTAAAAAATATGTACCATTAAAAATAATCGGAAAACAACTGGACTGACTCTCAAAAGGTTGACAACTAGGAATCACCATGACTCTAGAGTTAAAAATACCTGCTCTAATACCACTTGTTGGATCTAGATTAACCCTAGAGGGGGGGGGGGGTGAATAGGGTTTATCACAGTTTTTAACTGAATTAAAAATCTAACGAGATATATAATAATAAACAGATCACAGGCTGCAGTAGAAATAAAAAGCAGAAAAGAAAAAACACACAGAGATACCCAGCTTCAGCAAAATCCTGCCTACTGCTGCATTCCTAAGGTTTCTACTAGGTGTTATAAACAGATCCCGCATACAAGACCATGTACACTCGCAGCGCCTGCTCTTGTCCTTACCCTACGCTCAAAACCCTAGACTGGCCGATATCCCCTCGACCAGAATTTCCCGTATTACAAACCCGTAACACGTAACCTAGTTTTTACAAACTCCAGAAAACTGTTAGTCAACACCCTGACTGATTCTCCTAGAATTTTACAGACTCTAGAACTGTTCGACAATTTTTTAAAACAAATACAATAAAATAAACAAGAGAAATTAAAATAGAAAAGCCCTTGGAGTTAAATAAAAAGGGTCATCCCCTTTTCTCATGAAAAAAACATGGCCGGCCCATTTCAATTTGTTGTACCCGTTCACTTTGCTCTCTCTCTCTCTCTCTTGTATCTGGAAAAAGAAAGGGGCTCCCTAGGGTTTCTCTTGCTTCGTTCAAATAGAACGATTGTTGATGTTATTCTGGAGATTGATCTCTTAATCTTGAAGACGTTGATGATGCTCTCGATTGAATGACTGTCTTGAGTTGCGATCAAAAATCTTTTGTAAGTTCTCTGAATTTGATTCAATTTTTGCTCTGAATTTTTGGGTTGATTTTCGATGATTGCCTGTGATATAAGAGGTGTGATTTATAGGGTAAAAATAAAACCCTGAACACTTTGATTTCGCTATTATTGACTTGGCTGATTTGCGGTTTCCTCTTTTTCAAAGATGCGTGATCTCCTCTTTTGATTTCTCTGCATTGATTGTATTGCTGTGTGATTGAATTATTTCCTGAAAGTAAATTACACCTTTTTATATCCTTGCGTGATATCTAGATGATTTGAAAACCGATTTCTTGCCAGAAATTTTGCTTTTGAAAATTGGAAACATAAATGGTTTTCTTCCCTTTGAAACTGTAGATTCGTTCCATGATTTGTTTCCCTATTCTCGATTGATCCTCTTGTTTCCATGATATAATGCCAAATATATTAAGATGAATACTTTGCCAATTTTGTTCAAAAAGTTGCCAAAATGTCGCATAGAGTAGATTTGCATTTCTAGTAGTGATTTGAATGAGTTTTCCTTGATTGATTCATTGAACCTTCATTTAAAAAAAAATCTTGCCATAAAAAGATTTTGTAGTTTTCTTTGCAGATTTAACTTCTTGCCAAATTTGTTCACGAATTTGTATAAATCTGGAAATAATTTGCAAAATATTATTACATCATGCAATTGCTTCCTCATATTGCTCTGTGTCACACCATGCTGTATTTGAACCATGCATTTGAGTTTCCACACTTGTGTATTCCTGCCTTCATGCAATCATGACCATATTTAGCATTTATGAATCATGTATTTTCTCCATTCTATGCTACTGCTTCAATATGCACCAATACCATACTGTGTTGATTTGTTTGCATTTTCCTGAATCATGCTGAAATGAGTTGATCTGCCATGCAAATTTCATTTGCTGACCATGCTTTAATGATCCTTGTATGCTGTTGCTCATGCACAAAAAAAATGTTTTCTTGATTTTTTGGAATATGTATATGAACCATTCTGAGTAGTTTAGTCTGGAGTGAATTGCACCATCTCTTGTTCCATGCTGTCTTGTACATGTTCTAAACCTGCTTGACTTGGGGCTGCTCCTTTAAAACCTGTCTTGATCCATGCATCATGCTCCACCATGTTTGTGTCAAACTTGACTATCCTAATTTGATTACTTGTTCACCATGAATTACTGAGCCACTTGAAACATGCTGTGCACACCCATTTTCACACTGGCTTGACCTTGTTTCTTTGTACTTGCTGAGCTGTTTTGACCATGTTCCTTGCTAGTTGAATTTCGACTTGTACATTTTGTTTTCATATTTGCACTGAGTTGAGATGGTCCACGTGGCTACTCCTCAGTTGCACACTGATTGGCGAGGCAGTGCACACATGTATATTTATATATGTGTGTATATGCAGCCATCAGAAAAGGTTTCCTGTCCCTGTACTATACAGTCTGACTAGACACAGATCAGATCAAGTCACGAAAAATGATGAGAAACACACCATAAAAACTGAGGCAAATAAAATTTTAAAAATAAAATTTATATTCACGTTCACATGTATTTTGAAAATTATTTCTGTTCCATATACTGTGTGTGTGTTTCTGTATATGACAGGTATGAAGACTGGACTGGCTGTGAAGACTGAAGGCTGAAGACTGAAGACAACAAGACAGTGTTGGTGTGAATGTATATAAGTTTGTATGTGTCAGTGTGTAACTGAGTGAATGTATGTGTAGATGCAAAATGTACTGAGTGTGAAAGTTGTAGTGACAAGATTGTACTGTTTATTTGTAATAAACAAATTGTTTGAAATAGAATATTATTTTATTTAGTTTAAACTTGTGTTCAAACAAAATTGTTTATTGTATTCTGTTTATATACAAGTACAATTTAAAGTGAAGTGTTTAAATAGTGGAGTTATAAATAGTTGTACTGTTTGAGTGTTTTAAATATAGTATTTATATTTAAATACAATACTGCATGAATATATGAATGTCTGTACAGTCGTATTCTATTTAAATATAAATATTATATTCATGTCTGTGATGTATATATAGAATAGTACAATAACAAACACATTTATAATGAAAATATATTCGGTTGTTATCATTAAACAAAAATCATATAATTGTGTGTATAACACAGTTATTTACAACAATATATTCCCTAAATTTAGAAAAATAGAAATGTTGAGTATATAGAAATGGGAAATGAATAAATTAATGATAAATTAAATTAAAGGAGATTAATGTTGATTGATGATTGATCGATCGAATTTCTATCTAGAAATAAGATCGTTGGTTGTACACCTATTTTCCTTTGATAGTTAAATCACCGACCATCGAAGTTTTTGATCCATTTTCGATCGTCAATACGGAGAGACCGGGATCAGATTTTTTATCTGAAAACCACTCTGTATGGACGTTAGCGTTGTGATCAAATATGATGAAAATATTTGAAGATGGAGTTATGCAAGGGCTATCCTGTTTACAGAATATTGCCTTCGATTTGTCCAGTCCCGAGACAAATGTGAATGGACGAATGTCTGACAAAGTATATATAACGGATCCCATAAGTTGATCTCTTCAAACGTACTTACATTTGGTGGCGGAGGAACTCGTTCCTTTTAGCTTTATAACCGTGGTATTTTTGAAGGAATCAATTTGTGATTTGACGGGTATGACGATGTGGCATTTTGAATAAATGAATGTATGATCTGTCAAAAGATACGTCATGACCTCAAGCCTTATCAACCGGGAAATGATAGAAATCAGGCAGGCAGCATGGCTAAGTGGGTCGCTCCCATTAGGGTGTATATCACCTATCTAGAAAAAATCCATTTCATTCTTTTATCTATTATCGATGTTGTCCCTTTTCGGGAAACAGTGGGTAGCTCCCAACCGTTGGTAATATACATTCGATACACTCAAGCGAAACGAGTGGTCGGTCATGTGTGGGCCGGGTTGCAAGACATTCTTGTTGAACCCAGTGTATTCGTCTCTAGAGATACACTATCGGCAGGTGGTCCCATACCTTGTCATAGTCGGAATCCAATCTCCAATAAGCGCCCGCGATTTTGTATACTATATATGTGAAACGTGAGATGCAAGCGTTCTGCTAGATTGTTAATTACTTGTGATTAGACATTATTATAATATAAGAGAAGTATTGATTTCCAAAATTGTTTTGGGTTATCGTAAGGTAGAAACCATCCGTGTTTATGTGTCGATTGGTCTTATGATTATCTTTTCTTTTGAAAGGAAATTTTGAAAAGTTAAGCCAAATGATTTGAGTTTACTCACACCAGTCCCACGATTGACCCAGAGTTTATTTTGTTTTGTTTTCCCTAAACTCTTGGGTGCCCAAATTTGTACGGGCAGTCAAGTAGTTCAGGTCTTTACAGATATACTTAGAGGAGCTTGAAGCAGGAGGCTTCAAGATTATAAAGCTATTGTTATTTCCGTTGTGTGTAAGTGTTGTACTCTGAAAATGTCATTATACTGTTTTATTTCAAAGTTATGTTATAATATATTTTATTTGTTCCGCTGTGAGATTCGTATTTACTCTGATTTTGTTCTATGGTGATCCTCCTCTTCTTCTATTCTAATTTTCTATCTTATCTATTCTCACCCTCTAACTTCTTTCTATTAATGATCAAGTATTTCCGATGTCTGAAAAGTCAACATGGTAGTTTTGTGTTGATTTTCGGAGTTGAAAATCACAGTTCGGTATATAAAGCTTAGTGTTAAGGCTGGACAGCAATGCCAACCACTATATAAAAACAAACAAAGCAATATGACCATATTACAAGCACTGATCATCGATCGTATAAAGAATTGTGCAAGAAGGTAAACCCTAATTCATGAAACATAAGCCATACCGGATCATCAAATGATTCAAACATTTAACCACGACTTTATTGAAGTAAATTATTATAAATAAGAAATGAAACTTGAGCTTACCTAATTTTGATGAATTAGGATGAAATATGAAGTAGTCAATGATTTCGCTCATGGTATAGTTTCACTTTTAATGATCTTGGAAAAGAAATAGGTTGCTGATACGTTTGTTATGTATTTGATTTCTTCCACTTGGGCTGCAAATATTGAAAACCAAAAACCTTATTTTCAGTTCTCTGTGTTGAAGCCCGATTTCTGACAAAGATCTGCATATGCTTGAAGGTCTTCTTCACCAAACCATGTGACAGAGGAGTAGCTGGATCTACAAGATCCATTATCTCTTGATTTGCATTTGTCGCAATGGGGATCTCGGGGGTCGAAAATAATACGTAAACGTTCTATATAACAGACTTCACATCAAATCGTCCAAAATCTGCTTTAAGCAGTGGACGACAAGTTAAAGCAAAACGGTAGGCGGTTGGAGGTAGGCGAAAGCTCCATCATCTTCAAGTTGCTAAATCGGTTAATCCATCATTATTCAGAATCAGGGACTGGAGCACAAACTTTGGTTGAGGAAGGAAAATTTAAGGATCGATTTTGATTTATGGTATAAGGGAGAAGCTTATGTGAAAGTGTGGTGAGAGTAAAATACAAAACGTCATTTACTTTGGAGCCAAAATTTCGTTGTATCACAAAAATTTCACTATTAACATCTTGTGACTGCCAATTTTTTCATTGTGTATAGTTATGATTTCGCCTAAATGTACAGAATTAAGCATTATAAGCTAGAACCAATTACAATTTTATATTAAATATAATATGGATATATAGGGAATTATTTTGCTAAAATATTAGATATTACTTACACTACAAGAAAAATACCCTATTGCAACTGGCTATTTGCAACAGGCGAAAAATGACAGTTGTAGTAAATAATTTTTGGCAACAGACCTATTTATCAGTTTCAATAAATGAGATTTAGCAACAAGCCTTTTTTTCATATTGCGAAAAGCATATTTTTAGCAACCATGTTTCCCTTCCTGTTGCAAAAACATACTTTTAGCAACTGCGCTTCCATAACAGTTGCAACAAATATATTATTTGCAACTGCATTTACAAGTATGTTGCGAATAAATATCTTTAGCAACTGTTTTCACCTCTTGCAATAAGTGTATTTTTTTTACAACTAGTAAAGCCAGTTGCGAAATACATACTATTAAAAGTTAGTATCAGCTTTTAATGATTAATTTCAAATAGTTACTATTAAATGATTAACTACTTGTTGTAGAAAGTTGTCTTTAGCAACTGTTTTCACCACTTGCGATAACTGTATTTTTTTTACTACTGGTAAAGCTAGTTGCAAAAGACATACTTTTAAAAATTATTATTTCCCCCCACATTTGGTAAACATAGTTACTATTAAATACAAGTACAAAGTAATAAATAATATTTAGTTATTATATAAGAACTATTAAGTACGTAATAATAATTAATTAATATGAATTAATACCTTGATAATTAATAAATACGAAGTAGTTATTTAATAACTGTTATTGTTTTTAATAACCAATACTGAATATGTAGTAACTAATAATGACTAATAATAATTAAATAGTATATATGTTTAATTAACATTCAATTATAGTTATGAAATAATATGTAATCAATAATAGTTAGTAACTAAGGGGTTCTATTTTAATAATTAATAATGATTATTATGTAATAAATATTTAACATTTGATATATAAGTATAATATTGTAGGCTGGTAATTGCAATTAACTTTTAACAATTAATATTTAATAACTAATATTCTATAATTACTATTAATAGTATATTATTATGCATAATAATCAATGTTAGTTCGTATTCAATTGCATATACGGTGTTTATTGACAATTATCGGTTTACTAATAGAATGGCGGGTTAGAACTAAAATTTCACGGCTAACCCGCCCATTCTGCATGCAAATTTTACTTTCCGCATTCCAACATTTCTTGCCTCCCCATTCCACTTACCCTCTCGTTCATATATCCTCTTTCAACTTCTAACCCTAATTCTAAATTAGTCGAGCAAAATATCAAAATTTGAAAGAAGATTTCAATTCTTAAAGTTGGTTTCGGTTTCTATGCTACGCCGTAAACTTCAACACTTTGTTTCGCTTTCTGGTGCTTCGCGTCAAGATCTAGAATATGGTTTGAAATCCTGTTGTGTCAATTTTGGTTTCGCCTATTTGTGCCTTCTCCGGTTAGTCGTCTTTCTCCTCTCCTCCTATCATTGTCGCTTTCCCCTGTCGGCTTAAAATCACCTCAA
Source organism: Allium sativum (assembly GCA_030737875.1). Taxonomy (NCBI): domain Eukaryota; kingdom Viridiplantae; phylum Streptophyta; class Magnoliopsida; order Asparagales; family Amaryllidaceae; genus Allium; species Allium sativum. The sequence goes on from CM060918.1 coordinate 499,981,953, forward strand.
GAATGATTGATAACAGTCTTTGCCTCTTCCGCTCTTTTAATTTTCGCAGTCCCCAGCTCGGCCTCGGTCATCTTCTTTGTTCGACATACTAGCAGTCGATAGTCCATAATCGACATGGCATCTTCAAAGTTGCCAGTTGTTCCCCTTATGTAAGTAGCTCCACTTCCTATGTTTTTTTTGCAGCGAATCATTTTCTGTTTAGGTGAATTCTAGACCATTGTAAATGCGCTAAATTGATTTTAGATCTAATCTGTACGACTGTTTACTCACATGGTACTTCTAGAATCAGTTTGTATAATACTGGTTTCAAGTGATGATAGTGTGAAATTATTCGTTTAAAAGTTTATAATTTGTTTTCTTTACTTAGTTTGATTGGGCTTTGGTATGTTTAGCATTTCTTATGTATGGAAATTGTGATTGAAGTTATTAACTATAATTATATAACTAATTTAGGCTTCAGTTGCTGTCTCAGTTGCATTTTTGTTGCATTTCATAAGGGGAAGAGCTAATGATTTGTCAGTTGCATTTCGGTTGTTAATGATTTTTAATTGTGATTGAAATTAGTTTGTTGTCACAGTTGCATTTCACATACTTTGAATATTTTTGTTAGCAAAACACAAGAATGCATTGTTTTATTGCATTATCCTTTAAATTAAAAAGTTCATGCAAACACAGCTGATACATTTAGGGTTTCAGTTCAAGACTTCAACTTATTTAAATTGCCTTATGATTATGTCGAATCAATTCAAGACTTCAATTTTCTTCATAGTACTGGGGACTTTCTTCCAGACATTCACAGTTTTAGCCTTGATGATGGAGATTCAGGTGATTACCGAGATTGTGCTGATTTCGAGAATGAGTTAACTGAATGCTATATTTATCCCATTTTTATGTTTTAGAGTGAATGAATCATGGTGGGCACTTCAGTTTGCGCAAAACTCTATGATATGGCACACTTTCTCAGTATTTATTTAATGGGCGTTGTTACTGCAATAAAAATCAGAAACGTCATTAATTTTCGTAAATCAGTTTTATGTATCAATTGGTTAGTTAAAAGCCACGCACAACAACTTTTAAGTGTACCGTGTATGAACAAAAGTGATTTTTTTTGTATAGCAATTATATCTGCATGCATTTTCAAAGCAGTCTTTGATAATTTATTTATTTTTGAAGGTGGAAGCAACTTTTGGACATGCACTTATAGGTGTTGATCAAGATAATGTCATCATAGAGATAAACTCATTAAGGTACAACAATTTATTCAGAATAATTACTATTTCACAGATGTTGTATATTACATTTGTGAACTAGTTAACGTAAGTTCGGTGTCTCTTCTGTTGTGGATACTCTTTCATATTATGCAACCTTATCCATATGCTTTAATGTTTCCTTTATTTTTACTATTATTGCTTGAGAAATATATTAGTGGATATACTATTGAAAAACATATTCATAAACGTCAATCAGGAATATGTTTTATTAACAACTGTTGAGTAGGTTTGTGTTGACAAACGCACCTAATTGCAATTTATGGTGGTACATTGCATCCTATTTTCTTCAGTTTTCTCATACATTGCTTCAAGTTTCAACCTTATTATGATGAGATTTATTTCATATAACTCCAATTATATGTTGCTTCTGATTTTATAATTAATTGTATTCCATTTTGTTGCTCCCAGGTTATTGTACAATATGTCTCATGTAGATTGTGTTAGGGCATTGTTTTATTCAATCGTGAAAATAAACTTATGATTCTCCTCATTCCTCTCAAAGTAAGTAGTTTGACTTTTCACGCCAATCTCTTATTATCTTTTCCCCGCTTACTCGGCTTGAATGTTAACCCATAATTGTTCTACTCTTTCTAGCGAATGTTGCTTGGTTGCGTCAATAGTTTAGTTATCCAACATGTATTAAATCAAGAAATTTTTTGTGTGTTTTTTGAAGATAAATTTTATTATGTATCAAATCAAGGACTGTTTACTAACAAAAAGCAGTTGTTGATGTATTTATGGCTTGCAAACATAAGCACTCCTGACCAAAAAAGCACCAACATAACCCTTCAATCGAAAAGCTCCACATTCAAAAAGCCTTTATGTCAATGGAATTTTATGTATTTTTGCATGTTTAGATAGAAAAAACACTAGATTGTACTTGAGCATAATCATGTTAAATAAAGTGAAGACCGAATGCATCGAAATGATTTCAGCCGCTTTATTTGCTTTATTTCTTTAATCCTATGTACATATGTATATGTACAGTAAGTTAATTCCTTGAGCATAATCCTGTCAGAAAGCAAATGTGTAATACTGAAAGAGTTCGCTACTCATGCTTCACATGTTGCAGGGGAAAAAGTCAGGAGATTACTCAAAGAGTTCGCTGGAATGACATACATATTCCTGGGTAGGCATGTATGTGTTCATGATCGACAGCAAGCTTGGAGCATGAACTGCATATTTATTCTAGTGAATTGATGATATTTATTCTCCTATTATAGTATATGTATGATAGAGTAGAAATATGATTAGAAAATATTCTGTTCGAAAAAAATGTGTTGTGTGAGAGAAGAAATTGTTATACATGAGTGATGTATGAAAATTGTAGAAATTTTTGTTATAATTGTTTTTGTTCTATTAAATCTTTGTTAAAATAAAAATTTTATTTGTTTATTTTATTTTGTGATATACACTATTACTAAAACGAATACATTTAATATGTAATATTTATAAGCTTGTAATATTTTTTTTTTACATATTTATGGATCTATTGCAATAGGCATATACTGTTGCAAAATGATCTATTGTAATGGCAAAAGCCTGTTGCAAAAAAGTATACCACAACATCTTATTGGAACAGGCAGAAAAAGTTGCAGACTTTTTGCAACTTTGGCTATACCAACAGGCGTAGGCCTGTTGCAATAGGTCTGCTGCAACAGATATCGCTTGTTGCGAAAAATGTTTTTTGTTGTAGTGTTATTAATAATAGTTATTATTAACCATTTCTTATTTCTTCTTGTTTATAATTAAATATAATTTATTAAAAGTTTATTATGTATATTTTATTAATTACTCGTTATTATACTTAACAATCATAATTAAAAATAAAGACCATTTACTAAATATTAAATATTTATCATTTAATTGTAATTATTAATTATTATTTATTTGTAAGGTTATTATCAGTTATTAATTAGTATTAAAATATTAATATTATTAATTATTAAATATTACTAGTATTTAATAGGCCTCTATTACAATAGGTAGAAAAAGGAAATATTGAAAACAATTTTGTACAATTTTCTAATAAAATCATTTTAATTATTAATTATCAAAATTAATCACTAAATATTAAATATTACTTCTTATTTATTACTTCTAATTGTTAATATTAATGATTATTTCTTAATTATTCATTACTAAAAAATAATTATTAATTATTTATAATACTGATAATTTATTATTTAGTGTACTAATTATTAATTATAAAAAATTATTTACTAATTATTGATTATTTAATGGAAATAATTAATATTATTATACTAATTACTTATTATAGAATGTTAATTGCTAAAAATGGTTACTTATTACAATTGGTAAGAAAGAAAGGTTGTAACAGACATTTATTACAACTGTCATAATAAAAGAGTTGTTAAAAATATGTTTATTGCAACTTTCAGGAAATGACAGTTGTGAAAAACCTCTACTACAACTGGTATTTTGTGACAGTTGTAAAGTTACAGGTGTAATATGGTGTTTTTGTTGTAGCGATATTTAGACATTTTGACCGAATTAGCCGATATAAGCTTAATTGTAGTGCTTTCTATGACCTTGTTGATTTAGCGATAGAGTTTGATTCATGTAATTATGAATGAGAATCTAAATGAATAATTGAAAGATGATTTCATAAAATAAACTGAAATAAAATTTTGAGTTCTTGGAACTAGAAAATATTTTGAAGTGATAAATGGTATATAAAAGAAGTTTTATAAACAAAGAAAATTTTAACGGCTTAAACCCATTGTTAAAATGATTTGGAAAGCAAAAGTACTATGATTTGAAAGTACTTGTGATTATTATTACGAAATGATTTATCGCTTCGGGATAAAAATGATTTCATATTTTACCTCTGATCCGGGTAACCCATGACTAAAAATCTGGGCAAACGGGTATGCATATCTCCTCTGCGGGAGGGGCATACCAAATGTGACTACTTCTGCGAGAGGGACATACACTAGAATGATTATCGAAATGAGAACATTGGGACCCAGTTGCCTTGTTATCGGGGAAAACCTCCCAATCTGGTTGCTCATATTTTGATATGCTTGTATTGTAGATATTGGAGATTTTCAAAAGCGATTTGTTTTGAAATCTTGAAGTAAAGCATGATTTGATATGAAAGAATTATCTAGTATTTCAATGATTTGAAATGGAATGGAGATTTTAAGTCCGAAGAGATTTATTTGCAAAAAGAATGGATTTTGAAAATAAATGGTGTTTTTAGATGTGATAAATTTTAATATGAAAATGAAACCATTTTTGTTTCAAGTTTGATAAACCAGTATTCATGTGGAGGAAACCTGATCCGTGTTATACGGCATGATCCCGTGATATTCCTTACTTTTGAATAAGTTAAGAATAACTGATCTGAGTTCTTACATCAGTCTCATGACTGACTCGTAGTTTTTTTTTTCCTTACAAACTTAGGTGCCCTTATTTCCACATGGGCATCCGGATAGTTTTGTTTTGCAGATATCTTTCTTGAGCAGGATTCTATATTGAAGCTAGAGCTGTGTCCAGCGAAATTGATAGTCTTCTGTTGAATGTAATTTTGTTTCCATTGTGTATAGTAATGTATTATTCCTCTCATATTTACAATGTACTCTGATATATTCTTGTACTCTTATGTAATATTGTAATGATGTTAATGAAAAGTTCTTTTGTTTCTGTTTGATGCGTTGTTTGCCTAAAGTTAATGTCTTGAGGATTTCTGCTATTTTGGGTCAGACTTATGCGGTTTACAGTCGATTTGAAACGTCAAAATTTTCGGGCCATTACAGTATTTAAACGTAAAGCAATAAAAAAGTGAATCAACATAAATATTGTTATAATTATAACAATGAATAAATAAGAGTGAATGAGGAACTTCTATAATAAATAAGAGAGCAGAAATTTCTTCTACTTTTGAATATTGAATTGACGACAAGGTAAAAAGTTACTCATTAATATGAATGTTATGGCACGCATTTGGCGTGTGATGATGACGTATGCTTTGTGCGTGATGATAAGCGTATGCCTTACACGTGAATTGATTTTCTATAAGTTATACATAATTAATACATGTAAGGGAATGATTTGCATGAATATTTAATCATATTTTTATGTTAAAATTATGTGTACTTTGTTTTTATTTTCATGTTGCAACTTTTTACTTTTGTTAGTTTGAATTTTTATTATACAATTAATTAATTAACAATAAATTTGTAAATATTAGATACTGTTATTTTGTGCTGCACATGGTGATGTTGTTAAAAATAGTAATTATATTTTAATCATTGCTAGATTATGTTACAATATGCAATTTATGATAAAATCATCGTGTTATATATTAATCATATATTAAAATGAAATACAATGCTCAGATTTAAGGTTAACTGTTCTGTCCTCATTAACTACATATCTTTATTGAAATTAATGTCCTACTTAAAAAATTTATAAATTATTTTTATTGTTTAGAAGATAATCAAGAAGGATTTCAATGTAATTTTGATACTTTTTTTGGATATTCGAGGTTAATATAATTTTATAGTACAATCAATGTATGATAAAATCGTTTATTAATAAATTATAAAATAAATTTACTATATAACTTAAGTTACATGATTTATACATATTTGTGTCTAAATGATTTTTGTTTTCAGTCAATTTGTTGCAAGGCATGTAGTACACATGTTGAAACTTTCATCTTTTAGATTTCTTTATACATCTTAGTTGACTAAATTTAACGATAGTTTAAATTTTGAGTTATGTAATTAATTTAAATGTGTGGATTTTAACATAAAATTTTAATAAAAAACTTTAAATTTTTGTGTGGATAATTATGGAGTTTTTTTAATAAAAATTACATATTTAATTGTATAATAAAGTAACAAGTTTAGTAGAATAATTGTGAATGGGTAAATCATAGGATTTTTAAAATAAAATATCCTAGATATTGAGAAAATTAAGAAAACTCCCTAAATTAAGGAGAGAGCTCCAAAAGGTTTTGCCTTATTATTATTTAATAGATCACCAAAACTAATATCACTTAAAAATACAATTTAACAAATACTTTTCGTTATAAATTAGTGGAAATAAAAGTTTAAGTTATCAACAAAGTAGATGTTGCAATTAAGAAATATAAATTAGAACTAGCTGCATATGACTCCAAAAAAAATGTACAAACCATCTCCCTTAAATATGTTAAACATATTCGATTTATAGAAAAATAGTTAATGCATAAAATTTTCATCTACAAATTCAAATTATCCTTCTAATAATACTTTCAAATCTTAATTACATTTAAAAATAAGATCTAACAAATAATGTTATTTTACAAATTCAAAACGTTTTCTACAAGTATTATCAAATCTCAATATTTCTTAAAAGCATGATCTAATGAACAGATTATTAACTGAAAATAAAAATAAAAATTCAATGTGAATTTTTTTTCCAAGAAATGATCCCAGAAAAATTATATAATTAGAAACTCAAAATGAAAAATATATAGCGACCTAAAAATAAAACTTAAACTAATAACAAATGATTTCAACATAGAATATAATTAAATATTTCTAGAATTCGTTTTTTCTTAAATATGTTGAATATATATATTTTACATAAAACTAACTCGAGCATGCCATGTTTTAAGTATTAGATTTTAGGAAGCTGACTATGATAATTAGATTTAAAACCAAAATTCTTTCGTGCTGTGTAAACACCAAACTAATTTTAACCATCCTTTTTCGTTGAAATTGCTTTAGAAAAAAGAAAAATAAGAATTAAAACAAAATATGAAATTGGAAATAGGAACATTTTCTAAACACCTTTGTTATAGTTTCACTTCATATGGCACATGGTGTAAAACGCTAGTTTTCACAAAAATAGATTAAAAAATATTAAAAATATTGTAATTCTTTTATTGGAATGGAATTTAAATATTAAATTATAATCAAAAAAATTATTAATAAATATACTTTAATTTTTTGTTTTGTTTTGTGTGATATTCGAACTCCTAATCTTTTGTTTGCATATAAATGTATTTTGGAACTTGCGGCTAAACCAAAAGTTTGCATTTATATTCTAATCCTTATCGATAATAACGAGAATTTCTTCAATTTGTCCCGTGCGTATTTTTTTATATGAAATTACTCATCATCTATGCGTTCCTTCATGTAACAACCTGGAAAATCAGAACCAATTTAAAATTTTTATTTTGGAAATTTTAATGAATTTTGAATATTTAAAATGACTTATTTTAAATAATAACAATGAGAAATTTATTTTTAATAGAATTAGAACGTAAATATTTATTTGAATCGACGTTAGAATATAAATATTTATTTTAATTATAAAAGGAATTGAAAATGGCGCGGTAGTTTGAAATTTCAATTTCAAACGAATGTACATGATTCAAAGTAACATGATTTTAGCGAAACCAAAAATATTAGATCTATTTGAAAATATCTTTCCAACGAATCCGAAAAATTGAAATTTCATAGCAGGAATAAAAAGTTATGCCCAGTTGAAAATTCGGAATAGTCGCTATGGAAAATATAGCCCTTAAAAATGGAAATTTTGCAAACGACCTCCATTTTTGACGAAACCACTTTTATTAGATCCGGGATGTCAAGTTATTGCTATATTCCAAAATTAATAATTTTTGGGATTAATATGTGAGCGTGACGAAGTAAAACGTGTTTTGACAGTTTTAGTCAATCTAGATCGACCAGAAAATGACCATTTCTCAAACGGTCTCCAAATTTGACAAAATTATCATTGTTAGAACTGTATCATCAATACGAAGCTGGAAATAATTTTTATGGAATTTTTAGAGTCTGTATGTGGCCCCGGTAAATTGAAATGTGCGTTCAAGTTCAATATATAGATTTATATTTTGATTTTAACAAAAACTGATCGTAACAGCCGAACTGGCTCATGATACATATCCCATTATGTTTGGAATGGGGGTAATTAGCTAGGGGTGACAGTCGTTGGATTTGGATCGTGGTTCGAATGAAAATCACCTTTTAGAAGTTAAAATAATATAACAATATATTTATTTACACAAACCCCCCTCTATTTTTTTCATCTCCTTTACACTCCTTTCCCCCCATTCTTCATTCAGAAAAAAAAAAATGAAACTCTCGATCGCGCCTTAGCAGGACGCCGCTGGGACTGCCATTGCGCCCTCCAGCGCGCCGCCACCGCGGCGCAGGCAGCTCCGGCCACCCCCTTGCCCCGACGCCCCTCTCCTCTCTCCCCCCCGAAAGCCCTAACCCGCAAGCCCTTCAAAATCACCAAAACCCGAGTTGAAACCATCGCAAACCCCAGGCGCGAGCTCAAGAACCGAGACCCCTCCCCTCTGCTCCAAACTCCGGTGCGATGCCCTTCTTCTTCCCCCCTTCTTTTCACTTCAACAGCAAAGCTAAGCCCCTCAGTTTCTGATTTTGTTTATTCATAAGAAGTTCTGATTTTTATTGGTAAGAAGTTTTGATTTTTAAAATGTAGAAAAGTTTTGATTAAAAAAAAAAGAAAGTTTTGATTTTTAAAATTAGAAAAGATTATATTTTTATGGTGTAAAAGTGCATATTTTTATTTAGATAAAGTTCATATTTTTATTTAGATAGAGTTTATATTTTTATTCAGATAAAGATTATATTTTTATAAATATAAAGAATTGATTAATGTAAAGAAAAGATTTGATTTTTGAAATAGAAAAGATGAAGTTTTTATAAAGTAAAAATTTGATTTTTAGAAATGTAAAGATACGATTTTTTTTATGAAAAGATAGGATTTTATCATGAGGAAAGAGATTTAAAAATATGACTTTCATATGTACAGCAATTTAAAAATGTATTTTTTTAATGAATAACATAATAAAAATATAATTTTTTATAGAGGAAGCGAAATAAAATGCGTTCTGTATATAAAAAGTAGAGATATAAAAATATAATTTTTATATAGAAAGAAACGTTGTAAAAATATATGATTGTTATATATGAAGTGCCATTATAAAAATGTGATTTTTAAATAAACATCGTATTAAAATTGCGATTTTACTATGAACAGCGGGAAAAGGTCGCATTGGAATTTCGGACAATCTGAACCGTTCAGAAATCAGGAATGGGGGAGTGGAACCCCAAGGTGAGAACTTCTCACTTTAATTTTATTTTTTGGTTAAAATATATACTAGGATGCAGACGGTGCTTAGCAGCACCCGACACCAATCGTCCACAGACTATGGACGAATTGTTTGTTTGTTTGATTGTGTTGTGAAAATTGTTTGTGATGTGAAATGGAAAATAAAAATATTCATGTGTTGAAATAAATAATTATGGTTAAAAATATAATTTTTAACGTGTATATGAATAAAATAAACATTCATAAACAAATCGGACGATTTGTTTATGTACACACATTTGATTGATATTGATTAGGACGATATATTTTACACATCACCCAACTACACAAATAAAATCAGTGGTTGTTATTTGAAAACCCCACATGGGTGTTGGGATGATATTTGACGTACACTAATCCCGATTGTTTAGTGGTATGTCGATCATCTGGTTGACTGACTGTGTAAGCATGAATTATTTATATTTGATGCTTATGCAGTTGTGTAGTGCACTCTGGATGATGGTTGATTGTTTATCATTGTTGTTCTATACATGAATGGTATGAAATCCATATAATCAACATTATATGGTAATTGACTGTGTCTGATTCCAGTTCAGAAAGAATGAATGTTTTAAAATAACGGATATTTTAAAATAATATTCAGTAAAAGAATCAAAATACGATTTTGATGTTCGATTTGGGATGGACATGAATATATTTGAATATAGAAAGCCGTGTTGATTAGATTAACGTCATTTTGACGTGAATGACATTTATATTGATTTTATTCATTTTTATAATGAATATCGAAAAGGAATTGATTTCAAAATCTAATGTTTTGAAAATACTATCAATTTATATATCGATGATATGGAATATTCAATTTTGATTTGAAATTGAATATGAAGTTGAAATCGTTTTGAAAACGAATTTAAAATGATTTATAAAATACGTGTTAAATGGAAATCGACTATATATATATATAATGGCCTGAATAGAACGCGCCTCGCTGCGGCTGTTCGTGAATTTCGACCATTGACTTCGAATGGGCATTATGGGAGATTCGACCGTCGGATTCCCCTAAAATAAGAACCGTTGGGTTCGTATCGAAAAGAGATTTTCAATGAATACAAGATATTTGAAATCTAGCAGTTGGATTTGGAATTATGTCCAAATAAAATTTGGAAATGGTCGTTGTAAGTGCAATTTGATGGCCGTTTATGGAAATCGACTGTACGGGCCTTGATAAAATTATTAAAAATATCAACAATTTGTGTAAAATCATATTAACTGATTTGGAAAGATTTGGGATGAAAAATTCCATATTTGAAAGGATAAAAATATTTTTTTATCGAAATGAACTAGTTATGAACTAGAATTACAAAATCCAATATTTTAAAAATAAATAAATTGGATTTGAAATGGTTTTAAAAATAACCGGGATTTCCAATATATGAATTGGAATGGATTTTAATCGGAATTATCTTCGGAATATTTCGATATTAGATTCCGTGATTATATGGATATTGTGGAGGAATTTGGAAGATATATATCGTTATTCCAATACGATATTTGTTGATTTCAGAATTTGATATTGAATACGAACCAATATATTTTCTATTCAGAGCCTTGTATTTAATATCAAAATTGGATTTTGGGTTTGTCGTGAACTGTGTTTTAAATGACATTGTTCTTAAACCCAGTTGAGAAAAGATTAAATCTTTTTATAGAGATTTAATGAATTTACCAATTTAATATATTTAATTGGAATGGAATGGAAATTTGTTTTTGGGTTTATCGTGAACGGTGTTTTAAATAACACTTGTTCTTTAACCCGATTAATAATGGAATGTGATTTTGGGTTTGTCGTGAATGGTGTCTTAAATAACACTGTTCTTGAACCCCGTTTGAATAGAATAAATCTTTTAATCAAGATTTGAAGAAGAATTACCAATTAATTAACATTTAATTGGGACTGAAAATGGAATGTGAATTAGGTTTATTGTGAACTGTGTTTTTAACGACATTCGTTCTTTATCCTGATTTAAAGTGAAATGTGATTTGGAATTTATAAATCTTTTTATTAAGATTTAACGGGAATTTTCCAAAGTAACGGTTTTCCAATTTAATATATTAAATTGGAATTGAATGGAATTCGATTGGATAATAATCGAAGTGAACTTCTGTGGAGGAAGACTGTTAATACATATGGAATTTAAAAGGCTTTGCCGTTATTCCATTTATATTATTAGTCGGATAAGGAAATTGATGTCATTTATATATTGATTTGTTTTCTGTGAAGGTTCCATTAAAGGAATGTGATTTGGGTTTATCGTGAACTGTGTTTTAAATGACATTAATTCTTTAACCAAGTTAAAGGCAGGATCAAATGTCTGTCATTGTATTTCGAACTATATGGTTGATCTCTGCTAAATGTATATCTGTTTGGCGGTGGAGAATTTATTCTCTTGCATAACGCCCATTTCTGAGACGTACGTGCTTAGAGGTTATATATCTGCAGAAATCAATAGTACGGTGTGGATTGTCGATGCGACATGTTTGTGTTTCCAAAGTTAAATAATCATTAATATTGATTTTTGGGAAAACTAAAACTAAGTGGAGTTTTAATGAATCTTTAATTAGATTGAAATGGAAATTGATAATTTAAATTATCAAATTTGGGGATGATCGAGAACGGAGTACCACCAGTTTTCTCCTAGCGATAGTTAAATCTTTAGTTAGATTTGAACAGGAAATGGTAATTAAATTTACCGATAACACCATGGTGTTAGATATGGAGTATGATCAGTTTTTCTCCCTGGGATGAATAGGTTGGGATTGGTAAATAAAATAAATGATTACTTCGGTAAGGTGCTTTAATCCCAACTAGTTTGGAAAACCTTAACATGGTTTGAATTGACATCCAAAGGAAGATTAAAGAATTAATTTTAAAGAATTTATCTTTGATAAATTAATGTAAACAAGTCCCTAAAGATGTGAATATTTAAATAAAAGAATATTCAAAATTGGAATGAAGCGTATGTTGTGTTTTATGGCACTCATTTATTATATACGCGAGTTATTCGGAAAGGCCGGGTTTATACCCATTTTGAATAACTATTTCGACGATAAGTCGACGATGAAGACAGTGTTTGACCGGAGGTCTTCACATTGTTTGAATGGTTACTGATGTCTTGATTGGGCTGTACACCCAACACGAGGTAATAAGTGGTGATCGTCCAGATGTACTTGGAGATCGACGGATATGCTAGGACCTCTCTCCTGTATTGGACATACGGGACGAGGAATATGGTGCCTCTGATTTCGTTTAGACCCAGAACGAACTTGTAAATGGATTGTGTATCTGACATTGAATTTTATTCTATGTTGATTGATTTCTATTAAATAAATATCTGTTTGGCAATAGAGAATTTGTTCTCTTGCTTAACGCCCTTCCCTGAGACGTACGAGCTCAGAGGTTATATATTGATAGATATCAGTCACATGGCATGAATTGTCTATATGGCATGCTGAGATGCAGTGATCAAGGCTTTTGTTGAAAAGCAGAGTCTTGTGGTTGATGATCAAAGCACGGCATGTGTGGCGTAGCTTTGTGTATGGCATTAATTCGCGAGCCTCACACCTCGGTATGAGTAAAAAAACGAGATCAGACTGTTGGGAGAACATGACGTTTCTTCCTAGCTATGGTTGGTGTCAGCGTTTTACATGCCCTGGCATTTATATTATTTTTACCTATGTGGTTGTTGGATTACGAAGCGCCTCGGATATATCGGTCTCTACGGAGCTGATGGATAGGTCCGATAGGACCGGAATGTGTGTTCAGGAATAACTAATCATCAAACGTAACGGAGGACCGGCCCAACCGATCCAGGGTTACCCAGAGTGTGTAGTCCTGAGACATTTGTTAGAGTGTCTCGAAGAAGTGAGGAGCCATCCCCGGCCTTGACTCATGACGGAAATCTAATTTCCAATACGTGATATTTCGGTTTTAATTGTAGAGCCTAGTGTTGGCGACTTGATATATGGTACCCATGCCGCCTATGATTGATACATTTATATTTGAAGTTGTTTTCATACACTTCACACTATAATAGTATCAAAATGATTTGTTTTAAACGTACCAAGCATGTTTGGCTATTATAAGAGGAAACCCTATCCTCCGACTTGCGTTGCATTGTGTGATGGGACCTGGGTCTTATAATAGCTTCATTTTTCCAAAAAGCATTGCGCTGTTTATTCTATGCACTAGTATTCTTGGGAGGAAACCCGTTCCGTGTTATACGGCGTGGTCCCTTGAATTACTCTATTTTAAAGTAAAGTTTTAAATAACTGTTTTAATTTTCACACCACTCACATGACTGACCTAGAGTTTATTGTTTTAACCTAAACTCTGGGTGCCGCTATTTTCCACACGGGCAGCATGTAGTTTTGGTTTGCAGATTTATTCTTACAGGATCGTGGATTCACAACTGGAGCTCTACTCAGAAAGCTCTGTATCCGTGTATTTCTTTCAATTGTGTTTTGTGTTATTTTTCCGCTGCTATGTATATTAAATCTCTGATATTTTCTGTGTAATATTATTTATTCATACTTTGTTATATTCTTGTATTCTGATGGAATTGTTCTAATAAGCAGTGAAATGTCCTTCTGTTTGTGTTCTAATTCGTCTTGTTCTCAAAGCAAACTGGGCTTTCCTTTACGGGGAAGTTCGGGTTGCCACATTTGGTATCAGAGCTTTGGTTTACAGAGCTCGAGAACAAGACACATTAGAACCAAACAAAAGAATTCATCAGAGATTGGATTAGTAATATCCAATGAGAATTACTCGTTAGAGATAGGATCAGTAGTATCCTAGAACGAGTGTGAAGAGTATTATTTTTAAAATAATAATGAAAACAAATATTGTTTTTGGAAACTTAAACCTTATTCAACGTATTTGAATATTTATTTGTATTGAATTTGGACAATCCAATATATAAAGATTTTGCATATATACCTTGCAAACGTGTATTCAAAGTTTTAATATACTGGATAAATATAGAATCACACTCTAGTCGCCCGGACATGATCCTGATGATGAAGTATACCATCACCAGTATTTATTTTCGAGTTTCGAAAGTGGGATGTCTATATATTTCCATTAGACTGGTGTGAGAACCAAAACCAGATAGGGCTTATTGTTGTGAATTGGCATTAGAAACATGATTTTCTATATATGTATCAAAATTTTGTGTTTGAAATGTTAAGCAACTAATTGATTGCTGATTGTTGATTGTGTTGTGTGATTATTTATTTAAATCAACAGGTGAAAGAAAGGTAAATTTAGGCCAAATTGAACCAAATATTGAACTGTATTGAAAATTTATCGCATTTGCATACATGTACATGCATATATACTGGACTGGTCATAGCAAGGAGGCTAGAGAGGAGGAATAAAATTGTATGCCCGACAAATAGGTACATGTTTACTAATTTCTTGGGTTTGGATGATTTTATGAGCCGATTGGCTTGCCGCTTGGCTTTTTCTTTTTCATTTTGAGATGAGAGGGCCTGTATGGCGGCTTGGGATTTTCCCAGTGCTCCCGTTCAAAGGAGGTTATGGCGAAATTTTTTGAAAATTTAGGGTGTTAGCCAAATTTTTGAAAAATTAGAAAATTCTTAGAAACTAAAAAGTTGAAGAATAAAAGCCAAATTGAAAGTTGACTTGGTTAGTTAGCCAAATTTCAGCTCCGTTCCTTTTCGAGGACGAAAAGATTTTAAGTGGGGGAGATTGTAACAACCCGGAAAATCAGAACCAATTTAAAATTTTTATTTTAGCAATTTCAATGAATTTTGAATATTTAAAATAATTTATTTTAAATAATAACGACGAGAAATTTATTTTGAATAGAATTAGAACGTAAATGTTTATTTGAACCGACGTAAAAATATAAATATTTATTTTAATTATAAAAGGAATTGAAAATGGCGCGGTAGTTTGAAAATTCGATTTCAAATTTTAAATGAATGCACATGATTCAAAATAAACCGAATTTTAGCGAAACCAAAAATATTGGAATCTATTTGAAAATATCTTTCCAACAAATCTGAAAAATTGAAATTTCATAGCGGGAATAAAAAGTTATGAGCAGTTCAAAATTCAAAATAGCCGCTATGGAAAATATAGCCCTTAAAAATGGAAATTTTGCAGACGACCTCCGTTTTCGACAAAACCACTTTTGTTAAATCCGAGATGTCAAGTTATTGCTAGATTCCAAAATTCGTAATTTTGGGATTAATATGTGAGCATGGCGAAGTAAAATGTGTTTTGACAGTTTCAGTCAATTTGGATCGACCAGAAAATAACCATTTTTCAAATAGTATCCAAATTTGACAAAATTAGTTTTTTTTAGAATCGTATCATCAATACGAAGCTAGAAATATAATTTTCTTGTAATTTTTAGAGTCCATATGTGGCCCTGGTAAATTGAAATGTGCATTCAAATTCAATATATAGATTTATATTTTGATTTTAATGAAAACTAATCGTAATAGCCAAACTAGCTCACGATACATATCCCATTGTGTTCGAAATGGGGGTAATTAGATAAGGGTGACAGTCGTTGGGTTTGGATCGGGGTTCGGATGAAAATCACCTTTTAGAAGTTAAAATAATATAATAATATATTTATTTACACCAACCCCCCCTCTATTTTTTCATCTCCTTTACACTCCTTTCCCTCCGTTCTCCATTCAGAAAAAAGGAAAAAAAACAAAACTCTCGATCGCGCCTCAGCAGGATGCCGTCAGGACTGCCACCGCAACCTCCGATGCGCCAACACCGTGGCACAGGCACTTCCAGCCACCCACTTGCCCCAACGCCCCTCTCCTCTCTCCCCCCTGAAAGTCCTAACCCGCAAGCCCTTCAAAATCCCCAAAACCCAAATTGAAACCTACACAAACCCCAGGTGCGAGCGCAAGAACTGAGACCTCTCCCCTCTGCTCTAAACTCCGACGTGACGCCCTTCTTCTTCCACCCCTTCTTCTCACTTCAACAGCAAAGCTAAGCCATACTCCACTTCGATTAACAAGTGAGTTTCTGATTTTTTTTATTCATAAGAAGTTCTGATTTTTATTGGTAAGAAGTTTTGATTTTTAAAATGTAGAAAAGTTTTGATTTTTAAAAATAAAAGTTGTGATTTTTAAAATTAGAAAAGATTATATTTTTATGTTGCAAAAGTGCATATTTTTATTTAGATAAAGTTCATATTTTTATTTAGATAGAGTTCATATTTTTATTTAGATAAAGATTATATTTTTATAAATATAAAGAATTGATTAATATAAAGAAAAGATGGTATTTTTAAAATAGATAAGATGAAGTTTTTATTAAGTAAAAATTTTATTTTTAGAAATGTAAAGATATGATTTTTGTTTATGAAAAGATAGGATTTTTATCATGAAGAAAGTGATTTAAAAATACGATATGTATAGCAATTTAAAAATGTGTTGTTTTTTACGAATAACATAATAAAAATATAATTTTTATTATAGAAGAAGTGAAATAAAAATATGTTCTTTATATAAGAAGTAGAGATATAAAAATATAATTTTTATATAGAAAGAAGCATTGTAAAAATATATGATTTTTATATATGAAGTGCCATTATAAAAATGTGATTTTTAAAATAAACATCATATTAAAATTGCGATTTTTACTATGAACAGCGGGAAAAGGTTGCATTGGAATTTTGAACAAATCTGAACCGTTCAGAAATCAGGAATGGAGGAGTGGAAGCCCAAGGTGAGAACTTCTCACTTTAATTTTATTTTCTGGTTAAAATATATACTAGGATGCAGATGGTGCTTAGCAGCTCCCGACACCCGTCGTCCACAGACCATGGATGACTTGTTTGTTTATTTGATTGTGTTGTGAAAATTGTTTGTGATGTGAAATGGAAAATAAAAATATTCTTGTGTTGAAATAAATATTTTATGGTTAAAAGTATAATTTTGAGCGTGTACATGAATAAAATAAACATTCATAAACAAATCAGACGATTTGTTTATGTACACACATTTGACTGATATTGATTGGGACGATATATTTTACACATCACCCAACTGCACAAATAAAATTAGTGGTTGTTGTTTGAAAACCCCACATGGGTGTTGGGATGATATTTGACGTACACTAATCTCAATTGTTTAGTGGTATGTCGATCGTTTGGTTGATCTGTATAAGCGTGAATTATTTATATTTGATGCTTATGCAGTTGTGTAGTGCACTCTGGATGATGGTTGATTGTTTATCATTGTTGTTCTATACATGAATTGTATGAAATCCTTATAATCAACATTATATGGTAATTGACTATGTCTAGTTCCAGTTCAGAAAGAATGAGTATTTTAAAATAACAAATATTTTAAATAACGAATATTTTAAAATAATATTCAGTAAAAGAATCAAAATATGATTTTGATGTCCGATTTGGGATGGACACAAATATATTTGAATATATAAAGCAGTGTTGATTAGATTAACGCCATTTCGATGTGAACGATATTTATATCGATTTTATTCATTTTTATAATGAATATCAAAAAGGAATTGATTTCAAAATCTAACGTTTGAAAATACTATCAATTTATATATAGATGATATGGAATATTCAATTTTGATTTGAAATTGAATATAAAGTTGAAATTGTTTTGAAAATGAATTTAAAATGATTTATAAAATACGTGTTAAATGGAAATCGATGAAATATATATAATATATATATTATATATATAATGGCCTGAATAGAACGCGGCGCGCTGCGGAAATTCATGAATTTCGACCATTAACTTCGAACGGGCATTACGGGAGATCCGACCGTCGGATTCTCCTAAAACCGAAACCATTGGGTTCGTATCGAAAAGAACATTCCATTGAATACAAGAGATTTGAAATCTAATGGTTGGATTTGGAATTATGTCCAAATCAAATTTAGAAAACGTCACTATAAGTGTAGTTCGATGGCCGTTTATGGAAATCGACTGTACGTGCCTTGATAAAATTATTAAAAATATCAATAATTTGTGTAAAATCATAATAAATGATTTCAATAGAATTGGAATGAAAAATTCCATGTTTGAGAGGATAAAAATATATTTTTATTGAAATGAACTAGTTATGAGCTAGAATTATAAATCCAATATTTTATAAAATAAATAAATTGGATTTGAAATGGATTTGAAAATAACCGAGATTTCCAATATATGAATTGGAATGGATTTGAATCGAAATTATCTTTGGAATATTTCGGTATTAGATTCTGTGATTATATGGATATTGTGGAGGAATTTGGAAGATATATATATCGTTATTCCAATACGATATTTGTTAATTTCAGAATTTAATATTGAATATAAGCCGATAGATTTTCTATTTAGAGCCTTGTATTTAATATCAAATTGGATTTCGGGTTTTCGTGAACTGTGTTTTTAATGACACCGTTATTAAACCCAATTGTGAAAAGATTAAATCTTTTTATAGAGATTTAATGAGGTTACCAATTTAATTTATTTAATTGGAATTGAATGGAAATTTGTTTTTGTGTTTATTGTGAATGGTGTTTTAAATAACACTTGTTCTTTAACCCGATTAACAATGGAATGTGATTTTTGGTTTGTCATGAATGGTGTCTTAAATAACACTGTTCTTGATCCCCGTTTGAATAGAATAAATCTTTTAATCAAGATTTAAAGAAGAATTACCAATTAATTAACATTTAATTGAAACTGAAAATGGAATGTGCATTGGGTTTATTGTGAATTGTGTTTTTAACGACATTCATTCTTTAACCCGATTTACAGTGAAATGTGATTTGGAATTTATAAATCTTTTTATTAAGATTTAACGGGAATTTTCCAAAGTAACGGTTTTCCAATTTAATATATTAATTTGGAATTGAATGGAATTCGATTGGATAATAATCGAAGTGAACTTCTGTGGAGGAAGACTATTAATACATATGGAATTTAAAAGGCTTTGCCGTTATTCCATTTATATTATTATTCAGATACGGAAATTGAAATCGATTATATATTGATTTATTTTCCGTGAAGGTTCCATTAAAGGAATCTGATTTGGGTTTATCGTGAGCTGTGTTTTAAATGACATTAGTTCTTTAACCCAGTTAAAGGAAGGATCACATGTCTGTCATTATATTTTGAACTATATGGTTGATCTCTGCTAAATGTATATCTGTTTGGCGGCGGAGAATTTATTCTCTTGCTTAAAGCCCATCTCTGAGACGTACGAGCTTAGAGGTTATATATCGGCAGAAATCAATAGTACGGTGTAGATTGTTGATGCGACATGTTTGTGTTTCCAAAGTTAAATAATCATTGATTTTTGGGAAGATTAAAAGTAAGTGGAGTTTTAATGAATCTTTAATTAGACTGAAATGGAAATTGGTAATTTAAATTATCAAATTTAGGAGATGATCGAGAATGGAGTATCACCAGTTTTGCTCCTAGCGATAGTTAAATCTTTAATTAGATTTGAATAGGAAATGGTAATTAAATTTACCGATAACACTGTGGTGTTAGATATGGAGTATGATTAGTTTTGCTCCATGGGATGAACAGGTTGGGATTGGGAAATAAAATAAATGATTACTTCGGTAAGGTACGTTAATCCCGACTAGTTTGGAAAACCCTAACATGGTTTGAATTGACATCTAAAGGAAGATTAAAGAATAAATTTTAAAGAATTTATCTTTGATAAAATTAATGGGAACAAGTTCCTAAAGATGTGAATATTTAAATAAAAGAATATTCAGAATTGGAATGAGGCATATATTGTGTTTTATAGCACTCATTTATTATATACGCGAGTTATTCGGAAAGGCATAGTTTATACCCATTCTGAATAACTGTTTCGACGATAAGTCAACGATGAAGACGGTGGTTGAAGGCCGGAGGTCTTCACATCGTTTGGATGATTACTGATGTCTTGATTGGGTTGTACACCCAAGACGAAGTAATAAGTGGTGATCGTCCGGACGTACTTGGAGCTTGACGGATATGTGAGGACCTCTCTCGTGTATTGAACATACGGGATGAGGAATAAGGTGCCTCCGGTTTTGTTCAGACCCAGAACGAACTTGTAAATGGATTGTGTGTCTGACATTGGATTTTATTATGTGTTAATTGATTTCTATTAAATATATATCTGTTTGGCGGCGGAGAATTTATTCTCTTGCTTAACGCCCTTCCCTGAGATGTATGAGCTCAGAGGTTATATATCGATAGATATCAGTCGCATGGCATGAATTGCCTGTGTGGCATGCTGAGATGTAGTGATCAAGGCTTTTATTGAAAAGCAGAGTCTTGTGGTTGATGAACATAGCATGGCCTGTGTGGCATAGCTTTGTGTATGGCGTTAACTCGTGAGCCTCACACCTCGGTATGAGTCAAAAACGGGATCGAACTGTTAGGAGAACGTGATGTTTCTTTCTAGCTATGGATGGTGTCAGCGTTTTACATGCCCTGACATTTATATTATTTTTATCTATGTGGTTGTTGGATTGCGAGGCGCCTCGGATATATCGGTCTCTACGGAGCCGATGGATAGGTCCGATAGGATCGGGAAACGTGTGTTCAGGAATAACTAATCCTCAAACATAACGGAGGATCGGCCCAACCGATCCAGGGTTACCCAGAGTGTTAGTCATGACTCATTTGCTAGAGTTTCTCGAAGCGGTGAGGCGCCATCCCTGGCCTCGACTCATGACGGAAATCCAATTTCCAATACGTGATATTTCAGTTTTGATTGTAGAGCCAAGTATTAGCGATATGATAGATGGTACCCATGCCGCGTATGATTGATACATTTATATTTGAAGTTGTTTTCATACAATTTACACTATAATAGTATCAAAATGATTTGTTTTAAACATACCAAGCATGTTTGTCTATTATAAGGGAAAACCCTATCCTCCGGCTTGCGTTGTATTGTGTGATGGACCTAGGTCTTATAATAGCTTCATTTTTCCAAAAAGCATTGCGCTGTTTATTCTATGCACTAGTAATCTTGGGAGGAAACTTGTTCCGTGTTATACGGCGTGGTCCCTTGAATTTCACTCTTTTAAAGTAAAGTTTTAAATAACTATTTTAGTTCTCGTACCAGTCACATGACTGACCTGCAGTTTATTTATTTAACCTAAACTCTGGGTGCCCCAATTTTCCATACAGGCAGCTAGTAGTTTTGCAGATTTATTATTACAGGATCCTGGATTTTCAACTGGAACTATACTCGAAAAGCTCTGTATCCATGTATTTCTTTCAGTTGTGTTTTGTGTTATTTTTCCGCTGCTATGTATATTAAATCTTTGATATTTTCTGTGTAATATTATTTATTCATACTCTGTTATGTTCTTGTATTCTGATGGAATTGTTGTAATAAGCAATGAAATGTCCTTCTGTTTGTGCTCTGATTCGTCTTGTTTACAAAGCAATCCGGGCTTTCCTTTACGGGGAAGTTCGGGTTGATACACTTCAATTCCCAATCATTAATGTTTCTACAACTATTGTTCTTTCTTCCAATTTTTGACTTTTCATATTTAACACGACTTTTATTTTAGAATCTTGAGCTGGACTCTAGAACAACACTAAAATTGAAAGTGAATCTTGTAATAGAATTGAAGATATAAAATTGTGAAGAATGAAAAGACTAAACTTTAGCTTTAGTATGCATTATCAATGAACATTAACGGAGCATTTAAGTGAGAAATTTGATCGAAGAAGGCGAGTAAACAACGGAGAACTGAACGAGTGTTGAAATGTATACTAAAAAGATAATTGATTTATATTTAATTACTTAATTATTTGTTTTTATTGAATAATATATGCGAGTAATCCGTAAAATAAATAAGTAAATCTTTATTAATAGTTGATTTGAAAATGCAAATTTTGGATCCGACCATGAACTTCCGAAAATAGCTTTACATATCTTCACCTTTACGCACTACTTAAAAAAGATATAACAATTAATTTTTTTACAAGTTCAGACTATATTTTCATAAATATTAGCAAACTTTAATATCTCGACATCTTTCTTTATTAATTAACACGAAAAAAATTTAAAACAAATCTTTATTAATAATTGACTTGAAAGTGCCAATTTTTTGTCCGATCATGAACTTCATAACATGCCCTTAATATCTTTACTTTATGTATCACTTGAACATATGATCTTACAATTAAATATTTTTAAAATTTAAACTACGATTCTACAAATATTAACAGATTTAAATATTTCTTAAAAATACGTTTTAACAAATAAACATTCTATACAATATCGATTTTTAATTAATTAACACAACCAAAAATTAAATTAATAAATATTGAATATTGTATGTAACACCCCAAAATTTAAGTTACTGTGACCATGCTTAAAGATAACAAATGCAGAATAACTTAATTAAATATTCAGAATCATGTGAAATCGACATTAGTGTTGCGTTGAACTGAGAATTCTGATTCAAATAGACCTAAGTTTACGTAAAACGGATAATGTATGAAGAAGTTACGGGCATTAGAAGTTCGTATATGTATAAGGGTCATATATATAAATATATAAAATAAAATATATTCCATAAAAGTCAAAACGAGGCGAGCGGGAATAAGCGGGAAATAGATCCGTTAGGGGACGACCCCCGCTCAGCTCGGGTCGACCTAAGGGGTAGGTGGGTCGACCCACCCCTGATCCGGGCGGATTCAAAGGACGTATCTGGACTGTTTTGTGGACTGTATTCATTGCTGGCTCAATATGACTTGTACGGTTTGGATTTAAAACCTTGAATCTAAAGGTTGAGGTTGGCTCTGTGCATCTATAAATAAGTGGCTTCTCCAATTCTGATTTACACCATTCTTCATACCTCCTCCCTCTGTAAATCTATTCTTAAAATATAAACATATAATGAGGGAATGCTGCTAAAGGTTGGATCAAATAGAGACAACATTAGGACTTGCATACATTCAACTTGGTTTGAACTTGGACTTTTCTACGACATAGTGTTATATATAATTATCGTCACCAAGACTCACTGTGAGTTCCCGTCATTTACAAATCTGATTTCTTAGACTTTGAACATGACAGTTAAATGAAACTGGATAGGATCTACAGTGTTAGTAAAATGAATGTTATACATGTTTTCACCGATAATCACATATACAGTTATGATCAGTTATACATATGCATGTGAAGTTAGATAATTAACGAGTTATACATATGCCTGTGATGTTGGAAAATTAACAAGTTATATGCATATATCTTCCTTTTTCCATTTTCTAAGCTTTATGTTTATTTCCAGTCTTGCCTATATGTCTATGTTATTTGGTTCTATTCTTCTTCCTCTGATTTCCCTTTTTATTTTTCCGCTAATCCTAGGCCTTTTGAAAGCCTAGGCTATACCCGATTTGAGTATGCGCATAATTAGGGCAATACTGAATGATACAAAAAGACGAATTTAGGCATATTATTAAATTGGGACTGACTGACTATACTTTGGGAAAAGGGATAAATGTATACATGTTTAGACTTTCTATAAACTAATAAAAAGGGGTAATGTGTATATACTTGTTGTAAATTGGTAGAAATGGGTAATATGCATAAACCTATATATGTTGAAATTTGGGAAAACATAGGTGATGAATAATATGCATATGAACTGGACATGTTAAATTAGACTTAAATCTGACATTAAGTAAATGACATGTTAAGTACTAGATGTAGATTAATAACATGAAATAGTATTGTAATTGTATACATCTAGGCAAGTGTTTTGGGGTAGGGTTGCACACACATAATGACATGTAATATTATAACCACGCTTATTAGTAAACCGAAACCTTTTAGGTTAAATATGAGTATTAGTAAGCTAAGAGGTCCCTCATTCTGATGTTGTATTGGATTTTATGGACTCTTAAATTCTTTTTTTGGAGGCACAAGCTTAGGGGGATTCGCTTATGTCAATCTGCTGTTTGGAACCCATATAAGTCAGTATCATGTTGGTATCTTATTACAGGAAGCCTCACACACAGTAGGGGCCAACGCACGCTTTACTAAACTAGATAGTAAAAGGTTCACATGGGGGTGGGTACGGGGGCATTCCGACGGAGTCATGAGCGTGCATGGGTCCGACTAGGGAGGATAAGATGCCGCAGTACCGGTAAATAGGTCTGTGTTATATAGTTGTTAGGTTAAGGAGTGATACACCCTACTGGAGGGGCTAACACAGGGTATTTACGTAGCAAGGAGTCAATCGCTTAGGTAGTAATTGGGGTACACCTAATTCTGCTGTTGTATTATTAGGTTAACACCTAATATTGTTATGTAATTAGGGTACGCCTAATCCTATTGTTTAATCCTGCTAATTATTTATGCTATTAATCCTATTGATGTGTAATCATGTTGAACTTATTATACTAGTATTGGTGCAGGTATACATGTTTTAGGATATAAATGTGAAGCATTACTCGATCATAAGTTTATTCCTGTTATTCTTGTCCACCATGCTATTCTGTTTAGTTTAGTATACCTTCCATGACACTGTACATTTCTCATCCAGTGTTATTTATCTGTCTTGACATTTCTACTCCATGCATATTTGTAAATCGCTAGAACTCACCAGACTTTTTGTCTAACCCTTTTTCCTTTCTTCTCTTTCTTCCATTTCCCCCCTCAGGTCATCAGAGTGGAAGTAGTCAATAATGACTAGGTTTTCTCTTATAGCTTGGACTTGGATTTCTTGAGATGTGTTGGAGAATGGAGTTTTGATGACAAAAAACTTATTTCAATATTAATTGAGTATAAAATATATACTAACGTCTTTATCTAGAATATACATATATAAGCATGATTTGTATACATGACTTAAATACAGAAGACTGTACAGTTCTAGAGTTCCAAGAGATTCAGAATTCAAGAGAGATTCAAGACTCATAAGTTATCAAGTTTTTAAGAGTTCAAGAAAATATAGAAATAGAGTCTAATTTATATGTAAGACTCTAAGTAGCACTCCAGGTTCAAATTCTATTTTTCAAATTCTGATTTTCAAAACTCAAATTCTAATTTTCAAATTCAAATTCTAATTTTAAATTATTTTTCTATCTTACATAGGATTTCATATATAAGTTTTAAGGTTCATATATAAGTTTATATAATTATATAGTTTTTTAGTTTTATAGTTATATAGTTTTAAACCTTATAATTTCATAAATATGTTTATATAATATATTATTATGGTTTCATGTGATTTTACACTTTATAATGTTCATTCATATCATTAGTTTTGATTCAAGAATTTCCAGACTAATATATATGATTAAACACTTGAAAATAGCTTTAAAAATATTTTAAACATACATATGTCGACATACATAGAAATCTATGTCGACATAAATTGTCAAAAATTCAATTTTAGGAAGTGTCTTTTCAGTATCTGTAACGTTCCAGAAGCTTTCCAACTTTTCAAATCTTATAAATAGGGGCTGATTTCGAATTTTTTGATATATCTTCTTGTCCATCTTCACCCCTCTTCATCCCACCATTAATATTTCATATTTTATTGATTTCTACACTTCACTTTGCCGATTTCTACTCTAATTATATAAAACTTCTTCTTTTCTACTCTCTATCCACCACTCTCATAACTGAAGTGCTATTGAAGAGTTATAGAGCTGTTGTAATCATTTGGGAAGTGTTTGGGAAATGGTGTGTTCCTTGTAGCCCTGAAATCAAGGAAAGGGAGCAGTGTTAACCTTGTAGCCATAGAATCGAGGGTGTTTAGAGCGGTGTTAATCTTGTAACCGTGAAATCAAGGGGATTATACTTGGATAATGATAATAATAAAATCCTGCGCAATCTAGCGTTGCATGGGACTGGACATAGGAGTAATCCAAACCAGTATAAAATCTGGTGTGTTCTATCCTTTTCTGCATTTTATATTTATCTGTATCTATGTTTGTATTTGATTCTGTGTCTGTGATCATCTCTGTTGTGTGTGATTCATATAGTAGATCATTTAAGTTTAAAATTTTCATAAATTCCTTATAAACACTATTCACCCCCTCTAGCGTTGGTCTTGCCTTAAGATCCGCATTTCTTAATAATTGGTATCAGAGCATAGGTTTTCAAAAAGTTCATAATCCGGTTTTTAAAAACATCAAATGGAAAGCAACATTGGTGTAGAGGGTTAGTCCACCTTAGGACACCACTATTTAATGGCAGTAATTATTCATATTGGGCATGTAGAATGAAAATATATTTATAATTAGTAGGTTTTGGTACATTGAATAGTACAATAGACTGAGTATGTTGAACCCACAACTAATTTAGCACAATGCAGTAATGAATAAAAGGTTGCTGCACAAAGCAATTCTAAAGCCATGAATATGTTGTATGTTCATTAGATAAAAACGAGTTAATGGAGTGTTAGTTTGTAAATCTGCTTACGAAATATGGAGAACTTTACAAGTCACTCATGAAGGAACAAATAAAGTTAAATAGATAAAGATATCAATACTATTTAATCAGTTTAAGTTTTTCAAAATGAATGAGAATGAATCTATCTCCGATACGTATTGCAAATTCCAAGAGATACTGCATTCATTAATAGCATTGGGTAAGTCTTATTCAGAAGAAGACAAGCCAGAAAAATATTGAGTTCATTGACTCCAGAATGGGATCAGAAAACATTGGCGATTGAAGAAGCCAATAATGCCAGTGAAATGAGGATTGGGGAGTCAATTAGGAATTTGTTGTCTTTTGAAGTCTAATTATAGAAAAGAAAGGAAAATAAGCCAGCTGAAAAGAAATCCATAGCATCTAAAGCAACAACGATTGGTTCCGACTCAAGTGGTGAAGACGATGAAGAAATTGCATTAATGACTAGGAATTTAGAAAATTCCTGAGATATAAAAGTATAAATAATTTTTAAAGAAATAATCAAGGAAGTTCGAGAAGAAATGATGATCGATGTTATAACTGCAACAAATCGAGCCATATAAGGAGAATGTGTCCATATCCAGATAAATCAAATCAACAAACAACAATAGTAATTCGTTGAAGAAAAGAAAGAGGCATACGCAACAACTTTAGATGATTCAAATTCATCATCAAGAAGAGCCAGAAACCGGAAATTCAAATATGTGTTTCACAGCGATTCAGAATTCAGAAAATACTGAAGAAATGGATCTGAAAACCCAGTACGCCTTAATTAATTTTTATTTTTTTGGTAGAATGGATGTTTTGTTTGATTTATTTGTTTTCTTTGAAATTCAAACTTAAAAATTCAAATTTGAAATTTGAAATTCAAAATAATAAACATAGTAATAAAACAAATTTTGGATGTTTAGGAAATAATAAAACCTGAAATATAAATCGATAATGTAACCAAAAAGTCAAAACAACATGCCCTTTGAAAATCTGCATGTATGCCGACATACATAAACGGTCATGTCGATATAAAGATCTGAGAATGAAATTCAAAATTTGAATTTCAAAAGTTTAAACTTTCAAAGTTCCCTTCAACTTTTCATCAACTCCCAAGGTCTGAAAGGTGTCACTGATTTCAAAAAAGTTGTGCCTATTCAATCTCTATTTATATATCTATTCAATCTTATTCTCTCTACCTCTCATTCAAAATTCAAACAACTCTTTTCATATCTATTCTCTTCAAAAACAAATCTCTAATGACTTCCACTAGCACTCCACAAACAATGAGATTATCCAAAACCATCAAAGGATATCTCTACAATGAAAGAGAAGCAATCAACACCAATGTTGACTACCTAACAAATGCAAAAGTCAATACGGGATCTTTTGCCATTGTAACGACCCGCATTCTACGCATCATAGGATCGTGGAATATTTATTTCTTTCACATATGAAGTCGTATGGTCATATAACTTTAGGAGACGACTATTGAGGTCATTTCCCATGTTCATGATTTTTGTCGATTTTTAAATGACCGTTTTACCCCTATTTGGTAATGTTTTGGCCATAACTTTTGACTGGAAAGGAATTTTGACCTGAAACCACTTCCATTGGCTCCGGATGATGGTTTACAATTCCGTAGAGTGGTCACATTAGCCAAACGGACTCACCGTTTGGGAGATATGGCTGAAACAAGTTTCAGATAGTGAAAAACAGCTTAATTGGGCATAACCGGGTGATTAACAGCTAGGCCCAATGGGGGATTTCGGGGTTAGGGTTATGAGGAGGTTGAAATTAGTTAGAGAACGATCTTATCCTCATTTTCCAGCCGTCACTTTCATCCTTGAACCCTAACAATGGCCTCCAACATCTAGAAGCATTCTCAAATCACTTTCTAATCAAGTTTTGGCTTAATCTACATCAAATCAAGGAGGATTAGCAGCAAGGCAAGGTTAGAGCTGCTGTTAGACATCAGTATCCATGCCAAACAGAGATTCATTTCAGATTTGGTATTTTATTTGTGGCCAAGGTGAGTGATTTGCATAGTTTTGCACTAATTACGGTTAATTAAGGGTAATTAGTGAGGATTAGCGAATTTATACACTAATAAATTCTGGAAAAATATCTATAAATTCGAAAATAATATTTTATGCCTATGGTAGAAATTTGGTTTAATTTGATTAAGTTTTGTTAACCCTATGATTAGTTTTGCTTAAACATGCTTAAGGGAAAATATGGGGTTTTGGATATATTTGATCCATTTTGACATGTAAATTCATTGTTTTGGTGTTTGTGGTTAGTTTGTTATGTTGCTATGACTGTTTGGGATGATTTGTGATTGATTAGTATAGTTGGAATGGTCGAAAACGTCGTCGAATGGCGTAAAACACTTGCTGGAAAAGTTTCAGAAAACAGTGCAGGTTTCGGATCGGATCGGAGGAATGGGCTCGGACCGGATAGAGGACTGGGCAAGAGACCACCAAACCGAACCGATGACTTGACACAAGGACAAGAAGGAAGGCCACAATGGTTGAATTGGGATCGGATCGGACTAAGGAAAGGGGATCGGATCAGGCTAAGGAAGGAGGGACCAGATCAACTTGAAGGAAAGTAAGGAAAATCGAATCGGATCGGATTAGAATAGGGAACGGGACCGGACGAGGCAAGAGGAGCTGGAGCACGAACTGGATGGGAGATATGAACCCGACCCAAACCGATGCACCATGGAGAGGTTTGAGAGACCCGACCCGACCAGAAGTGGGACACCCAACCCGAACCGATGCAACGGTGTGAATCCGACCCGAACCGATGCACCATGGAGAGGTTTGAGAGACCCGACACGACCCGGAGTGCTTGGGGAGAAGGATCTGAACTGATGGAAGGAAGACATCCAATCTGAACCAATGGGGAAATGTCATTTGTTCCGATCCGAAGAAGCTTGGCATGAATTGATGGAGGACACTGAAGACCGAACCGAACCGATGGCAAGGAGGGGATCCAAACCGATCCGGTGAAGACTAAAGACCCAAGATGTAAAGGTAGTCCAAGTGGAAGTTAGAGCTCAGGATCCAGTTGGGAACCAATGAGTTCACTTCATGGTTGGGCTTTGCTGCGGGACGTGTGCAAAGGGGTTGTCGGTATTCATAACTTTGGTTCACCACTGAGAGATGGATAGCGGGCTTGTAGTGATAGTTACACGGGATTGGATTCCGTCATGGCCAAAAGTATTAGGTGACTAAAGTAGTGGATATCGTATGCTTTACGCACTGAGTGAGGGATGTGAGGATGATTGCTATGCTTGATTGTTTGACACCACTATGACATGCACACCCCCACCCCCGTATCTCTTACACAGTATGTTAGTGGCACCTTAGAGTATTGTACAGTATGTAGTGCTAACTCTTTGGTTGCAGGTCCAGGTTCAGGTATGATTGGATTATACCTGTTATTATTCTGTTTAGATGCTTATCGCTCATACCAGGCTTTATGTCTGACTCAGAGTTTTATGTCTCCTCTTATTACTCTGGGTGCTCACACGAGTAGACTAGAGACAGGTTAGCTGGTGGTGCGCGAGTAGCTGATCTGGAGACGAGCATGAGGCTTCCACGTATGATATATAGATATTCTCCCTATGTCGCTGGTAGTCGCTACTTGGGCATTAGAAGTGTACCTCCTTTATCTTGCTTTTGTTTTGTTGAGACAGTTTGAAAAGTTGTAATACTGTTGGCTTTGGATCATAAGCTGTACTTGGATTTTCCGCTGCTATATTAGTTTATTTTCAGCTTATGCACTGTCTCACCTGTTTTATGTCAAGTATGTTGTTATTATATTTTATCCTATGCGCTGTGAGACATTCTACAGGTTCCTTGATTAGCTCATTCTCTTCTTTCTTTTTTTCTTGACGACCGTTCTGTGCCAGTCGGGCATGTGTACTGCGCACTTTTGGAGGAAATACCGGCTGGTGTGGGGCGGGCCGTCACAGCCATCTTTGGATATTTTCCGTCTTACGATCATCTTTCTCTTTTCAATCATAATGAAGTATTAAGCTTGGTTTACACTCGGGATAACAATGAAGTATGTTACCCGAAACCCATCAAAATGTTCTATGCAAATCTTAATCATGGATTTTACGAAGGAGACGAAAATCAAATATGAAGTACCATAAAAGGCACTTGAATCATTCTAGATTATGAAATTTTGGGTAATATCTTGAATTGCAAGAGTACAGGCACATATTTTTTGGAATTCAAAATTGATGAAATGGATTTGGAAACCTTTCAT
Organism: Allium sativum; assembly: GCA_030737875.1. Classification (NCBI taxonomy): domain Eukaryota; kingdom Viridiplantae; phylum Streptophyta; class Magnoliopsida; order Asparagales; family Amaryllidaceae; genus Allium; species Allium sativum. Next base: position 500,013,099 of record CM060918.1, read on the forward strand.
CACATATTTGAAAGCGATGCTCACTTAGAATTCAAAATTTGCTTTTTCCGCCCAAAAAACAAGAATTTCCGACCTCTTCCTTTAATATACCATCACTCCTCGTTCCGGAAACTTCAACAACCCAACTCTCAATGTCCAAAGAGTACTCTTTGCAATTATTGGTGGTTATGACATCAATTGGGTCGTTGTGATCCTAAAAGTATTTAATCCCGAAGAAATGTCAACAAGAGTAAACACTCTTTATTATGGATTTTACCTTACTCGTATTTTTAAATATTTCGGAGTTGATCTCAAGGGAGAAGAGTTTGTACCAAGAAAGTATTTGACTCCATAAACATACATCTTATGCAAATTCCACTCACCTTCAAGCCTTATGAGACATTTGAAGATAAACAACCTCGAATGCAACAAGAACAAGAACCTATGGATATCGAAGAAGAAGAAACTTATTTGGAAAGTGTAGAGTATCCATGCAACACTAGAACCATTTCCAAGAGACGCATGTTCAAAATCAAGTAAAACTAGCCAAGAACCAAAAGAGGCTAAAAAGATGCTTACTTATATGTCTATGTTTAATGGCAAAATAGGAAGAAAATTTGGAATTTCGTTTTCCTTCTCATCATCCGCTGAAATCTAAGCTTATCTAGTTTATATTACCTTTCGTATTTGCTTATATAGCGTCTCGTAATTAGTTGGACAACTTACTTTGAAGTTGAAATGAATGGTGTTTTACTTAACAAAACTATCTTTAAGTTACTGTAAAAACATTAGAATTAAATAAATTAAAATAATATAATAACAATTAAATAAAAATTGAAAATTTCCAAAAAAATTATGATGTATGTCGACATATAACTGTCAGGTAATCAAATTTGTTCAAAATTTAAATAACTAATTCATGTCTATTCAAATCTAATGAATTTCAAACCCTATATAAACCTATTTCTTCCAGAAAGTTTATTCTATCATTTCTCCTTCCTCTATAATCAATTCTTATCTAGAACTATCAAATTATGGCAAATCCAATACATAATTTGAGTGAGAACTTTGAAAAAACTTTGAATTCTTTCAAGAACATCCTATCCATAATTCTAAGTAATCAGTATCATCTCGAATTAAGCCAAACAAAAATGGTAGAACAACAGGAGAAGTACTTTGGTGCCATCCATTGGCTAATATCTTCTCTTTTCAGAGACGAGGACAACAATCTTGCTAAGGCACCACTTACGAAAGAAGATGAAGATTGGGAGGTCATAAAAAAGGATCCAATCTTTGGAGGAGACGGATGGATTGAAGTTCCAAGATACATTTAATTGTTTGGTATGATTTGATTTGAATTTGTTTGAATTTGATTTGAATTTGTTTGAACATTGTTTGTAAATATTGCTTGGTTTGGATTGCTTGGATTTAAAACTTGTATGGATTGATACACTTGTAAATATTAACACTTGAATTAAGTATTTTGTTTCTTTTTTTATAGTCATGAATTTAGGGGGAGTAATTTACTTTAGTATAGAATCATAGGATATGTATAGATAGATATAGGATTTAAGGGGAGTAAATTTAGAATTTCTTTTCTTTTTTTGATGATAAAGGGGAAGAAATTATAAAATAATGATTAGTTTGACATAATTTAAGGGAGAATATGTAGATTCATGATAATAAGGGGAGCATTAGAAGGATCAGGATCAACAGGTATGAATAGTTTATAAATCAAGGTTGTCATCATCAAAAAGGAGGAGATTATTAAAGAATGGAGTTTTGATGACAACAACCTTATTTCAATATTAATTGAGCATAAAATATATACTACCACCTTTATCTATAATATATACACACATATATATATGCAGGATTTGTATACATGACTTAAATACTGAAGACTATATAGTTTTAGAGTTCTAAGAGATTCAAAATTCAAGAGAGATTCAACAATCATGAATTATCAAGTTTTCAAGATTTCAAGACAAATATAGTAATAGAGTTTAGTTTATATGTAAGACTTTAATAGCACTCCAGGTTCAAATTCTGTTTATCAATTTTTGATTTTCAAAATTCAAAATCTAATTCTAATTTCAAATTGTTTTTCTATCTTACTTATGATTTCAAATATAAGTTTTAAGTTTAATATATAAGTTTATATAGTTATATAGTTTTATAGTTATATAGTTTTAAACCTTATAATTTTACAAATATGTTTATATAATATATTATTTTGGTTTCATGTGGTTTTACGTTTTATAACATTTGTTTATATCATTAAGTTTTTATTCAAGAATTTCCAGGATAATATATACGATTAAACACTTGAAATATAGCTTTAAAAATATTTTAAACATACATAGGAGGCTATGTCGACATATAACGGTCAGAAATTCAATTTTCAAGGAAGTGTCTTTTCACAATCTTTAACATTCCAGAAGCATTGCAACCTTTCAAATCTTATAAATAGGGATTGATTTCGACTTTTTTTGATATATTTTCTTATCCATCTTCACCCCTCTTCATCCCAACATTAATATTTCATATTTTATTGATTTCTACGCTCTACTTTGCCGATTTCTACTCTAATTGTATCAAAATTCTTCTTTTCTCACTCTATTTGCACTACTCTCTAAATTGAAGTGCTATTGAAGAGTTATTGGGCTGTTTTAATCATTTGGGAAGTGTTTGGGAAATGGTGTGTTCCTTGTAGCCCTAAAATCAAGGAAAAGGAGTGGTGTTAATCTTGAAGCCGTAGAATCAAGGGTGTTTGGAGCAGTGTTAACCTTGTAGTCATGAAACCAAGGGAATTGTACTTGGATATTGATAATAATCCTACGCAATCCATGTTGTGTGGGACTGGACGTAGGAGTAATCTGAACTAGTATAAAATCCGGTGTGTTCTATCCTTTTCTGCATTTTATATTTATCTGTTTCTGTGTTGTATTCAATTTTGTGTCTGTGATCATCTCTGTTGTGTATGATTCATATAGTAGATCATTTAAGTTTAAGATTTTCGTAAATTCCTTATAAACACTATTCATCCCCCTCTAATGTTAGTCTTGTCTTAATGTTTGCATTCCTCGTTCCCTAACAAGATCTTCGTTTCGATTTGCTCTCTACTTTATTATGACTTATGGCGAGAGATATGATTTTATGTACTTTGATATTTTGTTTTATGAGTGGTTTAGAGACAAATTTGATGTAACCGGTTTTGCTGTAACTGGTTTTGTGAAACTATGCTTTATTTTGAATAATGAAGTTTAAAAAAATTCCACTGCTATTTTATATCTGTCATGTAAATTTTTTGTAATGATTACCTACTGCGCTTCGCGGAAGAAAATGCATTCTCGTATGAGTGGTGTTAACGGTCATGGGCTTCCACATTTGGTATCATAGCTGAAGGTTACAAGATCAAAGAAAAAGTTTTTAAAACCGTTTTCAAAAGCGAAGTATTTTCAAATAAAAATTTGTTTTTGAAAAACATATCGCCTCAAGCCATAGTCAATATTCTCTCGATCTCTTAGTGATTCTTCTTTCTTTTCTTTTTAGCAAGTCTGGGGCACCCAATCTTCCTGAGGGCATTCCATTACCGATATGGTTACATAGGTACCTTGAGGCTACGACACCTGCCAGAGGTCTAGGGGGTGCTCTTCCCCCAGCTGCAGCCGCTGTTCCTCCACCTCCACGAGTATATAACTTTCCTTAGTTATGCAAATACTTTTGCAGTATGGAAGGAAAACCATTTTGTGATATCAAAAGCTTTGTTGAAGCACAAAATTAGCTACGAGTGACGGAGAACTTGTTTGGACTTTTTGAGATCGACGACGAAAGGAAGATACAACTGGCTGCATGGTAACTTAAGGATGAGGCTTCCTACTTGTCAGAAATAACACTGGCTAGACAGCCAATTGCAACTTAGGATGATTTCAAGCAAAGATTTGAGATGAAATTCTTATCTCAGGCAGAAGAGGGATTGCAAATGGAGAAATTCTCGGCTCTAAAGCAAGGAGATATGACTGTGAAAGATTATGTGAACAAATTTAATCAACTGGCATGATTCGGGCTAGACTTAGTGAATACGCCCCACAAGAAGGCACTTAGATTTGCAAGAGGGTTGAATCAACCTCTCCAAGGACTTGCTTTGTCCCATATACCAATTGGGGCAACTTTTGAAAGGTTAGTTGATACAGCGCTTATGCCCAAGGATAGCAAAGGAGAGAAGAAAGAAACTAAGACTGAGGAGACTAAAGGTGAAAAATAAAAAAGGAGGCCCAAGAAAGGAAAGAAACAAAAGAAGGGTGGAAAGCCTGACAAGGCTCAAATTAATAAAGATATCAAGTGTCATGGTTACGGTGTTATGGTTAATTTTGTAAAAGATTGTCGAAAGATGAAGAAAGCCTGCTTTAATTGTGGATAAATGTGACATTTCAGCAAACAATGCCCTAGCAAATAAGGACAAGGGAAAGAAACTTTTGGACAAGTGCTTACTTTGGAAACTGTGGACCTGATCGAGGTAGGAAAGTCACAGTTGAAGGTTTGATTTCCCTTTTTGACTATCCTATTCGAACCCTGTTTGATTTTGGCTCTTCACATTCATTTATATCTAATTCTTTAGTAGATAGTCTGCACCTTAATACAAGTATAGTCTCAGAACTTGTAGTGGTCTTAAACTCTATAAGAGGATCGGCTCATTTATCCATGATGTGTAAGGGTTTGAGAATTTCTATCTTAGGCATCGAGTTTGAATGTGACACATACGTGTTGGCCTTATGGGCTATGGTTTGATTCTAGGCATGGATTGGCTAGCCATGTATGGTGCCATCCTTGATTGCGAAAAGAGAGTGGTTAGACTTCTTACTTGTCATGGTAAAACTCTCGAAATTCCCTGTGACCCACGGGGCTCAGTGATGCTCTGTTTTCTAAAATCACTTGATACTTATGTTGACGACTTGCGATCTGTGCCCATAGTTAGAGACTAGCCAGATGTGTTTGATGAGGTTAAGGGACCACCTCTAAAGCATGAGATAGACTTGCTGATTTATTTGGTAGAGAACACAAAGCCAGTTGCTCTACCAGTGCACCACATGGCTCCTAGGGAAAGGAAGGAGCTCAGCAAGCAAGTAGGGGAGCTATTTGAGAAAAGTTTTATTAGATGATGCATTTCAGAATGGGGAGCTCCAGTCGTCTTCGCAGCTAAGGCAGATGGCTCACTTCGTCTATGTGTGGATTATAGGGTGCTGAATAAGCTCACTAAGAAGAATAGGCACCTGCTACCAAGAATTAATGACTTGTTTGATTAACTAGTAGGCGCATCAGTTTTCTCGCAGATGGATTTGGCCACCGGATTTCATCAGCTAAGGGTGGCAGTGGACAACATTGATAAGTTGCATTCAGTACTCCTGACGGTTTCTTTGAATGGTTAATTTGTTATGCCTTTTGGGTTAACCAATGCACCCGCATATTTTTTTGACTTGATGGGTGTTTAGGCAATTTCCGAACAAGTTTGTGGTGGTCTTTATAGACGACATTTCAATGTTCTCAAAGAACGAGGAGGAGCATGCCCAACACTTAGGAGACGTTCTACGCACTCTCAGGTCACAACAACTTACAACGAAGTTTTCTAAGTGGCACTTTTGGAGAAAGGTAGTGAGGTTCCTAGGAAATGCAGTATCCAAGGACAGGATCGTAGTGAACCATGCAAAAGTCATTGCAGTTCAAGATTGGAGAGCTCCAAAGAATGCAACAGAGGTGAAAATTTTCCTAGGGTTGGTGGGCTACCATAGAAAGTTTATCAAAGATTTTGCAAGGATGTCATCCCCTCTTACACGATTGATGAAAAAGAAAATGGCTTTTTCATGGAGCATTGATTGCGATGAAGCTTTTCAAAGATTGAAAAAGGCTTTGACAACACCCCCAGTTCTGACTCTCCCAAGCAAGATGTTTATGGTTTACACCGATACTTTCTTAGTGCCATTTTAATGCAAGAGGGAAGGATAGTGTGCTATGCAAGCAGACAGTTGAGGGTTCACGAGAAGAACTACCTAAGCCATGATCTAGAATTGGCTGCAATAGTGTTTGCATTGCAGTCTTGGTGACACTGTCTACTTGGAGAAAGATTTGAGCTATAAACAGATCATAGGTCGCTCAAGTACTTGTTTTGGAAAAAGGATCTCAAGGCAGTAGCAATGGATTGAGTTCCTGGCGTCCTATGACTTCGAGATAGCTTACACCCCAGGCAAGGATAATGTAGTGGCGGACAAACTGAGTAAGCAGAGGATGACTTTGAGTCCCCTATTTGTTGAAAGGCGAAGCTTAGAGTATATCTCGACTTTCGATTTTAAGCCTTCTACGAATTTCACAGTTCGATTGTTAGCGTCATTGGAGGTGTGACCTACTACATTTGGGCGAGTTGGATCTATACAGCGGGAGGACCTATAGATATCAGGCATCTTGGACAAGCTTGGTAGAGTAAAGGATTCTAGTCACCTTGCTAGATATACCATGGATGATAAGGGGTGTTTAAGACGAGATGGAAGGCTATATGTCCCTAAGATTGGGGAATTCCTTGAGGCAATACTTGAGGAAGCTCATCATTCTCTGATGACTGTCCATCCGGGCGGCAAGAAAATGTATCAGGACATGAAAAGGATTTTCTTTTGGACTGACATGAAGAAAGATGTGGCATAATTTATAGCTTGATGCATGACTTTCCAAAGAGTAAAAGCTGAACAAGATAAACCAAGCGAATTGCTTCAGCCCTTGGATATCCCACAATGGAAGTGGGAGAGCGTCTCTGGGGATTTCACCGATGGATTGCCAATATCAAGGAAGGACAATACGAACATTTAGGTGATGGTGGATAGACTTACAAAGAGCACTCATTTTATTCCCGCGAAGAGCAAGAGGACGGTGTCTTGGCTGGCATCAGTATATCTTCGAGAGGTAGTTCGGTTACATGGGGTACCTCCCAGTATAGTAAGTGACCACGACCTCATCTTTACTAGTGACTTTTGGAAGAGCTTACAAGATGCGTTAGGTACATAGTTACGGCTGAGCATAGCATACAACCCTCAGACAGACAAACAAACTAAGAGGGTGAATTGAGTTCTTGAGTATATTCTAAGATAGTGTATCCTAGACTTTGGAGGGACTTAGGAAGAGCACCTTTCTTTGGTGGAGTTCGCCTACAACAACAGTTACCAATTAAGCATAGGCATGGCACCCTTCGAAGCATTATATGGATGACCTCGTAGATCACTGACGTGTTGATGGGAGTATACGGACATACTTCTACTTGGACCGGAAATGATTTGAGACGCTTCCGAAAAGATTGATCTTGTCCGTTAAAGGATGAAAGTCGCTCAAGACAGACAAAAATCTTATGCCGATAAAAGGAGGACCGATTTGGAATTTTAAGTGGGAGATATGGTCTTCATTAAAGTGTCACCGCTAAAGAATGTAGTTCGCTTAGGCTCAGTAGGGAAGTTGGCTCCAAGATTTGTAGGGCCATTTCGTATAGTAGAGAGGATAGGTCAGATGGCCTGTAGGATTAAACCACCGAATAGATTGGCGGACATACATAATGTGTTTCATGTTTCCCATTTAAGGAAATGTCTTCATGATATGGTAGAGACAGTAGAGATGAGAACAATGGAGGACATGGAAGTTGAGAAGAAGCATCAGTAAGACGAGTTCCTACTCATATACTTGGACAGAAATCAAGAAGCAACGTAATAAAGAAATCAGGTTGGTTAAATTTCAATGGGGATAAGGCCGCAAAGTTGCGACGTGGAAACCCGAAGATAGGATTCACGCTTCTTATCCTTTTCTTTTTGAAAATACGTTCTTGACTTCTCTCCGAGCTTTTACTTTACATTTGCTTCTATCATTCGAGTTCATTTATCCTATAGTTTGAACCTTTCAATCCTTAGGGAGAATCAAATGGTTGGAAAAATGTGTTTGAAACATGTTATGATTGATGGTTGCAAGTTGATGCAAGTGTTTGCTAGTGGTTGCTCGTGGATGCATAACACACACTAGGGACTTGATCGGCTCAATCACTTACATATTGCATATGGTTATGTGCATTTTAAATTTTACACGGATGGAAATGAGTGAATCATCATATGGATGCTGCATTTTGATGAATTGTTGTGCACACATATAAAGTTTATTTGTTATATTTGGATTATTTGAATACATTTTGGATTCATGGCACAAACATATATTGCATTAATGAGGTCTGCTGAATCAGTCGACCACCAGATTTTCGTATTAGTGTAAGAACATATACACAACACCTTTTGGATACGTTCATACAAGCATTAGAAATTTTCTTAAGGACAATGGATGACTGTGGATGATGGATGAGTAGAGATGGTTGTAAATGGATGTTAGGATAGTAACATTCTTCTTAACTGGAGATTTTGGGGACGAAATCCTTTAAACAAGGGAGAATGTAACACCCCAAAATTTAATACACTATAACCATGCTTAAAGATTAAAAAATTGGGAATAACTTAATTAAATATTCAGAATTAAGTGAAACTCACATTACCGTTGTGTTCATCTCGGAATTCTGGTTCAAATAGACCACAAGTTTGCTAAAACAGTTAACGTATGAAAAAGTTATGAGCATTAGAAGTTTGTATATGTATTAGGGTCATATATGTAAATATAAAATAAAATATATTCTAGAAAAGTCAAAATGAGGCAAGCGGGAACAAGTAGGAAACAAACCCATTGGGGGACGACCACGCTCTGCCCGAGTAGACCCATAGGTTGACCCAAGGGGGTTGGGTCGACCCTAGGGTCGACCCAAGGGGTAGATAGTTCGACCCACCCCTGATCCGGGCTGATTCAGAGTACGTATCTAGATTGTTTTGTGGACTGTATTCATTGCTGACTCAGCATGACTCGTACAGTTTGGATTTAAAACCTAGAATCTAAAGGCTGAGGTTGGTTCTGTGCATCTATAAATAAGTGGCTTCTCCCATTTTGATTTACACCATTTCTTTGTAACTCCTCCCTCTGTAAATCTATTCATAAAATATAAACATATAATGGGGGAATGCTACTAAAGATTGGATCAAACGAAGACAACATCAGGACTTGCATACATACAACTTGGGTTGGATTTGAGCTATTCTACGATGCAGTGTTATATATATTTATCTTCACCAAGACTCACTGTGAGTTCCCGTCATTTACAGCTCTGATTTCTTAAACTTTGAACATGATAGTTAAACGATACTGGTTTGGATCTACAGTGTTAGTAAAATAAATGTTATACATGTTTTCACTGTTAATCACATATACAGTTACGATCAGTTATACATATGTCTGTGATGTTAGATAATTAACATGTTATACTTATTCTTATGATGTTGGAAAATTAACAAGTTATACGTATTTATCTTCCTTTTTCCCTTTTCTAAGTTTTATATTTATTTCCAGTCTTTTCTATATGCCTATATGATTTGGTTCTATTCTTCTTCCTCTGTTTTCCCTTTTCATTTTCCGCTAAGCCTAGGCCTTTTGGAAGCCTAGGTTATACACGATTTGAGCGTACGTATATTTGGGGCAATAATGGATGATATAAAAAGAGAAATTTAGGCATATTATTAAATTCGGACTGGTTGACTATACTTCGGAAAAAGGGATAAATATACACATGTTTAGACTTGCTGTAAACTGATGAAAAGGGGTAACGTGTATTTACATATTGTAAATTAGTAGAAGTGGAAAATATGCATAAACCTATATATGTTGAAATTTAGGGAAACATAGTTGATGAATAGTATGCATATGAATTGGATGTGTTAAATTTGACTTAAAACTGACATTAAATAAATGACATGTTGAGAACCAGATGTAGATTAATAACTTGAAATAATGTGGGAACTGTATACATCTGGGTAGGTGTTTTAGGGTAGGGTTTTACATGCATAATGACATGTAATATTACAACCATGCTTATTAGTAAACCTAAACCTGCTAGGTTAAATATTAGTATTAATAAGCTAATAGGTCCCTAGTTCTGCTGTTGTATCGGGTTTCAAGGACTCTTAAATCCTAGTTTTGGGGCCACAAGCTTAGGAGGATCGGCTTGTGTCAATCTTCTGTTTGGAATTCATATCGGTCAGTATCCCTATTGGTAACTTATTAGAGGGGCTTCGTACTAGGTACGGGCCAGGGGAGCCTTTATTGAACTGGATAGTAAGAGGTTCACATGGGGATGGGTACAAGCGCGTTCCGACGGAGACATGAGCGTGCATGGGTCCGACAAGGAAGATGAGATGTTGTAACACCAATAAATATGTCAGTATTATATAGTTATTGGGTTACTGAGTGATACACCCTACTTTCGAGGTTGAGACAGGGTATTTACGTGTAGGGAGCCAATCTCCTGGGTAGTAATTAGGGTACACCTAATCCTGTTGTTGTATATTTAGGATAACACCTAATATGGTTATGTAATTAGGGTACGCCTAATCCTGCTATTTAATCCTATTGCTAATCCTACTGATGTGTAATCACATTGTACTTGTTATACTAGTATTAGTGTAGACATACCTATTATATATATATATATATATATATATATATATATATATATATATGTGAAGCATTGCTCGATAATAAGTTTATTCATGTTATTCTTGTCCATCATACTATTCTGTTTAGTTTGGTATACCTTCTATGGAACTATACCTTTCTTATATTGTTTTATTTACCTTTCTTGGCATTTTTATTTTATGCAAATTTGTAAATCATTGGAATTTGCAAGACTTTATGTCTGACCCTTTTTCCTTTTGCCTCTTTCTTCCTTCCCCCCTCAGGCTTTCAGAGTGGAAGCACTCAACAATAACTAGGATTTCTCTTATAGCTTGGACTTGGATTTCTTGAGATGCACCGTTTTGATTTGCTCTCTACTTTAGTATGTCTTATGGCGTGGGTTATGATTTTCTATACTCTGATATTTTGTTTTATGTGTTGGTTTATGAGATAGATTTGATATAACTGATTTTGTGAGACAATGCTTTAATTTAAATAATGAAGTTTAATAATTTTCCGCTGCTATTTTATATCTGTCTTATAATTTTTTTGTAATGATTACCTACTACACTTCACGGAAGTTAATGCATTCTTTTATGAGTGACGTTAACGGACGTGGGGTGTCACATTGTGACTTAAAAGTAAAAATTCAAACAAAGTTCACATGTTTTCAACATAAATATATTACTTAATATATGTGTAAATCATTTTGTCTTGAATGTATTAAACATATATAGTTTCTAAAAATACAAGTTTCGCACAATGAATGTGTTATGATCATATGCGAAGCATGTGTTATGTTCGTAATTATAAGTTGTTTAGTGTAACACCCCACCTCCGTTAAGGTCACTCACAAAGGGAATGCCTTAACTTTGATGGAGCATTTTAGTAGATAGAACAGAATATTACAAGACAGATAAGTAGTACTTGAAAATTTTATAACTTTATTTACAATTGAAACAGAAATAAGTTTGGTTACATCTTTCAAAATCACCATATCGGAATTCAAATACATAAATATCGGTCTTGTACAAAAGCCTTCAGAATGCATAGTTTTTAAAGCCATAATCCCCAACATAAACTGCCATGGAAAGATAGAACCAAAGCCAAGCAATACTTCGAACACTTCAAGCAGAGAGAATCTAAATCAAGCTCATATGTTTCCACCCTGAGAACCTGGAGGGGGGCAACGGAAAGAAAAGAGGCGAAACAAACTAGGTCAGACATAAGTCTGGTGAGTCCAGTGACTTTCAGCATATAAACAGATAATAGTATCATGACATGTAAATAAAACTGGATGAGAGATAACCGTAACAGAAATAGCAGGTTAACAGAAGGAAAGAAATGATATAGGCTAAGCTAAGCTTCTTACTTAGTTTTCACTTCTCTGCATTAATACTAATATAACAGAATTAGGTGTTACCCTAATGTCTAAGCTGAAACAGAAACGGAAACAGAATAATTTCTATAGAAACAGAATGTTAGTAATGGGCCTTTACCACCTGAACAGAGGCAGACGGTACAGAAACAAAATGCTAATAATGGGCCTTTACCACCCGAATAGAGGCAGACGGTACAGAAATAGAATGCTAATAATGGGCCTTTACCACCCGAGCAGAGGCAGACGGTACAAAAACATAATGCTAATAATGGGCTTTTACCACCCCCAACAGATAGAAGGTACAGAAACAGAATACTAATAATGGGCCTTTACCACCCCAACAGACAGAAGGTACAGAAACAGAATCGGAAACGGAATCAGAGACGGAAACAGAATAATCCCTACGGAAACAGAATGTTAGAATTAGATGTACACTAGCAATGGGCCTTTACCACCCGAACAGACATTACCACGCAGAAACAGACAGGTGTTACCACCCAACAGAAACAGACGGTACCCACAAACCGGACAGAACTAAGTGTACCCTAAGTCCTACCCCTAAGCGATCGGCTCCCTAATACATAAATACCCTATATCGGCCCCCACAGTAGGGTGTATCACTCCCTAAAGTGGCAACCTATTGGCACAGACCTTTTTATAGATGTCACAGTGTCTTACATCCTCAGAGCAAACCGGATCCATGCACGCACATGACCCGGTTGGAACGCGCCATCAACACCCTTCGCCATTATCAGAATGAACCACTTATAATTAGTTCAGTAAGCGTGCCCGGACCCCTATATATTGTGGGGTCAAAGTTTTGACACCAGAAAAGGGTTACTGACTAATATGTGTAACAACCCATATTTTAATAACGTGCTAAAACCATAAATCAAGCCAGAATTAATTTTTAAAATAAGAATAAAGGGAAACGGGCTGCGTTGCGTTCATCTCGAAATTCTGCTTGGAAACGAGTCCGAGTTTTCGAAAATCGGAGTCCGTATGAGGGAGTTATGACCCTCCGAAGTTTCAGAAATTTTCAGAATAAAAAACAGCTTGAAATTCGAATTCAAATTCAAATTCAAAACCCAGAACAGGCTGGGCGGGGAACTTCCCGCCCAGGACCAGGTCGACCTGGGGTCGACCATAGTGTCGACCTCCCAGGGACCAGGTCGACCATAGTGTCGACCTGGGGGTCGACCTGCCTCCCGAACGCAGTTTTTGAACCTGATGCATTCTGATGTATCTGACCTCGTTTTCTCTCCAGATTCGTCTGCCTAATCCTAAATAAGCAGCCTCCTAGCCTCATTCTCTTTACACCATTCCTCTCTAACCTTATGCTGCACAAACTTTTGATGATCATGGCTTCTTCTTCTTCCTCTAAATAAAATTAAATTAAAACGCGAAGATTATTTCTTGAAGACTACGGCTAGGAATTTCATATTGGGGATTTGCTTCTACAATCAAAGCAAGATTCAACGATTCAACAATTCAACGACAAATTTCTAGACTTGAATTCTGCATCTAAATTTCTTAGACCACGATCTGTAAGTTCAAATTACTTTTAGATAAAAACTATAAAATTAATATGGACATGTTGTAAATTGGAATTGGATCTATGTATGATAATTGATTCATATCTATTCTTGTTCATCTTAGATCTTGACTTTTTGGGAATATTGCTTTGTAATCAGTTTGGGCCTATTCACGTTGTAAATCAAACTCTTTCATAACATTAGCATGCCTATGACATTGAAACAATTGTTAATGGCCTAAGACTATGATGGTGAACATAAGACTATACCTATGCCTATGCCTGTGAACATAAGACTATGCCTATGCCTATGACTGTGAACATAAGACTATGCATATGCCTATGAATGTGAACATAAGACTATTGCCTATGACTATGACAAGGACAATTGTGGCTAATCACCTATGATTCATGACCATGAGGTTTTTGTCTAGGATTATGACTATGAAATTGGATCTAAGCTTGAATTTCTATTCAGACCTATTTTCTTTATTTGTCCTTGGATCTTGATTTTGGGGATTTTTCTATTAAAGTTAGATCTATCCATGTTCTTGAACCTAGATTATTATTCAAACCTTTTCATGTTCATAATGTTATCAGATCTATATGCTTGCGATGTTTTACTCAATTTATTCAGTTATGTTATGCCTTGGAAATAAATTGATAATAGAACAATGTTTATTATGTTATATGTGAAATTGAACGATATTCTATTTTATTATCATGTTGAATAGGGAATTAATGAATAAGTCTATTCATATGTATATTGGAGTATAACCTATTATGACAAGTTGTGTAGTTTATCATGTTATGCAAGTTTTAGGTTGTAAAATCATATCACATATGTGACCAAATGTTAGATCTACATGTTTATGTGTATATGTTAAACCTATGTCATATTACAAGATCACACTTATTCATATGCTCGTGATTGATTTGAAAGTTCACATATATGTAAGTTGATTTAGTCTATGTTACAAATTCACATATATGTATGTTGATTTAGTCTACGTTGCAAGATCACACCTATGATATTCATGTTGATTATTTTGCAGGTACACACCTATGGTGTTCATATTGACTATGCCGAGAATGCCAAGTTTACGCCTATGTCATGTTTATGTTAATGAATTTCTTTATGCAATTTTTGTGTACGTTAAATTAGGCTAAGTTTTTAGCCTAATATTATATGTCAAGAATCATGCAGACGGAAAACTAGGCTAAGATTGTTAGCCTAATATTTAGACGAGGTAACATTGGGAAAAATTGGTAATTATAGGAAACTTGGCATGAAACTCGCCATGAAACTTGACACGAACTTGACATGAATCTTGAACATGGACATGACACTAGAATGAATTTGAAAATGGCCAACTCGAGGTTGGGTTAGGTTTGCAGTGTAATTCTGCCCGGAACTGCCCGGCAAATCCAGTTACTACAAACAATAGGATCCAATGTGGGTAGTTGGTCATATCGCACTTGAAATCCCGAGGTCAAACTGAGTTATGGAGTAATTATGCCCAGAACCGCCCGGCATATCCAGTGACCACAACAACAGGTCCGATGTGAGAGGTTGTGGTGCATTAATGAATTAATGCCACATGATAGGGTTAAGTCATGAACATGAAAGACAACACTTAACCAACTTGATACATGATTCGAAGGGCTAAGTCATGAACTTGAACGACAACACTTAGCCAATTTGACATGGTTCGTAGGCGGATTAAGTCCCGAACTTGAATGACAACACTTAACCAACTTGACATGCTAGACTGATAAGGGTTAAGTCACGAATTTAAATGACAACACTTAACCTATTGGACAAAAACCCTAGTTACGCGGTCCATTTCAGCAGTAACCCACTAGATGTATCATGGTACCCTGGAACTAGGAAGGGTGGGGCACAATTACTGGGCTGATTGTAAGCGACCAGAAGACGGCTGTGTTGGTGCGCCAGTGTAGGTCCATGTGGGCTATGGTCGTGCACGTGGTCCGGAGTTGAAAAAGCAGGCGTTGGGCATCAGTAGGTTTATATGTGCATGCTTGATTCATGTCGGTAGTTGGAACCCTAGGGCTTGATACATCCTATGGTGGACCTAGCACATGTGACTACATTCGTGACAGGGCCGTATGACAAAGACACATGACGGGCTAGAACTTGTAGGGAGCCAATCGACTAGTGGATCGTTTCGTAGTACCTAGAAATAGGTCATTTCATGATATTGGGCCAAGGTATTATTTCATGATTAATATAGGACATGGGTTTGGATTCTAGTAAAGTTGATGCAGCAAACCTTGAATATGTGATGCTATACTTGATTACACTTGAATTATCATGCTATCTTAGCCTATCTTGCCCATCTTGTCATCATCCTTATGTTTATTTTCAGTTTATACATTTCATGTTATCTTTGCCTGTTTTTATGCTGAAAGTCACTAGGACTTACCAGTCTTTATGATTGACCCATTTTCTTTCGCCTCATTTCCTTTCGTTCCCCCAGGTTCTCAGGGAGGAAACTCTAGCACTTAGCCTGGATTTCGCTTGCTTTCGGTTCAGCTCATGTACGGTTTGATCTTGAGCTATGCTATGGCTGCATTTCTGCTACCTTTGGGCAATTAAGCTACTTTTATTGTTTTAAGATTATTCTTCTTTATTTATGCAAGATAGAATTTGTTGTAATGGAAAATAATAACCTTGGCTATTTGATGTAAAAGGTTTTGAATCTTCTTGAAAGTAATGAAATTTACCTTTTGATTCTTCCACTGTTTTATCTATGTTCTGTCTTGTAATATTTCGGTGTTTGTTTACCTCGATAACGCTCCTCCAAAACTAGCGCATTCCATTTGTGAGTGACCCTAGCGGAGGCGGGGTGTTACAATATGTGTCCCAAAGAACAGATGACATAAGTATTTCCCCTTCTAACCTTGTGTCCCCAGACTAGCTGATTTCAGATTAATTTGTTTACAAGTTTCAGATAGAGTTCAGATTACTAGTTCACAAATTAGACAATCAAGTTAACAAGTTTTCAGATTAACAGATCATGTACGGATTTAATAGACTTACAGATTGTCTAACTTTGCATTGGGCCTACAGATTCACGAAACGGGTTTATTAGATTCATCGGTCCAGTTGGTATAACCCTATCCACCCAACACGGTTTTAGACACCACATTTCTCTTAAATTTGCATTAATTAAATATTAATGCATAGACCTCTCACATTAGGTTGGTAGCTTGTGGCCACTGGATGTGCCGGGCGGTTCCGGCCAGACTTCTGCCATAAGCCAGACCTAACCTCGTGTCTAAGCATATTTTAGTTATGCCTATGACCTCTTACATTAGACTGACAATTTGCGGTTGTTGGTTAAGCCGGTTGGTTCTGGGCAGGCTTCTACCGCAAACAGAGTCTAACCTCGTGTCATAGCCAATTTATTCCAGTACAGATTATACAGATATCAGACTAATTATGTCCATTTAACAGATTAAACTTCTTTACAAGTTACAGCAGATTAATCAAATTTCCATGTTTTACTCAATCTTAGATCGAGCCTACAGATTTTCATACCCAAATTACAATTATTTAGCTTTCAACAAATTAGGCAATTCAACAGATAACAGATCTAGCAGATTAGGCGATTCAACAGATTAGCATATTAGGCAATTCAACAGATAATAGATCTAGCAGATTAGGCGATTCAACATATTAGCAGATTAGGCCATTCAACAGATAACAGATCTAGCAGATTAGGCGATTCAACAGATTAGCAGATTAGGTAATTCAACAGATAACAGATCTACCAGATTAGGCGATTCAACAGATTTAGCAGATAACAAAGTTAGCAGATTAGGCAATTCAACAGATTTAGTAGATAACAGATTTAGCAGATTATATATTTCTAAAATTCCATTTACATATCTTGCCTAATCATAAATTAAGCCTAAACTTACATGCCTAAATCATGGTCATAATTCATAATACAACATATGCCCAAATTTCTAGTTAAACTTTGCATAGTACATAATATTCTCTAGAAGCGACCAAACCATGATATACCATATGAATTATGCCAAATTATAGAATTTAATGCCAAATATCCAAAAACCTACTTTTAGGCGCATTCACATTGATAGTTATCCTATTATAATATAGGTCTCTACGCCTAAGTCACATATTCCTTTTTCAAGTCATGAACTGTTATATAAAAATATGCCCAAAAATCTAGATCTATAAATTATAACATCTCAA
This sequence comes from Allium sativum, assembly GCA_030737875.1. NCBI lineage: Eukaryota > Viridiplantae > Streptophyta > Magnoliopsida > Asparagales > Amaryllidaceae > Allium > Allium sativum. Next base: position 500,030,802 of record CM060918.1, read on the forward strand.
AATCAGATCTTAACTTTTATATGCATTATGTCCCTAGGTTTCAAGTCATATGTTATCATACAATGATTCCTCTTCTTCCAAATTACAGAGTATACACAGATCTAGATCTAATTTACAACATATGTCCATTTCTCAAATCAGTCAAAGATCAGTCATGCATTATCCATTATTTGTCCCAAAATTTACCGTTAGTGCGTTAATCTCTTATGAGATTTGGCGCAGGCTCGTGGTAGCCTGGCTATAAACAAAAAGGAAGAAAAGAGGGAATATATACATAACAGTCACAATAATATTAACAAGATAGATCCACAGAAAAGTATGCATAACCTCAGATCCAAATTCATAAAAATGTCAAGATAATTATTAAATTTCATATCTGAAAATAACTGTACTCACAAAAAGGGAACAATTCTTGTATTCTGGAATTTGTATTCTGACACTGAATAGCTCTCCTTTGGCGTAGACAATCGATTAGATTAGAAAATAGTTGTCCTCTTTTAATTCTATTCAGATTGCACTAGTTCTACTTTTGATTCCAGTAGAGTAGCGATGCCATTTTTATTTTTAATTAGAACAGAGGCAGAGTATAGGAAGAATGAAATCGTGTAGAGAGAAAGTTAGGTTTAGGGGTGTTTAAATAGGTTAGAGCTCACGAATTCAGTCAGAAAGGCCTCCTGGTGCAGAAAAATGGATCTGTCTCCAGATCTGGAAAAAGGGGGAGGGGGAGGTCGACCCTAGTGTCGACCTGTTTACCCAGGTCGACCCTAGTGTCGACCTGGGTCCTAGGCGGGAATTTTCCCGTCCAGCCTGGGTGTCTGTTTTGAATTTCGAAATCTGAGTTTTGAATTTCGGGCTGGTTTTTACTAAAACTTCTGAAGGCCATATCTTCTTCATACGGAGTCCGATTTATGCAAACTTGGACTCTATTCCAAGCAGAATTTCTAGCTGAATGCAAACCCATTTCCCCTTAATTATTTTGTTACAAATTAATTATTCTCTGATGTGTCATTCTTATTCTCACAGAAAATACGGGGTGTTACATTCTCCGCTCCTTAAAGGATTTCGTCCCCGAAATCTTCAAGTTAAGAAGAATGTGTCCTACCATCCAATCACCCATCTACTCAACTATCATCCACAAGCATATATTGTCCTTAGAAAACTTCTAAGGTTGTATGAACATATGCAAAATTGTGTGTATATGTTCCTTATCTAATGCAAAGATCAGGCGGTCCACTGATTCAGTTGACCTCCTCAATGCGAATTATGTCAGTGCCATGAGTCCAACATGTATGAAATTTTCCTATTTGATACATATCATTTCTATATGAGTGCACAACCGTTCATTCCTATGAAACATTCATGTGCTGAGTCAACTATTTCGCATCCATAAAAATTTTAAAAATGCACACACATCCGTATGCAGTATGGTAATGATTTTTAGCCGATATAGTGCCTAGTGTGTGTATATGCATCCACGAGCAACCACTAGTAACCACTTGCATCCACTTCCAACCATCAAACATAACATGTCTCAAACATATGTTTACACCTATTAGTTTCTACCTAAAGGTCGAAGATTCGGTCGATAGGATAAGTCGATTGATAGAAGCAAGTACAATTAAAACAAAAGCTTGGTTCCCGTTATACATTGGTTTAAGAGAATATCCCCCTAAGTATCAACCCCGAAGACTGAAATCAACATCATATTGACACTCAGAGAACTGCTCCCATTAAACAAAGGTCCAACTGGAAATCTACTTCACGCTTCGAGTAAAAACCCTTAACCCTATCAGAAATATTCAGATACTTACAGACTACTGGTACAGATCTGGTTATCAAGTGATTCTTAGGAAACTAAGCATGATAAAAACACCACCATATCCCACAAAAGCAGAATGTATGCATCATGGTCAACTTAACGCCCTACACAGATACCCTCAAACCCCAACCTATCACAAACAGATGGGTCGTAACCCTTATGGGGTTTGAGACCATAGCGGGATCAGAAATAAGACTAGTATTTAAGTGCAGAGAATCAACTACAGAATTAAAATGCCAAAATGACCAGATAAGGAAATTAAACTTTCTACGAAAAAATTTCCACCTCTATCCTGTCCACCAACTATGAGAGTATCCACCTACCCTCCAGAAGATTCTACCCTTTTGCCCTTGCCTTCTGGGACAATCCTAGATCAGATGTCCTATCTCACCGCACTGAAAACAACCAGTCTTCTTACATGTTAACAAGTCTTTCTCCAAAGTTGGCCTTATCGCATGGAAAACCTTACAAAGCTCGGAAGAGGATTAGCCGTAAGTGAAATTACTGCGGCTACATATGGAAGTTAGGCACTTCTTTGCCCTTCGACAGACGCCGTAGTCTCATCATGCCTACGGAACCATGTCGCGATGAGGTTACCTCCCAGAAAGCCAGGAGCCCCGGAGACTCAGAAAAGAAGGAAACAAGGATTAAACAGGAAATCAAAAGATAGATATATGGCTTTTGGGGTTTAGGTTTTTCAAATAAACTCTACTTTTGAAAATACTTCCTTTTTAAAATCTGTTTGAAAATAGTTTTCAAATTTTTTTTATCGAATCTGGTAACCTTCAGCTCTGATACCAAGTGTAACACCCCACCTCCGTTAAGGTCACTCACAAAGGGAATGCCTTAACTTTGATGGAGCATTTTAATAGACAGAACAGAATATTACAAGACAGATAAGTAGTACTTGAAAAATTTATGACTTTATTTGCAACAGAAATAGAAATAAATTTGGTTACATCTTTCAAAATCACCATATCGGAATTCAAGTACATAAATATTGGTCTTGTACAAAAGCCTTCAGAATGCATAGTTTTTAAAACCATAATCCCAACTTAAACAACCATGGAAAGATAGAACCAAAGCCAAGCAATACTTCGAACACTTAAAGCAGAGAGAATCTGAATCAAGCTCCTATGTTTCCACCCTGAGAACGTGAGGGGTGTAACAACCAGAATTTTAATAACATGTTGAAAAAAGAAATCAAGGCATAATTAAATTTTAAAATAATAATTAGGGAAAACATGTTGTTCCATTGCGTTTGTCTTGAAATTCTGCATGAAATCGAGTCCGAGTTTTCGAAAAACGGAGTCCGTATGAGAGAGATATGACCCTCCAAAGTTTTAGGAATTCTCAGAATCGAAAACAACTCGAAATTCGAATTCAAACCCCTACGCAGACTGGGCGGGAATTTTTCGCCCAGGACCAGGTCGACCTGGGGGTCGACTTTATGGTCGACCTCCCAGGGGCCAGATCGACCCTATGGTCGACCGGGGGGTCGACCTGGTGCTGAAACCCAGTATTGAGCCTGGGTTTATTCTGATGTATCTAGACTAGTTTCGTGACCAAATTCTTGGATCTAAACATATATAAAAACCCTCCTAGCCCCATTCTCTCTAGCCTTATGCTGCTCGAACTCTAGTAAATTTTTTAAAAAAAGGACTACTTCTTCTCCATCAATACTACGCATAGAGATTTGCAAATTGAGGGTTTTCAATTAGAACACGATTAATCAAATAGAGATTCAACATCAACTTCCTCTTTCTAATCCTCGATCCGCGCACTGTAAGTTCAAGTTACTTTTAGATTAAAACTATAAACTTAATATGGACATGTTATAAATTGGAATTGGACCTATGTATGATAATTGATTCATATCTATTCTTGTTCATCTTGGATCTTGAATTTTGGGAATATTGCTATGAAATTAATTTGGGCTATTCATGTTGTAAATCAAATCCTTTCATGTCCATAATATTATCATGCCTGTGATGTTGAATCAGTTATTATTCACAAGTTTGGATTACCACCTTAATCATGACTATCACCTTATTATGCTAGATCTGTAATCCTAATGTTTTGGGACTATTATTCTATATGCCAGTGATGTTATAACCAATTATCTCAAGCTATATCATGCTAGATTTATCACCTCGTGCTAGCTCTTTTGCTTATCATAGTTTTGATGTCATTCCCTTTCATTGTGGATTTGGATTTGCTTGTAATCTAGATCGATTCACGTTTACGTGCGACGGGAATGGGTAGATTAGGCAAAACATGAATTGGTTATGAACATGAAACATGAACATTGTTATAACTTGAATCTGGATACGGACATGAAACTTGCCTTGAAACCTGACATGAAACTTGAACATGGACATGACACTAGAATGAACTCGAAAATGGCCAACTCGAGGTTGGGTTGAGTTTGTAATGTAATTCTGCCCGGAACTGCCTGGCAAATCCACTGACTACAAACAATAGGATCCAGTGTGGGTAGTTAGTCATATCGCGCTTGAAACCCGAGGTCAGACTGAGTTGTGGTGTAAATCTGCCCGGAACTGCCGGCATATCCAGTGATCACAACAATAGGTCTGATGTGAGAGGTTAGGGTGCATTAATGAATTAATGCCACATGATAGGGTTAAGTCATGAACATGAAAGACAACACTTAACCAACTTGACACATGATTAGTGGGGTTAAGTCATGAAATTGAAAGACAACACTTAACCAACTTGACACATGATTGGTGGGGTTAAGTCATGAACTGCTTGAATATACTTAACCTATTTGACACGATGATTGGTGGGGTTAAGTCATGAACCGCTTGAATATACTTAACCAATTTGACACATGATTCGTAGGTCTAAGTCATGAACTTGAACGACAACATTTAGCCAATTTGACATGACGCGTAGGCGGGTTAAGTCACGAACTTGAATGACAACACTTAACCAACTTGACATGCTAGACTGATAAGGGTTAAGTCACGAATTTAAATGACAACACTTAACCTGTTGGATGGAAATCCTAGTTACGCGGTCCATTTCAGCAGTAAACCAATAGATGTATCATGGTAACCTGGAACTAGGCAGGGTGGGGCACGATTACTGGGCTGATTGTAAGCGACCAAAACGACGGATGAGTTGGTGCGCCAGTGTAGGTTCAGGCGGACTATGGTCGTGCACGTAGTCTGGAGTTGAAAAAGCAGGCACTGGGCATTAGTAGGTTTACATTGTGCATGCTTGATTCGTGTCAGTGGTTGGCACACTAGGGCTTGATACACCCTATGGTGGACCTAGCACAGGTAACTACATTCGTGATAGGGCCGTATGACACAGACACATGAACGAGCTAGGACTTGTAGGGAGCCGATCGATTAATAGATCGTTTCGTGGGACCAGGTAATGGGTCATTTCATGACATTGGGAAAGGTATCATTTTATAGTCAACACATGACACGGGTTGGGATACTAGTACGGGTGGTGTAGAGCAAATAGATATAATAAAAATATTTTAATGGTGAAGTAGAGAAATCTTGTGATGCTTGATAGAAATCTTGTGAAATTATACTTAGTTTGTCTTGAATGGGAACTTTGCGATGTCATACTTGACAAAAATCATATGATGTTATCCTTAGTTATCGTGCCTGTAGCTTATCTTGTCATCATGCTTATGTTTACTTTCAGTTTATTCATGCCATGTTATCTTTAACTGTTTTTATGCTGAAAGTCACTAGGACTTACTCAGTCTTTATGACTGACCCGTTCTGTTTCGCCTCTTTTTCTTCCGTTTCCCCCTAGGCTCGCAGGGTGGGAATACAACTTAGTTCGGATGTTACCAAGCTCCCAGGCTCTTTCATGTACGGCTTGGATCTCTCTTTGCTATGGCTTGCTTTGCTTTATTGGGGAATACTATAATTTATTTTTATGCTTCTTTGTTTTTGAGAAAGACAGAATTTTAGCTATGAAATTGGGTATTGGAAGTTGATGGGCTTTCATTGTAAACAATTATATTTAATAAATGATTTGAAGTACTTATACTTTACCTTCCGCTATTTTATATATGTCTGTCTTGTAATATTTCTGTTCTAGTACCCATAATGCACCATTGAAATTAAGGCATTCCCTTTGTGAGTGACCTTTACAGATTTGGGGTGTTACATTTGGTATCAGCGCAGAAGGTTACCAGACTGGGCAAAGGCTTTTAAATACCTTCTGAAGTTATTTTCAAAACATTTACAAAGAAGCATTTTTCTAAGAAAAGTTTCGTTTAATGAAAGGACTATTCCACAAAGCCATATGCATTATCTTTTGATTCTCACTTTGAATCTCTTCTTTCTCTCTTTTCACCCTAGTTTTGTAAGCGTACGACACATGTCGGAGGGCAAAGGAGTGCCCAACCTCCATCTGTAGCCGCAGCAGCTTTACTTGCGACTAATCTTATTTCAAGCTTTGTAGGGTTGCCATGCGATAGAGGTAGCTTTCGAGAAACTTGTTAACAAGCTATATAAGGATAGTAAGAACAAGGATAAAGAACACAAGCCTAAGGATGAGAAACTTGTTGATATGGCTTAACCCACGAAGGAGGAAAAAGGTGAAAGGGAAGAGGCCAAGTGAGAGAATAATAAAACCCATGAAAAGAGAGAGTATTTTAGTATGGTAAAAAGGGACATGTAGTTAAGTGTTATAGGACAAGGATAAGGGCAAAGGACAAGATTGTCGAGAGGGAAACTGTATGCTCTCACTACTAGCGTACCTAAGAGAGGTGGTAACGTCTCTGTTAAAAGTTTAGCTTTTCTTTTCTATCATACCGTGGGAACTTTTTCTTTGTACATCACATCCTTTTTGTTCTGCTTCGATAGTTGAGTCTCTGCACCTTAGTACTAGCGTGGTATAGGATCCCATTTTTGTCTCAAATCCTATTGGGGAATCGACTCATTTATTCATGACTTGTTTGGATTTGAGAATGTCTATGCTAAGTGTTGAGTTTAGAAGAAATGCTTATGTTTTTGGGCTATGGGTTGAGTCTAGGGATGGAGTGGTTATCCTGTAATAGTGCCATTTTTGAGTATGAAAAGAGGATAGTTAGAGCCTTGACTTGCCTCAGTAATGCCCTCGAAGTCTAGTGTAACCCTTAGGGTTCTGCCATGCTTAGTTACCTAGAATCTCTTGATACATTTATTGATCCGCTCAAGTAGTGTTCGCCACTAAGGCGGATGGTTCATTTCGCTTATGCATGAGTTATAGAAAATCACCTTAGTAAGTACATTTGGCAACATGGTTGACATCTGTTTATTTTCAAGAGATAGTTCTTCTGCATGGAATACCTTATAGTGAGTAAACGAGATCCAGGATTCACTAGTGAATTTTGGAGAGCTTGCATGAAACCATGAATGCGCAGTTAAGTTTGAGCCGAGTACTCTAGAAGGAGAATAAGTGAAAGTGGAACGAGAGGTAACATGAAATGAGTTCCAACTCATATTTTGGAAACAAGAATTAAGAAGCCACGAAATTGTGAAGTTAAAGACGGTCAAAGCACAATGGAGTTAAGCTTAAGGAAATGCGACTTAGAAGATTGAAGACTAGATACGTGCATCATATCTCTTTTTTTAGAGTATATCCTTGATCCCTCTTTTCCTGTAGAGCTTACTTGCATGCTATCTTTTAAGTATATCCTCTCGGTCCTATTCTCAATCCTATTTCTATTGCAAACCCCATAGGAAGTTTGACTCATCTGTTAGTAATACATGTTGCGGCTTGAAGGTGTTCGTTGGGTTAACTAAACTTTTTGGGTTTTATAGAATATGGGTTAGTTTTAGGAAGGGATTTCTTATGACCTAAAAGGAGTCCATCATGCTTAGTTTCCAAGAAACATATATATTGGTTGGGTTGAGAAATTCTTTGGGCATCAGTCTGATGTTGATTTCGGTCTTCGGGGCTGGTACTTAGGGAGTTCTTCTCCTAATCAGTATTTATGTGACGTAGATTTCCAGTTTTGACATTGCCTAATGGGCACAAAGTTTTTACTTGCTTCTATCGTTCGTCTATATCTTCAGGTAGGAACAATTGGGTGTATACATGTGTTTGAGACATGTTATGATTGATGGTTGCAAGTGGTTGCTAGTGGTTGCTCGTGGATTCATATACATGCACATTAGACACCAGATCGGCTCAGTCACCTTTCATATTGCGTATGCATGAGTGTTTATACTTGTTTGTAGATGAAATTGAATGTGTTATCATGTGGATGTTGCATGTGGATGGATGTTTGTGCACACATATAGTGTTTATGTGAATAGGACTATTTGCATACATGTTGGACTCATGGCACTAAACATATTTTGCATTAAGAAGATCAATCAGGCATAATCATTTGCATTAGATAAGGAACATATACACACACTTTCTGCATATGCTCATATAGCATTAGAAATCTTTTAAGGACAATGATTGCTTGTGGATGATGTTTTGAGTAGATGAATGATAGATGGTAGGACAAATTCTTTTTAACTTGAAGATTTCGGGGACAAAATCCTTTAAGGAGGGGAGAATGTAACAACCCGAATTTTAATAACATGTTGAAACAAGAAATCAAGGTATAATTAAATTTTAAAATAAGAATCAGGGAAAATGGGTTGGCCATTGCGTTCGTGTCGAAATTCTACATGAAGTCGAGTCCGAGTTTTCGAAAAACGGAGTCCGTATGAGGGAGATATGACCCTCTAAAGTTTCAGGAATTTTCAGAATCGAAAACAGCTCGAAATTCGAATTCGAAAATTCGAATTCAAACCCCAGCGCAGACTGGGCGGGAATTTTCCCGCCCAGGGCCAGGTCGACCTAGGGGTCAACACTATGGTCTACCTCCTAGGGGCCCGGTCGACCCTATGGTCGACCTGGGGGTCGACCTGGTGCTGAAACCCAGTATTGAGCTTGGGTTCATTCTGATGTATCTAGACTCGTTTCGTGACCAGATTCTTGACTCTAAACCTATATAAACACCCTCCTAGCCCCATTCTCTCTACACCATTTCTCTCTAGCCTTATGCTGCTCAAACTCAGGTTAAAACTAAAAGAAAAAAAAGGACTACTTCTTCTCCATCAAGACTACGCATAGAGATTTGCAAATTGGAGGTTTTCAATTAGAACACGATTAATCAAATAGAGATTCAACATCAACTTATGCTTTCTAATTATCGATCCGCGCACTGTAAGTTCAAGTTACTTTTAGATTAAAACTATAAACTTAATATGGACATGTTATAAATTAGAATTGGACCTATGTATGATAATTGATTCATATCTATTCTTGTTCATCTTGGATCTTGACTTTTGGGAATATTGCTATGAAATTAATTTGGGCCTATTCATGTTGTAAATCAAATCCTTTCATGTCCATAATATTATCATGCCTGTGATGTTGATTCAGTTATTATTCACAGGTTTGGATTATCACCTTAATCATGACTATCACCTTATTATGCTAGATCTGTAATCCTAATGTTTTGGGAATATTATTCTATATGCCAGTGATGTTATAACCAATTATCTCAAGCTATATCATGCTAGATTTATCACCTCGTGCTCGTTCTTTTTCCAATCATAGTTTTGATGTCATTCCCTTTCATTTTGGATCTGGATTTACTTGTAATCTAGATCGATTCACGTTTATGTGCGATGGGAATACGATTGGAGTAGATTAGGCAAAACATGAATTGGTTATGAACATGAAACATGAACATTGTTATAACTTGAATCTGGATATGGACATGAAACTTGCCTTGAAACTTAACACGAACTTGACATGAAACTTGAACATGGACATGAAACTAGAATGAACTCGAAATTGTCCAACTCGAGGTTGGGTTGAGTTTGCAGTGTAATTCTGCCCGGAACCGCCCGACAAATCCAGTGACTGCAAACAATAGGATCCAATGTGGGTAGCGGGTCATATCGCGCTTGAAACCCGAGGTCAGACTGAGTTGTGGTGTAAATCTACCCGGAACCGCCCGACATATCCAGTGACCACAACAACAGGTCTGATGTGAGAGGTTAGGGTGCATTAATGAATTAATGCCACATGATAGGGTTAATTTATGAACATAAAAGACAACACTTAACCAACTTGACACATGATTAGTGGGGTTAAGTCATGAAATTGAAAGACAACACTTAACCAACTTGACACATGATTGGTGGGGTTAAGTCATGAACCGTTTGAATATACTTAACCAATTTGACACGATGATTGTGGGGTTAAGTCATGAACCGCTTGAATATACTTAACCAACTTGACACATGATTCGTAGGGCTAAGTCATGAACTTGAACGACAACACTTAGCCAATTTGACATGACACGTGGGCGGGTTAAGTCACGAACTTAAATGACAACACTCAACCAACTTGACATGCTAGACTGATAAGGGTTAAGTCATGAATTAAAATGACAGCACTTAACCTGTTTGACGGAAACCCTAGTTACGTGGTCTATTTCAGCAGTAACCCACTAGATGTATCATGGTACCCTGGAACTAGGCAGAGTGGGGCACGATTACTGGGCTGATTGTAAGCGACCAAAACGACAGCTGAATTGGTGCACTAGTGTAGGTTCAGGCGGACTATGGTCGTGCACGTAGTCCGGAGTTGAAAAAGCAGGCATTGGGCATCAGCAGGTTTACACTGTGCATTCATGATTCGTGTCGGTGGTTGGCACCCTAGGGCTTGATACACCCTATGGTGGACCTAGCACAGGTAACTACATTCGTGATAGGGCCGTATGACACAGACACGTGAACGAGCTAGGACTTGTAGGGAGCCGATCGATTAATAGATCGTTTCGTAGGACTAAGTAATGGGTCATTTCATGACATTGGGCAAGGGATCATTTTATAGTCAACATATGACACGGGTTGGGATAGTAGTATGGGTGGGTAGAGCAAATAGATATCATAGAAATATTTTAATTGTGAAGCAGAGAAATCTTGCGATGCTTGATAGAAATCTTGCAAAATTATACATAGTTTATCTTGAATGGGAACCTTATGATGTCATACTTGAAAAAAATCATATGATGTTATCCTTAGTTATCGTGCCTGTAGCTTATCTTGTCATCATGCTTATGTTTACTTTTAGTTTATTCATGCCATGTTATCTTTACCTGTTTTTATGCTGAAAGTCACTAGGACTTACTCAGTCTTTATGACTGACCCGTTTTGTTTCGCCTCTTTTTCTTCCGTTTCCCCCATCCACCCCTCGGTTTGCAGGGTGGGAATACAACTTAGTTCGGATGTTACCAAGATCCCAGGCTCTTTCATGTGCGACTTGGATCTGTCTTGGCTATGGCTTGCTTTGCTTTATTGGGAAATACTACAATTTATTTTTGTGCTTTTTTTTAAGCAAAACAGATATTTTAGCTATGAAATTGGGTATTGGAAGTTGATAGGCTTTCATTGTAAACAATTATATTTAATAAATGATTTGAAGTACTTCTACTTTACCTTCCGTTGTTTTATATATGTCTGTCTTGTAATATTTCTGTTCCAATACCCATAATGCTCCATTGAAGTTAAGGCGTTCCCTTTGTGAGTGACCTTAACGAATGTGGGGTGTTACAATGGGGAACGAAAAGAAAAGAGGCGAAACAAACTAGGTCAGACATAAGTCTGGTGAGTCCAGTGACTTTCAGCATATAAACAGATAATAGTATCATGACATGTAAATAAAATTGGATGAGAGATAACCGTAACAGAAATAGCAGGTTAACAGAAGGAACAGAATGATATATGCTAAGCTAAGCTTCTTACTTAGTTTTCACTTCTCTACACTAATATTAATATAACAAAATTAGGTGTTACCCTAATGTCTAAGCTGAAACAGAAACGGAAACAGAATAATCTCTACAGAAACAGAAAGCTAGTAAGGGGCCTTTACCACCCGAACAGAGGCAGACGATACGGAAACAGAGTGCTAATAATGGACCTTTACCACCCGAACAGAGGCAGACGGTACAGAAACTGAATGCTAATAATGGGCTTTTACCACCCCAACAGACAGAAGGCACGGAAACAAAATACTAATAATGGGCCTTTACCACCCAACTAATGAGCCTTTACCACCCCAACAAACAGAAGGTACAGAAACAGAATCGGAAACGGAATCAGAGACGGAAATAGGATAATCCCTACAAAAACAGAATGTTAGAATTAGGTGTACACTAGTAATGGGCCTTTACCACCCGAACAGACGGTACCACCCAGAAACAAACAAGTGTTACCACCCAACAAAAATAGACAGTACCCACAGAAACAGACAGGTCTAAGTGTACCCTAAGTCCTACCCCCAAGCGATCGGCTCCCTAATACATAAATACCCTATGCCGGGCCCACGTTAGGGTGTATCACTCCCTAAAGTTGCAACCTATTGGCACAAACCTATTTACAGATGTCACAGTGTCTTACATCCTCAGAGCAGACCAAATCCATTCATGCACAAGACCCGGTTGGAACGCGCCATCAATACCCCTCGCCATTATCAGAATGAACCGCTTATAATTAGTTCAGTAAGCGTGCCTGGACCCGTACTTAGTGTGGGGTCAAAGTTTTGATACTAGAAAAGGGTTACTGACTAATAGATCCCAAACAACAGATGACACATGTATTTCCACTCCTAACCTTGTGTCTCCAGACTAGCAGATTTCAGATTAACTTGTTTACAAGTTTCAGACCGAGTTCAGATTACTAGTTCACAGATCAAACAACCAAGTTAACAAGTTTTCAGATTAACAAAACAGATGTACGGATTTAACAGAATTACAGATTGTCTAACTTTGTATTGGGCCTATAGATTCACGAAACGGGTTTATTAGATTCATCGGTCCAGTTGGTTTAACCCTATCCACCCAACCCGTTTTTAGACACCACATTTCTCTTAAATTTGCATTAATTAAATATTAATGCATAGACCTCTCACATTAGGTCGGTAGCTTGTGGACGCTGGATGTGCCGGGCGGATCCGGGCAGACTTCTGCTACAAGCCAGACCTAACCTCGTGTCTAAGCATATTCTAGTTATGCCTATGACCTCTCACATTAGACTAACAATTTGCGGTTGCTGGTTAAGCCGGTTGGTTCCGGGCAGGCTTCTGCCAAAAACAGAGTCTAACCTCGTGCCATAGCCAATTTATTCCAATATAGATTATACAGATATCAGACTAATTATGTCCATTTAACAGATTAAACTTCTTTACAGGTTACAGCAGATTAATCAAATTTCCATGTTTTACTCAATCTTAGATCGAGCCTACAGAGTTTCATACCTAAATTACAATTATTTAGCTTTCAACAGATTAGGCAATTCAACAGATAACAGATCTAGCAGATTAGGCGATTCAACAGATTAGCAGATTAGGCAATTCAACAGATAACATATCTAGCAGATTAGGCAATTCAACAGATTAGTAGATTAGGTAATTTATAAGATAACAGATCTTCCAGATTAGCAGATTAGGCAATCCAATAGATTTAGCAGATAACAGATTTAGCAGATTAGGCAATTCAACAGATTTAGCAGATAACAGATTTAGCAGATTATATATTTCTAAAATTCTATTTACATATCTTGCCTAATCATAAATTAAGCCTAAACTTAACATGCTTAAATCATGGTCATAATTCATAATACAACATATGCCCAAATTTTTAGTTAAACTTTGCACAGTATAGAATATTCTCTAAAAGCCCCCAAATCATGATATACTATATGAATTATGCCAAATTATAGCCTTTAATGCCAAATATCCAAAAATCTACTTTTAGGCATATTCACATTGATAGTTATCCTATTATAATATAGGTCTCTATGCCTAAGTCACATATTCCTTTTTCAAGTCATGAACCGTTATATAAAAATATGCCCAAAAATCTACATCTTTAAATTATAACATCTCAAAATCAGATCTTAACTTTTATATGTATTATGTCCCCAAGTTTCAAGTCATATATTATCATACAATGATTCCTCTTCTTCCAAATTACAGAGTATACACAGATCTAGATCTAATTTACAACATATGTCCATTTCTCAAATTAGTCAAAGATCAGTCATGCATAATTTATCATTTGTCCCAAAATTTAGCATTCGTGCGTTAATCTCTTATGAGATTTGGCGCAGGCTCATGGTAGCCTAGCTATCAACAAAAAGGAAGAAAAGAGGGAATAGATACAGAACAGTCACAATAATCTTAACAAGATAGATCCACAGAAAAGTATGCATAACCTCAGATCCAGATTCACAAAAATGTCAAGATAATTATTAAATTTCATATCTGAAAATAATTGTACTCACAAAAAGGGAATGATTCTTGTATTCTGGAATCTGTATTCTGACACTGAGTTGCTCTCCTTTGGCGTAGACTATCGATTAGATTAGAAAATTGTTGTCCTCTTTTAATTCTATTCAGATTGAACTAGTTCTACTTTTGATTCCAACAGAGTAGCGACGCAATTTTTATTTTTAATTCGAACAGAGGCACATTATAGGCAGAATGAAATTGTGTGGAGAGAAAGCTAGGTTTGGGGGTGTTTGAATAGTTTAGAGCTCACGAATCCGGTCAGAAAGGCGTCCAGGTGAAGAAAAATGGATTTGTCTCCAGATCTGGAAAAAAGGGGGGTCGACCCTAGTGTCGACCTGTTTACCCAGGTCCACCCCCAGGTTGACCCTAGTGTCGACTTGGGTCCTGGGCGGGAATTTTCCCACCCAGCCCGGGTGTCTGTTTTGAATTTCGAAATCTGAATTTTGAATTTCAGGCTGGTTTTTACTGAAACTTCTGAAGGCCGTATCTTCTCCATACGGAGTCCGATTTACACAAACTTGGACTCTATTCCAAGCAGAATTTCGAGAAGAATGCAATGGCGTAATCCGTTTCCCTTAATTATTCTTATACAATTTAATTATTCTCTGATTTGTCATTATTATGTTCATAGAAAATACGGGGTGTTACATTTAGACCGAGTTTAGACTAATCCCACAATGTAAAGCACTTTAATATAATCCCAATGCAAAAATTGCTTTAAATAGACTTTATTTGCACAACTTACTAATTTTAGAAATTTATAAAAATAATAATTAAATTAAACATATATCAAAAGCGCATCAAAATTTTAATTTCATCTTAACGGGTTTTTTTCCTCATTATTGTTCCTCAGACATCAAACATGTCATGAGCAGTAATAGTGCAAATCTATTTGCTGGAGTGCGATAGTGGTTGGATCGTTGATGATCGAGTAATGTGGTGCGTACTGATACACATTGGTCTACAACTTTTCGTATGATGACGATCGAGTAAATTAAAATCAACTTCATAATGTAAAACACTTTGATACGACCGAGTGAGTTCAAACTGACTCCATGATGTAAAAAACTTTGATACTATTGGTACAGGACCAACCTTGCAGCTAGAAGAAGGTTAATTTCGAAAAAATTATCCATTTTGGGTCTTTATTTGATTTATGATGTCTAAATACATTAGGACCCCTTTAAATTTCTTTTAAATAAGATTGATATATTATTATAATTAGCAAAAGAAATATTAATTTAATTTCAACTAATATGTTTCACAATGACCTACCTAATACATTCAACTTGTGAAGTGTAGAGGCAGTATACAACGAGTGTATACATGTGTGTAATATGATGAATGTATCAAATACATTCATGTTATGAAATATAAGTGCATCATATAAGCTGTGGAGAAGGAAAACTATTCATTTCATTTTCTTGAGATGTATAATAAATATAGGAAAGAGACTATTAACGTAAATAAACTTTTCATTTTTTTTCTTTTTAATCAGATTAAATGATATCTGAATTTAGGTATGTCTTTATTGTCTAAGTTTCCTTTATTTAATTAATTAATATATATTTGTCATAGAAGTTAAGTTTATATATATAAACATGTTAAAATAAATTTTCTTAAATATAATGTTTGTATATTGAGAATTGGCAATTTTAACAATTGTTTCAATCAAGGAGAATCTAGAAATTAAATTCTATAGTTTCATACAAAAGTCCATTTTGATTTACTTTAAAATAGCATAAACATATGTATACTCATATATGTAAAAGCTATGTATTAGGTTTAAAATAATAAGCATGCATATGTACATATGTGAGGAGAGCAATTTAAGTGAATATATGTTTACATTTAATGCTAACACATATAATTGAATCTTTTAACTTAGGTAAGAAATACAAGTCTATGATTTTACATAAAACATCATATATCGATTCTCGAACAGAATATTTTTTTGCTTTTATGAATATAATGAGAAAAAAATCATTTTGGAAAGTTACTATGCAATTCTGTAAGCAATTTTTATGTAATTTTAAACAACCAATAAAAATATTTATCGATGCTTATGTTAAAAAAAATGCAACACAATTCTATGTACAACATACTAGAATACTTTCATCTCAATTTTTTTTTTGAAAAGAAGGGCACTTTTATATTCCATAACAAAAGAATACATAAAAAAGGGACAAGCTGGATACAAATAATGCTACTAACTGAACAATACTATACAAACATAGAATAAATCCAACTCGACTACCAAAATACAAGACTAACAAAAATAACAGCATGAAATACAGTTAGCCAAACCCAACAGACAAACTTTACAAGCAACAAATACCAAGCTCCAAGACAGAAGCTACATCTTCAAAGCTACACTCTGAAAGAACACCAGCAAAAACCAACAAAGTTTGCACCAAACTGGAAAACAAGACAACAACAAACAAAGCCAGACCCAAGCAGTTATTCAACAGAGCTAACAAAAACTTCTAGAAAAGGCCAAAGCAGATACCAAACTCAGAACCTCCAATAAGAAAATTCTAATGCCAACAAACAAAGAACAAGAGATCCAAGGATAACAGACCAAGCATGATCAGACAGAACATTTGTATAACTCTAAAGATAACACCAAAACCATGCAAAAGCAGAAAACATACTAACCAAAGGTTCATTACCTATAATCAAGCTGTCATCCTTAACTTTAGATGATTTACTTCTTTGTCTTCTCTTTCTAATACTGCTAGTTGAACTATCTGAATCTTCCACTGTTATATCCTGATGACCAATACTCTCAACCTCTTATTCTGAATCATTGTCATTAGACATATTAATATTCTTAACAGCCTCAAAAGCAACGTCTTTATTTATCCTAGCAGTCCCTACATCCTTATCAATAACTTTACCGTTATCTCATACTTCTCACCAGTTTCTATATTATTACAAACTTCCAATTTTCTAGTATCCTTAGAAACTTTTTTAACACTATCATTAATTCCATGCGTGCAAGTATCAGGTTTAGCAACAACACAGGCATCAGATTTTCTAACATTATTATTAATACTCAGTTCACCATTACTTCCAGACATATTCACTATACAAGAATCATATCTGGTATCCTTGTTCCTATATATAGACCCTTTATCAGTCAGATATTGTTTCTTTGAATTATCATCTATCTACATTTCATTGTCCAAATTTTGAGTAACCTTAGGTACCCATACTTTAAATGCTTTACATGCAATAGTTGAATGCCCAAATATTTTATGATTGGAACAAAAAGGAGGTACCTATTCATAACACACTTTCTGCAATACTATCTCTCCACTAAAACATTGAATAGGAATCATTTTTGGAAAATCAAAGTCATAGTTCACTTTCGCCAAGACTCTAGGGTAAAATGTTTTGGTAAAACCTTCTGTAACAGTGTCCAATTTTAGTGGATGTCCCAATACAGAAGCAATTCTACTTATAGTTTCTATAGACCAAAATTTTAATTCAAGATTTAGCAGTCTAATCCGTATGGGTAATGTATGCAGAAATTCCCTGGACATTTTACTACACGGATAGCATTTTTTCATATATATTAGTTTCTTGTTGTAATAGTAAGGTCCTGTTGTTAAAACTTTGTCAAAATCCTCAGAATTCTCACATTTCAGAATAAAAAATCCACTTTCCCTATTTGCACTTAAGGTTCCAGTTTCTGTCAATATAGTCCCCCAAAAATTTGTAATAAGGTTTACTTCCAAAGTCATAAAAAACTATCAAATCCTGCCACCTATCTCTAGCCTTTTTACTCAACTCTTCATTAATAATTGCTCACTTAAGATTATCTCTGATAACCGGTTCATGATACTGGAGCTGAATGGAATTAATATGAAATCTATCTCCTGTAATCACATCGATCCACACTTTCGATCTCTTACGATTAACTTTATCAATAATATATTTATCTATCAAAACTAGGTCAGGAAATTCCGATTTAGAGTTAAGATCTGGAGAAATAGAATTACCTTAGCTTCAGATACTCCAGACCTCCGCATGTTGTTAATTTGGGCACTGATCTAGAGGGGGAAAGATCTATGATCTGAAACAAAGGAAGAGGCAATATTATCCTGAGATTTCGATCATTAAGGAAAGATGGAGTTCGCCATTACGTAATTGTTTCTCTCCGTAATTTTATGTACTTCACTTTTCTTTCATCTCCTTTTTTATTCTAAAACAATGAATAAAATACCAGACAACCCGGAAGTGTACAAAATCATTGTATGATTATTAAGATCTTTCAACACAAAATGGAAAATAGTGAAGGAGATAAAAAGATTTGGATTATGTCAACAATAATAACACAAAATCAGTTGACATGTAAACTGGTAGAGATCCAAGT
The DNA here is from genome assembly GCA_030737875.1 of Allium sativum. NCBI lineage: Eukaryota > Viridiplantae > Streptophyta > Magnoliopsida > Asparagales > Amaryllidaceae > Allium > Allium sativum. The sequence goes on from CM060918.1 coordinate 500,049,350, forward strand.
AAAATCTACATGATGAGCACAAAATTGTTTGAAATGAACAAATGGAGATCTGAAATATATTACAAGGTGAATGCACAAAATAACAAAGATGTAATATAAATAAAATCTAAACTGCTTAACATGAAGAGTATTCAAATAAATTAAATTAGATTAAAAAAAAGAAGCCAGTGATTAACACCTTGAGTGATGAATACAATCCCTGTTCCTTTGATTAACCTATGGATTTTTCAAGGAGTCTAGAAAATAAGAACGACCTTCGATTTATTTCTTTGGCCTGATTTTTTTGAAGGAATTTCTGTTTTCGTTGACTTCATTAAAATGAGGGGGAGGAGAATTAGAGAAATAAAAAGAAATTCTCGCTTTGACAAAACATCATGAACAGACGAGAGAGAGAACACATTTAAAGGAAATATTGAAACATTTCAATTTTCTCCATTCAAAATCTTTCCTAGACATTTTTAGCCCATGGAAGAATTAGTATACGTAGAGAACGAAGTTTGCAAACTACCCTGACAGTAGCCGACTGGTGCATTGATAATTGACCCCAAATGTGTTTGAAAAAATATCAAAAGAGGGTTCTAAGAGCCAGAGTCTCTCAAATCCAAATGGACATTTGATAGGAGTGTCTTAGTAAGTGTCTAAAAGAATTGAGCAATGATCTGAAATGGTGGTAGCTAGACCATTGACTGAAGATAAAGGGAAGTGGTCATCCAAGTTAAGAATAAAGAAAAAATGGTCCATCTTAGCTTGTAAGTGGTCTTCCCTTCTACTTGACCACGTAAAGTGGCGATTGTTGATAGGGGTTCAATAAGAGAACTAGATTGAATAAAAGAGTAAAAGGGGATAGAGTCATTGGAGACATTGCCTGAAATACGATCGACCATAGAGCGAGTAGTGTTGAAGTCCCCTCCTATAGTCCAAGGTTCATTTATATGTTGTGATAAGTTATGGCAATATTACCATACTTCAGATCTACCATGTAAGTCATTTGGTGCATAAACATTAGTGAAGTGAAAAATAGTGTTTGATGAAATGTGGCAGAGGGACAGGTGTAGGACAAATGGATAAGTAAGAGAATGGAAAAGAGACCATACGTGATCATTACACGCTGTTATTAAGCCTCCACGAGTATCGAAAGCATCAATGTGTGACCAACCTGATAAGCGAGTTCCACATAGTTGACGAATAAGGGAATTGGTGGGTTAAAAATCTTGGTTTCTCGTAAAAATAAGGTATCAATATGAAGTCGGGAGATAATTAGATTGACAATACGATTTTTTGTGGGGTCCCCCAACCATTTAACATTCCATGAAGCAATCTTTCATTTAGATTGGTTAGTATGCTGCTGTTCTAGGGTTTGCATGGCAGAATAATGTTTATCATGCAAACACACACCCATGCATTTTGATAATTTTTTTATTTAAAGCTTTATTAGCCAAAGAAAAAACAACAGGTTCAAAGTAGCTACCCGATGTGCCTGGAGGAAGAGAGTGAGCTCTGCTGATTCTAGCACTCCTTCTTATTGCAGTCGAAGAAACGTGTGGAGACGTTGAACCTTGACCCTCCTGGTGCATTTTCTCTTGATGCTCCTGATGTGGTGGCCACTGTTGATGCAAGGGGGTAGAAAGATCCAGATCTGCCAATGGGTCCCATCGAGGCACCACATTGTTATCATTATGTTGCACAATCATAGCTAAGTCTTGTTGTTGATCTACAAATGCCACTGAGACTTGCCTCGCTGCTTCATCTGACATCACATCATACCAGTCAACTTCAATATGATCATCGTGCTGAGCTAAAGGTTTGAAAATGTAGCCATCATATTCATAGTATGTCCTCAAGAGGAGCATTTCTGGGCATTAGCAAGGGTGTGCATGTGGCCAACGATCAATCCGGAGTTTAACAGCATGATTATTCAGATGGGCTACATAGGTACATGGGGTCGAGATGCCTTCGTAGAATTGCATCTTTACATATAAGAAGTGATGGTCAACATAAGGCTAATCACATGAATCTGTATGAATAAGACGACCCATTAGTTTTAAAGCTTCTCTAATTACTTCTGAGTTGTTTCTATAGAATTCAGGGAAGCCACTAATCTTAGCCCATGTTGATTTCTCAAAAGGGGGTTCATGGGTTTCTTCATGGGTGGAGGCTTGTTGAAGGAGAACAACTCCAACTTCTTTAGCTAGAATTTTTAGGTGCAAAGCGTGTACTCCATCTTCTTTAGCTAGAATTTTTAAGTGCAAAGCGTGACTTTTGGTAGCGGCATCAGGGAAGTTGATGAGAAAGGACCTATCTGTGATGTGCCAAATTGGTCATTCATGATCTTGTCTAAATGTTGATTTAAGGGCGTGAGTGAGCATTCAATGGACCAAAGCCCATCAATGGTAGTCATTGTGAAATAAAGGTAAGCATCTGCCATTACTAGAAGAAGAGGAAATTCTTGGTTGGAATTAGAAGAGAGAGTAGGAGATGAAGAGGGATTTTTGTTTGAATTCATTAGTGAATTAGATTTGAAGTGAGAGTAAAATGAATTAGGGTTACTATGACGATTAGAGGCTTGAGAATATCGGTGGGACCACTTTCTCTGATTTTGCAGGCTGTTTGGCTCATGACTGTTCCTCGTTCGAGCTGCGTTGGGATGCATCAACAAGTCAGCATTTTTGGTTTGAAAAGATGATGTCATTTTATTGGGACATTGTGAGCTTGCATGTCCAAAAAAGAAACAATGATAACATATCAACGCATCCCAACGTTGTTTCCCCATGTTTCCCCTATCAGTGCATTTGAGACAATGTCGTTCAAAATTCAAAAACTTCAATGTCTACTGTACCGACTTGAACACTGGCAGAATCCGTCGTCTCCTGGTGGGGGGATTGCGGAGGATTGGTGGAAGTTTTGATCAAGAAGCCACCACCTGAGCATAAGATAGTGGACATTGCGGCGACAATGAGTACATACGAGCTTGGTTATGAACACTGCCTGTTTTAGAAGGGAATGATGAATTGGTAGGGAATCAATGTCAAATGGACAAGGTTGTAAGCTTGAAGAGATGAACTGAGAGGATTACGGAGGATGGGATTGAGCAAAGTGAAGTGATGCTTTAGGTTGAGAGGAGTTAGGCTAGGATGAGGCCCCCATTCCTTGTGTAGATGTTGAATGTTAATTCTTGTCACAACAAGTGGCATCCTCAACTTAAATATTACTGAAGAACTTCATCCACTATCAGAATCTGAATACCAAAACCTGAAAGAATATAAGGAAGAATTAGATAGACTAATAAAGTAGAAAGAAATTGGATGGAAAAAAGATCAAAAACTAAATGGATAAATGAGGGAGATAAAAACACTGCTATTTTCATCATATAGCTAATTGTCATCGTCGTGCTTCTTTTATATCAGAGATTATTCATAGCAACTCCATTCATAAAGACTCAAAGGAAATTTGCCATCAATTTCACTAATTTCTACCGAGACCTTCTTGGCTTACTACCACCTCCTTCCCCGACAATCGATTGGCACAAATTATATCCTTACCCATTTCCCACAGCCATTGATCACCCCTTCATCGAAGAAGATATTTGGAAGCTTTAAAAGACATTGCAGATGATAAGGCTCCTTGGCCTGATGGTTTCGGGTGAGCCTTTTTCAAACACTTGTGGCCATCATATAATATAATATAATATAATTGGGATGTGTTTAGAATTTTACTCTAACCCTTCCATAATTGCCAAATTGAACTACGCTAATATCATCCTCATACCAAAGTTCCCTAGTGCAAACACCCTCTCTTCTTTCAGGCCTATTAGTCTCCTCAATAGCATGTTCAAGATCATCACCAAAATCTTAGCTAATAGGCTACAATCCTATACTGATTCACTAGTTGGTAATGAACAATCTGCATTCATCTCAGGAAGGAACATACTTGACTGCGTAGCTACCACCCAAGAAATTATCTCTTTCTGTCATGTTTCTAATACCCCTGGAGTCCTCCTTAAACTTGACTTCTCAAAAGCATTTTACTCGGTAAATTGGAATTTCATTATTTCTCTTATGGCTCATAGGGGCTTCCCTTTGAAATGGTGCAACTAGATTAGTGTAATTCTGAACACTAGCTTCTCAACAGTTTGTATAAATAGAGAAACCGGAGGCAAAATCATAGCAAAAAGAGGTTTAAGACAAGGAGACCCCTCTCACCCCTCATATTTTTGCTAATAGACGATGTCTTCAATCAAATGGAGAAATTATCCCTCTCTCATAACATTTTTTCAGACATCTCATTCCCAAATTCCAATTTATGCACATCCAGTTTACAATTTGCATATGACACAATTCTTTTTGCCTCTCCTACCCCTTAAAATATTCACCGTCTCAAAGTGCTTCTCTACAAATTTTAAATGGTATCAGGACTTTCCATTAACTAAAGCTCCATTCTCATGCTGGGAAACTGTAACAATTTTGGTCCTACTATTGTTGAATGCCTTAACTGTAAGCTTGACTCATTCCAAATAAACTACCTGGGCTTCCCTCTCCGCACTACCAGGCTCCACAAATCTGATTGGCTCCCCCTCATATCTAAAATTGAATACAAACTTGCAAGCTGGATAGCTAACTCCTTATCCTCCGCCGATCATCTTATCCTCGTCAAGCATGTCCTCTGATCTTTACCAATCTACTGGATGTCCTTCCACAATTTCCCTATTTAGGTAATTAATAAAATTGATTCAATTCGCAACTCTTTTCTATGGAATGGTGGAAAACTGAGAAAACTAATCAATTGGCAAACTATTTGTCTCCCTCTGAATCATGGTGGTCCTGGAGTTCTCAATTTCTCCGCTTTCAATCTTGCGCTGTTTGCAAAATGGCTATTACACATTCTGTCATCAGGACACTTTATTTGGAAAGATTTGATCTTGTTATGTCTCTACAACTCAAACCCTTTTCTTATTCTTCACTTCCAACCATCAGCAAGATCGTCGTCGTTTTGGAAGGGGGTATTATCTTCCCTCATCATAATCAAACCCTCTTTCATGTAAAGGTAAACAATGGACAATCTTGTCTATTTTGGATGGATATTTGGAAAGAGCAGATACCCTTTTCCAATTTATTTCGTAGTCTTGCCTCTTTAAACCAAACCAACCCATTAACCATTACAGAGGCCTATGAACTCGGCCCGATGGGCTTTCTTCCTTCAACACTCTTTGGGCTTGACACACTCAATAAAATTATTTCGATTGGGTATATTATTAACTCTTCACATTTTTCAAATGGACCTGATTCTTTCATATGGGCTTTGGGCCCATTCAACAAATTCTCATTGGCGGCCTGCTACAAATTCTTGATCCACCCAAGCCGCTATTTCACCTTCTCTTGCATCTGAAAATGTCACCTTACTCCTCGTGTCATCTTCTTTCAATGGCTCCTCATTCACAACTGCATCAACACCAATGACAAACTCTGCTACTTCAATGTCAATGTTGATCCCATATGTATGCTCTGCAATCATCAGAATGAATCACTTCCCCATCTTTTCTTTGAATGTGACTTCTCTTTCGCGGTATGGGCTGCTATCAGTTCATTCCTTCTTGGTTCCATCCCTTCTATCCAATCCTTCTTTGAATACTGACAGCATAACCCCCTTGACCCCAAACTGGATTCCTTAGTGGCTCTCTTCTCTTGGAGCACCTGGTTAGAACAAAAAGCTCACGTCTTCGGCAGACCCAAGAAACTCTTGATGGGAACATGTTATCACATCTTGCATCTTTTCGAACTATGGACAGGCACAACTAGGCATGTTCGCTTCAGCCTCTCTCTTCCCATGCCGCATTCCCCTGGAACGCAAGGCAGTACATCTCTCTTCCCTTACTGATGTCAGGCGTAGGTTATATCTCATCAATATGGGTCATTTTGGTTGTGTATCTGTATGCTATGATCGTCGTTGTTTTATGTACATATTGTATGCTATGCTTGTACTCTCTTTATTGACCTTCAGGGTCTAGACTTATTATGCCACTAGTTAGGCCTATCAACAAGATTATATTACTAGCTATCTATATCTACGCGTAACTGGCTGTGTAGCACCACGTTACACACCCGTCTTCCTAAAAAAAACTTCCTATTAATTCCAAATTAAATACAATCAAACTCCATTTTCTTCATATTCACATCAGAAAAGATAGAAAAGAAATCCATTTAATAAATGATATTTAAGTGAGCCAAAAATGTATTTATTTCTTTCTTTAGTTTCTCATTTCAATACAAAAAATTGGACATTTAAAAGTATTTAGAAAACACCATAAAAAGGCGTTTTTAACTATGTTGTGTAACAACATGTCATTATAGGCCAACAATAAACCATAACAATGAAGTAAAAACTGTAAATGCTAAGCACACCCTCCCTAAGGGAGAGTGAGCTTATACCTGCCATCCGATTGGTGGAAATGGGTTAGCATCAATCATTAGTTATATGATATTAATAATTATCAACCCATTTCGACCAATCGGGTGGTCGGTACATGCTCACTCTACTTAAGGATGAGTGTGCTTATCATTGCTCTAAAAATAAAGCCTGCATGATAGCTTCACTTAATATTTAGTGGCAACGTTTTAATCCTTCAATTTATTTGAAATTTTTTCTCTTCTCACTTTTACGTTTTGCTTTCCTACATCTCAGACCCAGCATTATGAAATAAATAAATAAATAGAGTTTCAAAAGTTTCTAACATCAATTTCTTTTCTTCTTCATGTTCTCTTCTTTACCAAGCTTCAACTTATACTTATAAAAGGATGAAAGGGAAATGAAACCATGCAAAGGCCTACTCCCATTGTCCTTTTTCTACTTATTTGCATTTCCTACCCCTCCTCCTCCTGTGGATTCAAGAATCACATTTATATGTATAAACAATATTTGATAATGAAACTTGAAACTGTTGCACCTCACAACATCAAAAGACATTCGCTTGCCACGACCAGTTCGCTTCCAAAGGCCTCCATCATTCCAGATCTAGACGACCACCACAATCCTACCTGCCTCTCCTTTATGTGTGCTGGGTAATGTCCTCCATTTCCATAAATCATCTACACTGTACCCCTCCGCCAACCCAAAACTCCAGTCTAAATCGCACCTGACATCCTCCACCTTCCGACTACAAGTGTTACACCCCGTATTTTCTGTAAACACAAAAGTAACAAAACAAAGTATACTTAATTTTTGAAAGAAGAATTTAGGGAAATGGGTTACGCCATTGCGTTCTTCTCGGAATTATGCTTCGAATAGAGTCCAAGTTTGCGTAAATCAGACTTCGATATGAAGAAGTTATGGTCTTCGGAAGATTCAACAAAAATTCAGAATTTACATAGAAAAATACCTAGGCAGGTCGACCTGGGGGTCGACCTACCCAGGGAGGTCGACCTGGTGGTCGACCTGGGTCATAAGTCGACCAGGGGGTCGACCTGGAGGTCGACCTCCCCCTACAGGTCGACCTGTTTTGGCCCAGATCCGATTTTCTTTGGCTTGTGACGTGGTTTTGGCTGTTTTGATGGTCCGGATTGGTTCTAGGTTGATATCTAAGCCCTAAACACTTCTATTCTCCTATAAATATATCCCTAAGCCAAAACCTAAATCTCTTACATTATTCTCTAGCTTCCATTGCTCTCTTCTTCTCTAAAAATAAATCAATGGCGTCGCTACTCTGCTGAAACCTAAGCTAGAACTAGTACTTCTTCTTCTTCCAATCTGAATAGGATTAAAAGAACAATTAGCCTACATCAAAGGAGAGCTATTCAGTTTCAGAATACAGATCCTAGAAAACAAGATTTTCCTTTTGTTTATGAGTACAGTTATTTTCAGACATGAAGTTTAATTATTATCTTGACATTGTTATGAATCTGAACTCGAGATTATGCATATTTTTGTTTATCTGATCTGTTTTTCTGTGGATCTATCTTATTAATATTATTGTGACTATTCTGTATTTTTCCCACTTTTCTTCCTTTTTGTTTTATAGCCAGGCTACCATGAGCCTGAGCCAAATTCTCATTAGAGATGAATGCATGAACGCTAAATTTGGGGAAAATATTGAATGATGCATAATTGGACATAACTGATTTGAGAACACAACACATGTTGTAATTTAAGATCTAGATCTAGACATACTATATATGATGGTTCATGATTTGGAAGAAGAAGAATTATTGTATGATAACACATGAATACTGTAATTTGGGGACATAATGCATGTTATAATTCAAGATCTGACTTTGAGGACAGAATACATGTTGTAATTTAAGATCCAGAATTGGGATATATTTTATATGACGATTTATGAATTGGAAGAAAAGAATATGTGACTTAGGCCTGAAAAACCTATATTAAAATAGGGATTACTATTAATGTGAATACGCCTAATTTGGATTTTTGGATATTTGACATATGCGGTAATCAGAGGCTATAATTTGGCATAATTGATATTGTGCATCATGATTTTGGGGTTTCTAAAGAATATTCTGTAATGTGCAAATTTAACTAAAATTTGGGGCATTGTTATAGTGTGAATTATGACCTTAATTTGGGCATGTTAAATTAGGCTTAATTTTATGATTAGGAAAGATATGTCAATAGAACTTTAAGGGACGATTAAATCTGTTAAATTGCCTAATATGCTAAATCTATTGAAACTGAATACGGTAATTTGGGGTATGAAAATCTGTAGACTCGACCTAAAATTGAGCAAAACATGTTAATAGAAATTTGGATAATCTTCTTTAACTTGTAAAGAAGTTTAGTTTGTTGAATTGGCATAATTAGTCTGATATTGGCATAATCTATGAATGAATACTTTAGCTAAAAATAAGAATGCTGTGACACGAGGTTAGACTCTATTTACGGTAGAAGCCTACCCGGACTCAACCAGCTTAACCAGCAACTGCATACTGTCAATCTAATGTTAGAGGTCGTAGGCATAAAAATTCTTAGACACGAGTTTAGGTCTGGCTTGTGGCAGAAGTCTGCCCGGAACTGCCCGGCACATCCAGCGGCCACAAGCTATCGACCTAATGTGAGAGGTTTGTGCATTAATATTTAATTAATGCAAATCTAAGATAAATGTGATACCTAAAACGTGTTGGGTGAATAGGGTTAAAACAACTGGACTGATGAATCTAATATACCCGTTTCGTAAATCTGTAGACCCAGTAAAAGGTTATGTGAAACAATCTGTAAGCCTATTAATCTGTATATCTGATCTGTTAGTCTGAAAACTTGTTAATCTGTATATCTGATCCGATAGTCTGAAAGCTTGTTAACCTGTATGTCTGATCTAAGAAATAGTTAATCTGAACTTTGTACATCTGAAATCTGTAAGCTAGTTAATCTGAATCTGTTAGCATGGAGACACAAGGTTAAGAGGGGAAATTACTTGTGTCATCTGTTGTTTGGGACACATATTAGTCAGTAACCCTTTCTAGTATCAAAACTATGACCCAACACTAAGAGGGGTCCGGGCACGCTTACTGAACTAATTGTAAGAGGTTTACTCTGATAATGGAGAGGGGTGTTGATGGCGCATTCCAACCGGGTCATGTGCGTGCATGGATCCATTCTGCTCTGAGGATGTAAGACATCGTGACATCTGTAAATAGGTCTGTGTCTATAGGTTTCCACTTTAGCGAGTGATACACCCTTTTGTGGGGCCGACACAGGGTATTTATGTATTAGGGAGCCGATCGCTTGGGGTAGAATTTAGGGTACACTTAGTTCTGTCTATTTCTATTGGGGTACCGTCTGTTTCTGTTAGGGTGGTAACACCTGTCTGTTTCTGTGTGGTACCATCTGTTGGGGTGGTAAAGGTCCATTACTAGTGTACACCTAATTCTAATATTCGGTTTCTGTAGGGATTATTCTGTTTCCATCTCTGATTCCGTTACTGCTTTTGTTTCTGTACGTCTATCTCTGTTGGGGTGGTAAAGGCCCACTGGTTGGGGGTGGTAAAGGCCCATTATTAGCATTTTGTTTCTGTACCGTCTATCTCTATTTGGGTGGTAAACTCCCATTACTAGCATCATGTTTCTGAAGAGATCGTTCTGTTTTCTGTTTAGACGTTAGGACAACACCTAATTCTGTTATACTAGTATTAGTGCCAAGAAGTGAAAACTAATTAATAAGCTTAAAATAACCTATATCATTATGTTTCTTCTATTAACCTACTATTCCTGTTACGGTTATCTCTCATCCAGTTTTATTTACATGTCATGGTACTATTATCTTTTTATATGCTGAAAGTCACTGGACTCACAAGACGTATGTCTGACCTAGTTTGTTTTGCCTCTTTTCTTCCGTTCCCCCCCAGGTACTCAGGTTGGGAACGTAGGAGCTTGATTTACATTTCTCTCTGTTTGAAGTGCTAGAAGTGCTTGAAGTATTGCTTAGCTTTGATTCTACCTATTTATGGCATTTTCTTTTGGGGATTATGGCTTAAAAATTACGTACTCTAAAGGCTTTTGTACAAGACTGATATTTATGCACTTGAATTCCGATATTGTGATTTTGAAGGATGTAACCAAACTTAATTTTGTTTCTACTGTAATAAAGTTATTAATTTTTCAAGTACTACTTTATGTATCTGTCTTGTAATATTCTGTTCTGTTTACTTATAATGCTTCATGGAAGTTAATGCATTCCCTTTGTGAGTGACATTAACAGACTTGGGGTGTTACACTTGGTATCAGAGCTGAAGGTTACCAGATTTGATAAAAAAAATTGAAAACTATTTTCAAAAGGGTTTTAAAAAGGAAGTACTTTCAAAAGTAGAGTGTATTTTTAAAAACATATTCCCCAAGAGCCATGTATCTTTCTTTCGATTCTCTGTTTTGAATCTCTTCCTTTTTCTTTTCAGCATGTCTGGGTTACCCGAGATACCCGAGGGCATACCAATACCAACTTGGTTCAGAAGGTATCTGGAGGCTAGGGCCACCGCCACAGGCCCAACAGACGTTCCTCCTCCCCTCCCCGCGTTGATACTTTTTCGAAGATATGCAAGGAATTTCGGGCAATGGGCGGGAAACCTTTTCACAGATCAGAGACGTTTGTTGAATCTCGAAATTGGCTTAAGGAGGTGGAAGATTTGTTTAGTATCTTCGAGATAGAAGACGGAAGGAAGGTCCAATTAGCTGCTTGGTTAATGAAGGATGAAGCCTCGTTTTGGTGGGAAGTCACGAATGGAGAGCGTCCGGTGGAGGCATGGAGGGATTTCAGGCATAGGTTCGAGATGAAATTCCTCTCAGTAGCGGAAGAGAAGTTATACATGGAGAGGTTCTTAGCTTTGAAGCAAGGGAATTTATCAGTAAAGGAGTACGTCAACAAGTTCAATCAGTTGGCGAGATTCGGCTTAGACTTGGTGAGCACACCCGAGAAGAAGGCCCTGAGATTCGTTAAAGGTTTGAATGATCCGCTACATGGGTTGGCTATGACCCACATTCCTATGGGGCTACCTTTGAGAAATTGGTTGACATGGCATTAATGCATAAAGAGGAAGCCAAAACTGTGAAGAAAGAGGAAAAGCCCGAAGGACCCAAGAACAAGAAAGCGTGGCCCAAAAAGGAAACACAAAAGAAGAATGAAAAGTCTGAAGATAAGAAGGAGAAAAAGTGCTTTACTTGTGGAAGCTTGACTCATCTGAGCAAGGATTGCAGAAAGAGGAAGGATGCTTGCTTCAACTGTGGAGAAATGGGACACTTACTAGGGACTGCCCAAAGAAATGTGGGCAAGGGCAGAGGGCCGAACCTACTTCTGGAGGGCAGGCGAATGCTCACGTAACTGGTAGATAGGGTAGAGATAGCAAAATTTCTGTAGAAGGATTAATTTCCTTATCCGATTATTGAGATAAAACTTTTTTTTGATTCTGGCATTTTGATTCTGTAATTGAGACTCTGCACTTTAATACTAGTCTTGTTTCTGATCCCGCTATAGTCTCAAACCCCAGGAGGGTTACGACTCATCTGTTTGTGATAAGTTGGGGTTTGAAGGTATCTGTATTAAGCGTTAACCTGACTGTGACGCATACATTTTGGTTTTTATGGGATATGGTGGGGTTTTATCATGCTTATTTTCCTAAGAATCATTTGATAATCTGATCGGTATCAGCAGTCTGCAAGTATTTGAATAGTTCTGAAATGGATAGGGGTTTTTACTCGAAGCATTAAGTAGATTTCCAGTTTTGACATTGTTTAATGGGAGTAATTCTTTGAGTGTCAATCTGATGTTGATTTCGTTCTTTGGGGTTGATACTTAGGGATTTATTTTCTTAACCGATGTCTAATGGGAACATAACTTTTATTTTAATTGTACTTGCTTTTATCACTCGGTTGTATCCTATCGATCGAGTCTCCGACCTTTAAGTAGAAACTAATGGGTGTAAACATGTGTTTGAGACATGTTATGTTTGATGGTTGCAAGTGGATGCAAGTGGTTGCTAGTGGTTGCTCGTGGATGCATATACACATACTAGGCACTAGATCGGCTCAATAGCACTTTCATATTGCATATGGATGTGTGTGCATTTTTCAATTTTTGTGGATGCAAAATGATTGACTCATCATATGGATGTTGCATTTGGATGAATGGTTATGCACTCATATAGAAATAAAACGTACAAATAGGATTTCTTGCATATATAATTAGACTCATGGCACTAACATAATTTGCATTAAGGAGGTCAATTGAATCAGTAGACCGCCTGATCTTTGCATTAGATAAGAGACATATACACACACTTTTGCATATGTACATACAAAATTAGAAGTTTTCAAAGGACAATGAATGCTTGTGGATGATGGTTGAGTAGACGGGTGATTTGATGGTAGGACACATTCTTCTTAACTTGAAGATTTCGGGGATGAAATCCATTAAGGAGGGGAGAATGTAACACCACGTATTTTATGTAAACATAAAAGTAACAAAACAAAGTATACTTAATTTTTAAAACAAGAATTAAGGGAAAAGTGTTACGCCATTGCATTCATCTCAGAATTCTGCTTGGAATAGAGTCCAAGTTTGCGTAAATCGAAATTCGTATGTAGAAGTTATGGCCTTCGGAAGATTCAACAAAAAATCAGAATTTAAATAGAAAAATACCCAGGCAGGTCGACCTGGGGGTCGACCTACCCTGGGAGGTCGACTTGGGTGTCGACCTGGGTCATAGGTCGACTAGGGGGTCGACCTGGTGGTCGACCTCCCCCCTATAGGTCGACCTGTTTTGGCCCAGATCCGATTTTCTTTGGCTTGTGACGTGGTTTTGGTTGTTCTGATGGTCCGGATTGGTTCTAGGTTGATATCTAAGGCCCTAAACATTTCTGTTCTCCTGTAAATACATCCCTAAGCCAAAACCTAAATCTCTTACATTATTCTCTACCCTCCATTGCTCTCTCCTTCTCCAAAAATAAATCAATGGCGTCGCTACTCTATTGAAACCTAAGCTAGAACTAGTACTTCTTCGTTTTCCAATCCTAATAGGATTAAAAGAACAATTAGTCTACAACAAAGGAGAGCTATTCAGTTTCAGAATACAGATCCCAGAAAACAAGATTTTCCTTTTGTTTGTGAGTACAGTTATTTTCAGATATGAAGTTTAATTATTATCTTGACATTTTTATGAATCTGAATCTGAGATTATGCATACTTTTGTTTATCAGATCTGTTTTTCTATGGATCTATCTTATTAATATTATTGTGACTGTTCTTTATCTTTTCCCTCTTTTCTTCCTTTTTGTTTTATAGCCAGGCTACCACGAGCCTGAGCCAAATTCTCATAAGAGATGAACGCACGAACGCTAAATTTGGGGAAAATATTGAATGATGCATAATTGGACATAACTGATTTATGACTAATTTGAGAACACAACACATGTTGTAATTTAAGATCTAGATCTGGACATACTATATATGACGGTTCATGATTTGGAAGAAGAAGAATTATTGTATGATAACACATGAATATTGTAATTTGGGGACGTAATGCGTGTTATAACTCAAGATCTGACTTTGAGGACAGAATTGTAGTGACCCGACGATCCAGTAGAATTTGAGCTGACTAAATAACACAAGTCCAACTCAAATTGAAATGGAAACCAGGAAACTAATAGAAAGAAAACAGAGGGTGAGAATAGATAAGATAGAAACTTATAGAATAGAAGAAGAAGAACATGATCAAAGTAAACACGAACCTCACAGCGGAACGAATAAAATATAACATAACTTTTGAAATACAAACAGTATATGTATACAATAACATTGCAGAGTACAAACACTTACAACAACAGTGGAAATAAACAATAGCTATATAAAATCCTGAAGCCTCCTGCTCTAGCTCTTCAAGTATCTGTAAATCCCTACTACTTGACTGCCCGTACAAAATTGGGCACCCAAGAGTTTAGGGAAAACATAACAAAATTACTCCGGGTCAGTCATGGGACTGGTATGAGTAAAATAGTTTAAAACAGTTTGAACAAGTAAACGATATCTCATAAGACCACGCCGTATAATGGAACGGGTTTTTCCCTTATGGGAATCCAAAATATCTTTATATCAAAAACCTTTTGATATTATAATAATGTCCATCAACAATAATATTATAATCATCTAGCAGAAACGCTTTCATCTCATGTTCTACATATATAGTATAAAATCAAAACCGCAAGCATGTATTAGGCAATGGATTTCCAACTATGACAAGGTATGGAACCACCTTCCGATCAGTGTACTCTAGGAACGATACATTAGAGTTCAACAAGAACATCTTGCAACTCAGCCTCACATGACCGACCACTCATTTCGCTTGAGTGTATCGAATGTATATCACCAACGGTTGGGATCAGCAACTGTTTTCCCATATATATATATATATATATATATATATATATATATATATATATATATATATGGGATGGCATTGATAGATTAAAGAAGCAAATGAATATTCTCTAGATAGGTGATTATACACCCTACTTCGGAGGGACCGACTTAGTCATGCTGCCTGCCCGATTTTTGTCATTTACCAGATGTTGAGGCTAGATGCTACGACTACTTTCCATCCATTGATAACACAATCACTTTGAATGCCACATTGTCAGATCCGTTAATCACTAGTTGATTTGCACAAATATTCTGGATATTATGCTAAGGGAATAAATCTGTTGCCACCATATATATTTGTACAGTCCAATCATATTCGATCATTGGAAATACTCTGTCAGACACTCGTCCATATACATTCTTTCTGGGACTCAACGAAACCGAAGGCACTATTCAGTACATCCATCCCAGGTAATCTTTACCTAGGACTTACACAACAGCCCTTGCACTTTACTCCGTCTTCAATTTCCTTTGGCATATATGATTCGCAACGCTTATGCCAATTTGGAGTGGTTCTTTAGATAAGAATCCAACCGGTCTCTCCATATTAACAACGTAAATATGGTCAAACTTGATAGTCTGTGATTTAACTATCAAATGAAAACATGTCGGTGTACAAACAATAATCTTATTTCCAAATGGAAATATCGATCCAATCATCAAACATACATACATACATATATATATATATATTCACATTCCCTTATTTTCTATGTTTAGAAAATATACGTCATTAACAGTGGAAAACATTTCCATAGCTTATTTATGTATCACTATCCTTCCACAACTATCAGTCCCTAACTGTAAACTAGCATAAGAACAATTCTCTAAGTATAAACCCCGAAGGCCGAAACCAACATCAGATCGATACTCAGAAAACTATTCAGCTTAACTAATCTCTAGTCAGTTTCTAATTTTGCTTAACTCTATTTTTTTTAACTCTATTCGGTTAACTCTATTTGATTAACTCTAACTAGTCAACTCAAACTCGGTTAACTCTAACTGATTAACTCTACTGATTAACTCTAACTGGTTAACTCAAATTCGAATTTCATATATTCGATTAACTCCTTTTAATAACGTTTATCCATTTATAAAGATTTACTTTTAGTAGCGGTTCTTCACTTTAAAATGTCCTTTTTATAATGTTTCTCCACTTATAAAGATTTCTATTTTATAATATCCTATTCTATTATAAATAATTTCCTTTTCAATTCTATTTATTTTCTAAATAAATATTCCTTTATTACTTCACTTCTATTCATTAGATCCTCATTATAAATTGGTAAGTGAATAAATTTCTCAGTGTTAATCCCGAAGGCCGAAACCAACATCAGATCAACACTTTGAAATCTACTCAACTCAATCATCGTAGAACAAGTTCCAACTACTCAAAAACCATACCCTATCCTCTTTAACATTTTTAAATCGATTCTATTTATTTTCTAATAAATATCTCTTTCATAAAATCCTATGATCTTATAAATATTTCATTTTCAATATACATTTTGAAAATTCCCTCTTTCTATATTCCAGTATTTCTTATGATATTTAAATACCCAATCACAGTGGTCAATATCATCCAACATATACAGTCAATAACAGATTATATATCACACCATATATCACAATATATGAAAATAGTAAAAATAAATGTTGAGGAATCCAGTCGGATTCCTCCAATCTGTTTCCCTGCATCACAGATGTTAAAACATATAATTACCATCAACTTCATTTCAATATGAAATGTTCTGATAAACAACATATATATATATGTATATATATATATATATATATATAGTTTCAACTAACTGACTAGCAGTTCAATCAACCAAATCAACACACAGCAATCAACAGATACATTATCAGTTCTATGAATACGTTATACAAATATAACTATTCAGAGTTGGTGAGTTTTACTCGCTATGGTAGTTCATCGTTAAAGAACGATAAACTATTTTGTTTGATTTGAATCAAACAATTTATTTCTCCATAAATTGTAATGAGCTCGAATCCACTCCCAGTCAGTTCCATTGTGGAGCTCTCGTCTATACGATCCTAACGCGACCAGTTTCGCTGAATTTCGTTTCCATATGACGAAGTTATGATGTTTTAAAGTTAGCGTACATTTTATATAACTAAAACATGTATTTAATTATAAATGGACCAACCTCCTTTAAATTTCAGCCCAACATCCCTTCTGTAACGACCCGGATTTTTGCCCGACCCCAATCGATCGCAAGATCGATCAAGACCGTTCAGATTCCGCATATGTTAACTTTGGGCATACAACACATCAGGACAACAACACAGACTTTTATAACATCAATAATAAATGTTACATCAGAGTAAAGAATATATCAAAGTACGTTGGAATAAAATTACAGCGGAAGATAAATTACAATAGATTAATACATTGCAGCGGAACTAATCTCAGCGGAAGGCCATCAATATTCTGGACCCAGCTACAGGCTTCAATCTAGGATCCTGCTTAAAATATATCTGCAAAAAAGCTACTCGACTGCCCGTGTGAAAAGTGGGCACCCGAGTTTGCAAAGTGAAACAAACTGCAGGTCAGTCGTGGGACTGGTGTGAGAATTCTTAACCAAATTTATCTAATAATAAGGCTAATCACAGGACCACGCCGCTAACGCGGAACGGGTTTACACCATTAGATTGCCAGTGCATAAATAAAGTAAATCGTCAAATAACGTAATGCTTTTTAGAAAAATGAAACCATTATAAGACCCAGGTCCCATCACACAATGCAACGCAAACCGGAGGATAGGGTTTTACCTTATAATGGTCAAAATATGTTTGATACGTAAAATCGATATTATTATTAGTACGTATAAATATATTTAAAACATTTCAAATATAATATCAATCCTAGACGGCATAGCTACCATCCACTATGTCGCTATACTAGTTATACAATCAAAACCGCAAGGGGCATATTGGAAATTGGGTTTCCATCATGAGTCAAGGCTAGGGAGGAGCTCCAGACCGATTCGAGACGCTCTAGCAATGTCTCAGGATTCGGACGCTGGTGAACCCTTGGATACAGCAGGGTCGGTCCACAAATACTTTAGTGGATTAGTTATGCCTGAACACATACTCCTCGATCCTATTGGACCTACAAATCAGCCATGGGCGACCGATAAGAATAAACCGAGGCCTCGCAAAATTCCAACAACCACATAAGCAAATGTCAGCCAGTTTAAGCACTGACACCACTTCTAGCTAGAAAGAAACGAGTGCACTCCCTGCATTCTCTTCTCCCGTTTTAGACTCAACCGGTGTGTGAGGCTCGCGAAGTCACGATATACAGAAAGCTATGCCTAAAGAGACCGTGCTTTGATCATCAACCACAAGGCCTGCTTTTCAACAAAGCCTTGATCATTTGCATCTTAGCATGCCACATTGTCAGACCCTAACATATTATTGATCATCTACCGATATATATATATATATATATATATATATAACCTATAAGCTCATACGTCTTAGAGAAGGGTGATAAGTAAAGAATAAATTCTTTACCACCAAACAGAAATATATAATCAATAGCGTTCAACAAATACAGTAGAAAGGAATACAATGTCAGACACACAATCCATTTACAAGTCCGCTCTGGGTCTGAGCGAAACAACGTGTCCGTCGATCTCCAAATGCGTTTGGACGATCATTAGCAAATACCTTGCCTTGGAAGGCCAATCCCAATTCAAGATGCCAGTCATCAACATCCCAACGATGTGAAAACCTTCGGTCTTCAATCACCGCCTTCATCTTCGACTCTTGATCGTCATGATGATTATTCAGAATGGGTTAAACCCGGTCTTTTTGAATAACTCGCATATTTTGTGATTAGAAAGCAAATATTGGAAGATCACACATTACGCCACGATCCAACTCCGAGTATTCTTTTAATAAGATATTCATATTCGAAGATTCTCATTAATTTTATTAGAGATAGACTCTGAAAATGAAATCTTAAATCTTCCTTAAAAGATTTATTAAAACTTCAGTTTTGATTTGATATCAAAAATCATTATTACAAGACCATTTATTTTAAGGAATAAATCTTGTCTTAAACAGGTTAAAGAACTAGTGTCTTTTAAAACACAGTTCACGATAAACCCACAAATCAATTTCCAAAATATGGAATTCCACAGAAATCAAATCAATACATAATCGATATAAATTTTTGTATCGGACTAATAATATAAATGGAATAACGGCAAGGCCTCATAAATTCCATCTATAATATCGGTCTTCTTTTACAGAAGCCCATTTCAATTATTACCAATCGAATTTCCACTAAATTCCTATTTAATATTAAATTGGAAAAAAGCTTGATTTTTTTGAAAATGCCTTTTTAAATCTATAAAATAGATTTATAAATTCCAAATAATAATTTCAATGTAAATTGGATTAAAGGACAAATGTCGTTTAAAACACCGTCCACGATAAATCCACTTCACATCTCAATATAATTGCAAATCCTAATAATCTTTAAAAACATATTTTAAAATAATCAAAAAAATTATTCTTTGTATAAAGGATTCTAAATGGGAAGTTTCTTTATATTACAAATTTTTATCTTTTACAAATATTCTTTGTTTTAACATATACTTGATTAATAATTATTTTTTATGAAAATATATACTTTATATAAAAGGATTTCTAATGTAAAAATATTCTTATTTAAAAGAACACCTGAATTGAAATGCGACTTAAACATTTACCATATAATTGGGATTATATGGATTTCACACACATCATATATATGATAATAACAGTATAATCATCAAATCATCCATCTACATCCAAAGTGTAATTTCCACTGTGTAAGCGTTAAAATTAAATAATAACGCTCATCGCAGCCTGTCGATCCAACGATCAACATACAACTGAATATTGGGATTAGTGTATGTAAATTTTCATCCCATTACCTGTGTGGTGTTTCAACCAATAAATAAATAATAAATTTATTTGTGCACTTGGGCGATGTGTGAAAATTATCATCCTAATCACATAAACAAGTCGGGTAACTTGTGAATGGAAGTGTAATACACAATATATAATCATGACAAGAAAATGTCCCCTTTATATTATATGTAATTCTATTGCAATGAACGAATAAGAATAATAACTTTGTCTCTATTGACAATTTCTATTCCGCTAGTTTAAACCCTAAACAAAAATGGTTATTTTGTTTTGGCAATTCTAATGAGACAAAAATGATAGTTTTTGTTTCGACAAAAATAAATATTTTGATTTAACTAACCTATCTTGTCAAGTATATATCTTTCCAAACATAAGATACATATGTATCTATATATAAATTGCTTTAACTAATTCATTTTGACAAAAATGAATATTTCTAAAAAAATGTCTATTTTGGTTTAATTAATCTCCTTAATGAAATATGAACTTCATTAAAAATGTATAATTTTAATGTACAATCTTTCTATTGCCTCTAATTTAAAAATAGAAAATAATATTTTCAGTCCTACCCTCTTATTTACATATAAAATGTAAATAGAGATAAATTTCTTAAACTACGATTTGATTTGTATCAAAAGACAAATAAAAATATAATCCTTTGAAACTATGTGTTCGTTCACCTTTGAGTTACAAATAGAGATGTGACTTTTAATAGATGTTTTATTTGCATCAAGAGATGCAAACAAAAGGACATCTTCATTTTTATGTATATTTGTATTGGAGAATGCCAATAAAAGAATAATCTTCAAAAATGACAAAATGTCTATTCTTATTTCATGGAAAAGTGGTAACAAGACAAAAATGAATATCTTTATCTTAACAACTCTATAGTGACAAAACAAATAATTGGTTTCAACAAATGTAAATTGACAAAAATAAATAATTGGTTTTAACTAGCATGAATTGACAAAAGTGAATATTTGTTTTAACTAGTATAAATTGACTAAAATGAATAATTGTTTTTAACTAATATAAAATTACAAAAATGAATAATTGGTTTTAACTAATATAAATTTACAATAGTGATTAATTTGCGTTTCAATTCTAATAAAATATTCCAGTGCTATATTTTGTTTCATTCTTTTAATTTAGACAAAAATGTGGGTTTTTGTCTATTTTACTTTAATGATAAAAATATGAATGTTTAGTTATTCATTCTTTACAAAAGCTTAAATAAACATTTCCAATTCATTCTTTTTGAAGTGACAAAAAGAACTCCCTTTTATTTCATTTAAGACATTTGACAAATTGGCTCTTTTTACTTCATATAGAATTGCAATAAAAATGCATTTCTAAAAACTATTCTTTTTATTGTCCCTTAAAATGAAAATAAAATGAAACATTATCTCTTTTGCTACAACTAGAATGTACTAAAATGTAACTTCTAAATCCTATCCTTTATTTATATCTAAATATGTGAATAAAAAGGTATTTCTTAATTTGAAAGTAAAATGAAAGATTTAATTCATGTTTTATTTGCATTGAAGGATGCAAATAAAATGCAACTCTCAAACAATATTTTATTCATATCAAAATTATAAATAAAAAATGTAACTTTCATTTTGATGGTTTGTTTGCATTGATGAATTGCAAACAAAGATGAACTTTATTTTAAGGTTTTATTCGCAACAAGGAATGCAAATAACAAATGTAACTTTTTATTTAAAAGTATATTTGAGTGAATGTGAAAAGAACGTCATTTCCAATGTATATTTACATTAGTGAATGTAAATAAAAGAAACAAATTTTATTTAAATGTGTATTTGCATTAGTGATTCCCAATAAAAGAACAACTTTGTTTTCAATATATATATTTGCATTTGTGAATGCAAATGAAAGAACAATTTTAATTTCAATGGGTATTTGCATTTGTGAATGCAAAGTAAATACAACTTCCATTTGTAAAGTTTATTTGCAGCAATTAATGCAAATAAAAGAACAAATTTCATTTTTAAAGTTTATTTCATTTCAACGCATATTTTATTTCAAAATACATTTTATTTCAAAGTATATTCTATTTCAAAGTATATTTGCATTTGTGAACTCAAATAAAAGAACAACATTTATTTCCAAAGTATACTTGCATTTGTGAATGCAAATAAAAGAACAAGTTTCATTTGAAATATGTGCTTGAATTGGTAAATGTAATTTTAAAAGAACAATCTTAAATTTCAATGTATGCTTGTATTTGAATTTGCAAATAAGAGAATAAACTTTATTTTCAATATAGTTAGTTGCATATGTGAGTGCAAATGAAAGAGTGATTTGTTTCAATATATATTTGCATTGGTGAATGCAAATAAAGAACAATTTCTATCTTCTATATATATTTGCATTGGTGAATGCAAATAAAAGAATAAATTTTATTTTTAAAGTTTATTAGCATCAATGAATTCAAATAAAAGAATAAATTATAATTTGAAATATATTTGCAAACAAAAATGTAACTTCTGAAAATAATTTCTTATTTACATATAAAATGTAAGCAAAATTGTGATTTCCAAAATATGTATTTTTATTTACATAAAAATGTAAACAAAAAGGTGGTTTCCAAATATAACCTTTAATTTACAAATACAATGTAAATAAAGTTTTATTTTATAAATATGTTTTAATATCAACAATAAAAATTTAGTATTTTATTGTTATACTAATCCTAGAACATCTTACGTTTAATGTGACAGTAAAAAGAAGAATTTTTACTATAATTCATAAATTGTGTTCTAAATGTAAACAAATAAAAATAGGATTTTATTTGTTAGCCAAATTCTGTTGAAATGGAAACAAATAAAAATATATTCTATTTGTTGCTCATATTCTATTGTAAATAAACAAATAAAAATAATATTTTATTTGTCGTTCAATTTCTATTGTAAAGTAAATGAAATAAAAAATAAGTTCTTATTTGTCGATCAGATTCTATTGTTCATTTCAGAATAATAAAAATAATATTTTAATACTATAAAGTAAATTTGAACAACTAGATCTGAATAAAATACGAGTTAAATTTGAATAAAATATGATTTAGTTCTAATTTTAGATCTAATTTTCTAACCACAAATAAATTCAACAGTATATAAAATTCAATGCAGATCTAGCCTATCATGAACAACAAAACATACCACCAACAACAATCAACAATTCATCAATCACAGAACATTTCAGATCTGAATTAGTATTATAATACAATAATTTTTAATGCGAGAAAAATAATTAAAAATAAATTAAATAATAAAAATTAGAGTTCTCACATTGATATGGCTGAAAATTCAACTGTCTCCGTTTCAGCTCTGGTTTGTGCCATTTCAAAGATCTCTGAAAGACGAGTCCAACGCAACTTACAGTTCGTAAAACGGCCCTCGTATGAGAAAGATATTGAATTTTAAAGATTGAATAATTAAATCAAATAAATTAATTAAATTAATTATACCATCTTCTTCCCCTTGCTGTAACTAGGCCGACCGTTTTCAAGTTTAGTTCATACTTAGGGTTTGATTTTGTGTTCAATCCAGACAGCGGTTAGAACATCGGAAGGTGAGGCGTCGGAGGACCTGGGGAGGCGCGCCAGATGGGACCCACGGCGGGTGGCGCGATGGCGGCAACAGGGGTGGGTGGCGGCCTTAACGGTGGCCCTTCCTGCTCCAAATTCGCGAAATCCAGATCCCAATGATACCCATCATCCATATGGATGGAAAGCTCTCTGAATTCTCTTCGATTTGATATATAATTTGTTGATTTTCATTGAACGGATTGAGAGAAATTAAGGTTTGAATTTCGGATGATTCTGGCCTTCGAATTGAATAGGCGGCGGCTGGCCATTTAGGGTTAGGGTTTCCAGAATATTATATTATTTTAATAATAAATCTCTTTTTTCGTGTTTTAAAGGTGGATTTCTGGACTGTCTCAGAATTGGGCCTGCTTACTGTCGATCCTAATGTTTTGAGGCCTTCTGAACACAATGGAACAGGTCTCGGGGTCCAATTCCGAAATCCGTAGAATATTTATTTAAAATTTCATTAAAAATTAATTAACTAAATATTTAATGTACATTTAAATATGCCGGGGCCACATACGACCTCTAAAAATTCCAGAAAATTTATTTTTAGCTTTCTTATGACGATACGGTTCTAACAAGACTAATTTCGTTGAATTCTGAGACTGTTTGAAAAATGGCTATTTTCAAGTCGTTTAAATTTAACTAAAATAGCCAAAACACATTTTCTTTTGCCACGTTCACATATTAATTCGAAAAATTCTGAAAATTGAAACCTAGCTATAATTTGACATTCCGGTTCCAACAAAAGTGGTTTCGTCGAAAATGGAGGTCGTTTGAAAATTGACTATTTTTAAGGGCTATATATTTAATATTAAAAATACATTTTTAAAAGAATAAATTCTGAAACTCAAAATATATAAGTGTTTATACTTTTTAAATGCAGAAACATTATTCCAGACTCAATGGAAGTGGTTTCGAGTCCAATTTCCTTCGTATGTGAAAAGTAGCCCTTCGGGCCATATATATTATATATATAAATTCTACATCAACCTTTCTAAATATTGAATTGGCCATAACTTTTGATTTTTAAAACGAAATTTCAATTTTTTAGATTCGTTAGAAAGATGTGATTAAACAGATTTAAATATTTCTGGTTTCACTCAATTCTAATTTATTTTGAATCCTGTACATTCAGTTAAAGTTCAAAATTCAAATTTTAAAACTACCGCGCCATTTCTAACTCCATTTATATTTAAATTAAATTTACTCGTTTTAACTTTGATTAAAATAAATTCTAGCCATTATTATTTATATAAATTATATTATATTGTAATAACCCGAAAATCTGGGCCAGTTTAAAATTTTTATTTTGGCAATTTTGGCGAAGTATGAATATTTAAAATGAATTATTTTAAATAAAATCAACGGAAAATTTATTTTGAATATAAATAGAACGTATATATTATATACGTCGTCGTTAGAATATAAATATTTATATATAATTATAAATAGAATTGAAAATGGCGCGGTAGTTCGATAATTCGATTTCAAACTTCAATTGAATGTACCGGGTGCAAAACAATCCGGATTTTAGTGAAACCAAAAATAATGGAATCTAATTGATAATATCTTTCTATCGAATCCGAAAAATCAAAATTTCGTAGCGGGAATCAAAAGATATGTCCAGTTGAAAATTCTGAATAGTCGCTATGGAATTCAGGCCCTTAAAAATAGACATTTTGCAAACGACCTCGGATTTCGACGAAACCACTTTTGTTGGATCCGTGATGTCAAATTATTGTTAGATTCCAAGTTTCATAATTTTTCGAATCAATTTGTGAGTGTGGCAAAGGAAAACGCGTTTGACCAGTTTTAGTTGATTTTAATCGACTGGAAATCGGCCATTTTTCATACGGTCTCAGAATTCGACGAAACTAGTTTTGTTAGGACCGTATCGTCAATACGAAGCTAGAAAATATTTTTCTGGAATTTTTCTAGTTAGTATGTGACCCCGGTAATTTGAAATGTACGTTTAAAATTCAATATAACGATTTAAATGTAAGTTTAACGGAAATTGATTGTAATAGCCGAATCGGCTTGCGATACATATCCCATTGTGCTCGGAACGGGGGTAAAACGCTAGGGGCGACAGTCGGTGGGCTTGATTTCGAGTACGTGTTAAAAAGTTACCTTTTTGCAATTAAAAACAATAAAATATTTAAATATAAATCCTCCCCTTTATCTCCCTCCCATCGTTGACTTCTCAGAAAAAAAAAAGAAAAAAAAAACCGAAGCTCCTCCCCCGATGCCCCTCGACCTCGTCTCCAACGCGAGGAGCGCCGCTGCCGTCGCCGTTTGCAGGCGAGCCCCCCCTCCATTCGTCGAACGCCGCTCCGGCGATATGCCCCCTTCCCTCGCGACACCCTCTCTCCTCTCTCCTGTTACCAAACGCAAGATCCAAACCCTAAACCATTTTAGCCGCCGCCCACCACACTTTAGAACACCGCCACTTCCTTGGCCCACCTATGGCCAGCGCCGCACCACCAACCACCTCCAAGCCCTCAGCCTAGCTGAAAGAAGGAAAAACACTGTAAGCATTTCCCTTTATTTTTATAGCCAATATGATTTCTAAGTTATATATAAAAAAATCTGATCTTTTTTTGTTTTGTTTTAGAAAATATAGGATTTGTCGATATAAAAAGGAATTATTTTTACACGATAAAAAGGAATGATCTTTACATAAACAATTGAAAGTTCAGTTTTTTTTTTATAAATGAAAGTTTAGATTTTTAAACAATAGCAAGTTTAGATTTTTAATATAGGAAATTTTGGATTTTTAAAACAATAAAAAAGATGAGATTTTTAACTCAACAAAGCTATGATTTTGTTTAGCGAGAAGATTGGATTTTTGTTAGCAAAAGGATATGGTTTTTAAAGGTATAAAAATATGGCTTTTATCATATGTGAAGAATAAAAATATAATTTTTATAGGATAGAAAGAATAAAAATATAATTTTTATATGAGTGGCAAAGTAAAAATATGATTTTTATATATTGAACATCGAAGTAAAAATATGATTTTTATATATTGAACATCGAATTAAAAATATGATTTTTATATATTGAACTTCGAATTAAAAATATGATTTTTATATATTGAACTTCGAATTAAAAATATGATTTTTATATATTGAATAGCAAAGTGAAAATTCGATTTTTACATAGGTAGTAAATGCGGGCAACGAAGGTAACAAAAAGGCGAGAACGAAGAAGATTTTTATCAAAGAAGAGTCAAGATGATTGGATAGCTATCGGTGAGAATTTCTCACTCTTCAATTTCATTTCTAGTTATATTTATATACTAGGATGCAGACGGTGCTTAGTAGCACCCGACACAATCGTCCACAGACCATGGACTTGTTTGTTTGGTTGCATAGATTAGTTGATGATTTGATTTGAATTGAATTGTTTGGTGAAATGAATTGATTTGATTGATGTGTGAATGGCTTGGGCCTTCACTAGACCGGGGATAAGGCTAGGCCTTGTCCCGTTTCTAGTATCGTGCCGTTATGCCGCCGAAATTTTCTAAAATAAGTTAGAAAAATAAACATAGCATTTTATTTAAAGAATGAACTGAATAGAAATTCATATGTTGAAATAAAATGTTTTATCGTTAAAAATATAATTTTTAACGTGAATGTGAATAAATAAATATTCATCTACAAACCAGACGGTTTGTTTATGTACACCTATTTGAAGGACATTGATTGGGTCGATAAATTTTACACATCGCCCAACTGCACGAATAAAATATGTGTTTGATTGTTTGAAACCCCACACGGGTGTTGGGATGAAATTTGAAGTTCACTCATCCTGATTGATTAAATATGTCGATCGATTGATTGACAAACTGTTATAAGCGTTAGATATCTATATTTGATGCTTATACAGTGTAGTGCACCTTGGTTGATGGTTGATTATTTTGCAATGCTATTATATGTGTGTAATGTATGAAAATCCATATAATTAACATTATATGGTAATTGACTGGGCCTCATTCCAATTTGAAAAATAAAGAATATTATAAAATAAAGGTTCATGTGTTGACAATACTCATCCATTGAGATTGGTCATGTGTTGAACGGAATATTTTGATAATAACAACTATTTTGAAAAAGAAATATTTGAAATAGAATATTTGAAGATAGAAATTCATGAAGCCGTGTTGATTAGTTTGACGCCATTTTGACGTGAACGATATGTAAACGATTTCAAAATGAATTGAATTGAAAACGATTTCGAAATGAATTGAATTGAAAACGATTTCGAAATGAATTGAATTGAAAACGATTTCGAAATGAATTGAATTGAAAACGATTTCGAAATGAATTGAATTGAAAATGATTTCGAAATGAATTGAAAGCGAATTGAAATGAATTCAAATTGAATTGAAATTTGAATTGAATAGAAATGAATTTTGAAACGAATTTATAAAGAAGAATTCAATTTTGCTTTGAATTGAAATGGAAGTTGAAATTGCTTTTGAAACGAATTTAAAACTATTTATATAATTCGTTTTGAATAGAAAATCGACGAAATATATATTATATATATTATATATATAATATAATGGCCTGAATAGAACGCGCCGCGCCGCGGCAGTTCGCGAATTTCGACCATTTATTTCAAACGAACATTACGGGAGATCCGACCGTCGGATTCTCCTAAAACCGGAACCGTTGGGTTCGTATCGAAAAGAGCTTTCTAATGAATATTAGAAATTTGAAATCTAACGGTTGGATTTGGAATTATGTCCAAATCAAATTCGAAAAAGGTCGCTGTAAGTGCAGTTCGATAGCCATTGATGGAAATCGACTGTACGGGCCTTGATAAAATTATTAAAAATAGTAATAATTTGTGTAAAATCATAAGAAATGATTTGTGAAGATTTGGGATGAAAAACTCCATATTTGAAAAGATAAAAATAGTTTTTATCGAAATGAACTAGTTTTGAACTAGAAATATAATTCTATTTATTTTTAAGTAAATAAATTGAATTTGAAAAAGGGTTTTAAAAATAACCAGAATTTCCAATGATTGCATTGGAGTGGATTTGAATCGAAATTGTCTTCGGAATATTTCGACGTTGGAATTCGTGATTATATAGGTGTTGTTATGGAAATTTGAAAGATATATATTTATATCGTTATTTCCAATACGGCATTTGTTAGTCGTAGAATTCGATATTGAATATAAGCCGATATATTTTCTATTCAGAGCCTTGTATTGAATATCGAATGTGATTTGGGTTTGTCGTGAATGGTGTCTTCACTAACACTGTTCTTGAACCCAGTTGAGAAATGATTAAATCTTTTTATTTAGATTTAATGAAGTGTACCAATTAAATAATATTTAATTGGAATTGAATTGATATTGATTTTTGGGTTTATCGTGAACAGTGTTTTAAATAACACTCGTTCTTTAACCCGATAATTAATGAATGTGACTTTGGGTTTATCGTGAACCGTGTTTTAAATGACACGGATTCTTTAACCCAGTTAAAGATTAAAACTAAGTGGAGTTTTAATGAATCTTTAAATAGATTGAAAAGATCGAGAATGGAGTATCACCAGTTTTACTCCAAGCGATAGTTAAATCTTTAATTAGGTTTGAACGTGAAATGGTAATTGAATTACCGATAACACTGTGGTGTTAGATATGAAGTACTACCAGTTTTACTTCATGGGATGAATAGGTTGGGATTGGGAAAATAAAATAAATGATTACTTCGGTGTGGTTCGATAATCCCGACTAGTTGGAATTGATATTCAAAGGAGATTAAAGAATAAATTTAAAGAATTTATCTTGGATAAAATTAATGGGAACTTTTTCCCAAAGTATAGGAATATTTGAATAAAAGAATATTCTGAATTGGAATGAGGCGTATGTTGTGTTTGTGTAACACTTTTATAATATATACACGAGTTATTCAGAAAGACCGGGTTTATCCCATTCTGAATAACTGATTCGACGTGGTGTCGAAGATGAAGACGGTGGTCGAAGACCAGAAGTCTTCACGTCGTTTGGGTGGTTACTGATGATCTTGATTGGGCTGTACATCCAAGAAGATGGAAACAGTTAGTGATCGTCCAGACGTGCTTGGAGATCGATGGATATGCGGGGTACTAGGTGCCTCCGGTTTCGTTCAGACCCAGAACGGACTTGTAAATGGACTGTGTGTCTCACATTGGATTTTAGTCCTTGTGATTGATCTCTATTAAATATATATATGTTTGGCGGTGGAGAATTTATTCTCTTGCTTAACGCCCTTCTCTGAGACGTACGAGCTCAGGTGTTATATATTGATGGATATCAAACGCATGGAGTGAACTGCCTGTGTGGCATGCCTAAGTGGCAATTGATCGAGGCTTCTGTTGAAAAGCAAAGTCTTGTGGTGATGATCAAAGCAAGGCCTTTGTGGCGTAGCTTTGTGTAACGGTTACTTCGCGTGTTTCACACCCGGTATGAACCAAAAACGGGAGACGGACCTCAGGGAGGGCATGCGTTTCTTTCTAGTTAGAAGTGGCGTCAGTGGTTTTACACGCCCTGACGAGTTTGACTTATGTGGTTGTTGCTGTTGCGAGGCGCCTCGGATTGATCGGTCGTTCTCGAACCGATGGAGTCATTTGGTTGGCTCACTTACACCCCATAAGGTGGGGAAACGTAGTGTTCAGGCATAATAATCCACATCGGTGGACCGGCCCTGACGATCCAAGGGGCAGTTGCGGCTGTTCCTGAGACACGGGCTAGAGCGTCTCGAATCGGTTGAGGACTATCTTTTGCCTCGGTTCATAGATGGAAATCCAATTTCCAAATACGTGACATTTGCGGTTTTATTTGTAAACCTATATATGGCGACATAGTGGCATGGGACGTTCATGTCGCCTATGATTGATACTTATGATTTGAAGTTGTTTTATACACTATGCACTTATAATAGTATCAAATGATTTATTTTAAACGTATCAAGCATTCTTTGGCTGTTATAAGGGAAAACCCTATTCCCCGGCTTGCGTTGCATTGTGTGATAGGACCTGGGTCTTATAACAGCTTCATTTTTCTTTATTTAGCATTGCGCTGTTTGTTTTATGCACTGGTATTCTTGGGAGGAAACCCGTTCCGTGTTATACGGCGTGGTCCCTTGATTTACCTAACTTGAAAATAAAGATAAATAACTGTTTTA
Organism: Allium sativum; assembly: GCA_030737875.1. Lineage (NCBI taxonomy): Eukaryota > Viridiplantae > Streptophyta > Magnoliopsida > Asparagales > Amaryllidaceae > Allium > Allium sativum. Next base: position 500,080,006 of record CM060918.1, read on the forward strand.
GTTCTCACACCAGTCACATGACTGACCTGGAGTTTATTGTTTTAACCTAAACTCTGGGTGCCCCTATTTTCCGCACGAGCAGCTAGTAGTTTTGGTTTTGCAGATTTATATTCACAGGATCCTGATTTACAGCTGGAACGATATCCGGAAAGCTTTGTATCCGTATATCTCCTTCTAGTTGTGTATTGTATTATTTTCTGCTGCTATGTATTTAAATGTAATTTAAATCTCTGATATTTCTGTGTAATATTCATTTATACTCTGTATATTCTTGTAATCTGATGCATGGTTGTAATATACAATGAAAGGTTCTTCTGTTTGTGTTCTGATTTGTCTTGTCCTCACAGTAATTCGTTCTTTCTCATCTCTTCGGAGATCGGGGAAGTTTCGGGTCGTTTCATTTGGTATCAGAGCTTTGGTTTACCAAGCTCAGAGAACAAGGCACATTAGAACCATACGAAAGAATTCATCAGATATTGGATTAGTAATATCCAATTAGAATGACTCGTTAGAGATGGGACCAGTGGTATCCTAGAACGAGTGTGAAGAGTATATTTTTAAAATGAAAACAAATTTTGTTTTGAAAATTTAAATCAATTATTCGTATTTGGTTATTTATTTATATTGATGTGGACAATCCAGTATATATAGATTTTGCGTATACGTCTGATCCGCGTGTATTCGAAGTTTTAATATATTGGATAGATATAGCATCACACTCTAGTCGCCCGAAGATGATATTGATGATAGCTATCGCATCATCAACATTTATGTTCGAGGTTCGAAGGTGTGATTTTCTATATATTTCCATTAGACTGGTGTGAGAACCAAAACTAATATAGCTAGAATACATTGTTGTGATTTGGCACCAAAGCATGATTTTTTGTATATGTATCAAATTATGAATTTGAAACGTTAAATTCACTAATTGATTGATGTTTGTGTTGTTTGTTCATTTGTTTGCTAATTTTGAACCATTATGCCTAATCGAACCAAATATTGAATTATATTGAAAATTGGTCGCATTTGCTTGCATATGCATGTACTTACATTGAACAGGTCATAGCAAGGAGGCTAGAGCCAGAGAATAAAATTTGTTTGCCCGACAAATAGGTACATGTTTACTACATAATTTACTGTTTTGTTTGGGTGATGATGATTTTATGAGCCTATTGGCTAGCCGCTTGGCTTTTTCTTTTTCTTTTTGAGATCTGAAGGACCGGGGAAGCTATTTGAAATTCCCCGATGCTCCCGGTGCAGGGGAGGTTATGGCGAAATTTTTCGAAAATTTAGGGTGTTAGCCAAATTTTTGAAAATTTGAAAATTCTCAGAAACTGAAAAGTTGGAGAATGGAAGCCAGATCGAACGTAGATATGAATAATCAAACCACTTTCGACTTTGTTCCTTTTCGGGGACGAAAAGTTTTAAGTGGGGGAGATTGTAATAACCCGAAAATCTGGGCCAGTTTAAAATTTTTATTTTGGCAATTTTGGCGAAGTATGAATATTTAAAATGAATTATTTTAAATAAAATCAACGGAAAATTTATTTTTAATATAAATAGAACTTATATATTATATACGTCGTCGTTAGAATATAAATATTTATATATAATTATAAATAGAATTGAAAATGGCGCGGTAGTTCGATAATTCGATTTCAAACTTCAATTGAATGTACCGGGTGCAAAACAATCCGGATTTTAGTGAAACCAAAAATAATGGAATCTAATTGATAATATCTTTCTATCGAATCCGAAAAATCAAAATTTCGTAGCGGGAATCAAAAGATATGTCCAGTTGAAAATTCTGAATAGTCGCTATGGAATTCAGGCCCTTAAAAATAGACATTTTGCAAACGACCTCGGATTTCGACGAAACCACTTTTGTTGGATCCGTGATGTCAAATTATTGCTAGATTCCAAGTTTCATAATTTTTCGAATCAATTTGTGAGTGTGGCAAAGGAAAACGCGTTTGACCAGTTTCAGTTGATTTTAATCGACTGGAAATCGGCCATTTTTCATACGGTCTCAGAATTCGACGAAACTAGTTTTGTTAGGACCGTATCGTCAATACGAAGCTAGAAAATATTTTTCTGGAATTTTTCTAGTTAGTATGTGACCCCGGTAATTTGAAATGTACGTTTAAAATTCAATATAATGATTTAAATGTAAGTTTAACGGAAATTGATTGTAATAGCCGAATCGGCTTGCGATACATATCCCATTGTGCTCGGAACGGGGGTAAAACGCTAGGGGCGACAGTCGGTGGGCTTGATTTCGAGTACGTGTTAAAAAGTTACCTTTTTGCAATTAAAAACAATAAAATATTTAAATATAAATCCTCCCCTTTATCTCCCTCCCATCGTTGACTTCTCAGAAAAAAAAAAGAAAAAAAAACCGAAGCTCCTCCCCCGATGCCCCTCGACCTCGTCTCCAACGCGAGGAGCGCCGCTGCCGTCGCCGTTTGCAGGCGAGCCCCGCCTCCATTCGTCGAACGCCGCTCCGGCGATATGTCCCCTTCCCTTGCGACACCCTCTCTCCTCTCTCCTGTTACCAAACGCAAGATCCAAACCCTAAACCATTTTAGCCGCCGCCCACCACACTTTAGAACACCGCCACTTCCTTGGCCCACCTATGGCCAGCGCCGCACCACCAACCACCTCCAAGCCCTCAGCCTAGCTGAAAGAAGGAAAAACACTGTAAGCATTTACCTTTATTTTTATAGCCAATATGATTTCTAAGTTATAAAAAAAAAAATCTGATCTTTTTTTGTTTTGTTTTAGAAAATATAGGATTTGTCGATATAAAAAGGAATTATTTTTACACGATAAAAAGGAATGATCTTTACATAAACAATTGAAAGTTCAGTTTTTTTTTTTATAAATGAAAGTTTAGATTTTTAAACAATAGCAAGTTTAGATTTTTAATATAGGAAATTTTGGATTTTTAAAACAATAAAAAAGATGAGATTTTTAACTCAACAAAGCTATGATTTTGTTTAGCGAGAAGATTGGATTTTTGTTAGCAAAAGGATATGGTTTTTAAAGGTATAAAAATATGGCTTTTATCATATGTGAAGAATAAAAATATAATTTTTATAGGATAGAAAGAATAAAAATATAATTTTTATATGAGTGGCAAAGTAAAAATATGATTTTTATATATTGAACATCGAAGTAAAAATATGATTTTTATATATTGAACATCGGATTAAAAATATGATTTTTATATATTGAACTTCGAATTAAAAATATGATTTTTATATATTGAACTTTGAATTAAAAATATGATTTTTATATATTGAATAGCAAAGTGAAAATTCGATTTTTACATAGGTAGTAAATGCGGGCAACGAAGGTAACGAAAAGGCGAGAACGAAGAAGATTTTTATCAAAGAAGAGTCAAGATGATTGGATAGCTATCGGTGAGAATTTCTCACTCTTCAATTTCATTTCTAGTTATATTTATATACTAGGATGCAGACGGTGCTTAGTAGCACCCGACACAATCGTCCACAGACCATGGACTTGTTTGTTTGGTTGCATAGATTAGTTGATGATTTGATTTGAATTGAATTATTTGGTGAAATGAATTGATTTGATTGATGTGTGAATGGCTTGGGCCTTCACTAGACCGGGGATAAGGCTAGGCCTTGTCCCGTTTCTAGTATCGTGCCGTTATGCCGCCGAAATTTTCTAAAATAAGTTAGAAAAATAAACATAGCATTTTATTTAAAGAATGAACTGAATAGAAATTCATATGTTGAAATAAAATGTTTTATCGTTAAAAATATAATTTTTAACGTGAATGTGAATAAATAAATATTCATTTACAAACCAGACGGTTTGTTTATGTACACCTATTTGAAGGACATTGATTGCGTCGATAAATTTTACACATCGCCCAACTGCACGAATAAAATATGTGTTTGATTGTTTGAAACCCCACACGGGTGTTGGGATGAAATTTGAAGTTCACTCATCCTGATTGATTAAATATGTCGATCGATTGATTGACAAACTGTTATAAGCGTTAGATATCTATATTTGATGCTTATACAGTGTAGTGCACCTTGGTTGATGGTTGATTATTTTGCAATGCTATTATATGTGTGTAATGTATGAAAATCCATATAATTAACATTATATGGTAATTGATTGGGCCTAATTCCAATTTGAAAAATAAAGAATATTATAAAATAAAGGTTCATGTGTTGACAATACTCATCCATTGAGATTGGTCATGTGTTGAACGGAATATTTTGATAATAACAACTATTTTGAAAAAGAAATATTTGAAATAGAATATTTGAAGATAGAAATTCATGAAGCCGTGTTGATTAGTTTGACGCCATTTTGACGTGAACGATATGTAAACGATTTCGAAATGAATTGAATTGAAAACGATTTCGAAATGAATTGAATTGAAAACGATTTCGAAATGAATTGAATTGAAAACGATTTCGAAATGAATTGAATTGAAAACGATTTCGAAATGAATTGAATTGAAAACGATTTCGAAATGAATTGAAAGCGAATTGAAATGAATTCAAATTGAATTGAAATTTGAATTGAATAGAAATGAATTTTGAAACGAATTTATAAAGAAGAATTCAATTTTGCTTTGAATTGAAATGGAAGTTGAAATTGCTTTTGAAACGAATTTAAAACTATTTATATAATTCGTTTTGAATAGAAAATCGACGAAATATATATTATATATATTATATATATAATATAATGGCCTGAATAGAACGCGCCGCGCCGCGGCAGTTCGCGAATTTCGACCATTTATTTCAAACGAACATTACGGGAGATCCGACCGTCGGATTCTCCTAAAACCGGAACCGTTGGGTTCGTATCGAAAAGAGCTTTCTAATGAATATTAGAAATTTGAAATCTAACGGTTGGATTTGGAATTATGTCCAAATCAAATTCGAAAAAGGTCGCTGTAAGTGCAGTTCGATAGCCATTGATGGAAATCGACTGTACGGGCCTTGATAAAATTATTAAAAATAGTAATAATTTGTGTAAAATCATAAGAAATGATTTGTGAAGATTTGGGATGAAAAACTCCATATTTGAAAAGATAAAAATAGTTTTTATCGAAATGAACTAGTTTTGAACTAGAAATATAATTCTATTTATTTTTAAGTAAATAAATTGAATTTGAAAAAGGGTTTTAAAAATAACCAGAATTTCCAATGATTGCATTGGAGTGGATTTGAATCGAAATTGTCTTCGGAATATTTCGACGTTGGAATTCGTGATTATATAGGTGTTGTTATGGAAATTTGAAAGATATATATTTATATCGTTATTTCCAATACGGCATTTGTTAGTCGTAGAATTCGATATTGAATATAAGCCGATATATTTTCTATTCAGAGCCTTGTATTGAATATCGAATGTGATTTGGGTTTGTCGTGAATGGTGTCTTCACTAACACTGTTCTTGAACCCAGTTGAGAAATGATTAAATCTTTTTATTTAGATTTAATGAAGTGTACCAATTAAATAATATTTAATTGGAATTGAATTGATATTGATTTTTGGGTTTATCGTGAACAGTGTTTTAAATAACACTCGTTCTTTAACCCGATAATTAATGAATGTGACTTTGGGTTTATCGTGAACCGTGTTTTAAATGACACGGATTCTTTAACCCAGTTAAAGATTAAAACTAAGTGGAGTTTTAATGAATCTTTAAATAGATTGAAAAGATCGAGAATGGAGTATCACCAGTTTTACTCCAAGCGATAGTTAAATCTTTAATTAGGTTTGAACGTGAAATGGTAATTGAATTACCGATAACACTGTGGTGTTAGATATGAAGTACTACCAGTTTTACTTCATGGGATGAATAGGTTGGGATTGGGAAAATAAAATAAATGATTACTTCGGTGTGGTTCGATAATCCCGACTAGTTGGAATTGATATTCAAAGGAGATTAAAGAATAAATTTAAAGAATTTATCTTGGATAAAATTAATGGGAACTTTTTCCCAAAGTATAGGAATATTTGAATAAAAGAATATTCTGAATTGGAATGAGGCGTATGTTGTGTTTGTGTAACACTTTTATAATATATACACGAGTTATTCAGAAAGACCGGGTTTATCCCATTCTGAATAACTGATTCGACGTGGTGTCGAAGATGAAGACGGTGGTCGAAGACCAGAAGTCTTCACGTCGTTTGGGTGGTTACTGATGATCTTGATTGGGCTGTACACCCAAAAAGATGGAAACAGTTAGTGATCGTCCAGACGTGCTTGGAGATCGATGGATATGCGGGGTACTAGGTGCCTCCGGTTTCGTTCAGACCCAGAACGGACTTGTAAATGGACTGTGTGTCTCACATTGGATTTTAGTCCTTGTGATTGATCTCTATTAAATATATATCTGTTTGGCGGCGGAGAATTTATTCTCTTGCTTAACGCCCTTCTCTGAGACGTACGAGCTCAGGGGTTATATATTGATGGATATCAAACGCATGGAGTGAATTGCCTGTGTGGCATGCCTAAGTGGCAATTGATCGAGGCTTCTGTTGAAAAGCAAAGTCTTGTGGTGATGATCAAAGCAAGGCCTTTGTGGCGTAGCTTTGTGTAACGGTTACTTCGCGTGTTTCACACCCGGTATGAACCAAAAACGGGAGACGGACCTCAGGGAGGGCATGCGTTTCTTTCTAATTAGAAGTGGCGTCAGTGGTTTTACACGCCCTGACGAGTTTGACTTATGTGGTTGTTGCTGTTGCGAGGCGCCTCGGATTGATCGGTCGTTCTCGAACCGATGGAGTCATTTGGTTGGCTCACTTACACCCCATAGGGTGGGGAAACGTAGTGTTCAGGCATAATAATCCACATCGGTGGACCGGCCCTGACGATCCAAGGGGCAGTTGCGGCTGTTCCTGAGACACGGGCTAGAGCGTCTCGAATCGGTTGAGGACTATCTTTTGCCTCGGTTCATAGATGGAAATCCAATTTCCAAATACGTGACATTTGCGGTTTTATTTGTAAACCTATATATGGCGACATAGTGGCATGGGACGTTCATGTCGCCTATGATTGATACTTATGATTTGAAGTTGTTTTATACACTATGCACTTATAATAGTATCAAATGATTTGTTTTAAACGTATCAAGCATTCTTTGGCTGTTATAAGGGAAAACCCTATTCCCCGGCTTGCGTTGCATTGTGTGATAGGACCTGGGTCTTATAACAGCTTCATTTTTCTTTATTTAGCATTGCGCTGTTTGTTTTATGCACTGGTATTCTTGGGAGGAAACCTGTTCCGTGTTATACGGCGTGGTCCCTTGATTTACCTAACTTGAAAATAAAGATAAATAACTGTTTTAGTTCTCACACCAGTCACATGACTGACCTGGAGTTTATTGTTTTAACCTAAACTCTGGGTGCTCCTATTTTCCGCACGAGCAGCTAGTAGTTTTGGTTTTGCAGATTTATATTCACAGGATCCTGGTTTACAGCTGGAACGATATCCGGAAAGCTTTGTATCCATATATCTCCTTCTAGTTGTGTATTGTATTATTTTCCGCTGCTATGTATTTAAATGTAATTTAAATCTCTGATATTTCTGTGTAATATTCATTTATACTCTGTATATTCTTGTAATCTGATGCATGGTTGTAATATACAATGAAAGGTTCTTCTGTTTGTGTTCTGATTTGTCTTGTCCTCACAGTAATTCGTTCTTTCTCATCTCTTCGGAGATCGGGGAAGTTTCGGGTCGTTTCATTTGGTATCAGAGCTTTGGTTTACCAAGCTCAGAGAACAAGGCACATTAGAACCATACGAAAGAATTCATCAGATATTGGATTAGTAATATCCAATTAGAATGACTCGTTAGAGATGGGACCAGTGGTATCCTAGAACGAGTGTGAAGAGTATATTTTTAAAATGAAAACAAATTTTGTTTTGAAAATTTAAATCAATTATTCGTATTTGGTTATTTATTTATATTGATGTGGACAATCCAGTATATATAGATTTTGCGTATACGTCTGATCCGCGTGTATTCGAAGTTTTAATATATTGGATAGATATAGCATCACACTCTAGTCGCCCGAAGATGATATTGATGATAGCTATCGCATCATCAACATTTATGTTCGAGGTTCGAAGGTGTGATTTTCTATATATTTCCATTAGACTGGTGTGAGAACCAAAACTAATATAGCTAGAATACATTGTTGTGATTTGGCACCAAAGCATGATTTTTTGTATATGTATCAAATTATGAATTTGAAACGTTAAATTCACTAATTGATTGATGTTTGTGTTGTTTGTTCATTTGTTTGCTAATTTTGAACCATTATGCCTAATCGAACCAAATATTGAATTATATTGAAAATTGGTCGCATTTGCTTGCATATGCATGTACTTACATTGAACAGGTCATAGCAAGGAGGCTAGAGCCAGAGAATAAAATTTGTTTGCCCGACAAATAGGTACATGTTTACTACATAATTTACTGTTTTGTTTGGGTGATGATGATTTTATGAGCCTATTGGCTAGCCGCTTGGCTTTTTCTTTTTCTTTTTGAGATCTGAAGGACCGGTGAAGCTATTTGAAATTCCCCGATGCTCCCGGTGCAGGGGAGATTATGGCGAAATTTTTCGAAAATTTAGGGTGTTAGCCAAATTTTTGAAAATTTGAAAATTCTCAGAAACTGAAAAGTTGGAGAATGGAAGCCAGATCGAACGTAGAACTGAATAATCAAACCACTTTCGACTTTGTTCCTTTTCGGGGACGAAAAGTTTTAAGTGGGGGAGATTGTAATAACACGAAAATCTGGGCCAGTTTAAAATTTTTATTTTGGCAATTTTGGCGAAGTATGAATATTTAAAATGAATTATTTTAAATAAAATCAACGGAAAATTTATTTTGAATATAAATAGAACGTATATATTATATACGTCGTCGTTAGAATATAAATATTTATATATAATTATAAATAGAATTGAAAATGGCGCGGTAGTTCGATAATTCGATTTCAAACTTCAATTGAATGTACCGGGTGCAAAACAATCCGGATTTTAGTGAAACCAAAAATAATGGAATCTAATTGATAATATCTTTCTATCGAATCCGAAAAATCAAAATTTCGTAGCGGGAATCAAAAGATATGTCCAGTTGAAAATTCTGAATAGTCGCTATGGAATTCAGGCCCTTAAAAATAGACATTTTGCAAACGACCTCGGATTTCGACGAAACCACTTTTGTTGGATCCGTGATGTCAAATTATTGCTAGATTCCAAGTTTCATAATTTTTCGAATCAATTTGTGAGTGTGGCAAAGGAAAACGCGTTTGACCAGTTTCAGTTGATTTTAATCGACTGGAAATCGGCCATTTTTCATACGGTCTCAGAATTCGACGAAACTAGTTTTGTTAGGACCGTATCGTCAATACGAAGCTAGAAAATATTTTTCTGGAATTTTTCTAGTTAGTATGTGACCCCGGTAATTTGAAATGTACGTTTAAAATTCAATATAATGATTTAAATGTAAGTTTAACGGAAATTGATTGTAATAGCCGAATCGGCTTGCGATACATATCCCATTGTGCTCGGAACGGGGGTAAAACGCTAGGGGCGACAGTCGGTGGGCTTGATTTCGAGTACGTGTTAAAAAGTTACCTTTTTGCAATTAAAAACAATAAAATATTTAAATATAAATCCTCCCCTTTATCTCCCTCCCATCGTTGACTTCTCAGAAAAAAAAACAAAAAAAAAACCGAAGCTCCTCCCCCGATGCCCCTCGACCTCGTGTCCAACGCGAGGAGCGCCGCTGCCGTCGCCGTTTGCAGGCGAGCCCCCCCTCCATTCGTCGAACGCCGCTCCGGCGATATGCCCCCTTCCCTCGCGACACCCTCTCTCCTCTCTCTTGTTACCAAACGCAAGATCCAAACCCTAAACCATTTTAGCCGCCGCCCACCACACTTTAGAACACCGCCACTTCCTTGGCCCACCTATGGCCAGCGCCGCACCACCAACCACCTCCAAGCCCTCAGCCTAGCTGAAAGAAGGAAAAACACTGTAAGCATTTCCCTTTATTTTTATAGCCAATATGATTTCTAAGTTATAAAAAAAAAATCTGATCTTTTTTTGTTTTGTTTTAGAAAATATAGGATTTGTCGATATAAAAAGGAATTATTTTTACACGATAAAAAGGAATGATCTTTACATAAACAATTGAAAGTTCAGTTTTTTTTTTATAAATGAAAGTTTAGATTTTTAAACAATAGCAAGTTTAGATTTTTAATATAGGAAATTTTGGATTTTTAAAACAATAAAAAAGATGAGATTTTTAACTCAACAAAGCTATGATTTTGTTTAGCGAGAAGATTGGATTTTTGTTAGCAAAAGGATATGGGTTTTAAAGGTATAAAAATATGGCTTTTATCATATGTGAAGAATAAAAATATAATTTTTATAGGATAGAAAGAATAAAAATATAATTTTTATATGAGTGGCAAAGTAAAAATATGATTTTTATATATTGAACATCGAAGTAAAAATATGATTTTTATATATTGAACATCGAATTAAAAATATGATTTTTATATATTGAACTTCGAATTAAAAATATGATTTTTATATATTGAACTTCGAATTAAAAATATGATTTTTATATATTGAATAGCAAAGTGAAAATTCGATTTTTACATAGGTAGTAAATGCGGGCAACGAAGGTAACAAAAAGGCGAGAACGAAGAAGATTTTTATCAAAGAAGAGTCAAGATGATTGGATAGCTATCGGTGAGAATTTCTCACTCTTCAATTTCATTTCTAGTTATATTTATATACTAGGATGCAGACGGTGCTTAGTAGTACCCGACACAATCGTCCACAGACCATTGACTTATTTGTTTGGTTGCATAGATTAGTTGATGATTTGATTTGAATTGAATTGTTTGGTGAAATGAATTGATTTGATTGATGTGTGAATGGCTTGGGCCTTCACTAGACCGGGGATAAGGCTAGGCCTTGTCCCGTTTCTAGTATCGTGCCGTTATGCCGCCGAAATTTTCTAAAATAAGTTAGAAAAATAAACATAGCATTTTATTGAAAGAATGAACTGAATAGAAATTCATATGTTGAAATAAAATGTTTTATCGTTAAAAATATAATTTTTAACGTGAATGTGAATAAATAAATATTCATTTACAAACCAGACGGTTTGTTTATGTACACCTATTTGAAGGACACTGATTGGGTCGATAAATTTTACACATCGCCCAACTGCACGAATAAAATATGTGTTTGATTGTTTGAAACCCCACACGGGTGTTGGGATGAAATTTGAAGTTCACTCATCCTGATTGATTAAATATGTCGATCGATTGATTGACAAACTGTTATAAGCGTTAGATATCTATATTTGATGCTTATACAGTGTAGTGCACCTTGGTTGATGGTTGATTATTTTGCAATGCTATTATATGTGTGTAATGTATGAAAATCCATATAATTAACATTATATGGTAATTGATTGGGCCTCATTCCAATTTGAAAAATAAAGAATATTATAAAATAAAGGTTCATGTGTTGACAATACTCATCCATTGAGATTGGTCATGTGTTGAACGGAATATTTTGATAATAACAACTATTTTGAAAAAGAAATATTTGAAATAGAATATTTGAAGATAGAAATTCATGAAGCCGTGTTGATTAGTTTGACGCCATTTTGACGTGAACGATATGTAAACGATTTCGAAATGAATTGAATTGAAAACGATTTCGAAATGAATTGAATTGAAAACGATTTCGAAATGAATTGAATTGAAAACGATTTCGAAATGAATTGAATTGAAAACGATTTCAAAATGAATTGAATTGAAAACGATTTCGAAATGAATTGAATTGAAAACGATTTCGAAATGAATTGAAAGCGAATTGAAATGAATTCAAATTGAATTGAAATTTGAATTGAATAGAAATGAATTTTGAAACGAATTTATAAAGAAGAATTCAATTTTGCTTTGAATTGAAATGGAAGTTGAAATTGCTTTTGAAACGAATTTAAAACTATTTATATAATTCGTTTTGAATAGAAAATCGACGAAATATATATTATATATATTATATATATAATATAATGGCCTGAATAGAACGCGCCGCGCCGCGGCAGTTCGCGAATTTCGACCATTTATTTCAAACGAACATTACGGGAGATCCGACCGTCGGATTCTCCTAAAACTGGAACCGTTGGGTTCGTATCGAAAAGAGCTTTCTAATGAATATTAGAAATTTGAAATCTAACGGTTGGATTTGGAATTATGTCCAAATCAAATTCGAAAAAGGTCGCTGTAAGTGCAGTTCGATAGCCATTGATGGAAATCGACTGTACGGGCCTTGATAAAATTATTAAAAATAGTAATAATTTGTGTAAAATCATAAGAAATGATTTGTGAAGATTTGGGATGAAAAACTCCATATTTGAAAAGATAAAAATAGTTTTTATCGAAATGAACTAGTTTTGAACTAGAAATATAATTCTATTTATTTTTAAGTAAATAAATTGAATTTGAAAAAGGGTTTTAAAAATAACCAGAATTTCCAATGATTGCATTGGAGTGGATTTGAATCGAAATTGTCTTCGGAATATTTCGACGTTGGAATTCGTGATTATATAGGTGTTGTTATGGAAATTTGAAAGATATATATTTATATCGTTATTTCCAATACGGCATTTGTTAGTCGTAGAATTCGATATTGAATATAAGCCGATATATTTTCTATTCAGAGCCTTGTATTGAATATCGAATGTGATTTGGGTTTGTCGTGAATGGTGTCTTCACTAACACTGTTCTTGAACCCAGTTGAGAAATGATTAAATCTTTTTATTTAGATTTAATGAAGTGTACCAATTAAATAATATTTAATTGGAATTGAATTGATATTGATTTTTGGGTTTATCGTGAACAGTGTTTTAAATAACACTCGTTCTTTAACCCGATAATTAATGAATGTGACTTTGGGTTTATCGTGAACCGTGTTTTAAATGACACGGATTCTTTAACCCAGTTAAAGATTAAAACTAAGTGGAGTTTTAATGAATCTTTAAATAGATTGAAAAGATCGAGAATGGAGTATCACCAGTTTTACTCCAAGCGATAGTTAAATCTTTAATTAGGTTTGAACGTGAAATGGTAATTGAATTACCGATAACACTGTGGTGTTAGATATGAAGTACTACCAGTTTTACTTCATGGGATGAATAGGTTGGGATTGGGAAAATAAAATAAATGATTACTTCGGTGTGGTTCGATAATCTCGACTAGTTGGAATTGATATTCAAAGGAGATTAAAGAATAAATTTAAAGAATTTATCTTGGATAAAATTAATGGGAACTTTTTCCCAAAGTATAGGAATATTTGAATAAAAGAATATTCTGAATTGGAATGAGGCGTATGTTGTGTTTGTGTAACACTTTTATAATATATACACGAGTTATTCAGAAAGACCGGGTTTATCCCATTCTGAATAACTGATTCGACGTGGTGTCGAAGATGAAGACGGTGGTCGAAGACCAGAAGTCTTCACGTCGTTTGGGTGGTTACTGATGATCTTGATTGGGCTGTACACCCAAGAAGATGGAAACAGTTAGTGATCGTCCAGACGTGCTTGGAGATCGATGGATATGCGGGGTACTAGGTGCCTCCGGTTTCGTTCAGACCCAGAACGGACTTGTAAATGGACTGTGTGTCTCACATTGGATTTTAGTCCTTGTGATTGATCTCTATTAAATATATATCTGTTTGGCGGCGGAGAATTTATTCTCTTGCTTAACGCCCTTCTCTGAGACGTACGAGCTCAGGGGTTATATATTGATGGATATCAAACGCATGGAGTGAATTGCCTGTGTGGCATGCCTAAGTGGCAATTGATCGAGGCTTCTGTTGAAAAGCAAAGTCTTGTGGTGATGATCAAAGCAAGGCCTTTGTGGCGTAGCTTTGTGTAACGGTTACTTCGCGTGTTTCACACCCGGTATGAACCAAAAACGGGAGACGGACCTCAGGGAGGGCATGCGTTTCTTTCTAGTTAGAAGTGGCGTCAGTGGTTTTACACGCCCTGACGAGTTTGACTTATGTGGTTGTTGCTGTTGCGAGGCGCCTCGGATTGATCGGTCGTTCTCGAACCGATGGAGTCATTTGGTTGGCTCACTTACACCCCATAGGGTGGGGAAACGTAGTGTCCAGGCATAATAATCCACATCGGTGGACCGGCCCTGACGATCCAAGGGGCAGTTGCGGCTGTTCCTGAGACACGGGCTAGAGCGTCTCGAATCGGTTGAGGACTATCTTTTGCCTCGGTTCATAGATGGAAATCCAATTTCCAAATACGTGACATTTGCGGTTTTATTTGTAAACCTATATATGGCGACATAGTGGCATGGGACGTTCATGTCGCCTATGATTGATACTTATGATTTGAAGTTGTTTTATACACTATGCACTTATAATAGTATCAAATGATTTGTTTTAAACGTATCAAGCATTCTTTGGCTGTTATAAGGGAAAACCCTATTCCCCGGCTTGTGTTGCATTGTGTGATAGGACCTGGGTCTTATAACAGCTTCATTTTTCTTTATTTAGCATTGCGCTGTTTGTTTTATGCACTGGTATTCTTGGGAGGAAACCCGTTCCGTGTTATACGGCGTGGTCCCTTGATTTACCTAATTTGAAAATAAAGATAAATAACTGTTTTAGTTCTCACACCAGTCACATGACTGACCTAGAGTTTATTGTTTTAACCTAAACTCTGGGTGCCCCTATTTTCCGCACGGGCAGCTAGTAGTTTTGGTTTTGCAGATTTATATTCACAGGATCCTGGTTTACAGCTGGAACGATATCCGGAAAGCTTTGTATCCGTATATCTCCTTCTAGTTGTGTATTGTATTATTTTCCGCTGCTATGTATTTAAATGTAATTTAAATCTCTGATATTTCTGTGTAATATTCATTTATACTCTGTATATTCTTGTAATCTGATGCATGGTTGTAATATACAATGAAAGGTTCTTCTGTTTGTGTTCTGATTTGTCTTGTCCTCACAGTAATTCGTTCTTTCTCATCTCTTCGGAGATCGGGGAAGTTTCGGGTCGTTTCATATATCCTCAAAATTCATTAAAATTTTCTAAAATAAAAATTTTAAATTGGTTCAGAATTTGCGGGTTGTTACACCTTCAAAACAGCCCACCCGCACTCCTTCTTCCCCCATACAGAGAACGCAAGCTCCAGTACCCATTCCTCCTTCGTTTCCACAACTTCAAGCTTCCATCTCTCCATCTCTACTCCACGAAATCCTACGAAACTGCCACCATTCACCTTCTCTTTGAAATCTCCATCTTCCCAACCCCTTAAATCCCAACTCGTCGCCCCCATGGAAATCCCCTTTTTCAGCCCATAACGCATGGCTATAGGAAGACAACGACACCAATTTGCCCCGAGACTCACAAAAACTTGCAACAGATGCTATACACTCCATTGAATCCAAAAACAATCACCAAACCTTGCAACGATTCTTGTATTAATCATAAATCACAACCGTAAACAACAACCTATACTGTGTATGTTTTCCAGCGAATGGAAACTTCACTGAAGCCTTCAAAACCCATCTCAGATCGAACAGCTTTCTCGTGTGAATCTAAACATATGTAGTTTGAGATTTATAGAATTTATTTTGAATTGATTTGATTTTTGGAAGTCATGAAATTTTGATTTGAGAAAGAAAATGAATGGCGGCACATTTTCGTTGACTGTTGAAGTAAGAAGTTAGGTTTAGGGAATGGAGTGATGTATTTATAGTGTAAGGAAAATATCTAGATATTTTGTAATTGATTAATTTATTCATTTTTAATCAATTTCCTATTTCTATTCGTCTTTAAAAATCCTTATGATCATGTACAATCTTCTAAAATCATGGAAATGGACACGTAGCTAGAGTTTGACATTGCGGACCCAACGAAACTAGTTTCGTCGAATTCCGACTCCGTTTGCTCACACAACGTATTTTAAACCGTCTAAATACTGATTGTTTTTCACTCTAAACTTCCATACGGCCAGACACTGACTCTAAAAATCACAGAAATTGAAATCTAACAATAATTTAACATTGTGGATCCAACAAAATTAGTTTCGTCGAATTCTGAGGTCGTTTGCAAAACTGGCTTTTTTAAAAGCTCTAAATAACCCTTTTAAATATATAAATTTATTTAAAAAAATTAAATTTAATATTTTAAAATAAATATTATCGTATATATTCACAACAGAATATCATACAGCTCTAGAATATTCCTATATGAATTTCCAGCTTGATATTTCAAATCCCGATTAAATCGATATTCGATTTATAATGAAATTCCTTTTTAAAATATAAATAATTCCTTTATAAATTATAAAGGAATTCCACAACGACTTTTCTAAAATTTGATTTGGACGTAAATAAAAATCTACCTGACGAAACCTAGATTTTTCTCTTCCATTAGAAAAATATACTCCACCAGCTCCACACGTTTCTTGTTTCACAGAAATCCGATTTAAAACGAACCCTGTACATTCAGTTAAAGTTCAAATCGCCAAATAAAGAACTACCACGCCCTTTCAAGCTAGATTTTAATTATAATATTATTATACGTTCAAACTTCGTTTATATAATATATTCGTTATTCAAATTCAAATTTCAAACTGAATTTTATACATTTTGAATTGTCTAATTCACGCCATATCGCCATTTCAACCCATTCTGATTATTTCAGAATTAAATATATTATTTAATTATTATATTAATTAAATATTCAATATTATTTTCTTAACGACCATTAAATCCTCTAAATCACTATTTTAAATAATTAAATAAATTAATTATTATATCGTTGAAAATGCGGGTCATTACATTCTTCCCCACTTAAAATAATTTCGTCCTCGAAATTGCTAAGGTAGAGGATGACCCTACCTACTGGTTAAAAATTATTTGTTTACTCCTTAACTCTAGTTCCACTGTACCAATTAATTTCGATTAAAATATTAATTAATTCTTATCAATGAAAATTTTCAAAAATCCTAAAAATTTTCTAACGCCTTAACTCTTCGAAAAATTTCGCCAGCACCTCCTTTGTACGGGGTTACCGGAAAAATTCAAACCTTGCCACACAGGCCCTCTCCTATCCAAAAGAAAATCAAACAACCAAGCGGCTTGCCAATTCGGCTCATAATCCCAAACTCATATATAGAATAAACTTGTACCTTTTTGTCGGGCATATCATTATATCCTTACCATCTGTTACCAATTCAGCACATACCAGTGCCATTTCAATCAAACTCAAATCACTTTTATTTCCAACACAACCATTCGCTTATACCTAAGTCGAATTCCATTCAAATTCCAATATCAATTCTTAACTCATCAATTCAATTCCATTCGAGATTATATTTAACTTTGTCTAAGTTAAATTCAATTTTATTTATCCACTTTCATTATTTTAATCTATTTAACTTCATAAGTTAAATTTAAATTCCAGAATTTTAAATTCCTGGGTCTATTTCAAACCAATTTGAAATCACAATACCAATTCAAAACATTTGAATTTCTAAACAACTTGTTTCTCTCAAAACAATTAAAAAATAATCCTTGGTAGTAATCCGTCACTAAGAAACTCAAAAATGACACTGATGATGTGTACACCATCATCAGAATTATTTCCCAGCGATCGAAGTGAGTTCAATACTATATCACTTCCAGATTGAAAACATTTTCAAAATCTCCCAGGAACTTAAAATTTCCTTATTTTAATTCCAAATTCTAATTTAAATTCAAATTTAATTCATCTTATTTCATATACTTTACTTATATGAATCCTGCTTAGTTATTTATAACCATTTCACCTTTTTATAATCTCTTTCGATTATAATAACAACCAACACAACCAATATACTATATTATTTCCAATATAGATACCAAAATATAACTTAGGTAAAATTATTCCATTTATCCTCTTTTCAAAACATATCATGACGGTTCATCGTATTTGAGTGTTTAGAAGCTCCTACCGATACAGTGGATCAAACTGATCGACCAAAACACATAAACAACTCAACTAATAAATCTCCACAATATAAAATTTTTTTATATTGAATAACAAATACATTCACTTTTATATATAAACTCAAACTCGATCTAGGGTATTACTAACCCAATCTCTACTGAGTCACGCCACAGAGCCAAGGTAATTCACTTAACCTTAAGCTCTGATACCAACTGTAGTGACCCGACGATCCGGTAGAATTTGAGCTGACTTAATAACACAAGTCCAACTCAAATTGAATTGGAAACCAGGAAACTAATAGAAAGAAAACAGAGGGTGAGAATAGATAAGATCGAAACTTATGGAGTAGAAGAAGAAGAAGAAGAACATCACCATCAGAGTAAACACGAAACTCATAGCGGAAAGAATAAAATATAACATAACTTTTGAAATACAAACAGTATATGTATACAATAACATTGCAGAGTACAACACTTACAACAACAGCAAAAATAAATAATAGCTATATAAAATCCTGAAGCCTCCTGCTCTAGCTCTTCAAGTATCTGCAAATCCTAACTACTTGACTTCCCGTACAAAATTGGGCACACAAGAGTTTAGGGAAAACAAAAAATAAATAAACTCCGGGTCAGTCATGGGACTGGTATGAGTAAAATAGTTTAAAACAGTTTGAACAAGCAAAACGATATCTCATAAGACCACGCCGTATAACGGAACGGGTTTTTCCCTTATGAGAATCCAAAATATCTTTATATCAAAAACCTTTTGATATTATAATAATGCCTATCAACCACAATATAATAATCATCTAGCAGAAACGCTTTCATCTCACGTTCTACATATATAGTATAAAATCAAAACCGCAAGCACGTATTGGGTAATGGATTTCCAACTATGACAAGGTATGGAACCACCTTCCGATCAGTGTACTCTAGGAACGATACACTAGAGTTCAACAAGAACATCTTGCACCTCAGCCACACATGACCGACCACTCATTTCGCTTGAGTGTATCGAATGTATATCACCAATGGTTGGGATCAGCAACCGTTTCCCCGTATACATATATATATATATACATATATATATATATATATATATATATATATATATATATATATGGGACAACATTGATAGATTAAAGAAGCAAATGAATATTCTCTAGATAGGTGATTATACACCCTACTTCGGAGCGACTGACTTAGTCTTGCTGCCTGCTCGATTTTTGTCATTTACCGGATGTTGAGGCCAGAGGCTACGACTACTTTCCATTCATTGATAACACAATCACTTTGAATGCCACATTGTCAAATCCGTTAATCACTAATTGATTTGCACAAATATTCTGGATATTATGCTAAGGGAATAAATCCGTTGCCACCATATATATTTGTACAATCCAATCATATTCGATCATGGGAAATACTCTGTTAGACACTCGTCCATATACGTTCTTTCTGGGACTGAACGAAACCGAAGGCACTATTCAGTACATCCATCCCAGGTAATCTTTACCTAGGACTTATACAACAACCCTTGCACTTTACTCCGTCTTCAATTTCCTTTGGCATATATGATTCGCAACGCTTATGCCAATACGGAGTGGTTCTTTGGATATCCAACCAGTCTTTACATATTAACAACGTAAATATGGTCAAACTTGATAGTCTGTGATTTAACTATCAAATGAAAACATGTCGGTGTATAAACAAGGATCTTATTTCCAAATGGAAATATCGATCCAATCATCAAACATATATATATATATTCACATTTCCTTATTTTCTATGTCTAGAAAATATACGTTATTAACACCAGAAAACATTTCCATAGCTTATTTACGTATCACTATCCTTCCACAGCTATCAGCCCCTAACTGTAGACTATTATGAGAACAATTCTCTAAGTATAAACCCCAAAGACCGAAACCAACATCAGATCGATACTCAGAAAACTATTCAGGTTAACTAATCTCTAGTCAGTTTCTAATTTTGCTTAACTCTATTTTTTTGACTTTATTCGGTTAACTCTATTTGATTAACTCTAACTGGTTAACTCAAACTCGGTTAACTCTAATTGATTAACTCTACTGATTAACTCTAACTGGTTAACTCAACTTCGAATTTCTTATATTCTATTAACTCCTTTTAATAACGTTTATCCATTTATAAAGATTTACTTTTAGTAACGGTTCTTCACTTTAAAATGTCCTTTTTATAACGTTTCTCCACTTATAAAGATTTCCTTTATATAACATCCTATTCTGTTATAAATAATTTCCTTTTTAATTCTATTTATTTTCTAAATAAATATTCCTTTATTACTTCACTTCTATTCATTAGATCCTCGTTATAAATTGGTAAGTGAATAAATTTCTCAGTGTTAATCCTGAAGGCCGAAACCAACATCAGATCAACACTTTGAAATCTACTCAACTCAATCTTCGTAGAACAGGTTCCAACTACTCAAAAACCATACCCTATCCTCTTTAACATTTTTAAATCGATTATACTTATTTTCAAATAAATATCTCTTTTATAAAATCCTATGATCTTATAAATATTTCATTTTCAATATACGTTTCGAAATTCCCTCTTTCTATATTCCAGTATTTCTTATGGTATTTAAATACCCAATCACAGTGGTCAATATCATCCAACATATACAATCAATAACAAATTATACATCACAGCATATATCACAATATATGAAAACAGTAAAAATAAAGGTTGAGGAATCCATCCTCTAACCTATTTCCCTGCATCACAGATGTTAAACCATATAATTACCTTCAACTTCATTTCAATATTAAAGTTTCTGATAAACAACATCAATATATATATATAATGGTTTATATATATATATAATTTCAACTAACTGACTAGCAGTTCGATCAACCAAATTAACACACAGCAATCGACAGATACATTATCAGTTCTACGAATATGTTATACAAATATAACTGTTCAGAGTTGGTGAGTTTTACTCACTTTGGCAGTTCATCGTTAAAGAACGATAAACTGTTTTGTTTGATTTGAATCAAACAATTTATTTCACCATAAATTGTAACAAGCTCGAATCCACTCCCAGTCAGTTCCATTGTGGAGCTCTCATCTATACGATCCTAACGTAACCAGTTTCACTGAATTTCGTTTCCATATGACAAAGTCACGATGTTTTAAAGTTAGCGTACATTTTATATAACTAAAACATGCATTTAATTACAAATGGGCCAACCTCCTTTAAATTTCAGCCCAACATCCCTTCAAAACAGCCCACCCACACTCCTTCTTCCCCCATACAAAGAACACAAGCCCCAGTACCCATTCCTCCTTCACTTCCACGAATTCAAGCTTCCATATCTCCATCTCTACTCCACGAAATCCTACGAAACTACCACCATTCACCTTCTCTTCGAAATCTCCATCTTCCCAACCCCTTAAATCCCAACTCATCGACCCCATGGAAATCCCATTTTTCAGCCTATAACGCACGGCTATAGGAAGACCACGACACCAATTTGCCCGGAAACTCACAAAAACTTGCCAACAGATGCTATACACTCCATTGAATCCAAAAACAATCACCAAACCTTGCAAAGATTCTTGTATTGATCATAAATCACAACCGTAAACAACAAACCCATACTATGTATGTTTTCTAGCGAATGGAAACTTCACCGAAGACTTCAAAACCCATCTCAGATCGAACAGCTTGCTTGTGTGAATCTAAACATATGTAGTTTGAGATTTATAGAATTTATTTTGAATTGATTTGATTTTTGGAAGTCAAGAAATTTTGTTTGAGAAAGAAAATGGACGGCGGCACATTTTCGTTGACTGTGGAAGTAAGAAGTTAGGTTTAGGGAATGGAGTGATGTATTTATAGGTAAGGAAAATATCTAGATATTTTGTAATTGATTATTTTATTCATTTTTAATCAATTTCCTATTTGTATTCGTCTTTAAAAATCCTTATGATCACGTACAATCTTCTAAAATCATGGAAATGGACACGTAGCTAGAGTTTGACATTGCGGACCCAACGAAACTGGTTTCGTCAAATTCCGACTCCGTTTTCTCACACATCGTATTTTAAACCGTCTAAATACTGACTGTTTTTCTCTCTAAGAATCCATACGGCCACACACTGACTCTAAAAATCAAAGAAATTGAAATCTAACAATAATTTAACATTGCAGACCCAACAAAATTAGTTTCGTCGAATTCAGAGGTCGTTTGCAAAACTGGCTTTTTTTAAAGCTCTAAATAACCCTTTTAAATATATAAATATATTTAAAAACAAATAAATTTAATATTTTAAAATAAATATTAACATATATATTCACAACAGAATATCATACAGCTCTATAATATTCTTATATGAATTTCCAGCTTGATATTTCAAATCCCGATTAAATTGATATTCGGTTTATAACTAAATTCCTTTTTAAAATATAAATAATTCCTTTATAAATTATAAAGGAATTCCATAGCGACTTTTCTAAAATTTGATTTGGAGGTTAATCAAAATCTACCCAACGAAATCCAGATTTTTCTCTTCCATTAGAAAAATATACTCCACTAGCTCCACACGTTTCTTGTTTCACAGAAATCCGATTTAAAATGAACCCTGTACATTCAGTTAAAGTTCAAATCGCCAATTAACGAACTGCCACGCCATTTCAAGCTCGATTTTAATTATAATATTATTATATGATCAAACTTCGTTTATATAATATATTCATTATTCAAATTTCAAACTGAATTATATACATTTTGAATTATCCAGTTCACGCCATATCGCCATTTCAGCCCATTCTGATTATTTCAGAATTAAATATATTATTTAATTATTATATTAATTAAATATTCAATATTATTTTCTTTAACGACCATTAAATCTTCTAAATCACTATTTTAAATAATTAAACAAATTAATTATTATATCGCTGAAAATGCGGGTCATTACAAGAATACATGTTGTAATTTAAGATCTAGAATTGGGACATATTTTATATGACGATTAATGAATTGGAAGAAAGGAATATGTGACTTAGGCCTGAAAAACCTATATTAAAATAGGGATTACTATTAATGTGAATATGCCTAATTTGGATTTTTGGATAATGGACATATGCGGTAATCAGAGGCTATAATTTGGCATAATTTGTATTGTGCATCATGATTTTGGGGTTTCTAAAGAATATTCTGTATTGTGCAAATTTAACTAATATTTGGGGCATATGTTATACTGTGAATTATGACCTTAATTTGGGCATGTTATATTAGGATTAGTTTTATGATTAGGCAAGATATGTCAATAGAACTTTAAGGGATGATTAAATCTGTTAAATTGCCTAATCTGCTAAATCTGTTGAAACTGAATACGGTAATTTGGGGTATGAAAATCTGTAGGCTCGATCTAAAATTGACCAAAACATGTTAATAGAACTTTGGATAATCTGCTGTAACTTGTAAATAAGTTAGTTTGTTGAACTGGCATAATTAGTCTGATATTGACATAATCTGTAAATGAATACTTTAGCAAAAAATAAGAATGCTGAGACACGAGGTTAGACTCTGTTTACAGTAGAAGCCTGCCCGGACCCAACTGGCTAAACCAGTAATCACAAACTGTCAGTCTAATGCGATAGGTCATTGGCATAAAGATGCTTAGACACGAGGTTAGGTCTGGCTTGTGGCAGAAGTCTGCCCGGAACCGCCTGGCACATCCAGCGGCCACAAGCTATCGACCTAATGTGAGAGGTATATGCATTAATATTTAATTATAGCAATTCTAAGATAAATGTGATACCTAAACTGTGTTGGGTGAATAGGGTTAAAACAACTGGACTGATGAATCTAATAAACCCGTTTCGTAAATCTGTAGGCCCAATACAAGGTTAGGTGAAACAATCTGTAAGTCCGTTAATCTGTATATCTGATCTGTTAGTTTGAAAACTTGTTAATCTATATCTCTGATCCGTTAGTCTGAAATCTTGTTAACCTGTATGTATGATCTAAGAACTAGTTAATCTGAACTTTGTACATCTGAAATCTGTAAGCAAGTTAATCTGAAATCTGTTAGTCTGGGGACACAAGGTTAGGAGGGGTAATTATTTGTGTCATCTGTTGTTTGGGACCCATATTAGTCAGTAACCCTTTTTGGTATCAAAACTATGACCCAACACTAAGAGTGGTCCGGGCACGCTTATTGAAATAATTGTAACAGGTTCACTCTGATAACGGCTTAGGGTGTTGATGGCGCATTCCAACCGGGTCATGTGCGTGCATGGATCCGGTCTGCTCTGAGAATGTAAGACACTGTGACATCTGTAAACAGGTCTGTGTCTATAGGTTGCCACTTTAGGGAGTGATACACCCTTTTGTGGGGCCGGCACAGGGTATTTATGTATTAGGGAGCCGTTCGCTTGGCGTAGCATTTAGGGTACACTTAGTTCTGTCTATTTCTGTTGGGGTACTGTCTGTTTCTGTTGGGGTGGTAACACCTATTTGTTTCTGTGTGGTACCGTCTGTTGGGGTGGTAAAGGCCCATTACTAGTGTATACCTAATTCTAATATTCTGTTTCTGTAGGGATTATTATGTTTCCGTCTTTGATTCTGTTCTTGCTTCTGTTTCCGTACGTCTGTCTCTGTTGGGGTGGTAAGGGCCCACTAGTTGGGGTGGTAAAGGCCCATTATTAGCATTCTATTTCTGTACCGTCTATCTCTGTTTGGGTGGTAAAGGCTCATTACTAGCATCATGTTTCTAAAGAGATAGTTCTGTTTTCTGTTTAGACATTAGGACAACACCTAATTCTGTTATACTAGTATTAGAGGAGAGAAGTGAAAACTAAGTAAGAAGCTTAGCTTAGCCTATATAATTCTGTTTCTTCTGTTAACCTGCTATTCCTGTTACGGTTATCTCTCATCCAGTTTTATTTACATGTCATGGTACTATTATCTGTTTATATGCTGAAAGTCACTGGACTCACCAGACGTATGTCTGACCTAGTTTGTTTCGCCTCTTTTCTTCCTTTCCCCCCTCTCCAGATACTCAGGTTGGTAACGTAGGAGCTTGATTTAGATTTCTCTCTACTTGAAGTGCTAGAAGTGCTTGAAGTATTGCTTGGCTTTGATTGTACCTATTTATGGCATTTTTTGTTGGGGATTATGGCTTTAAAATTACATACTCTGAAGGCTTTTGTACAAGACTGATATTTATGCACTTGAATTCCAATATTGTGGTTTTGAAGGATGTAACCAAACTTAATTTTGTTTCTGCTATAATAAAGTTATAAAATTTTCAAGTACTACTTTATGTACCTGTCTTGTAATATTCTGTTTTGTTTACTTATAATGCTTCATGGAAGTTAATGCATTCCTTTTGTGAGTGACATTAACGGACTTGGGGTGTTACAGCAAGTGGCACCCTATAGCTCGCTCACCCACCGCCAAGATCACCACCGCCTAAATTTGGTTAACCGACCCTAAACCTACATCGGTGCCTCGTATCCTAACTCCATACAATAAACTCAATCACTTTCCTTTTATTTCAAGGCCTAGTGAAAATAAATCGGAGTGCCACTCCTCTTGTTTGATCTAGTTTGACTTTTTTCGTTATCTAGTTTTGGTAGGAATTCGATTTTTACTTTTGTTTAGCTAAAATATTGATTTGTTCAATATCTGAATTTGTATTTGAACTCATTGTAAGATTTGTTGCACCTTGATTTCTCTTTACCTTTGTTCTGTATTGACCGATCAGATAGTACACTTGCAGCCCTGTACCTTAGCCCGATAAACTAGCTTCTCATCCCCCCCTCCCTCTTTGTCTCATAAAAGGAAAAACAAATTTGTTCTTGCACTTATCGATCTCCTTGGTCGCTATCGTGTCACTAGCTAGCTCTTGTGTATCGTACTTGCAACCGAGTGCGTATTCAATCCGTGTTAGAGTTCAAGTTTGTATTCGTGACATTTGTTCATTTCTTGCTTCCCTCTTATACCATGAAAGGTGAGAATCTAAATCACGGTTAATATTTTATGCTTTATATTAACAACGAATAAAATCACGAAAATATTTGGTATATTTTGTGTGTATTTGGTTGATAAATGCTTGAGTTGCTAGTTTAGAATTGTTTGACTAGTTAGCAGTTAATTTCATGAATTTTAGTTGTCAAATTGTTAGTTAATTTAAAAAATTGTTGGTTAATAATGATTTAGCTTTTAATTCTATTCAGGTCGGAAGAAGGTGCATCAGTCCAAGTTTTGATTCCAGTAGAGTAGCGATGCCATTTTTATTTTTAATTAGAACAGAGGCAGAATATTGACAGAATGAAATTGTGTAGAGAAAATGAGGCTAGGGGGCTTGTTTATATAGGATTAGGCAGACGAATCTAGACAGAAATGAGACCGGGTACATCAGAATGAACCAGGTTCAAAAACTGGGTTTCGGGAGCAGGTCGACCCCCAGGTCGACACTATGGTCAACCTGGTCTGGCCAGGTCGACACGCAGGTCGACACTATGGTCGACCTGACCCCTGGGAGGTCGACACTATGGTCGACCCCCAGGTCGACCTGGTCCATGGGCGGGAATTTTCCCGCCCAGCCTGTTCTGGGATTTTGAATTCGAATTTTCGAGCTGTTTTCGATTCTGAAATTCTCTGAAACTTCGGAGGGCCATATCTCCCTCATACGGACTCCGTTTCTCAAAAACTCGGACTCGTTTTCAAGCAGAATTTCGAGACGAACGCAATGGAGCAACCCGTTTCCCTTGATTCTTATTGTAAATATTAATTATTCTCTGCTTTGTTACTTATACGTTCACAGAAAATACGGGGTGTTACAGTTTGAGTCCATTATTTTCAAAAAGCCTTAATTGATTCTGAGAATTTGAAAGACTATTTCAGGTCAGAAGAGAAGTTCCAAATCAACTTGGTCACCCTAGTCAGCCGCACTCAACTTTCCAATTCCAAGATTCTGGATGGTAAGTTTACACATTTTAATGAAATATCATTGTTTTGGGTAATTGAATTTGGTAAATCTCATTAGACCTTATTTTCTCACTTTTTGGTTAATGAGTAATGAACTTGATTAATTCAATGAACAAGTGTGATACGGTATTCAAAAATGTTGGAACAGATGAGATGATGTCACAAAGGAGTTGGGTGAATATAGTTTTGTAAGTTCTAGCTTCTGCGATTTTTTTAAGGTTAATTTATATTTTTTAGAATGCTGCTTGAGATTGTACATTTTTAATTTTTGGAATTCCGGTTGTTTTTTTGGTATTTGTATGACATGCATAAGGAAGTGTGTGTGTTTATTTATTTATTCATATTTTTACTACTACTACTACTTTGAAAGTAAGTTGGGTTGTTAGTACTGATCAGTTTTGTCTTGTTTGATTGTTCGGTCTACAGATATACTCGGTTCTGTTAAATGCATGACGATATATGTTGATAAAAGCATCTGGAAGCTTGCAAGCGTGGTCGTCAGGTAAGTCATTTCATCATTCTCAGGCTCCTGGTTTTGTTTTTGTGCAATTTTTTTATTGTAGAATAAGACAAGTTATAATGTTGACATGTATATATGTTGATAACCATTGAATCACTTATCAAATAGCATATAACACGGATACAACATTATTATTTATAGGATCATGCATTCTAGTTCATAATTAGTTAACATACATACTATATGTATGAAGAATTTGATAGCAGAACATTCCAATGGATAAATCTCAAACTTGAACATAAATTATGTAACGACCTGCCTTTTTGCCCCACAAAAAATTAAAATAAAGAGCAGTCTATCGTTCCTCCTTGCTATGCTAGCCATCATCTCCGTCAAGTCACGCAAGCCCCTAATCCATTTCATAAATCGAGCCACCGACCAACCCTGACCTTAGACCAGAGACTCCACTAGAGGCCGCCACAAGCCGCGCTGGCTAACGCTAGTTGCAACTAGCTCCACTACTGGTGAACCACAACCACACTCGAATGAGAACCGTTGTCCATTTCCTCAACAAATGGTAAGTTTACTTATGATTAAGATTATTTCAAGCTCGTTACTTTGCATCTCAGCGAGTATAGTTGTTTGTGTGCAATTCGTTTCACTTTTTGGATTAAAGACTTTGGTTCTAGGGGTTGCTGGGTACTGTTTCATCTATATCATGATCGATTTCCTCTTAATAAATCATCATAGTCTCGTTATTCGTGTGCTCTGCCTCGTCCTGTAAAGTCTGTCGCCCCTTACCCCACGATTCACCTTTAACTCGGTAGACAAGAAAACCGTGTCTACATTTTTGTGAAGCGTCGAGGCCAGGCATAACTGTATGCATGTAGTTGTAGTTAGCTTAATTATTGCGGTTGTACATTGTTATACTATTTGGACTTGGGATAAACCATCATAGTCTCGTTATTCATATGCTCTGCATCGTTTTGTAAAGTCTATCGCTCCTTACCCCACGATTCACCTTTAACTCGGTAGACAAGACAACCGTTTCTGCATTTATGTCAAGCGTCGAGGCCAGGCATAATTGTATGCATGTAGTTGTAGTTAGCTTAATTATTGCAATCATACGCTGTTATAGTATTTAGACTTGGGATAAACCATACTTGGTTAATAAGCGAGCTTGCAGTCAGTTTCATGCGGTCCCCACTTCATGCATGTATAATCTTGAATCCGCTGGTTGGTTGTTGGATCTTGGTACCCATGGTCACTTTCAAAGTGGACTGTCACCTTAATCTGTATTGCCATGTTGTCTAAATTGAATTATCTCACCCATAGCATGCATGTGTACTCTTACTTTGTTATCCTACTTGACTTAGCCGCATCACCTGAAATGGCCCGAAAAGCTTAGCCTTTTGCTATCACTGCCGTTTGCGCCTGTTGTCCGCTGTTTATAGGTGAGTTTTATGCTTGCGATTAACTGTGTCCAAGTCTTTTGACTCCGTATAAACTGAAATATGATAACTGGTTCCCCCTTTGGTTTGATCTATTGCGCGAATCGTTGCTTTACACCTTACAGTTTGGCCTACTTGTATTTGTCATGCTATCTAAATCTGGAACACGGTTTTGGGCACTTGGTTGTATATAGTTTCCTGGATTGAATGATATACGTACCCTACTTATGTCATTTTTCCTAGAAACTGAATTGGCTATACAAATCTTCCATTAAGTCTACTTATTCATGGTTGCATGATTCATGGGTTTTTGCATCATTGAGTACTTGTGAACATTTATTTCGTAACAGATTTATTAATAGAATATTCTTTTGTTCCTAGCCGATTAAAGTTGAAATCATAGTTCATATGATCAAATACAAAATGAAATATTTGTAATAATATTGATGAATTGCTTTTAAAAATGTATTGTTGAACCAGTGGTTAAGTTCTTGTGTCTTCCTTTTGGTTGCAGAGATTTGAGTACCCCTGTTGATGATTGGATGCATGATTGCGAAGTCAACGGCAAGTCTCCTTTACACTTCACAATTTACAATTTGCTGCTTATTATTACTGCCAAGTTGTTTATTATGGCTTTGTTAGGTTCTGAACTGTATACTATATAATGAATTTGTTTGCAGTGGGTAGTCCAAAGACCAGCCTTTTCTTTCTTGAGGTTGAAGAACATATTTCTGACTGGGCATCCTTTTCTGGCTTTTAATGTGGAGGATGTCCTTGCCTCGTAAACCATTTCATTTGATTAGTTTGAGAAAATGAATAATACGAGAGGCAGCTTTCTTCACCAACTCTTTTTTCATCATATCTTGTATTGATACCAAAGATACAAGTATAGTTGTTCAGACTTCATAAAACGATGAAATATATATTACTAATGTATGCTTGGATGTATTAGAAAGGTCAAGACATACACAGTCGTCAAAGTTGAATGTACCGAAAGAGAAATAAATCATAACTGCAAATTTATCTATATTTTTGGATATGCTATTTATTTCAGTGTTCATAGTTGATTGATATTAGTTCGATAAATAGACATATATCTATTTATGTGTATGTATGTGTGTATACACATACACATGCATATATATATATATATATATATATATATATATATATATATATATGTGTGTGTGTGTGTGTGTGTGTGTGTGTGTGTGTATGTAATATTTTTGCAGATTAGAATGGGAACAGTGACAAATTACCAATAGATGATGCTAGATTAAATAATTATGTAAATTAAAATCCGTCGCTAATCCCTTGGCAATTAGTAAGTGTTTACCAATGTCTTTTATAAATAATATTTTATTACAAATTATTTATATGTCGGTAAATAGTCGGTATATAAATTAAAATTAAATTAATAAATAAACTTTTATTTTATTATATAATTAGTAAAATGATGGAAAACTGTTGGAAAACTCATTCTAAATTCCGTCGCAAAATCTGACACAATTATTGTCATGGTTTTTACCGACACAGTGTTATGCAGGAAATCCATCGCTAAAGCCAATATAGCGACGGATTAGAAGCGAATACTTCCGCTGCTAAATGTGGTTTTTCTTGTAGTGATCCCATATCCTAATGTGAGCGACTTTTGAAAGGCTTGTTGATATGGCCCTAATGCATGAGGACGACAAGGGAGAAAACAAGGAAGTAAAAGCTGAGGAAACAATTCAAAACAAGAAGGTATGGCCCAAGAAAGGGCAGCTGCAACAACAACAAAAGAAAGGCGAAAAGAATGACAAGGCTAAGGATAAGAGAAAATGTCACAGTTGTGGACGAGAGGGCCACTTAGTCGAGGACTATAAAAGAAGGAAGAAAACTTGCTTCAATTGTGGAGAGGTCGGAAACTTTGATAGGGAGTGCCCGAAGAAACAAGGACCGCAGGGACAAGGTCAAAGGGCAGGAGCTTCTGAAAGGCAGGTGCATGCTCTCGCGACCAGTGCTCCAGATAGAGATAGGAAAATTTCTGTGGAAGGTTTGATTTTTCTTTCCAGTCATCCTGTTAGAACTTTTTTCGATTCTAGCGCTTCACATTCATTTATATCTAGTTCTGTGGTTGAATCTCTGCACTTAAATACTAGTATAGTAGTGAATCCCGTTGTTGTCTCAAACCCCATTGGTGGTTCGTCTCATTTGTCTATGATTTGTTAGGGTTTGAGAATATCTATCTTTGGCGTCGAGTTTCAGTGCGATGCATATGTGCTCGGTTTTATGGGCTATGGGTTGATTCTAGGGATAGATTGGCTAACCGTATAAGGTGCCATTCTAGATTATGAGAGGAGGGTCGTTAGACTTTTAACTTTCCATGGGAAGACCCTCGATATCTCTTGTGACCCACAAGGGTCTGTTATGCTTAGTTTCCTATAGTCTCTAGATGCATCTATTGATGATTTGCAATCTGTTCCAATAGTCCGAGATTATTCTGATGTTTTTGATGAGGTACTGGGCTTACTCCCGAGGCGCGAAATCGATCTTCGTATATACTTGGCAGACATTGCAATGCTAGTTGCATTACCAGTGCGCCACATGACTCTAAGGGAAAGGAGGGAGCTTAGCAAGCAAGTAGGGAAGCCACCTGAGAAAGGGTTTATCAGGCGAAGCATATCTGAATGGGGTGCTCCAGTAGTATTCGCGACTAAGGAGGATGGTCCGTTCGTTTCTGTGTGGAATATGGAGAGTTGAACAAACTCACAAAGAAGAATAGGCACCCACTTCCAAGGATAAATGACTTGTTTGACCAACTTGTTGGTGCCTCGTTATTTTCTCAGTTAGACTTGGCCACGGGGTTTCATCAGTTGAGGGTGGCTGAGGACAGTATAGATAAGACCACTTTTAGGACTTCAGATAGTTTCTTTGAATGGCTAGTTATGCCTTTTGGATTGACGAATGCACCCGCCTGTTTTGTCGATTTGATGAGTTGGGTGTTTTGGAAGTTTCTAAATAAATTTGTCATGGTCTTTGTTGATGATATCTTGATCTTCTCAAAGAGTGAGGAAGAGCATGTCCAACATTTGAGAGAAGTTATGAAAACCCTCTATGCGCATCAGCTTAAGACAAAGTTCTCCAAATGACATTTTTGGAGTAAAGAGGTGAGATTCCTAGGGCATGTGGTTTCTACAGAAGGGATAACAGTGGATCCCGAAAAGGTGGTTGCTGTTCAAGACTGGCATGTTCTGAAAAATACAACAGAGGTGAGAAGCTTTCTTGGATTGCCAGGCTATTATAGGAAGTTCATTAAGGACTTCGCGAAGATATCATCCCTACTCACCAGGCCGACGAAGAAGAATTTGGCATTTTCATGGGATATAGATTGTGATGTTGCTTTCCAACAAATGAAGAGGGCTCTAACAACAACCTCAGTCTTGACTTTTCCTAATGGGAATAAAGTGTTTACAGTTTACACTAATGCATATGGTACAGGGCTTGGTGTGGTTCTAATGCAAGAAGGGAAGGTAGTGTGTTATGGGGGTAGATAGCTAAGAGTCCACGAGAAAAACTACCCTACCCATGATTTAGATCTAGCTGCCATAGTATTCGCGCTTAAGAAATGACATCATTATTTGCTTGGAGATAGGTTCGAGTTGTACACCGATCATAAATCTTTCAAGCATTTGTTCTCCCAGAAGGATCTTAATTTAAGGCAACAAAGGTGGATGGTGTTCCTAGCTTCTTATGATTTCGAGATTGCTTATACCCCTGGCAAGGGTAACGTGGTGAAAGATGCACTGAGTAGGTAGAGAATGGCCTTAAGTCCTCTGTTTGTGGAAAGGAAAAGCATGGAGTTCATATCGGCTTTTGATTTTAGAATCTCCACTGAGTTATTGCCTGGTTTGTTTGCATCACTAGAGATTTGACCTACTCTTGGATTGGATAGAAGCCTCGTAGCGAGATGATCCACATATTTTAGAAAACTTGGATAGGCTTAGTAAAGGGGAGACTTCTAGTCACCTCAATAGATATTCCATTGACGAAAAAGGGTGGTTGCGACGAGATGGGAGGCTTTGTGTTCCTCAACTGGAAGTTTGTTAAAGGCAGTCCTAGAAGAAGCCCATCATTCTAAGATGACTATTCATCTAGGTGGTGATAAATGTATAGGGACATGAAGAGGGTTTTCTTTTGGGCTAGGATGAAGAACAGAGTTTGTTTCTCAATGTTTAGTTTTTCAGCAAGTCAAAGTTGAGCAAAAGAAGCCCAGTGGTTTACTTCATACTTTGGAGGTTCCACAGTGGAAGTGGGAGAGCGTCTCTATGGATTTCATAGATGCTTTGCCTAGATCAAAGAAAGGCAACACCAGTATTCGGGTAGTAGTAGATAAACTTACTAAGAGTGCTTATTTTATTCTAGTTAAGAGTAAGAGGACGACAGCTTGGTTGACAACAATTTATGTTCATGAGATAGTCCATCTTCATGGAATACCTTCCAGCACCATAAGAGATCGTGAGCCCATCTTCACTAGTGAATTTTGGAAGAGCTTGCAAGAAGCATTAGGTGCACAGTTATGTTTGAGCACCACTTATCATCCTCAGACCGATGGACAGAAGGAGAGGGTGAATAGAATACCTGAGGATCTTTTGAGGCTATGTATCCTAGACTTCGGAGGGATTTGGAAAGAGCATCTTCCTTTAGTAGAGTTTGCCTATAACAACAGTTTTCAAGCAAGCATTGGCATGCCACCCTTCGAAGTGTTGTACGGACGACCCTGTAGATCACCAACTTGTTGGTGGGAATCTACAGAAAGGCTATTGCTTGGACTGGATATGGTCAGAGAAACATCCGAGAAGATTGATCTCATTAGATAACGAATGAAGACCGCTCAAGATAGGAAAAAATCCTAAGCAGACAAGAGAAGAACTAACATCAAATTTGAAGTAGGAGATATGGTTTTCATTAAAGTGTCATCTTTGAAGAATGTGGTTCGCTTTGGATCTGCAGGGAAGTTGGCACCAAGATTTGTAGCGCCATTTCCCATAACAGAAAGAATTGGCCAAATGGCCTATAGAGTGGAGTTACCCGAGAGATTATCTAGCGTGCATGATGTTTTCCATGTTTCTCATTTGCAGAAGTGCTTACATGATACCGCGGAAGTTGTAGAGGCAAGTATGTTGGAGGAAGTGGAAGTGGAACAGGAGGCGACAATTAGACGAGTTCCTACCCGTATTCTTAGAACATAAGTTAAGAAGCTACGCAACAAAGAAATCAAGTTGATGAAGGTTCAGTGGGGAGATAACCCGGAGGATGCAACTTGGGAGACCGAAGACAAGATTCATGCTTCATATCCTTTTCTTTTTAGGGTATGTTCTTAACTCCTTTTCCAAAGCTTTTATTTCTTGCTTGTTCCTATCACTTAAGTATGTCTCAATCGATGCTATGACCTTTAGGCAGCAATCCCATGGATGTAAACACATGTTTGAGACATGTTATGTTTGATGGATACAAGTTGATGCAAGTGTTTTCTTGTGAATGCATATACACACACATTAGGCACTAGATCGGCTCAATCACACTCATATTGCAAATGGATGTGTGTGCATTTTCTTTTCTTTTTATGGATGAAATTGAATGTATCGTCATATGGATGTTGCATTTGGACGGATGTTTGTGCACTCATGTAGAACTTACATGTAATAATAGGATTATTGCATACATGTTGGATTCATGACACTAACATACATTGCATTAAGGACGTCGATTGAATTAGTAGACTGCCCGATCTTCGCATTAGTATTAGGACACATACACACCTTTGCGTACATTCATATAAGCGTTAGAAGTCTTTAAGGACAATGGATGTCTGTGATTGGTGGACGAGTAGATGGGTGATGGATGGTAGGATATACATTCTTCTTAGCGTGGAGATTTCGGGAACAAAATACTTTGAGTAGGGGAGAATGTAACACCCCATTATTTTAACAACACTGAAGAGGATAAATTAAATAATAATTAATTTAATATTAAGAATTTAGGGAAACGGACTACGCCATTGCGTTCTATGCGTAAAATGAACACCGTATGAAGAAGTTACGAAGGTTTGAAGTTTGTATATGCGTAAGATAATTATATATATATATATATATGTATATATAATTAATCAGAAAAATCAAATTTTCAGTTCAAAATTAGAAATTCCGTAGGCGGCAAATCTCCCACCCCAGGGGAGTCGACCAATAGAGGGGGTGTCGACCCCGAGGTCGACCCATTAATGGGGATGTCGACCCCGGGGTTGACCCCTTAAGGGAGGTGTCGACCCATGGGTCAACCCCCCTAGGGATGAGGTGGCAGTCGAATTCGGAGGGCTGGCAGCTATATATACGGCATTATTTCTCTTGTTTTCTTCACTGAAAAACAATGTAGGCCTAAATGCTGTCGGTGCATAGAATGAATCAAATCCCTTTCTTCTTCTACAAATCAAAGTTAGAGAATCAAGTGTAGATCTGTTCTTCTTTTACATTTCTAGATCCAAATGCCGTGAGTTTCAAGTTTCTTTTAGAATTAAATAAATAAAAAGTAAACATGATAGGACTGTTGATTTGGATCTATGCATGTTAATCCTTGAATCACTTCAGATCTGTAATAACTTGTGAATATATGATATTTTGGTATACTATGACTTGGATCTTAACCTTTATTATGTCAAATCTACTTTTGATTATAGATCGAATTTAATATTTATATCATCTTGTACCTATCTTGTTGTGGTTAATTTGGATATGTCAAGTGTTGGACATCTAAATCCTAGTTTAGATCTAATCATGCCTATTATGACAACCCTACTTTGTTAGAACCCGTTTATTATCACAAGTTCACCGATCTGTCCTTATATGTTCATCTTAACATTATGCCATGAAAAGTTCATGTCAATTCTATTAGAATAATCATCTCTGTCATCTTCCCTTTACCCTTTCCCTTTTATTTTATATAGCCAGGCTACTTTCGAGCCTAGGCATGTTGCTAAAACGAGCGAATACATTAAATGGGGAATGAGGGTTAAAATATTGAAATTGGCATAAATTGGTAATTGGAAGTTTATGCATGACTTGAATTAAATATGTGAATATTAATTTGACATAACTTGAGTAATGTTTATGAACATGAAATTGGGCATATAATTCATAATGGGGAAAAAGGGGCATGAAATCTATAACCTATAATGACATAGGTAAAAATGGCTAATAATGGAATGCCTAGGATTAAAGTAATTAGAACTATAACTGCGCCTAGACACGAGATTAGATTACACTTGTGGTGGAAGTCTGCCCAGAACCGCCTGGCATATCTAGTGACCACAAGTGGTGAATCTAATGCAAGAGATCTAGGTGCATAAATACAAGACATTCTAAGACACGAGCTTAAGCCCGATTTGTGGAATAAGTTTGCTTGGACCTTCCCGGCATGTCCAGCATCCGCAAATTATAGGCTTAATGTGGGAGGTCTAGCATATTGTAACCATAAATGAAATATGGTAATAAACCTTGAATACTTAACCTAGTAAAATTCATAGGGATTGTACGAACATAGATTTAAATTGGGGTTAAGTATAGTTGGTTGAATAGTGGGTGGCTTAAGTAAATATGTGGGGATGGGTAATATTTACGTATAGGCCTAAAAACTTAACCTAGTAGGGTTATGTAATTAAAGACACCAAGTGGTAAGCATAACTTGTGAAAATGTTGGAGTTATGTAATTAAAGACACCTTTTTAGTTAAGCATAACTTGTGGAAATAATAGGGTTATGTAATTAAAGACACATAGTGGTAATCAAACTGGTGGAAATCCTAGAGGGGATACAAGACAAAGGGGAGAGCTCGTATCATATTGTGTGGGACCCATTTCAGTCAGTAACCCATATAACAGTATCAAACGAGGACTCCGCCCTGGTCGGGGTCGGGGCACGCTTAATGGATTGATTGTAAGAGATCCAAACGGGAAGGACGGTGTGGGCGACGCAAACCGACTGGGACATGTGCATGCATGGGCCGGGTAAAGGGGGCTAAGACGACCGTGACACCAGTAGATATGGTTGTGCAAATCACGAAGTGTTGCCACTTTAGGAAAGTGACACCTCCTATTGTAGGGCTGACACAGAGTATCTACGGAGTAGGGAGCCGATCGATTAGGGTTGTAGTTAGGGTACATCTGGACGTATGCCTAAGTCTACCATCTGATATTTGTTGGGATCATCTCATTCTGGTTATACTAGTATCAGTGCAGAGAATCATGGAATCGTTAGAGAAGCGTATACACTCTATCATGTTTACCTTGTCAAACCTGCCTTTTATGGTGTTATCTTTCTTAACCACTTTATATTCCTGTCATGCTACTTTTAGTTATTTACTTGCTAAAAGTAACTGGACTCGCCAGACCCTTTTTGTTTCCTCTTCTTTCTTCCGTCCCCCTCCTCCTAAGGTTCTCAGGGTGGGAATACTCAGGCTTGACCGTGATTCTGCTTTCATTTCGTTGGAGCTGCTTAGATGTGTGGCTTAAGCTCTTATCCTTGTTACTATGGCTATATTTTATTTGGGGAATTTTGCTTCTTTTATGTACTCTGATGTTTTAAAGTACAAGATGGTAGTTTTTATGATGTAATGGTTTTTGTGTATTTCATACATGTGATGTTTTTGAACCACGATGCTTTATGATTAATAAATTAATTCCTTGTCATTTTATATCTGTTTTGTAATATTTCTGTTTCTGTTTAACTATAACGCTTCACGAAACATAATGCATTCCCTTTGTGTGTGACATTAACGGACCTGAGGTGTCACAACCTAGGTTGCATAGTTTAACCTAGGAGAAGATATCAAGGAGAGATAGTATACATATATGAGAGCATGTAATTGTGATATTTTGATTTTCAAAAACAATATATATATATATATATATATATATACACACACACTTTTAGTATATCTAAGGATGAAGTCACACTGTACTGGCACCACTAAGGAGACTTCTTGAAGAGATGGTTAATCGTTTTCTCTTTGCAAATTGAACGAGGAGCCAAAATACGGGGAGCACAGTGAGGAACCCCGCATCGGGAGTTAAAGAGGGAGTGGGTTCAGGGGCCAACAATGGGAATGTCCTGGATATAAGGACGATGTTTATTGCCATCATTTGAGAGATGCTTTGGGATGCTCAGGGAGAAGTTCCTGATGTTGCTAACGGTGGTGGTGCAGTAGTGCATGCATCTAAAGTTGATTTCGCCAAGCTTAACAAGGATTATACTAGTCTTGGTGGAAATCCGTTCAATGGAACGAAATCAGCTACAAAGGTCCAGGATTGGCTTGGTGGCTATGAGCGCGTCTTTGAGGATTTGGGGATCGATGATGCAATGAAGAGAAAGTTAGCATCGCGTCAGCTTCAAGGGTGGGCAATGAATTGGTGGAATGCTATTAAAGGGGCTACTTCCAAAGAGCAAGTTACTTGTGACCAGTTTAAGACTCGCTTCAGTGATAAGTTTTTTCCAACTACTCAGAAATCAGAATTATTCTAGAAATTTTTGGAGTTTAACCAGAATGGTAGGACAGTCTTGGAATATATTGCTGAATTTGATACCTTATCGAAATATGGATTATCTCTTATCGACACTGCCGAGAAGAAGAACGAGAAGTTCATAACTGTCTTAGATGAGTACTTGGGAGAAAGACTTATACACTATATCGATGAGACTTTCGAATCTATTGTGGGGAAGGCATTGAGATCAGAGAGCTTTTACCCTATGATGAAGACCGAGGTTGTTATTACATCTGCAGAGGATCCAAAACCACAGGAAAGCGGTGAAGGCAAGGAGTTCCAAAATAAGAGAAACCGGAACCAAACCAAGGATGGTGAAAAAAAGAAGAATAAGAAAGATATCTATTGCTTTGGATGTGGCAAGAAGGGCCACTATATCAGAGATTGTCGAGCAAAGCCAAGGGAGAAGAAGTGCTTCAACTGTGAACAAGTGGGACATTTCAAGAATAAATGTCCACAATCCCCTAAGGAAAAGCAGATCGTGAAAGCATAAGCTATCAACGATGTTCCTTCTTCGTAGAATGACCCAACTACGACGGAGAAGGAAAAGGGTGTCATTATTCAAGGTATGGTTTCTATTTATGTTGTTTATATTCGAGTACTGCTTGATGCCGGGGCTTCCCGTTCCTTCGTACCTAGTGACCTGGTAGATAGGTTGGAATTGAAAGGGGAGATAGTTGATAAACCTTTAGTTGTGATGAATCTGATCGGTGGTTCGACTAGCCTTTGTATGATTTGTCGAAATTTTGTCTTATCGAGTCATGGATGTATGTTTGCTTGTGATTGCTTTGTTTTGGGATTTACTGGGTTTGGCATTATTTTGGGAGTCGATGACTCCAAGGGTATGGGGTGGTGGTAAACTGTAAGGGGTCTTTGGTGACCATTAGAGCATATGATGGCGGAGGGTGGTATTGGATTGCCTACCTAGTGATGTGGTGATGGCTAGTTTTCTAAATTCCCTGGACAACCTGCATGATAAGTTATCAGATGTGCCTATTGCTGGCGGGTATCCGGACATCTTTGAGGGAGTGACCGGACTTCTACTACACCGAGAGATCTAGTTTCAGATTGATTTAGTGAAATATGCTAGACCTATAGTGATGTCTCTACGTCGTATGGAGCCAAGGAAGCAGCGAGAGCTCGAAGTGCAAGTAGACGATCTTTTAAAGTATGGATTTATTTGAAGAAGTGTTTCCGAGTGGGGAGCACCAGTTGTATTTGCTACCAAGGCCGATGGTTCCCTTCGCTTATGTATGGACTACCGCGAGTTGAACAAGGTGACTAGGAAGAATAAACATCCTCTTCCATGGATAGATGATTTGTTCGATTAATTAAATGGAGCAAGACTGTTCTCTCAGTTGGATCTCGCGACTTGATTTCATCAGCTCCGAGTAGCATCTGAGAGTATACCTAAAACGACATTTCGAACGTTGTCTTGATTCTATGAGTGGTTGGTCATGCCATTCGGGTTGACTAGTGCACCCGCATATTTTGTGGATCTTATGAATAGGGTTTTCAGGGATCAATTAAATAAGTTTATTCTTGTGTTTGTGGACTATATTCTGTTTACTCGAGGACAGACGAAGAACACAAGAAACATTTGAGGACAGTGATGGAGGTGTCGAGGAAACACCAATTGAAAGCGAAATTTTCTAAGTGTCACTTCTGGAGGAGAGAAGTGAGATTCTTAGGTCATGTTGTTTCAGAGAATGGTATTGTTCTAGACCTTGCGAAGGTGGCTATGGTGCAAAATTGGTCTATGCCCAAGAATGCAACGGACGTGATAAGTTTCTTGGGATTTGTTGGATATTATCATAAGTTTATTCAAGACTTCTTCAAGATAGCGGCACCGTTAACTCAGTTAACCAAGAAAAATCAAACTTTTGTTTGGGGCGAAAGGTGTGAGAATGCATTTAAAAGTTTAAAGGAGAAGTTAACGTGTGCTCCAGTGTTAGTTATTCCTAAGGGGAACAAAGAGATGATGGTATACACGGATACCTGTGGTACCGGACTAGTGTTGTACTGATGCAAGGAGGTAAGGTTGTGGCTTATGCTAGTCGACAACTGAAACCACATGAGAAAAGGTATCCTACCCATGATTTGGAATTAGCAGTGATCGTGTTAGCGATGAAGATGTGGAGACACTATCTCTTAGTAGAAAGGTTCAAGTTATTTAACGATCATAAGTCATTAAAGTATCTTTTCTCTCAAGAGGATTTAAATGTTCATCAGCAGAGATGGTTAGAGTTCTTAGCTTCATATGATTTCAATATCGCATACACACCCAAGAAGGACAATGTGGTAGCTGATGCATTGAGTAGGAGACATGCCAGTTTGGGGGCTATGTTTCTTAAATGGAAGCAACTGGAGTATATCCTGGGATATGATTTCAGACCTAAGAGTGAATTAGATCCATAGATGATAGCAAGTTTGATGATCATACCGTTTTTTATTGAGCGGACCAGTTCCAGTCAGAGGGACGATCCTAACCTACTGGAAATCATCTCCTAAATAAAGATGGGCATCGACAATGAGGAGATGAATATGTATGGACTTGATCGAGAAGAATTGCTTCGAAAGAATGGATGACTAGTTGTACCCAACGTTAACGGATTGAGAAATGAAGGGCTTAGAGAGTGACATCACTCAAAACTGACTATACATCCCGGTGGTTACAAAATGTATCGAGACATAAAGCAGACCTACTACTGGGAAAGGATGAAGAGAGACGTTGGGAAGTTTATATCCAAGTGCATGAATTGTCGGTTAGTTAAATTCGAGCAAAAGAAGCCTAGTGGTTTGTTACAACCGTTGGAAATTTTCGAATGGAAATGGGAACAAATCTCAATGGAGTTCATTGATGGTTTACCGAGGACTAGATCGGGTCATGATAGTATTTGGGTGATTGTTGATCGATTGACCAAAAGTGCAAGGTTTATACCGGTTAAGTCAAATAGAACGACAACTAAGTTAGCGGAACTGTATATAAAGTGGGTAATGATATTTCATGGAGCACCTAAAGGTATTGTGAGTGACCGAGTTCCATTATTTACTAGTGGGTTTTGGAAGAGCATACAAGAGGCCTTAGGGTCAGAATTACATCTCAGTTCCGCGTACCATCCTCAAACCGGCTGTCAAACAGAGAGGGTGAATCGTGTATTAGAGGATCTCTTGAGAGCTTGTATGTTGGATTTTGGGGGTCATGGGAAGACCATTTGCATCTAGTTGAGTTCGCATATAATAATTTTTATCAATCCAGTATTGGTATGGCTCCAATTGAAGCTTTGTACGAAAGACCATGCAACTTACCATCATGTTGGTTGGAAACCAGTGAGAAATTTGTGCTTGGGCCAGATGCGATAAAAGAAGATTTAGATAAGACCAAGGTTATTCAACAGCGAATGAAGGCTGCCTAAGATAGGCAGAAGAGTTATGCTGATAAAAGATGAAAAGATTTGAAATTCTCCATTGGTGACTAAGTATTCGTCAAGATTTCTCCGTTCAGAGTGTGATTCGGTTTTGTAGGAGAGGTAAGTTAGCACCAAGGTTCGTTGGTCCATTTCCAGTTCTCGAACGAGTTGGGAATTTAGCGTATAAAGTTGGATTACCCGACAAGATGGCGGGAGTGCACAACGTATTTCATGTTTCTCAGTTAAGGAAGTTCATACACGATTCTGGTATAACTATTTCGCCATATCAGTTGGATGATATCAAGGTAGAATCCGATGCAGTTGGAAGCTGCAGAATGATTCGTATTGTCTGACATGATACGAAACAACTTTGAAGGAAGACGGTGAAACTGGGTAAGGTCCAGTGGGGTGATAATGAGAATGACTATACTTGAGAAACCGAGGAGAGCATAAGGAAGTTGTATCCAGAGATCTTTACCTGGTCAGATTTTTATCGTGATATAGTTATTCCCTTGTTAGTAAACTACATGCTTGAACATTCTTGTTGTGTTTATTATTTATGTTTAGTTATTTGTAAATAGTTGATAGGCATGCGGGACACAATTGTATGTTTTCTTGGTTAAGGAATTTCAAGTGAAACTTCTTAAGCGTGAGAGTATAATTACCCGTATTCTACGTATTGGAGGATTGTAGAATATTCGTTTTATTTTCATACGAAGTCATATCGTCATGTAACTTTGGGAAATGACTATTGGGGTCGTTTCCCACATTCACGATTTTTTCCTGAATTAAAATTACTGTTTTGCCCCCGTTGAATCTTGTTTCGCCTATAACTTTTGATTGGTAAGAAGTTTTGACCTAAAACATCTTTAATTGGATTTAGATGGTGGTTCCACATTCCGTAGAGTGGTTACATTAATCAAACGGACTTACCGTTTGTGAGTTATGGTTAAAATAAGATTTGAAAATGGAAAACATCCTAATTGGGTTTAATTAAGTGATTAGAAGCTAGGCCCATAACTCAATTCGGGATTAGGGTTATGGGAGGGCTGAAAGGAGTTGGAGAATCATCTCCTTTCATTTTACTAGCTGCCACAAACCTTTCTCAAACCCTAATTATGGCTTCCATCTTCTAAATCTCTCTCTAATCACTCCCTAATCACAGATTAATCAAATCAACATCAAATCAAGCTAGATTAACGCCAAATTTAAGGTAGAGTTGCTGCACCCCATCGGAATCTGGGCCAAACTAGTAAATTTTTAGATCTATCATTTATTATTGGCTAAGGTGAGTGATTTGCATGTTTATACACTAATTATGGCTAATTAGGGGTGATTAGTGGTAATTAGCGAAATTATACGCCTAAAAATTATGGAAAAATATGTAAAAATTCTGGAATCATATTTTACGTCACATATATGAATTTGGATTAAGTTTGCTAATGCCGAAATTTAGGGGGTTAGGGGGAAAATCATGAATTTGGGTATGTTTGATCTAAATTAACATAAGAAACCGTAGTTTTGATGTTTTTGGTTGATTCTACATGTTACTACTGCTTTTTGGGGTGTTTTATGACTACATAGAAAAGTTAGAATGGTTGAGAACGATGTAGTTTGGTGCAATATAGCTTACTGGATATTCCGCAAGGATCCGGTTCAGATCGGATAAAATGAACCGAACCGGATTGGAGCATGGCAAAAAGGAA
The DNA here is from genome assembly GCA_030737875.1 of Allium sativum. Taxonomy (NCBI): domain Eukaryota; kingdom Viridiplantae; phylum Streptophyta; class Magnoliopsida; order Asparagales; family Amaryllidaceae; genus Allium; species Allium sativum. The sequence continues at coordinate 500,123,663 of CM060918.1, forward strand.
GGCCACTTGCATAGAGTTGGAGTTGGGGTAGGGATCGGATCAGACTAGAGTTAGGGTGCGGGATCAGATTGACGTGAGAGTAGCTGGAGCAACTGATGGGTTTGATTCGACATAACCGAACCGAACTGGGATCTGGTGATGAGGAAACCGAACCAAATAATGGACTTGAGCACAAAATATTCGAACTGAACCGAAGGAAGGAAGCCGAACTGAACCGGATGTGTGCTTCTACTTCTACACGATGACTCTTCTAAAGACCAACAAATTTTACCAAAACCCGAGATGCAAATGAAGTCCAAGTGGGAAGTTATCGTTTAAGATCGAGATGGAAACTAACGAGCTAACTTCAAGTTTTGGGCTTTGCTGCGGGACATGTGCAAAAGAGTTATTGATATCTATAACTTTGGTTCACCATTGAGAGAGGGGGCATGTAGACAAACCAGAGCCGAGGCAGTGTGGACTGGTTGGCCCATACTCCAGAGGCAAGGCGGTGTTGACTGGGTAGGGTTATTGACTATAAACCAGGGCGATGTGGTCATAACAATAGTTGTACGGAGTCCAGGAAGGTGTGGACCCGTCATGGCCCCAATGGATTTGGTGATCAAAATGGTGGATATCGTATGATTTACGCACTTAGCGAGATATGTAAGAATGATTGCTATGTTTGATGTTTGCTATCACCATGATGCACACACACATTTTACACTCTATGTTAGTGTTACCTTAGAGTATTGTACATCTTGTTGTGTTAACTCTTTGGTTGCAGACCCAAGTCAGGTATGATTACTTATACCTGTTATTGCCTTATTTAGTTATATAGAATTGTTATCGCTCACCCCAGACTTTCATCTGATCCAGAGTTTTATGTTACTTCTTATTACACTGGATGCTCCTAAACAAACAAACTAGAGGCAGGTTAGGTGGTTATGCACGAGTAGCTGTCCGGAGACAAGTAGGAGGCTTCCACGTACTTTATATATATTCTCCCTGTGTTGTTGCTGGTCACTGCTTTAGGCGTTAGTAGTGTACCTCTTTTATTTCTTTTTAGAGACAGTATTTTAAAGTTGTAATAACTGGATATGAAGCTGTATTTTGGATTCCGCTACTCTGATAGATATAGTTTAGTCTTCAGCTTATATACTGCCTCGCCTGTTTTATATCAAATTACGTTATTATTATATCTTATTCCGTGCGATGTGAGATATACTACAGGTTCTTAGGTAATTCATCGTTTCAACCCTTTTGGCGATCGCCCTGTGCTAGTCGGGCATTACACAGCGCATTTTGGGGAAATGTCTGATTGGTACGGGAAGGCTGTCACAAGGCTCTATACTCACATCATACTCGTCTACTTCCCATAAGACTAACCTTATATAATACATATTTAGCTACCCCTAACATATCAAGGCACTCCCCATAGCACCTCCTCGCACGGTCTCTGCGATCACGCCATGGAAGCATATGCAACTCTCATCCTATGCCGAACGACATACGAAACTTCACATCTACCGTTTCCCTTTTATGTACCTTTTTTATTTATTCTTTGATTTTATGCAATTATTAGTATAAAGATTTCCTATCTTCCTATCCAAGCACAATTTACATAAGAAAACTTTCTTTGTTAGAAATTTTCTTTTCCAACTTACTTTGGAAAAATCCATCTTTTTCTATTTCACGAAATTTTCCTTTTTTCTCAATTTTCATATTTGTTGCTTTGCTTTTGCAGCTGTCATTATTGTTTGTTTTCTGGTAGTTATGCCATCACATTTTTCCTTCGCGTATTTAACTTAATGCACCGATCTAAGTTTTATTTTAATTAAGCCTTCTGATTTTTTTTCAAATCTAAAATTGAAAAACAAGCATACTACACAGCTACAACCAAGAGCTAAGAATCCTAGGATTATGTCCTCGCTGACAAAGAAAAATCCAAACCACCAGATCTAAACAATGTATTTGTCCTTTACCGTCCACTTATCACTACTAGTCTTTGATGTGTACTAACAGTGTTTTCCAAACAACAACCTAGGATTTATAGTTCTTATGAACTCAATGGGAATTATTTCAAAACAATTCTTGTTATCCACTTTATAACCTTGAAAAAATTTCCCGTTTTTCCTCTACACAACTAATCCTTACCCACTTCATAATTTATACATTTGGCTTCATTATTTCATTTTCCTTCCAAAAATTAAAAGCTTAAAAACTCTATTATTTCTTCATTAAAAATTCTTTTCGCCAAACCATGAAAATGACATCTTAAAAAAATGCAAATTTTCTTTTTCAAATTATAAAAACTGGAGTAGACAAGGACAAATATTTATCAATCAATTTCACAACTGCTCACCTTTACTATGACAATTCACTTACTTACAATAAGGGTTAATTTCTAAACATACCCAAAACATCTACTCTGTTCTATATTTTCACAACTTATTTTGCCCACCAAGCAAAGTTTATGTCAAAATAATTATAAGAAATTATTGTCAAATAAATAAAGATTTCAAAATTTTCCTTAGCGAATTTTTTTAGGTTTTGACAAAATGCAATCTTTTCTATATTTGGTTATTAATTCTTTCGTATGTTATAGTTTAAAAACTATTATCTATACATGCTCTATGATGTACACATTTTTCTGAAAGAATTCATTATTGACGAAAATTTCATAAGAAATCACTGTTTCCAAAGTATACCCCATTTTTCCCAAAACCTAGTATGTACTTTTCAAATATGTTACTTACAATTTTTTTTCTTTAAACATCAAAAATATATATTTCTTTTCTCAAAATTGCTTCTATACAATTTAGCCAGTACATATTTTAAAATTGGAAACTTTTAAAGTCAAAAATTGAAAAACACAATAACTATCACCCAAAAGCTTTTAGAATTTCAAGTTCCTACAAGTTAACAATGAGGCCAGACTCAAAGTGGGTTTCTAACTTATTTAGACCTCTCTAAATATTTCCACAAAGTCATTTCTCTTAAATATATATATATATATATATATGTATATTCCTAATTCATTTCCATTTATTCTTTCCCAATTTATAAGGCTCTACTGTAAAACCAACTAATCTAGAATACTAACATATAGGATCCATCTTTCTTTATTACAAAATACATTGTATACTTTTCACCCAAACAACCTAATGATCTCTTGTACTCAAAATTTCATAACTGTTTCTTTAGTGTACACAACTGATATCTCAATTCTTTTCATATGCCTCACTTCCGACTCAGTGATTTTTTTATTGGATCTTGGTGTATACATATATATGATATATTTGTATTTAAAAAAATGTAGATAAGTTCGGTCACTATCTATACAAGAATCCTAAACCTAAGCTTTGATACCAGATGTAGCAACACAAATTTTGACTGACCGAATTTTTTTCAAAAATCCAAATCTATCAAAGCTCAAGTCGGCTTGTCTGGTATCTTGTAGAAAAGACAGAGATAATAAACAATTAGAGCTTAGTAAACATCTCACAGCGGAATGGATAAAATATAATATAATCAAATATAGCCTTACCAAAGTAGTAATACTGTCTAACCTGTATCATAAGCTATTATATCTTTGCCACAAACCTAACTTGCGAGTGTGTTTTGAGGAGGGGGTCAGAACACAAAGTTCTAGTGACAAGATAAATTATACATTCTAAAATAACCCTACATATACTGTTCAGTTGTATTTTCTTATTTATTAGGTTGTTTGGGTTAACAGCACTCAAGAATCTATACCACATTGTACCCATCTACTTCCCAGTAGACTATCCTAATATAATATATATGTAGCTACCCCCAACATATAAAGTACTCCCCATAATACCCCCTCGCACGGTCTTCGTCGTCATTCCATGGAAGCAGATGCAACTCTAATCCTATGCTGGACGGCGTATGAAAATTCATATTTCTACGCCACGTTACCGCAAAGAACCACCATCTCTATGCCATGCAAGCGTACGGATTGTCAAATCCGAACTCCTTTGTCGAACCAAGTCTCAACATGGAGTAATGCCCTAACATCTACGATACACCATCTAGTGCATGTATCTAGACCCTCACACGTATGTACTGCCTACCGTACCTTGAGTCCCGCAATAGGGCTACATCCAATGCACGAAACTTGCTCGGGACCTTTCCATATTTGTATATGTCTGCTCAAAAATCCTACAGTACAAATATACAGAGTATGGTCTGCATTTTCACGGTGGCATGGTCCCACCTTGACCTTTCCCTCAACTAGTGAAAGACTACATTAAGAGCTAAGTGACGTGCCCCTATCAAACAATCTAACATCCAATTTGGCATGTCCCGCAACCAATGTCTCGATAGTGAATGATCGATGGTCTCTTGGCTTAGTTCTATTCTTTCTACATCCCACTGACTGTCGATGAGATGTACCCGACGATTACTATCCTATTTGGTCCTGACCAACCTCTCTCGAGGCCAATCTCCGAATCACCTATGGCCATCGACCACAGCCTTCTGACTGCCAAACTATCGTTGCAGTCAAGGTATACTCACTAGGTGGTACCGTGCAGACAAATCCCTGCGAGTACAGCCTGAGCATGTATCGCAACAGAGGACCACCACAGAGTACCGTACCACGTCCATCGGAAGTCGCGTGCTTCCCTCTAGTCTCGTAGCAAGCTAACATAATATCAAGCAAAATAATCAGATGGACGTGCTCCTCTCGTTCCTCCAAACATCATGATGATCTACCCTCGTTGAGTTCTTCACTTCGTACGTGCAGACTGGTCTAAGCGTGTCACGCAAACATGTTATTAGACCCTATGTCTAATCTTTTAATCGCGCACTTACTTTAACGAAAGTAATCTACAACCCCTTTTATTACCATGTCATTACTGTCCAATTACATGTTTACAAGTTCAATAATATGTTTTTCTTAATGTATAATTAAGTATATCCTTCCCCATTTCCCATGTTTTCATATGGCGTGTCTATTTAATAATTAAGTACAACTTATTTCATTTCATAAGTCTATTTTATTCTTTTTTCTTTAATCATAACCTTGTTTTACACTATCATCGCAACCAATGTTGTTGTTGCTTATTAACTTAGTTCTCTTAACTAAGGTTTATTGATAAGTTCTCTTTCCATTTAGTATCACCCATATTATAATTCCACTTGTTCCTAGGACAAGCCTACCTATTATATTACATTCCCATTTATATAATTAATTATAACATGTTATATTCCCCGTTCATCACATTTTTTCCTTAGTTTCTTAACATTAACCAAACTTTACAGTTGTAACATCCATTTATTTACCATCTTGTATATTCTCATTATTTCAGAAAAATATTTCACACACCTCATTAGATTGATTAGTGGCAATGCACATAAGTCAAAACCTGTGGTTGTAAGCTATTTCTTTTATTTTCATCGCGGACATACATATATCTTTTTATTTGATTAGTGTGCAATACGATAAAACAATCCCTATCCCACACTAATCCTTTTTTCTTTCTTTCTTTTCTTGCAACTACGTTCTTAAGAATTTTACTGTTATGGAAATGTATCAATCTTCTCAAATCCATCTAACTCGTTCCACTACAAATTTCTATTTTTTATTTTTGGAGTTAGATTAATTTCTGCTTTCATTTACCAATTCCAAATCACTGTAAATTTTCCATAAAATCAGGCACATCTATTCTTTTTCCGTTATTCCCAATTTCATTTTAATTCTATTTACAACATGTTTATTGTAAATTCCATAATTTTCAGTTTTATAGTGGTTCTTAATCCAAACAAAAGATTTATAGAATAGATTTGTACAACAGTGGTATTCTTGTCATTCTTGAAAATAAATTATATCACAATTACCACTGATTATAATTATTTAACATGTTAATAATAACGTAGAATATGAATGGTAAATATACCATTATTCAAAAGGTATAATTAGAAATCCACTCACCCGACAACTTTCCAATACTCGAATCTGATTCAGATCTGTGATTCCGTGGTCTTCCTAATTGAATATAGTATTAAAAACAATCGCAGATTTACAAATCTGATACTAAAAGAAGAGGGAAAGATGGAAAGAAACCTAAATAAATCAGATTTATAAGACTTACCCGTTGATCAGAAATCTAAACAATTATGTAGATTTACATTCTTTATCTTCAAATTTTGAATTAGAATTTCCTTAAGCTAATTTTCTACTTTCTGAAAGTTTTAGGGAGGAAAAAAGGGTAGAGCCTTGGCGTCATCTCATAAATATTATTGGAGGCTAGGCTCTGCTAGTCTATTTATAGGCGTACAGAAGATTCTGGTTTGTCGGATTAGATAAAATAAAATCCGAAGCGTACAAGTGGAAAAATATAACGTTAAATGGCCTAGGCCTTTAACGTTATCTTTTGCCTATATTAATTTCTTGTTTAATGTTTGCTGATAACGTTTCTTTTTGTAGTGAAATATCACTATGTGAATTATTATCTTCCACTTATGCCACTTATCTAATACTTGAATTTCGAATTTGTGCGCGTATACACACATACAGCCTTTTAAATCTTTGCCTGTTATAGTTGCTCAATTAATGTAATTAACAACGCTATCAATTCGTTGTTTTATTCCCTTTAATGCATTCTAATTTCAAATACAACTAATTTCTTGTCAATTTTTCATTTATTATGCATTTATTACTTTTTGCTCTTAACTTGTACTTTTTATTTCAACATTTGAATTTATGTGTGTTTGTATGTATGTATGTTTGTGTGTGTGTGTGTGTGTGTATATATATATATATGCAACTTTTATTTCATTTTCAAAATTCAACCGACGTTATGCTATCATTTATTTCTTATCCATTTTATTGTTTGTAGGCTACTTTCGGATTTCTCATTCCTATATATATGTACACACACACACACACACACATATATATATTCACATATACATGTATACATATGTTTTTATATACATCTAGATGTATAATTTTCCTTATATGTACATTTGTACATATTTTCTCTTAGAATATCTATTTCTTTAGCCGTCCCTCTAAAATAAAAATATCATGCTAGAGGGACTCGAACTTGCACCACTCACTTAGGAGAGACATGCCCTACCCAATAGGCTACATAGTCTTTTGTTAACAAGTCTAAAACAATGGTGTTCATTGTTCTTTTTAATGTTCTTCATATATCTTATTTTCACATTCGTTGTAGTGTTTCATTTAAAGATATTATTTTCATCTTAAATTCGTTTTCTATAAACCATTGGTCTAAATTGATCAAAAAATTGCCATGGATGAATGATGCTGATTCTATGACCAAATTTTGAAAGCTTCTCAAATTTTATTTTATTATTTAATTAAAAATTTTGGGTGTCAAAACAACATTATTTGCCAAGCTACTATCTTTTATTTTAATTCTGTCACCTTCGGAGAATTTCTTAACTTTCATGTACTCCTTAACCATCTTCTTCTAGTTACGTTTCTTACTAACGCCAACCACATCAGCATAAACATCCTCCTTCTCCTCAGCTTTAGTTAATATAGAAGTATTATCCACTTCCTTACCACCCTGTTTAGCATCATTACCCTTACTAACAACACTAAAAACCTTTTTACTAATACACTTCAGTTTTTTCAGGCTCTTCTTTCCTTGTCTTGAAGTTACACTTATCTAGAACATGGCCTAAAACTCTATAATGGAAGCACATGTCTGGTTTCTAGTAATACAGAACTCTAACAATTTGCTCCAACCCATTTAATAACTGGCAGGAAACGAGTCTAGCATATCATTTTCAGGAGTTAACTCCACCATACATTTGGCGTATTCTACTCTCTCAATACATTTGGTAGATGTGTCCATACACCAGAACCTCCATACCCTCGTAGCTAACCGGGAAATACCTAACTTAGACCATGCGTATAAGGGAACATCTGTTAACTTAATACACATGGGTATATTTTTGACATAGTTACATGAGTTCCCTAGTAAGGCTACTTAAGATGGGTCCGGCTATTGACACCCCAGTAATTGCTTTTCTCACCCCGTTGATTTTAGAAAATAATTGTCACCCCATTACTTTCTCTTCTCACCCCGTTTACTCCCAAATTACCCTCATTATTTTACTGCAGACATTTTCTTTTCTTTTTGCCCATTCTTTTTTCAGTTTCCTATTTATTTTTCTAAGAAAAATCCTCGCAAGTAGCAATTTTGCAACTATAGTCGCCAATGGAAAAATACAAGCAACGAAAAGGCAAACATACTTGAGAAAGATCTAAAGAGTGTAATGTTAAGATCTCCAATTTAGTTTTCTGTGTCGACTAAATTACAGTGCTAGTGTTACTTATCTTTATTTTGTTGCTATCAATTTTATTTTCTTACCGTACGATCTGTTTTTCTAAGCTTTATTTTGTTAGTGGAGTTTGTCTTTGTCTTCATAGTAATGCTTAAATTATTGTTGTCAATCTTAGTTTCTGAACGTAAGTTCTGTTTCTTCATTTTACTTAAATTCCATTTCATGTAAACCTGTAACAAATAAAGATAAAATTATTTCAAGTATATGCAATTTCAATGCCATAGCTTGGAATTTAAACTTTCAAATGCACATAAAACCATGCAAGCAAGGGTATATCTGAAATTTAAATTTTAGGATTTCCATTGGGGGGGGTGAAGAGTAATCACTGCGGTGTTAATAGACGGACCCTCCTAAGATTTCATAGTAAAGAGCTTTTTTCTTATGATAACTAGGTCGATTTCCATAATTTTATGTCTATCCTCGGTATCAGAGAGTAGATAGAAGAAAAAATCACCATTAGACTAGACTTTAATGATTTCTCGTGGCTTTTAGACCTTCTTAGATGATTAACAACTAGGAAGTATGAGAGTGGAGCATCCAGCAAGCATCCAACCAAATATTCCTTCAATTTTTCACTTCCTGCTTGCAATATTTCTTCAGTAGGGACCATCCTCTTACCATCGAATCAAAGAAAGAGTAAAGGAGGGCAGAGGACACCAGCATTACTGGGCTTTACGGCAAGCAAAGTCGACCACTTAACACTAGGTAGCATTGGGAATTGAGGATTATGCAAGGAAGCATGAAGGGGAAGATAAGGGATAGAGAAGGAGGGGGTGGAGGTTCAGAAGAAGGAGGGATCAGGATTGGTAGAGAGTAAGCCAAAGGCATGGAAGGGATCAGGAAGTCGAATTAGGGATTTGGGTCTTTTGGGATGAAGGAGAAGCAAAGGAGGTCATTTTGGGATGAAGCTGAATGAAATTCTTGGCGAATATATATATGTAGTTTTCATTTGTGTATTATTGTATAATGTATGTTCGTCGTTTTGATTACTTATCATCCCATTTATCACATTTGCAAGTTCCTGAAATCATGAACTGTTTATGTAACTTATGGAAATTTGGATATAGTTTAAAATGATATGCATACTCGGATTTTTGATTGAATGAACCAATTTAGAAATTTAATTGGAAAATTCAAATTTACATTTTAACTTATGAAATTAAGCATGAATTTATGATCTATTATATTTAGTCATTTAGCGAAAGATTAAATTTGATTTTAGAATTAATGATCTAATATAAAATTTAATTTGACATTTAATTTATTGACATAAAAATTTGAAATGATTGGATTATTTAAATTAAACTATATAAGAATATTTAAATTTAAGAGTTGAAGTTGTTAATTAAACAAAAGTATTTACAATTTAATCATATCTCATTTATAGAGGTAATTAGGGAGAAGGACAAACTTTGCCCAAAAATTAGGCTGAAGGACACCAAATTTTATTTTTAGTCTAAAGGACAAACTTTGAACCAAAATTAAGCAGAAGGAAAATGCTAAATGTAATTAGCATTATATTCAGTTTTTTACAATACACGAAAATGCTAGTTTTAACTAGCATTTTTCAGTTTCACACTGCAGAAAATGCTAGTTATATTTAGCATTGTCGTTCAGCCTAATTTTTTTCAAAGTTTGTCCTTTAGCCTAAAAATAAAACTTGACGTCCTTCAGACTAATTTTTTTCAAAGTTTGTCCTTATGCCTAAAGATATTTAATAAGATGATTTAATCTTGAAATTTGTTTTGATTAAATTAACTTAATATAGGTTTAATTTCAAATTAAGATTTAAAATTGTTTAATTTTAATAAAGATTTGATTTGAATCAATCAAATATTTGACTCGATTTGAAGATAATATTTGGATTTAAGATTGGACTGATTTTTTAATTGATAAAATATGACTTAATTAAATTATTGAATCAAGATAATTAAATAGTTTGATTTTAAATGTTTAGCTAATTAGTTAAATTTTAAATTGATATGAAGCCGGATTTGGAAATGTTTGGTACTTGATCAAGTGAATCGGATTGGATTAGATTATGGATAAACTTAAATTAATATTATTTTATATTAACTATTCTATTTTACTACTTAATTTACTATTTATGTGTATAATTTTTATAAAATTATTATACACTATAAATTATTATAAATATTTTTTTTATTAGATTAATCTCCCTATTATGTAATTGTACACCCTACAGGTGTTAATAATGTGGTCAGTCCACTTTAAAACTGTTCTGGTAGATGATTCACCTTAGAAACCGATTGTAGTAGGTAGATACTTTGTCTATCTCCTATAATAACTATTTTGTTATTTGTTATAATAAAAAGTGTTACGAATCACTCTAAAAACTAATCGGCCATTCCAAAAAAAGAATATTTTATACTATATTAAAGTTAACTATTTATATATAATCATCTTAAAGTAATATATATATATATATATTAAATTTAACTATTTAAGTTTATAATCATATTAATTTAAATTTTTCTCTAAAAACATTTAATTTATCTATTTTATTTATAATTATTTTAATTAAAAATTTATCTTTAATCTTTAACTATTTATTTATAATTATATTAGTTAAGTATTTTCTATTATGTTAAGTTTTTATTCCATTTTAATCAACATATTAATTTTTACTATTTTAGCCATAAAATTAGTTGATTTAAAGTCTATTCCAATCTGAGAAGCAGGGATCAAATTATTCGAATATAAAGATTTTAAATGAGATAAGTGCGAAATGAAATCTGAATTGAATTGAAGTTTTCGAAAAATGAACCCTCTTGAAATATGGAAATTGGAAATTAAAATTAAAACCTGTATATAAAGTTGAATCGATATTTTAATGAAGTCGATATTTGTAGAGAACCAATTTATTTGATGAAATATGATGTCGAGATATTGAGAATATTTATGTGTTACGCTCCTTGTATATGTTACCTAACATTTCATTTGAGTTGATTTACTTGCATAATAATATTAATCCTGACTCGAGTGTTTTGTTTTTCTTTACGCTCTATCAGACCGAGTATTTTAGTTTTTCTAAGAAATTCATTCTAGAGACGAAGATGGAGTCGAAGACCTTATCTATTACATAATAGTATTTTTTTGCAAGGCCAACATGTTTTTAAAGTGGTCTATAACACTTTTCCCAGTACAACAAATAATGAGCACAAAATAGTATAGGGGATAGGAGGACTGTCTGTCTGCTATATACATTTCCTAGACCAAGAAAAAAACACCGTGCCTGGTGAGATTCTACCTAGAAAAGAAGTACACAATCTTACATCACAAGTTGCCAAGGCAGTCACTGACACACTATTCTAGTGTTTACGATTATAGCACAACAGCCATACTCACGAATGCAGCAGCAAAACTGTCACAATTACAGCAACTCACACTCCACGGCTGCAAAGAAGTCCTATATGAAAAAACACTTTCCAGCTGCCTCAGATATTAAAGCAGCTCAAGTCACCAATTACTGAAGCAAAAGCAATCACCAAGTCTTAACTAGGTGCCAAGAGAAGACACCAACATCTTCCAAACGCAATACGCAAGTTACCAACCTCAGACATAAGCTAGGTAGAATGTCCTATATACCTCACCTACAACAATGACCAGAGCACCACTGAGCAGAGAACTAAACGCCATGCCGAAACAACAAAACAACTCATCATCCCCAAGAAACAAACAACACAAGACAAACAAATTCAGAGAAACTCCACGCAATCTCTAAATACAAAAGACAAAATCACTACATAGAGAACAACCACAGAACTCCAAACAAACATCCAAACAATCCAATCTATTCCGCACAAACAAAAACCAAACACAAACAGGGTAAACAGATCTCACTAGCACATCGCGAGCAGTCCACATTGTTAAGAACAACTACATTTCGGTGAGTCGTATTAGCACTGGGAGTAAATGGAAATGTTGGAGGGGAAGTCGCGTTTTGTTCAAGTGTGAGACTAGATAAGCCGACCAATTTGGAAAAGATACTCTGTGTGAACTGGAGAAGAGCAAGGGTTAATCTAATGTAGAAAGCAAGCCAATTCTCAAGACTAAGGAAAAAGTTCATGACAAAAGGAAAAAAGGATCTAGATCTGGATCTGAGATGGGAAACGGGAGCAGTTAGGCCATGATAGCGAAAATTGTGTAAGTAAGGGACGAATTTGAAGGAAGAGGGTGAAGTAAAAGGGTAATAGAGCATTTTGGAGAAAGAAATCACAAAATAAAGGAAGATAAAAGGTCAAAGAAAATAGGCATTACCTTCTCCATGGAAGAATAAGATCTCGCTCTGATTTATCTTGTCTGGTAATTTGTATAATTCTGTGTATTGTGTATAAATGAAATCAAATGTAAGAAACTTCATGAACTATTTATGTACTTGTGATATTTGTTTAACAATTTTTAGTAAATATTTTTTTTAAACGTTTTGAATTGTACATGTGTGGTTTATTGTCAATTTATAACTATTTCAAAAGGTAGGTTGTTATAGTTGGTATCAGAGCTTTGGTTTAGCGATAAACCTTATCATGTGCGATAAAACCATTAGAGATAAGGTCAATAGTGACCTAGAATGAGTCGGGTGTATTGAGAAAGCATACTTGTATTATTATAAATATATTTGAGATTTTGGATAATTACTACGATTTGAAGATAACCTTTCTACCCGAGAAACTGCTAAAACCATGAATATCGATAATACTTTTGCATATGTCACCCATGGCAGAGATTGTTCCTAGAACTACTCTTATGACTCCCAATTTGGAGTCTTCTTGGTCGGGACCAAACATAGACGACCAACTTATCATTGAGCTTAATTGACCATCCCTAACCCTCTTTAGTAGCTTCCACTCTATTGTTGTCATTACTTTGCATTCTTAAACATCGCCATCTATTGTCAGAGCCACTGCTTCTTATCATGGAATCACCATTGTTGGATAATGAACCAATGCGTCGAAGCACCACATCCTTACCTCACACCATTCCTCTGATCAAGGAATCACCATGTTAAATCCACTATCAAACAACTATCATATCCTGCTCCCCGAATTCATACCATCGCTTATGTAATATTGGTCAAGTCGACCAAAAGAAATAGTTATCGGTATCGACAACTTCATGGTAATCAATAACAACTACTCAAATCACCTATTTAACCAAAATTGGTTAAATACACATGTATGGAAAACATTCGACAATTATCGTAAAATCAAGCTTGTCATCAAGCCCATCCTTTGTCTTCAGCCCGGTCACCAAGCCCTAGTATTGCTCCATCTTCAAAATGGTCGCCAAGCACTGCTTCCACTCTATGATCGAATCCATCCAAGTGCTATGAAAATCCCTTGTAAACTTATCTCAAACGTTTGAGCCTATCATTCTTATGCGTTCAATCGATATACATCGACGTGTGCATTTGATCGATAAGCACCCCTAAACTCTAATGAATTAGAATTCTTAATATTAGATCGCCAATAAATGACGTTTGAAGCTAAATTAAGCAAACTATCCAACCATACAAATTTATAAACTAACATATAATCATCCATAATAGCAATAATAAATTAAGGAGAACCTATCCATAGAAATCAAAGTGAAATTAATGTCAAAATAGCCTATATCTAGCAATATGATCGAAATAGCACGTAAACGGGTAAATAGCGCACAATAGCACATAAATAGGTAAAAATTATATATGCAGGATAAAACTACTTGAACCACTTTTTAGTATGTTTTTTAGTTACTCACTAGGTTCAACTGTCCTAAGAATTACATTTTATAATTAGAAATCAGTTTAAAACGCCAGATCTATATTGTACAAGCAACTATAATTTCATTGGATATGATATTACTTACCTTAGCCAATTTAACCTAAGCTAATATCAAAACGTAGAGCTTGCCAATATGAGTTCAACAAAAGAAACAACGTCAAAGTGTGACCTTGTACGTGAACGTTATAAATGATATAATTTTGACGATTTATTAAGTAATTAACTAACTTAAATAAAATATTAACACACTACTCACCTTTCTTATACTTATCTTCCCTTTCCTTAATCCCATGCACATATAAAAGTAAAGAAACCCATGGCCATTGCCTTTGCAAATCGATTTCTCCTCAACCACTCAACGAAATCAGAAATTGCCACCATCTATTCACTCTCTATTTCTTCTTCGCAATGCACCAAGCATGGAACACTCGACCCCACTAATCTATATCTATCCAAAATGGAGCATGGTTTAGGCTTCTCGGCTTTACGAGGTCGCAATTTCTATGATTAATTGGACGAGGAGTCGTGAGCATGGAGAGATATTATTCACCAAAGAGAACTCACTTGGGCCATCCGTTTCTCTCCTAGTCTCCCTATTTCCAATCATAACCTACCATAGTTATCCAATACCATGTCGGGATCCTCCATTTGACAACGCGACCAATCTCGAGAACATGAGCTTGATGTCTTCTCGCCCGGATCACAACGAACTTGATCCTATGATTTTTAGTGGAGTAACCATGTTTATTTCAATTTTTGAAATGAAATATAAAGGACTGCCATGGATTCGAATGAAATAGTTATTCATGATTTTGGGGAGGAAGTGATAATGGGTATTGGGTCCATTATTGTAGCATAAGTTAGTTAGATTTATTATTATTTTATTAATTTTTCTTCAATAGGCCTAGAAACCCGATATCTCCAATTGACATGTACCTTCTGTCGTTATCTATGTAAAAAGACCTTTTGAAAATAGTGGAACTAGTTTTGAGACAAAACTCAAAACCATATACTGAAGTTAACCTTTAAAAATTGAATTATACAACTACATTGTCTTACATATATTGACACAAGTTCTAATTACGCACGATCAAATTGCACATTTGATCGCTACAAAACTCAATTACTTGCAGCTGCTCACTATTATGATTACAAAAATATTAAGTCCATCGTAATCTGACACTGTGCCTACAAAACGATAGTTCATGCGTATTTTAAGAAGGTTTGAACTCAAAATATAGTGATCCATATACCTATCCTTCACATAGAGAACCATTTAAACTCAACGAAACTGGTCTCGAATCCTAATTCCATCATTTGTGAAAAATCCCATTTTGAAACCGTCAATTAAATAATTAATGATCAAGATTTAAGTATTCAAACGTTAAAATACGGTTCATTATATTGTCTCCTCCTTAAAGAATTTCATCCCGGAAAGCCCAACACTCTCGAATAAGTGGCAACCCAAGGAAAATTATCTACTAACGCTCTCAACAGTAACCATTGAAGCGATCATAGCAAAGGAAATAGACTCGAAATTTAGCATGCATCCAAAATTTTCATTCCTTAGTACAACCACAATCAAATTTGGGATCGATGTAGCTAAGACAAAAGTTATACACTTATTTTCTATAAAGATAGCTAATAGAAAATAAGAGTGACAACTTACTAGTTGGAAGACAATTCAACTTAGCATTACAATTTGAATTGCTTTCCAAATTTGATAAAATTCAAGGGAAATTTCAGTAGTGCCTCCTTTGCGCAGCTCATCCGAAAAAACTACAACTAGCCAACTATGGCTCATCCTAACAAAAAAAAGTTCAAAAGTGGCTACCCATACATGGGGCATAAAATCACCATATGCAAAAAATGGTAAAAACCATAATTCCACATCTGCTACATAGCTCATTTAAAGCAAGCTTAGCATTTAATGCAATTAAAAGCGAATTAGCACCCAAACAATCAAATCTTGCTTTTGGTTATCTGGGCATGCACTCAACAAAAAGGACTAGGAACAGTAGTAGAAATAGTAATAGGAAAAATAAACATGTTAAATAAATAGAATTTATCAAATATTAGCATATCAAGTTATGTATGGATTTTATCTCAGATAAGGGGCCATAAAACAATACAATTTTTCCTGTATGTCTAACAATCATATAAGCACAAATAGTCATTTCAAAAATCAATAATCAAACAAGTGTAGTTAAAACAATAGAAATTGTAAAAATAGCATCCATACTTATCCTAGCATGTAGGATACTAATCAAACTAATATAAGACAAAAATATGATATACAATCCATATATGAATCGATATTTGGTTGTCTTTTCAAAAGTAAGGAATATTAATCTAGCATCTCTCTTTAAAGAATCAGGTATGACTCGAGCGTATCATATTATTCCCAACAGTATGGCAATTCTATCGATGAAAACCATCAATAATTATTCTCGCATCCATTTGAGAAGCTCGAACAGTCATAAAGAACTATTTAATTCATCTCATTTTACAATAACTAGCTGACATCGCATTCAACATGAAATAAATGTGGAACCAACCCCTTCTAACGATGCCCGAAACAAATAACACCTCTTTCGTTTGGAACCAACTGCCTCGATTAGATCTGCTTTACTTCACGTCGAGTTATAGGGTCATAACTAGTAACAAATACAAGCGATGTCTACTGATGGGATATCTCTCCTATATCAGTACTTTCCCAACTCAAGAAAAAAAAACACTTCTCAAATGTAAACATGGGAAATAGCAATGTTGTAGGAGTCAATTATTCTGATCGTTGCTGCTAGAAGTGGTTAAGGTACCTCTCTTCGATAAAGAAATCCTGGTGATGCGATATGACCAAACGACTCCAGTCCCCTCTTTAATAGATAGTGCCTCCTACCTTCCCAAGCAAACCCTATCGCCATCAGCTTCGAATCGGAAGTTGAATACTTCTTCTCATGCAATCTTGCTATCGACTAAAATGCGACCACCTTCCATTCGAAAACATATCAAAGTTATGCCATCCACACAACTAAGATTATACTATAAGCCTCATGTTCCTATTCAATATACGCATGGGTCAACTTAAACTTTCAATCCACCGAACCTCTAGAAGAACTTAAGGCGATATCTTACTCAAGTCGACGTAACCTAGGATCTTCACTTCTCTTATCAAAAAGTGAAACTCCAACAAGCCAACCAACAAATGGTGTTTTCAAAACACCAGCAACAAAAACACAAAATTTTCCTTGTGCTCTCTTTTCATCCATGGGAAGATGAAAATACAATCGGATAGCACAAGCACAATCATCCAAGTGATATCTAAGAACAAGACACAAGAAATCAACAAAATATGCTGACTTGTTGGTTATCCTGAACGGCACAAACAACTAATCAAAATAAAATTAGCTATGAGATGCAATTGACACACGCCAGCCAACTTCCTACAACCGATACAACCCTCATGCGATTTCCAACCAAAAGAATATCCATAAACAGATAGATATGGAACTCGACTCAAACATAGTGGAAATCCGGTTACCTCATCTAGTGTCACTATATACTCTCAATCTAGAAGCTCTGGTGATAACTCACTATAAGAGAAATGTCTCAGTCCGCTAAATTGTACAATCTTAAGGGACTCACCTACCTAAGATCTAAGTCTCTGCCCACTACCGCTAAATCAAGGACAAACATGAGGGACTCGCCTACTGAAGATCTAAGTCTCTGCCTACTGAAAAGCAAAATGTCTTATCCCACTATTGTCACAAATAAGCAAACAAATTAGCAAATATAGAAACATGACTCAATGAGATTTGATGAACCATGTATACTGCCAATTATAGACAATCTATGTCGTGACTCTTCCCTACCTCGAGGCCTGGAATTCATCACTATGGATGCTATAATCGTCTGAAGTATTAATTTCTAGCGACTAAACACGAGATGTTACACAAAAATTTAACCTAGCCCTCAACACGGTAAGTCGCAATCAAGAAAAGAAAAGCAACTATCATGAGTTCCATTCATGCTCCATCCATCGAACTGCAAGATCAAACGGAATGGTGAAACCATGACGTCAAAATAAAACACATATGGAAATGCCGTTAATGGAGAACATATATCAATGGTGATTTCATTTCATTTGTCTTTTATTAACGGAGAACTCAATGAAATGGGAGCAACGATCAATACATATGTCTCCACAATTTGTCCGGACAAATCAAGGAAAACTTCTGTACTAGTGCAAGCTCAAACATCATGAGCTTTATCGATCGAATCCTCTAACTCATCATTCCCTCATGATGAAAACAATCACCTTTCAAGTCGATCTCTCAAACCCACCACAAACTCTAGACTTCGGAGTGACAACAGAGAGAGTAACCATTCTTCAATAATGCATCGAATGTAATCACACAATCCAACACAGACATATTTCCTAAATAGAAAAATCCCTCATTGACTCGTAACAAGTTGATACAAATCTCTTCGAAGTGAACTGTAAACTGATCTCGAGCAAATCAATTTGAAGAACCCAAAACGATTAAGATTCTCGACCGATTCGGGCTTAACCTTGGAGTCTCTTAGAAGTAAACTCCTAATTCATTAAACATCCAACTCCAAGTTGTAACAACTCGGTATTTCAGAACCAATTTAAAAATTTTATTTTGGCAATTTTAACCCATTTTGAATATTTAAAATGATTTATTTTAAATATTAACGACTAAAAATTTATTTAAAACAAAGTTAGAACAAATAAATTTATTTTAATTATAAAACGAGTCTGAAATGGCGCGGTAGTTTGAAAATTCGATTTTTAACTTTAACTGAATGTACAAGATTCAAAATAAATCAGATTTTAGTAAAACAAGAAATATTTGAATCTGTTTAATTATACCTTTCTAACGAATGTGAAAAAAAAAATAAGATTTCATAAAAGGAATTGAAAGTTATGTCCAGTTTAAAATTCAGAATAGTCGTTATGGAATTTATATATTTTTTAAATAATATATAGCCCTTAAAAATAGCCATTTTGCAAATGACCTTCGTTTTTGGTGAATTCACTTTTGTTGGATCCGGAATGTCAAGTTATTGTTAAATTCCAGTTTTCATAATTTTTGGAACTAATATGTGAGCTTGGCAAAGGAAAACGTGTTTGGTCAATTCAGTTTGAATTTAATCGACTGGAAAATGACCGTTTTTCAAACGGTCCCCAAATTTAATGAAATTTGTTTTGTTAGGAACGTATTGTCAAAACATAGCTAGATTTAGTTTTCGGGAATTTTTGGAGTCAGTATGTGGCCCCGGTAAATTAAAATGTACGTTGAAATCAACTTTGAACTTTAAATTAATTCATGTTTTAATTTTGATGAAAACCGATCGAAACGGTTGAATTGGATTACGGGACATATCCAATTGTATCCGGAATGGGGGTAATTAGCTTGGGACGAAAGTCAGTGGGTTCGATTTTGAGTTCGAATTAAAAAGTTACTTTTTGGAAAATAAAATAATATTAATTATATTAATATAAACCCCCCTTTAGTTTTCTCTCTCCCGTTCAGTTTTAGAAGGAAGAAAAAAAGGGTAAAGAACCCCGCCGATCTCGTCCACCGCGCCCCCTCCTCCGCTTGCGCCGCAACCCCTCCCCCACCACCATAGATCGGAGAACCCCCCCTTACTTCCCCTCTCTCCACACGAGCCCCCCAAACCCTGACCCAACTTAAAACCCGCCGCCACCGCCCTAGCCCCCACCTGCTACCACCAGCGACCTCCCCCAACCCTCCTCCGCCACCTCAGCCACCTGTAAGTTTTTATATATTAATTTTTATATATTTATGTAAATAAAAATGTGATTTTTATATGAAAAGCCTGATTTTTAAAAGTGATTTTTATATATATGGAACGATATAAAAATATAATTTTTAGTGATATAAAAATATAATTTTAAGTGATATAAAAATATGATTTTTTTTATATATGTAGTAGCATTATAAAAATATGATTTTTATATATGTAGTAGCATTAAATATATGATTTTTATTATATGAAGAGCATTATAAAAATATGTTTTTTTATATAAATAGCGAATATAAAAATATAATTTTTACTATATATATGTATGTGTATATATAGAGAGAGAGAGCTTTAGTGAGAACGTGATTTTTAAAAATAAAATAGCATTGACAATATCATTGTTTTTAAATATATAATAGTATTGATTTTAAATATAATAACATTGTTTAAAAATGTATTTCAAAATATGATTTTTATTATATGGAGAGCATTATAAAAATATGATTTTTATTATACGAAGAGCATTACAAAAATATGATTTTTATTATGTGGGTAGCATTATAAAACTGGGATTTTTAAATATATATAGCATTGTTAAAAATATAATTTTTAATATAAATTGCGTGAAACAGATTTCGTTGGGAACACGGTGAAGGACACAATGTGCTGTAACAACTCCAAATACAAACCGTTCAAATAAAGAGTGACGGAGAGGAAACCAAAGGTGAGAACTCCTCACTCTAATTATTTTACAATTAAAAATATTCTAGGGTGCAGACAGGGCTTAGAAGCCCCCGACACTATTTATTGTACAAACCATATTATGTAATTTGAATTATATGGAGTTCAACACTCGAATTCGCACAATCACATAATTGAAAGTGATGTATGGATATTACCGACACAGATTTCATACTCTGCGAATAGCCAATTTTGGCGCCGTAAATGGCATTTGGGGTAGTTGAGTATTTATTTATTTGGATGTTCTGCATGATTTGATTATGATTGTAAAATTGGTTATGGATTAATTGTGAATTGATTGGAATTGGTTTGTGTATGGCGCGAGCCAGTATTAGGTGAGGGATAAGGCTAGACCTTATTCCGGTTTTAATATCGCACCGTTTTGCTGCTAAAATTTTATAAAATTTGTTAGAAAAATTAATAGCTAGAAATAGATATTATTTTTAGTTTATAACTGCAATGAATAAAATTATTTAGGCGTTGTATAGAATTTTATAAGCAAAGTTATAAAATTCTATATATTTGTTTAATAGTTAAAAGTAAGTTTACACATCCATTTATAAGTCGGACAACTTGTTTATGCTCACCTATTTTTATGATATCGATTGGGACGATAATTTTACACATTGCCCTCTGCACAAATAATATCCAGTATTTGTTGGTTGAAACCCCATACGGGTATTGGGTTATATTTGACATACACTAATCCCAATTGTTTAGTCGTATGTCAATCGATAGGTTGACAAATAGTGATAAGCATTAATTATTTATATTTTACGCTTATGCGGTTGTGTAATGCACTCTGGATGATGGTTGATTGTATGTCATTATTGTTGTGTACATATGTGTATGAAATCCATATTAATAACATTATATGGTAACTGATTGGGTCTGATTCCAATTCAAAAGGAACGAACATTTTAAAATAAGGAAATATTTCAAAATAATGAATATTTTAAAATAATATTCAATAAAGGATTGAAATATGATTTTGATGTCCGATTTGGGATAGACACGAAAATATTGAAATATACGAAGCCGTGTTGTTTAGGTTTGCGCCATTTTAATGCGAACGATATTTATATCGATTTTATTCATTTTATAATGAATATCGAAAAGGAAATGATTTCAAAATCTATTATTTTGAAAAATATTATCATTTATATATTATAATGATAAGGAGCATTCAATTTTGATTTAAAATCGAAAATGAAGCTAGAATCAATTTAAAATGAATTTATAAAATATGTTTTAAATGGAAATCAAGAAATATATATATATTATATATATATATATATATTTAATTGCCTAAACTGAACACGCCGCGCCGCGACTGTTCGCGAATTTCGACCATTGACTTTGAATTGACATTACGGGAGATCTGACCGTCGGATTCTCCTAAACCCAAAACCGTTGGATTCGTATCAAAAAGAGCTTTCCAAAGAATATAAGAGGTTTGAAATCTAACGGTTGGATTTGGAATTATGTCCAAATCAAATTTGAAAAAGGTCGTTGTAAGTGCAGTTCGATGACTGTTTCTGGAAATCGACTGAAAGAGCCTTAATAAAATTATTAAAAATATTAATAATTTGTGTAAAATCATAATAAATGATTTGGAAAGAATTTGGATGAAAAATTCCGCGTTTGTAAAGATAAAAATATATTTTTATCAAAATGAACTAGTTATTAACTAGATTTGAAATCCAATATTTTTTAAATAAAATAAAATGGATTTGTGAATGGTTTTAATATAACCAGAAATTTCCAACGAACAAATTGGAATGGATTTGGATTGGAAATAATCTTCGGAATATTTCGATATTGGATTATGTGATTATACGGATACTGTTCTGGGAATTTGGAAGATATATTTATATCGTTATTTCCAATACGATATTTGTTGGTTTCAGAATTTGATATTGAATATAACCCGATATAATTTCTATTCAAAGCCTTGTATTTAATATCAAATGGGATTTTCGGTTTGTCGTGAATGGTGTCTTCAGTAACACTGTTCTTAAACCCAGTTGAGAAAAGAATAATCTTTTAATTAAGATTTTGTGAAGTTTTCCAACTAATTAATATTTAATTGGAATTGAGTAAAAGAATTGGATTTTTGGGTTTATAATGAATGATGTTTTAAGCGACATTTGTTCTTTAACCTAATTAACATCGAAGAGATGATTTGGAATTTATAAATCTTTTTATTAAGAATTAATGGAAATTTTCCAAAGTAAAGTTTTCCAATTTAATAAAATAAATTGGGATTGAATGGAATTCGATTTGGTAATAATCGAAGTGAGCTTCTGTGGAAGAAAACTGTTAATATGTATGGAATTTAAAAGGCTTTGTCGTTATTCCATTTATATTATTAGTCAGAGATGGAAATTGTTATTGATTATATATTGATCTGTTCTTTCGTGAAGATTCCATGGTTAATGGAATGTGGTTTTAAGTTTATCGTGAACTGTATTTTAAATGACATTAGTTGTTTAACCCAGTTAAAGACAGTATTACATGTTTAACATTGTATTTCAAACCGTATTGTTAATCTCTGCTAAATATATATCTATTTAGTGGCGGAGAATTTATTTTCTTGCTTAACACCCTTCTCTAAGACGTACGAGCTTAGAGGTTATATATCGGCAGGAATCAACGGTACAGTGTAGATGATCGATGCAACATGTTTGATTTTCCAAAGTTAAATAATCATTAATATATTGATTTCTGGGAAGATTAAAACTTAGTGGAGTTTTCATGAATCTTTAATTAGATTGAAAAGAGAATGCGATAATTTAAATTATCAAATTTGGGAAATGACTGAGAACGGAGTACCACAGTTTTAATCTAAGCGATAGTTAAATCTTTAATTAGATTTGAACGTGAAATGGTAATTAAATTTATTGATAACACCGTGGAGTTAGATATGGAGTATTACCTGTTTTGCTCCATGGGATGAATAGGTTGGGATTGGGAAATTAAATAAATGATTACTTCAGTATGGTTCGATAATCCCGACTAGTTTATAAACCTTAATTTGGTTTGAATTGGTATCCAAAGGAAGATTAAAGAATAAATTTAAAAAATTTATCTTTGATAAAATTAATGGGAACCTTTCCCTAATGATGTGAATATTTAAATAAAAAATGTTCTGAATTGGAATGAGGCGTATGTTGTGTTTGTGTAGCACTTGTTTATAATATACGCTAGTTATTCAGAAAGGCTGGGTTAATAGCCATTCTGAATAACTGATTCGATGATAAGTCGGCAAAGAAGACAGTGGTTGAAGATCGGAGGTCTTCACATCGTTTGGATGATTACTGTTGTCTTGATTGGGCTGTACATCCAAGACAAGGTAATAAGTGGTGATCGTCGAGATGTACTTGGAGATCGACTGGATATGTGAGGACCTCTCTCCTGTATTGGGAATATGGGACGAGGAACAAGGTGCCTCTGGTTTCGCTCATACCCAGTACAAACTTGTAAATGGTTGTGTGTCTGACATTGGATTTTATTCTGTGTTGATTGATCTCTATTAAATATATATCCTTGGTGGAGGAGAATTCATTCTCTTTCTTAACACCCTTCTCTGAGACGTACGAGCTTAGAGGTTATATATCGATAAACATTAGTTGCATGGTGTGAATTGCCTGTGTGGCATGCTGAGATGCAAATGATCAAGGATTATGTTGAAAAGCAGAGTCTTGTGGTTGATGATCAAAGTACAGCTTTAAATAGCATAGCTTTGTATATAGTGTTAATTCGCAAGCCTCACAGCTCGGTATGAGTCACTAACGGGATAAGTGACCTAAGGAGTGCATGACGTTTCCTTCTAGCTATGGGTGGTGTCATGGTATGGAGCCCAGATATCTATTATATTTTTACCTATGTGGATGATGGATAGCGAGGCGCCTCGGATATATCAGTTATTACGGAGCCGATGGATAAGTCCTATAGGACCAGGAAACGTGTGTTCAGGAATAACTAACCCTCAAACGTAAGAGAAGATCAGCCTTGGAGGATCCAAGAGTTTCCCATAGTGTGTAACCCTAAGGCATTTGCTAGAGTGTCTCGAAGCCGGCAAGGAGTACGTCCCTTGCCTCAACTCATGATGGAAATCCAATTTCCAATATGTGACATTTCGGTTTTGATTGTAGAGCCTAGTATGGCGACATGATATATGATACCCATGTCGTCTATGATTGATACATTTATATTTGATGTTTTTTTATACACTATGCACTTATAATAATATCAAATGATTTGTTTTAAATGTACTAAGCATGTTTGGCTATTATAAGGGAAAACTCTATCCTTCGGCTTGCATTGCATTGTATGATGGGACCTAAGTCTTATAATAGCTTCATTTTTCCAAAAAGCATTGCGTTGTTTATTTATTGCATTGGTATTCTTGGGAGGAAACCCGTTCAGTTTTATGCGGCATGGTCCCTTGATTTACTTTATTTTAAAGTAAAGTTTTAAATAACTGTTTTTAGTTCTTACACCAGCCACATGACTGACCTGGAGTTTATTATCTTGACCTAAACTCTGGGTGCCCCTATTTTCCACACGGGCAGCTATTAGTTGGGTTTTTGCAGATATTATATTCATAGGATCCTTGTTTATAACTGGAGCTATATTCAGAAAGCCTTGTATCCGTGTATTTCTTTCAGTTGTGTTATGTATTATTTTTTTGCTGCTTTGTAATTTGAATCTCTGATATTTATCAAATGTATATTATTTATTCATACTCTTTTATATTCTTTTACTCTGATGTAAATTGTTGTAATAGAAATGAAATGTTCCTTCTGTTCACGTTCTGATTTGTCGTGTTCTCAACTTAATCCGGGCTTTCCCGAAAGGGGGAGTTTGGGTTGTTTCACAAGTCATCGAAGAAACTCTTGCGAGAACCTAAATAGCTCTCACACCATAATAGTCGAATCTGTTCCAAGAAAAGATTTACCATACAGACACGCGAGTGTCCATATAGCGTGGCATAGTCGACTCGCTGCACTTGAGCGCCATAACTAATTAGATATTAGAGCATCCCTGATAATGGTTCATACCATTATTGGAAATATAGTTTGTAAATTGAGGTTGGTAGTCCTCGATTCTCAACTCCAGAGGAGTAATTAGTAGTATTTATTATCCCATAGATCATCTCAAGTAAGTGGTTTAGACAATTAGTCATTAAAAGAGAAAACTACTCCAACGACGTTAGTGGTCACAACAACCTATACTCTACATATTAGCAGTATACAGACTTGAAAGCCAAAATAAATACAAATATATACTCTATTGTATATTTAACTCTCAAATTCAATACTGCTTAGGTCAAAGAGCGCAGTTTAAGCTTTGACACCAAAAGTGATGATTTTTTATACGCCACTTGTGCCTATACAACTTAATGATTCGCTGTAAAATCACCTAATTAATGCAAAGCATTTGTCAAAGGAAAGAAATAAGAAGAAAATTCGGAAATAAAAGAAGAAAACAAAAAAGAAGAGAAAGAAAGGGACATAACATGAACACATAATAATAAAACCTGTCATATGTTACTCGACTTTTTAGCCTAGTTATCAGAAGCAATCCCACCATCATGACTCAACCATTATGTGATTAAATGACTTAGAAGTGTTGCTCAAAAACCTAGAGATCAAGTTCAGATGGATTCATGCAAGTAAAATCAGTAGAGCCCGTAAAAACAACTCTCGCATGCACAAGTGTTTAGGAATCAGTAGGAATCCCACTATAGGATCGGTATGAATCCCCACACTCCAAATAGCTCAACAAACACGTCTAAGGATTATTGGAGATCGGTACAACTCCCCAACATCTCAATATATCTCAATACTTTCGAGAGTTGTATAACTGAGCAACACATCAGGGATTAGTATGACTTCCGAAATTTAGCAACTCATTCCATCTTAAAGTGTTGTACTTCTTGATCCATCAATCAGAATACAAACAAATTCTACTAAAAGACAAATTAAACTAAAAGGTGAAAATCCCGAAGTCAAAGTCCACAAAATCATGACTAAATCATGGGGATCAGTACAGAACTTGGTACAGATGGTTTTGGGCCATGTGCCCCTTTGGATCGTGATTCCTGCACACTCACTAGCTTCCTCAAAAAAATTCACATACAAATACCCTATTCTTGAGCAAGAATATGACCTTTGGCACTTGTATTTCTCATTGCTTTTGTAGGATCCATGAATAATATTGATCTTGCTCTGCAACTTGAGAAGTTGGTAAATAAAGTACTAAAAACTTGGAAATGGACATAGGCTTTGACAAGGTGAACCATTATAAACGTTGTGTGATAGTTTTTTTCATTTTCTCTACATAAATTCCACTTTTTCATTTATTTTTACTATCATAGAACTGTTTGGGTGTTGTGCCAACATATGGACATCAACAATCTAGTGCTTTCATTGAGAAAATCAAAAAAGCTCACATTTTCCTGCCGTTCTTCTAAACAAGTTTGGAGTGCTATTTTGATCTTTGAAGATTTACCTACCAAATTTAGTACAGTGGTGAAGAACGGAAAGTCCACCATTGCTAGACCTTCAATGCCGACTTGTTAAGTATAACAATTTGATTTTTGTTTGATGATAACAAACATATGTATTATTATATAAACGTGTTTGTAATTGTATAATTCTACGTCACATCCCAGATAGAAATAAATATTTATATTAAATAAAATGCTATTGCATAGAATTTTATATTCAAACGGTTATTTTATTCAATTAAATATTTTATTTCAATACCATGATTGTACTGGTCATTGCTATATAATACAGTCAATTGCTTATATATACATTCTTCACTACAGACTGGTCACTTAGTACACTCAGTTACATATACAATCTCATATAAATACACATACACATTGACATGCACTGAGTCTTTGTGTACTCTATCATCCAGTTCAGTGAATTGTATACCCGACAAATTTAGAAAAACGCAGTAACTGGAAAAGAAACAATTTAATATGCAAATATAAAATTTATTTTAAAGTTTTTATTTGCCTTGGTTATTCAGATTATTTCTCATCATTTTTCTAGACATTGTCATATATATATATATATATATATATATATGCTTCTACATCTTGATCAACGTATAATATTCACAGTGATACACAATTAAAATAATAGTTGTCAAGTACGTATCATTTTTCCCACGAATAACTTCAAAGGTCAAATTAATTGATTCAACTCGGTGTAGTATAATAAACTACAAATATTTTTAGCCATGACAGAAATTTATGTTAAATTTCATGTCTATTATTCGAAGAGCCACATATAAATAAATCTAATAATTAGATAAAATACAATACATGTATACACATACATGTATATGTATATACACATATATATTTAACATGTGCAGGTGAATATATCAGACAGCATGAACAAAGAAACAATGAAGTGTAACATGGAAGAGCACAAGTGTACAAGCAAAGACATAATCAACAAAGACATGATCAATGTACAAAGTCAAGGCACATGCTGAATAGGAAATGCACAAAAGATGGTCATGGCAAAAGGCCAAACGCAATGGTGTAAATGAACAAAGTTCCAACAGTATGCTCATGGTTAGTAAAATTAGAGCAACGCACAAGCAGTGCACATGAACATGGGAATGTAGAAGCAGAAACGAATGTACACAAGAACATGAACAAGCCAAAATGCACATGGAAATACACCAAAAGCAAATGTACAAGGTTACAACAGAAGAAAAATGATCGTGGCAAAAACAACATAAGTTAAAGTATGCAAGCATGGTTTAAACAATGCAAGCAAGACTAGGTCGCGAAGTACAAAGTCAGCAAGTACATAGTGTTCAAGTGTACAACAAGTGGAAATCTTGGTGACCAAAGTCGGCAAGAAACACATAGTTCTCGGCCAAGACAAAGTATTAGCATAACAATATCAAATGTACAACAAGTACACAACATGCATCGCAAATGCCAAGATACTTAAGTAAACAAGTACAACACAATGTTCTAGTATGGAATATGATAAAAAGGTCTGGTTTCAAGACTATCAAGTTCTACAAGAAAAATGGAAAGGGCATACAAACAAGAAGAAAGGCAATAGCATAGTGGTAGCATTAATATAAACAAGCACAAGTGCTTCATAAGCAACACCAAACTTTACAAGCGTAGGCACTAACCAAAGCATATACCAAGTTTAGTGTATTTCTAAAATGGTCAAAGCAAAAAGAGCATAGGCAAGCAACAATATTTAAGATTGAGTGAAGTATCTCTTCAAAACCAAGAATGGCGAAATAAATATATAGCATCTATTCATATTAGAGTTACATCAGCCAGAGTGTTTTTTATTCGAATAGGGAAAACAGGGAAGCACATGAAAAAGGGAAAATAGTTTCAAAATTTGTTGAAACTGTATAAAGCCAAAAGTCAAAATATATAAGATTCAGAATCTTTTATTTTTGGAAAGAAGGCTGAATCAACTTTGCAGAGATTAGAAAATATGTTATCTCTTATTTTCGGAAACAAGAATAAATCAACGTAACCAATTCTGATTTCAAAAGTAGAGAATATAATGGGTTTAAAAACCCTATAATTACAACAATAAATCATCATAGGCATGGGTGTGAATCACAACAGAAATATTCAAGAAAAATTTATCGAAAGCTCGGTAGCATTTTCTTTCTGAATCAAGCAATTTTTCGTTTCATAAGAAAGTTAAGGAATCTGATTAGAGGGGAACCTTTTGGTCAACTAGTAACAAAAGCCAGAAACACCTTTTGGTCAATCAATATGAGGAGCAACCGATTTGATTGGAATTTAGAAATGCTATTTTTATATTAGCACAAGGAAAACAAGATGGGGGACACTAAAAAGTAAAGGAGCCATCCTAATATTTGTGACCAAATAACAATTGCAAAAGGGGCCATCTAATCTCTTTTTCTTTATACTGTTTTAGCCTATATTTAACAAGGACTTTACTCTTTTTAGTTTATTTTTTTCTGTTCTAGCTTAAACAAAATTTAGCTTTTGAGTTAGTAACTATAAGGATTTGTAGTTAGGAAATAACAGCGTACGGATTAAGTTGTGTAAAGATTTTGAGAGTAAGGTTAGGACAAATGGGAGTGAGTGTTGCGAGTTTACAGGGATTTTAAGCAAAGAGTTTGTTTTAATTCCTAGTAGTAACCTTGGATGCAGCAGTAGGAAGGGTTTTGCCAAAGCTGGGTAATTTCTGTTTGTGACTTATCTTCTTCAAGTTGTTATGTTATTCTGTGTTATTTTATTTTAGTTTATATTTTCTTTAAATCGCAATAAGCCCTATCACCTACCCTTCTAGGGTTAATTTAGATCCTACACGACCAAGAGGCGTCCGTATAACAATAACCTTCCAATCCACTAGCCACTGTTGATGTGGCTACATCTCATGATATCGAGGCTCCTGATACTTAAGTCCAAATAATTGAAGTCACAAGAAAGCTGGAAGAGACTCTAATATTGATTAGTGAACAAATCAAGAAGAACGTTGAATTTATAAAGTAGCTTAAAAAACGCTCAACGAGACGTCATTAGTGTTTAGGCAAAAAAGGGTGCTCAACCTCCTCCGTCTTTGAGAGCTCTTCTTCTCATACCCTCCGTAGTAACTGCAACTAACATTGGAGAATTAACTAATTTGGTGATGGAATCACCATCAAAGAGGGAACACATCAACATTAGTGTTCCCGATCAGGGCGTAGCCTCGACCAAGGTACAAATGCTCAATCCCCTACTAGGTAGGCACATCCTGTCACCAAAAAAAACTTGGCACCTATGATTCAACCAACAAACCAGTCCTAAGTTACTTCTAACTAACCTCCACCAAACTGAAGAATGGATGCTATTGAATCACAGGACAATGAGGATATCCACCTTAGGAGGCGTCCTAAGTAGCAAACTCCTGAGTTAGATCACAACCACTGGAATCCAGCAGAGATTAAAACTTTGGTTCTAACCAACATGGTTTGTAGGATCATGATGGAGCCGAGGGGTCATCTTAGCAATGACTAGGAAGCCAATATGAGACGTCCCTATTCACTAAAATTGTTCTAAATGTGAATGGCCTAGGCATTTCAACTTGCCACATATAGTGTTTTACGGGGGGAAGATAGACGCTCAGAACATTTTAAACCAGTATGAATGGCACACGGATTTTGCCCGTACAGATGTCGTGAAGTGCAAGTTCATCCCCGTCTTTCTTGAGTGCGTGGCTTTTTTGTGGTTCTCTTGACTTGTGCCAAGAACCATTTCAACCTTTGACCAAATTACAAGGGAGTTGGTCAAACAATTCAGGATGCATATGACAAGGTCAAAAGACATCTTTTCTATCTCTAACATCTGCCAAGGAAGAGCCAAAACGTAGAAAAGATACCTAGAAAGGTTCAACAATGCCTTAATAGAAGTTGAGGATCCAGAGCCCCGTACATTCCTCATCTAGCTTGCAAACGACATACATCCTGATTCAGAGTTTCGGGTATGGACCAACAGAAAGCAACCGAAGACCTTGGAAGCTTCTTATGAAAAGGCTAATTAATTCGTATGTGAAGAAGAGGTGTGTGTAGGAATTGGGCTACATGAAGAGGTCATCCTAGCAACCTATATCGGAGCACTATGCCAGACAGTGTCATTGCTAAACGGACCAAAGAAAGCTCTGGAAAAGGTAGCAGGAATGCTCCTAACAATCCTACTTACAGTGGAAACGATGGAGGTAGTCACGACGAAAAGAAGAATCAATAAAAATTCCAATCATTGGACAATTACATTTCGCTCAATAACTCACTCGATAACATATTTTTCTAGCATTGCAACGTTCTCTAGTACAAGAAGTTGAATCCTAAAGAATCGATGGATTAGGCAAAAGAGTCTGGAAATACTGCAGGTACCAAAAAATGTATGACTATGACACAAACGACTGTTGCCATCTAAGATATGCTATTGAAACTTATCTGCTAGAGAAAACTTGAGCTGTACAAATAAGGTCCGCCAAATGAAGTTCCCGAGTCATCACACGCTCACCAAGAACAACATCCAGGGGAACCCTGGTTAAGACTAGATCCTTAGGGATCAACTTTTAGCTCAGCAAGGTTATAGAAGAAATAAGTGGCTTAGATCTACATTTCCACTATGCATATTTTATTTCACTTAAAATTACTTTCAATGTAAAAGTAGTTGATCATTCTCAAATAATAGTTAGATTGTAGGCTTTTACTTCAACATGTCAAGCTTAAGTGTAACCCTTGTCCGAAGTGCTAAAGTATCAACTTTAACCTTCGTGATTCATCCGTGGATTGTCAGAGTTATACTACAACAAATGCGATTAAGTCATTTCACTTCCCACTTGCATTCAAAACTGGGGGTAAATACCCTTAGACCGATGGGTATGACACGATCGATTTAGGCTTCAGCATGTTTTGGACTCTGTCTATTGGCACAACCGTAAGCTCGATGGGTACGACGCGACCAATTTATGCTCTGGTATATTTTGGAGTCTATATGTTGGCACAACCTTGAGCTTTATGGTTATGTCACTATCAATTTATGATCCGACATATTCTAGAGTTTATTAGTTAGCATAAGCTTAAGAAAATGAGTACGCTCCGAAGTATATTGAAGTCTATCCATTGGCACAACCTTAAGCCCAATGGATATGACACGACCAACTTATGTTCCATCATATTTTGGATTGTATATGTTAGCATGACCTTAAACTTACCAAACAAGTGTGGTTAGAGTTAAATGTGATACGTCCATTCACTCGTCGAGTTGCACTACTGGTGAGCTCCCACTACGCGCAGTGTGCAGTTGTGAAAATGAATGACTTGCACATACACGAGCACATAACATTGGATCGATGTCTCGGAGTTCGTCATCGATCCACCACTTCAAGTCTATACTTAGACTCTGACCTCGTAGGAGTGATCCGATCTTGCATAAATTAACTCGAATCTCGAACCAACGATGAGGCCAAGTACAAATAACTCATGGCATTTATAACCTAAGTGTCCAAACTCTGACCTTTAATCTCTAGACTTGGGGGAACTCACAAAGTCTGGTGAGTGTTATACTAACCCATCACTTGGCCATATCTGATCCTCAAAGTTTGGAATTGAGTATAAACTAGCGAACCAATGACGACTTCGACTCTAATCCGATCAAAACGACAAGTGTGGTACCACACATCCGTTGATGTCAATCACTAAGGGAATGCATTAAGTTTCGTGAAGCGTTATAGGTTAACATAATAGAAACATTACAAGACAGATATAAAATAGCAGCGAAATTAAAAACTTTTATTAATCATAAAGCATAGTTACACCATATGCCTGAAAATACATAAACTCAGTACATCATTAAAGCTTCTGTCTTGTACTTTAAATACCAGAGTACAACAACAAAGAAAGCATAATCCCCAAATCATAAGCCATAGTAGCATAGTTAGAAGCTTGAGCAATACATCTAGAAACTCCAAGCAAGACGATAGCAGAATCATGACTAAGCCTGAGAATTCCCTCCCTTGAGAACCTTGGGGGAGGGGAGATGGAAGAAAGAAGAGGAAATAAAAAGGGTCAGCCATAGAGTCTGGCGAGTCTAGTGACTTTTAGCAAGTAAATAAATAAAAGTAGCATGACAGGAAAAAAAGTGGATAAGAGAGAGATAGCTACATAAAAGGTAGGTGTGACAAGGTAGACAGGATAAGGTGTATACGCTTCTCTAATGATTCCTCTGCACTATTACTAGTATAACTAGAATGAAATGATCCTTTCCTCTCTAAGATGGTAGACTTTGGCATACGTCCAATTGTATCCTAACTTCCACTCTATTCGATCGGCTCCCTACTCCATAGATACCCTGTGGTGGACCCACACTAGGAGGTATCACTTCCTAAAGTGGCAACCCATAATTTCCCAAGATGTGCACAACCATATCTACTGGTGTCACGGTCGTCTTATCCCCCTCTGCCCGGCTCATGCATGCACATAGCCCAGTCGATTTGCACCGCCCACATCGTCCTCCACGTTTGGATCTCTTACAATCAGTCAGTAAGCATGCCCCTTCTCAGCCTAGTACGGAGTACTTTGTTCGATACCTACTTTGGGTTACTGACTGAAATGGTCCCATACAATATGATACAAGCTCTACCCTTTGTCTTGTATCCCCTACTAGGTTTTCACTGATTATGTATACCACTAGGTGTCTTTAATTACATAGCCCTATTCATTTCCACTAGTTATGCTTACCCTAAAAGGTGTCTTTAATTACATAGCTTTTTATATTTTCCTCCAGTTATGTATACCACTAGGTGTCTTTAGTTACATAACCTTTTTATATTTTCCTTCGTTTATGTATACCAATAAGTGTCTTTAATTACATAACCTTACCGAGTTAAGTTTGTGGGCCTATATGTAAATATTACCCACCTACCCAAGATTTACTTAACCCTCCCACTGATTCAAGCATGTTTATTTAACGGTTAAGTTTGTGGGCCTATATGTAAATATTACCCACCTACCCAAGATTTACTTAACCCTCCCACTGATTCAAGCATATTTATTTAACGGTTAAGTTTGTGGGCCTATACATACTAATATTACCCACCTACCCAAGATTTACTTAACCCTCCCACTGATTCAAGCATGTTTACTAAACGGTTAAGTTTTTGGGCTTATGTATACTAATATTACCCACCTACCTAGGATTTACTTAACCCTGCCAGTGATTCAAGCATGTTTATTTAACGGTTAAGTTTGTGGGCCTATATATACTAATATTACCCACCTACCCAAGATTTACTTAACCCTCCCACTGTACAATAAATTTTACTTAACACTAGCTTTAGTTCATATTCATACAATCTCTTATGGATTAGATTAGGTTAAGTAGTCCAATTTATTACCATGTCCATTTATGGTTTATAATGGGCTAGACCTCCCACATTAGGCCTACAACTTGTGGATGCCGGATATGTCAGTCGGGTCCGGGCAGCCTTGTTCCACAAGTTGGGCCTAACCTCGTGTCTTAGCCGGATTCATATTCACGCACTTAGACCTCTCACATTAGGTTCAACATTAGTGGCTGCTGGATATGCCGGTCGGATCCGGGCAGACTTCCACCACTAATGCAATCTAACCTTCTGTCATAAGTGCAGTTACAATTTCTAATTGTAATTATTAAGCATTCCATTTTTATCTAATTCTTACCTATGTCTTATAGGTGATTATGTCCCCACTTCCCCCTTTTTAATTATATGTCCAATTCATATAAACATTATTTAAATTATGCCAATTCTAACTTTTTCCCCCGTTCCCTAACTATCGTATTCACATAAATTTGGCTGCATCTAGACTAGAAAATAGCGTAATCATAAACAATAAAAGGGAAAGGTGATCGGAAAAATGACAGTAGTGATCATTCTAACGGTGATATAAACATATATATTGGCATAGAAAAGTAATAGGCATAATAAGGTGGACATAAAAACAGATCTAGTAAAAAGGGTAATGATAAAACTAGATCTAACATAATTAGGATGAACAGATCCAAATAAGAATTCATATGTCCAAAATGACAGATCTTAATTAATCACAACATGATGATCTAGATCTAGGAAAATATTTAACTATCCAATTAATGACAATTCCAAGCTAGCCACAATCCTAGATAAAGGTTCATATCCAAAAAGATGAAAGGACAAATAAACCACAACTTGGATAAAGATCAAGATCCACAAAGATAACATGACAAGATCTAAATATAAATTTATATTTCCAATAGGTTCAAATCTAATATGATAAGCATAAAGGGATCCAAATAATAAACTAGATCTGATTAATTATTTAGGTGTCCACACAATCCAGATCTAATGGGAAAAAGTAAATCTAACACAAATAAAGATTAAGGTCCACACATAATGTCTGCATGATTCAGATCTAATAGATAAAATTATATCTGACACAAATAAAGATTTAGATCTACATAGAATGTCTGCATGATTCAAATCCAATAGATAAAATTAGATCTAACACAAATAAAGATTTAGATCTACATAGAATGTCCGCATGATTCAAATCTAATAGATAAAATTAGATCTAACACAAATAAAGATTTAGATCTACATAGAATGTCCGCATGATTCATGATTAACATAGAAATGTGTTTATTTTATGCTCGTATATTTTATCTTTTGTAAATAAATAAATGATACTTTGGTTACTTTTGTGTGTTTTTACAGGATGTCAAGAAATGCCTCCTTCGTTTCAAATTAAAGGCCAACTACAGATAAAAAGCTACTTCTCCGTATTAAAGTCATCTCAATCACAAAAGATGTTGTAGCTCACTGGTAATTGCATGGAAATTTGTACTGAAAGACCTGAGTTCGATCCCCGTCGAGCTCACTTTTTACCAAAGAACAGAACGCGTTCACACTGCCCCTTTGCTATGAAGATTAGTGTTATATTATATATATACATATTCATGTGTATGTATAATATTCACTAATGGACCTTTCAGGAGTAATCATGGAAATCAATTCAGAACATTCATTTTTCAATTTCCAATTAGAAGAATTTCTGATTGATTTATTGCCAAGAAAAGATCAATTTTGAAGATTTCATCATTTGTTTCCTTTGGAGTTTGATGGGCATCCTTATTTGGAATAATTAATCGCATGCAATTTAATCACCAAGCAACTAGCCATACGGAGGATTTGGAAGATATTCACCAAGATATGCATCAGATATTCTTAAAAGAATTATTTCCAAACAAGCCTACTCAAGGAAGGCAAGAGATATGATATTACTTCTTGGGAAAAAAGACCCATTTATTCATAGGCTTAATTAGGATTTTTCCTATCTCCTCTATAAATATACGTTGTAACCATTGTAAGAGATCGATTCTTCAGTACTCTCTTTTAGTTTTAATAAAGCTCTTCTTCGTTTAGTTTATTTGCTTTACTGTCATAACAATTTGTGTTCTACTCAATTAGTTTTGGTAGACAGAAATTGTTATTGTTATTTCTATTTCTTATTAGTGATTAGTCGTTTGATTAGTTTCAACGACAATCCTAATTTACTTTTGTTGTTCTTCTTTTTCTACACCTTTATTTTCTGGATTGTTGTTCTTGTTTTGCAATTTACTTTCTTTAGTGATTAATCGTTGATTAGATTCAACGATAATCCTGTGTTCACAATTTCAACTTGTTTTTATTTCAACAAAATCCCCAGGCTCCGTCTAACTCGCCCAAGAGATTAGATAAATAATTTGATTTTAATTACACCTCCCTGTGTTCGACCTGTATGCTACACACCTGTACGTTTGCAGTATTTAATTTAAAATTCGTGCTTTTCTAATTCATAGAATAGCGACGATCAAGTTTTTGGCGCTGTTGCCGGGGAGGTAAAGATTAAATTTTATTATTTATTTAATTTCTGATTCGTGTTAGTTTTCGTTTTTTTTATTTTCTCATTTTTGTTTTCTTTTATATATAGAAAATATTCTCAATTAGATGATTTGGTATTGATTGTTCATACCGTAATCTTCTACACATGAGAGAAAAAAGTTGCCAATTTTCTTTTGTTTCATTCCTTCTCACAATTCTTTCCCTCTTTTCAATAATTTAATTATAAAAAAAAAGACAATTCTCTATTGTTGTTTCTGGCCTGCCTTGATTTTCTTCCCTTTCTAAATTGTTTTTCCTTTTTACTTCTGCCGTCAATCTATAAAAAAAGAAACTTGCTAATTTTTCTTCAATTTCTTTCCATCTTTCTACCATCTCGCTGATTTTCACATTTTTCTTTTCCCTTTCCTTTTCTTTTTATTTATTTCCATCTTTTGTCTACAACTTTCTAAAAAAAAACTTTCGCAATTTCTTCCCTGTCTACTTTGATTTCTTTCTTATTTTTGTCTGCTTTTATTTCATTCCTCAATTTCTTCTACCCTTCCTCTCTACTAAAAAAACCTTGCTTTTTTTCTCTTATTTCCTTTCTTTTCTAATTCGTTTTCCTTGTTTGGTTGGGTTTTTACCATTCATTTCTTTCCCTTTCTTCTTGTTCAAATTTTCATTAAAAAAACTTGCATTCTTTTTTTTTTTCTTTCCAATTGCAATTCTCATTCACCTCCTACAATCTCTCTTTCCATTTTTTTTCATTTATTTCTTTCCGGCTCTCTCCTTCATTGAAAAAAACAACTTTCAATTTTCCTTTATTCTTTCCATCTTTCCACTTTCTTTCCAATCATCTACATTCCTTTTCTTTTTACAAATTTCAAAAAAAAAAAGATTCCTCTTTTGCATATTTTTTTCCTTTCTTCTTTTGTCTTTCTTGTTCTCAATACATTTGATTTCTTTTCTTCTCTTAAAAATTCCCTTTCTTTTCAAAAAAAAAAAAAATTCCTCTTCTAATTTTACAACAATAAGCAAAAGAAAAAATATTCTTTCTGTTTTTGTCTTCTCTTTTATTGCTTTCCCTTCTCAATTTCTTTTCCAAATCTTTTATAATTACTTTCCTTCCTTCCTTTACAATTCTCTTTCTTTCCTGAAATCTCTCTTCTCATTTTTTTTGTCATTTGTTTCTTTCTTATTTGTCCATTTTTTCAACAATAAAAAAAAAGGAAGGTCATAAAAAGATTCATTCTTTTTTTTTCAATTATTTTTCCCTGCTTCATTTCTTCCCTCTGATCAAATACCCCTTCCTCTCACATAATCTCATTTCACCACAGTTTTTTTTCAATCCACACTTCAGCACCATCTTCTCCAAAAAGTTAGCTTTTTTTTTTGGTTAATTCCTTTGTTTCTTTTTCTTGTGTTTTTTTTGTTATTCAATTCATTCAAAAAAAAACCAAAAAAAAAAAAAAAAAAGAGATTTCGAACTAAGGACAAGGTGACCGGAGTTCAAGCAACAAATCAAGATTTCAGAAATCAAAAGAAATTGCAAATAGTGAGATTTCAATCATTGACGCTACTCATTTTTTCTGGACGGACAGCCATACCCCACTGTAAATTTCTTCTAACTCTACAGGTGCTCTGCTACAAAGAAAATATATATATAGACAATTGTTGTAAAAAAATTCTGCAGGGGCAGCGG
Source organism: Allium sativum (assembly GCA_030737875.1). Lineage (NCBI taxonomy): Eukaryota > Viridiplantae > Streptophyta > Magnoliopsida > Asparagales > Amaryllidaceae > Allium > Allium sativum. The sequence goes on from CM060918.1 coordinate 500,162,428, forward strand.
CTTGAATGTAATTTTTTTTTTAATTTCTGCAATTATTTTGTGTGATTTTTGTTAATTTTGCACTTTTTTTTTCATTCTGTTAAGGGCAATACCCCAATTCACATAAGGTGAGGGATTTCATCACCCTTTCCTTAGCCCACGAATTGCATTTCATCGTAGAATCTGACTAATAAAAACGGTTAGACGTTGGACTTAAGGGAGTCACGGGCTCATCTAGGGCTTAATTGTATTGTGATAGCTGATTCATTTGGAACGAATTATTTCTTGGTGTCTAGACTACGGCAGAGAAATAACTGTTTATAAATATTACGGTGATTCGTAAATATTATATCGGTTGTTACTCTGAAGGTACTTAAACCTTCGGCTGCATTGCTAGGGTGATTCCTGGTGCACCGATAACTCCTGTCCATTAACTGGCTGAGAAATCTTTTGGTCTAAGTAATCAAACGCGTCACTTTATAATTTTGGGTTAGGAGCCTATAAGGACAGAAAATTTCATTGTAGCAGATTTCTGTGCTTGCATTTAACAACAATTAGTGAAAAAAGTGTTAGCCAACAAAATTCTCCTAGGGGTTCTCGAATCAACCAAAATTTTCCAACCGAATTGGATCAAAATCGAGTGAATCAAAACTTTCCAAACTTTGGAGATCAAAATCAAATAAATCAAAATTTTCAAAATCTCAACGTCCAAATGGATAGACCCTTATCTCTTCGTGATCGATGTTATCCAACTAGGACCGTTCAACCCTCTGTCATCGTGTTCCCACCAGCTGAAGGAAACAATTTTGAGCTAAAACATTCTTTTACCCAAGGGGTACCAAAATTTACTGGGTCTGAAAATGCTTATGAATTTCTGAGTGAATTTGAATTGTATGCTTCCACAACAAAAATGCAACAACTATCTAACGAATCGATCAAGCTAAGGCTAATCCCATTTGCACTACTTGAAAGCGCTAAAAGATGGCTAAATTCTCTTCCACGACATTCCATAAGAAGTTGGGATGAATTTGTCACTGCATTCTTGAAAAAGTTTTTCCCTTTCCATAAAACTCTAAAAATCTGAACCGAGATAAATCAATTTTGTCAAAATGAGGGGGAAACTTTTTCAAAATACATTGAAAGATTCAACCAACTACTATATAGTTGTCCTCATCATGGAATTCTAAAAGATCACTTATGTCAAATTGCATATGAAGGGTTAAACTATCAGACTAGAACTCAACTAGAATCAATGTGTGGAGGAGATTTTATGTCTAAGACAGCCGATGAAGCTTGGCAATTATTAGAAGATTATTCTGAAAAGGACATTCAATGGGAATCAATTCGTGTTCCCATTCGAACTTCTACTAGAGGAGTGCATGTCGTGGACCCAAGTCTAATTCCCTTATAAAATCAAACTCCTCAAGCCGGAGAAGGGTTACCCCACTATTACTCTCAGGACCAAGCTAATGCCATAGCTCAAAATAATCCTTACTCATCCACATACAATCCTGGTTGGAGGAACTACCCAAATTTTTCTTGGTCAAACCCCAATAATTCGGCTAACCCATCTCACGTGCAACCCTTCATTCCCAACCCAAATTATCAAGCTCCACCTCCAATTTCTCAAACCTCTCAAGCAGCATCTCAATCCAAGCAACCTTACAGGCACCCCAATTTTCAACCATCAAACCAATCCTCTCAATCTTCTCAATCATCACCAGAAATTGTGCGTTTAGAAAAACAAATGGAACAAATGATGAATATGATAAAGGAACTAGCGAAAAATAACGAGAAAGGAAAGTTGCCGAGTCAACCTGAGGTGAATCCAAAATATAACTCTCGTGCCGTGAATTCTTGTGAGGACGAAAACCATAATCCAGTCAACGCTATTACAACCCTTCGATCTAGAAAGAGGATTGATAATAACGTGGGCGACCCTGGCGAACCTTCTAACTCGACCCCAATGTCAAATCTTAGGATTGAAGATCACCCATTGGCTTCGAATGCCAATTCCTCTAAACCTCAAGTTTCCTTAAATGTTGGCAATCCAAACAATTCTTCTTCCAGTGTCGGCAAACCTAACCACCTTTAAAAATTAATGTTGGCAATACCAACATTCCATCTTCTACGACCTTACCACCTTCTATTTCCTTGGATAAACCTTCTTCCTCGAAGGATGAAACTCATCACATAGTTGAAAAACAAATAGCTCCATTTCCCCATAGACTCAATAATAAGAAGAAAGCGGCAAATTTCGATAAAATATTGGAAATTTTCAAACAAGTCTGTGTGAACATTCCTCTTTTAGACACCATTGAGCAAATTCCTCAATATGCTAAATGTCTTAAAGAATTGTGCACACAAAAACGTGCGACTAATGTCCCACAAACCGCCTTTCTAACTGCGAATACAAGCTCTGCTCTTTCGAATCTTACCCCAGTCAAGTACAAAGACCCTGGCTGCCCTACGATTGATTGCAAAATAGGAAATACCCATATTTCTCGTGCCCTACTCGACCTTGGTGCCAGTGTCAATCTTCTTCCTTATACTGTTTATTGTCAACTTGGGTTAGGGGAATTAAACCAACAAACATCACTCTTCAGTTAGCCGATCGATCTGTCAAAAAGCCATTGGGAATTATCGAAGACGTCTTGATACAGATCGAACAGTTTTACTTCCCTATCGATTTCATAGTTTTGGACACAGAGCCTGTCTCAAATCCCAAAGTTCAAATACCATTGCTTTTAGGACGGCCCTTCTTAGCAACCTCTAATGCTGTCAAAAATTGTAGGAACGGTCAACTTCGACTTTCCTTCGGGCACCTAACCATTGAGCTAAACATCTTCAATCTCAACAAACAACCTAGGGATTTTGAGATGGATGAAATCGACATGATTTAAACCATAGTGGACAAAACCTCTAGTGACACTTCTGAAGCCTTGAAAATGTGTCTGGAACATTTCGACTCCGATTTCGACGAACTTGAATACATTTCTGAACTGAATGAATTTCTTGACTTAAATCCTTCGTCTTCTGACTCTGACCAAGGAATGTTAACCAATGGTTCCCGTAATCTAGAACATCCTAAGTTAGATCTCAAACCCTTGCCACAAGACCTTAAGTACGCATACTTAGACTCCTCAGAGACTCTTCCCGTAATCTTGGCCTCTGATCTTACCGAGGACCAAGAAGAAAAACTCTTAGAAATTTTGCGGGAAAATAAAGACGCCTTGGGGTGGGAACTGAGCGATATAAAAGGAATTAGTCCGTTAATTGTGGAACATCACATACATTTAGTTGATGAGGCTAAACCCATCCGTGAGGCTCAAAGGCGATTAAACCCAAACATGAGAGAAGTGGTCAAGGGGGAGATAATCAAATGTCTAGACAATAACATCATCTATCCCATCTCTGATAGTACTTGGGTGAGTCCGGTACAAGTCGTACCAAAGAAATCGGGAGTCACAGTGATCAAAAATGAAAGTAATGAGCTCGTCCCAACAAAAATCAAAACAAAATGGCATGTGTGTATCGACTATCGAAAGCTCAACTCAGCCACACGAAAAGACCATTTTCCCTTACCTTTTATTGACCAAATGCTCGAACACTTAGCGGGTCATGAGTACTACTGTTTTCTCGATGGATACTCTGGCTATAACCAAATCCCTGTTGCTTTAGAGGATCAACACAAGACCACCTTTACTTGTCCCTTTGGAACCTTTGCTTATCGTTGTAGCCTTTTGGTCTTTGTAATGCCCCCGCGACTTTCCAAAGGTGTATGATGAGTATCTTCTCTGATATGGTGGACAATTCTTGGAAATATTCATGGATGATTTTTCAATCTATGGATCATCTTTTTCCCAATTCCTCACTCATTTAGAACTCGTCCTTAAGCGTTGTAAGGAGAAATCACTCGTACTTAATTGGGAAAAATGTCACTTCATGGTAAAAAGGGGGATAGTTCTAGGCCATGTCGTCTCCAAAGATGGCCTTGAAGTCGACAAATCCAAAATCGATTTGATTGCTAATTTGCCTCCTCCTAAGTCTGTTAAAGATGTTCATTCATTTCTTGGCCATGCGGGATTCTATAGAAGATTCATTAAGGATTTCTCAAAAATTTCAAAACCTCTCTCAAATTTACTTGCCAAAGACGTTAAGTTCGAATTCTCCAATGACTGCAAAACATCTTTTGAAAATCTTAAGTCAATCTTGACCACAGCTCCCATCATTCAACCTCCTGATTGGACTCAGCCCTTCGAACTTATGTGTGACGCTTCTGACTTTGCAATTGGAGCCATCTTAGGTCAGCGTATTGATAAACTCCCTTGAGTCATTTATTACGCTAGCAAAACCTTAAACGAGGCCCAATTGAATTACTCAACTACTGAAAAGGAATTTTTGGCAGTTGTCTTCGCTCTTGAGAAATTCAAACCATATCTCATAGGATCCAAAGTCATAGTTTACACTGATCATGCTGCCCTCCGATATTTGCTTTCTAAAAAGGATGCCAAGGCCCGCTTGATTTATTGGATCCTTCTTCTTCAAGAATTCGATATAGAAATACGAGATAAAAAGGGTTTTGAAAATGTCATAGCTGATCATCTCTCTCGAATTGTGCACGAAAATGTTAACGACACCCAAATCGATGACTATTTTCCTTACGAACAAATTCTTTCCATCTCTAACACCCCTTGGTACGCTGACATTGTGAATTATCTTGTCACAGAACAAACACCCGCTGAATGGTCGAAACCAGATAAACAAAAATTTCTCTCGTAAGTTCGAAACTTCTATTGGGACGACCCATATCTTTTCAAATACTATCCAGACCAAATCATTCGAAGGTGTGTGCCCGATCATGAACACCTAAGTATTCCCTCCTTCTCACATGACCATGCTTGTGGCGGTCATTTTGGAGCAAGAAAAACTACTGCAAAAGTTTTGCAAAGCGGTTTTTATTGGCCCACACTCTTCCGTGACGCTTTCGAATTTTGCTCTAAATGTGAGCGATGTCGAAGAACGGGTCGAATCTCTAAGCGAAACATGATGCCTCTCAACCCCATTTTAGTGATTGAGTTATTCGATGTTTGGGGCAACGATTTCATGGGACCATTCCCTAATTCATTTGGGAATCTTTACATCTTGCTTGCGGTAGATTATGTCTCAAAATGGGTTGAAGCCATTCCGACCAAAACCAATGACAACAAGGTTGTTGTCAAATTCCTCAAAGAAAACATCTTTTCACGCTTTGGCATACCTCGAGCTATCATTAGCGACAATGGCACTCACTTCTGTAATCGTGCTTTTGAGTCCTTGCTCAAGAAATATTCAATCACACACAAGCTGTCAACTCCTTACCATCCACAAACTAGTGGGCAAGTAGAAGTCTCCAATAGACAAATCAGACAAATTCTTGAGAAAACCGTGAATTCCAATAGAAAAGATTGGTCTGTAAAACTGATTGATGCACTTTGGGCTTTTTGCACTGCTTATAAAACCAATCTAGGGATGTCACCATATCGATTAGTCTTTGGAAAGGCCTGTCACTTACCTCTTGAATTAGAGCATCATGCTCTTTGGGCCATAAATTTTTTGAACTTTGACTTAGAGAAAGCCGGCTCCCATAGGAAGTTACAAATTTCGGAATTAGAGGAATTAAGAAATGAGGCATATGAAAATGCGAAAATCTACAAAGAAAGAACCAAAGCCCAACACGAAAAAAACATACTTCGTAAGGAATTCAACATAGGTCAAAAAGTTCTTTTATACGACTCTAGACTTCACTTGTTTCCAGGAAAACTCAGATCTCGATGGACTAGACCTTATGTTGTGAAAACGGTATATCCTCATGGAGCGGTTGAAATTGAAAATATTAGGGATGGAAAAGTCTTCAAAGTAAACGGTCAACGACCGAAACCATTTTTGGAATTCCAGCAATATGATGAAGATGACCCTATCAATCTGCATGAGCCTGATCATCCACCATGAAATCAGGTGGTACACGTTCTTTTTCTTTTATTTTTCTTTTTCATTTTTCATTTTATTTTTGTTTTTCTGCCTTAGACAGTTGGGACACTGTCTCAATCAAGTGTGGGGGGAAGTCTGCATTGCATTCTTTTGATTTTTCTTTAATTTTTCTTTCTTTCTTTTTCATAGGACCATCATACATTTTATATCGTAGTAACGTACCATAATTTTTTTTTGGAAAATACGACTCATTTTCAATTGATACAACAAAATAAGTTTACAATTTTTAGCCAGTTGATAGTATTTTTTTCTCTCTCAACTTAGATCGAATAAGAAATATAATGAAAAGTTAATTTTGAGGGATAATAGTGTAACCGGTACATAGGGAGATTCTTAAGTGATGGCCATGAAATCTATTCTATATTGTAGACTTTGTTTAAATAAGTGGAGGACTTAAAATACATATAATGGCTTGTCAAACCTTTAAAACTAAGTTGTGTTAAGTTGAACTCGCGTAACTCTCTTTTTGTGCTTATAAATTCAATAATAATAATAGTAATCCAAGGGTATCCAACATTGCTTGTATATCGAGCGCTGGTGTGCAAACCCGCCAAGCTCTATCCGACACGTTGTTGACAAAGTCAGCGTTGGAATATATTGGTCTCATTTTGTGAGATTGGACACCTAAAGATTACCGACACGTTGTTGACAAAGTCAAAGTCGGCCTGCACAATACGCCAAGCTCTTTACCCACTCTCCGTTAGTCCGCGAGGCAGTGCATGGGTGGTAAACCTTGGTCTTCTAAGTTAGGTGTATGTACTTAATCATAAATTTTAAAATTTTATAGAATAAAGAATAAGCGATGATGCCCAAACACTTCTTGACCTTATTGATTTGACTAGCCATACATGAGAAAATTAGAATACCACTTTGCAAACTGTGCCAAGCAAACTAAGAATTTATTTCATGGCTGCACTATGTTATCAACCGAATTAACTGGCCAAACTGGAATTTAACATTTGAAAACTTGATTTATATTAAAAATTTGTGACAAGTCGAGGTATCTAAAATAAAATCAACTGATTATAAATTATTAACTTAATTTGTTGTACCACTTTCCTGAAATAAGTCGTGTTTTCATTTTTTGTTTTTATTTGCATATGTCCATTGCATTCATGTAGTTTCATTAGAATCATAGCATACTGCATTTGGATTTTGTGGGTAGTATCCGTTGAAAACCCTCACGAGACACCACTCGTCCTACTAGGGACACCTAGAGGTTTAACGGCTTGTTGCATACGCTCAATGCAATCGTGTTTCCTACGAAAGTGCGACCAATCTAGTTAGTTTTTCATTTTCTTTTTACTCGAGGACGAGTAAAAGATAAGTGTGGGGGTATTTGATTAACATAGAAATGTGTTTATTTTATGCTCGTATATTTTATCTTTTGTAAATAAATAAATGATACTTTGGTTACTTTTGTGTGTTTTTACACGATGTCAAGAAATGCCTCCTTCGTTTCAAATTAAAGGCCAATTACAGATAAAAAGCTACTTCCCCATATTAAAGCCATGTCAATCACAAAAGACGTTGTAGCTCACTGGTAATTGCATGGAAATTTGTACTGAGAGACCTGAGTTCGGTCCCCGTCGAGCTCACTTTTTGCCAAAGAACAGAACGCGTTCACACTGCCCCTTTGCTATGAAGATTAGTGTTATATTATATATATACATATTCATGTGTATGTATGATATTCACTAATGGACCTTTCAGGAGTAGTCATGGAAATCAATTCAGAACATTCATTTTTCAATTTCCAATTAGAAGAATTTCCGATTGATTTATTGCCAAGAAAAGATCAATTTTGAAGATTTCATCCTTTGTTGCCTTTGGAGTTTGATGGGCATCCTTGTTTGGAATAATTAATCGCATGCAATTTAATCACCAAGCAACTAGCCATACAGAGGATTTGGAAGATATTCACCAAGATATGCATCAGATATTCTTAAAAGAATTATTTCCAAACAAGCCCAGTCAAGGAAGGCAAGAGATATGATATTACTTCTTGGGAAAAGAGACCCATTTATTCATAGGCTTAATTAGGATTTTTCCTATCTCCTCTATAAATATACGTTGTAACCATTGTAAGAGATCGATTCTTCAGTACTCTCTTTTAGTTTTAATAAAGCTCTTCTTCGTTTAGTTTATTTGCTTTACTGTCATAACAATTTGTGTTCTACTCAATTAGTTTTGGTAGACAGAAATTGTTATTGTTATTTCTATTGCTTATTAGTGATTAGTCGTTTGATTAGTTTCAACGACAATCCTAATTTACTTTTGTTGTTCTTCTTTTTCTACACTTTTATTTTCTGGATTGTTGTTCTTGTTTTGCAATTTACTTTCTTTAGTGATTAATCGTTGATTAGATTCAACGATAATCCTGTGTTCACAATTTCAACTTGTTTTTATTTCAACAAAATCCCCAGGCTCCGTCTAACTCGCCCAAGAGATTAGATAAATAATTTGATTTTAATTACACCTCCCTGTGTTCGACCTGTATGCTACACACCTGTACATTTGCAGTATTTAATTTAAAATTCGTGCTTTTCTAATTCATAGAATAGCGACGATCAAGTTTTTGGCGCTGTTGCCGGGGAGGTAAAGATTAAATTTTATTATTTATTTAATTTCTGATTCGTGTTAGTTTTCATTTTTTTTTATTTTCTCATTTTTGTTTTCTTTTATATATAGAAAATATTCTCAATTAGATGATTTGGTATTGATTGTTCATACCGTAATCTTCTACACATGAGAGAAAAAAGTTGCCAATTTTCTTTTGTTTCATTCCTTCTCACAATTCTTTCCCTCTTTTCAATAATTTAATTATAAAAAAAAGACAATTCTCTATTGTTGTTTCTGGCCTGCCTTGATTTTCTTCCCTTTCTAAATTGTTTTTCCTTTTTATACTTCTGCCGTCAATCTATAAAAAAAGAAACTTGCTAATTTTTCTTCAATTTCTTTCCATCTTTCTACCACCTCGCTGATTTTCACATTTTTCTTTTCCCTTTCCTTTTCTTTTTATTTATTTCCATCTTTTGTCTACAACTTTCTAAAAAAAAACTTTCGCAATTTCTTCCCTGTCTACTTTGATTTCTTTCTTATTTTTGTCTGCTTTTATTTCTTTCCTCAATTTCTTCTACCTTTCCTCTCTACTAAAAAAACCTTGCTTTTTTTTCTCTTATTTCCTTCCTTTTTTAATTCGTTTTCCTTGTTTGGTTGGGTTTTTACCATTCATTTCTTTCCCTTTCTTCTTGTTCAAATTTTCATAAAAAAAACTTGCATTCTTTTTTTTTTTCTTTCCAATTGCATTTCTCATTCACCTCCTACAATCTCTCTTTCCATTTTTTTTCATTTATTTCTTTCCGGCTCTCTCCTTCATTGAAAAAAACAACTTTCAATTTTCCTTTATTCTTTCCACTTTCGTTCCAATCATCTACATTCTTTTTCTTTTTACAAATTTCAAAAAAAAAAAAGATTCCTCTTTTGCATATTTTTTTTCCTTTCTTCTTTTGTCTTTCTTGTTCTCAATACATTTGATTTCTTTTCTTCTCTTATAAATTCCCTTTCTTCTCAAAAAAAAAAAAAAAAATTCCTCTTCTAATTTTACAACAATAAGCAAAAGAAAAAATATTCTTTCTGTTTTTGTCTTCTCTTTTATTGCTTTCCCTTCTCAATTTCTTTTCCAAATCTTTTATAATTACTTTCCTTCCTTCCTTTACAATTCTCTTTCTTTCCTGAAATCTCTCTTCTCATTTTTTTTGTCATTTGTTTCTTTCTTATTTGTCCATTTTTTCAACAATAAAAAAAAGGGAAGGTCATAAAACGATTCATTCTTTTTTTTCAATTATTTTTCCCTGCTTCATTTCTTCCCTCTGATCAAATACCCCTTCCTCTCACATAATCTCATTTCACCACAGTTTTTTTTCAATCCACACTTCAGCACCATCTTCTCTAAAAAGTTAGCTTTTTTTTTGGTTAATTCCTTTGTTTCTTTTTCTTGTGCTTTTTTTGTTATTCAATTCATTCAAAAAAAAACCAAAAAAAAAAAAAAGAGATTTCGAACTAAGGACAAGGTGACCGGAGTTCAAGCAACAAATCAAGATTTCAGAAATCAAAAGAAATTGCAAATAGTGAGATTTCAATCATTGACGCTACTCATTTTTTCTGGACGGACAGCCATACCCCACTGTAAATTTCTTCTAACTCTACAGGTGCTCTGCTACAAAGAAAATATATATATAGACAATTGTTGTAAAAAAATTCTGTAGGGGCAGCGGCTTGAATGTAATTTTTTTTAATTTCTGCAATTATTTTGTGTGATTTTTGTTAATTTTTTTTTCATTCTGTTAAGGGCAATACCCCAATTCACATAAGGTGAGGGATTTCATCACCCTTTCCTTAGCCCAAAAATTGCATTTCATCGTAGAATCTGACTAATAAAAACGGTTAGACGTTGGACTTAAGGGAGTCACGGGCTCATCTAGGGCTTAATTGTATTGTGATAGCTGATTCATTTGGAACGAATTATTTCTTGGTGTCTAGACTACGGCAGAGAAATAACTGTTTATAAATATTACGGTGATTCGTAAATATTATATCGGTTGTTACTCTGAAGGTACTTAAACCTTCGGCTGCATTGCTAGGGTGATTCCTGGTGCACCGATAACTCCTGTCTGTTAACTGGCTAAGAAATCTTTTGGTCTAAGTAATCAAACGTGTCAATTTATAATTTTGGGTTAGGAGCCTATAAGGACAGAAAATTTCATTGTAGCAGATTTCTGTGCTTGCATTTAACAACAATGAGTGAAAAAAGTGTTAGCCAACAAAGCTCTTCTTCGTTTAGTTTATTTGCTTTATTGTCATAACAATTTGGGTTCTACTCAATTAGTTTTGGTAGACAGAAATTTTTATTGTTATTTCTATTGCTTATTAGTGATTAGTCGTTTGATTAGTTTCAACGACAATCCTAATTTACTTTTGTTGTTCTTCTTTTTCTGCACTTTTATTTTCTTCATTGTTGTTCTTGTTTTGCAATTTACTTTCTTTTGTAATTAATCGTTGATTAGATTCAATGATAATCCTGTGTTCACAATTTCAACTTGTTTTTATTTCAATAAAATCCCCAGGCTCCGTCTAACTCGCCCAAGAGATTAGATAAATAATTTGATTTTAATTACACCTCCCTGTGTTCGACCTGTATGCTACACACCTGTACGCTTGCAGTATTTAATTTAAAATTCGCGCTTTTCTAATTCATAGATTAGCGATGATCAATTTAGATCTAATAGATGAAATTAGATCTAACACAAATAAAGATTTAGATCTACATCATAACATGTCATAGAGGTTATAATAGACCTGATAAGATAAAAAAAAATCTAGATCCAAATACTAATCAATACAGAAAGTCATATGTTCATAATTTACAAAGGATCTTATATAACTTATGCATATAAACATATCTAAATCATGGTTGTGACATGTTTACTTTTAAATATTTGATTCTAAAAGTAACTATACTCATCAAGTTTGGATTAGAAGATAGAACTAGAAGAGATTGGATCTTGAATTTCTAGATTTGATTTGCCTTAGTTGATAGAAGAAGATAAGGGATCCAGTTCAATTCACACACCGGCAGAGTTTGGTTGCCAGTAACACCTCGGAATTTTAACGATACTAAAGATGATGTATTAAAGAATAATTAATGTGGAATACACTGTTAACGATGAATTAAGGAAAACTTAATTAAGTAATCAAAATCAAGTAAAATGGACTATGCCATTGCGTCTGTCTTGAAATTCTGGTCAAGATAGACACCTGGATTGCGTAAATCGGACATCATATGAAGAAGTTATTAAGGTTTGAAGTTTGTATATGCATAGGAAGAATATATATATATATATATATATATATATATATATATATATATACACACACACACACATATATAAGATTCAAAAATTCAAAAATGGGTCCAGAAATTCGAAATTTAGTCCAAAATTTAAAATCTGGGAAGACGGCAGATTTCTTACCCAGGTGGGTCTACCCACTCAAAGGGGGGTCGACCCATAGGTCTACCCACTCAAAGGGGATTTGACCCATGCATGAACAAATTTAGGAGAAATACTTCATTTTGTATCTGGATACCTTTCTGAGCAAGATTCATTAATCCTACGGCTATATAAAGGACCCTAGACCTAGGTTTTATTCATCTAAAAACAATAGCAATGGCGAAGTTCTGCTGCAACGAAGATTGAATGGCCTAATCTACTCCAAATCTAATTCAGCAAACATTATACAAATTCAATGATTGCTACAGCGATGGCTACAACAAAGTCAACGTGTTCTTCGTAGTAGTTTGGATCCGTTTCCTCATATTTTTCACTGTGAGTTCATGTTTCTTTTAGATCTTAACATTTAAGTAGTAATCATGACATGTATGTGAAAATTGGATCTTGAATTGGTGCCTAATCAGTTCTATTATGACATAACTATCAGATCTACTTTTATACATTCATACCGCCGCCCGGTTAAATCTTGTCATAATATGGCTATTCAGTTTATGCCTATTTCTATCTGTTTATTGTTGATTCATTACTATGTCTGTTCTGATTCTATTCTCTCTCTTTTCCTTTTTATTTTTATATAGCCAGGCTACCTTCGAGCCTAGGCCTAATGCTAAAAAAATGCGAAAGTGTGAAATTGGGAATAATAGGGAAAGACATAATTTGGGGCATAATTGATATTGTAAATTATGGATCTAAATTTGGATATAAACTTGGAAATATACGAATATGGGTTTGGGGGCATATGTCTTGCTGGATAATATGAATTTAGGTAAGCATTGGAATAAATGCAAATATGGAATTGGGTATGAAATGGGACATGTCTAAATATTGTTTTGGGACATAAATTAGAACGTATGCGAATATGAATTTTAGGCATAAATTGCAAAGTATGCAAATGTTGATTTGGGTATAACTTGTATCAAAATGGGTGAATATGGACTTGGGTCATAAATGGGAAAATATGTGGACTTGGGTTTGTGTAATACACACACACATACACACACACACACACACACACACACACACATATATATATATATGTCTTAATTTATGATAAGGGAAAAAAGTATATGGTGCATAATTAAAAGGTGAATTAAAAATGGGGAAATAAAAGTCTACAATTTGGATAGTGAAATGGGCATATAATTAAATATGGAGAAAAAGAGAAATAATCACCTATAATGACATAGGTAGATTTGGATAAAAATGGAATGCCTATTAATTAGAATTAGAAATTGTATTTGCACTTATGACACGAGGTTAGGTTGCATTAGTGGTGGAAGTCTGCCCGGACCCAATCGGAATATCCAACAGACATTAATGTTGAACCTAATGTGAGAGACCTAAGTGTGTAAATATGAATCGGGCTAAGACACGAGGTTAGACCCAACTGTGGAATAAGACTGCCCGGACTCGACCGGCATATCCAGCATCCACACGTTGTAGGTCTAATGCGGGAGGTCTAGCCATTATAACCATAATTGGACATGGTAATGAATTGGACTACTTAACCTAATTTAATCCATAAGGATTGTATGATTATGAACTTAAGTTAGGGTTAAGTAAAATTGGATGGGTAGTGGGTGGGATAAGTAAATTAGAGGGGGTGGGTAATATTTACATATAAACCCATAAACTTAACCCGATAAGGTTATGTAATTAAAGACACCTAGTGGTATATATAACTGATAGAAACAATAAAGTTAAGTAATTAAAAGACACCACTTAGGGTAAGCATAACTTGTAAGGAAGTGAGACAACATGTGTACTAAGATAAGGGGTGCTTAATTATAAATTAAGTAATCTTGAAGTCTGGAACCCGCCAACGTAAATAACATGTTTAGGCTTGTTCTACGGATAAGAGGAAATTATAACATAGGTTATAATAAATGGGTAAAGAAACTTATTAAAGGGCCTTAGTTAATAGAAATAAGTCAATAAGTAAACAACGATAAGTTGTGATAACATTGAAAAATGTAATTATGATTAAATGGGAAAGAATGAGGAAAACATATGAGATAAGTTATATTTAATCATAAATAATGACTGATGTGTTAAAAAGGAAACATGTAAAATGGGATGTACTTAGTTTCACATTAAGTAAGAACATTTTATTTTGATGATGTAACCAAGCAAGAGAAACTTGGTAATTTGAATAAGAATTCAATATGAATGGGAATAACCAAGTTAAAGGGAAACCCGGTGAGGTAAGGCAAATGCGTAAAGAATGTTTAGACATAGGGTTTAACAACATATTAAAGAAAGGCGCTTGGACCAGTCCGTACGTTTGAGGGTGAATAACCCAACGGGGTAGATCATCGAGGTGTTATAAGACACGAGGGGAGCGCACATTCATCTGATTGTTATGACGGCTCCAAAGGACTGGAAGGGGAAGCATGTGGCTTCCTGAGGAACGTAAGGTGCTCCTAGTAGTTCATCTGTGCGGTGACAGATGTCTTAGGCTGTACTCGCAGAGGTTAGGTCTGCGCGTAGCTACTAGGTGGGTGGGCCTTGACTACAGATGTAGCTATGTAGTCAAAATGTTGTTACGTGGTGACACCCAGGTAGTTCGGCGGTTGTCTCATGAGGAGGTAGATGGGTCAGGACCACCAAGGATAGTAGGTCGTCGAATACTCATCACCGGCAGCCAGCGAGATGCGGAAAGACTAAAGCTAACCCCAAGATATCATTTCACCTTTCACAATCGAGGTACGGGGTTGAGGGGAGACGCCACTTGGATGTTTAGATTGGTTGTTATTAGGGGTAGTCGCTTAGCTCTTGTAGTGTTTATTAGTTGAGGGAGGAGCCGAGGTAGGGCCATAGCCACCATGAAAAACAGACCCTAGGATTATCTGTACATAGAGGTTCATAAAGACGGGCCTGTATAGGTATGGATAAGCTCCCGACCGAGTTCAGTGTTTCTTGTTTAGCCCTGCCATGGAACTCGGTGCACATTAGAGGACGTGCGATTGAGGCATCGAGCTATAATTACAGTACATATGTGGGACAGTCTAGATACACGCATATCTGCTCTTGGTGGTGTATCGTAGACTAGAGGGTATTATTCCAATATGGAATCTGATTCGATCGATGGTGGCAGTCCATACCCTTACGTAGCATAGCAATGACAGATATATGCAAAACGTAACATTATTATATAGAGATCTGTACGTCACTCCGGCGTAGGATGAAGGACTGCATTCATTACAGTGGAGACCGTGCGAGTGGGGTACCATGGGATGTATCTCAATATTCAGAGATAGCTACATATATTGTATTAGGTGAATCCATGGGAAAGTAAATGGGTATGATACGCGTACAGTTCTTAAGTGCGATTAACCCAAGTAACCTACTAATCAAGAAAATGGAATGGCATTAGTAGGGATCATTCTACTTCCGATATACTAGTATCTGCACGGTGCAGAGAAATGTATTCAAGAAGCACAATATATTATGTCCAAGGTTATCTTGTTCAGTTCACACTTGTCCTTGCTATTGTTATCTTGTTCTTCCAGTTTATATATACCTTCCATGATACTTTTATTTATTTATATTTAAAAGTAACCGGACTTGCCGGACTTTGATCTGACCCTTTTTGTTTCCTCTTCTCTCTCTTTCGTCCCCCCCCCCCCCCCCCGGTTCTCAAGGTGGAAGTGCTTAGAGTTGATTTGGATTCTTTCAGCTTAGCTTGGGTTTTGGATATGGATGTACAGCTTCGACTTATTGTCAACTCTCTTATGGCTTTGCTTGGGAAATATGGTTTATGCTTTTGTACTCTGATATTTTTGGCAAGGCAGATTATTAAACATGTAACTGGTTATTTCAAACCTATGATGTAAACTTAGTATTTGAGACCATGATGTTATGATTTAAATAAAGTTTTTAATTCTGCTACTATTTTACATGTCTGTCTTGTGCTATTGTGTTCTAATTTACCTATAACGCTTCATGGAATTTAATGCATTTCCTTAGTGAGTGACATTAACAAACGTGGGGTGTTACAACGCCATTGATTCTTTATGAAGAAAACAAGAGAATTGAGGTATAGTTATAGCTGCTAATGTCCAGATTTTGAATGCCACCTCAGCCCTAAAGTGAATCGGGTCACGGGTCGCCACCCACTTTGAAAAGAAAAGGTTCGGAAGCCCAAAAACATACATGGGCGCACTTGGCAGGTGCGCCAATGTAAAATTGCCTTGTCACACTAGACAAGTGCACCAGTTATCCCTGTTTTGATTGTCAAACTTCTATCGTTCATAACTTCTTCATACGTTATCTGATTTTACGCAGGCCAGGTGTCAATCTTGACCAGAATTTCGAGATGAACGCAATGACATAATCCGTTTCCTTTAATTCTTAATATTAATTAATTATTCTTTAATTTATCCTATTTAGTGTCGTTAAAAATTCGGGGTGTTACAACAAGAGAGTATAAAGGATGAACCATTGACATCAATGTCTCAGCTCCTTAAGACTTGGGATTAACAACTGAAATGAGGTCTCAAGAGCGGAGCAAAAAAAAATTGGACTTCACAAGATTTGAGATTAGCGACCGAAAAGAAGTCTTAGGAGTGAAGCTAGTACACTTGAACTTCACACGACTTGAGTTCCTCAAGGGTGAAGTCTTGAGCAACACGATTCTTAAGTATGATGACAACTCACATCATGAATACAACTACTAGAAAATGTGAAAAATACTCAAACACTTAAAATAAAATCATATGAAATGGTAGTAAACTTTAACTTTTATTCAATAGTCAGATTTTATATGACACATTTTACACAGAAACATAGTCGTGTCACTAAAAGTGAGGGTCGTACACGTGTTACAACCGACAACAAAAAAAAGCCGACTTAGAAATCAATGGCATCACTTGAAGGAGAAAACCTTCTTCTTCTCATGCGACTTTTTCGATGGCGACTTGGATTGCTTTCCCTTTTCTCCTTCCTCTTCCTCTAGGACCCACTTCTCCCATTCCCTTCGATCCTTCGGCGACACTGCCTCAAAACAAGGCCACATCTTGAAACACTTAGCAGGGTCCCCTTTGGGCTTCTTCTTCCCCACATTCGAGATCTCCTTATTTTCAGCCTCGAGGAGAATTACCTTCAACGGAAAAGGAGTAATCTCATGGCTACCAAAGTTTGAACCTTCGTAGCCTTCTTCTTAGCTATCTTCTTATCCTCTTCATGGGTTCTTTTCGTAGTCTCCTTATCTACTTTCTTCTTGGCTTCGGCCTTCTCCTATTAAAAAGATAGACAAATGTGTTGTTATTAATCTAGGTTGTGCATTGTCGGCATGCATGCCTCTCCACCTGGTCAGTGATCTTCATCTCTACTTCCTCCTTCCATAAGGTTTGAAAATTCTTCCATCCTGTCCAATTGGTGAATCTGATCAACCTCTCCAAGTTCCAAGCCTCCAAAGATGCTAATGTTGCCAAATTCATTCACGCATCTACCTTCTGTCAAAACCCTGAGCTCATCCTCAGTTAAATAACAAGCCATCAGGGGTTCTTCCTCCACTTCATCAACATTACGGGAAGTAGCCTCATCATCTAAGAACCTCTCCCAGGCCAGAGCAAAAATCCAAGAATAATCTTCAACCCATGAAATTCCATGATGACAGATAACTTTCTTATAGAATCCAAGGAATTAAGTTTCCAACTATTGTGTAACATCTGCTTTAGCATCCCTATCCTTTTCTCTAAGCACCTCTAGAGCTTTAAAATTTCTTTAAACCTCATCGACTTGTCCTGGCACATCCCTGTTGGAAGCTTCTGCTGCCTCTTTCTCCTTTCTCACCTGATCAAGTTCGACCTAGTTTGATTCCATTTTTTCTTTAGCTCTTTGCACTCAATCCTAGGGCGCTCAGTCTCTTCATTCTCCTTCCTTAGTCGCTAGTTTTCCAAAGTCGATTCTTTGTTGTCCTTCTTAACTGTAGTTATTCGAGCCGGCAGGGAGGCCATGGCCTCTTTATGTTCTTCCCGAGCCTTGATAATTGTTGCATGTACTTCCTCAATCTTCTTCTTGGCGGATGTCATCTCTTTCTTCAACTCCTTAATCTCTACATCCTTGGATTTTATCATTTCCTGATCTGCTTCGGCTTCTAACTTCAGGCCATCTATTTCAACATTTCTCTTGCATATCAGCGCTGAGAGATTTTTTCCATAGTCCATGGCAATTCGATATTGATTGTTGATGTCCCAAATCCTATCAAAAATGTTTCTCGGTCGATGTCTAATGGGATGGGATGCATTTTCGGAAGAAAGAAGAGTTCTTTGAAGTAGTAGTTTGGGGTGTTTTTCTTCAAATACTCCTCCCTTTTCGAAGGGGACATCTCGTTTGTTTCAGGAGCCCTCTCAAGTGCTTGCCTTTTCCGTCTATCGACTCCCAAGAATTCCCAAAGTATATCTCTGCCTCTGTCTTTTGCTGCGCAGGTGCTAGGGGAAATTCCTTGGTGGATTAATAGGAAAAGGGAGTGGGGAAGCAGCCGACTGCCTGGTGCTCATCGACCTTATCAACTTCTCAGGCTCTGTCGACCTTGTGCTTACTGGTAGGCACTCCTGACACCAAGGATAATCTCGACGATAGTAGCTACTACCATATTCATATGATTGCTTATGGCAGAACTCTCGCATTGCATTCCTAAAACAAATGTACCCATGATCTATGGCTTTTGTCCTCGAGAGTCTCACTGTCTTCGATCTCTTTCTCTATCGCCTTCGTGGGTCAATGCATCTAGATAAAGTAAGACTTGAGTCAGATACAATCATCCAAAAAATTCACCAGACAAGTGTTGTGTTATGTAATGCTTATGAGTGTTTGTGTGTGTGTCCAAGTGTCCCCCACAACCATCTGTCAGCCTGCTTAAAGGGATTTTCTCCCCAACGTTCAACAATAAACTTTCAATGTTCATGTCTCTCAATCCGAAAGAAGACATTTCAATAGGAACTTTGTCAAGGTCCTCGAATTATCCTTCTGCCTCCATTTATGCATTAGTTTCCGAGTTTTCCATTGGAGAAGTTGGTTTAGAAGCCTCTCCCAGCCTCATCCCTTCCATCAGAGACAAAACATGTGTGGAATGTAAACCCTCTTATCCAACAAACTCCTCCTCATCACTATCATAATATATTCCTACTTCCTCCTGAGCTCCGAGCTTCGACTGCCTCCCCTTCAATTGGGGAAGCATAACAAGAGGCTTATCAAGAAGCGGGTCTAGAGGTCATTTTCTTCTCTTAGATCCCACACCTTCATCCTCATCGTCATCTTTACGACCCATAGAAGAGGAAAGCCTACCAAATGGAGAAGATGATCATAAAGTAGAGTGTGAGCATCATGGAAATCACTTCTAACATCATTCAAGGCTAAGACTCGATCAAGATACACATTGTCCTTCATAATATGACGGATAACTATCATGTTAAATTTCAAGTTAGTATGGATCTTACGACTTGAATAACTTGCTATACAACATAATTAAAACATTTACATCCACTTAGCTATCTCCTCACGAATCTAGGTGGATGTCGAGCGTAGAACCAGTCATACTTGAAATACTAAGATTGTTCCATGCTCCTAGGATGAAGCAACTATTGGTTTGGGCCTCTAAGTAGACAAGGGAGGGACAGCTGCTTCTTCTCTTGAGGGAGTAGAGGCATCGGATATCCACTCCGCTCGGTTCTAGCCCAAATATTCTATGTATAAGATGTAGGTTATAAGCAAAAAGGCATACATGTTTGGATGAAGCAATGTTGGCGCCAAGCAAAAGTAGCATAGCATGTCTTATATGAACGGGCATGATGGAGTCATGCACCCAATAGAACACATACATATGTTCCAAGCAGTGTGTTCTTCTGGAGGTGAATGCACCATATCGTTCTTTTCAGGAACTCGCATTCATCTCATGGTATGTCATACCTGTTGAAAATCTTCTTCAACGTAGCCTTATTGATCCTAGAGGACACCATAATCTGGGGGGTTCTCTAATATGACTACATTACCCATCATATCCAATTCCTAAGGATTCCTTCTTACTCATCGACCTCTGCCACTTGCAGGCTTCCATCTTCCTTCCCTCGCACTTCCTGAGCTGCTGGCTCATCTGCTTCCTGATCTTTTGTGGTCCTTTGGATTAATCCTCTTAGTCATGTGCACTAGACATGCTTGCTTGTTGGGAAGGAGTTGAGGCTTCATAGGTTTTATGATGGCTAACAATTGGGGTAGAGTCCTAAGAAGATTCATTCAAGTTTGAAAATGGTTCTGCGACTTCAACCAATAAGCCTCGGACTCATCAAGAGCTCCTTGGTGCCATATCAAACAAAACTTTTAAGATAGTTTCAACAGTTAGCACGATAAAATATGTGCCTCCATGTTAGTGTAAACTAACGTGGAACGTGCATACCAATGCAATTATAATATATGCTTTGGGATGTGGTGATGTTTTTTTAAAACCATCATCATTGCTGACCGTCGTCATGCACCTGGATCAAGTCTTGATTACGTCGTGATTGGGTTGAGAATCAGATTCAACAAATTGATGCTTTTGTCATGTGTTTACAATTTGGGTTTATGCTCTAATCCTATGTGCGTATCTGAATTGTTAGTCCAAACAAGTTCATTTTTTGAGCATTAAGTCAATAAGTGGCGATACGTTCGATTTAAATCTCAATCCAATAAAAAGACATCGCTAAATGCTTCAAGTTCGCAAACTCAAGTTCGAAACTGAAAAATGTTCCTAAATTTTCGGGATATGAATTTTATTTTCATATCCCCGAGCAGTTAGAAAAACTTCATTTCCTTTCTCGAATTTGAATTTCCACACATACTCTAACTTTCCTCTTCCTCTAAAATCTATAAAAAATCACCTAAGTTTTCCAGATACAAAAATAAATTTCATATCCCCAAATACTTGAGAGAAACTTGAAAAAACTTCAAGTTGTTGGGATATGAAATTTCACTTCGTATCCTGAAAACTTAAGTTTTTTCTTCCCTTCCCTGCTTCTCTAACTCCTCTTTCCCTCCTCTCTACCGATCCGACCTTCTCCCCGATTCTTTGTGTACCCAACTCCTCTTCCCATTTCTAGGATTCTAGAATGAGAGAGAGAGTAAAAAACATAAAACCTTAATGTAGTGTCCACTAGTATATTAGGGTCCTGTATCTAGGATTCTAGAGTCTAGACACTTATTCAAGTTATAATTTTAAATGAAATCTTCTCAAATACATGCAGTTTCAGCTTATAACAAAATTGGACATTGAATGGAAAAGAGAGAGAAAGAGAAAATTTAGTGTATATGGATGCACAATAGTTTAATGAGTGTTTGAGTATGGTGTTTTTGTGTGTCGATGTCGTCTGTGTAGCCTAATAGTGATGCATTTTGCATCACTTTAAAGAAATAAGCATTGCACTATAATGGTTGTTGTGTGAGCGGTTATACAAGATGTCTTGTTATATAGTGCAATGTGCATGGGTTGTGTGTGCGCATTTTAGTCTCAGCATATTATATGTGTATAGTATGTTTTGCGGTTGATAGGTTGTATAGACAAGTGTGTGTTTGTGAAATTCTTGTATATGTGAACATGCCTGGTTTAGTACGTGTGAGCAGAGTGCTGGTGGTTGATCTAGGAGGAGTTTGCAAGTGTATTGGTGGTATAGTGTTTTTCAGAGAAAAATCGAGTGCAATGGGGTTTTAGGTGGCGAGTTGTGATGTGCATGGGTCTATTATGGAGCTAGTTTGGTATTGTAATAGATAAGAGTGGATAGTGTTTGGTGTTGAGCTAAATGCTGTAGAGATAAGTTCGGATGGGTTGGTCTAGTTAGAAACTATACCAGGGAAGCATGCTGAAGTTTTAGATCTGTGGATGTTGGTAACAAAAAAGTAAGCTAAAGCATGGTGCTGGAGTGTTGTTTATAAGTGAGGTTGTTGTTGCTTCAGAGAGGTATAAAAGCATACTGAAGTCAAACTAGTTACACAAAACAAAGAGTAAAGATGAACAGTAAGCATAGGATTCAGTACAGGAAAAAAAAACATATTGAAGTGAAACTTTAGAGAATCACTAGGATATATGTTGTTTGTGAAAGCAAATTTCAATATTTGGTGAATCGTTGCACCAGTTTTGTATGACGCTCGTTAGCATTTAGGGACATGCAACTAGTTGTTCTGAATTGAGGAAATTTAGGATAAAGTGCCTTAAAGTTGTAGTTGCTAGGTTGGTTAATCATGTATGATTAAGTCATGGAATGGTTGCGGAACTATGTCAATGGATGTTGGGGATTTGGTTTGAAGAGATTGCTGTGCTTTTCTAGTTTGTGATTGTTTTGGGATTGCATTAAGAAGATGTAGGAGATGGTGTATGGTGTGATGTAGGTTCAGGTAGGCTAAATGACGGAGTGTGAGAAATAACAAAAAGAAATGTGAAACTTAAAGTTTTAGCTAGAAGGCTAGATTTTCATAAAGATCTGGAACATCTATGCTTAATTTTTTAGCGATTAAACCATATATACATTCCTAAGGTTGATATATTTTAGAATTTATATGAATTTGCACCATCTACAACTATATATATATATATATATATATATATTCGTGATCATATATACATGTAAACTATCACGACTTGCATGTAATTATAATTGTTGACCATTATACTTGTGTACAAGTAATTAGCATTCCCGAAGTGAAGAACAACTGCATCAATGAACTATATGTAGTTAAGATATGAACAGGACTTTAGCAATTGTGTATTATAATACTTTGCTCTTGCTAATTGTGTGAACTTGTTTGTAAATAGTTGTGTTATATGTATTAGGTCGTATTGTCGAAACACTATTACTGAAATGATTATGGATAATATATTTGATTATGAGATAAATGGGTTTTTAAATTATTTGAAGTTATCGATGTTGTATTAAAAATAATAAATATGTGATTGATTATTTGTTTCAACATGGTTATTATATACAAGTGATTGTTGGAAATTATACAAGTCATTTACATTAAATAGCTGCAATTAAATTATGTTGTACATCAATCAATAAGTTTAGTAGCATTTTAAAAGTACTACAGGAGAAAATGCAATTTACAAAAAAAATATTGTAGCGAAAGTAATATGCACCCAAAAAATATAGTAGGAAAGATAAAATGCTACGAAATATTGTAATAGCATAGACAAACGCTACAAAAAATAGAAAACAAGGGTCCAAGTACCACTTTAGGTGCATTTTAAAGACATTTCCAAATAACATTTTTTAGGGTTTGAAAAACGCTACAATATGTTCATTTGGTACCATTCTCTACAATGCAACTAAAACTTTCAGAATTTTAGTTGCATGACATGTCACAGCGTTTACCGAAATGCAACTACAAGAATGAGCAGCGTTTTCCAATGCTACGAATGGAATTTTCTTGTGTATTGCAAGGAGGATCCAATTTGGTTCAAATGGTCATCACACCTGCTATCCCTTTTTCTCAAGCAATCACTAAATCCTCATGTGTCGATAGTCCCTTTGCACACATTACCCGTATCAGAGTCTATTCCCAGAATTACTCTTATAACTGCCAACTTGGAGTCTTCTTGGTTGGGACTTAATGCATATGATGTGACACCCCACGTCCGTTAATGTCACTCTTTATCAGAATTCATTAAGTTTCGTGAAGCATTATAGGTAAACAGAAGCAGAACTATCACAAGATAGATATAAAATAACAACGGAATTAAAAATTTATTAAATAGAAAAGCTTCCTGGTCCAAACCTATTATATTATAAGTCTGAAATGCTGAAAACATAAAACTTCTGTGTTGTACCAAAATTATCATCAAACTACAATAATACATAGAAAGAGCATAATTCCCAAAATATAGCCACAGTAGAGAAGATACAAAATCAAGCAGTACATCTAAGCAGCTCCAAGCAGAATGAAAGAAGAATCATGATCAAGTTTGAGTATTCCCACCCTGAGAACCTGGGAGTGAAACGAAAGAGAAAGAAGAGGAAACAAATTGGGGCAGACATAAAGTTTGCCGAGTCCAGCTACTTTTAGCATATAAATAAGTAAAAGCATCATGACAGGCATATAAACTGGAGAGTGAGATAACAGTATCATAAGGCAGGTACAACAAACCGAGTAGGATAAACTAAATAATCAAAACAGAATATACTGCGCTTCCTAAATACTTTTCTCTGCACCATTAGTAGTATCACAAGAACAAGATGATCCCAACAAGTACATGAGGGTAGACTTATATGTACTTCTAGTGAGAGGTTTTACCCAATACAATAACAGGTAGCCCAACGGAACTGACAGGTGTTACCTCCAATGATAATAACGGGCTCCTAAACAAGAAAGACTGATGTACCCTAATTACTACCCTCAATCGATCGGCTCCCTAACTCGTAGATACCCTGTCCTGGACCCACAGTAGGATGTATCACTTCCTACAGTTGCAACCCTTTGTTTACAAGATGTGCATAAAACATATCTACAGGTGTCACGGCGTCTTAATCCTCCCTGGAATCTGGACCCGTGCACGGATATGACCTCGTCGGAATGTGTCACCCACACCGTCACTTAGATGGACCTCTTACAACCAACTCAGTAAGCGTGCCCTGACCCCGACCTAGCTCGTGATACTCCGTTTCATACCAATATAGTTACTGACTGATGCAGGTCCCACATACTGGACGATACAAGCTTCCCCTTAGTCTCGCATCCCCACTACTAGGATTTCAACAGGTTATGCCTACCAGTTAATCAAGATTGCATAACCCCAATAGGTTAAGTTTGTCGGGTTTATATTTATAACCAGTCTCCACATATTTAAAAAGATTAATTTAACCCTCCCACTCATTCAAGCAAGTTTAATTAACCCCTACTTAAGTTGACAGTTTCACGTAACCCTCACAGATTCAAACAGGTTAAGTATTACAAGTTTATTACCATTTATTCATTTATGGTTATTAATGTGCTAGACCTCCCACATTAAGTCTACCACTTGTGGATGCTGGATAAGTCGGTTGGGTCCGAGCAGACTTCTACTACAAATCGGACTTAACCTCGTGTCTTAGCATCATTACGTGTACGTTTATACACTTAGACCCCTTACATTAGATTCACCACTTGTGGTTGCTGGATATGTCAGGCGGTTCAGGGCAGGCTTCTACCACAAGTGTAGTCTAACCTCGTGTCTAAGTGCGGTTACAGTTTCCAATTACTGTAAATCTAGGCACTTTCATTAATAACCAATTTTCATGTTTGTTATGCCCTAAATCCCCGTTTGATCTATGACATAAGTTATACCCCAAAGTAATGTTTAGATCAAGATATAGATTATTCCCTAAACCCAAAGTTTTTGCTCATGGTACAAATTATGCCCAAAATTCACAATCATGTTTTACAATATGAATTATGCCCTAATTTATCATTCCCAATCGTTCCCAATCTCGAGAGCTCGTGTATTTCAGCGATGGACCTAGGATCGAAGGTAGTATGGCTATAAAAACAGAAAGGGAAAGAGGGGGAGAAGAGAACAACAATAGGCATAGTAAATAAAACTGGCATATGATGATAGAATTGGTCATACTAACAGAATAGGCATACAGTGACATGATTAGGCAAACTAACAGAATAGGGGTATCATGAACAGGCATATGAGATCTAAGCAGTAAATTAGTATACAAGTAATGGCAGATCTGTTACGATTCAGATTACTAACAGGCATAGGGCTAGATCCAAACTTATAAACATGTTAAGATTACATTTTAGGTGTTTATGTCTAAGAGCAACATAAAATCGTTGTGATTGGATCTAAAGTAAAGAGGATTGATTGTAAATGTTTTAGCATAGATCCTTGAATATGTATAAATTGCTGTTGAAAAAGAATAAGCTAGTTCAAACTGTGTTGGGGAAGCACCTCGTTGTCTCCATTGTTTTCGATGAATAAAAACATTGAGAATGAGGTCCTAATTATAGCCTGAGGTCAAAAAATCTCGCTCAGAACTGTGTCCAGGTGCAGGGAAGGAATCTGCCTAGATCTCAATTTGGTTGACCCCGGTGTCGACCCATGGGTCGACACCCATGAGGAGCGGGGTCGACCCCTAATGGGTCGATTCCCACCTTCCTTGCATCGTTTGATTTTGAATTTGTTTGAATATTTTAATTGGTTTTGTATGTATATATAATTCTCTTATGCGCATACAAACTTCTAAGCTTAATAACTTCTTCATAGGATGTCCATTTTACGCAAACTCGGAGTCTATCTTAAGCAGAATTTCGAGACGAACGCAGTGACATAGTCTGTTTTACTTAATTCTCAATATTTAATTAAGTATTCTCAAGTATATCATTATAGGGTTCTTTAACTTTACGGCGTGTTACGGATGACCAACTTGTCATCAAACTCAATTGACCATCCCTAACCCTTTCTAGTAGCTTCCACTTGATTGTTGTCATTACTCTGCATTTTTAAATATCGCCAACCAACGTTGGAGTCCCCACTTCTTATCGTGGAATTACCTCATTGCATAACGAATCAACGTGCCAAAATATCACATCCTTTCCTCACGTCAAGCCTCTAATCGAGGAGTCACTATGTTGAATCCACTGTCAAACGACTATCACTTCTTGCTCCTCAAAATCGTTCCATTGCCCATGTCAAATTGGCTAAGATGGCCAATAACAATAGTAGTTGATATCCACTACATCATGATAGTCGATAAAAACTACTTACATCACTTGTTTAACTGAAAGTGGTTAAATACGTATCCAGGAAAAACGTCCGACATTCTTGTGAAATCCAGCTTGATTACAAGTCTATCCTCTATCTTCAGATTAACCATCAAGCTCCAATGTGGCTCCATCTTCAAATCTATTGCCAAGCATTGCAACTACTCTATCGTCAAATCCATCTAAGAGGTATGAAGCTCCTTTGTGAATTTATCTTATCTGTATGAATCTATCATCCTTGTGTGTTCAGTCGATGTACATCGACATGTGCATTCGACCAATAAGCATCCCGAACTCTAACGAATAAGATTTTCTAATACTAGATCATCTACGAACGATGTTATAAGATAAACTAATCAAATAATTCAACCATCAAATTAATAGTCATAGAAATTCCTTAACATATACAAGCTTCCATAATAGCAATAATAAATCAAGTAGAACCTATTTATAGCAATTAGTGTGAAATAAGCATCAAAATAGCCTATATCTCGCAATATGGTCGAAATAACACGTAAATAGATAAATAATGCACAACATCAAGTAAACAAATACAAATTTGATAATCAGGTTAAAACTATCTAAAATACTTCTTAACGCGCTTATTAATTATTTACTATGTTCAACTATCCTAAGAATTACATTTTATAATTAGAAATTAGTTTAAATCATCAAATTTATAAAGCAACTATAGTTCAATGAGATATAGTACCACCTACGTTAGCCAAATCAGCCCAAACTAGTGTCAAAATGTAGAGCTCAACAATATGAGTCCAACGGAAGAAACGATTTCCAAATCTGACCTCGTACACAATAGTTCTAAATGATATAAGTCTGATGATTTTTTATGTGATTAATTAACTTAAGTAAATGCTTAACACGTTAATCGCCTTTCTCACAATTATCTTCCTTCTCCTTAATCACGTGCACATACACTAGTAAACAAATCCAAACCCCCTGCCTTTGCAAATCAATTACTCTACAAACACTCAATGAAATCAGAGACAGTTTTCCCTAGTAAATCACTCTCCATGTCTTCCTCGCTAATGTACTATGCCTGGAATGCTCGGCCTCACCAATCTAAATCCATCCGAAATGGCACATGGCCCACGCTTCTCATTTTTAAGAGGTCACATCTCCTATTTTGAACGAATCAGGATTCATGAGCACGGAGAGACATTATTCTCCAAGGAGAACTTGCATGCGTCGTCCGTTTTACCGTTGGTCGCCCTATCTTGGATTACAACCAACCCTAGTGCACTAAGATCATGTCGGCCTCCTCTGTTTACTGACGCAACCAATTTTGAGTACATAAGCCGGAAGATCTTCCCGCCTGGATCACAGTGAACTTAATTACATTATTTTTAGTTGAGTAAACGTGTTCATTTTAATTTTTGAAATGAAATACGAAGCACAACCATCGATTTGAATGAAATAGTGATTCAAGAATTTAGGGAAGAAGTAGTAATGAGTATTGGGTCCATTATCGTAGCATAAGTTAGTTAGGTTTCTTATTATTTTATCAATATATTCTCCAATAGGACTAAAAACCCGATATCTCTAGTTGACATGTGCTGCTTATCATTACCTATGTAAAAAGGCCTTCTAAAATCAATGGAATTAGTTTCGAGTCCAAATTCAATTGTATACAAAAGTAGCCTTTAAATTATGAATTATACAATTATAATTCCTTACATAAATTGACATGCATTTCAATTACGCATGATCAAACGGTACGCATGATCGCTATGAGTGACGTGCAACAACTCACTACTATGATTCCAAGAATATAAGTTCTATCATAATCCAATACTATGCCTTTGACACGATAGATTATGCGTATTTTGAAACTGTTTTGACCACGAATTGGTATGAACTTAAAACACCTAAATCCATATTCTTATCCTTCACATAACGAACCATTCAAACTTAATGGAATTGGTCCTGAGTCTCGAATCGATCGTTTGTGAAAAATCTCATTTTGGAAATATTAATTAAATAATTAACAATCAATATTTAGATATCCAATCGTTAAAATATAGGTCGTTACAAAAGAATAAGGGTGGAAGATAGGGTTAGAAATTTTAGGGAAAATTTTAGAGAGGAGATGGAATGAGGAGGAGGAGGAATTTTTTGTGATTTATCTGAAGAGTTTCTCACCAGTGGAGTCTTTTTAGAATTATAACATAGGAAATCAAGAGACTTAGGCTATTGGACCACGAAGCCCAAAAGAGTTCACAACCCAAAATACAAATGCAAACCATTGGAAAAGAGGGAAAGGGGTGATAAATGCATAAACAAAAATTGTTTGTTTGCGCATTTTTACACTATAAATAGCATAATGGGGGGGGGGGGGTTCTAGATTCCTATTTTCATGAAACGAAAAGTGGCGATCATCTTAGAATATCGAGTAGAAAAATAAAAAAGAAATTCTAAAACTTTTAAATTTTCAGTTCAAATTCACATTATGAACAAATACTAAAATTTCAAAATTTTACTTATTTTGATAAATGTGGTCAAACATAATATTCAACATTACCTTTAAATTTTAATTTTAAATTAAATTCAAAAATATACTCATACAACATATTAGAAAAGTTAAGAGTTGTCAAACTGAATGGTTATGACGTATACAAAATCTGGAACTACTAGCTAATAAAAAATTAATTCTTGTATCATGTAGAAGCTAATTAGTATGTCCATTACAACTAAGAATTGGGATATTTGAGGTGGGAAAAAAATTTAAGAGTGTTCAACGGCATTCCAAACTTGTTAGCTCATTCTAAGATCTCAGCAAAAGAAGTGAAAAGTATAAGACTTATCTTGGAAAAATTTGGGATCGACTATGACTAGAACTCCGGAGATCAACCAAACTAGCTACTTCGTTACCGGACTTCATTAAAGGTTTTTTGATTGACTGATTGCTTTGAACATTTGTGAACTCTCCAAAATCAAGCTTCCATTAATACTGCCAATAGAATTTTTTCAGTATATTAAAGTTAAAGTAGTTTTGGTAATTGACAGTTGTTGTGCTTTCTATGTTGGTTAGGTTTTTGTTTCATTTTTTCTTTCTTATTGTAAAAAGAGTTGGGTTGGTTTTTACTTGTCTAGGTTCAATCACATAGATGGTTTTTAGTACTTTGTATATTCATACTCTCTATCTTTTTGATTCCCTGAACTTATAAATTAACTGACCGTCAAAAATACTCTATGTATGTTAATGCATGGACATAATATGTACTTATTTTCCTTATATGAAACACATTTATGTTCAAGCTAGATATCCAATAATAAATGCATATCACATATCACAGTTACAGAATAGAAAAAAAGTGTTGAAAGAGGAAAAGAACACAAGGTTTTAATAGTGCTTCAGTACCTCTGGCCTATGTTCACTTGGTATAATCTATTATTTATACTATTAAATTACAGCACTGTTGGGGTTTGAGTACAAGAACAAGGAAAATATGAAGTTAAGTTTGGATAATGACAAGGTCCTTACGTAAAGAAGCCAATAGAAGATCCCTTTGTTTGAAGCCCTAATGTTCTATTTATAGATGAAAGGGTCGGATCAGTCTAAATAGAATAGGGAGGCCAATTAAGATGAAAGGACCCAACTTATATTGTGTGGTCCAGATCGTCTTACCATGGAGGACCGATACCAGCCTTGATCTATGTCGATCTCTTAGATGTTGCACCCTCTGTGGTGTGATCCAAAGGTATGTCTCCTAATGTCCTTCCTTTCTTCTTATTTGTTTGGTTTGATTGTTTGGGTGTTTTGCCATTTTGATTTTGATTTATTGATGTAGTTCCAGTTAAGTTTCTAAACCCTGAAATCCTATGTCTTGGATTGGTAAGATCCAATATTTAGCCAAATTTCTTGTTCTATCATTATGCTATGGATTGGTACGAATCCTATACTTAGCCAAATTCTCAGTTCTATTCTTATACTCTGGATTGGTATAGATCTCATACTTAACCAAGTTTTGTGTTCAAATTCAACTAATTCAAAAATTCTGATGAATCCAGTGTTAGTGGCTTTATACAATCATTTGTACTCGATTCTCGATCTATCCAAGCATCCAATTCAAAGCTTAATGGCCATGTAAAAAGATGGGTTAATAGGGGGTTTGCAGGGTTTAATGAATCATATTATGAAAATATATGTTTTTTTATTAGCAGAAGTACTATTTCAAAAAAAAACATATAATTTGTAATATAATTGATCCATTTACTGCTAAATATATTAACACATGCCATATTATGGAGGAATTATTTTACTTTGTATACATACCATACTATGCTCTGGGATCAAAATCACATAGCCAGAACTACTATTTAAAGGGAACTATGTTCCCTTATATTCTTTTATTTGCTTAGTTAGGCGTGATTATGTATGTAAAAGATGCTCTTAAAACAATTCATGAGGTAACCGGCAAGTTAGCCAAAATTACCATAACATAAAGAAAAATAGAGCAAAAGAAATTTTCACACTATTTGTCTAGAAAAGGATGGTGTTAATACTATGCATTAGAACACATTTGATTCTACCAAATATTCCAATTGAACGATTCAACAAACATGTTTATCTAGTAGTAAAGCTTCAAGCTTTGGCTTGGTAATTTAGTGGATTAGGAAAGAAGAAGAATGATTTCATGCTCATACAATAATGCTTTAAGTTAATTGAACTCAGAGGTGAATCCTTGAACTTTTTACAATGTGTACTTGCTTAAAGTTGATAACCTTAAATTTTAATAATTAAAAAAATAGATCCAGAGTTTTCTAACCATGACTGTAAACCCACTCAACATTAGCATGCTAACATTGTCATGAACGGATTTTTTATGAAGGAAGGAGTTAAAATGAATAAGCCGATGATGGAAATAATATGTCTTACATGAGGATCAATAAATCCATTCTTAAGCAAGTAGTGGGCCCGATAAGCCAAGTTTAAAATATACATTGTATTCGCTGCTGGTAGTTAAAACACGACGAAATCCTCGTTATAGTGCATAATACTCTTCGATTGCTATGCCCATTAAATTTAGTGCTAATGAACATTAGATTTACTTATGCCCCATCATCTCTGGCTTCACTAGTTAAATCAAAGTTATTTAGTACCCACTTTAGTAAAATTAATATGAAATTGTTGATTATGCTGGTTATTTCTTAAACTATATCAACAAAGTTAGGATAAAACCTAACTTTATGACATAAGTAAGAAACCAGTTATAGTCACTAAACTCGGATCAAATTAATTGGGATAATCTTGCTATTAGATTAAACAATATCTCAATTTTCTATAGGAATAACATGGTAATGAGATAACATAACGTTAAATATTTTGTTTTATTTTTATTGAAGCTTTTTGTACCTCTTCTATTTATTCCTGTATCTCTGCTTTATCCATGATATTACTTTCAAATCTATACTGGTGTAATAATGCTGGTGCTTTAACTGGATAAATACATTATAAAATAATTTTATTTATATAGACTGAAACTTTATTGATTCAAATAATCTGGAACATAGTTAATTCATAAATCCTAGAATATTGTAAAATAATTAATGTAGTAGGAGTTAAATTGAATTATCGTACAACAATATATTAGTTTAATGTTTGATTAAATTGCAAAAATTTTACCATACAATGGGGAAATAACACTTACATGAGGGTGAATGTAAAGATCTAGAAATTCGAACACTTTATTTTCGAATATCGTAATTATTTGGAATATTGTTATATGTTACAAATATGATTTTATAACCTTGTTAAACATCATTTAATTAATAATTAATGATCCTAGACTAATTTTGGAAAAGTGCTTTGAAAATATATTTTTGGAAAAATATTGATAAAATGACCGAAAATCGTTTTATCGATAAATGACTATTTTCTCAATAAAAGTTGTTGAAAATTTTAGTGGATGTCTAATTGATCATTAAGAAAGTAATTAGGTAATAAATTTTTTTCCATATTTATGGCTAACTATATTGATGATGTCATCATTTTAAAAAATGAGCATTTAAGAAAAGTTTTTGTATTCTGGGTATTTAAATATTCAAGTAAGTGTTTTATAATTCAAACATGCTTGTTTCCATTATTTAAATAAGATAAGTAATTTATTTTCAAGTTTTTTTTGCTTAAATAAATAATTTGATAAAGGATTAAAAATGTGACTGAGGTTCAACTTCTAGATTTACAACCAATCATCAAATGAAGGTTATTTCAGATCGTTACAACGTTAGTTGATACATACATATGCATATACAGAAGTAAACAAGTATAAGTAAATGCATAATTAGTCATATCAAAGGTTTAGAAAATATCTTAAGTGTATGCATATAAGCTCCTTATATGTATACAATGGAAGCTTAATCCTTAAGCTTTGAAAAAAGCAAACTTACCATCATCTTGCACACCTCTCACATCAACTTACACACGTCTCACATCACCTTACACAAAAAAATTATCACACATTAATGCCATTATGGTTTTGGGGACATTTTGTTCTTTTTTCATTCACATTCCTAAGGCTATATAAAGGGGGGCATACCTTTAGGAATAGATACACAATTTCTTTTCTTCTTCTTCTTCTTAAGCTATATTGATGGCTTCTTCATGAATAATGGTGGTGGTGGAGGAGGAGAGGCATTGGCTTGGTTTGGAAGTGCTAAAGATTGGATCTTTAGGCTAGTGTTAATGAAAGGAAATGGTTCTTTTGTTCTTATGGCTTTGTGCTTGGTTAGGTATGGATCTAAGTGAGTTACCTCACTATCTATTAGCCATAAATTGTTTATATATATGTTGTGTTTGGTAATAAATATTTTGAAGATGAAAAATGTTTATAAAAAGATGTTTTGTAAACAAAGAGAATCTCGAGGGCTTAAATCCCATTGTTTAAAATGATTTAGAAAGAGAACTATGATTTGAAGATATTTGTGATTATTATTGTGAAACGATTTATCACTTAAGGATACTAAATGATTTGTTGTTTTACCGAGATTTGGGTAACCCGTGATTAAAAACTAGGTATGCGTTTTAGAAGACCCTGGAAGGTGGTTTGCTATGGACTATTGGAGAGATGGTATTATTTATTTATGGAAGTGGCCAGTAGCCAGTGGCCTTGTTATCGGGAGAAATCTCCCGATCTGGTGGCATATATGTTGATTAGCTTGTATATAGACATTTGAGGCTTTCATTAGTTAGTTTTTTATAAATCCCGAAGTGAAGTATGATTTGAAATAAAAGGAATATATTATTTCAATGATTTAATATGAAATCAGGATTTTA
This sequence comes from Allium sativum, assembly GCA_030737875.1. Lineage (NCBI taxonomy): Eukaryota > Viridiplantae > Streptophyta > Magnoliopsida > Asparagales > Amaryllidaceae > Allium > Allium sativum. Next base: position 500,196,517 of record CM060918.1, read on the forward strand.
AGATTGAAGGGATTATTTTTAAAAGAATGGATACTCAAAAAATAATAAAGACGATTAGATTTGATAAATCTAAATTTAAAAATTAATCCTGAAGGGTGATTTGGGAATTGCATTGTTGTTTTGCATCGTAGGCTCTATAAGTCCTATTTGTGAATAGAAGAACTACGTTGGCTTGATCCACTATCTAATTGGGTACCCAATTAGATAATGGTACGTAGGCAGTCATAAGTGGTAGTGATGCAGCCTCTTAAATAATAATCCTTTTCAGTTTGTTGTTTGATATTTATTGATTATTGATATATCTTTTCTGCTAACTTTATTCTGCATTTGACTTGTTTGTTGAGTTTGGAAGAGTGATTATTGTTGTCTATATCATCAGAGTGGCGCAACAATAGATTTATTTATTTAAGTTTTCTTGTATTATAGAACACCTAGTGTATTAAAAGACCTCTGATAGTTTGTTAATTAAAAATTATATCCTAGACATTTAGTACTATCAAATATTGTGTAGCAAGTTGGTAGTTTTCATTAGTAGTTTTAGAACATATGGATATTTTGGCAATTTTGACAGTTCCTAAAAATTTGGGTCGTTATTGTGAAGCAAATATAAAAGGGTCGAAGATAACAATGAGTCAATCCTTATTTATGCTCTTTGCATCTTCCAAAATGCTGAAGAATGTGGTTTCCAAGTTTCTAATCTTGTGATGGCCCGCACGCGCCAGCTGACATTTCCATCGAAATGCGCTGTTAATGTCCAACTAGTAAGGAATGGTCGTCAAAAGAAAAAGGGTTTTGAAACTATGAATCACCAAAGAACCTGTAGTATATCTCACAGTGCATGGAATAAAATATAATAATAATATACTTAACATAAAACAGGCGAGACAGTGCATAAGCTGAAAACTAAACCACCATAGCAGCGGAATCCAAAATACTGCTTATGATCCAAACCATCATTATTACAACAACAAAATACTGTCTCTAAAGAAAAATGGAAAGATACACTACTAATGCCCAAAGCAGTGACCAACAACAACATAGGGAGATATATGTAAATAGCACGTGGAAGCCTTATGCTCGTCTCCGGACAGCTACTCGTGTATACCACCTGAAATGTCTCTAGTCTGCTCGTTTAGGAGCACCCAGAGTAATAAGAAGGGACATAAAACTCTGGGTCAGACAAAAGTCTGGTATGAGCGATAGCGACAAAACAAGACAATAACATGTATAAGTAATCATACCTGAACCTGGACCTGTAACCAAATAGTTAGAACAACAAGATGTACAACACTCTAAGGTAACACTAACATAAAGTGTAAAGTGGAAGTGCACATGTCATGGTGATAACAAACATCAAAATAGCAATCATCCTCACATCTCTCACTTAGTGGGTAAAGCATACAATATCCACCACCGTGATCACCAAATCCTTTGCTACGACCACTTTGCCCTTGGAAGTCTTAATGACCCCATTGCGCTGGTCAATAGCCATTAATCCTTTGCTATGATCACCTAACCCTTGGGAGTCCTAATGATCCCATTTCATTGATCCATAGCCAAGCTACGATCACTTGCCCTTGGGAGTCTTAACGGTCCCATTGCGCTGATCCATAGTCGCTAATCCGCCTCCCTGTGGTGAACCAAAGCTATAGATATTGATAACCCCTTTGCACATGTCTCGCAGCAAAGCCTAATCATGAAGTTAACTCGTTGGTTCCTATTTGGATCTTGAGTAATAACTTCTCACTTGGACTTCCTTTGCATCTCGGGTTCTAGTCTTCTCAAGTTCGGTTCGGTCTCCGTTGAGTTCGAGCGGGAGCTTTAGTTCATGGGTGCATAACTCTCTGGGTCGGTTCAGAGTACTTCATGGCTCGCGGCTCGTGGTATGCTGCTCGTGTTGGTTCGTGATGAGTATCCGGTTCTGGGTGGGTCGGGATCCTTGGTTCATAGCAATCCACCCATGGTACTTTGGGTCATGGTTACCAAGCGATTCGATGTTGGGGTTCTCGGTCCGGTTCGTGGAGCTCGAGCAGAAGCAGCTTGTTTTGTGAGTCTCTGATGCGAGTGGGTCGGTTCAAAGGAGGTGGGGCGGATGGTGTTACGTGGAGCACGGTGTAGAGCACAAGCGGATCATGAGGTGCTTTACGACCGGGTTCGGGGACCCGATCCGATCCCATTTCCTGCACTTCCTTCCAGCAAATGTTTACGACATATGATGGCGTTTTCGGCCATTCTAACATTCCTATGCAATCTCAAAGCATACCAAACAATAATAGTAACATGTGCAATCAATCAAAAACACTAAAACATCAATCATGTGTGTTATTTAGGATCAAACATACCCAAAACCATAGTTTTCCCCTTAATCATTTTTAACCATACGATTAGCAAACTTAATCCAGATTAGCCCAAATTTATATCAGAGGCATAAAATAATATTTAATAATTTTTACATATTTTCTGAGTCATAATTTCACTAATTAACACTAAATACCCTTAATCAGACGTAATTAGTGAATAAAAGTTCAAATCACTCACCTTAGCCACAAATAAATTATAGATATAAGAACTCCACTGATTTGGGTCGAATTCCTATGTGTTCTAGCAGCTTTATCTCCGATCTAATGCTTATTTAACTTATTTGATGAAGTTTTGCTTAATTTGTGATTAGGAAGTGATTAGGGATGAATTTAGAAGGTGAAGATCATTACTAGGTTAGAGAAATGTTTGTGGCGGCCAGAAAACTGAAACGAAATGTTTTCACAAACCCCTTCAGCCCTCTCATAACCCTAATCCCGAGATGGGTTATGTGCCTAATCACTAATCACCTAATTAAGCCCGGTTAAGCTGTTTTTTCCATCTTCAAACCTGATTTCAACCATATCTCCCAAACGGCAAGTCCATTTGATTAATGTGACCACTCTATGGAAAGGTAAACCATCATCCAAATCCAATGGAGTGGTTTCAAGTCAAAACTCCTTACTAATCAAAAGTTATAGGTGAAACAAGATTCGGCAAGGGCAAAACAATCATTTAAATTCGGCAAAAATCGTGAACATGGGAAATGACCCCGATAGTCGTTTCCCAAAGTTACATGACCACACGACTTTGTTTGTGAATGAAATAAATATTCTACGATCCCCCGATGTGTAGAAGGGGGTTCGTACACTCTCCCCGCCTTAAGAAATTTCGCCCCAGGAATTCCTTAACCAAAACATACAAAGGTGGACCGTATACCTACCAACCATTTATAGACAATCAAACATACATAATAACATCACAAGCCTATCCTAACATGCGGTTTACTAACAAAGGAACAACTATATCGCGATCAAAATCTTACCAGGCAAAGAGTTCTGGGTACAACTTCCTTATGTTCTCCTATGTTTCCCAAGTACAACCATTCTCATTATCGCCCCACTGGACCTTGACTAGTTACACCGTCTTCCTTCGAAGTTGTTTCGTATCATGTCCGACAATACGAATCGGTCTGCGGTTACAAACAACCTCGGGTTCTACCTCGATATCATCCGACTAATCTGATGAAATAGTCATATCAGAATCGTGCACAAACTTCCTTAACTGGTAATCATGAAATACGTTGTGCACTCCCGCCATCTTATCTGGTAATCCGACTTTATACGCTAAATTCCCCACTTGCTCAAGAACTGGAAATGGACCAACAAACCTTGGTGCCAACTTACCTCTCCTGCCAAAACGAATCACACTCTTTAATAGAGAGATTTTGTCGCCAATGGAGAATTTCAATTCTCTTCATCTTTTATTAGCATAACTCATCTACCTGTCTTTGGCAGCCTTCATTCGCTGTTGAATAACCTTGATCTTATCTGAAGTTTCTCTTATTACATCTGGCCCAAGCACAAATTTCTCACCGGTCTCCAGCCAACATGATTGTGAATTGCACGATCTTCCATACAAAGCTTCAAATGGAGCCATACCAAAACTGGATTGATAACTATTATTATATGCGAACTCAATTAGATGCAAATGGTCATCCCTGGCCATCCAAAATCCAAAATACAAGCTCTTAAGAGATCCTCTAATACATGATTCGCCCTCTCTGTTTGACCGTCGGTTTGAGGATGGTACACGATACTGAGATGTAATTCTGATTCTAAAGCATCTTGTAAGCTCTTCCAAAACCCATTAGTAAATAATGGATCTCAGTCACTCACAATGGCTCTAGGTAGTCCATGAAATCTCACTACCCACTTCATATACAGTTCTGCTAACTTAGCTATCGTTCTATTCGACTTGACCAATATAAACCTTGCACTTTTGGTCAATCGATCCACAATCACCAAAATGCTATCATGACCTGATTTTGTCCTTGTTAAACCATCATTGAAATCCATCAAGACTTGTTCCCATTTCCATCCGGGAATTTCCGACGGTTGTAACAGACCACTAGGCTTCTTTTGCTCGGCTTTAACTAACTGGTAGTTCATGCACTTAGATATAAACTTCCCAATAACACTCTTCATCCCTTCCCAGTAGTAGGTCTGCTTTATGTCTCGATACATTTTGTTACCACCAGGATGCATAGTCAGTTTGACACTCTCTAAGAACTTCATCCCTCAACCCATTTACATAGGGTACAACTAGTCTCACATTCCTTTGAAGCCATCCTTTTCGATCAAGTCCATACTTGTTCATTTCCTCACCACTGATACTCATCTCTACCTTGGAGATGCTTTCCAATAGGCTAGGATCGTCCCTCTGACTGGAACCAATCCGCTCAATCAAAGTCGGTCTGATCGTCAAACTTGCTAACTTTTCTGGATCCAATTCATACTTAGGCCTAAAATCATATCCCATGATATACTCCAGTTGCTTCCATTCCAGAAACATAGCCCCCAAACTGGCATGTCTCTTACTCATTGTATCAGCTACAGCATTTCTCTTCCCAGGTGTGTATGTAATATTGAAATTATATGAAGCCAAGAAATCTAACCATCTCTGCGGATGAAGATTTAAATCCTTCTGAGTGAAAAGATACTTTAATGACTTATGGTCGACAAACAATTCAAATATTTCTCCCAAGAGATAATGTCTCCACATCTACAATGCAAAAATGATCGCTTCCAATTCCAAATCATGGGTAGGATATCTCTTCTCATGCGATTTCAGCTGCCGACTAGCATAAGCTACAACCCTACCTCCTTGCATTAGTACATCACCTATTCCGGTACCACAGGCATCCATGTATACCGTCATCTCTTCGTTCGCCTTAGGAATAACTAACACTGGTGCACATTTTAACTTTTCCTTTAGACTCTTTAATGCATCCTCACACCTTCCATCCCAAGCGAAAGCTTGATTCTTCCTGATCAACTGAGTTAATGGTGCCACTATCTTGGAGAAGTCTTGGAAAAACTTACGATAATATCCATCCAACCCCAAGAAACTTCTTACTTCCGTTGCATTCTTGGGCGTAGACTAATCTTGCACCGTAGCCACCTTCGTAGGGTCCACGGCAATACCATTCTCTAAAACAACATGGCCCAAGAACCTCACTTCCCTTCCCGAGAAGTGACACTTAGAAAATTTCGCTTTTAGTTGGTGTTTCCCCAACATCTCCATCGCTATCCTCAAATGTTCCTTGTGCTCTTCCTCTATCCTCGAGTAAACCAAGATATTATCCATGAACATAAGAACAAACTTATTCAGTTGATCCCTGAATACCCTATCCATAAGGTCCACAAAATATAATGGTGCATTAGTCAACACGAATGGCATGACAAACCACTCATAGAATCCAGACGGCATTCGAAATGCCGTTGTAGGAATACTCTCAACTGCTACTCGAAGCTGATGAAAACCTATCGCGAGATCTAACTGGCAGAACACTCTCGCTCCATTCAACTGATCAAAAAGTCATATGTCCATGGAAGAGGGTAATTATTCCTCTTCATCACCTTATTCAACTCGCGGCAGTCTACACATAAACGAAGGAAACCATCTGCCTTAGTAGCAAATACAACTGGTGCTCCCTACTCGGAAACAACTCTTCGGATAAATCCCTTCTTCAAAAGATCGCCTACTTGTATTTCAAGGTCTTGCCGCTCCCTTGATGCCATACGATGAAGTGACATCACTATAGGTTATGCATCTTTAACTAAATCAATCCGAAACTCGATCTCTCGGTGTGGTGGATGTCCGGTCACTTCCTCGAAGATGTCCGGATACTCGCTAGCAATAGGCACATTTGATAACGAATCCTGTGGGATGTCGAGGGAATGTAGAAAACTAGCCTTCACCTCATCACTAGGTAGGCAACCCAATACCATCCTCCGCCCATCATCTACTCTAATGGTCACCGAAGGCCCCTCACAGTCTACCCCCCCCCCCATATCTTTAGAGCCAGTCGACTCCCAAAATAATGTCAAACCTAGTAAAGTCCAAAACAAAGCAATCACAAGCAAACGTACATCCATGACTCAATAAGACCAAATTACGACAAATCATACTAAGGCTAGTCGAACCACCAATCAGGTTTGTCATAACTAAAGGCCTATCGACAATCTTGGGTTCCAATCCCAACCTATCTACCAGGCCAGTGGATATGAAGGAATAGAAAGCCCCGGTATCAAAAAAACACTCGAGCAGGAACATTATAAATGGAAAGCATACCTTGAATAACGACACCCTTTCCTTTTTGCGCCGCAGTTGGAGCATTCGATGAAGAAGGAACAGTGTTGATAGCATATGCTTCACGATTTGCTTCTCTTTAGGAGGTTGTGGACATTTATCCTTGTGATGTCCCACTTGGCTGTAATTGAAACACTTCCTGTCCGTTGGCTTTGCTCGACAATCTTTAGCATAGTGGCCCTTCTTGCCATAGCTATAGCATTCAACATCTTTCTTATTCTTTTTCTAACCATCCTTAGCTTGGTTCTGCTTTCTCTTATTATGCGAATTATTCTTGTCTCCACCGCTTGCCTGCATCTTTGGCTCCCCTGCAGATGTAACAACAACCTCGATTTTCGACTTAGGGTAAAGGCTCTCAGATCTTAATGCTTTCCCACAATCGACTCGAATTTCTCGTTTAATAATTTATCAGCCTTTCCCCCAAGTACTCGTCTAAGCCAGTTATGAACTTCTTGTTCTTCTTCTCGGCAGTATCAATAAGAGATAACCCATATTTCGATAAGGTATCAAATTCAGCAATATACTCCGAGATTGTCGTACCATTCTGCTTAAGTTCCAAAAACTTCCTGAACAATTATGATTTCCGAGCAGCTAGAATAAACTTGTCACTGAAATGGGTCTTAAATTGATTCCAAGTAACTCGCTCTTCGGGAGTAGCCACTTTAATAGCATTCCACCAATTCATAGCCCGTCCTTGAAGTTGACGTGATGCTAATTTTCTCTTCATTGCATCTTCGATCCCCAAATACTCAAAGATGCGCACACAACTATCAAGCCAATCTTGAACCTCTATAGCCGATTTCGTTCCATGGAACAACTTTACTCCAAGATTAGTATAATGCTCGCTAAGCTTAGCAAAATTAGTCCTAGGCGCCTGCACTTCTGCACCACCACCGTTAGCAGCATTAGGAACTGCACCCTGAACATCCCTTAGCATCTCTCGCATGAAGGTTGTAAACATCGTTCCCATATCAGGGACATTCCCCGTGTTGGCCCTTGACCCCGTACTCCTCATATTTCGGTTCATCGTTCAATCTGTAAAGAGAAAACGATTAACCATCTCCTTAATGGTGCCAGTGCAATGCGACTTCATCTTTAGATATAATAATAGTGTATATATATATATATATATCAAGTCTTTGCAAATCAAAATATCACAAATACGCGCTCATGTACGTATACTATCTCTCCTGATGTCCTTCCCTAGGTTAAACTACAAAACCTATGCTCTGATACCAAGTGTGACGGCCCGCCCCGCGCCAGCCGACATTTCCCTCGAAATGTGCTGCCAATGCCCGACTAGCACGGAACAGTCGTCAAAGAAAAGCATTTTGAAACTATGAATCACCAAATGAACTTGCAGTATATCTCACAGCGCATGGAATAAAATATAATAATAAAATACATGATATAAAATAGGCGAGACAGTGCATAAGCTAAAAACTAAACCATCATAGCAATGGAATCCAAAATACAGCTTATGATCCAAACTATCATTATTACAACATCAAAATACCGTCTCTAAAACAAAATAGAAAGGTACACTACTAATGCCCAAAGTAGTGACCAGCAAAAACACAGGAAGATATATGTAAATAGCACGTGGAAGCCTCATGTTCGCCTCTGTATAACTACTCATGCATACCACATAACTTGTCTCTAGTCTGCTCTTTTAGAAGCACCCAGAGTATTAAGAAGAGACATAAAACTCTGGGTCAGACAAAAGTCTGATATGAGCGATAGCAGCAAAACAAGACAACAACAGGTATATGTAATCGTACCTGAATCTGGACCTGCAACCAAATAGTTAGCAAGCCAAGATGTACAATACTCTAAGGTAACACTAACATAAAGTGTAAAATGGAAGTTCACATGTCATGGTTATAACAAACATCAAAATAGAAATCATCCTCACATCTCTCACTCAGTGCGTAAAGCATACAATATCCACCACCTTGATAACCAAATCCTTTGCTACAACCACTTTGCCATTGGAAGTCTTAATAACCCCGTTGCTTTGGCCCACAGCCATTAATCCTCTTCTACGGTCACCTTGCCCTTGGGAGTCCTAACGATCCCATTTCGCTGATCTATAGCCATTCTATGATCACTTGCCCTTGGGAGTCTTAACTGTCCCATTGCGCTGATGCATAGCCACTAATCCGTCTCTCAGTGGTGAACCAAAGCTATAGATATCGATAACCCCTTTGCAAACGTCCCACAGCAAAGCCAATCATGAAGTTAACTCATTGGTTCCCATCTGGATCCTGAGTAATAACTTCTCAGTTGGACTTCCTTTTCATCTCGAGTTCTAGTCTTCTCCAGTTTGGTTCGGTCTCCGTTCAGTTCGAGTAGGAGCTTCAGTTCATGGATGCATAAATCTCCGGGTCTGTTCGGAGTACTTCATGGCTCGCGGCTCGTGGTATGCTGCTCGAGTTGGTTCGTGATGAGCATCTGGGTCGGGTCGGGTCCTTGGTTCGTGACAGTCCACTCATGGTGCTTTGGTTCGTGGTCACCAAGTGGTTCAAGGTCTGGGTTCTCGGTCCGGTTCGGGGAGCTCGAGTAGAAGTGGCTCGGTTCGTGAGTCTCTGATGCGAGCTGGTCGGTTTGGAGGAGGTAGGGCAGATCGTGTTACGTGCAATACGAGTGGATCGTGAGGTGCTTCACGAACGGGTTCGGGGACCTGATCCGATCCCATTTCCTGCACTTCCTTCCAGCTAGTGTTTATGCTATACGATGGCGTTTTCGGCCATTCTAACATTCCTATGCAATCTCAAAGCATACCAAACAGTAATAATAACATGTGCAATCAATCAAAAACACTAAAACATCAATCATGTGTGTTATTTAGGATCAAACATACCCAAATTTATATTAGAGGCATAAAATAATATTTAAGAATGTTTACATATTTTTCAATATTTTTCTGAGTCACAGTTAATTATCACTAATTACCCTTAATTAGCCATAACTAGTGAATAAAAGTGCAAATCACTCACCCTAGCCACAAATAAATTATAGATATGAGAAGTCCACTGATTTGGGTTGAATTCATATGTGTTCCAGCATCTCTATCTCTGATTTGATGCTAATTCGAATTGATTTGATGTAGTTTTGCTTAATTTGTGATTAGGAAGTGATTAGGGATGAATTTAGAAGGTGGAGGTCATTACTAGAGTTAGAGGAATGTTTGTGTCGGCTAGAAAACTGAAATGAAATGTTTTCCTAAACCCTTTCAGCCCTCTCATAACCCTAATCCCGAAATGGGTTATGGGCCTAACCACTGACTACCTAATTAAGCCCGGTTAAGCTGTTTTTTCCATCTTCAAACCTTATTTCAGCCATATCTCCCAAACGGTAAGTCCGTTTGATTACTGCAACCACTCAACGGAAAGGTAAACCATCATCCGAATTTAATGGAAGTGGTTTCAGATCAAAGCTCCTTACCAATCAAAAGTGATAGGCAAAACAGGATTCTCTAGGGACAAAATGGTCATTTAAAATTCGGCAAAAATCGTGAACATGGGAAACGACCACAATTGTCGTTTCCCAAAGTTACACGACCATACGACTTCGTATGCGAATGAAAAAATATTTTATGATCCTCTTATGCATAGAATGGGAGTCGTTACACTCTCCCCCTTAAGAAATTTCTCGCCCGAAATTCCTTAACCAAAACATACAAAGGTAGCCCGCATGCCTATCAGCCATTTACAATCAATCAAACATATATAATAACATCACAAGCCTATCCTAGCATGCGGTTTACTAACTAAGGAATAACTATATCGCGATTAAAAACTTACCAAGCAATGAGTTCTGGATACGACTTCCTTATGTTCTCCTCTATTTCCCAAGTATAGTCATTATCATTATCGCCCTACTGGACCTTGACTAGTTCCACAGTCTTCCTTCGAAGTTGTTTCGTATCATGTCTGACAATACGAATCGGTCTGCAGTTCCCAATTACCTCGGGTTCTACCTCGATATCACCCAACTGATCTGGTGAAATAGTCATATCAGAATCATGCACAAACTTCCTTAACTAGGAAACATGAAATACGTTGTGCACTACCCCCAACTTGTCTGGTAGTCCAACTTTATACGCTAAATTTCCCCACTTGCTCGAGAACTGGAAATGGACAAACAAACCTTGGTGCCAACTTACCACTCCTGCCAAAACGAATCACACTCTTTAATAGAGAGATCTTGACGAATACCAGGTCGCCAACAGAGAATTTCAATTCTCTGTCTTTTATCAACATAACTCTTCTTCCTGTCTTGGGCAGCCTTCATTCGCTGCTGAATAACCTTGATCTTATCTGAAGTTTCTCTTATTACATCTGGCTCAAGCACGAATTTCTCACCGGTCTCCAACCAACATGATGGTGAATTGCATGGTCTTCCATACAAAGCTTCAAATGGAGCCATACCTATACTGGATTGATAACTACTATTATATGCGAACTCAACTAGATGCAAATGGTCATCCCATTACCCTCTGAAATCCAATATAAAAACTCTTAAGAGATCATCAAATACACGATTTACCCTCTCTATTTGACCGTCGGTTTGAGGATAGTACGCGGTACTGGGATGTAATTCTGATCCTAAAGCCTCTTGTAAGCTCTTCCAAAATCCACTAGTAAATAACGGATCTCAGTCACTCTCAATGACCCTAGGTAGTCCATGAAATCTCACTACCCACTTTATATACAGTTCTATTAACTTAGTTGTCGTTCTATTCGACTTGACCGGTATAAACCTTGCACTTTGGTCAATCGATCCACAATCACCCAAATGCTATCATGACATGATCTAGTCCTTGGTAAACAATCAATGAAATCTATTGAGACTTGTTCCCATTTCCTTCTGGGAATTTCCAACGGTTGTAACAAACCACTAGGCTTCTTTTGCTCCGCTTTAACTAACTGGCAGTTCATGCACCTAGATATAAACTTCCCAATGTCTCTCTTCATCGCTTCCCAGTAATAGGCCTGCTTCATGTCTCGATACATTTTGTTACCACCAGGATGCATATCAGTTTGACACTCTCTAAGCACTTCTTCCCTCAGTCCATTGACATAGGGTACAACTAGTCTCCTATTCCTTTGAAGCCATCCTTCTCGATCAAGTCCATACTTTTTCATTTCCTCATAACTGATACTCATCTCTACCTTGGAGATGCTTTCAAATAGGTTAGGATCATCCCTCTGACTGGAACCAATCCACTCAATCAAAGTCGATCTGATCGTCAAACTTGCTAATATTTCTAGATCCAATTCATACTTAAGCCTAAAATCATATCCCATGATATACTCCAGTTGCTTCCATTCTGAAAACATAGCCCCCAAACTGGCATGTCTCTTACTTAATGCATCAGCTACCGCATTGCCCTTCCCGGGTGTTTATGCGATATTGAAATCATATGAAGCCAAGAACTCTAACCATCTCTGCTGATGAAGATTTAAATCTTTTTGAGAGAAAAGATATTTTAATGACTTATGGTCGGCAAACAATTCAAATCTTTCTCCCAAGAGATAATGTCTCCACATCTTTAACGCAAACATGATCGCTGCCAATTCCAAATCATGGGTAGAATATCTCTTCTCATGTGGTTTCATTTGCCGACTAGCATAAGCTACAATTCAACATCCTTACGTTAGTACAACACCTATTCCGGTACCACAGGCATCCGTGTAAACGGTCATCTCTTCGCTCCCCTTAGGAATAACTAACACTGGTGCACATCCAACTTTTTCTTTAGACTCTTAAATGCATCCTCGCACCTTCTGTCCCAAGCAAAAGCTTGATTCTTCCTGGTCAAATGAGTTAACGGTGCCGCTATCTTGGAGAAGTCTTGGATAAACTTATGATAATATCCAGCCAACCCCAAGAAACATCTTACGTCTATTGCATTCTTAGGGATATACCAATCTTGCACCGTAGCCACCTTCGTAGGGTCCACGGCAATACCACTCTATAAAATAACATGGCCCAAGAACCTCACTTCCCTCCTCCAAAAGTGACACATAGGAAATTTCGCTTTTAGTTGGTGTTTCCTCAACACCTTCATCACTATCCTCAAAGGTTCCTTGTGTTCTTCCATTGTCCTTGAGTAAACCAAGATATCATCCATGAACACAAAAACAAACTTATTCAACTAATCTCTGAATACCTTATTCATAAGATCCACAAAATATGTTGGTGCATTGGTCAATCGGAATGGCATGACACAAACCACTCATAGAATCCTAACGGCGTCCGAAATGTTGTTTTAGGAATACTCTCAGATGCTACTCGAAGCTGATGAAAACCTATCGCGGGATATAACTAGTAGAGCACTCTCTCTCCATTCAACTGATCAAAAAATGATCTATCCATGGAAGAGGATACTTATTCTTCTTCGTTACCTTATTCAACTCGCGGTAGTCTACACATAAATGAAGGGAACCATCTGCCTTAGTAGTAAATACAACTAGTGCTACCCACTCAGAAATAACTCTTCGGATAAATCCCTTCTTCAAAAGTTCACCAACTTGTACTTCAAGCTCTCGCTGCTCCCTTAGTGCCATACGACAAAGTGGCATCACTACAGGCCTGGCATCTTTCACTAAATCAATTTGAAACTCTATCTCTCGGTGTGGTGGAAGTCCGGTCACTTCCTCGAAGATGTTCAGATACTCGCTAGAAATAGGCACATCTGATAACTCATCCAATGTGATGTCGAGGGAATATAGAAAACTATCCATTACCTAATCACTAGGTAGGCAACCCAATAACACCCTTCGCCCATCGTTCGCTCTAATGGTCACCGAAGACCCCTCACAATCTACCACCCCCCCATATCTTTGGAGCCAATCGACTCACAAAATAATGCCAAACCTAGTAAAGCCCAAAACAAAGCAATCACAAGCTAATGTACATCCATGACTCGATAAGACCAAATTCCGACTAAACATACTAAGGCTAGTCAAACCACCAATCGGGTTCGTCACAACTAAAGGTCTATCAACAATCTTGGGTTCCAATCCCAATCTATCTACCAGGTCAGTAGATATGAAGGAATGGGAAGCTTCGGTATCAAACAACACTCGAGAAGGAACATCATAAATGGAAAGTATACTTTGAATAACGACACCCTTTCCTTTCTGTGCCGCAGTTTGAGCATTAGACGAAGAAGGAACAGCGTTGATAGCATATACTTTCACGATCTTCTTCTCTTTAGGAGGTTGTGGACATTTATCGTTGTGATGTCCCACTTGGATGCAATTGAAGCACTTCCTGTCCGTTGGCTTTGCTCAACAATCTTTGGCATAGTGTCCCTTCTTGCCACAATTATAGCACTCAACATCTTTCTTATTCTTTTTCTGACCAACCTTAGCTTGGTTCTGTTTACTCTTATTCTACGAATTATTCTTGCCTCCACCACTTGCTTGCGGCTTTGGCTCCCCTGCAGATGTAACAGCAACCTCAGTTTTCGACTTAGGGTAAAGGCTCTCAGATCTTAATGCCTTTCCCACAATTGACTCAAATGTCTCGTCTAATGATTTATCAGCATTTCCCCCAAGTACTCATCTAAGCCAGTTATGAACTTCTCGTTCTTCTTCTCGGCGGTATCAATAAGAGATAATCCATATTTCAATACGGTATCGAATTCAGCAACATACTCCAAGACTGCCCTACCATTCTGCTTAAGTTCCAAAAATTTCGTGAACAATTCTAATTTCTGAGCAGTTGGAATAAACTTGTCACTGAAACGGGTTTTAAACTGATTCCAAAGAACTTGATCTTCGAGAGTAGCCGCTTTAATAGCATTCCACCAATTCATAGCCCATCTTTGAAGTTGACGCGATGCTAACTTTCTCTTCATTGCATCTTCGATACCCAAATCCTCGAAGATGCGCTCACAACTATCAATCCAATCTTGAATCTTCGTGGCTGATTCCGTTCTGTGAATGGCTTTGCACCAAGATTAGTATAATCCTCGCTGAGCTTGGAGAAATCGACCCTAGGTGCCTGCACTGCTGCACCACCATCGTTAGCAACATTAGGAACTGCTCCCTGAACATTCCTAAGCATCTCACGCGTGAAGGTAGTAAACAACGTCCTCGTATCAGTGACATTCCTGCTATCGGCCCCTGACCCCGTACTTCTCATATTTCGGTTCATCGTTCAATCTGTAAAAGAAAAAACGATTAACCCTCTCCTTATTGGTGCCAGCGCAGTGCGACTTCATCCTTAGATATACTAATAGTATATATATATATATAGTTTTTGAAAACCAAAATATCACAAATACGCGCTCACATGAACGTATACTATCTCTCCTTGAAGTCTTCCCCTAGGTTAAACTACGCAACCCAGGCTCTAATACCAAGTGTAACGGCCCACCCCGCACCAGCCGACAGTTCCCTCGAAATGCGCTGCCAATGCCCGATTAGCACAGAACGGTTGTCAAAGAAAAGGGTTTTGAAACTATGAATCACCAAAGAACCTGTAGTATATCTCATAGCGCATGGAAAAAAATATAATAATAACATACTTGACATAAAACAGGTGAGACAGTGCATAAGCTGAAATCTAAACCAGCATAGCAGCGGAATCCAAAATACAACTTATGATCCAAACCATCATTATTACAACATCAAAACACTGTCGATAAAGAAAAATAGAAAGGTACACTGCTAATGGCCAAAGTAGTTTACACGTGGAAGCCTCGTGCTCGTCTCCGGACAACTACTTGTGCATACCACCTAACCCGTCTCTAGTCTGCTCGTTTAGGAGCACCCAGAGTAATAAGAAGAGACATAAAACTCTAGGTTAGACAAAAGTCTGGGATGAGCGATAGCAGCAAAACCAGACAACTACAGGTATAAGTAATCAAACCTGAACCTGGGCCTACAACCAAAGAGTTAGCACAACAAGATGTACAATACTCTAAGGTAACACTAACATAAAGTGTAAAGTGGAAGTGCACATGTCATGGTTATAAAAAAAATAAACATAGCAATCATCCTCACATCTCTCACTCAGTGCGCAAAGCATACGATATCCACAACCTTGATCACCAAATCCTTTGCCTAAGTACAACACCTATTCCAGTACCATAGGCATTCGTGTATACGCCATCTCTTCATCTCCCTTAGGAATAACTAACACTGGTGCACACGTCAATTTTTCCTTTAGACTCTTAAATGCATCCTCGCACCTTCCGTCCCAAGCAAAAGCTTGATTCTTCCTGGTCATCTGAGTTAACGGTGCAACTATCTTAGAGAAGTATTGGATAAACTTACGATAATATCCAGCCAACCCTAAGAAACTTCTTACGTCCATTACATTCTTTGGCATAGACCAATCTTGCACTGTAGCGACCTTCACAGGGTCCATGGCAATACCATTCTCTGGAACAACATGGCCCAAGAACCTCACTTCCCTCCTCCAAAAGTGACACTTAGAAAATTTTGCTTTTAGTTAGTGTTTCACCTCCATCACTATCCTCAAATGTTCCTTATGTTCTTCCTCTTTCCTGGAGTAAACCAAGATATCATCCACGAACACAAGAACAAACTTATTCAATTGATCTCTGAATACCCTACTTATAAGATCCACAAAATATGCTGGTGCATTGGTCAGCACGAATGGCATGACCAACCACTCATAGAATCCGGACGGCGTCCCAAAAGCCGTTTTAGGAATACTCTCAGCTGCTACTCGAAGCTGATGAAAACCTGTCGCGAGATCTAACTGAGAGAACATCTCGCTCCATTCAACTTATCAAAAAATCTTCTATCCATGGAAGAGGATACTTATTCTTCTTCGTCAGCTAATATAACTCGCAGTAGTCTACACATAAACGAAGGGAACCATTTGCCTTAGTGGCAGATACAACTGGTGCTCCCCACTCGGAAACTATTCTTCAGATAAATCTCTTCTTCAAAATATTGCAAACTTGTACTTTGAGATCTTGCCGCTCCCTTGGTGCCATACGACGAAGTGGCATCACTATAGGCCTGTCAACTTTCACAAAATCAATTTGAAACTCGATCTCTTAGTATGGTGGAAGTTCGGTCACTTCTTCGAAGATGTCCGGATACTCGCTAGAAATAGACACATCTGATAACTCATCCTACGGGATGTTGAGGGAATGTAGAAAACTAGTCATCACCTCATCGCTAGGTAGGCAACCAAATACCACCCTCCACCCATTGTATGGTCACCGAAGACTCCTTACAGTCTACCACCACCCTATATCTTTGGAGCCAATCGACTCCCAAAATAATACCAAACCCAGTAAAGCCCAAAACAAATCAATCACAAGCAAACATACATCCATGACTCGATAAGACCAACTTACGACAAATCATACTAAGGCTAGTCGAACCACCAAACAGGTTCGTCACAACTAAAGGTCTGTTGACAATCTCGGGTTCCAATCAGAACCTATCAACCAGGTCAGTAGATATGAAGGAATGGGAAGCCCCGGTATCAAACAACACTCGAGCAGGAACATTGTAAATGGAAAGCATACCTTGAATAACGACATTCTTTCCTTTCTCCGCCGCAGTTGGGGCATTATACGAAGAAGGAACAACAATGATAGCGTATGCTTTCACGATCTGCTTCTCTTTAGGAGGTTGTGGACATTTATCCTTATGGTGTCCCACTTGGCCGCAATTGAAGCACTTCCTCTCCGTTGGCTTTGCCCAACAATCTTTGGCATCGTGGCCCTTCTTGCCACAACTGTAGTACTCAACATCTTTCTTATTCTTTTTCTGACCATCCTTAGCTTGGTTCTGTTTCCTCTTATTCTGTAAATTATTCTTGCCTCCACTACTTGCCTATGACTTTGGCTCCCCTGCAGATGTAACAGCAGCCTCGTTTTTCGACTTAGGTTAAAGGCTCTCAGATCTTAATGCCTTTCCCACAATCGACTCAAATGTTTCATCTATATGATTTATCAGACTTTCCCCCAAGTACTCATCTAAGCCATTTATGAACTTCTCACGACCATATACGAGACGACATTGAGGAGATCGTCCAGATTCTGGAAACTTAGAAACTAGCTTGCAAGAAAAGTTAGATTGCGGTGTAAGAGATTTATTTTTATCAGCTAACCTACTTTAGTTTACTTTCCCCTTCCCGTAAAGTGTAGTCCTTCTCGGCAGTATCAATAAGAGATAATCCATACTTCGATAAGGTATCGAATTTAGCAATACAATCCGAGACTGCGCTACCATTCAGATTAAGTTCCAAACACTTCCTGAACAATTCTGATTTCTAGGCAGTTGGAATAAACTTGTCACTGAAACGGTTCTTAAACTGATTCCAAGTAACTTGATGTTCGGGGGTAGTCGCTCTAATAGCATTCCACCAATTCATAGCCCGTCCTTGAAGTTGATGCGATGCTAACTTTCTCTTCATTGCATCTTCGATCCCCAAATCCTCGAAGATGCGCTCACAACTATCAAGCCAATCTTGAACCTCCATAGCCGTTTCCGTTCCATGGACCAACTTTCCACCAAGATTAGTATAATCCTCGCTGAGCTTGGCGAAATCGGCCCTAGGTGCCTGCACTGCTGCACCACCACTGTTAGCAGCTTTAGGAACTGCTCCCTGAACATCCCTAAGCATCTCACGCATGAAGGTAGTAAACATCATCCTCATATCAGGGACATTCCTGCTGTTGGCCCCTGACCCCGTACTCCTCATATTTCGGCTAATCGTTCAATCTGTAGGAGAAAATGATTAACCATCTCCTTAGTGCTGCCAGTGCAGTGCGACTTCATCCTTAGATATACTAACAGTATATATATAGTTTTTGAAAACCAAAATATCACAAATACGCACTCTCATGTATGTATACTATCCCTCCGTGACGTCTTCCCCTAGGTTAAACTACGCAACCTAGCCTCTGATGCCAAGTGTGATGGCCCGCCCCATGCCAGCTGACATTTCCCTCGAAATGCGCGGCTAATGCCCGACTAGCACGGAACGGTTATCAAAGAAAAGGATTTTGAAACTATGAATCACCAAAAAACCTGTAGTATATCTCACAGCGCATGGAATAAAATATAATAATAACATACTTGATATAAAACAGGCGAGATAGTTCATAAGCTGAAAACTAAAGTATCATAGCAGCGGAATCCAAAATACAGCTTATGATCCAAACCACCATTATTAAAACATCAAAATACTATCTCTGAAGAAAAATAGAAAGGTACACTACTAATGCCCAAAGTAGTGACCAGCAATAACACAGGGAGATGTATGTAAATAGCACGTGGAAGCCTCCTGCTCGTCTCCGGACAACTACTCGTGCATATAACCTAACCTGTCTCTAGTCTCCTCGTTTAGGAGCACCCAGAGTAATAAGAAGAGACATAAAACTCTTGGTTAGACAAAAGTCTGGTATAAGCGATAGCAGCAAAACAAGATAATAACAGGTATAGTGATCATACCTGAACCTGCAACCAAAGAGTTAGCACAACAAGATGTACAGTACTCTCAGGTAACACTAACATAAAGTGTAAAGTGGAAGTGCACATGTCATAGTGACAACAAACATCAAACATAGCAATCATCCTCACATCTCTCACTCAGTGCGTAAAGCATACGATATCCACTGCCTTGATCACTAAATCCTTTGCTACAACCACTTTGCTCTTGGAGGTCTTAATGAGCCCATTGCGCTGGTCCATAGCCATTAATCCTTTGCTACGATCACCTTACCCTTGGGAGTCCTAATGATCCCATTGCGCTGATCCACATCCATGCTACGATCACTTACCCTTGGGAGTCTTAACGGTTCCATTGCGCTGATCCATAGCCGTTAATCTGTCTCTCAGTGGTGAACCAAAGCTATAGATATTGATAACCACTTTGCATATGTCCCATAGCAAAGCCCAGTCATGAAGTTAACTCATTGGCTCCGTCTAGATCCTGAGTAATAACTTCTCACTTGGACTTCCTTTGCATCTCGGATTCTAGTCTTCTCCAGTTTGGTTTGGTCTCCATTCAGTTCGAGTGGGAGCTTCAGTTCGTGGGTGCATAACTCTCCGGGTCGGTTCGGAGTACTTCATGGCTCGCGGCTCTTGGTATGCTGCTCAGATCGATTCGTGTTGAGCATCCGGGTTAGGTCGGGCTCCTTGGTTCGTGACAGTCCACTCATGGTGCTTCGTTTCGTGGTCATCAAGCGGTTCAGAGTCAAGGTTCTCGGCTCGGTTCATGGAGCTCGAGCAGAAGAAGCTTGGTTCATGAGTCTTTGATGCGAGCGGGTGGGTTCGGAGGAGGTGGGGTGGATCGTATTACGTGGAGCACAAGCGGATCGTGAGACGCTTCACGAGCGGCTTCGAGGACCCGATCCGATTCCATTTCCTGCACTTCCGTCCAGCAAGTGTTTACGCCATACGATGGCATTTTCGACCATTCTAACATTCCTATGCAATCTCAAACCATACCAAATAGTAATAATAACATGTGAAATCAATCAAAAACACAAAACATCAATCATGTGTGTTATTTAGGATCAAACATACCCAAAACCATAATTTTCCCCTCAATCCCCTTAATCATGTTTAACCATACGATTAGCAAACTTAATCCACATTAGCCCAAATTTATATCAGAGGCATAAAATAATATTTATGAATTTTTACATATTTTTCTGAGTCATAATTTCACTAATTATCACTAATTACCTCTAATTAGCCGTAATTAGTGAATAAAAGTGCAAGTCACTCACCTTAGACACAAATAAATTATAGATCTAAGAACTCCACTGATTTGGGTCAAATTCCTATGTGTTCCAGCAGCTCTATCTCTGATTTGATGTTAAATGGACTTGATTTGACACAGTTTTGCTTAATTTGTGATTAGGGATGAATTTAGAAGGTGGAGGTCATTACTAGGGTTAGAGGATTGTTTATGGCAACTAGAAAACCGAAATGAAATGTTTTCCCAAACTCTTTCAGCCCTTCCATAACCCTAATCCCGAAATGGGTTATGGGCCTAACCACTAATCATGTAATTGAGCCTGGTTAAGTTGTTTTTTCCATCTTCAAACCTTATTTCAGCCATATCTCCCAAACGATAAGTCTGTTTGATTAATGTGACCACTCTACGGAAAGGTAAACCATCATCTGAATCCAATGGAAGTGGTTTCAGGTCAAAACTCCTTACCAAACAAAACTTATAGCCGAAAGAAGTTTCACAGGGGCAAAATGGTCATTTAAAATTTGACATAAATCGTGAACATGTGAAATGACCCCAATAGTCTTTCCCAAAGTTACACGACCATACGACTTCGTATGTGAATGAAATAAGTATTCTATGATCCTCCGATGGTAGAATGTGGGTCGTTACAAATCTAAAGAAAACGGTATTCAACAATGAGAATTTTGAAGTATTTTCTTTGCTAATATTAAGCCCAAGTCAAAATTGTTCATAAATATGTTAGATATAAACCACATGGAATTGACAAGTGTAACATTGTCATTTTGATATGGCTACACAAACGAGCCTACAACTATTAGACTAGAAAGAACTTTTGCACTAGCTATGTGGATTTGCTATAAGGCTAACTTTATTACCATTCCAAATTTTGCCTTTCCCACTACAGTATTTCAAAAAATTGCACACACACCCCATCATTTTATTTTCTCACCTTACTATTTTACAAAACATTCCATGTTATGTTTACCTTCTCTCTTTCATTCAGTTAAAAACTGAAACACTATCCCATCTAACTATATTAGGAATAGTTCCTAGTGAAATACAGACTAGGATTGAAATGAATTCAAGCTACATTTAAACTAGGTTACTACCGTATCATAGTTATGATGAAAAAAGCCTAAGAGAAACATAAGTAAACCATTATTTAAAATGACGCAAAAAAAGTACAAACGTTATCGATTTTTCTTCATGATTTTTTAAATGTAAGTACATCTTCATGTTCAAAAATTTCATCTCTACTTCCATCCATTTTGTTAAAAGTAAGATAAATTCGTTGACAATAAGTGAAAATACGGAGAATAAAGGAATTATGAACAGACATCCAATTTATTTTAATTTAATTAGTGTAAAAGGTAAAAATGTCTAAAATAAAATGGCAGTGTGGACGCTTAGATCGTTTCTCTCTTGCTCCGCTGTTCTCTCCTACCTCTTTAACCCTCTCCATGGCTAAATCGCAGATCAAAGCCTTTTTCAACTCCTCTATTGTTACCCAATCTGGACACTGTCTCTCTGTACAATCTCTCCCAGATCCTGACTCCGATTCTATCGATACAGTCCCTGATTTAATCCCAGCTGTGTCTGTGTATTCTCTCGCGTCACCTCTCCCATTAAACTTGCTACTCAATAAGCATTATGATGCTGGTCCTTCAGTTTCACAACCACCGTCCTTAGCTGCAAGACTCCTCTCTCCTCATTGCTTGCAAATGCGTGCTCTTCTTGGCCTATGTCTGTTGCTTTTGGTTTGGACTTCGTTATTGATTTTGGGGCAGGACACTGATGTGGGTGGTAGTAATATATGTACGAATGTTGTTTTGGGAATGACTCATGCGTCTAGTGGTAGCATGTATGCTAGTTGGATCGATGTAGTGGTCCAACGATGCTTGAACAATGTAGTTTGGCTAATGACAGAGGCTCACAACCTTCATTGAGTACTGTCCAGCAATACTCACTACCTGTTCAACCAAATGCCTCATCAATTCCCCTCCAGTTAGGCCAACTGCTTCCCCCAGTGCGGCTCCTATGTTGCCAAAGTGGTCTTCCTTCTTTACAAATCTCCCTAACATTGCTAGCAAATTCACTCCAGTTAATTTCATTATTCCCCCAGCTAAGCAAGATTCAGTTCCTCTGCTTGGATTGCTCTATGAAGCTACGACATTTTGGAAGGACCTAATAGTTGGATTTTTCTTGGATTCTAGGCCCCTAGGTGTAGACATGATCAATGCTTGTCGTATGTCCTGGAGATTAAGAGGAGGTCTGCACATAACTTTTGTTGGTGGACATTATTACTTAAAATTTTCATCGAATGAGGAAAGGCTACGAGTTTTGGAAGCTCCTCAAACAATTTTTGTGGTAAACCATTCATTATTACAATTTGGAACACTTCAGTTGATCAGGTTAAAAAGCAAGTGTTATCGATACCAGTTTGGACCCAGTTTAATCATGTCTCTTCAATTCTCCAACCTCTTCTTGGCCTTAACTGGTTGATTTGCCACATTGGTAAGTTAAAATGCTTTGACGCTAATATCGTTGTCAGAAAGAACCTTGTTTTTGCTGGGGCTCTAATTGAGATCAACTAAGATAAGCCTCTTCCATCTACAACTAAAGTTAGGCTGAACACGAATATCTTATTGATGTTAGATATTGATACAACAGCTAGTATACATCCACCGATTATTACATAGCCCAAAAGGATAGCCAACTTGCCTCAATGTTATATACAGTAGCTGTTGCATGGCCTCTGCAAAAAGTGCACCTGCTATATAACAAATTTCTCTTTCTTTGAATTTAGTCTATTTTGAATGATTGTCCCAAGTTGCTTAGCAAATAAAATCATCCAGCTGTATTGAATAAGATCTAGAAACTTGTAGTACCTATATAAGTCGATGATAGTGACGAATGGAGATAGGTTGGGTTTATCATTTCTTCATTTTCTTTACCTTCTTCATCTCAGATCTCTCTAGTTTTTTTTTTAGCCTTGTAGTATATAAAGTAACAAGATACTTGTGCTTATCAAGTGGTTCTTTCACCGATCTTCTCACCCTCCCAAAAACCAAAACCATGACCCGCTTTGAAGAACTTGCCTCACAGCTCAACAACCAACAAGCCACCATCGTCTCCATTAACACCACCACCCTCTTCGCACAACAAACATCCCTATCCAAACAAGAGACCTCTCTTGCCGACATTCCCGATATCAAAAGCTCCCTTGCTACGCAACATTTAGCCATCCAACAACTAACACAAGCAATAGCCGATTTATCCTCCAAGTTCTCCTCTAATTCTTCGACACCCCCTCCTCCGGTGATAACATCACCACCACAGCTTATAATACCTCCACCGCCATTGTACCATACCATGTCCATTAATGTCACTCTCAAAGGGAATGCATTAACTTCCATGGAGTATTATTGGTGTATAGAACAAAATATAACAAGACAGATACATATATTGGTACTTGAAAATTTAAAACAACTTTTATTGCAGTGGAGATATAGTTTGGTTACAACACCATCAAAAACCAACAATAAAACCAAGTACACTTAATATCCATCTTGACAAATTATTTTCTGAGTACATAAAGTAAAAAGCATAACCCCAACATAAGTAGCCATAAAAGAGATAAGCTGAACTTTACTTTCAGCGATCCAAGCACTTCCAAAGAGAGAGAAATATTCAAATCAAGCTCCACTAGCACTAGTCCCACCATGAGAACCTGGAGAAGGGAAAGGAAGAAAAGAGGCGAAAACAAAGGGGGTCAGACATAAAGTCCGGCAAGTCCAATAACTTTAACAATATAATTATTAAAGTAATTAGGATAAGGCATAAACTGGTAAAACAAGGAATGACTGTGAAACAAGTGGGCAAGACAAAACAAACTAGAAGAATATTCTGGCATTAATCTCGCTCCTAATCACTATAGGATAATTACTACATTGCACCATTACTAGTTACCCTAAAAGTTGATCCTGCCTACTGAACATAATAATCATAATGGTAGTTTCGTGTACCCCTAGCTGTCTTCATAGGTGTCGCCTGCCCCTATCTCCACTAGTGTACCCACTCCCTCATGCGATTTGCTCCCTAACTCGTAGATACCCATGCTGGTCCCACAGCGGGGTGTATCACTCCCCAAAGTGGCAACCCGATACCACTAAAGGTGCACGGCTTACATCTGCATGATGCAACGTCTTACCTACCAGCCCGGGCCCACGCACGCACATGACCCCATTGGACTTGCGTTGCCACCGCTAACCTGTTTTGACCTCTTACAATCAAACCCAGTAAGCGTGTCCCGTCCTCGATCTAACTCGAGCTTACAAAGATACTTAATGGGTTACTGGTTTGAAAAGGGTTCCCCATGCTTGACACAAGCTTTCCACCTATGCTTGGTCCCCACTAATATTTCCCACTTAATCCCCTCTTATTCAAGTCTTCTTACATATCTCAACTTGGTTAAGTGTTTATAGTTATGTCCCATATGTCACCCATGTTACTGTAACACCCCGTAGTTCTGTAACAATAAGATTTACATATCAAGGCAGAATTAAGAGTTAAAATCAAAATCAAGGGAAACGGGCTACGCCATTGCGTTCGTCTCAGAATTCTACATGAAAATGAGTCCGAGTTTGCGTAAATCGGAGTCCGTATGAGGAAGATATGGCCTCCGGAAGCTTCAGCAAAGTTCAAAGTACAAAACAGACTTAGAAGGGACCCAGGTCGACTGGGTAGTCGACCCCCCCCAGGTCGACTGGGTAGTCGACCCCCCCCCCCCCCCCCCGCTTTTTCCAGCTTTCTGAACCTGATTCGTTTCTCCGTATCCGGACGCCCTTCTGACCAGATTCATTGACTTCTACACTATATAAACAGCCCAGGTCTTCTTCTTCATTCACAATTCTTTTCTATCCTTATGTTGCCTCTGAGAAAATATATAAATAAATAAAAATAAGAAAATAATACAAAAATCCAAGACAAGGCCATGCTGCTCAAGTTGTCTAGAAGAAATTCAAAGCTTCAAGATAAGGATTAAAGGCTAAACGTCGCACGAATCATAGCAACGCCTCCTTTCTATTCTAATCTAATCTCTGTAAATCAGTTATTTCTAGATTTGAACATTTTTCTCTGTTCGTGACATGAAATTAAAGGAATAAAAGAATATGCCAAATCTCACTCTCTATTCGAATCAGTGCCTATACTCTTTAACCTAATTAAGAACTGTTATGATTCAAGGACAAATAAGACCATGACTATGAAACTATGGACCTTAAAACCATATGCATATGGCTATGAACATTTTCCTATGACTATGCCTATGACTATGGACATTGCCTATGACTATGAACATTGCCTATGACTATGACTGTGACTATGAGGATTATTTTCTTGACCAAGCCTATGCCTTTGATTGGGAAATATAAACTATTGCCTATGACATAACATGGACATCTGTGATTAAACACCTGTGATTCATGACTAGGAAAGTGTTGCTTAAGTTTTGTGACTATGAAATTGGGTCTAAACCCGATTATCTATTGTGTCTATTCTTGGTTTTCTTTGGTTTTAGATCTTGGGAATTTACCTATTAAGTTAGGTCTACCCATGTTCTGAACCTACTCTGTCTATTCTTGGTTTTAGATCTTGGGAATTTACCTATTAAGTTAGGTCTACCCACGCTCCCGAACCTACGTCGTAATCTATATGCCTATAAACTACCATCTTATACCAGTTTTTATGTCTGTTCTCTCATGGCATTTTGGTTCATTCCCTTTTATCGACGAATCTAGCTTTATCTATAATGAATCACGATTATACGAACGGTGGGAATGCAGTTTGGGCAAAATATGAAATTTACTAAAAACGTAGTTTAACTTGGAAATTGGCATAAATTGGGAACATGTATTATGGCATGTTCATAGAAATGCAAATTGGATAAATTTGACATGAATTATAAGATGTGTAATTTGAATCTAATATTGACATGTAAATCTAGCATTTACAGGAATAGTGAACTAGAGTAATAAGTCTAGTCTGACGTGAATTAGAATGTTGAATCGGATTAGCTAATTTGGCACGGTAAGTATATTGGTATAAATGTGAAATTGGCCATAATTGAGAATAACTGTCAGGTTTAGAAAAATCATGGTTAGTGACACTTAATTTGGTATAGTTTACATACCAAAAAGCATAACTATGATTTAGGAAGGGAAATGGGCCATAGAAATAAATGTAGACAATTTACATTGAAAGAGTAATTGGGAAATAAGTAAATTAGGAATAATTTACCTATAGAATCTTGCCTAAATGAGGAAATGTGAATTTAGACAAATTAAAGGTTTATTAACGACATCTCTTTTAATAATAAGCCAGAAAGTTATAGGGTGACAGAGAGGATAGTGTTTAGGCTTGAGTTTGGAAAATACAAGTTTCTGCTCTCCCTGGCTATCCCTAACTGATCCGACGGACGGGATGGTTACTTTCAAAACCTGATTTGAAAACTAATCAAAACCCCTTTGAACTTGGAAAACACGAATATGCCTAACCCGAGGTTAGACTGAGTTACGATGTAAACCTGCCCGGAACCAACCGGCACATCCAGTATTCGCAACAATATCTGTCTAATGTGAGTGGTAGCGGCTTTAATTTATTTAGTTAAAGCTAGGACAAGAATGGTAGGGTTAAGTTAACTAAGACACTTAACCAGTTCAACATGATAACTAGACTGATGGGTGGGGATAGGTTCAGACTGACACTTAACACAGTTAAGCTAGAATGGGAGGGTTAAGTCCATAGGAACACTTAACCAACTTAACACAGTTAAGCTAAAATGGGAGGGCTAAGTCCATAGAGACACTTAACCAAACTCAAGGTAGCAAAACGAGACTTGTAGGGGTTAAGTAAAGTTAATACACTTAGCCAAATTAATATGTTAACTAGAGTAGAGGTTGGGGTTAAGTAAAATCTAATACACTTAGCCAATTTTGATATGTTAGCTGGGCTAGGGTTAAGTAAACCTGAACACTTAACCATCAGGTTGTGATAAAGGAATAAGGTTAAGTCTAAAACATGAAGGGATAATACTTAACCATTAATAACATGTTAGTTAAGACAGACGGGCAAGGTTAAGTTAAAAAGGAACACTTAACCAATAAAGGGTGAATGGGTAGGGTTAAGTAATAAGAAATACTTAACCAATATAACTTGGTTTGTGGTGGGGTTAAGTCAACATGAACTACTGATAACACTTAACCAGTATAACAGGATGAATGAAGAGGGTTAAGTTAGCTTGAATTGACTAATGACACTTAATCAATCCAAATTGACGGGAAAGGGAACTAAGTAGTAAACCTTAGTTAAGAAAACAACGATTCTGGAAACTAAGTGGTAAATCTTAGTTACTAAAACTAAGTAGTAATTCTTAGTATAACAAGGGAAGGAGCGAATGTCCGTCTGAGTAGAGAGAAGGCTCCAACGAATTGGGTTACGAAGCCCGAGGCTTCGAGGGGACGTGATGGTACTCTTGGTATCCCTCTGTGAGGCTGCAGATGATCCGCCTGGGCCCACAGAGGTTAAGGTCTGCGTAGAAGAACCAGGGGTATGCCTTGGTTGCGATACATGGCAACCTAAAGACTAGGATGGACCGGCGTGATCCGGTGAGCAAACGGTAGCCCTGTGATAGCGACTCGTCGTCTACCATCCATCTTGAGTCAATCGAGATACGTGAAGCGGAAAGGCGGAGAACTCCAAAAGACCATATACTTGCTATCTAGTTATGGGTGAGGATGGCCATAGGATAGAGGGGCACCGGGGGCCGGCGTATAGTTCTCATTTTACAAGGTGTGCCTTTCATTAGTTGAGGGAGGGGTCAAGTGGGACCATAGCCACTGGAACAAAAATAGACCTTAGCATCTGCATCGGCAGATATCTAAAAGCTCCCGACCGAGTTCTGTATTCCTTGATTTGCCCTGACACAGGACTCGGACCGCACATTATGGGACATGTGCATCTAGACAAGCGATAACGATTCGCGATACATGCGTGGGGAAGTATAGGAACATTTACCACTCTAGGTAGTGTGTCCTAGACTTGGGGGCATCGTTCGACAGGTAGCATAATCCCTAGTTGAACTAGGTGGCATAAATCCTGAATCTGAGAAGCGTTCAGCAGATAGCGTAAAACTCTAGTTGAAACTAGAAAGCACTTGATAGAAAACCCTAGATGTAAATCTAGGTAACAATAATTAATGCAGGCCTGAAGGCAATGGAAACTACAGGGACTGGGATCACGTTATCGTTACTAGTTGGGACACTAGTTAGGCGGTGCAGAGATATAGAAACCAGTATAACAAGGAAATAGCGAAGCGGCGAAAGTATTAGAGAACATCCAGTTTATCTTATCTTAGCATATCTTGTGTTGATCTTGTCTAATCTTGCTGACCCTATCATCATGGTGTAATCTTGTATTCAGTTAATTCATGTCGTTTTGTTTTTCCATGTTCACATGCTAGAAGTTACTGAACTTACTCAGGCTTTATGTCTGACTCTGTTTTTCTTTCGTCTTCTTTTCTTCCGCCCCCCCCAGGTAGTAAAGGAGGGAATAGTATAGCTCAGGTTAAGTCGGACTGTCATTCATTCCCAGCTTGAAGATTTGTCGAAGTTTTGCTTAGATCCTCTCTTTCAGATGCTATGGCTGGCTCTTGCTAAAATTGGGGAATACAAATATTGTTTTATGCTTCTTTATTTTGTAAGACAGATGATACTCTGATATTGTAAAGAAATCGTTGTACAAATCATTTTATCAATAAAGCAAAGTTTTATTTTCCGCTGTTTATATTCTGTCTGTCTTGTAATTTATCTGCATCTTTTACCCAAAAATACTCCACAGAACTTAGTGCATTCCCTTTGTGAGTGACACTAACGGACGTGGGGTGTTACATGTGGTATCAGAGTTGAAGGTTACCAGATCAGATAAAAGATTTGAAAAATTATTTTCAAAACAGTTTTTAAAGAAGCATTTTCAAGAGAAAAGATTTGTTTTAAAGACATATTCCCCAAAGCCATACGCACTATCTTCTCTTCCTCTGTTTAAATTCTTGTCTCCTTCTTTCTTGAGTCTCTGGGGCTCCTGGCTTTCTGGGAGGTAACCACATCGATGGGCGAAGTAGTGTCCGGCTTCCATCCATAGCCGTAGTTGTTTCACCTACGGGCAGTTTTCTTTCGAATCTTATAGGGTTTTCCGGACGATGGAGGCAGTTTTCGAGAGATTTGTCAACATGACTACACACGGAAGGGGATGAGGAGTTTGGCTAAGGAGCATAACCCTAGGATGAGGAATTCATGGATGTAGACTTAGCACACGAAGGAGGAAGAAATTATAAAACCTAAGACACGAGGAAGTATCCTTACTAGGGCATAATAGGGCATACACTTAAGGACAAGGGCAAGAACGAGGACGATATTTTCAGAAGGACGGGTACATGCTTTCGCCGCCAAGCGTACCTAGGAGAAAGGTAGTCCGGTTGGAAGAGTCTAGTTTTCTGTTCGTACTATTTCCTTAGGTTCTAGCGCTTCTCATTTGTTCATATCCACTTCCATAGTTGGGTCTCTGCACCATAGTACTTGTATAGTAGAAAGATCCCACTAGAGTCTCAAATCCAATTGGTGGTCTGACCAGTTTATTTTTGTAGGGATTTGAGAATAGCTATCGAGTTTGCTTATATCATCTCACGTAGATCGTCTAAATTCGGAGGAGATATTCCTTGGGTGCTTGTCTGATATTGGTTTAGGCCTTTGTGGCTTGTACTTGAGAAATGTCGAGTTCGGTTTGGATGGTTTGCGTGAGAGATGAATAGTTGTGGCAGGTACTCCAAAGAGCACGTAGTGACCTTTCAACTTTTATAGTTATGGCGGATAAGAGGGAAACCTCTAATCATCTTAGTACATATACTTGGTACCGTGATTGACATCTGTTTATTGTAGAAAAGGGAGGTCAGAAACTTCACAATCGTGAAGTTAAATTGGTTAAGATGCAGTGGAGTAAAGAAGCCTAGATACTAGCATCATACACTGTTTCTTAAGGGTGCATCCTTGTTTTCTTTGTTTAGGAGCTTTACGCATAATTATTTCTCTCTTTCCAAAGTATATCACCTAGGTCGTATCTTCGATCCTTAGGTATAAGCCAATGGATGTAAACATATGTTTGAAACATGTTATGGTTGATGGTTACAAGTGGTTGCTAATGGTTGCTTGTGAATGCATATGCATACGTATTTGGCACTAGATCAGTCCGGACGCTTTCATATTACATTTACAGATATGTATTTGTTTATAAGTTGAGCCTGTTATGTGATCATATGGATGTTGCATATGGATGAATGGCTATGCACACATGTAGTATTTACATAACTAGGGATGCTTGCATACATGATTGGACGCATGGCACTGACATGATTCGCATTAAGGAGGTCAACTGAATAAGTAGACCGCCTTATTTTGCATTAGATAAAGACATATACACACACTATGCATATGAACATGAAGGCATTAGAAATCTTTTAAGGACAATGAATGCCTGTGATTGAATGGTTGCGTCGATGGGTGACTGGAAGGTAGGACGCATTCTTCCTAACTTGGAGATTTCAGGGACGAAATCCTTTTAAGTGGGGGAGAATGTAACACCCCGTCGTTCTGTAACACTAAGATTTACAAATCAAGGAAGAATTAAAAGTTAAAATCAAAATCATGGAAACGGGCTGCGCCATTGCATTCGTCTCGGAACTCTGCATGAAAACGAGTTCGAGTTTGCGTAAATCGGAGTCCGTATGAGGAAGATATGGCCTCCGGAAGCTTCAACAAAGTTCAAATTTCAAAACAGACTCAGAAGGGACCCAGGTCGACTGGGTAGTCGACCCCTCCCCCCCCACCTCGAGGTCGGCTGGGTAGTCGACCCCCCCTGCTTTTTCGGGCTTTCTGAACCTGATTCGTTTCTCCGTATCCGGACGCCCTTCTGACCAGATTCGTTGACTTCTACACTATATAAACAGCCCTGGTCTTCTTCTTCATTCACAATTCTTTTCTATCCTTATGCTGCCTCTGAGAAAATATATAAATAAATAAAAATAAGAAGATAATACAAAAATCCAAGACAAGGCCATGCTACTCAAGTTGTCTAGAAGAGATTCAAAGCATCAAGATAAGGATTAAAGGCTAAACGTCGCACGAATCATAGCAACGCCTCCTTTCTATTCTAATCTAATCTCTGTAAGTCAGTTATTTCTAGATTTGAACATTTTTCTCTGTTCGTGACATGAAATTAAAGGAATAAAAGAATATGCCAAATCTCTCTCTCTATTCGAATCAGTGCCTATACTCTTGAACCTAATTAAGAACTGTTATGATTCAAGGACAAATAAGACCATGACTATGAAACTATGGACCTTAAAACCATATGCCTATGGCTATGAACATTTGCCTATGACTATGCCTATGACTATGGACATTGCCTATGACTATGAACATTGCCTATGACTGTGACTGTGACTATGAGGATTATTTTCTTGACCAAGCCTATGCCTTTGATTAGGAAATATAAACTATTGCCTATGACATAACAAGGACATCTGTGATTAAATACCTGTGATTCACGACTAGGAAAGTGTTGCTTAAGTTTTGTGACTATGAAATTGGGTCTAAACCCGATTATCTATTATGTCTGTTCTTAGTTTTCTTTGGTTTTAGATCTTGGGAATTTACCTATTAAGTTAGGTCTACCCATGTTCTGAACCTACTCTGTCTATTCTTGGTTTTAAATCTTGGGAATTTACCTATTAAGTTAGGTCTACCCACGCTCCCGAACCTACGTCGTAATCTATATGCCTATGAACTACCATCTTATACCAGTTGTTATGTCCGTTCTCTCATGGCATTTTGGTTCATTCCCGTTTATCGACGAATCTAGCTTTATCTATAATGAATCACGATTATACGAACGGTGGGAATGCGGTTTGGGCAAAATATGAAATTTACAAAAAACGTAGTTTAACTTGGAAATTGGCATAAATTGGGAACATGTATTATGGCATGTTCATAGAAATGCAAATTGGATAAATTTGACATGAATTATAAGATGTGTAATTTGAATCTAATATTGACATGTAAATCTAGCATTTACAGGAATAGTGAACTAGAGTAATAAGTCTAGTTTGACGTGAATTAGAATGTTGAATCGGATTAGCTAATTTGGCATGGTAATTATATTGGTATAAATGTGAAATTGGCCATAATTGAGAATAACTGTCAGGTTTAGAAAAATCATGGTTAGTGACACTTAATTTGGTATAGTTTACGTACCAAAAAGCATAAGTATGATTTAGGAAGGGAAATGGGCCATAGAAATAAATGTAGACAATTTACATTGAAAGAGTAATTGGGAAATAAGTAAATTAGGAATAATTTACCTATAGAATCTGGCATAAATGAGGAAATGTGAATTTAGACAAATTAAAGGTTTATTAACGACATCACTTTTAATAATAAGCCAGAAAGTTCTAGGGTGACAGAGAGGATAGTGTCTAGGCTTGAGTTTGGAAAATACAAGTTTCCTGCTCTCCCTGGCTATCCTTAACTGATCCGACGGACAGGATGGTTACTTTCAAAACCTGATTTTAAAACTAATCAAAACCCCTTTGAACTTGGAAAACACGAATATGCCTAACCCGAGGTTAGACTGAGTTGCGATGTAAACCTGCCCGGAACCAACCGGCACATCCAGTATTCGCAACAATATCTGTCTAAGGTGAGTGGTAGCGGCTTTAATTTATTTAGCTAAAGCTAGAAAAGAATGGTAGGGTTAAGTTAATTAAGACACTTAACCAGTTCCACATGATAACTAGACTGATGGGTGGGGATAGGTTCAGACTGACACTTAACACAGTTAAGCTAGAATGGGAGGGTTAAGTCAAAGGAACACTTAACCAACTTAACACAGTTAAGCTAGAATGGGAGGGCTAAGTCCATAGAGACACTTAACCAAACTCAAGGTAGCAAAATGAGACTTGTAGGGGTTAAGTAAAGTTAATACACTTAGCTAAATTAATATGTTAACTAGACTAGAGGTTGGGGTTAAGAAAAATCTAATACACTTAGCCAATTTTGATATGTTAGCTGGGCTAGGGTTAAGTAAACCTGAACACTTAACCATCAGGTTGTGATAAAGAAATGAGGTTAAGTCTAAAACATGAAGGGATAATACTTAACCATTAATAACATGTTAGTTAAGACAGACGTGCAAGGTTAAGTTAAAAAGGAACACTTAACCAATACAGGGTGAATGGGTAGGGTTAAGTAATAAGAAATACTTAACCAATATAACTTGGTTTGTGGTGGGGTTAAGTCAACATGAACTACTGATGACACTTAACCAGTATAACAGGATGAATGAAGAGGGTTAAGTTGGCTTGAATTGACTAATGACACTAAACCAATCCAAATTGACGGGAAAGGGAACTAAGTAGTAAACCTTAGTTAAGAAAACAACGATTCTGGAAACTAAGTGGTAAATCTTAGTTAGTAAAACTAAGTAGTAATTCTTAGTATAACACGGGAAGGAGCGAATGTCCGTCTGAGTATAGAGAAGGCTCCAACGAATTGGGTTACGAAGCCCGAGGCTTCGAGGGGACGTGAGGGTACTCTTGGTATCCCTCTGTGAGGCTGCAGATGATCCGCCTGGGCCCACAGAGGTTAAGGTCTGCGTAGAATAACCAGGGGTATGCCTTGGTTGCGATACATGGCAACCTAAAGACCAGGATGGACCGGCGTGATTCGGCGAGCAAACGGTAGCCCTGTGATAGCGACTCGTCGTCTACCATCCATCTTGAGTCAATCGAGATACATGAAGCGGAAAGGCAGAGAACTCCAAAATACCATATACTTGCTATCTAGTTATGGGTGAGGATGGCCATAGGATAGAGGGGCACCGGGGGCCGGCGTATAGTTCTCATTTTACAAGGTGTGCCTTTCATTAGGTAAGGGAGGGGTCAAGTGGGACCATAGCCACTGGAACAAAAACAGACCTTAGCATCTGCATCAGCAGATATCTGAAAGCTCCCGACCGAGTTCTGTATTCCTTGATTTGCCCTGACACAGAACTCGGACCGCACATTATGGGACATGTGCATCTAGACAAGCGATAACGATTCGCGATACATGCGTGGGGAAGTATAGGAACATTTACCACTCTAGGTAGTGTGTCCTAGACTTGGGGGCATCGTTCGACAGGGAGCATAATCCCTAGTTGAACTCGGTGGCATAAATCCTGAATCCGAGAAGCGTTCAACAGATAGCGTAAACTCTAGTTGAAACTAGAAAGCACTTGATAGAAAACCCTAGATGTAAATCTAGGTAACAATAATTAATGTAGGCCTGAAGGCAATGGAAACTACAGGGACTGGGATCACGTTATCGTTACTAGTTGGGACACTAGTTAGGCGGTGCAGAGATATAGAAACCAGTATAATAAGGAAATAGCGAAGCGGCGAAAGTATTAGAGAACATCCAGTTTATCTTATCTTAGCATATCTTGTGTTGATCTTGTCTAATCTTGTTGACCCTATCATCATTGTGTAATCTTGTATTCAGTTAATTCATGTCGTTTTGTTTTTCCATGTTCACATGCTAGAAGTTACTGAACTTACTCAGGCTTTATGTCTGACTCTGTTTTTCTTTCGTCTTCTTTTCTTCCGTCCCCCCCCCCCCCAGGTAGTAAAGGAGGGAATAGTATAGCTCAGGTTAAGTCGGACTGTCATTCTTTCCAAGCTTGAAGATTTGTCGAAGTTTTGCTTGGATCCTCTCTTTCAGATGCTATGGCTGGCTCTTACTAAAATTGGGGAATACAAATATTTTTTATGCTTCTTTATTTTGTAAGACAGTTGATACTCTGATATTGTAAAGAAATCGTTGTACAAATCATTTTATCAATAAAGCAAAGTTTTATTTTCCGCTGTTTATATTCTACATGTCTTGTAATTTATCTGCATCTTTTACCCAAAAATACTCCACAGAACTTAGTGCATTCCCTTTGTGAGTAACACTAACGGACGTGGGGTGTTACAGTTACCCACTTATCAAATCAACATGTGTTATTGGTTAAGCTTGTCTTAACCCTATCCGCTTATCAGATCAATATTTATATTATTGGTTAAGCTGGTCTTAACCCTATCCACTTATATATTATTGGTTAAGTCAGCCTTAACCCTATCCACTTATATATTATTGGCTAAGTTAGTCTTAACCCTATCCACTTATCAAATTAATATATATATATATTATTGGTTAAGCTGGTCTTAACCCGACCCACTTATCAGATTATTGGTTAAGCTGGTCTTAACCCTATCCACTTATCATGTTTTATGTATCATATATATATATATATCGTATAACATGTTTTACTTAATTTATGATTAAGTACATCTTAGTTCACAGATACATTGGTTAAGAGAATAACTCCCTAAGTATCAACCCCGAAGACCGAAATCAACATCAGATTGGTACTTAGAGAATTACTCAACTCAACCAAACCTCTATTTGTCATTCATATTCGTCTTTGATTAGCATTAATTAATTTTAAATGCATAGACCTATCACATTAAGTCGATTACTTGTGGCTGCTGGATATGCCGAGCGGTTCTAGCAAACTTCCACCACAAGCCAGACTTAACCTCATGTCTAAGCATCTTTTAATTATGCCTACACCTCTCACATTAGACTGCCGTTTGCGGTTTCTGGATTTGCCTGGCGGGTCCGGGCAGTCTTATACCACAAACGAGTCTACTCTCGTGTCTTAGGCATTTATTATTATACATTATTATTCAACCCCAATTTGAATTAATATCTCCATTTTAGATTGTCAATAATTGTCAACTAAATTATGTTCATAATTTCTAAGCATATAAATTAGGCCAATTAATGTCTCAAATTTATCATATGCTTTTAAGCCATTTTTATGCGAATTCACAATATTAATATTTAATATTTTCCCATTGTCCCCATGTCGTTTGTACGTTTAATATGAAATATGTTGAACTCGCAAATAGTCTAACTCATAAAAAGAAAAGAAACATCAGAACTTGCGTAACACATAAAATAGATCTAACTTGCAAACAAGAATAGGCTAGCATGGATCAAAACTTGCATGATTATAACTTACATAATCATAAATTTGCATAATCAATAACTTGCATAGGCAATAGGCATAATTTGAATAAACTACAAACTGGCATGGATCAAATTACATAAGATGTAATTTGCATTGATCTATACACATAAAGGTGAACTTGCATATATGAGCATGGTTTTCGCATAAACTTGCATATGATCTACATACAAACTTGTATTACACTTGCATATGCAATTCAAACATGTAAACTAAGACCTTCACATGCTTCGCATACAAACTTACATATAAACTAGCATATGATTCACATCCAAACTTATACATAAACTTGCATACATAATTTTGACATGTAAATTAAGATTTACATTTACACTTGCATATGATTTAGACATGTAAATTAATGTCACAAAATGAATCACATCTAGCATATGTGTTTAGACATATGAACCAACATCATGAATTTAAACATGTAAACTAATATCACACGTTTTACATATAAACTCACATGTATATATATACTTGATTCACATATAAACTTGTGTATAATTCACATACAGACTTGCATATAAACTGATTTCTTAAAATGAATCAAGTTAAACATATGTGATTGGGCATATGAAATAGATCTACTAAAATAAGTTAACAAAACTGTCATATGTTCACAAACAGACGATAACAAAATTAAGTAACGTCACATGATTCAAAAAGCATGTTCTCATAATACCAATTATAACTCATCATAATTAATTCATTAATTATTTTGTGAAAGAAATTGTACTCACAAAGACAGATTAGAGAAAAGAATAAATCGTTCGTCGTTTGTATTAGAATCCTGACTTGCAATTCCTAAGCTTTAAGAAGAAGAACTATTCTAGCAACAACATGGAGGCCAAGAGATTAATTTAGTTCAGGTTTAGAGCTTGAGTCTATGCGTGCTTATGTAGAAGTTTAAATCAATATAAGCCATTAGATTATCACAGGAGCAAATCAGAACCATTCAGACTAGATAGAGTTATCCAGAATTGCCACATATGCCCTAGTGACTCAGCAACATGTCAGAAAAGACTCAGCAACAAGTCAGAATCGTCACAGGTATGATCTGCCCCGGGGGGGTAGGTCGACACCCAGGTCGACCCCCTGGTCGACCTGGCCTGGGGTAGGTCGACCTCCATGTCGACCTGCCTTGGTATAGGTCGACCTCCAGGTCGACCTGCCTTGGTATATGTCGACCTGTCTGGGTTATTTTACTATGTAATTTTCTGAATTTCTCTTGAATCTTCCAAAGGCCATAACTCCTTCAGACGAAGTCCGATTTACGAAAACTAGGACTCTATTTCAAGCAGAATTTCGAGACGAACGCAATGGCGTAGCCCGTTTCTCTTAAGTCTCAATTTAACAATTAAATATTCTTAAAATTGTTAATTTTAATATTTAAAATTACGGGGTGTTACAGCCACCCATTATAACCATACCAATGTCGGGTATACTTCCACCTTTTCACCTACCTCAATACATCCGACAACCACCACCTCCCCCTCCTTTGCTCACAACCCCACTCAACATACATCGCACCCCTACACCGATCCAAATTCGTTCTCCGAAATGTGAGCTTACTAAATTTGATGGATCTTTCAAGCCGAACGGTTTTTCAAATACCTTTCCACCCCGATGAAAACCGAATCGAATTAGCAAGCTTTTACAAGTCGAGACAAGCCCTGACATGGTTTTAATGGATGTACAATAACGACCAAATCTCTTCTTGGTCCTCTCTTACCCAATCCATTGAAGATCATTACGGGCCATCCCCTTTCATGAACCCTCCCAAGCAACACTTTTTAAGCTTTGTCAAACAACCACCGTTGAAGAATACCAATCACACTTTGAGACACTCTCCAATCGAATAACCAATTTCCCTCCCGATGACATACTACACTGTTTCCTTTCCGGCCTTAAACCGCAAATAAAAAAATGAGGTCCAATCCTATCACCCTCCTACCAGTACCGCTGCTATTGCCCTTGCCAAGCTAATTGAAACCAAGCTCAACGACACTAGACAATACTACAACCGAACAACCTTTGACCACAGCCAACCTCCGCTCCTCGCTCTTCCACCAATACCAAACCCTACCCAAAACTCTGAAAACAACTACCCAATCCATAAACTTACCCAAAGCGAGCTCCAAGCGAAGAAAGCACAAGGACTGTGTTACCGCTTCGATGATAAATTTCATCTCGGTCACAAATGTTTTAGAAAACAAGCACTTCTACTGCTTCCTGATGATGAATCTGAACCCCAACATCTGATCTCCACTAATCTACAACAAGCAGAAGACCCAGCAATATCATTCCATTCCCTAATCAGATCAGCCTACCCAAAATCCGTACGATTGGCGGCTACCATTAATAACAAACATCTCTCCATTCTTGTCGATTTGGGAAGCACACATAATTATATCCAACCAAAGGTGGATCGCTTCTTAGGACTAAGTGTTGAGAAGACTAGTAAATTCCAGGTTGCGGTGGGAAACGGCGAATGCTTGTGTTATGAAGGAGTTTGTAGACATGTGGGAGTGCGTATTAATGGATGTGAATTTATTACAAATTTCTTCTTACTTCAGATCTCAAGAATAGATGTGTTTGGTATACAATGGCTTCAACACTTGGGCCCAATTATGATGGATTATAAAAACATGTCAATGCAGTTCAGTTTCATGCAGCAGCCCATCACTTTACTAGGCCAAGCTGTCCAACAAAGCCCAACTGAGATTTCTTTAAATCAGTTGAAACGCCTGCAAACCACGTCAGGTATCTTTTTTTATTTTCATCTACAAATAACCCAACATCAAGGCCCATCAACCCAAAACAACCCAATTAACTTGCATTAAGATATCCATAATATCCTACAACAATATCTTGATCTTTTCCTTATACCAACCAACCTACCTCCACATAGAGATCGAGACCACCATATCACTCTCCAAGCCAACTACCAACCTATTACTGTCAAACCTTACCGTTATCCATACTTCCAAAAAATTAAATCGAATCATAAATACGTGACATGCTCAAATCTAAAATAATTCGACTATCTACAAGCCCGTTTTCCTCCCCCCTCTTCCTCATCAAAAAGAAAGATGGATCATAGCGTTTTTGTGTTGATTACCGAGCCTCAAATGCTATCACTATTGAAGACCGATTTCCAATCCCGACCGTTGACGAATTACTTGATGAGCTACGCGGCTCTACATACTTCTCTAAGTTGGATCTTCGTAGCGGCTATTTTCAAATCCGATTCCGTCCATCCGCCCGACATTACCACGACCGCATTTAGAACCCATGAAGGTCACTATGAATTTCTCGTCATGCCATTTGGCTTAACGAATGTGCCCTCCACATTCCAAGCCACAATGAACAATATTTTTCATCCATACCTTCACAAATCCATCTTGTTGATTTTTGGTGATATACTCATTTATAGTATATCATGGGACTCCCACCTCTCTCGCCTTAAAACCGCCTTAGGCATCTTTGCCATGCATTAATTCTATGCCAACTCTTTGAAATGTGTTTTCGGGCTCACGGAATTATATTATTTGGGGCACATTATCTCCCATAAAGAAGTAAGAGTCGATCCATCAAAAGTCGAAGCAATAATAAATTGGTCACCACAAAAAAAATCTCATGGCAGTAAGGTTTTTTTTAGGCCTTACAGGCTATTATAGACTCTTCATTATAGGGTATGCTTCCATTGTAGGTCCAATAAATGATCTTCTTAAGAAGGGCGAAACATTTTGCTGGAACCAACATGCTCATGATGCCTTCCTCCTTCTAAAACATGCCATCACCTATGCACCCACACTTTCCCTTCCAAACTTCTCTAAGCCATTCAATCTTCACACCGACGCATCAGGAAAAGCATGCGGCGTTGTCCTCTCTCAGCAGCAACACCCCATTGCCTTTCACAGCCAACGCCTTCCTCCGCATCTTCAATCGACCTTTACATATTCACAGGAAATGTTCGCCATCACTTCGGTAGTCCAAAAGTGGCGTCACTATCTGCTAGGCCGTCGTTTTACAATCATCACCGATCACTAGAGCCTACGCCAGCTCCTAACACAGAAAGTAAAAATGCCAGAGCAACACAAATGGATTTCTAAGCTATTTGGTTTTGATTTTGTTATTCAATTCAAACCAGGAAAGTAGAATGGTGTAGCTGATGGGCTATCTCGTTGGACGTCTGAGGCAACTATGGCAGCGCTATCATCACCAACGATGGATTTCACCATAGGCATACGATCTTTTCTGCAAAATGACCCAATGGCACAACAATGGTTGGATGACACTCAACCGCCTGCTAGTGAACAACCACGGCTCCGCCTTCATGATGGGTTGCTTTCATATGGCACATGACTTTATATCCCAAACAACGCCAACCTCCAGAAAGACATTATTGATGCTTGTCACTCTCCAAAAACCGGCAGTCACTCAGACATCGAGGGTACTTTATGTAGAGGCGCTAGCAGTTTTTACTAGCCTCATTTGCAGCAGTCCGTTCGAGACTATGTCAACCAATGCTCCACATGCCTTCAAGCCAAACCAGAGAACACCGCACCAAAAGGACTTCTTTAGCCACTACCGATTCCCAACCAAATTTGGGATGACATCTCAATGGACTTCATTACGCTTCTTTCTCCATCGTTCGGAAAGACATGTATATGGTCATCGTTGACCGCCTCTCCAAATATGTGCATTTTTGTCTGCTTCCTACCTACATATCCGCCACACAGCTAGCATCACACTTCATCCAAGAATACGTTTGCTTGCACGGGTTTCCCAAGTCCATAGTCTCTGTAGAGACAGGGTGTTTATCAGCAAATTTTTGAAGGAAATATTTCGCATTCATGATACGGCACTCAAAATGAGCAGCGCGTATCATCCACAAAGCGATGGCCAAACAGAAGTAGTAAACCGCTGCTTGGAAACTTACTTATGAGCTATTTGCGGTGATGTACCATCAAACTAGGTGAAATGTCTTCCATGGGCTGAATATTGGTATAATACTTGCCTGCATTCCTCTATTGGCATGTCGCCATACAAGGCAGTTTATGGACGCAATCTCCTAACACTTTTAAACCACATTCTCATTCGATTGGCACTTTTAGAAGTTGAAGTTTGGGCATCAGGTAGAGACCAGTTGCTCCACAGCATTAAAGACAACCTTCAGAGGGCTCAAGCATGAATGAATAGTCATGCAGATCTTCATTTCCAAGACAAAGAATTTAATGTAGGATCTTGGGTATTTGTCAAGCTACAACCATACCACCAACTTTCCATTCGATCCTCTCACCACAAGTTATCCAAGAAATTTTTTGGTTTGTATCAAATTATCAATTGAATTTGACCGATTGCTTACAAACTGCTGCTGCCTCCACAGAGTCGTATTCATCCAGTTTTTCATGTCTTGTAACTCAAACTTTGTCCCAATCCACAGCATACCACACCCAGTCCACTGCCACTGCAGTGCTCCGCAGCCACTACACAAACTAACCTTGAGGACGAGGTCGTGCCTCTAGGTGGATATTGATACAACAGCTAGTATGCATCCTCCTGTTATTACAAGACCCAAAAGGACAGCCAACTTACCCCAATGTTATAGACAGTAGCTTCTGCATGGCCTCTGCAAAAAGTGCTCTATGAATTTATCTTGTTTTGAATGATTGGCCTAGGTTGTTTAGTAAATGAAAATCATCCAGCTGTATTGAATAAGATCTAGAAACTTGTAATACCTATGTAAGTCGATGACAGTGACGAATAAAGATAGGCTGGGTTTATCGTTTCTTCATTTTCTTTACCTTCTTCATCTCAAATCTCTCTGATTCTTATTTTTTTATTTTATCCTTGCAGTATATAAAGTAACAGGATCCCTGTGCTTATCATATATAAACGAAAACCTAAAATATGCTCTTCT
This sequence comes from Allium sativum, assembly GCA_030737875.1. Taxonomy (NCBI): domain Eukaryota; kingdom Viridiplantae; phylum Streptophyta; class Magnoliopsida; order Asparagales; family Amaryllidaceae; genus Allium; species Allium sativum. The sequence goes on from CM060918.1 coordinate 500,239,055, forward strand.
TACAAGGCCTTTGGGCATACGGTTGAATCGTGTAATGCCACAGTTTTTGCTCCAGCTCCTGAAAAAATCCCTCTTCCCTGACCTCATGGTCGAATCTGAGTTCTGAAAGCCAAAATAGATTGCAAATGTTGTCCCTCCTGAGGTGATATCAAATGCGGGATCTGTATTTAGTGGGAAGACGAAAATCAATCCTGGAGACATGAGAGTACAGGGATCTGTTATGATACTGTGCGGTACTCCTTCAAGTATTTGGGGATACGATGACATAAGAAGCCTCTTTATTCGCCAGGTGGGGTAAGATTTGAAGCTTTGGTATGAAGGAGAAATTGGGGAAGACAATGACAGCCTCCTGCTCTATATGACCTGGGATTAGAAGTTTATCGTCCATACTTCTTCACCAGAGAATCTTGCTAGTATTTTTTTTTCACATGTGGTGGCATATATGACTACTTCCACGTTGGAATGTGATGATTGCTCGTCTGATGGTGACATTTCTTAGTTTTTTTACTTTTGTTTGTGTTATCCTTTTTTTCTTTTGTGTTAGCTGAACTGTGCAAGTAGAGTTTATCTATTTCTTAAGGAAAGTTTATTTGAATTCAAAAAATAGATACAAACTGAGAGACAATAAACCTCCACCCTCAGATTGTCCTATTATTCCCATTTCTCACATAAAAACAAGCCAACAACTTGAAATTTGTATCTAATTTTGTATATATATGGACGCTCTCTTCTTTCTATTTATAAAAGTGATACGACCATTATAATTTGGCTTGCTTCACGAAAACAAAATGGCGGTGTGGGAAAAAAATTAGGGAAGAGAATAAAATTAGCCTTCCCGTGTAAAAAATTGGAATTTAATAATTAGAAGTGTTATTATTGATGAAGTCAAAATATATGTAAACTGATTTAAGATCCACGAGATTTGTTACATATAACTAGCCATTAATATTCGAATCTAAGCCTTTAGTTTCCAAACTTTTGAGTTAAGAATCATTAACACTTATTGTTTTGTTAAATTTATATTATAACTCATTACTTACAGGTTTAACTAAGAAAATAATATGTTCATGGTGCTCATAAGAATTTAATTTGAATTATAAATGTAGAAAGTATACTACACACAAAATATGAGCACTTCCTTCCATGAATAGACTAAGATAAGACATAAGAGAAAGAACCATGGTTCTTAAACTTAATGTTTTCTATTGTGAATCCCTAAACACATGTTTTGAACTATAAAAGATGAGCACACTAATATGAATATACATTAAATGTCCTTGAGGTTACCAATGAAATTTAAGCAGCAAGCAACATAAAATTAATTAGTTCAAAAAGTCTTAAATTAACAGCCGTTGATTCTTCACTTTCATTTAGCTTCACTTTTGATTAAAATAATTACTGGAATTCAACCCGAATTTTACCTTGTTACATAAAGCATTTCATAAAATATAATCATACATTTATTTCTGAACGCAAGAGATGTGACCGCAAAACTACTAAATGTTTAAATTATAATTATTTTTTTAATAAGAACGTTCATTAGTGCATAACTGTATTTGCCTATGACCTGCTATATACCCCCTCCAGTCCAAAATATAGGATGTTTTGTGAAGTTTTTTGTTTTTCAAAATACAAGACATTTTTACCTATAGTAAGTTGTACCTACTTTATTGACTTTCCAAGAAGTACTTCTACTGGCTCATGTGAGTAGGTGGCTGCTTTGGAAACCCCAGCAACCACTTTTTTTCTTGGAAATAGAGAACACAACTTAACTTTGCATGAAAAAAGGAGCCAGTCCACCAAAAAGAAGCATTTTGTTGTAATATATATATAAATATTGTGAATATGCTTTTATTAGTTCTCCGTTTAGTCCCACATCATGGGAAAAAGTTAAACATCAGCTCCAAAGCCTATATATATATGAGCTAATGTAATAGAAATAAAAATATATCTGAATGAATAGAAATGTTCTCTCTCCCTTATTTCTTTTATTTTGTGTTCATTTTATAACATGTTATCAGCACGAGATTCTATTATAGTTATTTGTTGAAATCTTTTAGATATGCAACTCTAAATTTGTCATGTAAGTAATTTTTATTTGAGAATATCAATTCGTGGATTTCTATATTTGTTCTACAATTATTTTCTTTTTGAGAATATTTGATCAATGGATCTATATACTTTTTGTAGATCTAGATTATGTTCCAGTGGATCTAATTTTTTAGATCTAATTATTTTTAACTTAGTGGTATCTAGATATCCAGCTACTTATATTTGATCTGGTATTAAGGTATACCAAATATTTTTTTAGGAAGATCCATTCATTTTCTTTTTATAATATTATATATGGATCTTTTACCCCATACGCCATATATAAAACATCTTCATTTGCTACCTTATCTCTTTAATAACAGAGAAGCCATTGCTAATAGGTATGCATATATGTAAACAGCAAGCTGCTTGTTAACCAACATATGTATTACTGTGGCCATTATTTTCGTTATGTAACATGGTGTATGGCTCCTTGACGGTTTATATTATTTCATTATTTTAAGAAGTTCATTGCAAATGCATAGAGAAAGACTTGCAGATTTGGATTTTTTTTTTTATGATCCCATGCCGTAATATATTCAATTTATTACATGCATATCTACTGTCCTATTCTATTTTATGAGATCTGCATTTTTTTATGATATAACAGTACTACAGTTTCATCGTTTTATCTGTTCGTTAATTTGTTAATTCGTTTTGATAATTATATAACATGTATACTGATATGTGGATTTTGTTTAATTAAGCATCTGCAATGATTATTTTTGTGTAGTTCACAAAAATGTTGAACACTAAATCCATTTACAATCTCAATACTTAGAGAATAACATTAAAAATGGTAATAATATGTCCCAGTAGGACAAAACAAAGGCTTTGATACATTTAAGAGGCCATATCCACGATGATTTAAAATCAGAATATTTAACTGGAAAAAAAAGATCCTCTCCACTTATAGATTTCCCTGAAGGAGCATTATGACCACCAAAAGACGGTCATACTTCCAAGCACAAAGCAAGAGTCGTTGAACCAGAAGTTCACATGCAAATAACCTGAAGCTCATATGATCTGAAGTTCATATGCAAACAAAGAACCCGAAGTTCATATTCAAACGAGAAACATGAAATAAAGCATAAAAGCAAATAATTGGATTTAATATTTGCATATAGCAAATGACCTGTAAAGGAGAGGATTTGAAAAATCAATGAAAGGAAAATTTTCAACAAAAGGAAAAAGCCTTATACTCTAAATTTATGCTACACATAATTTCTTAAAGAAATTTATTATTGGAAGAGATCATTACATTTATAATAAATACTATTTTCTTGAAGAAAAATAGTAAATGACTCTCATATGTGAAAAAAGGGCACTTTCTAGAAAAGTTGCTTCAATTTAAAATATATAATACATATATGAATTATGATAAAACTTAAAGTTTTATTATAGTCATTTTAGAACATATCATATTTACAAAAGAAATGTTTTTACTCTTTCTAAGGAAAAACTTTTATAAAGAAAATATGCATCCTAAAGATCATATTAAGTTAAAATCTACATATTTTTCTTAATTCTGCACACCGGAAGTGAATGCAAAAACAATTTTTGTCATTATATGGAAAATTTAGAGCCTGTAGTTTCTAAAAAGGCAAGAAGCAATTTTGATATAAAAAAAGATCTAAAAGATCTTTATATGAGTTGTATAATTTGAATCAAAAAAAAAATGTAATTTTTTTTATGTTTGTGAATTTTATGTATAACTTTACAAGTTTTTCAAGTCATTCATATTGAAAAATGAGAAAAAAAAATTGAATATGAGACATGTAGTTTATTTTTGTTTATAGTTGTTAATTTTATGTAAAGATCTGTAAATTTTTGAACCATTGAATGTTAGAGAATGCACTGTTATGATAATATATTTTATTACCTTATTGCCATAAATGCCTTGAATACATTAGTATTGTTAGTTAATTGATGTATGTTTGTATTTGGAATAAAAATAAACATATGTATTATTATTCGATGTATTTAGCTAGTAATAACTAATGCTATGGAAGAGAGGATAGAACCACAACCTGAAATTGTGCAAAGAAAATATTTATACTGGATGCTGTATAACTCAAAGTCTTGGACCTGAAGACTTGAATTATATATATATACATATACATATATATATATATATATGTACATGTGTATATATAAACATTTTTGATAAAGTATACAAGTTTGAAATCTTGTCAATAGCAAAAATGTAAAAGCTTCTAAAATAGAAGTATGTTAAAAGATTGAGAATCTGAAGTTCATCATAAATTAATAAACTTGATATACATATGTATGTATGCGTGTGTGTGTGTGTGTGTGTATATATATATATATATGCATAGGAACTTGAAGTTCCTTAACCAATGAACTTGAAATACATCATAATTTAAAAGCCTGAAGCTTTATTGAAACTATGTAAAATAATAACATTAATAAATTGATATCCAAAGATTTCACAATTTTCAAAATGAGTTGTATCTTGTTTATATATTTATATTTGCATATTATATTGAAGAATAAATTTTAACAACTCGAAGTTGTTATATATTTTATTTGAACCAGAAGTTCAACACAATAGAACCAGAAGATCAATACAATGGAACCAGAAGTTGAATACAGCGGAATCATAAGTTTAATATAGTGGAACCAGAAGTTCAACAAAGTTGAACCAGAAGTTCAATATAGTTTAACAAACTTGAATTTTTTTATATATTATTTGAACCAGAAGTTCAATATAGATTAACAACTTGAAGTTGTTCATATATTTCATTTGAACCAGAAGTTCAATACAGTTCCAAATCAGATATTTTGGATATTATGATACGATCTTTAAGATTCGCATTGACATTGCTTGATAAGCAAAAATTAATGATTGGAACCTTATGAACAATTTGTTCTAAAATAGGTAACTCGAATGAGAAAGTGTATGCAAATCAATTATATATGTAATACGTGGACGCACGTATATACACATATATGCGAAAATTTTATTAACAACCTGAAGTTGTTAAGAGCTCATATTAAAAATTATGCATATATTGTTTAATATTTCAAAAATTCGATTGACATCAATATTGATTGACCTGAAGTCATATGCATATTCAAATGATAGAAAATTCGTCCAAGTCATCATATCAATGAAAGGGAATAAGCAATTAAATATGAATGCATCATATCAACTAATAAGAGCATTATCCTCCTATAATTGAAATACATCTAATGTATTGCTAGCTATGATGCTATAATGGATCAAAAATGAATCCAAAGTAGGTTTATTATTTAAAGTGACAATGTTTGTCAACATTGTGGGGCAGGATAAAGGAATCATAGATGTTAAATATTTGCTAACATATAGAATTATGCAAAGTATTAAGTAACTTGCATAAATTATCAATTATGTCCCTAATAGACTTTCTCCAATATACATTTGAATCCCCGAAGGATCAGAAGATGCAAATCACAGTTGAAAATGTGGTATAAAAGTCAGTTCAAAATATCTTTGGAGTAAGTCATAAAAATGCAAAATAAAGGAGGTGAGTGTTCCTGAAGAAACAGAAAAGGTGCTTTGAAAAAACCCATGACATAATTGTCAAAATAACCTAGAAGTGGTTTAGGTACCTCAAGCACGATAAGTTTTGAGATCTCAATAAATTATGTATAGAACTGACAAGAAATAATCATAGATGATAAATTAATAAAAAATAAAGCGCTTATATTTATAAATGGATTAAAAATCCTATATTAGGGAGAAACATGGTTGGCCATCATAAAATTCTCCTAAATAAGATATATGGACTGGTAGTCCATAAGATATGAACCTATTGTTCATAAGATAAAAATAGAAACATATATAATGACAAAATCACATGGAAGTTGCTGAAGCACCATAGAGTCAACAACATGTTAAGTGCCATGAGCATTGTATTTTCAGATATAATTGAATTGATTGAAGTGGTGAAAGTGTTTAAAACGCTTATAATACCCTGAAGGTATAAACAATGAAAGTATACAAATTCCAGAAGAATTTGAATAACTTTTTACTGATAAAGAGCAAGAAATGTAGATTACAACATTCTTTTAAGTATTGTTGTGATGAAAATTTTGAAATAATTCATGATGAGTAGATCACTTCTTGCTTTTAAGAATTGTTGTAGTGAAACTCTTAATATCCATTGAAATGGTAGTTGCGATATGGAAAAATTATTATAATATATAAGTTCCTGAAGAACATAAAGACTACAAAGAACATGTCCGAGTTCTTCTAAGTATTGTTGTAATGAAAATCTTGATGTACTTCAGGATGAGTAGATTACTTCCTGCTTAGTGTTGCTGTAATGAAAGTTGTCTCATTCATCAAATGTGTATTGCAATATTCCAGCCCGATTGAAACAGAAAATTATAAGCACCTGAAGTGTATTCATAAATGAATATTAGTAACATACAAATCACCTAAGGAAGGCATTTTAAATAAGAAAGCATGCCTAAAGCATGGAAATAAACATGAAGTTTTAAAAGAAAAACTTCATTAAGAAGGATTTGTAAGCAATTTGAGTTATTGAAAGAAGAATACGAATTCAGAGGAAATAATTAAAACAGGGGGAGAATCCATAAGTATAATATAATGCACTTTTTTTCCTTAACTAAGTTTTTCCCTACTGGGTTTTCCTAGTAAGTTTTTAACGAGGCATGGTCATGATCCAAAGTATTAACCCAAAAGTAACATACAAAAATAAGTTATAATGTACTATTTTTCCTTATTTAAGATTTTTCCCACTGGGTTTTTCTTAATAAGGTTTTAACGAGGCATAACTTTGATCCAGAATTATCATACTACTTTTGACGTAGTAAATATAACATTGTATGTTGTACTCTTTTTCCTTCACTAAGATTTTTCCCATCGGGTTTTTCTTAGTAAGGTTTTGACGTGGCAACATTTTAATCTAGAAGTATTAAACATATTTTGATGTAGTAAACTATTATTTATAAAGAAGACAAGGCAGTTTGCATGGCTCAAATTCAAGTGAATTATATCAAGTATGAAAGGATGGAGCACATTTCCCCTAAATTTCTCTTCGCATATGCATGAAAGGATAACAAGAAAGAGGAGAAACAAATTCAATTTCAAGAAAAGAGGGTAGATCCGTTCTCAAAGGCAATTTCCAAATCAACATTCCAAAAGATGATATACAAAATTGGTACGCGTCGACTACATCGATAGACTAATAGAATAATGAGTTACAAATAAGGGGGACCATATAAAATTATGCTATAATGTACTCTTTTCCTTCACTAATATTTTTCCCACCGGGTTTTTGTTAGTAAGGTTTTTAATGAGGCATTATCTTGATCCTGAAGTATCAACCCTTACTGTAACATTGTAAAACATGTTACCTATTGATGAAATGAATTTGCACTCTTTTCCTTGTTTATGATTTTTCCCATAGGGTTTTTCATAAAAAGATTTTTAATGAGGCATTGTTTTGATCCTAAAGAATCAAACTTTTTTAAGGAATATCATTTTAATATGATATTCATAATGTCAGAAGTTGTACTCTTTTTCTCGTTCTAGGTTTTTCCCATTGGGATTTCCTAATAGAGTCTTGAAGGCAACAGACAATAGTTGTATCGACTGAACGGATACATGCAAGCAAGATAATAATAAGGGGGTGCAATCATCATATATGTTTTAAAAGGGACAACTTCAAGTTAGCAGAGCATTCAAGTTTTTGAAGACGCATATTCAAGGGGGAGTGTTGTAATATATATATAAATATTGTGAACATGCTTTTATTAGTTCTCTGTTTAGTCCCACATCATGGGAAAAAGTTAAACATCAGCTCCAAAAGCCTATATATATAAGAGCAAATGTAATAGAAATAAAAAGACATCTGAATGAATAGAAATGTTCTCTCTTCCTTATTTCTTCTATTTTGTGTTCATTTTATAACACATTTAAAAAAATTCTTAATTCCCGTTCAAATCACTAAAACGACTTATATTTTGGATTGGAGGGAGTATTAACGTGCTTATCCTGTAACACCCCGTATTTTCGGTGAACGTCAATGTAACAAATTACAGTATACTTAATTTTTAAGTGAAGAATCAAGGGAAATGGGTTACGTCGTTACATTCGTCTCGGAATTCTTCTTGAGATAGAGTCTGAGTTTGCGTAAATCGGACTTGTATGAAGAAGTTATGACCTTCAGAAGTTTCAGAGGTTTAAATAAAACAACTTAGGTTCATATTCGAAATTCAAATCACACACCCGAGCTGGGCGGGAAATTTCCCGCCCAGGACCTAGGTCGACCAGGGGGTCGAACAGGGTCACACAGGTCGACCAAGGGGTCGACCTGGGGGTCGACCTCACCCCATTTCCAGATCCAAGGATAGATTCATTTTTCTGTATCTGGACGTTCGTTCTAACCAGATTCGTTGATCCTTATGCTATATAAACACCCATAAGGCTGCAATTTTCTGTACACAACTTCATTTTGCCTATACTCTACCCTAATTCATATAAAAATAAATTACAGACGGGGTTATGCTGCTCAAGTCCTTCGTAGAATCAAGTTAGAATTCAAGAAGAGATTCAAAGGCTAATTCAATGATATCAACAACTATTTATAAGAATCAAACAAAATCTAAATTTGAAGAACAAATACTCTACTTCAAGGGAGAGCTATTCAATTTCAGAATACAGATCCTAGAATTCAAGACCGTTCTGTAATTTGTAAGTTCACATTACTTTTAGAAATAAAAGTTAATTATGATTTCTGGTAATCGGCTGTGTTGCTCCATGGTACACACTCGTCTTCCTCCAAAAAAAACAGTTAATTATGATTCTGACATTGTAATAAATATGGATATGAGACTATGCATATTTCTATATGTCTTTCTATATCCTTTGGATCCATCTCATTGATAATATTATGTCCATTTTTTATCTCTTCTTCCCTTCTTCCCTTTTTGTTTTATAGCCAGGCTACTGCGAGACTGAGCCAGATCTCATAAGAGATGAACGTATGTTGGAAATAAAATTAGGCATAAAATATGATTTGGACATGACCAACGCTAAAATTTGGGAAAAGTATTAAATTGTGTATAATTAGGCATAATTGATTTGTAACTGACTTGAGATTTGAGGTGTAAAGTATTAGACATATGACTTGAGATTTGAGGCATAAAGTATCGGACATATGACTTGAGATTTGAGGCATAAAGTATATTAGACATATAACTTGGGATTTAGGGCGTAAATTGAACTGTAAACATGTAAGTTCAAGTTATTTTCAGATTTAAACACCTAATAGTGATTTTGGCATATAATGAAATGGATCTAAGTCCATGCCTGATGATAAGACAAATCTTTTATATTAATTCCTATCTTTCTATTGAATCAATGATTTACATGCCTAGGAAGTTATTATTCAATCATGTCTGTCTTTGTTGGACATCTGATATATAATCCTTTTAGGTTCATGATGTTATTAATATACATTCTATATGTTTATGAGGTTATTTTTGTCTGTTTGTTTCAGATCTATCTTTTTTGTACCCTAACTCTAACGGATCTGTAATCTTCTTAGGTCCAAAATATTTGATAGATCTGCCATTTTAATGTCTGTTTTATGCCTACTCTCGTTTATGTTCCTCATTCGTCCCCTTTATTTTATGAATCTAGATTAACCTCGAATCTAGACTGAAACTTGTTATACGTGCAATTGGAATGCAGGGGTAATAGGGAATAGTCTATTTGGTAATGGTGGAACATAATTTTGTAACTTATGATTTGGGGCATAATTATCTTTGTTGTGAACTTGGGGTAAATTGAAATATTAAATCTAGATTTGGTGCAAACTGTAAACTGGAATATTAATCTAGATTGGGCATAACCATTGGTTGAGACACCAAAGCATAATGTATACTAGGGTATTGGGGCATGACTATTAGCACAAACTTAGGAAGATTAGTTGTAGCTTATTTTGAGTAATAATTTGAAATTGAATTTTGGGGGCCATAACTTGCAATTAGATTTGTTGGGCATAACTTGAGAATTGGAATATGACTGGTTGGGATATGACTCTAGACTTGGACATTTATGGAAAATGTGGCATAATCTGAAATTGATAACAATTGTAAATAATTTACATATAAATTGTAAATCTGTAAATTAGTGAAAAGATGAATATGCCTAACCCGAGGTTAGTTTGAGTCGTGGTGTAAAACTGCCTGGAACCGCCCGGCACATCCAGTAACCACAACAACACCTATCTAATGTGAGAGGTTAGTGCATCATTGCCAAGACAAACCCGAGGTTAGATTGAGTTGTGGTGTAAAACTTCCCGGAACCGCCCGGCACATCCAGTAATCGCAACAACACATATCTAATGTGAGAGGTTGGTGCATTAATAAATCGATTAATGCTAATGAACAAGATGAATGACTAGGGTTATTTTTTTTTTTTTTAATAATAAAAAACTGTCATAGCAAAGAAAGGAGAATCCCGCCATTCTCCAACGGCTCACAAAAACGATTTCCGTAACCAGAAACCGTACCCACATAAAGAAAATAGAATACAAGAAACCACTAACAGGAAAGTGCAAGATAAAAACAAAACAATGGAAAATCAGCTCTAATCTAGTCGGTGAAGAAGAAGCTTCTCCAGCAGCTATAGATCATAACGGTGCGCAGGAGATCAACAGAAAAGCGCCTCAAGTGGGGCTGAGATGCTCCGAAGCTAGTCTAGAATCAATGTGTCATAGGCATGGAAAAAACACAGACATCTGAAATCTGAAATCAGAAAACGACCACTGCTCCTACGAGCAAGGGGCCCCCCCTCAGCTCTAAAGTCTTCTAGCCTAGCAAACCCTTGAAGAGAGCTCTCCCGACACCTAAGGTCCTGCATACTTAGCAAAAGTGAGAATAAAAAGGGGGGGGGGGGAGTGACATACTGTTGAGAGCTAATAAGAATAACCAGAAAAGCTAGCAGATGAAACACAAACGAAATGCCAAATCAAATCAGAAAAGTAGAAAACCAGAAATAAAGCAGAAAACACAGTAAAAAGAGAAAAAGCCTCAACCGATGCTAGCTCTAATTGATGACAAGAAGGAAACAATACCAAAGTGGGCGGCCAACCTCGTAGCACGCCCACAGAAGACACCTCTAAAAGGGCGGCCTCGAAAGGCCAGAAAAACGTCGTTCCTTATCTTCCGGATAATCAATTGAGGATCCATGACTACCTCATCGAATACTGCCTTATTTCTGGCGCACCAGATGTGCCAGCAGATAAGACAGGGAATCAAACGACGAAGAATAGGAAGAAAGGATTTTTTAGAGTTCCCCACCCACCAGAAACTCAACAATCCTTCTAAGGAGTTGGTATTACCTCGGCAACCCATTAGGTTCCCGAAATAGTTCCAAACAGCTCTGGCACAGGCACCAGCGATTAACAAGTGGAAGGAGGTCTCGGAATGTCCAGTGATGCAACACCTGCATCTGGACACAAGCGGAATGCCAATTCGCTGAATGTTCTCGTCTATTGGTAAACCATCAAGTAATGTTTTCCACATAAACAGAGAAACCTTAGGCGGAATACGGACATTCCAGATAAAGCTGAAGACTGGAAGACGGGGTCCAGACAGCCTGACAGAGTCCCAAGCTGCCTTAAGCGAGAAGGGGTTGCCATCCCAGATGATACCATTCCCATGGCCATCCGTTGTTGCTTTCACGGATTGCATACGTTTCCACGTCTCACTTGCGTAAGACGGAATACCTGTGTAATTCGTGCTTGCTAGCCTATGGTACTTGGCATGGAGGAACGTCGCCCAGAGGGAGTTGTTCGCTCCAAATCTAGCCCAAAGCTTGCAAGTAAAAGCTAAACAGATGTCCTTAGGATCACGAAGTCCAAGACCTCCCTCCTCTTTTGGACGGCAGACTAAGTTCCAAGAAATCCAGTGATGTCTAGAAACCGTGTCCTTGTTACCCCAGAAAAAGGAAGAAGCCAAAGAACGGAAGGATCGGAAGAAAGAAGCTGTGGGTGTCATGGCTGCAAAGATATGAGAGCCCATGGAGTCAAGCACGGACTTAAGAAGAACCAGTCTACCAGCCTGAGAGATGAGGGCAGCATTCCACCTAATAATCTTACCTCTGACTTTATCGGTTAGGGGATCAAAAATAGCGTTAAGCTTCCTGCCTCGATATAGGACAACACCCAGATACGGAAGAGGAAGGACAGAAGCTGAAAAGCCTAACGTAGCTTCTATCCAGGAGGATCTAACAGAAGAAAGGTCTTTAGCAGCCACAAAGCAGCTTTTGGCGGTGTTCACGAGTTGCCTTGAGCAACTCTCGTACCGTGTAATAAGACCTTGAAGGCAGCGAACAGACCGACGAGAGCCGTTAGTGAAAATGATGATGTCGTCTGCAAAGGATAGGGAAGAGATGATAGGGCAACCACAAGGAATACCGAACCTATGGATCTGCCCTGAAATAGTGAGAGAGTGAAGGCCACGAACAAAGGCCTCCGCGGCAATGACGAACAGAGAAGGAGACAGGGGGTCTCCTTGCCGAAGACCTCTACCAGACTTGAAATAACCGGTAGCCGATCCGTTAATGAGGACCGAGAACCAACAGTTGGAGATTAGTCCCCAGATCACATCAATAAGTGGTTCCGGGAAGCCGAAAGCCCTGAGGACCTTGACGATGAAGAACCACGACAGACGGTCGTAAGCCTTAGCCATGTCCAGCTTAATGACCACATTAGAGCCACGAATCTTCTTGTCAATCTGGGAAATCAGTTCCTGAGCGAGAAGAACGTTATCAGTGATGAGACGTCCTTTCACGAACCCAGCCTGCGAAGACGAAATAATGCGCTCAAGGTACGGAGCAAGCCTAGAGGTAAGGACCTTGCAAATAACCTTGTTAGAGAAGTTACACAAGCTGATAGGCCTAAAATCCGAGCAGGAGGAAGGATGGTCACACTTCGGGATGAGGACTAAGTTGGTGGAAGTCCAACCAGCGGGGAGGGCTTCACCAGAGAAAAAGGAGCGAATCGCGAGACAAAAATCTGCCTGAATGATTGGCCACACACTCCTATAGAAAACTCCATTGAACCCATCTGGCCCACTCGCACTATCCTTACTTAGAGCAAATACGCAAGCACGTATTTCTTCTAACGTAGGAGGAGCGGCTAGGTCGGTGTTTTCCGACGGGAATATCAATCTAGGAATGACGGCAAGCATTGACAGATCTGGGGACGAGACCGATGGAACCGACATGAAGGATTGGAAGTGGGACAGAATGGTATCTTTGACTTCACTAGGAGTGGAAGCCAAAGAATTGTCCGATCGACGAATCTGACGGATCGATAGAAGACTATTCTTCTTACGAATAGTCGAGTGAAAGAACTTGGAGTTCGTATCTCCTTCCACTATCCACTTAAGTCTAGCCTTCTGCCTAAGATGGTCATGCTCGATACGAAGTTCAGAGGAGAAGGCGAGTTGGGCTAAAGCCCAAGCCTCCCGGTTGGCTGCATTAGGCTCCTCATCAAAGGTCGATTCTGCTAGTATGAGAATTTCTTCAGCCGTTCTGACACGGTCGAAAATATTCTTGAAAACCAAGAGATTCCATTCCTTTAGACGAGACTTAAGCCTTTTAAGTTTACGAGAGAAGGCGATGCAAGGTGCACCACTCATCGGAGAGTTCCAAGAGTCGGCAACGACACTTTGGAAGGAGTGGTGGGAACGCCACATGCTTTGGAATCTGAAGGAGGAAGGTCCGGACAGGGAGCGGGGGGTACAACTAAGAAACATGGGAGCATGGTCGGAAAAGGTGCGATGAAGATGGTTTATAGAGAAAGAAAAAGGAAGGCAGAACCAACCATCAGAAGCAAAGATTCTGTCTAGCCTAGACATAATCCGGTTAGGGCCTTCTTGGTTATTACACCAAGTGAAAGCCGACCCCACGAAAGAGACTTCCGAGAGACCGGAACGAACGATGAAAGCGTTGAAATCCGCTATAGCCAAACGATTAGCTACATTACCCCCGCGCTTTTCAGCTTGACTGGCGACAACATTGAAGTCTCCACCGAGAACAGAAGACGAAAAACCCAAGTCAGAGAGCGAAAGAAGGTCTGCCCAAAGAGTCTGCCTCTCTAGTCTATCGCACTTGGCGTAGACCGCCGAAAAGAGGAAGGAAGAAGAGAAAGCGGGAAACGAACAAGCCACCGATAAAAGCTGCTCAGAATCGAAGATAGGACGGACGACAACTCCTTTGGACCAGAGGATCCAAATCTTGTTGGTCACATTTGCTAACGCCCCACCAAAACCTAAGGAGAAAACCGAAGAGGTGATTGCATCTGGTCCCACAAGCGGTTCCATGAGAGCAACCAAACAGATAGAGTGCTTACGCACTAAGCGTTTCAGCCTTGCCCCAGACTCATCGTTCCCTATCCCCCGGACGTTCCAGAACAGAAAATTCGCCATAGAACCAAGACGAAAGGCAGAAAAGCACGAAGAAAAGGACACGAAGCTAGCGAAACCTCAGACTCAGATAAGATATAGCGTATGTCGAGTAGACCTAACGATCTGCTCGGACGCCGCTACAGAGCGTGTGCGAATGGTGCGGAAGGAGTGAGAAGACGCACGTCTACCACAACGAGCAGGAGTAGCCGACAAACAAGCATGGCCCTCACGATCACCAGATAACCTGGAAGCAGCAGAAGAGGAAGGACTCAATGCTGCCGAGTCAACGCCTCCTGTCGAGCTGCGTCTGGGGTAAGAGTTCTTAGTAAGGCGTGATAGACGATCATTAGTGATCGCTATATCGGCCTTGCTAAGTATAGAAAACGACTTAGAATACGAAGGAGTGACAGAGACAGAGCGAGGAAAAACAGAGGAACATGGAACGATAACGGGAGAAGAAGAAGCAGACGCAACAGCAGCAGGCACAAGACGAAAAAACAAGGCGAAAAACTAATAAGTGTGGAGTTGCTCAAGAGAGACAACACCAATTGCTGTATGAATTTTACCAATGCAGATCTATCATCAGATTGATAGACATGAGCTGTAGGTAGTAATCCAATAACGGGTGTCGAACAACCTTTAGCGATCCGCGGCAAACATGGGAGGCCACCTCTACGGTAAGCCGTATAGTGTGCGGGATCCGCAGACACCATACATCTACAACGGAGAAGCCACCCATCCCATGTAGCCGACTGACCAGGTACCCGAGTAGCAGGGCCGTAGCCAGAAGGGAAACTAACCAAGAACCACCTAGTCACCAACGACACTGATATATCGTGGTTGCTAGAGCCAACCCCAAATCCGAACACTACGACATACCGAGTTACGGAGAAACAGGCCCAACCCGAGCAGAAAAAGAAAGGCAGAAACAAAAGCCCAAAAACTCTCGCAACAACAGGCCAGGCCAAAGAAAAGGTGCAAGAACCAATCAACATAAATTTGACCCCCCAGAAGTCTATTACAAAACCAACAGCAAGAGAATAGCATAAAACCACCTCAAAACAAAAACCCGAGCAAACAGAAAGCAGTGGCAAGACACCACGCATACCCAACCGATTAGCATCAACCTCAATAATACATGTGTTCGGAAAAGTGAACACCAAAACAAATCCCTCAAAAAGCAACAGGGCATCATTTGATAATTGGAAAGCAAAGGTTAAGGGTACCTGGCAAGAGCTTAACCGGCTAGCAAAATAGTTAACAAGAAGCTGCTCCACCAACCTTGCAGTGCCACCAACATTACAAGGCCTCAGCAACCCATCAAAAGCTGCACAAAGATGTGTAACAAAAGACGTCTGACATTCAGGAAAACAATCAACCACCTTGCAAGAGGAGGCTGCAATGCCACTAAACTCAAAATCAGAACTCGCTGCCTCGCCAAGAGGAAGGCTCTCCAGCTGCAGGCGAGTAACTGATCTAACTTCACGACACCACCGCCTGTACCTTGCTCCCCTCTTCCATTTTTGCTTTACAGTTGAACCACAAACACATGCATTATCCGTAGAAATAGGGGACTGAAGCACTTCTCCCCCAAGAACAGAGAAGGCGTTAGAAGTAGTAAGGGGAGGGGGAGTAGCTGCTCTAACCGACGAAAAATCTATAGCCTTGGAAGTGCAGCAAAAACTCATAGCTCTGCCTTTTCTCCTCTTTACCTTCGAATAACGGGACTCGCTATGAAGACGAGAAAAAGGTACATGAGAATTACAAGAAGACAGGACTGCAGGTTCAACCACCGATCGAATATGTTTGGGATGGAGTGAGGTGATGAAATCCCCACCCCCCATCGAATTGGCGGCGATTGTGTTGCCAAAATCTGGACCGAAAGTCCCACCACAAAGAAGTGAGCCAACATAAAACCCATGATCCGCGAAGGTAGGAGCAGCCTCCGAAGCTTTAAAACTAAGTTTTGGGAGAAAGGGGGTGGTCAATTCCCACTTCCCCAAATCTGAGTTAGGGCCTCGAAGAACAGAAGGTTTATGCCCCACAGAACGGGGAAGATACCGCTCTCGAGGAGGAAGCGAACTCACAATACCCGAGTAAATAGGGGAAAGCTCCAGGAAGCAGCCGTCGACTACCAGGAAGCGACGCCGAAGGAGATCAGCGAACGCATCTAAGGTGAAAAGCCTCACCTCAACAGAAAAATTACCAGACAACACCACCGACATCGGGAAGGAGCACACCGCTCGAAAGGCACTTGCAATAGCTTCGAAGCTAGGGCAAGGAAGAATAAAAGATCCAGAGATAACAAACGCAGCCTTAGAGGGGCACATCGCCATCCAATTAGAAGAGAAAACGCAATACAGAGAACACAGATGAGCACGAGAAGCGGAATTTAGCTGACCAGCGGGGTAATTTGCGAAGAAAAAGAGAGAACCAGAGAGAGGAAAGTTCAGAGAAGCAACGCCATTAATTTGACCGTTAGATGTTTTTCGTGTGGGATGATTTGATTTTGAATGACTAGGGTTAAGTTAATAGGAAACACTCAACCAGTATAGCATGATAAATGGAAGGGTTTAAGTTAACACTTAACCAATATAACTTGATTTGTGGTAGGGGTTAATTTGACATAAGAATGCAACACTTAACCAAAGTAACATGACAAGTAGGTGGGTTAAGTTAACTTGAATTGATTGATGACACTTAATCAATATAACATGATGAACACGTGGGGTTAAGTTAACAAGAAACCCTTCACCAGTATAACTTGATGAACGAACGGGGTTAAGTACATCTCGTGTAGGTGGGTAATATTAGTACATATAGGCCCACAAACTTAACTGTTAATAAAACATGCTAGAATCGGTAGGAGGATTAAGTACATTTCGTGTAGGTGGGTAATATTTGTATATATAGCCCACAAACTTAACCAGTAGGAAACCCTAGTAACGGGAACCCATTTCAGCAGTAACCCACATAAATGTATCATGGTACCCTGAACTAGGCAGGGTGGGGCACGATTACTGGGTTGATTATAAGCAGTCAAAATAGCGGCAGGGAGTACGTCAGTGTAGGTTCCGACGGTTTACGTGCGTGCACGTACTCCGGAGTGGGAAAAAGAAGGCACTGGGTACCAGTAGTTAAACATTGTGCATATTGAATCGTGTCGGGTCGCTGTCATAAGGATTGATACGCCTTATGGCCGGACCAGCACAGGGTATCTACACGCAAGAGAGGGCCGATTGACAAAGACGCAAGAGAAATTAATACAAGTAGGGAGCTGATCGATAGGGTAGTAAGGGTACATCTAACACATTTATGGCAATTAGGCAGATTGAGGTGGAATCCTTATAATAGATGTACACCTGAAGGCTACCACAATTGCGAGGATTGGAATCACGTTATCATTTTATACAGATTACTAGTTGGGACACCAGTTTGGTGGTGTAGAGATAGATATAGAAATAAGAATAACAAAGTAGTAGCGAAGAAGAGAAAGACTAGAAGCGCATTCAGTTTATCTTGCCTTATTATACCTTATGCTTATCCTATGTTATCTTGTTATCCCTGTTATCATGGTATTGTCTTATGTTCAGTTTATTCATGTCGTGGTGCTTTTGCCTGTTTATATGCTGAAAGTCACTGGACTTACAAGACTCATGTCTGACCTAGATTTGTTTCGCCTCTTTTCTTCCGTTCCCCCCCCCCCCAAAGGTTCACAGGGAGGAAATGTTATCACTTAGCTCAGTTATCTTTCCAAGCTCGAAGATAGTCAATGTATTGCTTTGGACTCTCTCTCTCCCACTGCTACCACTGGTTCACGCTTTATTGGGGAATATCATCATTATTTTCATGCTTCTTTTATACTTGGAAGTTTTTGAATCAAGACAGAACTTCTTTGTATTACTTTTAAGTATGATTGAGATAATTGCTGTAAAAGCTTGACTGAATTAAGTTGTTTATAAAATGACTTTATTTTCCGCTGCTTTATTTGTCTGTCTTGTAATTTATCTGCATCTTTTACCTAAAATTCTCCACCAAAGTTAAGGCATTCCCTCTGCGAGTGACCTTAATAGAGGTGGGCTGTTTCACTTGGTATCAGAGCTGAAGGTTACCGGATCAGATAAAAGATTTGAAAAATTATTTCCAAAACGGTTTTAAAAGAAGCATTTCCAGAAGAAAAGTTTTGTTTTAAAGACATATTCCCCAAAGCCATATGCATTATCTTTTGATCCTCTGTTTGAATCCTTGTTTCCTTCTTTCCTGGGTCTTTGGGGCTTCTGGCTTTCTGGGAGATAACCTCATCGCGGCATGGTTCCGTAGGCTCGACGAGACTACGACACCTGTCAAAGGGAGAAGAAGTGCCCAACCTCCATCCGTAGTCGTAGTTGTTTCACCTACGGCTAATTCTCTTCCATGCTTTATAAGGTTTCCCATGCGATGGAGGCGACGTTCGGGAGACTTGTCAACATGGTTCACAAAGGAAGTAAAGAGAAAGTGGCCAAAGGGGAAGAATCACAAACAAGGGATTAGAATATAAGAAGGGCAGAGGAATAATAGATCCCGCAACAAGAGGAAGTATCTTTTCTACGGTATAGCGAGTCATTTAATTATAGGAAGTAAAATACAAGTGGTTGTATTCAGCATGGTGAGGCAGGGCATCTTATCAAGGATTTCCCGGAGGATAAGGACAGAATTTTCAAGAAGGCCAGTGCATGCTTTCACCGCCAGCGTACCTGAAAGAAAGATAGTAAAAAATTTCTTTTTGATCATCCTATTAGTACTCTTTTTGATTTTAGTGCTTCACATTCATTTATATCTGCTTCCATAGTTGAGTCTTTGCACCTTAGTATTTGTATAGTAGAAGATCCCATTATTGTCTCAAATCTAATTTATGGTTCGGCTCATTTATCTTTGGTTTGTAAGGATTTGAGATACTTATGTTTTTGGTTTCATGGGCTATTGGTTGATTCTAGGCATGGATTGGTTAGCTAGTAATTATGACAGGAGGGTAGTTAGACTTTCGACTTACCTCGGGAATACCCTCGAGATTTCGTGCGATCCTACGGGATCAGTTTGTCTAACCCGCCTAGAAACACTTGATGCATCTATCGACGATTTGCAATCCGTTAGAATAGTCCATGAGTACGTAGATCTTTTCATTAGGTTAGGGGTTTTCCCCCTAAAACTCAAGATAGACTTCCACATATATCTAGTTAACAATGCAAAGCCAGTTATGCGATCAACGATAGCTTTGGAGCAAGATTGGCGAGGATAGCCAGAGTTGGTTAAGTGCTCAATTGTTTGATTGTTTTGCTAGTATCATCTCACATAGATCATCCAAATTTGGAGGAGGTATTCCTTGGGTGCTTTTCTGATATTGGTTTAGGCCTTTGGGGCTTGTACTTGAGGGATGTCAAGTTCGACTAGGATGGTTTGCATGAGAGGTATCAACCCTCATATTTGTGACATGATGGATAAGCTAAGTAGAGGAGAGACCTATAATCGTCTTAGTATATGCACTTGGTATCATGGTTAACATCTGTTTATCTTGGAAAGATAGTTTGACTACATTGGATACCCTCTAGCATAGTAAGTGAGCGAGGTCCTATCTTTACTAGTGGGTTTTGGAAATGGAGGTCAAGAAGCTTCACAATTGTGAAGTTAAATTAGATAAGGTACAGTGGAGTGAAGCTCAAGAAGATGCGACTTAGAAGACTGAAGACTAGATACGCGCATCATACTTTTTTTTGAGGGTATATCCTTGATTCCTCTTTTTCTATAAAGTTTATCAGCATGCTATTCTTTATCTTTTAAGTATATCCTCTCGGTCCTATCGTCGATCTTTAGGTAGAAGCTAATGGATGTAAACATTAGTTTGAGACATGTTATGTTTGGTGGATGCAAGTAGTTGCAAGTGTTTGCTAATGGTTGCTCGTGGATGCATACACACACACACATTAGGCACTAGATCGGCTCGGTCACTTTCATATTGCATATGCATATGAATGTATTTGTATATGGATTGAAACTTGATGTGTTATCATGTGGATGTTGCGTATGGATGAGTGAATATGCACACATATAGTATTTACATGATTAGGGATATTTGCATACATATTGGACGCATGACACTCTCATGATAAGCATTAAGAAGGTCAACTGGATCTGTAGACCGCCTGATTTTGCATTAGATAAGAGACATATACACACACTCTGCATATGTTCATACGACATTAGAAACCTTTTAAGGACAATGGATGCCTGTGATTGAATGGTTGAGTAGATGGATGTTAGGATATGCATTCTTCTTAACTAGAAGATTTCGGGGACGAAATCCTTTAAGGAGGGGAGAATGTAACACCCCGTATTTTCAGTGAACGTCAAAGTAATAAATTAGAGTATACTTAATCTTTAAGAGAAGAATTAAGGGAAACGGGTTATGCCATTGCGTTCGTCTCGGAATTCTGCTTGAGATAGAGTCTGAGTTTGCATAAATCGGACTCTGTATAAAGAAGTTATGACCTTTAGAAGTTTCAGGGGTTTAAATAAAATAACTTAAGTTCAAATTCGAAATTCAAATCACACACCCGGGCTGGGCGGGAAATTTCCCGCCCAGGACCCAGGTCAACCTCGGGGTTGACCTTGGTCACACAAGTCGACCAGGGGGTCGACCTAGGGGTCGACCTCCCCCCTATTTCCAGATCCGAGGACAGATTCATTTTTCTGCATCTGGATGCCCGTTCTGATTAGATTCGATGATCCCTATGCTATATAAACATCCCTAAGGCTACATTTTTCTCTACACAACTTCATTTTGCCTATACTCTACCCTAATTCATATAAAAATAAATTAAAGACAGGGTTATGCTGCTCAAGTCCTTCGTAGAATCAAGTTAGAATTCAAGTAGAGATTCAAAGGCTAATTCAACTATTTCTAAGAATCAAATCAAATCAAAATTAGAAGAAAAAATAGTCTACTTCAAAGGAGAGCTATTCAGTTTTATAATATAGATCCCAAAATTCAAGCTCGTTCTGTAATTTGTAGGTTCACGTTACTTTCAGAAATAAAAGTTAATTGTGATTCTGACATTGTAATAAATCTAGATCTGAGATTATGCCTATTTATATATGTCTTTCTATATCCTTTGGATCCAACTCATTGATAATATTATGTCCATTCTTTGTCTCTTCTTCCCTTTTTGTTTTATAGCCAGGCTACTGCGAGCCTGAGCCAGATCTCATAAGAGATGAACGTACGTTGGAAATAAAATTGGGCATAAAATATGATTTGGACATGACCAGCGCTAAAATTTGGGAAAAGTATTAAATTGTGTATAATTGGGCATAATTGAGTTGTAACTGATTTGAGGACATAACACGTGTCGTATTCAAAACGTAATGTATTGGACATATGCCTTGAGATTTGAGGCATAAAGTATTGGACATATGTCTTGAGATTTGAGGCATAAAGTATTGGACGTATGACTTGATATTTGAGGCATAAAGTATATTGGACATATAACTTGGGATTTGGGGCGTAAATTGAACTGTAAACATGTAAGTTCAAGTTATTTTCAGATTTAAACACCTAATAGTGATTTTGGCATATAATGAAATGGATCTAAGTCCATGCCTGATGATAAGACAAATCTTTTAGATTAATTACTACCTTTCTATTGAATTAATGATTTACATGCCTAGGAAGTTATTATTTAATCATGCCAGTCTTTGTTGGACCTCTGATATATAATCCGTTTAGGTTCATGATGTTACTTATATCAGATCTATATGTCTATGAGGTTATTTCTGTCAGTTTGTTTCAGATCTATCTTTGTTATACCCCAACTCAAACAGATCTGTAATCCTCTTAGGTCCAAAATATTTTACAGATTTACCATTTTAATGTCTGTTTTATGCCTACTCTCGTTTATGTTCCTCTTTCATCCCCTTTATTTTATGAATCTTGATTAAGCTCGAATCTAGACTGAAACTTATTATACGTGCGATTGGAATGCGGGGGTAATGGGGAATAGTCTATTTGGTAATAGTGGAACATAATTTTTAACTTATGATTTGGGGAATAATTGTCCTTGTTGAGAAATTGGGGTAAATTGAAATATTAAATCTAAATTTGGCGCAAACTGTAAATTGGAATATTAATCTAGATTGGGCATAACAATTGGTTGAGACGCCAAAGCATAATGTATATTGGGGTATTGGGGCATGACTATTAGTACAAACTTGGGAAGATTAGGTGTAGCCTATTTTGAGTAATAATTCGAAATTGAATTTCGGGGGCCATAACTTGCAATTAGCTTTATTGGGCATAACTTGAGAATTGAAATATGACTGGTTGGGATATAAATCTAGACTTGGACATTTATGGAAAATGTGGCATATTTTAAATTGACAACAATTGTGAATAATTTACATATAAATTACAAATATGTAAATTAGTGAAAAGATGAATATGCCTAACCCGAGGTTAGATTGAGTTGTGGTGTAAAACTACCCGGAACCGCCCGGCACATCCAGTAACCACAACAACACCTATCTAATGTGAGAGGTTAGTGCATCTTGCCCAAAGGTCAGATTGAGTTGTGGTGTAAAACTTCCCGGGACCGCCCGCCACATCTAGTAATCGCAACAACACATATCTAATGTGAGAGGTTGGTGCATTAATAAATCGATTAATGCTAATGAACAAGATGAATGACTAGGATTAAGTTAATAGGAAACACTTAACCGGTATAGCATGATAAATGGAAGGGGTTAAGTTAACTGTTAACCAATATAACTTGATATGTGGTAGGGTTAATTTGACACAAGAAGGCAACACTTAACCAAAGTAACATGACACGTAAGTGGGTTAAGTTAACATGAATTGACTGATGACACTTAACCAATACAACATGATGAACACGTGGGGTTAAGTTAACAAGAAAACACTTAACCAAAGTAACATGACAAGTAGGTGGGTTAAGTTAATTTGAATTGATCGATGACACTTAACCAATACAACATGATGAACACGTGGGGTTAAGTTAACAAGAAAACACTTAACCAAATGAACGAACAGGGTTAAGTTAATAAGAATCACTTGACCAACATGACATGATGAATGGATGGGTTAAGTTAACATGAATGGACAACACTTAACCAATATGACATAATGTGTGGGAGGGTTAAGTACATATCAGGTTGGTGGGTAATATTAATAAATATAGGCCCATAAAACTTAACCATTAAATAAACATGCTTGAATCGATGGAAGGGTTAAGTACATCTCGTGTAGGTGGGTAATATTAGTACATATAGGCCTACAAACTTAACTGTTAAGAAAACATGCTAGAATCGGTGGGAGGGTTAAGTACATTTCGTGTAGGTGGGTAATATTTGTATATATAGACCCACAAACTTAACCATTAGGAAACCCTAGTAATGGGGACCCATTTCAGTAGTAACCCACATAGATGTATCATGGTACGTTGAACTAGGCAGGGTAGGACACGATTACTGGGATGATTATAAGCAGTCAAAACAGCGCAGGGGGTACGTCAGTGTAGGTTTCGACGGTTTACGTGCGTGCACGTACTCCGGAGTGGGAAAAAGCAGGCACTGGGTACCAGTAGTTATACACTGTGCATCTTGAATCGTGTCGGGTCGCTATCATAAGGATTGATACACCTTATGGTGGGACCAGCACAGTGTATCTACACGTAAGAGAGGGCCGATTGACACAGACACAAGAGAAATTAATACAAGTAGGGAGCCGATCGATAGGGTAGTAAGGGTACATCTAACACATTCATGGCAGTTAGGCAGATTGATGTGGAATCCTCATAATAGATGTACACCTGAAGGCTACCACAATTGCGGGGATTCGAATCACGTTATCATTTTATACAGATTACTAGTTGGGACACCAGTTAGGTGGTGTAGAGATAGATATAGAAATCAGAATAACAAGGTAGTAGCAAAGCAGAGAAAGAGTAGAAGTGCATTCAGTTTATCTTGCCTTATCATACCTTATGCTTATCCTATGTTATCTTGTTATCCCTGTTATCACGGTATTGTCTTATGTTCAGTTTATTCATGTCATGATGCTTTTGCCTGTTTATATGCTGAAAGTCATTGGACATACCAGACTCATGTCTGACCTAGATTTGTTTCGCCTCTTTACTTCCATTCCCCCCCAAGGTTCACAGGGAGGAAATGTTATCACTTAGCTCAGTTTTCTTTCCAGGCTCGAAGATAGTCGATGTATTTCTTTGGACTCTCTCTCTCTCTCTCCCACTGCTATGGCTGGGTCACGCTTTATTGGGGAATATCATCGTTATTTTTATGCTTCTTTTATACTTGGAATTTTTTGAATCAAGACAGAATTTCTTTGTATTACTTTTAAGTATGATTGAGACAATTGTTGTAAAAGCTTGACTGAATTAAGTTGTTTATAAAATGACTTTATTTTCCGCTGCTTTATTTGTCTGTCTTGTAATTTATCTGCATCTTTTACCTAAAATGCTGCACCAAAGTTAAGGCATTCCCTTTGTGAGTGACCTTAACGGAGGTGGGTTGTTTCATATCCCAAGGCTACTAATCAATGCATTCACTATGTTGTGATTAACGCATATTTATGATAATCAAGTTAGTTCAACAAATAAAATAAAATGGAAGCCATTTTATTGATAGCTTCTGTAGTGAATAAACTCATTTAACACAAGTAAGTCACTGTTGAACCCATTCCTAGGTCTTAATTAAGGAAATATAAGATTGTGGTAATACACAATATGAAAAAATCACTATAATTCAAAGAAACGAAAGGCCTAGTTTGTATATGACTAACTTTTTTCCTTATTATATACAAGATCATCATTGTTTCCTTTACAACAAATATCTCCCATAAATTATTTTCTGAAAATGAGCTATGCTAGGATGACTCGCAAAGAGCAAGTATAATCATTATACTCGCATGTGATTGGTTGAGCAAACAATTTTTGCCATAGTAAATGATCTATGGGTCCCACTAGGATAGGTTTGCAGCCCATGTCAACCAATGGGATAGCAAGTATCACTGCAGTCGCTACATGCAACGATTTAGTTTAAATCTCTCTTTTGAATTTTTTTACAATATGCCATAATAATATCTCTACCTTTATCCAAAACAAGTGTTTTTAGATTCATTTAGAAGGTGCACTTGTTAGATTGAGGTAGAAAATGAACTACGACTATGAATAATGTAAAAATCTTAGCAAATAAGGTCATAATGTAGACCAAAACCACTGAAATAACAAAAAATAGTTCATTAATAATAAGTACCAAAAACAAATAAACAAAAATGAAAGAAAAGTCAAATATTTTGTTTGTTTGAATACAACCGGTATGTTCAAATAAATGAAAAATGGACAGGAATTGAGCTTATAAAATAAAAAATATTTATATGCAATGCAACAATTTTAAAGCTTAAATTATCAATAATAAAAGCAAAAACGACTTTGGTATACGCTATTCAAAGCTTTGAGCTTATGATTGAGCAATAAGTTTTCTGATAATCCAGGTTTATGAACCTTATGATTGAGCTTATGATTATGCAATGCGGTTTTTGTCAATGAATTGTTTAGCCGGAATACATAGACAGTTTTAAAGGCTAATTTAAATGTAATAATTATGACTGACAAATATTTACAAAAATGACAATAACATAAATAAATGTGTATATATATCGATCTGCATTTTTGATTTTTCAAGTCACCAATAATTCACACATGTCATCTCAAACATATCCAAAATGCAATTAGTTATTCGGGTAAATATAAGAAAAAGAAAGAAAGAAAGAAGAAAAACAATCACCGAATCTCACAAGGTAAGGATAAAATATAATAAACAAATAACAGTTCATGAAGCTATTAAAATATACATATGATTATGCTTACAACAATTATCAGAGTTATACATACCTAGACACAATACAATAATTGGAACATAAATGATGTAGTGAAAATATATAATTGATAATATACTAAAACTCTATTTTTATCCTCTAATATAATGTAGTCTTCGTTAAATAAAAACTCAGGCTGACCCGAGTATAAATGAAAAGACAAAAACACTCGAATCAGGACTAAAATATGCTTATATCAGTTAAATCAAAACCATGCAATAGTATGAGTGTCACGGAGTCAGAGATGCTAACGATAATTCACATCTCATATCCAATGTGTTCATGAGTGCCATAACTTAAGAGATGTTATGGGAATTTCCATCCCTTTAGGATATGTTAAACTAGATATTGCATAATATAATACACTATTATAAAATTGTCTATAGTAAATATACTACTAAAAATAGTGTAAGCAGATTTACCTTTATTACTCTTACATTGTTTACAAATATTGTAGTAAACATTACATATAAAACTCTAGTTTAACGGTCGGTGGATAAGGATGCGTCGCTATACGACAATGTCAAATAAAATTCATAAGGGGCTCAAACAGGATAATATGACAAGGCATGCAAGGCAATACCTAGGGTAGGAATCTATTGGTTGCACTCCCAAACTGGTGGTAACGTAGAGCCGCAACTATCGCCCACCTCAAACAACATTCCCAAATTCACAAATGCGCATCAAATCGTGTCAACCGAGGAACTATAATAATCAACGAAGAAGTGTTGCTGATAGAGGTAAAGCCACTTGGTCACAATATAGCTCATGTATTAGTCATTTTAAATATGACTTGAAGGTTAAGGATATCCATCATCGTTATCTTACTTCATTCCAATAGTGTTCCGTCGAACCATCCTGCTTCATTTTAGATTCATCCACCACATACATGGTGGTTAAAGTAGTTTCTAGTATTGGAAAAGAGTATGACAATATCTGATCTCTGTATCTTTAATAACCAAATGCTTATTATACAATGGTTGGTTCTTTTACAATTCAAAATAGTTCATACCTCATATCAAAATACCATATTTTCTATTAAAACCATTTTATATCCAAAACGTAATATACTTTCATATTTAAAATCTCTATTTAAAACCAAACTTGGAATCCTGAAACATAGGGGTGGGCGCAGTTCGGTTCGCTGCGGTTTGAAACTCAAACCGCTTCCGCATCGCATCAAACGGTTGATCAAAAATACAAAACAATATACTAACTGTTCAAACGGTTCCGTTTCGGTTTGGTTTCGATCTAATACAGTCCGAGATCCCGTATTAAATATACGACAGGAAAATTACTTCCATCAACAATCAATTTACGATTGTATAACAATGTGTCACCTGAAGATTAAAATACATAGTGTTATCTTTAATTAATATAATTACAGCATATGTTGAAAATAGAATATATATCATTAAATTAAAAGTTAGATAGGAATTTGTTAATTTTTTTATCATAACATTATCGGTGTAGCTATGCGGTCCGGTTCGGCCTAATATGGTTTGGTAAAAGTTCAAACTGCAACTGAACCGTATCATTTTGAGGTGGTTTGATGTGGGATGTTTGCTTTGGACAGCGAATCCGGTGCGGTTTTCCGCACCATTTCTGCGGTTCGGTCTGGGCGGTTGCCGCATTGCGGTGCGGTTTATGCCGACCCCTACTGAAACAATTCCAATTTTTTTGAAATAATTTGAATATTTAAAGTGTTTGAATTTTGTTTATATATTAAAATATTCGGATATATTTGAAACAGATTGAAAATTAAATAGTTAATACATTAAAGCTTATATATATAAATAGTTTGAATTGAAAACAGGACTTATCCAATTTAGTTAAAATATATAGTTAAATATTAAAGTATTTATAAATAGTTGATTGTTAAAGTATTTTATTAAAATAGTTAACATATATAATAGTTGAAAAATTAAATAGTTAGTAAAGTGAAATAGTTTTTTCGAAAAGCAGTTTATATAATAGTTTAAAACAAAATAGTTTGAATTAGAATTGTTTCTTCCAAATTTTAAATAAAACTTGAAATCATATTCCAGTTTCCAATCAAATCGACTCAATTTCAATATTTCAATTCAAATCAACTTCCACTTTAAACTCAACTCAATTCAAATGATTGGATTCAAACATTTAAAGTTTCTAGTTAGAATTCTCATTTTTTGATTATTTCAATTTATAATAATCTCGCTTTCAGAATTCAAATATCACTTTAAATCAAGTTAATTTAAAGTAAATTTCAAAGATGGATTGTAACGACACACAAATTTTGATATTTTATAAAATGTCATTTTTATGTATTTAGAATAATTGCGCATGGTTCTAGATATACACACTCGTTTTTAAATAAGATTCCGAAAAGTTTAATGATCATACAAGACATTTATATCAATTTATTAACTTATTGGTTCAAACAACTTATCGTATATAGTCAAAAATACAGAATTTAACATTTCTTTTCCCAACATCGTAAATTTTGGGACTTTAATATTGTTTAAGTACAAAATGGACATGTTTTAATTAATAGAAAAAAGCTAGAAATTCAGATTTTAATTTTCTTTTACACGAACGAGTGCTTTTAATAAAACATAAACTATGATTATTAAACGTTTTTTTTGTAGAAAATCAACATTTCAACAAAAATATGATGTACAAACGTTTTGCAACTTAAATAGTAATTATGAAATCACTTAATTAAATAAAGTGGATTAATCAAAACTAAGGAAGAGATTTATCCTAAACTAATCCATGAGTTGACCTAAACTATACTTAAGGAAACCGTCATTACACTTAGCATGACTATCCATGTAATGTGACAAAAGTGCATGGAAAAGGAGCAAAGGAAGGTGTTGACCAGCCTTTTGGTAAGGCTGTCAAAATTGTATACATTTCTATAAGCTAAACTCAGAGACACATCACCAAGGGCCTTCGGGTCGACCAAGAGTCTCAACAACCTGAACTTCTCTGGAAAGGGAAAGCTAGGTACCTCTGAAAGCTCGGCTCAAAGTACCTTCGAGCGACCAGATATGAATTTAACCCGACCAGCAAAGGATACATGCAAACCCAGAGTCTTTGGCTCGACACAAGTCCCAGGTCGATCACGTCAAGGCGACCTGTTCCTGTACCAATATATCTCTGATTGGACCTATTAAAGCTTCGATATGACCGCTTCTGCTACTCCTGGAGTATAGGATCTGCTGCCATCTGTCCGTATCTAGCCGGATTGGGCCTTTTTACACAAAAAGAAAACTTCTTCAGCTATTCCTACAGTCTTGGGATGGATGCCACGTGTCTTAGTCGACCCAAGAACTGTAGCATCTATAAATAATTCTCCAAAGCTTCAAAGAAAGGACTTTTGGGCCATTCTGTTATTATTTTAATATTATTATTACAACATTATACTCCAGATTAGCCATTAATACTATCATTTGCAATCAAAGTTAGTGCATAATAAAGAAGTTATAAAGTGGATGTAGGCTCGTTAATGCTGAATCGCTATAAATTCATGTGTGATTGCACTGATCCTCATTTTTCATTTACATTTTTCATTTACATTCTTCATTTATTCCTTTACATTCTCTCTTTTTAGTTGTTGTACCACTTTTTGGTGTCAACACTTTGACGCGCCCACTGAGAAACTCTATTCTTGGTATTTTAAGGGTTTTGCTCAAATTTTGGATCACCAAGTTCAAAACGAAATCCTAGTTCCAATCAT
Organism: Allium sativum; assembly: GCA_030737875.1. Classification (NCBI taxonomy): domain Eukaryota; kingdom Viridiplantae; phylum Streptophyta; class Magnoliopsida; order Asparagales; family Amaryllidaceae; genus Allium; species Allium sativum. Next base: position 500,269,264 of record CM060918.1, read on the forward strand.
CTTCAGCAATCATGGTTTCCAAGATTTCTACACGTGCTTCCGAAAAACAGCAAAAGCAGCCAACTACTACACCAGTAAACAATGCCTCATCTACCGTTCTCGATTCGAATCACGTTTGATCGACCATTCCTGGGTCGACTAGACCCAACCAGAGGAACAATCAACAATTCATCCTTCTGTACTCCTTTCTCTTAATGACCAAGCTCCCTCCTTGGTGTTTACAACCTGCGATGATTTCATGGTTGTGATGAACTAGCCGTGGGAAATGACGACATCATTTGATGCTCAAGAATGGGAATATCCAGCGATGAGGCAGGATATGAACCAGATATCAAGATAGTGGGATGAGTTTATGAACTAACAAGCTACTTTTCCATTATTGAAATAGGATGCAGAAGGCTCATCATCTTTCAAGAGGAGTGGAGACCAACAACGGTAATGTCGCTCGCTACAAAGATTAAAGAATGTGTCGGAACTGTGTTTTTGAAGCTCTTAGCTCAACATGAGATAATCGATCAAGCCCGACTCGACGATGCTAACCTGAGGCATGTCGACCCAGGGCACGCCAAGACTGGTGTCCAACAAGCCGGAACCCCCCTCTTCTAGCAAATTACGATACTTCCCGAGCAATTCGTGCTCCTGTGCTTCCTCTTAGGCATCCTGTGATTGATTGGGAGAGCTAGGGTCAAGGAAGTTATGGTCAGACGACGACTCAGGCAATGTTGCTTGGAACGACGAAAAAGGGAGCCTAACAGGTCGAAAATGCAGATCGGTACATCTTCAATAATCCCGATTTGGCCACCATGGTATGGAAAATCATGAACGAAGGTAGGGGCTACAAGAACGAAGATTAGGGAATCAATCGTAGCCACACGCCATTTACATATAACATATTACAAGCAGAACTCCCCAGAAGGTTCATCATGCCCTTGATAAGCCACTATTCAGGTATGACGGACCTTCAGAAGTATTTGATGACGTCTCGTGGCACATGCTGACATCCCGAGCCCATACGAGATTAAATGCAATTCTTTTTTGATATTCCTCACTGGAGAGCACTCATGTGGTTCACACGACTTCCTCTATATTTAGTTCCGAACTTGAATGACTTAAGTGAGAAGTTCTTGAACCAATTCCATTTTCACGGCATGCGATCGAAGCATGTCATAGGTCTTCCCATGATCAAGCATGCATAGGGAGTGTCGCTAAGGGATTATCTTAACCGGTTTAACTTGAAAATAACGAGGTGAGTAATCCCAATCCTGAAATAGTCATGATGGCTATAGTTGATGAAGTCGACAAAAAGTCGAAGTTCGGGAAATATCTGATTGGAGAGCCCCCTACGACTATTGAGTTGTTCTATGAAAAGGCTAATATCCGAATGAGACAAGACGACACACAGTTGGATTCAGATGATGAGCCAAACAACATGCCAAACAAGAACATTTAGAGTAATGTGGCAGTGAAACAGTCCAGGGACAATTCTAGAAAAGTGGAATTGAATATTGGAAATTATGGAAAGCGAAACAAAAGCCAACAAAAGTGCGGTAACTAAAACCAAGTCCAAAAAGGAGATTCTAGAAATCAGCCCCGATTTCAGACATTTAAATGTTGCACGACACTTAGTGACATGCTAGAGAATATTTATCATGATACGTGCAACACTATGCAATATAAGTAACTGCCTCCTAGTGAATTTACAAAGAAAGAGCAGGAGACCAAGCAATTCTTCTTATTTCACAAGATTTAATGCCACTAATGAGTGTTGTCATCTTAGAGACATTGACGAGAATTTAATTCGAGAGGGAACGCTCGATGAATATAAAGTTTCCCCTCAAGAGAGAAGGCAGGGGAGTTTGGCCCTTAAGCAAGGATAGGTGACTCCTAAAGCCATCGACCAGCAAAAGAACAAAGAAATCATCATCAATACCATTGTTGGAGGACCCTATCCAACAAGCCACAGTTCCCAGACTATGAAACTATATGCTAATGCTGCAAAACACCTGGATGTAGGGGAATGCGGAAAACCTAAAGCGGCATGACATGTGAAGCAAAGGAAGACGATAACGGATGATATTGTCTTTCGAGATAGAGAAGCAGAGGGGGTGGAGACCCGAAGTATTGATTCCTTGGGGAATACGACCAATATTGGCCTAACTACAGTGCAGAAGGACCTTTCTGACAGTGGGAGTTCCATGAACATTCTATTCAAGTGACCCTATGACTAGATGAGGTTAGAGGTGAGAGATTTGAAGCCGTGCAACGGCAGCGTACGCGGCTTCAATGGATCAACAAATGAACCGGTATGAATGATTGAATTCTTGATGGAATTGGGCTAAGTAGACTGTAGGAGAGTGTGGATCCTCTAGCCTTTTGTGATGAATATAAACTCTCTATACAATGCCTTCTTTGGTCGACCAGGCCTAGCAGAATTCTGGGCATGCATAGCCCTTGGTATATACTCCTCAAGTTTTCGACTGAAGCTAGAGTACGCGTAGTACGGGGATACCAAGTAGTAGTACGAGCATGCTACTCAGTGGAATGGAGGGAAATCTGTAAAAGGAAAATAATGACTCCAGAGATAATCCTCCTTCTACAAAGGAGGCAGAAGTATAGGAACTAAAGAGGACATCCTAGGAAGGATCGTGCAGTTGCCATCTTGAGGATATTGATCCAAGAGAGAACGAGGAGCAAGGATGTAGAAAGGAAACTCCAAATGGAAACACGGTGGAAATTCTAATCGATAACGATGACACGACCAAGGTCTTGAAGATCGGATCCCACCTAGACCCCTCCGGACTAGGGAGTAACCATATTTTCTTCACGCAAATCTAGACGTGCTTGCGTGGTCTCATGTTGACATGTGTGGGATATCTCCGTCCACTATGACTCTTTCATTGAATATAGACCCAAATCATGTTCATGTGAAACAGAAAAGGTGTATTCTAGGCTCAGAGAGGTCGGTTGCATTAAAGAAGTGGTTGAAAGGTTCAACGATAACGAGTTCATCAGAGATTCAATTTACCTTAAGTTGATAGCAAATCTAGTGCTTGTAAAAAAGGAAAACGAGAAGTGGAGAACATGCATTGACTTTTCAGACTTGAATATGGCTTAATCCATGGACAACTTTCCGCTTCCCAGGATCGATCAGCTGGTCAACTCAACCGCCGAATAGGAGCTCCTGTCATTCGTGGATGCTTACTCACGGTACAACCAGATTGCAACGCATGTCCCAGACCAGAAGCATACAGTTTCATTATGGATCTCAGACTGTATTAATATGTGATCATGCCTTTTTGACTAAAAAATGCGAGAGCAAATTACCAATTCCTGGTCAATAGTATGTTCCGTGATTAGATTTGGAAGACGATGGACGTGTATGTAGATGATATGTTGGTGAAGTCAAAGCAATCGACTGATTATGTCCGTGACTTGGAAGTGATGTTTGGTGTACTTCGCAGATATGGAATAAAGCTTAACCTTTTGAAATGCTCTTTTGGCATTGTGTCAGGGAAGTTCTTGGGCTTCATTGAAAGTTCTCAAGGATTCGAAATCAATCTTGAATAAATTAAAGCAATCAAAGGTATCGAGGAACCCTAAAAGGTTAAAGATGTGCAAAGACTGGCAGGAAAGGTTCATGCCTTAGGCAGATTCATTTCTAGGGAAATTGACAAGTGCATTCCTTTTTTTGAGCTAATAAAGTGAGGGAAGCGCAACTTTGCTTGGACGTCTGATTGTGTAGAAGCTTTACAGAACATGCTCAATCATTTAGCGCCTATATTGTCTAAGCTAGTGGATCATAAGGACTTGTTCTTATACTTGGTTGTTTCTCTTCATGCTCTTAGTTCACCTTGGTCCGTGAAGAGGACCGAGTGTAGCGACCATTATACTATGTAAGCAAGAAGTTGACGTGAACAGAGCATAACCATCCAAAGATCGAGAACCTGGGCTACAGTTTGTTGATTGCAATGCGTCACTACTTCCAGGATTACCCCATCAAAGTATACACAGACCAGCCGCTACGAAAGGTCCATCAATGGCATAAGGCATCTAGAAGGTTGCGCAATTAGAATTTCACGTTAAGTTAGTTCGACTTACTTTCCTTCCTCGAAAATCAGAAAATGGAAAGCATTGGCAGACTTCATAGCCGAGTTTACAACTCCAGGATGATACATCAGAGGGCAGTTCCAATCTTCCTGATAATAAGTCCAGGCTAGATACCTGGAAGCTATACACCAATGGGGCCTATGATCTACGCTCTGGAATCAAAGTTGTGTTGTTAACTCCTGAGGGACGATCGATTTATTACACCCTAAGCTTGTACTATATTGCTACTAACAACGATTCTGATTATGAAGCCATGATTGTCGGGTTGAAGCTCACAAAGGATTTGAGGGTGGATATTTTCTACAATTCTGAACTTATTGTATTTCAAGTTCGGAAGGAATACCAAACATAGGGGGCACGACTTTCCGCCTATCTCAAGCAGGTGGAAAAATTATTGGATGGATTCGAGTATCATAGCATCTCACACATTCCAAGAAAAAAAAAATCAAAAGGTTGACAGACTGCCTAACCTAGCTAGTTCCGACACCCAAGATGAAGCCGAGACGGTGCCAACCGAGACAATGGATACTCCAAGCATCGACCAAATGGAAATTGACCAAGCTTTGGAGACTGAGCCTTAGAAAGAATCGTGAATGACCCTCATCAAGAACTTTCTTCAGAAGGAACCCTATCAGAATGAAAAAATGAAAAGCGAGATATAGTGCACAAAGCCTGAAGGTACATCATTCGGGGAGATACACTCTACAGAAGAGGGTTCTCGGTTCCTATGCTCCGGTGTGTGGCCAATGAAGATGCTAATCGATTGTATCGGGAAGCACATGAAGCTGAATGTGGTGCCCACGTCGGAGTGCAGACCTTGGCAAATTGGTGTTGCGATATGGCTATTCCTGGCCTGATGTTAGTTGAGATGCATCCCATTATTCCGAACGTTGCGACAAGTGCCAAAGATTTTCCCAGATTCAGAGAGATTCGCCAACTCAACTCACCCAGTTGGTTAGTACTTACTATTCACTATATGGGGGTGGACATTATTGGAAGCCTTCCAATTTCGAAGGGTGGGGCAAAGTATGTGATCATGACTATGGATTACTTTATGAGGTGGGCCATAGCAGAACCATTGGCTACAATCACGACAAAGCGGGTTATTAACTTTATCATTAGAAATATCTAATGCGATTTGGACTTCACAAAACAATCATAACTGATAATGGGACCCAGTTTGATAGCTCAGAATTTAGAGATTTCTGTCATTGATATCGCACTGAAGAGAAGTACACTGCAGTTGCACACCCACAGTCGAATGGACAAATCAAAGACGTAAACAAAATCATTAAGTCCATCCTAAAGAAAAGGTTGGAGCAGGACAAAGGCAAATGGGTCGATGAAATACCATTAGCCCTTTGGGCATATCGAACAACCCAAAAGCCTGCGACTGGCCACACTCCATTCGTCTAGTCATACGGCTCTAAAGCAGTCATCCCAATAGAACTCGAAGTCCCCTCTCATTAGGCGATGTATTGCGACCCGTTGACCAAAAAAGCACTTCCCTTAGAATCTTTAGACATAATTGATGAAAAAAGAGAAAAACTAATTTGCATGCTAACGAGGACAAAAGACGAGTCGCATGCTACTACAATAAAAGGCTTCAATTCAAAACTTTTGACTTTGGCAATGTGTTTTGATACGACCAACCTATGCCAAAGATTGAATGAAGGGATGGCTGACTCCCTAACAACATCTACTTGGGTTGACTAAATTCGAGTCTGACTTTGATACTCGATAAGGCAATCAAGGTTTTATGAGTAAAAGTGGTGAAATGACACGTAATATCACACCTTTAACCTTTTCCCACACTTCGACGGGATGAGTATAAACATTGGGGATGTGATATGACCATCCCGATGGTGACCTTTGGCCCTGACGTGGGAGCAAGGGAATGATGCCTAGTCAAGAATGACCAAACCGCTAGCCCGACTAACTCCATTCTGCAGAGCTTGAAATGGAATACAAACTAAGGACGAGTGTGATAGGTGTACCAAAACTAACGACCACTTGATCCTAGACTCTAACCCATACTAACTATGAGAGAGTATAAAGGGCGAATAAAAACGTCCAAAAAGCCTCTATCACCTTCGACTAAGGGTAAGGGCATGAACGCTTAAGGATCACGCATCTCAATTGATTCATCTAGGTCCCCACCAATGCCCGGGCATGGGTATACCCCCCCATAAATTAACTTCGAACGCGACTCGGAGATGCGACTCGTGATTCAAAGTTAATTAGGGGCATACACACACTATATCTCTAAATATTTACATATTACTTGACTTAGAGGTATTTAAATTGCGAGTACATTGAATATAAACTAATATTTAAGCTTGTAGAAAAATAAAAATGTTAATATCAAAGAGTACAGTGTTTCACATATGAAGGTGCATGTTTATACAAATTTACAGAAAAAATGCGAGGGTCGCACTCGCAACATATCCAAAACGATTGAAAAGTAATATAACAAACAAATTAATTAAGCCTGAGATGGCCAATCATTAGTCTTCTTCTTTATCTCCTCCTCCCTTTGCCCGACAAACTTTGAAATCTCCTCAACGTACATCCTCTTCCTCATGTTGAAATTTCTGCTAAAGGAGTCAACTTAGGTATGTCGTACTTTCTCTCTCCCCCAGTGGTTGAGGCAGAAGAGCGAGTTTACTTGGATGGTGGATCTGCATCAGAAGGAGAAATGTCTTGAAGAGGTTTGACCATAAAAGGCCCAAAGCTGGATTCAAATTTGAGGAGAAGAATCTTACCCTCGTTCCTAATCTTTATCTCTGCGAGTGTAAGGGGTCCAGTCTCCCTAGATATATCACCTTTTCTTCTTCCGTATGATCGCCTCTACCATCCAAACCCTTCAAGGCATCTATGATTTTTCATCTTTGCTTGGATCTCCAGTATGGGCACTTATTTATCTTCGATTGTTTTTCCATAAAGTCGAAAGTGACCTTACGAGCAGGTGTACCTGAAGCAGGAATAACAATGATCGGTCCCAGTGGAATAGTAGGCCTCCCGACTAGAGGAGAAACTATTGGATAATTAGATACGATCGCTTTCTAGAACCGAGGAGAGAAAAGAGATATACCTTCGATCGATGCATCCTTAGAAGTGGAAGAAGTTCCAGCTTTTTGGATTTGAGTAAGAGCAGCTTAAATGTCAAAAGAAGCTGATCTGGATGATACTCCTCAACAGTACTAGTGGATTGGGCTAGAGGCGATGTAATGGCTATTTGATTCATATGAGGATTCGTGGCAAGATCAGACTCACTAGCAGGTTGTACGGGGGATATATCCCCCTTGCTAGCACTAGGTTCTCCTTCCATCACTGATTTTCCTTTAAGCTTGTACTGCTCGACATCCTACTCCTCTTTCAGCAATCTCCTCCCCTTAACTAAAACCTATGGTTTTTCGCCCCTCAGGAATCGGGCCATCAATGCCTCCTCATCCATGGAGCTCACAGCAACAACTCTCCTTTCTTCATCCATAAAAATTGTCTAGGTGTCTGTTAGAGTTTGTGGAGAGTCTCCAACCCAAGATATATTTCGGTGGTGGAGAACTCGAGCATAGAACAGGATCATGTTACAGCCGAACTCCTGATGCGTTTCTTCTATTTTCTCAACATGATCTGCCTTAAGACTTTGAATTACTACTTCATTTGGAGCTGGGAATTAGAAATATTTACCAGGACTGCATTAGCATTTTCTTCTGCCTCTTTCTTGGCTAGTTCTGCAATAGCAAATCGGGCCTTAAGATCTTGAATCTCTAGCTCTAATTCCCTTTGACGAACTATAACTCCCTTTCGGGTTTCCTCAAACTTTCGTTTTCAATATTAAGGGATTCTTTTTTATGACCCACCAATTTTACGTTATCTTGAGCAGCCTTGCTAAGGAGAAACCAATGATCAAGTTATTTTTAAATTGAATATGGAAGTTGTCAAGCTCGTCGTTGGTCTCTTTCTATTGCTCTTTGAGTTAGCCAGCTCAATCTCGCGCTTAGTTAACTCTTTTTTGGTGAGCACTCATATCAAAATTTCACTCCAACTTCATTCTATCAATCTCAACTTCCATAGTCCTGATAACTTCAAACAGTCGTCTTGAATATATTATATTAATTTATAGCAAAGTCAATGTCTGACCAAACACAATTGCCAAAGTTATCTAGAAAAGGCGCCAAGTTAGAAAAAATTTCACGTGAGCGAAATGATGTTGGGGGAATGCTTTCTCAAGATCTTTGATCCTTTCAGCGGGGGGTCTTCTCTTATGCAATTAAAGTAGATAGTTGAGGGCCTTTATCAAGACGTTTGGCAAAAGTAAGAGGATCTTATACCCGAGAAGCAATGGAATATGAATTTTGAGGCGGGTCAGCTGGAAGTCTGGGATATGAGACCTTAGTTAGGGACTGCTCACTGGCTGTATGGCCATCATCCCAAGAAGTCTTCTCGTGAGAGTGAGAGGCAGAGATATGTTTCTCTGTCTCTTTCTCCTTATCCTTCTCTCGGGAATGCTCTTACTCCTTCCTATCCCTTCTCTTCTTATTTTTTCTTTTTTTATCCCAGTCCTAATTTTTGCACCTCTCATGATTACGCTACTTTCCCTCTCTCTCATGATCACATTTCTCATCGCGGTCCCATTTCTCTTAGGAATAAGTCAGGGAGGTAGGACCACCTTTATGAAAGCACCAGCCGAATTTGTCATAACATTGACCCCATCTATTCATAATATCTGCAATTCAAGAGAAGAACAAAATTAGCGCTTTGTATACACAAACAAGGATGGTGTTGGGACATGTAGTGCTAGTGTGTATCCTAGTGATTCCCACTAATGATGGACAAGAGCCCGGTGTTTAGCTTGTAGTCATCATTTCCTCGACATTTACTAGAGTAGTCTAATCCCTAGACTTTGGAAAAAGGAGTCGGATCCCAGATTTTGGAAAGAGAGGAAGGTTTCTGGGATGTCCAAGTATTGCAAACCTCGAAAGGTATAATCCACTTCCTCTATTCGAACCCACTGGGCGGAAGCGTGTTCCTTTTCTATAGAGGAATCCTTTGGTTGAGGATCCTACAACTCTTTTTTTTTCTTGGGATATGCATCTTTCTCTGCTCCCACGGGACCGTATCTGGATCGGAGGAGGTTAGCACCCTTGATGATTCTTTTCCTCTTCTTTGCAGTCTTCTTCCCTTTAGCCGGAGATTTGGCCACGACAAATACAGACCCTTTGATTGAGGGTTGACTTGTTTGTCCCCTAACTGGGGGGACATTGGTGACTGCAGCTGAGGATCCCACAGCTAGGGTACATTAGTCATTGGATTTGAAGACTCCCCGACTGGGGGTGCAATTACTAGCAGTGTAGCAGCTGGAGGACTTGACCCCCATAAGATCCTAGTATTTAATTGACCTCAAGGAGGTGATGACAATAAAGGAGCACATCTATAAGGAGTTTTTTGAGACTTCGATCCTTCTTTGGTACATCCAGAAGAATATCCAGAAGCTCCTGGTATTCTGCACCAATAGGCATAGCTGAATTGCTACCTAAAAGATATGACAAATGTCCAAAACTTTTTCACACATAATCAGTATGACGGTAAATTAAGGATTGACACTTACTACACTTAAGCCATCTATTGGCAAACCCGGGCTGTTTGGGAGTGTAAAATCAATAACTCTGACATCTCTTAGCTTACTCTATAAGTCCTCAATGATTTTCTTTCCATGAGCTTCTTCGAAGAAGAGAAATGAAGGAGTCGGATCTTCTCTGTGCTTGAAATTGAAAAATAAAACCATATCCTCGAAGGTTAGATCCTGATGGAGACATTTCATGTATAAGATATAAAGAGACATCAAATTAGTATAAGCGATGGGATAGAGCTGCATTGGCGCTATCCTCATACATTTAAGGAATCCAATGATAAAAGGATGGAAGGGATGAATGATCTCGACGGTACACATCTACCGAGTTATTACCATAAAACCATCTAGTGGGTTGTGGGGACATTCTTTCTCTATAGGAATCTGGATCTCTCTCCAAGGAATTCCATGTGTGAGACTTAATCTTCTTAGTTTCCTTATCTATAGTACAAGGACAGGAATCTGCAGGCTTAATCGGGACTATTGCATCTGGGAGAGCATTTAGGGGCTACTCTCTACCCTTTCTACATCCTCTTCTCTAGAGAACGATGCATTTGCCTCTTATTTATGGGTTTGTACCATAAATTTGGGGTTGGGATATGTTTTTGTTGACAAATCTTGTTCTATGTCTAGATTAGGAGGAAGCACTTTTCCTCTTCCCGCTTCGGGCATTCTTACATTATATCTTCCGATCATGATTGAGTGCGCTATTCATGAAAGACCATTGGTTAAATAATTATGCCCCCAGTGTGTGTGGTAAGTGCAAGTGCATGAAGTAAAAGTGCATAGAAACAACTACAAAATTGGAAACATTAAAGGCAACAATATGCTTTAAGTTTGTAAAAGTTCAATTTATATGCTGCTTCAAGTTTATAATTCATGTGTTAGTATGATTATGCTCAAGCCTAACAGTCCAGTAGTGTAAGGAATGTTGTTCATTATTGTTGTTATGAATAAGGACATTCGATTAAGCAGGATGACTTTGATAGTTGGTTTCAAGTTCTGTGTCAACCGACCCCGGCTCGATATCCCCTAAGGTAGAAATCCCTGGGTTTGAATAGTCCTACTATGATCTACCCCAACGCATGCAACAAATCCTCAAGTCTCGGCTCGAATGAGTTCGAGTCGATATGGTTCGAGTTGATGTATATCAAGTCGACCAAAAGCTCGTTTCCCAACTGTCGCCTTTTCTTAACACCATCTATTCGGTTTGACTTATTCTAGCTCCACTCACCATTCCATCAATCCAAGAGCAATGTTCTAACCCTATGATTTTTGGATCAGCCGCTATGCATGATTGTTCCAAGTGCCTACCCAGTTCCACTCTAGTTCTCATCTTTTGGCCAATCCAACCAACGCCACATTGACTTGCTTTCTGCATCTTCCAATTTCTTCCTTGCAGTCTTGAGAGTCCATTCCTCTTCATACCGAGTTGTGGGGAGACATATGGAGAAGTCGGTTGGCCTTCTTCTTCCCTAAGATAAACTCCACAATGGATGCGACTGTGCAAAATCATTGTCATGACCCCATTGCTGCTCCTTTGTGTGCAATGCCCATGATCGCCTACTCAGGTCTCTGCCTCCTTCTATGGTACGGTCCCCGACAATGGTTCCTACAGTAAAATGAATCGAATGGGAATTAGAACAAAAGAGAAAGGGAGAAAATTGATTTCTTGAATCGACTCATATGAAATTACAGTTTAAAACGTAAGGCGATCGATCGAGGCCTACCTAGATTTTGATTTGGAAGAAGATTGATTAATTCAGGTGGTTTATAATTCTCGGAAATGTGTTCGACTCGAATGGCAGTAAACAATAAAAGCAAAAAAAATGAGGGTGGACCAGATTTATATAGTAAAACAAAGTGAACCATCGTGTTCTCTTGAAGTGACAATATACGGAAGTGACGGATGTGTACATCGATCTGAAATAAACACCGGCCCAAGGAGTGGATTGACCTGAATTAGGTCGACTTATATATATATAATTCTACAGGTCAATGTCGACCTGGGAATCCCTAAATTTAAATGTCTCACACGATTCTGACGATCACGATTCAACAGCATATCGTGTTGACATGTATGATATTTTCTGGTCTGACTTGACCATACGCTCGACTAGCACAAAGCAGCAGCATCGTTTGACAATGATCTGTATATGTGACATCACATTCGATAGCCAATGATTCGACATGACGATTGACAAAATTTCTCTGCAAATAGGATGATCCGAGTACAATGACATTTAAAACAAACATAACAGTCTAATATCACTATGCACATATTGGATAGCTTCTAAGGATTTGCTGCTCAACAGGTTTCAAAGAACATCACGTTTACAACACGACGTACTTTGGAGGCACAGTGCTGACCAGCCTTTTGGTAACCCGTCAAAATTGTATACCTTTATATAGGCTAAACTCGGAGACACATCATCAAGAGCCTTCGGGTCGACCAAGAGTCACATCAACTCGAACCTCCTTGGAATGCAAAGGTCATATACCTTTGAAAGCTGGGTTTAAAGTATCTTCGAATCGACTAGAATGAAGTCGACCCCACCTGGAAACACTGTACAAGAGCAAAGACGATAAGATCAATCAACATTCGGGTCGATTAGGGCATATATCGACCCAGTAATGGATAGATGCAAACGTAGAGGCTTTATCTTGACACCATACCTAAGTTGGACGGAATCCCGGGTCGAATAGGTCAAGTTGAACCTGTTTGTGCACAAAAATATCTCTGTTTGGACCTATTCAAGCTCTGATATGACAGCTTCTGCTACTCCTGGAGTACAAGACATGAGGCCGTCTGTCCAAATCTAGTCGAGTTGGGCCTTTTTACACGAAAAGAAAGCTTCTTTAACCATTCCTATAGTTGTGGGATGGAGGCCACGTGTCCTAGTCGACCTGAATGTCGAACCACTATAAGTTTGTGTGTGATCGCATTGATCCTCATCATTTACATTCTTCATTTATTCCTCTATATTCTCTTTTTTTAGGGTGTTGTTCCACTTTTTGGTGTCAGCGGAAGGAGTAGTCATTCTATATGTATTAAGCCCCATTATGACTTGTACCTTAGTCATCCACTCATGCATGAAAACCATGCAAAAGAAACACCATGCTTACTTAGCTTTCCATCCACATAAATGCAAGATCAACTCATTAAGCAACCTTCAAATCCTAAGCACACAAAAGTACAAAGGGTAGTTAGGTCTTTTGTCAGTTTGCTACAACTATAAATAACCCCACCATTTCTACCATTTCAATTTACATTTTCTAAACACCTTCTTCATTAAACACTCTCTCCACCATTAAAACAAGTCCTCCGCTTCCATCATATAAAAAACCCATGGTTAATATCTACACCACCACCCTCCTCCTCCAACTCTTGTCCTCCACCCCCCTTCCCCCCTAAATACCGCACGGCCTAACCTATCCACCTTAACCCGAGTCACCCTATCAACCACTGTTCGCTAACCGCACCACCCAAGCCACGAACACCTTCCCTGTCTCAGCCTACACCACCTCCATGCACTCTATACCCCATGCCTACACCTACCCTCCTCTTAGCTCATGGTCTACACCCCTACATCCTCCCATATCCAAGGCTGAATCCTTCTCGTATTTAAAAAATATCAAAGAAACCAAGAAGAAAAGAAAATAAAAGGAAAGGAGCAAGTTCGAATTGTCGAATCGTTTTGTAGATAATGCCAAAATCCATAGAGAAAGTAGGAGTGGAAAAAGAAGATGAGAATAAATATCATAGCTTTATAAATTCATATTGATTGATTGTGTTATTTGAATGGTTGTTCAAAATGTTGGATGATTAGTTATGATAATATATTGAAAATCGTCAAGTTATGAAATGGATGAATAGTGATTTAAATCACTATATAATATATTTGGATGAATGGATGAATATTAGATATTATATTGGATGTTAATCAAGTCAAAATAGCATAATAACTATCTTGATAATATGGTATATATATCGACTGAAAAATAAGAACTCTCTTTGAAAAAGATAGTTAGAACATTAGAAAATTGATTTTGTAATTTGGATATCAAAATACATAGATTCGAAATTAAATAAATATGGAGTTCAATGGTGAAAACAGATTTAAAACCGAAGTTTAAAAAGATAGTTAACCAAAGTTCAAATATTGAAATAAATAGTAAAATCAATTAAAAATCCATTTAGAAAAAATGAGTTTATGGTAGATATATAAACGAAGGTTTAAACTAGTTTTAAAACCACTGTTATTCTCATATTATATCTAATTTGACTTTAGAAAAGATTGAGACTCAAAAAGTTAACATATGAAAAATAATAATATATTATTATAATATGGAGATATTAGAAATCTATTTGAAATATATTTGAAAGTGAATTTATTGGTTTTAAAGTAATTTAGTATGACATTATAAATAATTATAATAAAGTCAGAAATTTTATTTCAAATGTTGAAAGTCAAGTTAGAACTAGGCACATCGCATAGCTATAGTTTCGCTTTTATCACCGAAAAGTTCAAATTGATGTACATAATGGATTTTAGCTAGAATTTCTTTGAAACAAGGAATGTCGAGACTATTATAACCATAGTTCTAAATGGAGAAAGAAAATCAAGATGTCATTGTGTAGATATTGAGTTATGTCAAATAAATTTTCTATAAAAATCGCGCTTGTGCACCTAAGTGACCTTAAAGGAAAATTTTAATAAATGGATATTTTAAATATATAAAATTATGAAATAAATTTCTAAATCATTTAAAATGATTTAAAAGAGACTTTAAATTAAGAATATGAATTTTCAATTATTAAAATATGTTTTATTAGAGTAAGTCATATTTACACTTTTTGCAGCACTTTTAAAATGCTTTGAATGCTATAATTTTTGAAATAAGACTTTAAACTTAATGATTCTTTCTTTAATCAACTGTGAATGGTTTAATACTCATCTAAGTACTATAAAAATTATTTAGAACAATTTTCACTTATTTCGAAGTTGGATCTATTAAATTGTTAATTGAGTATGCGGAAATGACTAGTACATCGGGTACCATTTTTTAGAGTCAATATATAGATTGAGGAATAGAACTGATTGAAGGGAAAGCACGACTGCTCTATAAATTTAACAGACAAAATAAGGCTTTAGAATCAATCAAAAAACCTAACCACCATATGGTGGTAGAATGATAATGTTTAGGCTTGGGTTTGGAAAACTACTTTCCTTCTCTCCCTGGTTATCTGAGCTAGCCCAGCGGAGGGAATAAAAAAATTTTATTTTTTGGATTTAAATAAATATATAATTGAAGAATTTGGATTTCGTAGATATGATTTGTTGTACTGGATATCAAAGTCCGTAAAGGGAACTCGTCATATTCACGGAATTTAAAAGGTGTTTTCACTATTATTCCACCCATGCACTTCTTGAATACAGAGATTGATATTTAGTAGAAATTAAGGAATCTATATGATTTGTATCTCTTAAACAAGATATTCTGAAGGATGAATTTACCTAGATTTATGCTAAGTCAAAAAAATAATATTTTGTAACTATATAAAGCATGGGATTGGTTTAATTGAAGTATATTTTTATAAACGGATTATATTCATAATTTTGGAGAGGGTTACCCTTTTTATTTAAACAAATGTAAGTAGTTAATTTGGTACGGTAATATTATTCATGATTTTGGACAATGAATATAAAATAAAATGTTGCTTAAAAGCAAGCTGCTTGTAAATGAGATTAGTTGAACTGGATTAATTGAATCAGATCCACTGAATGAAATTATGGAATTGAAATGAGGATTATCAAATCCTCTTATATATCTTTTTGGTTATGAGTTTCAATAATTGGATTTTGAAGAAACCGGAATCGGATTTGGGTGATTTCTATTCGAAAACCACTTCGAACAAATTTACTTACAAAGTTACCATATTGCAGGTTTAATGAGAAGAATTAGAATGATTATAGTAGGGAATTACCTATTGGTTGGGATTAAAATTTCGATAGAATTCAAGTCGCAGTAACTCTTTATTATTAATTATCCCATGAAAAGTCGTTTCGTTCTAATCCTAAAGGAATGTGCCTTCGGTTTCGTTCAGTCCCAAAACGAACATGTATAGACGATTGTCTAACGATTGCATTTCTAGATCTCATGCTTTGACTTTTAAGAATTGTATATCATGTGGCAGAGAAGACACCTTCTTTTAGCTTAACACTATTCTCTGAGATGTATAAGCTTAAGTGGTTGTATACTTTAGGACAAAGTCGGGCAATAGTCAAATTGAATATGGCAATGTGAACAGTTAACAAAAATGAAAATGATATAGAAAAGGTAAATTGTTACATCTATTAATCCTTACAAACCAGAAATGGCCAAAATAGGATTGATGTAGCAAGGCTAACCATGTTGCATTTGGTAAAAGGCCATATATAAGACACTATCATTTATTATTGAATTTTTCTCATGGTGATTTATCTAAGCTTGATCCTGGTGTTTTTAATACTCTGGTCAAATCCGAGTTGTTTTCAGAACTGGTTGAAGTTGGTTGTAGTTTTCCATAAAGGAGCTGGAGATCTTCATCAGACGTATTTTATTTTGCACTATACATGTATGTTGTATTGATTTTTTTTTGTTTTATCAGCAATTGTAAGGGCATGTGTCATAATTGTCCAAGCTGAATCTAGGTTAGATTCTAATATTTATACTTCAAAGTTTTCCGCTATAAAATATATAGTGGAAAATAGGGAGAAGGACAAACTTAACAATAAATTTGGTGAAAAATTTAAAATTTAGTGAGAAGGACAAATGATAGTGTAAATCGGAAAAGTTTAGTGGACCCCCTGAATTTCACCTTTAGTGTAAATGTGTCATTCTCTCTAATTTTAAAACTTCTCATACTTTTCACCAAGATTTTTCTGAAGTTTGTCCTTTAAAAGAAAATCCTCGTATGTATATATATATGAGATAGGATCAAGAGCACCCCAAATAGTGTAGCATCCCTTTAGCCCCTTGATTTCCACCACACATTTCCGTTTCTCTCTCCTTCCACTAACTCTCTCTCCGCCTACTAACTTTTTTTAATATAAATATGTGGCTATTAATGGGGTGCTCCTAAATAGGTGTGCCATGGAACCCTCCTCTCTCTCTCTATATATATTATTCCACCCGTTGTGAGATTCTGTTTTGTTCTATTTTCTTGTACTACCGCCGATAATCCGTCTTATCATACGCTTAGAGTTGGCAAGGGTTTTGAGTTGCCAATTCAGATAGTACGGGCTTTCAAGTCATCACACGTGGTGTCATAGCTTTGGTTAGTGTATACAAAGCCTATTACCAGAGCTGAAGGTTGAGTAAGAATTTTGGCTGTGATGAGGAATACTCAATAGAGACAGGGTCAGCAGCACCGTAGGTTGAGGTAGTGTGTGTATATATATACATGAGCATGTATTTGTTTGGTAAATGAAATAATTTTACTATGGGATTATATTCTATGAATAGGGAATATCTTGTGATTAGGATTTCACAATTTGACTATCAGATACCCTATAGATAAAATCAATAAGAATTAGTGGATAGTCCGACAAGTAGAAATGTAATTATTTGCTCCTAGACATTTGAAAAGATAGTAGAAACAACCAAGTAAATATTTGGATAAGAAAATATTAACATTTGAAGATAAGAACGAATACCTTATGAATTAGGATTTCAGAATCTGACTACAAGGTATTTGAGTATAATAAACTTTTTTCTGGAAGGATCCAACCCACCCACCTTTGCCTCATATTGCTATGAATTTGAAGTTTTAAGCCAAAGAAGGTTTTCGAAATTGGAATCGTGTAAGGATATGATAAATTTGTTAGGTAGATGTGATAAGCTTGAGTTCGACATGACAGGTTACGTTCAAGGAACGTTCTGAAAGATCATCAGTAATGCACTAAGGAAAGAAAACCTTGTTATTTAGTCAACAAAGGAGATGTCAACAAAAGAAAGGAAACATAAGTTAAAGAAGGCTATATGGTTTTGTTTTTAAGTGCAAAGGTAATGGATATAGAGCATGGAATTGCAAAGTAAATCACTCGAAGCTTAAGAAGGATTCCACAAGGAATTTCGTTACCAACATATAGTAGGTCATATTACCAAACACTTTCCCATGCTGGAGAAAGGAGAACATCCCATGCCTTTTACTTCCCTTACTAGACCACCTACATCGCTTAAAAGTGAAAAGGGATCCTAGAGAAATAAATTATGTTTAATTAAGTGTAGTAAGAAAAAATTTTGGGTTTATAATCTTAAATGGTATCCCTTAACTATAATATTTTGTAATGTTGTCATAAGACACTTGGGATTATGAATCAATGTTTATGAATATTAAAATCCTTTGTTTTGAAAAACTTTTATTTTCATAAGAATGGTTTCTTTTAAAATTGAGAATAAATTTAGACATAATGAAAAGGAATTAATCACAAGCATTTAAACCTGAATAAATCTAAAAAGATAATTCGAAAAAAAGAGAAAGAATTAATTCGAGAGAGGCATTCGCTAGATTCGTGGATACAGAGAAGCTACGTACACTCGAGTCGATTGACGAGGAGAAGAAACCAGAAGAAGGGGAGCCTTTGTGAGTTGGACAATGTACTAAGAATTAGCGGACAGAGATTTCAGATGATGTGGTAGTTACCAAAAAGGGAGAGACAGGGATTGGGGATGATTTTTCTTTACGCTTCCATACTTTTCCAAGATACCCACTTTGATCATCTCCAAGAGCAGCTATGTTATTTGAGGATGAGGAGATAGCAGTAGATGAGCGATCCGAGACCGAGGATGAAGCTAGAGATTTAGATGGATTGACGGTTGACCCTCTCAGCGAGGATGAGATGATAGAGTATGAGCCTGTAGTTTTCGCACCCATAACGCCAGCATTGGTTGAGCTAGTTGTGATTAAGTTTGGAGAAGAGTACTCCAAAGACTATGGTGCTTGGATGGACGACATCTTGAGTGACGATGAAGGAGTTATATGGGAGATGGCAGTACCCATTACTCCGAGTTCTTAGGGTTCATTAATTGAGTTTGTCGACAGACTGAGTTTGTTGACACTATTTACATAGTGTCAACGTGACTTTCTTCCCTGATTTGTGGAAATCAGGGGGGTCCATAAGGGTCCACCTGATTGCCACCAATCAGGTGGGAGATTCATGGTGTAACACCCTACATCCATTAGTGTCACTCACAAAGGGAATGCACTAAGTTCTGTGGAGCATTTTGGGTAAAAGATGCAGATAAATTACAAGACAAACAGAAATTAAACAGCCGAAAATAAAACTTTGCTTTATTGATAAGATAATTTGTACAATGATTTCTCTACAATATCAGAGTATCATATGTCTTACAAAATAAGGAAGCATAAAACAACATTTATATTCCCCAATTTTAGCAAGAGCCAGCCATAGCATCTGAAAAGAGAATCCAAGCAAACTTAGAAAATCTTCAAGCTGGGAAAGAGTGACAGTCCAACTTAACCCGAGCTATACTATTCCCTCCTTTACTACCTGGGGGGGGGGGGACGGAAGAAAAGAAGACGAAAGAAAAACAGAGTCAGACATAAAGCCTGAGTAAGTTCAGTAACTTCTAGCATATGAACATGGAACAACAAAACGACATGAATTAACTGAATACAAGATAACACCATGATGATAGGGTTGGCAAGATTAGACAAGATTAACACAAGATATGCTAAGATAAGATTAACTGGATATGCTCTAATACTTTCGCCGCTTCGCTATTTCCTTGTTATACTGGTTTCTATATCTCTGCACCGCCTAATTAGTGTCCCAACTAGTAACAATAACGTGATCCCAATCCCTGTGGTTTCCATTGCCTTCAGGCATACATTTATTATTTGTTACCTGGATCTAATCTAGGGTTTTCTATCAAGTGCTTTCTAGTTTCAACTAGAGTTTACGCTATCTGCTGAACGCTTCTTGGATTCAGGGTTTATGCCCCCTAGTCCAATCGATGCCCCCAAGTCTAGGACACACTACCTAGAGTGGTATATGTTCCTATACTTCCCCACGCATGTATCGCAAACCGTTATCGCTTGTCTAGATACACATGTCCTGTAATGTGCAGTCCGAGTCCTGTGGCAGGGCAAATCAAGGAATACAGGACTCGGTCGAGAGCTTTCAGATATCTGTCGATGCAGATGCTAAGGTCTGTTTTTATTCCAGTGGTTATGGTCCCACTTGACCCCTCCCTCAACTAATGAAAGGCACACCTTGAAAAATGAGAACTATACGCATGCCCCCGGTGCCCTACTATCCTATGGCCATCCTCACCCATAACTAGATAGCAAGTATATGGTCCTTTGGAGTTCTCCGCCTTTCCGCTTCACGTATCTCGATTGACTCAAGATGGATGGTAGACGATGAGTTGCTATCACAGGGCTACTGTTTTCTCGCCGAATCACGCCGGTCCATCCTAGTCTTTAGGTTGCCATATATTGCAACCAAGGCATACCCGTGGTTCTTCTATGCAGACCTTAACCTCTGTGAGCCCAGGAGGATCATCTGCAGCCTCACAGAGGGATACCGAGAGTACCCTCATGTCCCCTCGAAGCCTCGGGCTTCGTAACCCAATTCGTTGGAGCCTTCTTTTTACTCAGACGGACATTCGCTCCTTCCCGTGTTATACTAAGAATTACTACTTAGTTCTACTAACTAAGATTTACCACTTAGTTTCCAGAATCGTTGTTTTCTTAACTAAGGTTTACTACTTAGTTCCCTTTCCCGTCAATTTGGATTGGTTAAGTGTCATTACTCAATTCAAGCCAACTTAACCCTCTCCATTTATCCTGTCAAACTGGTTAAGTGTTATCAGTAATTCATGTTGACTTAACCCCACCACAAACCAAGTTATATTGGTTAAGTATTTATTATTACTTAACCCTACCCATTCACCCTGTATTGGTTCAGTGTTCCTTTTTAACTTAACCTTGCCCGTCTGTTTTAACCAACATGTTATTAATGGTTAAGTATTATCCCTTCATGTTTTAGACTTAACCCTATTCCTTTATCACAATCTGATGGTTAAGTGTTCAAGTTTACTTAACCCTACGGTCTATCCCAGCTAACATGTCAAATTGGCTAAGTGTATTTACTTAACGCCAACTTCTAGTCTAGTTAACATGTTAATTTGGCTAAGTGTATTAACTTTACCTAACCCTACCTTCTAGTCTAGTTAACATGTTAATTTGGCTAAGTGTTTTCTTAGTTACTTAACCCCTACAAATCTGGTCTTGTTACCATAAGTTTGGTTAAGTGTCCCTATGGACTTAGCCCTCCCATTCTAGCTTGACTGTGTTAAGTTGGTTAAGTGTTCCTATGGACTTAACCCTCCCATTCTAGCTTAACTGTGTTAAGTATCTGTATGAACCTAACCCCGCCCATCGGTTTGGTTATCTTGTTGAATTGGTTAAGTGTCTTAGTTAACTTAACCCTACCATTCTTATTCTAGCTTTAATTAAATAGATTAAAGCCGCGACCACTCACATTAGACAGATATTGTTGCGAATATTGGATGTGCCGGTTGGTTCCGGGCAGGTTTACATCGCAACTCAGTCTAACCTCGGGTTAGGCATATTCGTGTTTTCTACGTTCAAAGGGTTTCGATTAATTTTCAAATCAGGTTTTGAAAGCAACCATCCTGTCCGTTGGATCAGTTAGGGATAGCCAGGGAGAGCAGGAAACTTGTATTTTCCAAACCCTAGCCTAGACACTATCCTCTCTGTCACCCTAGAACTTTTTGGTGTGTTATTAAAAGAGATGTCGTTAAGAAACCTTTAATTTGTCTAAATTTGTATTTTTCTCATTTAGGACAAATTCTATAAGTAAATTATTCCTAATTTACTTATCTCCTAATTACTCTTTTAATGTAAATTGTCAACCTTTATTCTTATGGCCCATTTTCCCCTCTATATCATATTTATGCTTTTTTGGTATGTAAACTATACCAAATCAAGCGTCACTAACCATGATTTTGCTAGACATGACAATTACTCCTAATTACGGCCCATTTCAAATTTATGCCAATATACCTATTATGCCAAATTAGCTAATCCAATTCTGATTTAACATTCTAATTACAGTTCATGTCAAACTAGACTTATTATTCTAGTTCACAATTCATGTAAATGCTAGATTTACAAGTCACTACTAGATTCAAATTACACATCCTATAACTCATGTAAAATTTATCCAATTTGCACATTTATGAACATGCCGTAATACATGTTCCCAGTTTATGCCAATTTCCAAGTTAAAACCACGTTTTTAGTAAATTTCATATTTTCCCAAATCGTATTCCCACCGTTCGTATAATCGTGATTCAATCTAGATTATAGATAAATCTAGATTCGTAGAAAATAGGGAATGAACCAAAGATGCTATGCAAAAGATAGACATAATAACTGGAATAAAAAGGGTTGAATAACGACGTAGGTTCAAGAACATGGGTAGACCTAACTTAATAGGTAAATTCCCAAGGTCTAAAACCAAAGAAAACCAAGAATAGACAGAATAGAGATGCAGGTTCAAGAACATGGGTAGACCTAACTTAATAGGTAAATTCCCATGGTCTAAAACCAAAAAAAACCAAGAATAGACAGAATAGAAAATCAGGTTTAGACCCAATTTCGCAGTCACAAAACTTAAGTAGCACTTTCCTAGTCATGAATCACAGTTGTTCTTGTTATGTCATAGGCAATAGTTTATGTTTCCTAATCAAAGGCATAGACTTGTGTTCATAGTCAAGGAAATAATTCTCATAGTCACAGTCATAGGCAATGTTCATAGGTCATAGGCAATGTTCATAATCATAGGCAATGTTCATAGTCATAGGCAATGTTCATAGTCATAGGCAATGTTCATAGGCAATGCCTAATTGGTCATCAAATCACAACAGTTCTTAATTAGGTCCAAAGATATAAGCACAGATTCGAATAGAGAGAGATTTGGCATATTCTTTTATTCCTTTAATTTCATGTCACGAATAGAGAAAGCGTTCATATCTAAAAATAACTGACTTACAGAGATTAGATTAGAATAGAAAAATGGCGATGCTAAGATTCGTGTGACGTTGCTCAAAATCGTTTGAGTTAGCCTTTGATTCTCATTCGGAAGCCTTAATCTTGATTTGAACCTCCTCTTGACAACTTGAGCAGCACTTCCTCATCTTGATTTATTTTAAATATTATTTATTTATATATTTTCTCAGAGGCAGCATAAGGATAGAAAACAATTGTGAATAGAGAAGGAGGCTAAGGCTGTTTATATAGTGTAGAAGTCAACGAATCTGGTCAGAAGGGCGTCCGGATACAGAGAAACGAATCAGGTTCAGAAAGCTGGAAAAAGCGGGGGGGGGGGGGGGAGGGGGGTTGACCCCTAGGTCGACTACCCAATCGACCTGGGTGACCCAGGTCGACTACCCAGTCGACCTGGGTGCTTTGGGCGGGAAAATTCCCGACAGCCCAATCTGGGTCCGATTTTTGAATTTTGAACTCGTTTTCTGACCTGTTTTGAAATTTGAACTTCGCTGAATCTTCCGGAGGCCATATCTTCTTCATTCGGACTCCAATTTACGCAAACTCGGACTAGTTTCCATGCAGAATTCCGAGACGAACGCAATGGCGCAGCCCGTTTCCCTTGATTTTGATTTTAACTTTTAATTCTGCCTTGATTTGTGAATCTTAGTGTTGTAGAATTACGGGGTGTTAAACATGGTGACCTCACTTAAATTGAGGTCACCAAACTCGTATTGGTTTGTCGATAGTGATGATGAGTATGTTCCAGTAGACTATCCAGAGGACGAGATTTTGGAGCCACTTGTATGGATACCGTATGACTCCACTTCTGCTTACAAATCCTAAGAACACAAAACTACACAAAAGCACAAAGGGTAGTTAGGTGTTTTTTCCAATTTCCTATAACTATAAATAACCCAACCCTCTCTACCATTTCAACTTACATTACCTAAGCATCTTCTGCTTCATTAAACACTCTCTACCATTAAAATAAGTCCTCCACTTCCACCACACACAAAAAACGATGGCCAATAGCTATATCACCACTGTCCTCCTCCAACTCTTGGCCTCCACCCCCTCTACTCCCTTGCTCCCTAAATAACTCATGGCCTACCCGCCTCGACCCGAGCCACCGTCCCCACCGCTCTCTACCAACACCAGTTACAATACTACCCGAGCCACACACCCTCCCCCTCTCGGCGTACATCACCTACACACATCCATGTACCCCACGCCTAACCCATACCATCGTCCTAGCTCGGCCTACAACTTTGCACCCTCCTACACCCAAGGCTGAAACCTCATATAAAAATGTCAACAAAGAAAAGTAAGAAGAAAAAGAAGGAAATGAACAAGTTCGAGTCGTCGAATTGTTTCGAAGAGAACATCAAAATTGATAAAAAAGGAGTGGGGAATGAAGGCTATAATAAATCTTATAGCTTTATAAATTCATATTAAAAAATATATCACCTTTATGATTTGCAAGTGATTTTGAGTTGATTGATTGCCTATATAATTTATTATGTTAGGCTAATTATATTGACACTCCGATTGTTGCTTTTCCCACCCCATTGAAAGCTTAAAAAATAAAATGATTAATTTACTCTTGTATATTATTCAAGTTATCTAATTAAAAATTACAATGATATCAATCTATTTTGAAAAGACAAATGGTTTTGAAGAAGAACGATGTTTTTTTTAAAAGAAAACAGTGTTTATTTCAAATTTGTACTTCTCATTTTTTTTGCTTCAAACGTTGTTTGATTTTTGGATTTTTAGTATAACATGTCATTTGACTATTTTTAAATTGAGTCAAGATATAACTTTTTTGGTAGATTGCAAAAAATATGAAAATAAATAAATATAGACTACAATTTACCATTGTTAATGTAAAGGTACTTGTTTGTGAAAAATAAAATAAAGGGCAATCTCAGTAACTTTTGGGGTGTAAAAAATAAAAAGTGGGGTGTATTGTTTTTTATTTGAACAATGGGATGAGAAAGGCAAAAGGTGGGGTGAAAATAGATTTAGCATAAGTGAAAAGGCAAAACTTAGCTTTAGCATATCATATAGAAGTACGCATACAAGTCATCCCTAATTATATTTATTTTAGTTAACTACTACTTTATAAGCTTTACATTAAAAATCTTTAATTTGCAGTTTCATAAAATTTCTTGAGTCAAATTTCATAATGGGACACCATTTGATCAAGATCATCAACAATTGATCGAGATGTGTGACTTATGGTTTTAAAAATCAAACCATCGTAGTTACCCTACAAAAGTAAATAGGGCTGTCAACGGATGCTTTCAAATACGGATAGTGCCATATCCGTATCTGTATCCGAAATTATTTTCGGATATCCATATCCATTAAATTTTTGGATATCGGATATCCGTATCAGCTTAATTTTCGGATACGGATGGATATCAGATATTTATCTGCTCCGCTAGTAATTAATAAATTTAAGAGTAAAAATAAAAAAGTTTGGATCAACATAAAATAATTTTTATACTAATGTTTATAAAAAAACCAAGAAAAAAAGAAATATGATAATGAAACATTGTTTTATACTAATATCCATAAGCATATCCAAAAGTATTCCAAAATTAAACACTAAAACTATCATTTTTGTTAGTAAAAATGGAAAAAGAATTATATCACAGTAACATCCAGTAGTTACAAAATAATTATTAACTCTATTTTTCTGTTTTGAGTTATGTATATTACATCAGTTAGTCAGAAAGATATTTTTTGGATACGGATACCACTATAATCATATCCGTATACAAAAAGCTTTTCAGATATCGGATATCCATATCCGCTTTCCGGACAACGGATATTTTTCTTACTTTTGGATATGGATATAGGATTTTTTGGGTATTCATTGACAGTCCTAATAGTAAATAGATTGTCAGTGGTGTCACAAATGTTGCATCTCTGTTACAGTTACTATTACCTAAGAGTTCTCCATCTCTCAACATTTAATGCTAGCTAAGAATTTTCCATTAGCTCTGTTACATTTATTCCTCTATCATGTTTATTGCTAGGTAAGAATTGAATGCAGTCAACAATTGTTTAAACAAATAGGAAATCCAAAGAGATTTTTTTTTCACCAGACAAAAATGGTTGCAAAAATATAAAATAGTCATGCTAAAACAGAGAACACTGCGAAAATTATTGGAAAATTCTATTTGAACACACAAAAAAGCTGAGTGGCCCCATTTTTATAAAATATATCAATGACAATACTGCTTCTTTTTAGTTTTTTTTTATTGGTTGACTTCATAGTGGCTCTACGTGGCGTCATAAGAAACCACGCAGGACCAATACTAGGTTCCTAACCATACCCCATAGAGCCCTAACGAGGTACGGCCAGAAACCATGTAGTGGCCTTGCGTGGTTTCCTACAATACCACGTAGAGCCACTACAAGGAAGAGTATTATTTGTTTTTTTATTAAATGGAGGGCTACTTAGTAAAGTGATGGATTAACTTGTTTTTGTGGAATTTTATGGGGCTACTCAGCAATTAGCTAGGTTCAAGTGCCTAAATTATTCCTAATCTCTCATTCGTTGTAACACAGTCTTCTTAACCGCACTTCTTCCTTCATCGCTTCCCCTCGCCTTTTCACTCTCACCTCTCGCTACTTTGTATCATGCTCTCCCTCTGATGAGAAAGAAGAAACCAAAGCCCCAAATTAAACTGAATATTGAATTGGCAACAAAATCTGGGAAATCTTCTTTTCCTTCTCCACGCCCTCGCATCATCTTGTCTACAAAGGTTTCGAATATGGATGTGGCTCTAAAGACTTCAAGTCCCCCACTTTGTAACTACCTAGCTTTGATAACATGGACAAACAACTGGATCAAGGAGAAGATATACACTAAAAATCAAAGTGGAGCAGCTCTCAGGCCAAGTTCGTTAGAGGCAGATCAGGCATCATCAGAAAAGTTACTAGAAGGTGCCATGGAATTGTCATAGTCATTGGATGACGAAGGAAATACTTGAGGAAGGAGTAGAAAGCATGTATCAGTGTGCAAGCTTTTCCACGTGCACACTGGTGCAAAATGTTTTTAATTGTTTTTGGGCTGAATCAAAGGCTGTATAGTGTTGTAATGTTGAGTGAGTTAATGGGTCTTCCAAACTAGTTTGTATTGTGTTAATTGATCTCAATTTTGGCCTGTTAAAGTTGGGAGAATGCATGTACAAATATGCAAGTGTATTGCTTGAAAGTTAGTGAAAAAAGTGATCAAGGTTCTAAAGCAATTTTCTCATTTTTTATCCAGTTTTATGCCATTCATTAGCTTTATCTTTCTGCTCAGATTTATTACAATTTACCTTCTTGTACCTTTAATTTCCTTTGCCTAGTTATTACCTTTATTATTTCATCTTTATTCTTATATTCATGTTAGCTGTAGTTTAGACAATGGTGGCATTTGACTTGATTAATTGATGAAATGTTGCTAATTGGTCCTGATCACTATTCGAATTGATTCTTGATATTAATATTGCTACATTGTTCAAATAGCATGTTCATTTTGCATGCGTTTGCAAAAATAGTAAAGTTCTTCATCAAATTTCAAAAAATTGATATACGCTACTAGTTTCTTGAATTCTTGAATCCTGTGTATATTTCCTTACTGAATACTGTAACCATCCTCATATTAACGTCCTTAATCATTTACCATCCATTTTCCAAGAATCAGAAAGCCCGCTCTTTACTTCTTATTAGGGTTCCCCCTAACATTTTGACAAATAGCAATCTTAACCCCTCATTTCTCATAATTTCTTGCCAACTCCAACTAAATCCAAGTCATTCTTGAAATTACTACCTATTTCTAACTTTTCTTAACACATCCACTTTCCGTCCGCAAACTCTGTAGCTTTAGCTTTCATCAAGTGTTCGATCTTATTCACTTTCTTCCCAAATCACCAAAAACTCCATGGCTCATGAGAAAAACCCAGTGGATCATGCCAAATTGGTATCAGAGTGACATTTGGAGATCGGTTCAACTGATGGCATCCATTACGACGGTAATGCATACAACAACCTCCAAGATGCAAACCCTGACAATGAATTGTGGTAGAGTCAAGATGAGATCAATCGGAATCTGGAGCAAGGTATGGAGATGGTAGGCAAGAAATTGGAGGATATATATGTTGATCAGAAATTTGTAGGGATTGCTTAGAGGTTAGATCGAATTTCCACTATGATTGAAATCCTAACTCAAGCAAGAACCCCTCCCACTCAAATCAAAGCACCACCTCCTCCACCAATACAAAATGCACCCTCATTACCTCCTCCACCAATACAAAATGCACCACCATTACCTCCTCCACCAATGCAGAATGCACCTCCATTACCACCTCCCTCGATTCCACCATATGTACTACCTCCAAGGAATGCTTTACCCCCACCACCACGGAGAAATGCACTACCAGAACCCAGGAATTTGAATCCACCTCCTCTTATCCAAGAACCCTTCCATCAACACCCCTTCCCATATCCTTATCAGTACCCGAATTACCCTCTTATCCCTTACCCATACTACACCATAAAACTAAATTTCCCTACCTTTACTGGAGAAGAAGATATTGCAAACTGGCTAAGGCAGGTGGAACAATATTTCAGGCTTCACTGAACTAATGAAGCAATGTAGGTAGAGATCTGTGCTTTGGCTTTAAGGGGAGAGGCTTTGCAATGGTACTATTGGTATATTGGTACAGTAGAACATGCAGCTGCTTGGCCTGTGTTTAAAGAAGAAGTGTTGGTTCGATTTAATCTAGAGGAGATGGAAAGGCCCTATGAAATCTTATCAAATCTTAAACAAATTACCACAGTGAGGGCATACTTGAGCAAGTTTGAATAGTTAAAGGGTGTTCTTGAAACCCTGCCATCAAAATTCTTGTTGGACCGACTTATTTGGGGACTTAAGGAAGAAATTAGATATGATGTTATGACTTCACGGCCACGTGATTTTAAGTGGCTGTATCCATAGCCAAGATATTTGAAACCAAATATCTACTCTCCAAGAAAGATGCCAAGAACTCCTCACATTATAACCCCAATATCAAAAACACTAACCCTCCCTAAACAAACAAACCCAATACTCCCAAAATTTCACCTCAAGAACCCAAAGAAAATTCCATAGAAAGTCAAGAAAAAAGAAGGGGATTGACCCCAAGTCAGCTGATTGAGATGAGAAAGCAAGGATTATGCTATGGCTGCAGAGAAAGATGGACATGTGATCATAAATGTAAAAGTCACCAAGTGTATGTGTTGGAAGGAATTATGCCTCTGTATGAGGAAGAAACAGATGATGGTGTGCAGGAAATAGTGGTGACAAACCCAACCCCCTAAGAAACTTTATCCATTACCCTTCAAGCATTGTGTGGTGTGCCTACTTTATCCACTATCAAGGTTAAAGGTCATATTCAAGGCAAATAGGTACAAATACTGATTGAATCTGGCTCCACTCATAGTTTTATTAATGAGGGGTTAGCCAGGAAGTTGGGGTTGAGGATAGATAAAACTAAAGTATTTTAGGTCACAGTGGACAATAGGGCAAAATTGAAGAATTCTGGCATTTGCAAAGAAGTGCTTCTAAAGTGCCAAGGGTGTACTATGCTAGTGGATTTTCTGTTGTTCCCCTTAGAAGGATGTCAAGTAGTGTTGGGTGCGCAATGGATGAAAATTTTGGGAGAGGTAACACTTAATCTTGATAAATTATAGGTTAAGTTTCAATATGATGGAAAATAATATATTTGGCAAGGGAATGGGCAGGTTAATTTGAAAGTTATTAACAAAAAAAGGTTTTGCAAAGAAAGCAGTGATGGTCAATTAACCATGATGGTTTGTCTACAAACCATTTCTGTTGGTAATCAAACCAAGATTGATACTCCAATCATCCCACTTGAAATCACTGAAACCCTAAAAACCTTTCCCTCCATTACTGATCCCAATACATCCCTACCACCAACAAGACTTCTTGACCATAAAATACCCTTATTACCCCCACTCTAAACCTGTATGCCTGAAACCCTATCGACACTCATATCATATCAAAAATGAATTAGAGAAACTTGTAAAGGAGATGCTAGAAGCTGATATTATAAGACCTAATAAGATCCCTTATTTTTCCCCTACGGTGATGGTGAGAAAGAGAAAAGGTACACAGCGCATGGTTATTGATTATAGAGGCCTTAATTCCCAAACCATCAAAGATAAATTCCCAATTCCCTCGATAGAAGATTTATTTGATGAATTGTATGGTTCAAAGTATTTTTCTAAGTTGGATATGAGGTATGGGTACCATCAGATACGCATAAATGAAGATGACATCTACAAGACAACTTTGAAGACCCATGAAGGACATTATGAATTCAGAGTAATGCCCTTTGGACTAGTTAATGCACCCTCGACCTTCCAATCCCTTATGAATGAAGTGTTCAGGCCATACTTGAAAGAAAATTTGTGTTGGCGTTCGTTGATGATATTTTAGTGTATAGCAAGAACTGTAATGATCATCTATAGAGCCTCAAATTTACCTTCCAAATATTAGACCAAAACTCCTTGAAAATCAAACTTTCCCAATGCCACTTTGCCAAACCATCCATCTAGTATTTGGGGCATATCATTTCAGATGAAGGGATAGCTGCAGATCCTAGTAATATTGAGGCAGTACAGAGCTGGCCTACTCCTAAGAACTTGAAGGCCTTGAGAGGATTTTTAGGGATTACTGGGTATTACAGGAGATTTATTAAGGGATATGGAATTATTGCTAAGCCACTAACTAATTTGTTGAAGAAAGACACATCGAAAAGGTCTGAAGTAGCTACACAGTCATTCAATCAATTGAAGCAATGCTTGACAACTGCCTGTAACAACCCGTAATTTTAAAACATGACATAAGTGATAATTAAAGAATAATTGATTTGTAAAAGAAGAATAAGTGAAACGGGTTACACCATCGCGTTCGTCTCGGAATTCTGCTTGAGATAGAGTCTGAATTTGCGTGAAACGGATAACGTATGAAGGAGTTATGGACGATAGAAGTTGGGTAGAAAAATCAGAAAACAGGCCAGGATAACTGGCGCACTTGGGAAGTGCGCCAGAAAAAAATTGCACAGGTGCACTTGGGAAGTGCGTCCATGCTGAGCCAGACTGCAGAATTCTGGAGAGTTCCATGATGACATGTTTTCCAGGGATTGGCTAGATGACGTGTTTTCCTGGTCTGGATGGTTTATATGGTTCCTAATCTAATCTAAAGGTCATGATTCACCTAATACATCTATAAATAAACACCTAAACCTAACCCTAATCTCATTGTTATCATCCATGGTGCCTCCATGCTGTCTAATCTAAATTAGAACAAGCCTTTCTTCTCCATCAAGTCAAATTAGAAGATCAAATTCTACAAAAATGGTTTAGATAATCAAATTCAGAATTCAGATCTGTCCTCTCTCAATTCTCTAAACCTAACGCTGTGAGTATCTAGATTACTTTTAGGTTTAGATAAATAAAAGTATGCTTTGATAGGCAATGAATAGGATATGTTGTAAAGTATGATTCTGTGTTGATATGAAACTTTATCCTATGTCATGACAAGATCTAATTTCCTAGATCTAATATAATTTTGGTGATTTGAGTATGATGTTTATATGGATCTTGACTTGTAACCATGTTATGATGGAAGCACACCAATTAATTTAGATAATTGTAGCATTACTTGGATCTAGACTTTTATGATAATCACCTTTCACTTGTCATATTGTGATACGTTGATATATTTCGTAAACTTGACATGTGAATCTACCTTTTGATCTAAAAATGTTGCCATGACTATACTAGAGCTAGGTAATTGGACACCTAATGTTAGATCTATATCTCATTATGCTTTCTTAAACATCATGGTAATTGCCACAAGTTATTAATTATGCCTACTTAGTTATGATGTTAATCACATGTCCATTCACTTTGTTACTATGCCAGTTTATGATCATGTTTATGTCACGACATGTTGAAACTATCACCCTCTTCATATTCCCTTTTAATTATTAAGGCTAGGCTACTTTATAGCCTATATGCCACCAAAATATGTACAAGTACGATATAGAGAAAATGGGGAAAAAGGGAATTAAAATTGGTATGATTTATGTAATGTTTAACGGGAAATGGGACATGTAAATTAAATAGGGAAAACATAGAAACAGTTACCTATAATGACATAGGTAGATTTGAATTAATTTGGAATGTTTAGTAATTTACAATTAGGAATCATAAATTGTACTTATGACACGAGTTTAGGTTACATTAGTGGCGGAAGTCTGCCCGGACCCGACCGGCATATCCAGTAGCCACTAATGTTGAACCTAATGTGGGAGGTCTAAGTACGCAAATACGAATCGGGCTAAGACACGAGGTTAGGCCCAACTGTGGAATAAGACGGACACGACTGGCATATCCAGCATCCACACGTTGTAGGCTTAATGTGGGAGGTCTAGCCCATTATAACCATAATTGGACATGGTAAAGAAATGAACTACTTAAATAATATGACTATGGACTTAAGTTAGGGTTAAGTAAAAATTGGATGGGTAGCGGGGGTTAAATAAGTTAAAGGGATGGGTAATATATAAAAATATATATAGGCCTACATACTTAACCCAATAAGGTTACGTAATTAAAGATACCTAGTGGTATACATAACCAGTAGATAGTGTAAGAGGGTTATGTAATTAAAGACACCTAAGTGGTATACATAACCGGTAGATGATGTAAGAAAGTTATGTAATTAAAGACACCCTTTAGGGTAAGCATAACTAGTATAGAGCTATGTAATTAAAGACACCTAAGGGTATACATAGTCAGTAGAAAAAAATAGTCGGGATACAAGACAAGGGGGAGAGCTTGTATCATATTGGGAGGGACCCATTTCAGTCAGTAACGCGAAGTGGTATCAAGTAATGACCTCCGTACTAGGCGGAGAAGGGGCACGCTTACTGATTGATTGTAAGAGATCCAAATGAGGCGGATGGTGTGGGCGGCGCAAACCGACCAGGGACATGTGCGTGCATGGGTCGGGCAGAGGGGGCTAAGATGATTGTGACACTAGTAGATATAGTTGTGCACACCATGGTTTGCCACTTTAGGAAGTGATACCTCCTCCTGTGGTGCCAGCACAGGATATCTACAAGGTAGGGAGCCGATTGATTTGGGTAGTGGTTAGGGTATACTTGGACGTATGACCTAAGCCTACCATCTTATAGCGGAAGGGATCATTTCATTTCAGTTATACTAGTAATAATGCATAGTTATCACTAGTAAGGCACATATACCTTAACTTGCTTACCTTGTCAAACCTACCATTTATGTAGTGATTTCTCTCGTATCCACTTGATATGCCTATCATGTTGCTTTTAATTATCTACTGGCTAAAAGTAACTAGACTCGCCAGACTTTATGTCTGACCCTGTTGTTTCTCCTTCTTTCTTCCGTTTCCCACCCAGGTTCTCAGGGAGGAAATAATCAGACTTAATCAGGAACCAGATATCATCTTGCTAGGAGCTACTTCTAAAGTATGGCTCAAGTTCTTGACTCTTCTATTGCTTAACTCTTTTTATTGGGGAAATGATGCTTTTTATTTACTTATGTAGTCTGATGGTGCAAGACAAAAGCATTTTTATTATAATGGTTTTTATGACTTATGAAATTGTGAACCACGGAGTTAGGACTTATGTTTGAAATAAATGTTTAAATTTTATGCTACTGCCTTATTTATCTCTGTCCTGTAATTATTCTATGTCTATTTACCTATAGTGCTTCACGAAACTTAATTCATTCCCTTAGTGAGTGACATTAATGGACATGTGGTGTTTCACTTGATATCAGAGATGAAGGTTACCAGATTGGATAAAAGTTCTTGAAAATTAT
Source organism: Allium sativum (assembly GCA_030737875.1). NCBI lineage: Eukaryota > Viridiplantae > Streptophyta > Magnoliopsida > Asparagales > Amaryllidaceae > Allium > Allium sativum. The sequence goes on from CM060918.1 coordinate 500,303,022, forward strand.
TTTCAAAAAGGTTTAAATAGAAAGCATTTTCATAAGGAAAAGTCTATTTTGAAAAACATTCCCCAAAAAAGCCATACGTAGTATCCTTCGGTCCTTTATATAAATTTCTTCCTTTTCCCTTTTTCAGCATGTCTGGGGAACAAAACATCCCTAATATCCTAGAGGACGTCACTATACCCGGATGGTTCCGTAGGTACTTAGAGGCCACGACGCCGGCCGAAGGCCAAAGAGAGGTTCCTCCCCTACCTGCACCAGTCATTCCTCCTTCCCCTCCAAAAGCAGATAACTTTGCCAGGATCTGCAAGAACTTCCGTGCTATAGGAGGGAAGCCATTCCATGGGAATGAGACATTCGTAGAAGCTCGGAACTGGCTCAAGCAGACCGAGGACTTATTCGTAATCATTGAAGTGGAGGACCGAAGAAAAATCCAATTAGTTGCTTGGCTGTTAAAGGACGAAGCCTCATTTTGGTGGGAAGTCAACCAAGCTGGACGCCCGGTAGAGACTTAGGAAGACTTTAAGACAGAGGTTCGGAATAAAATTTCTTTCCTAAGTGGAGCAAAGCATACAGATAGAGAGGTTCTTAGCTCTCAAAAAGGAAATTTGACGGTGAAGGAATATGTTAACAAGTTCAACCAGCTGGCAAGGATCAGTTTAATGTTGGTGGATACGCCGCACAAAAAGGCTTTGCAGTTTGCTAAAGGGATGAATGAGCCTCTACATGGGCTAGCAATGTCCCATATGCCAATGGGGGCACAATTGAAAAGCTTGTTGATATGGCCCTAATGCATGAGGAGGACAAGGGAGAAAAGAAGGAAGTGAAAGCTTAGGGGACATCGTAGAATAAGAAGGTATAGCCCAAGAAGGGACAACAATAGGAACAACAACAGTAAGAACATAAGAAAAGGGGAAAATATGTTAAAGGCAAGGATAAGAGAAAATGTCGCAATTGTGGAAAGGAGGGCCACCTGATCAAAGATTGCAATAGAAGGAAGGCCAGTTTCTTTAGTTACGGAGAGGTCGGACACTTCTCTAAGGAGTGCCCAAAGAAACAGGGATCGCAGGGACAAGGGCAAAGAGTAGGGACTTATGGAGTGAAGGTGAATGCTCTCGCGATCGGTGCTCCTGGAAGAGGTAGAAAAATTTCCATAGAACGTTTAGTTTCTCTTTCAAACTTTCCAGTTAGAACACTTTTTGATTCTGGTGCTTCACAGTCGTTTATATCTAGTTATGTGGTTGAATCTCTACATTTAATTACTAGTATGGTAGTAAATCCCATAGTTATTTCAAATCCCATTAGTGGTTTGGCTCATTTATCAATGATTAACTATCTGTGTTAGGCGTTCGAATTTGAATGCGACGTGTATGTGCTCGGGTTTATGGGCTACGTGTTGATCCTAGGAACGGATTGACTTACCACATATGGGGCCATTCTGGATTGTGAGAAGAGGCTGTTAGACTTCTGACTCGTTATGGAAAGACACTCAATGCTTCTTATGACCCTCAAGGGTATGTTATGTTTAGCTTCATAGAGTCTCTAGATGCATCCATAAATGATTTGCAAACTATTCCAGTGGTTCGAGATTATCCCGATGTTTTTGATGAGGTACGGGTTTTACCTCCAAGATGTGGGATCGAATTAGGCATATATCTATGGACAATGCAAAGCCAGTTGCATTACCAGTGCGCCACATGGCTCTAAGAGAAAGGAGGGACCTGAGTAAGCAAGTAGGGGAGCTACTTGAAAAAGGGTTTATCAGACGTAGCATATCTGAGTGGGGTGCTCCAATAGTATTATCAACTAAAGCGGATGGTTCGCTTCGCTTGTGTGTTGACTATAGAGAGTTAAATAAGCTCACCAAGAAAAATAGGCGCCCACTTCTGAGGATTGATGATTTATTTGACCAGCTTGTAAGTATCTCGGTATTTTCTCAGTTGGACTTGGTTACGGGGTTCCATCGGCTGAGGATGGCTGAGGACAACATAGACAAGACTGCTTTCAGAACCCTAGATGGTTTCTTTGAATGGCTAGTTATGCCTTTTGGGTTGACAAATGCACCCGGCTATTTTGTTGACTTGATGAGTAGGGTGTTTCGGGAGTTCCTAAACAAACCCATCATAGTCTTTGTTGATGATATTTTGGTCTTCTCCAAGCGTGAAGAAGAGCATGCCCAACATTTGGGAGAAGTTATGAAAACTCTCCGTGACTATCAACTAAAAGCGAAGTTCTCCAAATGCCATTTCTGGAGAAAAGAGGTAAGATTCATGGGGCATGTACTCTCCAAAGAAGGGATAACTGTAGATCCCGCGAAGGTGGTTGCACTGCAAGATTGGCAGATTCCTAAAAATGCAACTGAGGTAAGAAGCTTTCTTGGGTTGGCAGGTTATTACAGGAAGTTCATTAAGGACGTTGCAAAGATATCAGCCCCTCTCACCAGGCTGACAAAGAAGAATTTGACATTTTCATGGGACATAGACTATGACGTTGCTTTCCAACGACTAAAAAGGGCTCTGACAATAGCCCTAGTCTTGACCTTGCCCGACGGGAGTAAAATGTTTACTGTTTACACTGATGCGTGCGGTACAGGGCTTGGTGCGATTCTGATGCAAGAAGGAAAAGTAATATGTTATGGGGGTAGACAGTTGAGAGTTCATGAGAAGAACTACCCCACGCATGATCTAGATCTAGTGGCTATAGTATTCACGTTAAAGACGTGGCGTCATTACTTACTTGGAGAGAAGTTCAAGTTATACACCGATCATAAATCTCTCAAGTATCTACTCTCCCAGAGGGATCTAAACCTAAGGCAACAACGATGGATGGAGTTCTTAGCCTCATATGATTTTGAGATTGCTTATACCCCCGGCAAGGGTAATGTGATGGCAGATGCACTAAGTAGGCAGAGGGTATCCCTAAGTCCTCTATTTGTGGAAAGAAAGAACTAGGTGTTCATATCAGTTTTTGATTTTAGACCCTCCATTCGAAGTTTTGCCTGATTTATTTGCATCCTTTGAGATAAGACCGACTCTTGTGGAGAAGATAGAAGTTTCGCAACAAGGTGACCCACACATTCTAGACATCATGGATAATCTCAGAAGAGGGGTTACTTCTAGTCACCTCAATAGGTATGCCATAGATGAAAAGGGGGGGTTGCGACAAGATGGAAGGCTTTGTGTTCCTCAAACTGGAAGCTTAATAAAGGCAGTCCTAGAAGAAGCCCACCATTCTAAGATGACCATACATCCAGGCGATGACAAGATATACAGAGACATGAAGAGGGTTTTCTTTTGGGCTGGGATGAAGTGGTACGTGGTCGAATATGTTTCTCAGTGTGTGGTTTTCTGGCAAGTCAAAGCCGAGCAAAAGAAGCCCGGTGGATTACTTCATCCGTTGGAGGTACCACAGTGGAAATGGGAGAGCGTCTCCATGGACTTCATAGATGGTTTGCCTAGATCGAAGAAAGGTAATACCAGTATTTGGGTGATAGTGGACAGAATCACCAAGAGTGTTCACTTTATTCCAGTTAAAAGTAAAAGGGCGGCACCATGGTTGGCAGCAATTTATGTTCGTGAGATAGTTCATCTCCACGGAGTTCCTTCTAGCATCTTGAGTGATTGTGACCCCATCTTTACCAGTAAATTTTGGAGGAGCTTGTAAGAAGCATTGGGTACACAGTTGTGTTTGAGCACCACTTATCATCCTCAAACTGATGGACAGACGGAGAGGGTAAACAGAATTCTAGAAGATATTTCAAGGCTGTGTATCCTCGACTTCGAAGAGACTTGGGAAGAACATCTTCCTTTAGTAGAGTTTGCCTATAATAACAGCTATCAGGCTAGTATCGGTATGGCACCCTTCGAAGCATTGTACGGACGACCCTATAGATTGACAACTTGTTGGTGGGAATCTACAGAAAGATTATTGCTTGGACCAGATATGGTTAGGGAAACGTCCGAAAAGATTAACCTTATTTGACTAAGGATGAAGACAACTAAGATAGGCAGAAGTCCTATGCAGATAAGAGAAGACTGGCATTGAATTCAAAGTAAAAGACCAAGTTTTTATTAAAGTATCATCTTTGAGGAATGTGGTTCGCTTTGGATCAGTAAGGAAGTTGGCGCCAAGGGTTGTGGGCCATTTCCCATAACCGAGAAGATTGGCCAAATGGCCTACAGAGTAAAGCTCCTAGAAAATTTATCCGGTGTTCATGATGTTTTCCATGTCTCTCATCTACGGAAGTGCCTACATGACACCGTGGAAGTTGTTGAGCCGAGCATGTTGGAAGAAGTCGAAGTGGAACGGGAGGCGACAGTCAGACGGGTCCCCGCCCGTATTCTTGGGTCAGAGATTAAGAAGCTGCGCAATAAGGAAATCAAGTTGCTAAAGGTTAAATGGGGAGATTACCCAGAAGATGCAACCTGGGAACCTGAAAATAAGATTTGTGCTTCGTACCCTTTTCTTTTCTAGGGTATGTTCTTAACTCCTTTTTCCTAAATCTTATCAGTACTTGTTTCTGTCAATAAAGTATGTCTTATCCATGGTATTTTCGACCTTTAGATAGGAATCCTATGGATGTAAACTTGTGTTTGAAACATGTTATGTTTGATGGATGCAAGTGGATGCAAGTGTTTGCTAGTGGTTGCTTGTGGACGCATACACACACACATTAGGCACTAAGATCGGCTCAATCATGCTCATATTGCATATAAACGTGTGTGCACTTTTCTTTTATGGATAAAAATTGATGAACTGGCATATGGATGTCGTATTTGGATGAACGGTTATGTACTCAATGATATGTATCATTAGGATTCTTCTGCATACATAGTGGACGCATGGCACTATCATGTTTTGCATTAAGGAGGTCGATTGAATCAGTAGACCGCCTGATTTTGCATTAGGATAAAGATATATACACACACTTTGCATATGTTCATGAAATCATTAGAAATCTTTTAAGGAAAATGGACGCCCGTGATTGATGGATGAGTAGATGGATGATGGATGGTAGGACATACATTCCTTTCAGCTTCGAGATTTCGGGGACGAAATCCTTTAAGTAGGGGGGAATGTAACAACCCATAATTTTAAAACATGACATAAGCGATAATTAAAGAATAATTAATTTTTAAAAGAATAATTAAGTGAAACGGGTTATGCCATTGCGTTCATCTCAAAATTCTGCTTGAGATAGAGCCCGAGTTTGCATAAAACGGATAATGTATGAAGGAGTTATGGATGATAGAAGTTAGGAAGAAAAATCAGAAAACAGGCCAGGATAACTGGCGCACTTGTGAAGTGCGTTAGAACAAAATTGCGCTGGCGCACTTGGGAAGTGCGCCCAGGCAGGGCCAGATCTGTAGAATTCTGGAGAGTTCCATGATGATGTGTCTTTCAGGAATTGGCTGGATGACATGTTTTTCTAGTCTGGATGGTTCAGATGATTCCTAATCTAATCTAAAGGTCCTAATTCACCAAATACATCTATAAATAAACACCTAAACCTAACCCTAATCTCAGTGTTATCATCGATGGTGCCCCCATTCGGCTCTAATCTAAATTAAAACAAGCCTTTCTTCTCCATCAAGTTAAATTAGAAGATCAAACTCCACAACAACGGTTTAGCTAATCAAATTCAGAATTCAGAATTCAGATTTATCGTCTTTCAATTCTCTAAACCTAACACTGTGAGATTATAGATTACTTTTAGGTTTAGATAAATAAAAGTATGCTTTGATAGGCAATGAATTGGATATGTTGTAAAGTATGATTATGTGTTGATATTAAACTTTATCCTATGTCATGACAATATCTAATGTCCTGGATCTAATATAATTGTAGTGATTCAATTATGATGTTTATATGGATCCTGACTTGTAACCATGTTATGATGGAATTACATCTATTAATTTAGATAATTGTGACATTACATGGATCTAGACTTTATGCTAATCATCTTTCACTTGTCATATTGTGATACATTGCTATATGTTGTAAACATAACATGTGAAAATACCTTTTGATCTAAACATGTTGCCATGACTATGCTCTATCTAGGTAATTGCACACCTAATGTTAGATCTAGATCTCATTATGCTTGTTTAAACATCATAGTAATTGCCACAAGTTATTAACTATGCCTACTTAGTTATGATGTTAATCACATGTCCATTCACTTTGTAACTATGCCAGTTTATGATCGTGTTTATGTCACGACATGTTGAAACTATCACCCTTGTCATATTCCCTTTTAATTATTATAGCTAGGCTACTTTATAGCCTAGATGCCACCAAAATACGTACGAATACGTTAGAGAGAAAACATGGAAAAAGGGAACTAAAATTGGCATGATTTATGTAATGTTTAATAGGAAATGGGACATGTAAATTAGAAGGGGAAAACGTAGAAATAGTTACCTATAATGACATAGGTAGATCTGAATTAATTTGGAGTGTTTAGTAATTTACAATTATGAATCATAAATTGTACTTATGACACGAGGTTAGGTTAGATTTCTTTTTTTTCCACATGTGGTGGCATATATGACTCCTTCCACGTTGGAATGTGATGATTGCTCATCTGATGGTGACATTTCTTTGTTTTTTTACTTTTGTTTGTGTTATCCTTTTTTTCTTTTGTGTTAGCTGAATTGTGCATGTAGAGTTTATCTATTTCTTAAGGAAAGTTTATTTGAATTCAAAAAATAGATACAAACTGAGAGACAAAAAACCTCCACCCTCAGGTTGTCCTATTATTCCCATTTCTCACATAAAGACAAGCCAACAGCTTGAAATTTGTATCTAATTTTGTATCTATATGGACGTTCTCTTCTTTCTATTTATAAAAGTGATACGGCCACTATAATTCGGCTTGCTTCACGAAAACAAAATGGCGGTGTGGGAAAAAAATCAGGGAATAGAATAAAATTAGACTTCCCATGTAAAAATTTGGAATTTAACAATTAAAAGTGCTATTATTGATGAAGTCAAAATATATGTAAACTGACTTAAGATCCACGAGATTTGTTACATATAACTAGCCATTAATATTAGAATCTAAGCCTTCAGTTTCCAAACTTTTGAGTTAAGAATCATTAGCACTTATTGTTTTGTTAAATTTATAATATAACTCATTACTAACAGGTTTAACTAAGAAAATAATATGCTCATGGTGCTCATAAGAATTTATTTTGAATTATACATGTAGAAAGTATACTACACAAAAAATATGAACACTTCCTTCCATGAATAGACAAAGATAAGACATAAGAGAAAGAACCATGGTTCTTAAACTTAATGTTTTCTACTGTGAATCCCTAAACACATGTTTCGAACTATAAAAGATGAGCACAATAATATGAATATACATTAAATGTTCTTGAGGTTACCAATGAAATTTAAGCAGCAAGCAACATAAAATTAATTAGTTCAAAAAGTCTTAAATTAACTGCCGCTGACTCTTCACTTTCATTTAGCTTCACTTTTGATTAAAATAATTACTGGAATTCAACCCGAATTTTACCATGTTACATAAAGCATTTCATAAAATATAATCATACATTTATTTCTGAACGCAAGAGACATGACCTCAAAACTACTAAATGTTTATATTATAATAATTTTTTTAATAAGAATGCTCATTAGTGCATAACTGTATTTACCGATGACCTGCTATATACTCCCTCCAGTCCAAAATTTAGGACGTTTTGTGAAGTTTTTTGTTTTTCAGAATATAAGATGTTTTTACCTATAATAAATTGTACCCACTTTATTGACTTGCCAAGAAGTACTTCTATTGGCTCATGTGAGTAGGTGGCTGCTTTGGAAACCCAACAACCACTTTTTGTTCTTGGAAATAGAGAACGCAACTTAACTTTGCATGAAAAAAGGAGCCAATCCACCAAAAAGAAGCATTTTGTTGTAATATATATATAAATATTGTGAATATGCTTTTATTAGTTCTCCGTTTAGTCCCACATAACGAGAAAAAGTTAAACATCAGCTCCAAAGCCTATATATATAGGAGCTAATGTAATAGAAATAAAAATATATCTGAATGAAAAGAAATGTTCTCTCTCCCTTATTTCTTTTATTTTGTGTTCATTTTATAACTTGTTATCAGCACGAGATTCTATTATAGTTATTTGTTGAAATCTTCTAGATATGCATCTATGAATTTGTCATGTAAGTAATTTTTATTTGAGAATATCAATTCGTGGATTTCTATATTTGTTCTACAATTATTTTCTTTTTGAGAATATTTGTTCAATGAATCTATATACTTTTTGTAGATCTAGATTATGTTCCAATGGATCTAATTTTTTAGATCTAATTATTTTTAACTTAGTGGATTCTAGATATCCACCTACTTATATTTGATCTGGTATTATGGTATACCAAATATATTTTTTAGGAAGATCCATTCATTTTCTTTTTATAATATTATATATGGATCTTTTACCCCATACGCCATACATAAAACATCTTCATTTGCTACCTTATCTCTTTAATAACAGAGAAGCCATTGCTAATAGGTATGCATATATGTAAACAGCAAGCTGCTTGTTAACCAACATATGTATTACTATGGCCATTATTTTCATTATGTAACATGGTGTATGGCTCCTTGACGGTTTGTATTATTTCATTATTTTAAGAAGTTCATTGTAAATGCATAGAGAAAGACTTGCAGATTTGGATATTTTTTTTATGATCCCATGCCGTAATATATTCAATTTATTGCATGCATGTCTACTGTCCTATTCTATTTTATGAGATCTGCATTTTTTCATGATATAACAGTACTACAGTATCATCGTTTTATCTGTTCGTTAATTTGTTAATTCGTTTTGATAATTATATAACATGTATATTGTGGATTTTGTTTAATTAAGCATCTGCAATTATTATTTTTGTGTAGTTCACAAAAATGTCGAACACTAAATCCATTTACAATCTCAATACTTAGAGAATACCATTAAAAATGGTAATAATATGTCCCAGTAGGACAAAACAAAGGCTTTGATACATTTAACAGGCCATATCCACGATGATCTAAAATCAGAATATTTAACTGAAAAAAAAAGATCCTCTCCACTTATAGATTTCCCTGAAGGAGCATTATGACCACCAAAAGACGGTCATACTTCCAAGCACAAAGCAAGAGTCGTTGAACCTGAAGTTCACATGCAAATGACCTGAAGCTCATATGATCTGAAGTTCATATGCAAACAAAGAACTCGAAGTTCATATTCAAACGAGTAACATGAAATAAAGCATAAAAGCATATAATTGCATTTAATACTTGCATATAGCAAATGACCTATAAAGGAGAGGATTTGAAAAATCAATGAGAGGAAAATTATCAACAAAAGGAAAAAGCCTTATACTCCAATTTTATGATACACATAATTTCTTGAAGAAATTTATTATTGGAAGAGATCATTACATTTATAATAAATACTATTTTCTTGAAGAAAAATAGTAAATGACTCTCATATGTGAAAAAGGGCACTTTCTAGAAAAGTTGCTTCAATTTAAAATATATAATAAATATACGAATTATGATAAAACTTAAAGTTTTATTATAGTCATTTTAGAACATATCATATTTCCAAAAGAAATGTTTTTACTATTTCTAAGGAAAAACTTTTATAAAGAAAATATGCATCCTAAAGATCATATTAAGTTAAGATCTACATATTTATCTTAATTCTGCATACCGGAAGTGAATGCAAAAACGATTTTTGTCAATATATGGAAAATTTAGAACCTGTCGTTTCTAAAAAGGCAAGAAGCAATTTTGATATAAAAAAGATCTAAAAGATCTTTATATGAGTTGTATAATTTGAATACAAAAAAATGTAAATTTTTTTATGTTTGGGAATTTTATGTATAACTTTACAAGTTTTTCAAATCATTCATATTGAAGAATGAGAAAAAAATTGAATATGAGACATGTAGTTTATTTTTTTTTATAGTTGTTAATTTTATCTAAAGATCTGTAAATTTTTGAACCATTGAATGTTAGAAATGCACAGGTATGATAATATATTGTATTACCTTATTGCCATAAATGCCTTGAATACATAGTATTGTTAGTTAATTGATGTATGTTTGTATTTGGAATAAAAATAAACATATGTATTATTATTCGACGTATTTAGCTAGTAATAACTAATGTTATGGAAGAAAGGATAGAACCACAACCTGAAATTGTGCAAAGAAAATATTTATACTGGAAGTTGTATAACTCAAAGTCTTGGGCCTGAAGACTTGAATTATATATATATATATATATATATATATATATATATATATGTGTGTGTGTGTGTGTGTGTGTGTGCGTGTGTGTATAAACATTTTTCATAAAGTATACGAGTTTGAAATCTTGTCAATAGAAAAAATGTAAAAGCTTCTAAAATAGAAGTATGTTAAAAGATTGAGAACCGGAAGTTCATCATAAATTAATAAACTTGATATACATATGTATGCGTGTGTGTGTGTATATATATGCATAGGAACTTGAAGTTCCTTAACCAATGAACTTGAAATACTTCATAATTTAAAACCCTGAAGCTTTATTGAAACTATGTGAAATAATAACATTAATAAAATTGATATCCAAAGATTTCACAATTTTCAAAATGAGTTGTATCTTACTTATATATTTATATTTTCGTATTATATTGAAGAATAAATTTTAACAACTCGAATTTGTTATATATTTTATTTGAACCAGAAGTTCAACACAATGGAACCAGAAGTTCAATACAGTGGAACCAGAAGTTGAATACAGCGGAATCACAAGTTCAATACAGTGGAACCAGAAGTTCAACAAAGTTGAACCAAAAGTTCAATACAGTTTAACAAACTTGTAATTGTATATATATTATTTGAACCAGAAGTTCAATATAGATTAACAACTTGAAGTTGTTCATATATTTCATTTGAACCAGAAGTTCAGTACAGTTCCAAATCAGATATTTTGGATATTATGATACGATCTTTAAGATTCGCATTGACATTGCTTGATAAGCAAAAATGAATGATTGGAACCTTATGAACAATTTGTTCTAAAATAGGTAACTCGAATGAGAAAGAGCATGCAAATCAATTATATATGTAATACGTGGATGCATGTATATACACATATATGCGAAAATTTTATTAACAACCTGAAGTTGTCAAGAGCTCATATTAAAAATTATGCATATATTATTTAATATTTCAAAAATTCGATTGACATCAATATTGATTGACCTGAAGTCATGTGCATATTCAAATGATAGAAAATTCGTCTAAGCCATCAGATCAATGAAAGGGAATAATTGAAATACATCTAATGTATTTGTGTAACGACCCAGAAAATCTGAACCAATTTAAAATTTTAAATTGGCTAAAATAATGGATTTTAAATACTTAAAATAAATATTTTAAATAATGTCGATGAAAAGTGAGTATGAATCGACAATTGAAAACGAATATAATTAATTCTAATTATAAACAAGGCCTGAAAAGGCATTGCAGTTTCAAAAATTGAATTCGAACTTTGTCGGACAATACCGGGAGCAAAACAAAACGGATTTTAGTGAAACCAAAAATATTTAAATCTATAAGTGAATACCTTTCTAACGAATCTGAAAAATCGAATTTTCATAACGGAAAGCAAAAGTTATGGCCAAATGAATTTTCAGAAAGATCGCTATGGAATTTATATAGCCCGTGAAATTGGCCATTTTGCATACGACCTCAGAATTCGATGAAACCACTTTTGTTGGATCCGGGATGTGAAGTTATTGCTAGGTTTCAAATTTCATAATTTTTGAAGCTAATATGTGAGCGTTGCAAAGGAAAACGTGTTTTGGCCAATTACAATTAAATTGGATCGACCAGAAATGGGCCTTTTTGCAAACGGTCTCGGAATTCGACGAAACTAGTTTTGTTGGGACAGTATCGTCAAAACATAGCCAGATTTATTTTTTTGGAATTTTTCGAATCAGTTTGTGGCCCTGGAAAATTGAAATGTACGTTCAAATCAAATATTGAATGTTTTATATTTTAAATTGAATGGAAACTGACTGAAATAGTCGAATGGGCCTATGAAACATATCCCATTGTGTTCGGGATGGGGGTAAAACGCTAGGGACGACAGTCGTTGGGGTTGGATTGGGGTTCGTGCGTGAAAGGTGGTATTTTCGAAATTTTAAAATTTATAAATATAAAAAAAAAAATCTCCCATTGGCCAGCGACAGTTTCTCTCTCCCCGACCCTCTCTAAACCGACGACGGAAAAAGCTCGCCACCTTCTCTCCTCGATTCCTCCTTCCACGCTCAGTAAAATCAAGTGCTCCAGTTAGGGATTTTGAAGAGCTCGAGACAAGCTTCAAATCCATACCTGGTTTCGATTTTTTCGTTGAGTATTTCATTCGTTTGAAGCCTCCAAAGTACGATCGTTCATCGCGCCGCCAGGGAGCCATCTCGTTGTCAAGTTCACCAGCGCCACCACCGCCTGGTGCACGACTCCAAGCTCTTCGACATGGTACAACCCGAACTTCGTATCGTGCAACGGATTGAGAGCAAGAATCAAACCTAGTTTTGAACATTTATTGAAGGTAACGGCTTTGGTTTATTTTCAACAGTTTTAACACCTTTAAACCGTTGCAAACTTGTAAAAATCATATCTTTTTCGTTTCTTGTCGAAATCTAGTGAAACAAGAGATAGTGGACTCGTGTGGACGTCTTATACCTTCTAGAAGAGACCGCATATTTTTCTGAGCCTTCTGCTATTTTTGGTGGAGTGAAACCCAATGTGAGATTTCTAATTTATAAACGATATGGAAAACGACGATGTATAAATTATATAGTCGATGTATGAGTTATATAAGCATTGTACACCTTTTGTATGAGCATTGTATATGTTGTACGTTCGATGTATAAGTTATATATGGGTTGTAAAAAATTTATATATGTGATTAAATAGAAGTGAATTGCTATATATAAATATATATATATATATATATACGCCCCTCGTCCACAAACCATGGATGATATTTATTGGTTGTGATTGGTGTGAAAATTGATTGATAGCGAATGGTTGTTTGGGATTGTTTGTGGTTGATATTGATTGATTGTGGTTGAAAAATACCCGTTTGTGGTTGAGAAATATTTGGTTGAAACCACATAGGATTAGTTTGTGGAAATGAAATAAATATATACATGCCGCCTCCATGCGAACTAGATGCATGATCCCCATTGTCAAAAACCGCGAGGTTTTAAGGTAGAGCGAGGAGCCGTACTAGGGACGGTCCCGTTTTTAACTACCCTGCCGTTATGCTGCCGAAATTTGGAATAATATTCATGTGTTTAAATTATTTTCATTTGCTGAAACTATATTTATTCGTTGAATAGAAAACCTTCATGTGTTGAATCGATATTCATTCTTTGATTAGAAATTCATGTGTTGAATGGTATTCGTGTTTTGAATATAAAAATCACATTTTTATCTATATATATAAACTATAGAAAACCTTCATGTGTTGAATCGATATTCGTTTGTTGAATTGAAATTCATGTGTTGAATGGTATTCATATTTTGAAAGAAATTGTTTTATGATAAAAAACCCATTTTTAACATCAATATGAAAGGTATAAAATAATCCTGTTTTGAAATAAATTGTTTTACAATAAAAATCCTATTTTTATCCCCTATATTAACTATACGAAATAATAGTGTTTTGAAATGAATTGTTTTACAATAAAAAAATCACATTTTTATTATATAAACGAATTGTTAAAAATAGTGAAGTGTTGAAATAGAAGACAGTTGGATAAAAATATCATTTTTATCAAATGTATGAAAAGAATGTAGCTTTGAAATCGAAGAATCGATATATATATATATATATATATATATATATATATATATATAGAATTAAAATATATCGAATAACGACATTGCAGTTCGTATTTTGAAACCGTGATTTCAAACGATTTGTACGGGAGATCCGACCATCGGATTTTCCTGAAACCGCGACCGTTGGGTTCGCTTTGGAAATATCTTTCCAACGCCACCAACTTTGTAAAAATCCAACGGTTGGATTGTCTGGAATGTTTAATTCAAATCTGAAGAAAAACAGCGCCAGAATCGATTATATATATATATATATATATAAAAATATAATTATATTTAATCGAATAACGACGCTGCAGTTTGTATTTTGAAATCGAAACTTCAAACGATTATACCGAGAGATCCGATCGTCTGATTTTCCCGAAACTAAAACCGTTGGATTCGTTTTGAAAAGATCTTTCTAATGATGTAAATTTTGTGAAGATCCAACGGTTAGATTTTCAGATATGTGTAAAACAAATCTGAAGGAAAATAGCGCCACGGCCGCGTTATGGCCCGAAGCGTCATTTTGAATAAAATGGCTATTTTAAAATAAATAACAATAGCGATAAATCGTTATAAAATATTATAAACGATATGGATGTAATTTAGAAATTAACTGAAGGTTGGCTAAGTCGAATGGTTTCCTGGGTGTTGATCTGATGTTGGTTTCGTCCTTCGGGGTTAATATTTGGGAAATCGTTCTCTTACTGATTGACGGTTAGTGGCTAATGAATTGAAATGATGCGTGTATATGTTAGTTTTGCACTTGTTTATTATATACGCGAGTTGCTCAGAAAGACCGGGTTTATCCTATTTTGAATAACTGAATCGACGATAAGAAATCGAAGATGAAGACGGTGGTCGAAGACCGAAGATCTTCACCTCGTTTGGATGGTAACCGAGGTCCTGATTGGGAGGCATCCCGAAATATGGATAATGAGTGGTGATCGTCCAGACGTACGTGGTGATCGATGGGTTTGCGAGGTATTTAGTGCCTACGGTTTGGTTCAGACCCAGAAAGGACTTGTAAATGGACTGTGTGTCTGACATTGGGTTTTATTCTGTGTTGATTGATTCTTATTAAATATACATCTGTTTGGCGGCGGAAAATTTATTCTTTTGCTTAACGCTCTTCTCTGAAATGCACGAGCTCAGAGGTTGTATATCGATGGACATCAGTCGCACGGCATGAATTGCTAGTGTGGCATGCCCAAGTGGCAAATGATCAAGGCTTCTGTTGAAAAGCAAAGTCTTGTGGTGATGATCAAAGCCCCGCCTGTGTGGCGTAGCTTTGTGTATAATGTGAATTCACGAGCCTCACACCCCGGTATGAACCAGAAACGGGAGAAGGACATCAGGGAGGGCATGCGTTTCTTTCTAGCTAGGGTGGTGTCAGTGACCTACCAGCCCTGACATTTATATACGTTTCACCTGTGTGGTTGTTGCTGTTGCGAGGCGCCTCGGTTTGATCAAACGATCCGGGACCGATGGAGTCATTCGTTGGCTCATTTACGCCCCAAAGGGCGGAGAAACGTATTGTTCAGGCACTATAATCCACTCCGTGTGGACCGGCCCTGTCGCTCCAAGGGGCAGTGGCGGCTGTTCCGGAGACATGGGCTAGATTGTCTCGAAGTCGGTAAGGACTATCTTTTGCCTTGGTTCATGACGGAAATCCAATTTCCAAATACGACATCGTGCGGTTTTGATCGTATACATATATGGCGACATGATATATGGTACCCATGCCGCCTATGATTGATAGTTATGATTCAAATTGTTTTTGAAACATATAAGCACTAGTAATGATATCAAATGCTTTTGTTTTATTCGTATCAATCATATTTTGGCCATTATAAGGTAAAACTCTATCCTCCGGTTTGCGTTGCATTGTGTGACGGGAACTGAGTCTTATAATGTCTTCATTTTTATAAAATGCATTGCATTGTTTAAAAGAATGATTTGTTTTAAAGCACTGGCAATCCAATGGAGTAAACCTGTTCCACGAAAGTGGCGTGGTCCTGTGATTAGCCATAATATAAATGTGTAGAGTAAATTTCTCATACCAGTCCCATGACTGACTCGTAGGTTTGTTTCACTTTCAAACTCGGGTGCCCCTTTTTCTACAAGGGCAGCCTTGTATTCAGGTTTAGCTGGTTCTTTCTGGATAGCTGGAGCTGAAGATGGATTCTATCATTTATCTCTTTTTATGCTGTTCAGCTCCTATTGTACATTATTTTTGTTTTTCCGCCGTAGACATATATGTGTAGTTGAACTGTAATTGTACTAAGTAAGATCCTGTATACTATGTAACTATGATGATTACTTTTATCCAGTATATTCTATTGTTCATTATCTGGTGTATTTATTTAATTCTGTTCTGCTATTATCTGTTTCTGTGTTATATTCCAAAGATAACCCTTGCCATCGTCAGTATGGGGTTTGGGGTCGTCACAACGTGGTATCAGAGCTTTGGTTAAGCTTAGTTCTGGAATATAACATATTAATGATCTCGTCAGAAATAGAACCAGTAGTGTTCTAGGACGGGCAACTCAATACAGATAGAATCAGTAATATCCTAGTATGTGTAGCAGAATGAAATAACACCTGGATAGACGCATTTACATTTAAGTATTTGTTTCTATATTTTGAAATATCTTTTCTATGACCTGACACTTGATCTGCCATTTGCTGAAGAACTAGAAAATGAGTGCCAGAAATAGAAGAAGTGTTACTGACCTGGATATAGAAGCCCTATATATGAAATATAGAAATCTGGGTGGAAAGCCGTTCTCGGGCGAAGAATCTATTATGAGAACACATGCTTGGATTCGTTCGGCTGAGAAAATCTTCGAAGCATTAAAGCTGAGGGATGATCAGAAAATATTACTGGCCTCCTGGGCACTCGAATACGAAGCTTTGTTCTGGTGGGATTCAGTTATTAAGGGTAATCCAGAAGGTGATATCACCTGGGATAGATTCAGAGTGTTTTTCTTGGAAAGATTTACTCCTCTCGAAGCGACCGAGCGACTATGTGATGAATTTTCTTATCTGATACAAGGTGATATGACCATCCCAGAATATCATAAGGAATTCAACGAACTTTCTCACTTTGCTCCTCATCTGATTAAAGACCCAAAGAGGAAGAATCTTAGATTTATTCACGGGCTTCAAAGAAAATATCAGAACATGGTAATGGGGGCATGTGAAGCTTCCTTTTTCATAAATGATTTATATGGCTTATCAGTGTGAAGATCTCCATAAGAAAGGCATGTTGCGCGACGAAGAGGAAGTCAGCTCTGGTAATAAAATTGAGTCTGAAACTGATCGTCCTGAGGCCAGTGCGATGTCTGAAGTCAGTAAGGAGCCTAAAATCAATCAAAAAAGGGCCAGACCAAGAAAAGAACTGGTAACGACCGCCGTATGCAATAACTGCCATAAGCAAGGGCATTTGCAAGGAAAATGCAGATCTTTAAAGAAACTAAAGAAGAGTGAACCTAAGTCAAAGGACAAGTTTCAAGAGATCAGAGAATGCAGCGTTTACCATCGGTTTGGCCATGTAAAGCAGGATTGTCGGCTGCTAAAGGCAACCAAGGAGGCTCAGGTAAATGAAGTGGCAGAAACCTCAGCACCCTCAGATAGTCAGGAAAGGTCCGATGTTTTAGAAGGCACGCTCAATGTCAAGAACATTCCAGTTAAAGTACTGTTTGACACAGCCGCGTCACGAAGCTTTATTGCAAAGAGTGCAATCAAGAAACTGGATTTGAATTTGAAGAAGCTCAAAGAGCCAATGACTGTCCAAAATCCAGTTGGGGGTTCCATCAATCTCAGTTGGATTTGTGAAGTACCTGTCTCTTTTTCTTGCTATAAATTCCCTATTATCTCTATCATCATGAATTTTAATGAATTCGATCTTATTCTGGGATTGGATTGGCTAACCAAATATGAAGCTGAGGTTAGATGCGCCGAGAGAGTTGTTAAAGCAAAGGCCCAATCAGGGAATTATATAACCATACCATGTGAAGGTCCGACTTCAAATAGAAAGGACTTCTGGGCAGCTTTGGATGTTTCTCCAGTTCAAATAGAAAATATCCCAGAAGTCACAGAGAATATTCCTGACCTCATCAAAGATATTCCTGTCGTCAAAAATTATGCGGATGTGTTTGAAGAAGTTGTTCGCTTACCCCCGCAGAGAGAAATAGATTTCAAAATTGCTTTAATTCTGAATGCAAGGCCGGTAGTTCACGCTATTCGAAGAATGTCCTTGAAAGAGAAAGAGGAATTAGACAATCAAACACGACAGCTAGTATGAAAAGGTCTGATCAGGACTAGTTTCTCTGATTGGGGAGCAGCAGTGGTTTTTGTCCCAAAATCTGACGGTACTCTACGGTTATGTGTGGATTATCGTGATTTGAACAAGCAGACAATAAAGAACAAATATCCATTGTCGCGAATATATGATTTGTTGGATCGTCTGAATGGAGCACAAGTATTTTCACGAATGGACCTAGCTACAGGCTTCCATCAACTTCGAATTGCCGAAGATTGTGTTCCAATGACAGCACTCAGAGGTCCAGACTTGTTCTACGAGTGGTTAGTAATGCCGTTCGGCTAATGTAACGCTCCATCTTACTTCGTCGATCTGATGAATAGAGTATTTAGAGGGGGTTTGAATAGATTTGTTCTGGTTTTCATTGACGATATTCTAATCTTCTTTAAATCAAAGGCAGAACATGAAAAGCATCTGGAACAGGTTCTAGAAATTCTGAGACGGGATGTATTAAAAGCCAAAATTTCCAAATGTATCTTCCGGCAAGATGAAGTAAAATTTCAAGGCCATGTCGTATCGAAAGAAGGAATCGCTGTGGATCCAAGCAAAATCACAGCTATTCAAAATTGGAAATAGTCCAATACCCCCACTGAAGTCCGCAGTTTTCTCGGATTGGCTAGCTATTACCGGAAGTTCGTTAAAAACTTTTCGAAGATATCTGGTCATTTAACAAAGCTTACGAAGAAGCACTATAAATTCAAATGGACTCCAGAAAGTGAGGAGGCTTTCGAAGAGCTAAAGTTAAGATTAACGACAGCTCCAGTGTTAACCATCATCGATGGCAATCAGGATTTGAAAGTCTGGACTGATGCTTCTAGAGAAGGCCTTGGCGCAGTGTTAATGCAGAGGGGCCAAGTGATTGCTTATGCTAGCCGTCAACTGAAGCCGCACGAGAAAAACTATGTAACTCATGATCTTGAGTTATTGGCTATAGTATTCGCCTTGAAAATCTGGAGACACTATCTTCTAGGTGAGAGTTTTGAACTTTTTACAGATCACCAGTCGCTAAAGTATCTGTTCACCCAGAAAGACCTGAATCTGAGGTAGCAACTTTGGCTAGAGTTCCTTGCAACATATGATTTTGAAATTATATATACTCCAGGGAAAGCCAATGTCGTGGCCGATGCGCTGAGCCGAAAGACTGTAATGATCGCCAGCTTTATTATCACGACTTCCTTGATTGACAAAATATCTATTCTTCAGAAGGAGGATAACTTTATTAAGGACACGATTAAAAGGATTCAGAAAGGCGAACCCTCGTGTTTTCAAATAGATAACGACGAGACCCTGAGGTTAAAAGGAACGATTTGTGTTCCTGACATCCCCGAGCTCAAAAGGGAAGTGTTAGACGAGTGTCACAAGTCCAAGCTGAGTATCCATCCTGGTGTGGCCAAAATGTATAACGATCTCAAACGAACATTCTTGTGGAAGGCTATGAAAAGGGACGTTTCAATATACGTTAGCCGATGCCCTACTTGCCAACTAGTCAAGAGCGACCAACAGAAACTGGTTGGATTGTTACAACCGCTAGACGTTCCTAGTTGGAAGTGGGAACATATTTCTATGGATTTCATTGATGGTCTGCCCCGAACCAGAAAAGGGAATGACAGTATTTGGGTGATCGTAGATCGCTTCACGAAGACCGCCCATTTCATACCTATCAGATCAAACAGGACTGCTCAGAGTCTGGCGCAGATATACTTCAAGGAAATAGTTAGACTACATGGAGTGCCGCTCTGTATAGTCAGTGA
This sequence comes from Allium sativum, assembly GCA_030737875.1. Classification (NCBI taxonomy): domain Eukaryota; kingdom Viridiplantae; phylum Streptophyta; class Magnoliopsida; order Asparagales; family Amaryllidaceae; genus Allium; species Allium sativum. The sequence continues at coordinate 500,322,993 of CM060918.1, forward strand.
TAGAGATACAATATTCACTAGAAAATTCTGGGAGGCGTTTCAAGTCGAGCTGGGAACGAAGTTGAACTTGAGCACTGCTTACCATCCTCAGACAGACGGTCAGACTGAGAGGGTAAACCGTATTTTAGAAGATCTATTGCGGGCTTGTGTTATAGATTTCGGTGGTTCATGGGAAGACCATCTGCATTTGGCTGAATTCTCTTATAACAATAGCTACCAAGCGAGTCTGACAATGTCGCCATTCGAAGCATTGTATGGTAGACCGTGCCGATCTCCTGCTTGTTGCGTCGAACCTGGAAATAGACTTGTGTTAGGGCCAGATATGATTCGAGAAGCCGCCGACAAAGTCGATTTTATCAAGAAATGATTACTCGCCGCTCAAAGCCGACAAAAGAGCTATGCCGTTAGGAGAAGAAGAGATATATCCTTTGTTGTTGGCGACTATGTATATTTGAAAGTATCGCCGATGAGAGGAGTAATCCGGTTCGGTAAAACTGGAAAGTTGGCGCCCAAATTTATTGGTCCGTTTCCTATTCTGGAACGGATCGGAACTCTCGTTTATAGGGTCAAATTGCCTGACTGGTTTCCCGGAGTTCATGATGTATTTCATTTATCTCAACTTCGAAAGCATGTTCATGATCCAGACTTGATCGTGGAAGAAGCAGCTCAGCAGGATATTGAAATTAATCCAGAACTAGCTATGAGAAGAGAGCCGCTAAAGATTATCGGGAAAGAAACCAAAGAACTAAGGAACAAGAAGGTTCACTTAGTCAAAGTGCAATGGAGTGGAGATCCGCGAGATTGTACTTGGGAAACTGAGGAGAGCATTCAAAAAGCTTATCCTAGATGCCGAGTAGATATCTCTGATTGACTCCGATGCAAGGTATATTTACCATACTTTGCATTACCATTTAATTCTCTACTCTACTGTTATTTTCTTTCCATGGATGTGCACTTTTAACTCTATAGTCTGAATGATTTTAAAAGAGAATAGGAATTAATTTGTATGGTTTTGAAAAGTTAAAAACAAATCGATTGGTTGTTTGTGTTGTGTGATAGTAAATTAGATTAATTAGATTATTGAAACGATAGTTAATTTAATTAATAAGAGATTGAATGGTAGAATTTATTCGATGATATCACACATTGAACTGATTAGGAAATAGATAGAAATATATACATGTGTATTATATATGTTTGAACAGGTAAATGGATTAGCTGTTGAGTAAAGATTTTATTTGCGTGCCCGACAAATAGGTAAACCTTAATGAGTTGGATGCGAAATATTATTATATCAACTCCTGTGAATGCCATTGGATGCGGAGTGCTGGTTTTTCTATGTGAAATAATAAACGTCGCCATAGGATAGTAACAATTAATTTTCAACTACATTACATAGCATACTTCAGAAGATAGGCACACTTCATCATATACCACATAAGCATTTGGAGCTTGTGTGACGAGGTGGAAGATTTACCATACGAGCGAGAGGCTTGTATGGCGATGACTATATTTTATAGGTTGAACTGATGACTGATATGGACTATTTAAATTGTAACGATTAAATTGCCAGAATAATAAAACCCCACACGGATCTGGAGTTGACAATAATCACGTCTCCCTAGTTATTAGATACGGCACATGGACTATTTATTTCCCCACACGGGACAGGGTGACGAGAATTTATTCTCTGGAGTTATTATCAATACACGCTCCCCCGTAAACACCAGGATATATCACTATAAATATGTGTATGCTTATTAGGATTTATTGGGTACCTAATACAGACCAATAAATTTCTAAACCTCTCCCCATACAAAGGAGGTTATGGCGAAATTTTTTGAAAATTCCGGGTGTTAGCCAAATTTTTGAAGAATTTGAAAATTCTCAGAAACTGAAAAGTTGGAGAATGGAAGCCAGATCGAATGTAGAGTTGATTAATCAAACCACTTTCGACTTTGTTCCTTTTCGGGGATGAAAAGTTTTAAGTGGGGGAGATTGTAACGACCCAGAAAATCTGAACCAATTTAAAATTTTAAATTGGCTAAAATAATGGATATTAAATATTTAAAATAAATATTTTAAATAATGGTGATGAAAAGTGAGTATGAATCGACAATTGAAAACAAATATAATTAATTCTAATTATAAACAAGGCCTGAAAAGGCGCTGCAGTTTCAAAAATTGAATTCGAACTTTGTCGGACTATACCGGGTGCAAAACAAAACGGATTTTAGTGAAACCAAAAATATTTAAATCTGTTAGTGAATACCTTTCTAACGAATCTGAAAAATCGAATTTTCATAACGAAAAGCAAAAGTTATGGCCAAATGAATTTTCAGAAAGGTCGCTATGGAATTTATATAGCCCGTGAAATTGGCCATTTTGCATACCACCTCGGAATTCGACGAAACCACTTTTGTTGGATCCGGGATATGGAGTTATTGCTAGGTTTCAAATTTCATAATTTTTGAAGCTAATATGTGAGCGTGGCAAAAGAAAACGTGTTTTGGCCAGTTATAGTTAAATTGGATCGACCAGAAATGGGCCTTTTTGCAAACGGTCTCGGAATTCGAGGAAACTAGTTTTATTAGGACCGTATCGTCAAAACATAGCCAGATTTATTTTTCTGGAATTTTTCGAATCAGTTTGTGGCCCTGGCAAATTGAAATGTACGTTCAAATCAAATATTGAATGTTTTATATTTTAAATTGAATGGAAACTGACTGATACAATCGAATGGGCCTACGAAACATATCCCATTGTGTTCGGGATGGGGGTAAAACGCTAGGGACGACAGTCGTTGGGGTTGGATTGGGGTTCGTCCGTGAAAGGGGGTATTTTCGAAATTTTAAAAATTATAAATATAAAAAAAATCTCCCATTGGCCGGCGACAGTTTCTCTCTCCCCGACCCTCTCTAAACCAACGACGGAAACAGCTCGCCACCTTCTCTCCTCGATTCCTCCTTCCACGCTCAGTAAAATCAAGTGCTCCAGTTAGGATTTTGAAGAGCTCGAGAGAATCTTCAAATCCTTACCTGGTTTCGATTTTTTCGTTGAGTATTTCGTTTGTTTGAAACCTCCAAAGTCCGATCGTTCATCGCGCCGCTAGGGAGCCATCTCGCCATCTAGTTCACCAGCGCCACCACTGCCTGGTGCGCGACTCCAAGCTCTTCGACGTGGTACAACCCGATCTTCGTATCGTGCAACGGATTGAGAGCAAGAATCAAACCTAGTTTTGAACATTTATTGAAGGTAACGGCTCTGGTTTATTTTCAATAGTTTTAACACCTTCAAACCGTTGCAAACTTGTAAAAATCATATCTTTTTCGTTTCTTGTCAAAATCCAGTGAAACAAGAGACAGTGGACTCATGTGGACGTCTTCTACCTTCTAGAAGAGACCGCATATTTTCTGAGCCTTCTGCTATTTTTGGTGGAGTGGAACCCAATGTTAGATTTCTAATTTATAAACGATATGGAAAACGATGATGTATAAATTATATAGCCGATGTATGAGTTATATAAGCATTGTACACCTTTTGTATAAGCATTGTATAAGTTGTACGTTCGATGTATAAGTTATATATGCATTGTAAAAAAAATATGTGTTGAAATAGAAGTGAATTGCTATATATAAATATATATATACGCCCCTCGTCCACAAACCATGGACGATATTTATTGGTTGTGATTGGTGTGAAAATTGATTGATAGCGAATGGTTGTTTGGGATTGTTTGTGGTCGATATTAATTGATTGTGGTTGAAAAATACCCGTTTGTGGTTGAGAAATATTTGGTTGAAACCACATAGGATTAGTTTGTGGAAATGAAATAAATATAAACATGCCTCCTGCATGCGAACTAGATGCATGATCCCCATTGTCAAAAACCGCGAGGTTTTAAGGTAGAGCGAGGAGCCGAACTAGGGACGGTCCCGGTTTTAACTACCCTGCGTTATGCTGCCGAATTTTTTAATAATATTCATGTGTTTGAATTATTTTCATTTGCTGAAACTATATTTATTCGTTGAATAGAAAACCTTCATGTGTTGAATCGATATTCATTCGTTGATTAGAAATTCATGTGTTGAATGGTATTCGTGTTTTAAATATAAAAATCACATTTTTATCTATTTCAATAAACTATAGAAAACCTTCATGTGTTGAATCGATATTCATTCGTTGAATTGAAACTCATGTGTTGAATGGTATTCATATTTTGAAAGAAATTGTTTTATGATAAAAATCCCATTTTTAACATCAATATGAAATGTATAAAATAATCCTGTTTTGAAATAAATTGTTTTACAATAAAAATCCTATTTTTATCCCCTATATTAACTATACGAAATAATAGTGTTTTGAAATGAATTGTTTTACAATAAAAAAAATCACATTTTTATTATATAAACGAATTGTTAAAAATAGTGAAGTGTTGAAATAGAAGACAGTTGGACAAAAATATCAATTTTATCAAGTGTATGAAAAGAATGTAGCTTTGAAATCGAAGAATCGATATATATATATATATATATATATATATATATGTAGAATTAAAATCTATCGAATAACGACGTTGCAGTTCGTATTTTGAAACCATGATTTCAAACGATTAGTACGGGAGATCCGACCATCGGATTTTCCTGAAACCGCAACCGTTAGGTTCGCTTTGGAAATATCTTTCCAACGGCACCAACTTTGTAAAAATCCAACGGTTGGATTGTCTGGAATGTTTAATTCAAATCTGAAGAAAAACAGCGCCAGAATCGATTATATATATATATATAAATATAATTATATTTAAACGAATAACGATGCTGCAGTTCGTATTTTGAAATCGAAACTTCAAACGATTATACCGGGAGATCCGACCGTCGGATTTTCCCGAAACTGGAACCGTTGGATTCATTTTGAAAAGATCTTTCTAATGATGTAAATTTTGTGAAGATCCAACGGTTAGATTTTTCAGATATGTGCAAAAAAAATCTGAAGAAAAACAGCGCCACGGCCGCGTTATGGCCCGAAGCGTCGTTTTGAATAAAATGGCTATTTTAAAATAAATAAAAATAGCGATAAATCGTTATAAAATATTATAAACGATATGGATGTGATTTAGAAATTAACTTAAGGTTGGCTAAGTCAAATGGATTCCTGGGTGTTGATCTGATGTTGGTTTCGGCCTTCGGGATTAATATTTGGGAAATCGTTCTCTTACTGATTGACGGTTAGTGACTAATGAATTGAAATGATGCGTGTATATGTTAGTGTTGCACTTGTTTATTATATACGCGAGTTTCTCAGAAAGACCGGGTTTATCCCATTCTGAATAACTGAATCGACGATAAGAAATCGAAGATGAAGACGGTGGTCGAAGACCGGAGATCTTCACCTCGTTTGGATGGTAACCGAGGAACTGATTGGGAGGCATCCCGAAATATGGATAATGAGTGGTGATCATCTAGACGTACGTGTTGATCGATGGGTTTGCGAGGTATTTAGTGCCTCCGGTTTCGTTCAGACCCAGAACGGACTTGTAAATGGACTGTGTGTATGACATTGGATTTTATTCTGTGTTGATTGATCTCTATTAAATATACATCTGTTTGGCGGCAGAGCATTTATTCTTTTGCTTAACGCCCTTCTCTGAAACGCACGAGCTCAGAGGTTGTATATCGATGGACATCAGTCGCACGATATGAATTGCTAGTATGGCATGCCCAAGTGGCAAATGATCAAGGCTTCTGTTGAAAAGCAAAGTCTTGTGGTGATGATCAAAGCCCCGCCTGTATGGCGTAGCTTTGTGTATAATGTGAATTCGCGAGCCTCACACCCCGGTATGAACCAGAAACGGGAGAAGGACCTCAGGGAGGGCATGCGTTTCTTTCTAGCTAGGGTGGTGTCAGTGACCTACCAGCCCTGACATTTATATACTTTTCACCTATGTGGTTGTTGCTGTTGCGAGGCGCCTCGGTTTGATCTGACGATCCGGGTCCGATGGAGTCATTCGTTGGCTCATTTACACCCCAAAGGGTGGAGAAACGTTTTGTTCAGGCACTATAGTCCACTCCGTGTGGACCGGCCCTATCGCTCCAAGGGGCAGTTGTGGCTGTTCCGGAGACATGGGCTAGATTGTCTCGAAGTCGGTAAGGACTATCTTTTGCCTTGGTTCATGACGGAAATCCAATTTCCAAATATGACATCGTGCGGTTTTGATCGTATATATATATGGCGACATGATATATGGTACCCATGCCGCCTATGATTGATAGTTATGATTCAAATTGTTTTTGAAACATATAAACACTAGTAATAATATCAAATGCTTTTGTTTTATTCGTATCAATCATAATTTGGCCATTATAAGGTAAAACTCTATCCTCCGGTTTGCGTTGCATTGTGTGATGGGAACTGAGCCTTATAATGGCTTCATTTTTATAAAATGCATTGCGTTGTTTAAAAGAATGATTTGTTTTAAAGCACTGGCAATCCAATGGAGTAAACCCGTTCCACGAAAATGCTGTGGTCCTGTGATTAGCCATAATATAAATGTGTAGAGTTGATTTCTCATACCAGTCCCATGACTGACTCGTAGTTTGTTTCACTTTCAAACTCGGGTGCCCCTTTTTCTACACGGGCAGCCTTGTATTCAGGTTTAGCTGGTTCTTTCTGGATAGCTGGAGCTGAAGATGGATTATATCATTTATCTCTTTTTATGCTGTTCAGCTCCTATTGTACATTATGTTTGTTTTTCCGCCGTAGACATATATGTATAGTTGAAGTGTAATTGTACTAAGTAAGATCCTTTATACTGTGTAACTCTGATGATTACTTTTATCCAGTATATTCTATTGTTCATTATCTGTTGTATTTATTTATTTCTGTTCTGCTATTATCTGTTTCTGTGTTATATTTCAAAGATAACCCTTGCCACCGTCAGTACGGGGCTTGGGGTCGTCACAATTTGCTAGCTATGATGCTATAATGGATCAAAAATGAATCCAAAGTAGGTTTATTATTTAAAGTGACAATGTTTGTCAACATTGAGGGGGAGGATAAAGGAATCTAGATGTTAAATATTTGCTAACATATAGAATTATGCAAAGTATTAAGTAACTTGCATAAATTATCAATTATGTCCCTAATAGACTTTCTCCAATATACATTTGAATCCCCGAAGGATCAGAAGGTGCAAATCACAGTTGAAAATGTGGTATAAAAGTCAGTTCAAAATATCTTTGGAGTAAGTCATAAAAATGCAAAATAAAGGAGGTGGGTGTTCCTGAAGAAACACAAAAGGTGCTTTGAAAGAAACCCATGACATAATTGTCAAAATAACCTAGAAGTGGTTTAGGTACCTCAAGCACGATAAGTTTTGACATCTCAATAAATTATGTATAGAACTAACAAGAAATAATCATCGATGATAAATTAATAAAAAAATAAAGCGCTTATATTTATAAATGGATTAAAAATCCTATATTAGGGAGAAACATGGTTGGCCATCATGAAATTCTCCTAAATAAGATATATGGACTGGTAGTCCATAAGATATGAACCTGTTGTTCATAAGATAAAAATAGAAACATATATAATGACAAAATCACATGGAAATTACTGAAGCACCATAGAGTGTCAACAACATGTTAAGTGCCATGAGCATTGTATTTTCAGGTATAATTGAATTGATTGAAGTGGTGAAAGTGTTTAAAACGCTTATAATACCCTGAAGGTATAAACAATGAAAGTATACAAATTCCAGAAGAATTCGAATAACTTTTTACTGATAAAGAGCAAGAAATGTAGATTACAACATTCTTTTAAGTATTGTTGTGATGAAAATTTTGAAATAATTCATGATGAGTAGATCACTTCTTGCTTTTAAGAATTGTTGTAGTGAAACTCTTAATATCCATTGAAGTGGTAGTTGCGATATGGAAAAATTATTATAATATATAAGTTCCTGAAGAACATAAAGACTACAAAGAACATGTCCGAGTTCTTCTAAGTATTGTTGTAATGAAAATCTTGATATACTTCAAGATGAGTAGATTACTTCCTGCTTAGTGTTGCTGTAATGAAAGTTGTCTCATTCATCAAATGTGTATTGCAATATTCAAGCCCGATTGAAGCAGAAAATTATAAGCACCTGAAGTGTATTCATAAATGAATATTAGTAACATACAAATCACAAAAGGAAGGCGTTTTAAATAAGAAAGCATGTCTGAAGCATGGAAATAAACATGAAGTTTTAAAACAAAAACTCCATTAAGAAGGATTTGTAAGCAATTTGAGTTATTGAAAGAAGAATACGAATTCAGAGGAAATTATTAAATCAGGGGGAGCATCCATAAGTATGATATAATGCACTCTTTTTCCTTAACTAAGTTTTTCCCTACTGGGTTTTCTAAGTAAGGTTTTAATGAGGCATGGTCATGATCCAAAGTATCAACCCAAAAGTAACATACAAAAATAAGTTATAATGTACTATTTTTCCTTATTTAAGATTTTTCCCACTGGGTTAGGCATAACATTAATCCAGAAGTATCATACTACTTTTGACGTAGTAAATATAACATTGTATGTTGTACTCTTTTTCCTTCACTAAGATTTTTCCCATCGGATTTTTCTTAGTAAGGTTTTGACGAGGCAACATTTTGATCTAGAAGTATCAAACATATTTTGATGTAGTAAACTATTATTTATGAAGAAGACAAGGCATTTTGCCTGGCTCAGATTCAAGTGAATTATATCAAGTATGAAAGGATGGAGCACATTTCTCTTAAATTTCTCTTCGCATATGCATGAAAGGATAACAAGAAAGAGGAGAAACAAATTCAATTTCAAGAAAAGAGGGTAGATCCATTCTCAAAGGCAATTTCCAAATCAACATTCCAGAAGATGATACACAAAATTGGCATGCGTCGACTACATCGATAGAATAATAGAATAATGAGTTGCAAATAAGGGGGACCATATAAAATTATGCTATAATGTACTCTTTTCCTTCACTAATATTTTTCCCACTGGGTACTAGTAGTTAAACATTGTGCATATTGAATCGTGTCGGGTCGCTATCATAAGGATTCATACACCTTATGGTCGGACCAGCATAGGGTATCTACATGCAAGAGAGGGCCGATTGACACAGACACAAGAGAAATTAATACAAGTAGGGAGCTGATCGATAGGGTAGTAAGGGTACATCTAACACACTTATGGCAATTAGGCAGATTGAGGTGGAATCCTCATAATAGATGTACACCTGAAGGCTACCACAATTGCGAGGATTGGAATCACGGTATCATTTTATACAGATTACTAGTTGGGACACCAGTTAGGTAGTGTAGAGATAGATATAGAAATCAGAATAACAAAGTAGTAGCGAAGAAGAGAAAGAGTATAAGCGCATTCAGTTTATCTTTCCTTATCATACCTTATGCTTATCCTATGTTATCTTGTTATCCCTGTTATCATGGTATTGTCTTATGTTCATTTTATTCATGTCGTGATGCTTTTGCCTGTTTATATGCTGAAAGTCACTGGACTTACCAGACTCATGTCTAACCTAGATTTGCTTCGCCTCTTTTCTTCCATTCCCCCCCCCCCCCAAGGTTCACAGGGAAGAAATGTTATCACTTAGCTCAGTTTTCTTTCCAAGCTCGAAGATAGTCAATGTATTGCTTTGGACTCTCTCTCCCCACTGCTACGGCTGGTTCACGCTTTATTGGGGAATATCATCGTTATTTTTATGCTTCTTTTACACTTGGAAGTTGTTGAATCAAGACAGAGTTTCTTTGTATTACTTTTAAGTATGATTGAGATAATTGTTGTAAAAGCTTGACTGAATTAAGTTGTTTATAAAATGACTTTATTTTCCGCTGCTTTATTTGCCTGTCTTGTGATTTATCTGCATCTTTTACCTAAAATGCTCCACCAAAGTTAAGGCATTCCCTCTGTGAGTGACCTTAATTGAGGTGGGTTGTTTCACTTGGTATCAGAGCTGAAGGTTACCGGATCAGATAAAAGATTTGAAAAATTATTTCCAAAACGGTTTTAAAAGAAGCATTTCCAGAAGAAAAGTTTTGTTTTAAAGACATATTCCCCAAAGCCATATGCATTATCTTTTGATCCTCTGTTTGAATCCTTGTTTCCTTCTTTCCTGAGTCTTTGGGGCTTCTGGCTTTCTGGGAGATAACCTCATCGCGGCATGGTTCCGTAGGCTCGACGAGACTACGACACCTGTCAAAGGGAGAAGAAGTGCCCAACCTCCATCCATAGTCATAGTAGTTTCACCTACGGCTAATTCTCTTCCAAGCTTTATAAGGTTTCCCATGCGATGGAGGCAACGTTCGAGAGACTTGTCAACATGGTTCACAAAGGAAGTAAAGAGAAAGTGGCCAAAGGGGAAGAATCACAAACAAGGGATTGGAATATAAGAAGGGCAGTGGAAATATTAGATCCCGCAACAAGAGGAAGTATCTTTTCTGTGGTATAGCGGGTCATTTAATTGTAGGAAGTAAAAGACAAGTGGTTTTTTTCAGCATGGTGAGGCAGGGCATCTTATCAAGGATTGCCCGGAGGACAAGGACAAGGACAAAGGACAGGATTTTCAAAAAGGCAAGTGCATGCTTTCACTGCCAGCGTACCTGAAAGAAAGATAGTAAATTTTTTCTTTTTGATCATCCTATTAGTACTTTTTTTGATTTTAGCGCTTCACATTCATTTATATCTGCTTTCATAGTTGAGTCTTTGCACCTTAGTACCTGTATAGTAGAAGATCCCATTATTGCCTCAAATCTAATTTATGGTTCGGCTCATTTATCTTTGGTTTGTAAGGATTTGAGATACTTATGTTTTTGGTTTCATGGGCTATGGTTGATTCTAGGAATGGATTGGTGAGCTAGTAATTATGACAGGAGGGTAGTTAGACTTTCGACTTGCCTCGGGAATACCCTCGAGATTTCGTGCGATCCTAAAGGATCAGTTTGTCTTACGCGCCTAGAATCACTTGATGCATCTGTCGACGATTTGCAATCCATTAGAATAGTCCATGAGTATGTAGATCTTTTCATTAGGTTAGGGGTTTTCCCCTTAAAACTCGAGATACACTTCCGCATATATCTAGTTAACAATGCAAAGCCAGTTATACGATCAATGATAGCTTTGGAGCAAGATTGGAGAGGATAGTCAGAGTCGGTTAAGTGCTCAATTGTTTGATTTTTTTGTTAGTATCATCTCACATAGATCGTCCAAATTTGATGGAGGTATTCCTTGGGTGCTTGTCTGATATTGGTTTAGACCTTTGGGGCTTGTACTTGAGGGATGTCAAGTTCGACTAGGATGGTTTGCGTGAGAGATATCAACCCTCAGATTTGTGACATGATGGATAAGCTAAGTAGAGGAGAGACCTATAATCATCTTAATATATACACTTGGTATCATGGTTAACATCTGTTTATCTTGGAAAGATAGTTTGACTACATTGGATACCCTCTAGCATAGTAAGTGAGCGAGGTCCTATCTTTACTAGTGGGTTTTGGAAATAGAGGTCAAGAAGCTTCGCAATTGTGAAGTTAAATTAGTTAAGGTACAGTGGAGTCAAGCTCAAGAAGATGCGACTTAGAAGACTGAAGACTAGATACGCGCATCATACCCTTTTTTTAGGGTATATCCTTGATTCCTCTTTTTCTGTAAAGTTTATCAGCATGCTAGTCTTTATCTTTTAAGTATATCCTCTCGGTCCTAACGTCGATCTTTAGTAGAAGCCAATGGATGTAAATATGTGTTTGAGACATGTTATGTTTGGTGGATGCAAGTAGTTGCAAGTGTTTGCTAATGGTTACTCGTGGATGCATATACACACACATTAGGCACTAGATTGGCTCAGTCATTTTCATATTGCATATGCATATGAATGTATTTGTATATGGATTGAAACTTGATGTGTTACATGTGGATGTTGCGTATGGATGAGTGAATATGCACACATATAGTATTTACATGATTAGGGATATTTGCATACATATTGGACGCATGACACTCTCATGATAAGCATTAAGAAGGTCAACAGGATCAGTAGACCGCCTGATTTTGCATTAGATAAGAGACATATACACACACTCTGCATATGTTCATACGAGATTAGAAATCTTTTAAGGACAATTGATGCCTGCGATTGAATGGTTGAGTAGATGGACGTTGGATGTTAGGATATGCATTCTTCTTAACTTGAAGATTTAGGGGACGAAATCCTTTAAGGAGGGGAGAATGTAACACCCCATATTTACGGTGAACGTCAAAGTAATAAATTAGAGTATACTTAATCTTTAAGAGAAGAATTAAGGGAAACGGGTTATGCCATTGCGTTCATATCGGAATTCTGCTTGAGATAGAGTCCGAGTTTGCATAAATCGGACTCTATATGAAGAAGTTATGACCTTCAGAAGTTTCAGGGGTTTAAATAAAACAGCTCAGGTTCAAATTCGAAATTCAAATCACACACCCGGGCTGGGCGGGAAATTACCCGCCCAGGACCCAGGTCAACCAGGGGGTCGACCTGGGGGTTGACCTTGGTCACACAGGTCGACCAGGGGGTCGACCTCCCCCATATTTCCAGATCCGAGGACAGATTCATTTTTCTGCATCTGGACGCCCGTTCTGACTAGATTCGTTGATCCCTATGCTATATAAACACCCCTAAGGCTACAGTTTTCTCTACAAAACTTCATTTTGCCTATACTATACCCTAATTCATATAAAAATAAATTAAAGACGGAGTTATGCTGCTCAAGTCCTTCGTAGAATCAAGTAAGAATTCAAGTAGAGATTCAAAGACTAATTCCATAATTTCAACAACTATTTCTAAGAATCAAATCTAAATTAGAAGAACAAATAGTCTACTTCAAAGGAGAGCTATTCAGTTTTATAATACAGATCCCAAAATTCAAGATCGTTCTGTAATTTGTAGGTTCACGTTACTTTTAGAAATAAAAGTTAATTGTTATTCTGACATTGTAATAAATCTGGATCTGAGATTATGCCTATTTATATATGTCTTTCTATATCCTTTGGATCCTACTCATTGATAATATTATGTCCATTCTTTGTCTCTTCTTCCCTTCTTCCCTTTTTGTTTTATAGCCAGGCTACTGCGAGCCTGAGCCAGATCTCATAAGAGATGAACGTACGTTGGAAATAAAATTGGGCATAAAATATGATTTGGGCATGACCAGCGCTAAAATTTGGGAAAAGTATTAAATTGTGTATAATTGGGCATAATTGAGTTGTAACTGATTTGAGGACATAACACATGTTGTATTCAAAACGTAAAGTATTGGACATATGACTTGAGATTTGAGGCATAAAGTATTGGACATATGACTTGAGATTTGAGGCATAAAGTATTGGACATATGACTTGATATTTGAGGAATAAAGTATATTGGACATATAACTTGGGATTTGGGGCGTAAATTGTACTGTAAACATGTAAGTTCAAGTTATTTTCAGATTTAAACACCTGATAGTGATTTTGGCATATAATGAAATGGATCTAAGTCCATGCCTGATGATAAGACAAATCTTTTAGATTAATTCCTATCTTTCTATTGAATTAATGATTTAATTACCTAGGAAGTTATTTTTCAATCACGCCAGTCTTTGTTGGACATCTGATATATAATCCTTTTAGGTTCATGATGTTATTTATATCAAATCTATATGTCTATGAGGTTATTTCTGTCAGTTTGTTTCAGATCTATCTTTGTTATACCCCAACTCTAACAGATTTGTAACCCTCTTAGGTCCAAAATATTTGACAGATCTACCATTTTAATGTCTGTTTTATGCTTACTCTCGTTTATGTTCCTCTTTCGTCCCCTTTATTTTATGAATCTAGATTAACCTCGAATCTAGACTGAAACTTATTATACGTGCGATTGGAATGCAGCGGTAATGGGGAATAGTCTTTTTGGTAATAGTGGAACATAATTTTGTAACTTATAATTTGGGGAATAATTGTCTTTGTTGTGAACTTGGGGTAAATTGAAATATTAAATCTAGATTTGGCACAAACTGTAAATTGGAATATTAATCTAGATTGGGTGAAACCATTGGTTGAGACGCCAAAGCATAATGTATATTGGGGTATTGGGGGCATGACTATTAGTACAAACTTGGGAAGATTAGGTGTAGCCTATTTTGAGTAATAATTCGAAATTGAATTTTGAGGGCCATAACTTGCAATTAGCTTTGTTGGTCATAACTTGAGAATTGGAATATGACTGGTTGGGATATAAATCTAGACTTGGACATTTATGGAAAATGTGGCATATTTTAAATTGACAACAATTGTGAATAATTTACATATAAATTATAAATATGTAAATTAGTGAAAAGATGAATATGCCTAACCCGAGGTTAGATTGAGTTGTGGTGTAAAACTACCCGGAACCGCCCGGCACATCCAGTAACCACAACAACACATATCTAATGTGAGAGGTTAGTGCATCATGCCCAAGAAAAACCTGAGGTCAGATTGAGTTGTGGTGTAAAACTGCCCGGGACCACCCGACACATTCTGTAACCGCAACAACACATATCTAATGTGTGAGGTTGGTGCATTAATAAATCGATTGATGCTAATGAACAAGATGAATGACTAGGATTAAGTTAATAGGAAACACTTAATCGGTATAGCATGATAAATGGAAGGGGTTAAGTTAACACTTAACCAATATAACTTGATATGTGGTAGGGTTAATTTGACACAAGAAGGCAACACTTAACCAAAGTAACATGACACGTAGGTGGGTTAAGTTAACTTGAATTGATTGATGACACTTAACCAATACAACATGATGAACACGTGGGGTTAAGTTAACAAGAAAACACTTAACCAAAGTAATATGACAAGTAGGTGGGTTAAGTTAACTTGAATTGATCGATGACACTTAACCAATACAACATGACGAACACGTGGGGTTAAGTTAACAAGAAAACACTTAACCAAATGAACGAACGGGGTTAAGTTAATAAGAATCACTTGACCAACATGACATGATGAATGGATGGGTTAAGTTAACATGAATGGACAACACTTAACCAATATGACATAATGTGTGGGAGGATTAAGTACATATCGGGTTGGTGGGTAATATTAATAAATATAGGCCCACAAAACTTAACCGCTAAATAAACATGCTTGAATCGATGGAAGGGTAAAGTACATCTCGTGTAGGTGGGTAATATTATTACATATAGGCCCACAAACTTAACTGCTAAGAAAACATGCTAGAATCGATGGGAGGGTTAAGTACATTTCGTGTAGGTGGGTAATATTTGTATATATAGGCCCACAAACTTAACCAGTAGGAACCCTAGTAACGGGGACCCATTTCAGCAGTAACTCACATAGATGTATCATGGTACCCTGAACTAGGCAGGGTGGGACACGATTACTGGGCTGATTATAAGCGGTCAAAACAGCGGCAGGGGGTACGTCAGTGTAGGTTCCGACGTTTTACGTGCATGCACGTACTCCAGAGTGGGAAAAGTAGGCACTGGGTACCAGTATTTATACACTGTGCATCTTGAATCGTGTTGGGTCGCTATCATAAGGATTGATACACCTTATGGTGGGACCAGCACAGGGTATCTACATGCAAGAGAGGGTCGATTGACACAGACACAAGAAAATTAATACAAGTAGGGAGCCGATCGATAGGGTAGTAAGGGTACATCTAACACATTCATGGCAGTTAGGCAGATTGAGGTGGAATCCTCATAATAGATGTACACCTGAAGTCTACCTCAATTGCGGGGATTGGAATCACGTTATCATTTTATACAGATTACTAGTTAGGACACCAGTTAGGTGGTGTAGAGATAGATATAGAAATCAGAATAACAAGGTAGTAGCGAAGCACAGAAAGAGTAGAAGCACATTCAGTTTATCTTGCCTTATCAAACCTTATGCTTATCCTATGTTATCTTGTTATCCCTGTAATCACGGTATTGTCCTATGTTCAATTTATTCATGTCATGATGCTTTTGCCTGTTTATATGCTGAAAGTCATTGGACTTACCAGACTCATGTCTGACCTAGATTTGTTTTGCCTCTTTACTTCCGTTCCCCCCCCCCCCCAGGTTCACAGGGAGGAAATGTTATCACTTAGCTCAGTTTTCTTTCCAAGCTCGAAGATAGT
The DNA here is from genome assembly GCA_030737875.1 of Allium sativum. NCBI lineage: Eukaryota > Viridiplantae > Streptophyta > Magnoliopsida > Asparagales > Amaryllidaceae > Allium > Allium sativum. The sequence continues at coordinate 500,339,197 of CM060918.1, forward strand.
CGATGTATTGATTTGGACTCTCTCTCCCCCACTGCTATGGCTGGTTCACGCTTTATTGGGGAATATCATCGTTAATTTTATGCTTCTTTTATACTTGGAAGTTTTTGAATCAAGACAGAATTTCTTTGTATTACTTTTAAGTATGATTGAGACAATTGTTGTAAAAGCTTGACTGAATTAAGTTGTTTATAAAATGACTTTATTTTCCGCTGCTTTATTTGTATGTCTTGTAATTTATCTGCATCTTTTACCTAAAATGCTCCACCTAAATTAAGGCATTCCCTTTGTGAGTGACCTTAACGGAGGTGGGTTGTTTCATATCCCAAGCCTACTAATCAATGCATTCACTGTGCTGTGATTTAAAGCATGTTTATGATAATCAAGTTGGTTCAACAAATAAAATAAAATGGAAGCCATTTTATTGATAGCTTCTGTAGTGAACAAACTCATTTAACACAAGTAAGTCACTGTTGAACCAATTCCTATGTCTTAATTAAGGAAATATAAGATTGTGGTAATACACAATATGAAAAAATCACTATAATTCAAAGAAATGAAAGGCCTAGTTTGTGTGTGACCAACTTTTTTCCTTGTTATATACAAGATCATCATTGTTTCCTTTTCAACAAATATCTCCCATAAATTATTTTCTGAAAATGAGCTATGCCAGGATGACTTGCAAAGAGAAAGTATAATCATTATACTCGCCTGTGATTGGTTGAGCAAACAATTTTTGCTATAGTAAATGATCTATGGGTCCCACTAGGATAGGTTTGCAGCCCATGTCAACCAATGGGATAGCAAGTATCACCGCAGTCGCTACATGCAACGACTGTGTTTAAATCTCTCTTCTGGTTTTTTTTTATAATATTGCATAATAATATCTCTACCTTTATCCAAAACAAGTGTTATTAGATTCATTTAGAAGGTGCACTTATTAGATTGAGGTAGAAAATGAACTACGACTATGAATAATGTAAAAATCTTAGCAAATAAGGCCATAATGTAGACCAAAACCACTGAAATAACAAAAAATAGTTGATTAATAATAGGTACCAAAAACAAAAGAACAAAAATGAAAGAAAAGACAAATATTTTGTTTGTTTGAATACAACCGGTTTGTTCAAATAAATGAAAAATGGACAGGAATTGAGCTTATAAAATAAAAAATATTTATATGCAATGCAACAATTTTAAAGCTTAAATTATCAATAATAAAAGCAAAAACGACTTTGATATATGCTATTCAAAGCTTTGAGCTTATGATTGAGCAATAAGTGTTCTGATAATCCAGGTTTATAAACCTTAGTTCTGATAATTTATAGAGAATTTTCTGTTGTCCAATTATGCCTTGACTCTTGCAAAAGTATGCGGTTTTTGTCAATGAATTGTTTAGCCGGAACACATAGACAGTTTTAAAGGCTAATTTAAATGTAATAATTATGACCGACAAATATTTACAAAAATGACAATAACATAAATAAATGTGTATATATAACGATCTGCATTTTTGATTATTCAAGTCACCAATAATTCACACATGTCATCTCAAACATATCCAAAATACAAATAGTTATTCGGGTAAATATAAGAAAAAGAAAGAAAAAAAGATGAAAAACAATCACAGAATCTCACAAGGTAAAGATAAAATATAATAAACAAATAACAGTTCATGAAGCTATTAAAATATACATATGATTATGCTTACAACAATTATCAGAGTTATACATACCTAAACACAATACAATAATCGGAACATAAATGATGTAGTGAAAATATATAATTTATAATATACCAAAACACTATTTTTATCCTCTAATATAATGTAGTCTTCGTTAAATAAAAACTCAGGATGCCCGAGTATAAATGAAAAGACAAAAACACTCGAATTAGGACTAAAATATGATTATATCAGTTAAATCAAAACCATGCAATAGTATGAGTGTCACAAAGTCAGAGATGCTAACGATAATTCACATCTCATATCCAATGTGTTCATGAGTGCCATAACTTAAGAGATGTTATGGGAATTTTCATCCCTTTAGGATACGTTAAACTAGATATTGCATAATATAATACACTATTATAAAATTGTCTATAGTAAATATACTACTAAAAATAGTGTAAGCAGGATTACCTTTATTACCCTTACATTGTTTACAAATATTGTAGTAAACATTACATATAAAACACTAGTTTAACGGTCACTGGATAAGGATGCGTCGCTATACAACAATGTCAAATAAAATTCATAAGGGGCTCAAACAGGATAATATGACAAGGCATGCGAGGCAATACCTAGGGTAGGAATCTATTGGTTGCACTCCCAAACTGGTGGTAACGTAGAGCCGCAACTATCGCCCACTTCAAACAACATTCCCAAATTCACAAATGCGCATCAAATCATGTCAACCGAGGAACTATAATAATCAACGAAGAAGTGTTGCTGATAGAGGTATCTAAGCCACTTAGTCACAATATAGCTCATGTATTAGTCATTTTAAATATGACTCGAAGGTTAAGGATATCCATCATCGTTATCTTACTTCATTCCAATAGTGTTCCGTCGAACCATCCTGCTTCATTTTAGATTCATCCACCACGTACATGGTGGTTAAAGTAGTTTTCAGTACTGGAAAAGAGTATGACAATATCTGATCTCGGTATCTTTAATAACCAAATGCTTATTATACACTGGTTGGTTCTTTTACAATTCAAAATGGTTCATACCTCATATCAAAATACCATATTTTCCATTAAAACCATTTTATATCCAAAACATAATATACTTTCATATTTAAAATCTCTATTTAAAACCAAACTTGGAATCCTGAAACATAGGGGTGGGCACGGTTCGGTGCGGTTTGAAACTCAAACCGCTTCCGCATCGCATCAAACGGTTGATCAAAAATACAAAACAATATACTAACCGTTCAAACGGTTCCGTTTCGGTTTGGTTTCGATCTAATACGGTCTGAGATCCCGTATTAAATATAAGACAGGAAAATTACTTCCATCAACAATCAATTTACGATTGTATAACATTGTGTCACCTGAAAATTAAAATACATAGTGTTATCTTTAATTAATATAACTACAGCATATGTTGAAAATAGAATATATATCGTTAAATTAAAAGTTAGATAGGAATTTGTTAATTTTTTTATCATAACATTGTCGGTGTAGCTATGCGGTTCGGTTCGGCTTAATATGGTTTGGTAAAAGTTCAAACCGCAACCGAACCGTATCATTTTGAGGTGGTTAGGTTTGGGATGTTTGCTTTGGAGAGCGAATCTGGTGCAGTTTTCTGCACCGTTTTTGCGGTTCGGCCTGGGCGGTTTCCGCATTGCAGTGCGGTTTATGCCGACCCCTACTGAAACAATTCCAAATTTTTTGAAATAATTTGAATATTTAAAGTGTTTGAATTTTGTTTATATATTAAAATATTCGGATATATTTGAAACAGTTTGAAAAATAAATAGTTAGTACATTAAAGCTTATATATATAAATAGTTTGAATTGAAAACAGGACTTATCCAATTTAGTTAAATATATATAGTTAAATGTTAAAGTATTTATAAATAGTTGATTGTTAAAGTAGTTTATTAAAGTAGTTAATATATAAGTTAAAATAGAATAGTTTATGAAGTAAAATAGTTATTTATTAAAGTATTTTATTAAAATAGTTAACATATATAATAGTTGAAAAATTAAATAGTTAGTAAAGTGAAAAAGCTTTTTCAGAAAGCAGTTTATATAATAGTTTAAAACAAAATAGTTTGAATTAGAATTGTTTCTTCCAAATTTTAAATAAAACTTGAAATCATATTCCAGTTTCCAATCAGATCGACTCAATTTCAATATTTCAATTCGAATCAACTTCCACTTTAAATTCAACTCAATTCAAATGATTGGATTCAAATATTTAAAGTTTCTAGTTAGAATTCTCATTTTTTGATTATTTCAATTTATAATAATCTTGCTTTCACAATTCAAATATCACTTTAAATCAAGTTAATTTAAAGTAAATTTCAAAGACGGATTGTAATGACACACAAATTTTGATATTTTGTAAAATGTCATTTTTATGTATTTAGAATAATTGCGCATGGTTCTAGATATACACACTCATTTTTTAATACGATTCCGAAAAGTTTAATGATCATACAAGACATTTATATCAATTTATTAACTTATTGGTTAAAATAACTTATCGTATATAGTCAAAAATACAGAATTTAACATTTTTTTCCCAACATCGTAAATTTTGGGACTTTAATATTGTTTAAGTAAAAAATGGACATGTTATAATTAATAGAAAAAAGCTAGAAATTCATATTTTAATTTTCTTTTACACGAACGAGTGCTTTTAATAAAACGTAGAACTATGATTGTTAAACGATTTTTTGTAGAAAATCAACGTTTCAACAAAAATATGATGTACAAACGTTTTGCAACTTAAATAGTAATTATGAAGTCACTTAATTAAATAAAGTGGATTAATCAAAACTAAGGAAGAGATTTATCCTAAACTAATCCATGAGTTGACCTAAACTATACTTAAGGAAACCGTCATTACACTTAGCATAACTATCCATGTAATGTGACACAAGTGCATGGAAAGGGAGCAAAGGAAGGTGTTGACCAGCCTTTTGGTAAGGCCGTCAAAATTGTATACATTTCTATAATCTAAACTCAGAGACACATCACCAAGAGCCTTCAGGTCGACCAAGAGTCTCAACAACCCGAACTTCTCTGGAAAGGGAAAGCTAGGTACCTCTGAAAGCTCGGCTCAAAGTACCTTCGAGCGACCAGAAATGAAGTCAACCCGACCAGCAATGGATACATGCAAACCCAGAGTCTTTGTCTCGACACTAATCCCAGGTCGATCACGTCAAGGCGACCTGTTCCTATACTAATATATCTCTGATTGGACCTATTCAAGCTTCGATATGACCGCTTCTGCTACTCCTGGAGTATAGGATCTACTGCCATCTGTCCGTATCTAGCCGGGTTGGGCCTTTTTGCACAAAAAGAAAGCTTCTTCAGCTATTCCTACAGTCTTGGGATGGATGCCACGTGTCTTAGTCGACCCAAGAACTGTAGCATCTATACATAATTCTCTAAAGCTTCAAAGAAAGGACTTTTGGGCCATTATGTTATTATTTAATATTATTATTTCAACATTATACTCCAGATTAGCCATTAATACTATCATTTGCAATCAAAGTTAGTGCATAATAAAGAAGTTATAAAGTGGATGTAGGCTCGTTAATGCTGAATCATTATAAATTCATGTGTGATTGCACTGATCCTCATTTTTCATTTACATTTTTCATTTATTCCTTACATTCTCTCTTTTTGGTTGTTCTATCACTTTTGGTGTCAAAACTTTGACGCGTCCACTGAGAAACTCTATTATTGGTATTTTAAGGGTTTTGCTCAACTTTTGGATCACAAAGTTCAAAACGAAATCCTAGTTCCAATCATCTTCAGCAATCATGGTTTCCAAGATTTCTACACGTGCTTCCGAAAAACAGCAAAAGCAGCCAACTACTACACCAGTAAACATTGCCTCATCTACCGTTCTCGATTCGAATCACGTTTGCTCGACCATTCCCAGGTCGACTAGACCCCACCAGAGGAACAATCAACAATTCATCCTTTTGTACTCCTTTCTCTTAATGACCAAGCTCCCTCCTTGGCGTTTGCAACCTACGATGATTTCATGGTTGTGATGAACCAGCCCTGGGAAATGACGACAGCATTTGATGCTCAACAATGGGAATATCCAGCGATGAGGCAGGATATGAACCAGATATCAAGATAGTGGGATGAGTTTATGAACTAACAAGCTACTTTTCCATTATTGGAATAGGATGCAGAAGTCTCATCATCTTTCAAGAGGAGTGAAGACCAACAACGGTAATGTCGCCCACTACAAAGATTAAAGAATGTGTCGGAACTGTGTTTTTGAAGCTCTCAGCTCAACATGAGATAACCGATCAAGCCCGGCTCGACGATGCTAACCTGAGGCATGTCGACCCGAGGCACGCCAAGACTGGTGTCCAACAAGCCAGAAACCCCCTCTTCTAGCAAATTATAATACTTCCCGAGCAATTCGTGCTCCTGTGCTTCCTCTTAGGCATCCTGTGATTGATTGGGAGAACTAGGGTCAAGGAAGTTCTGGCCGGACGACAACTCCGGCAATGTTGCTTGGAACGACGAAAAAGGGAGCCTAATAGGTCAAAAATGCAGATCGGTACATCTTCAATAATCCCGATTTGGCCACCATGGTGTGGAAAATCATGAACGAGGGTTGGGGCTACAAGAGCGAAGATTGGGGAATCAATTCGTAGTCACACGCCATTTACATATAACATCTTACAAGCAGAACTCCCCATAAGGTTCATCATGCCCTTGATAAGACACTATTCAGGTATGATGGACCTTCAGAAGTATTTGATGACGTCTCGTAGCACATGCTGACATCCCGAGCCCATACGCGATTAATTGCAATGCTTTTTGATATTCCTCCCTGGAGAGCACTCATGTGGTTCACACGACTTCCTCTATATTTAGTTCCGAACTTGAAAGACTTAAGTGAGAAGTTCTTGAACCAAATCCATTTTCACGCCATGCGATCAAAGCGTGTCATAGGTCTTCCTACGATCAAGCATGCAAAGGGAGTGTCGCTAAGGGATTATCTTAACCGGTTTAACATGAAAATGAACGAGGTGAGTAATCCCAACCATGAAACAGTCATGATGGCTATAGTTGATGAAGTCGACAAAAAGTTGAATTTCGGTAAATATCTGATCGGAGAGCCCCCTACGACTATTGAGTTGTTCTATGAAAAGGCTAATATCCGAATGAGACAAGACGACACACAGTTGGATTCAGATGATGAGCCAAACAACATGCCAAACAAAAACATTTAGATTAACGTGGCAGTGAAACAGTCCAGGGACAATTCTAGAAAAGTGGAATTGAATGCTGGAAATTATGGAAAGAAAAACAAAAGCCAACAAAAGTGCGGTAACTGAAACCAAGGCCAAAAAGGAGATTCTAGAAATCAGCTGTGATTTCAGACATTTAAAAGTTGCACAACACTGAGTGACATACTAGAGAATATTTATCATGATACGTGCAACACTATGCAATATAAGTAATTGCCTCCCAGTGAATTTACAAAGAAAGAGCAGGAGACCAAGCAATTCTTCTTATTTCACAAGATTTACGGCCATGCCACTAATGAGTGTCGTCATCTTAGAGACATTGACGAGAATTTAATTCGAGAGGGAACGCTCGATGAATATAAAGTTTCCCCTCGAGAGAGAAGGCAGGGGAGTTTGGTCCTTAAGCAAGGATAGGTGGCTCCTAAAGCCATCGACCAGCAAAAGAACAAAGAAATCATCATTAATACCATTGTTGGAGGACCGTATCCAACAAGCCATAGTTCCCAGACTATGGAACTGTATGCTAATGCTGCAAAACACCTGGATGTAGGGTAATGCAGCAAACCTGAAGCGGCATGCCATGTGAAGCAAAGGAAGATGATAACGGATGATACTGTCTTCCGAGATAGAGAAGCAGAGGGGGTGGAGACCCGAAGTATTGATTCCTTGGGGAATACGACCAATTTTGGCCCAAGTACAGTGTAGAAGGACCTTTTTGACAGTGGGAGTTCCATGAACATTCTATTCAAGTGAGCCTATGACTAGATGAGGTTAGAGGTGAGAGATTTGAAGCCGTGCAATGGCAGCGTATGCGGCTTCAATGGATCAACAAATGAAACGGTATGAATGATTGAATTCTTGATGGAATTGGGCTAAGGAGACCATAGGAGAGTGTGGATCCTCCAGCCTTTTGTGATGAATATAAACTCTCTATACAATGCCTTCTTGGGTCGACCAGGCCTAGCAGAATTCTGGGCATGCATAACCCTTGGTATATACTCCTCAAGTTTTCGACTGAAGTTAGAGCAAGCGTAGTACGGGGATACCAAAGTAGTAGTACGAGCATGCTACTCAGTGGAATGGAGGGAAATATGTAAAAGGAAAATAAGGAGTCCAGAGATTATCCTCCTTCTACCAAGGAGGCAGAAGCATAGGAACTAAAGAGGACATCCTAGGAAGGATCGTGCGGTTGCCATCTCGAGGATATTGATCCAAGAGAGAACGAGGAGCAAGGATATAGAAAGGCAACTCCAAATGGAAACACGGTGGAAATTCTAATCGATAACGATGACACGACCAAGGTCTTGAAGATCGGATCCCACCTAGACCCCTCTGGACTAGGGAGTTACCATATTTTCTTCACGCAAATCTAGACGTGTTTGCGTGGCCTCATGTTGACATGTGTGGAATATCTCTGTCCATTAAGACTCATTCATTGAATATAGACCCAAAGCATGTTCATGTGAAACAGAAAAGGTGAATTCTAGGCTCAGAGAGGTCGGTTGCATTAAAGAAGAGGTTGAAAATGTAACACCCCACGTTCGTTAGTGTCACTCGCAAAGGGAATGCACTAAGTTCTGTGGAGCATTTTAGGGTAAAAAATGCAGATAAATTACAAGACAAAAATAAATTATACAGCGGAAAATAAAACTTTGCTTTATTGATAAAATAGTTTGTACAATGATTTCTTTACAATATCAGAGTATCATCTGTCTTACAAAATAAAGAAGCATAAAAGTACATTTATATTCCCCAATTTTATCGGATGAGCCAGCCATAGCATCTAAAAAAAGAATCCAAGCAAAACTTCGACAAATCTTCAAGCTGGGAAAGAGTGACGGTCCAACCTAGCCTGAGCTATACTATTCCCTCCTTTACTACCTGGGGGGGAACGGAAGAAAAGAAGACGAAAGGAAAACAGAGTCAGACATAAAGCCTGAGTAAGTTCAGTAACTTCTAGCATGTGAACATGGAAAAACAAAACGACATGAATTAATAGAATACAAGATAACACCATGACGATAGGGTCAGCAAGGTCACAAGATTAACATAAGATAGTTACAAGGTATGCTAAGATAAGATAAACTGGATATGCTCTAATACTTTCGCCGCCTCGCTATTTCCTTGTTATACCGATTTCTATATCTTTGCAACACCTAACTAATGTCCCAACTAGTAAAGATAACGCGATCCCAATCCCTGTATTTTCCATCGCCTTCAGGCATACATTTATTATTTGTCACCTAGATTTAATCTAGGGTTTTCTATCAAGTGCCTTCTAGATTTAACTACAGTTTACGTTATCTGCCGAACGCCTCTCGGATTCAGGATTTATGCCACCTTGTCCAACTAGTGCTACCTATCGAACGATGTCCCCAAGTCTAGGACACTCTACCTAGAGTGGTATATGTTCCTATACTTCCCCACGCATGTATCGCGAATCGTTATCGCTTGTCTAGGTGCACATGTCCCCTAATGTGCGGTCCGAGTCCTATGTCAGGGCAAATCAAGGAATACAGAACTCGGTCGGGAGCTTTCAGATATCTGCCGATGCAGAAGCTAAGGTCTGTTTTTGTTCCAGTGGCTATGGTCCCACTTGACCCCTCCCTCAACTAATGAAAGGCACACCTTGTAAAATGAAAACTATACGCCGGCCCCCGGTTCCCTCTATCTTATGGCCATCCTCACCCATAACTAGATAGCAAGTATATGGTCTTTTGGAGTTCTCCGCCTTTCTGCTTCACGTATCTCGATTGACTGAAGATGGATGGTAGACGACGAGTCGCTATCACAGGGCTACCGTTTGCTCGCCGAATCACGCTAGTCCATCCTAGTCTTTAGATTTCCATGTATTGCAACCAAGGTATACCCCTGGTTCTTCTACGCAGACCTTAACCCCTGTGGGCCCAGGTGGATCATCTGCAGCCTCACAGAGGGATACGAAGAGTACCCTCACGTCCCCTCGAAGCCTCGGGCTTCATAACCCAATTCGTTGGAGCCTTCTTTCTACTCAGACGGACATTCGCTCCTTCCCATGTTATACTAAGAATTACTACTTAGTTTTACTAACTAAGATTTACCACTTAGTTTCCAGAATCGTTGTTTTTCTTAACTAATGTTTTCTACTTAGTTCCCTTTCCCGTCATTTTGGATTGGTTAAGTGTTATTAGTCAATTCAAGCCAACTTAACCCTCTTCATTCATCCTGTTATACTGGTTAAGTGTTATCCGTAATTCATGTTGACTTAACCCCACCACAAACCAAGTCGTATTGGTTAAGTATTTCTTATTATTTAACCCTACCCATTCACCCTGTATTGGTTAAGTGTTCCTTTTTAACTTAACCTTGCCCGTCTGTCTTAACTAACATGTTATTAATGGTTAAGTATTATCCCTTCATGTTTTATACTTAACCTCATTCCTTTATCACAACCTGATGGTTAAGTGTTCAGGTTTACTTAACCCTACAGTCAAGCCCAGCTAACATATCAAAATTGGTTAAGTGTATTAGATTTTACTTAACCCCAACCTCTAGTCTAGTTAACATATTGATTTGGCTAAGTGTATTAACTTTACTTAACCCCTACGAGTCTCGTTTTGCTACCTTGAGTTTGGTTAAGTGTCTCTATGGACTTAGCCCTCCCATTCTAGCTTAACTGTGTTAAGTTGGTTAAGTGTTCCTATGGACTTAACCCTCCCATTCTAGCTTAACTGTATGGCCCTAACCCCACCCATCAGTCTGGTTATCATGTTGAATTGGTTAAGTATCTTAGTTAACTTAACCCTATAATTCTTGTTCTAGCTTTAATTAAATAGATTAAAGCCGCGACCACTCACATTAGACAGATATTGTTGCGATTACTGGATGTGCCGGTTGGTTCCGGGCAGATCTACATTGCAACTCAGTCTAACCTCGGGTTAGGCCTATTCGTGTTTTCTAGTTCAAAGGGTTTTGATTAATTTTCAAATCAGGTTTTGAAAGTAACCATCTCGTCCGTCGGATCAGTTAGGGATAGCCAGGGAGAGCAGGAAACTTGTATTTTCCAAACCCAAGCCTAGACACTATCCTCTCTGTCACCCTAGAACTTCCTGATGTACCATTAAAAGAGATGTCGTTAATAAACCTTTAATTTGTCAGAATTCACATTTTCCTTATTTAGGACAAATTCTATAAGTAAATTATTCCTAATTTACTTATTTCCCAATTACTCTTTTAATGTTAAATTGTCTACATTCATTCCTATGGCCCATTTCCCCTTTTAAATCATATTTATGCTTTTTGGTATGTAAACTATACCAAATTAAGTGTCACTAACCATGATTTTTCTAAACCTGACAGTTATTCCCAATTATGGCCAATTTCACATTTACGCCAATATACTTACCGTGCCAAATTTGCTAATCCAATTCCGATTCAACATTCTAATTCACATCAAACTAGACTTATTACTCTAGTTCACTATTCATGTAAATGCTAGATTTACATGTCAATACTAGATTCACATCTTATAATTCATGTCAAATTTATCCAATTTGCATTTCTTTGAACATGCCATAATACATGTTCCCAATTTATGCCGATTTCCAAGTTAAACTACGTTTTTAGTAAATTTAATATTTTGCCCAAACCGCATTACCACCGTTCGTATAATCGTGATTCATTCTAGATTATAAATAAAGCTAGGTTCGTAGAAAATAGGGAATGAACCAAAGATGCTATGCAAAAGATAGACATATTAACTGGCATAAAAAGGGTTGAATAACGACGTCGGTTCAAGAACATGGGTAGACCTAACTTAAATAGGTAAATTCCCAAGGTCTAAAACCAAGAATAGACAGAATAAAGACGCAGGTTCAAGAACATGGGTAGACCTAACTTAATAGGTAAATTCCCAAGGTCTAAAACCAAAGAAAACCAAGAATAGACAGAATAGATAATCGGGTTTAGACCCAATTTTTATAGTCACAAAACTTAAGCAACACTTTCCTAGTCATGAATCACAGGTGTTTAATCACAGATGTCCTTGTTATGTCATAGGCAATAGTTTAAATTTCCTAATCAAAGGCATAGGCTTAGTCAAGGAAATAATCCTCATAGTCACAGTCACAATCATAGGCAATGTCCATAGTCATAGGCAATGTTCATAGTCATAGGCAAATGTTCATGGTCATAGGCATATGGTTTCAAGGTCCATAGTTTCATAGTCATGGTCTATTTTGTCCTCGAATCATAACAGTTCTTAATTAGGTTCAAGAGTATAGGCACCGATTCGAATAGAGAGAGTGAATTGGCATATTCTTTTATTCCTTTAATTTCATGTCACGAACAAAGAAAAACGTTCAAATCTAGAAATAACTGGCTTACAGAGATTAGATTAGAATAGAAAGATGGTGTTGCTATGATTCATAGAAAATTAGTCGTTTGAACCTCCTCTTGAATCCTAGCTTGACTTGAACCTCTTCTTGAAAATCTTTTAGCAGCATCTCCTCGTCTTGATTTATTTTATATATATATTTCTATTTATTATTTAATATAAGAGGAGGAGAAGAAGCCATGTTTGTCAAATCTTTGCAGCATAAGGGTAGAAAAGAATTGTGAATAGAGAAGAAGACTAGGGCTGTTTATATAGTGTTAGGCGGACGAACCTGGTCAGAATGGCGTCCAGATACATCAGAACGAACAGGGTGCAGAAGGCTGGAAAAACAGGGGGGTCGACCCCCAGGTCGACTACCCAGTCGACCTGGGTGCCCAGGTCGACTACCCAGTCGACCTGGGTGCCTTGGGCGGGAAAATTCCCGCCCAGCCCATTCTGGGTCCGATTTGAATTTTGAACCTGACCTGTTTTGAAATTTGAACTTCGCTGAATCTTTTGGAGGCCATATCTTCCTCATACGGACTCCGATTTACGCAAACTCGAACTCGTTTTCATGCAGAATTCCGAGACGAACGCAATGGCGCAGCCCGTTTCCCTTGATTTTGATTTTAACTTTTATTTCTGCCCTGATTTGTTAATCCTAGTGTTATAGAATTACGGGGTGTTACATTCTCCCCTACTTAAAAGGATTTCGTTCCCGAAATCTTCAAGTTAGGAAGAATGTTTCATACCATCCAATCACCCGTCTACTCAACCATCCAATCACAGGCATCCATTGTCCTTAAAAGATTTCTAATGCTTTCATGTTCATATGCATAGTGTGTGTATATGTCTTTATCTACTGTAAAATCAGGCGGTCTACTGATTCAGTCGACCTCCTTAATGCGAGTCATGTCAGTGCCATGCATCCAACCATGTATGCAAGCATCCTTAGTTATGTAAATACTATATGCGTGCACGGCCATTCATCCATATGCAACACCCATATGATAACATATCAAGTTCAATTTACAATCAAATACATATCTGTAAATGCAATATGAAAGCGTCTGAACTGATCTAGTGCCTAATACCTATGTATATGCATTCACAAGCAACCATTAGCAACCACTTGCAACCATCAACCATAACATGTTTCAAATACATGTTTACATCCATTGGCTTCTACCTAAGGATCGAAGATACGACCTAGGTGATATACTTTGGAAAGAGAGAAATAATTATGCGTAAAGCTCCTAAAATAAAGAAATCAAGGATGCACCCTCAAGGAAAAGGGTATGATGCTAGTATCTAAGCTTCTTGAGCTTTACTACACTGTATCTTAACTAATTTAACATCACGATTGTGAAGTTCCGGATCTCCGTTTCCAAAATAAACAGATGTCAATCACGGTACCAAGTATATGTACTAAGATGATTAGAGGTTTCCCTCTTATCCGCCATGCCATAAGAGTCGAAAGGTCACTACGTGCTCTTTGGAGTGCCTGCCACAACTATTCATCTCTTATGCAAACCATCCAAACCGAACTCGACATTCCTCAAGTACAAGCCCCAAAGGCCTAAACCAATATCAGACAAGCACCTAAGGAATATCTCCCCCGAATTTAGACGATCTACGTGAGATGATATAAGCAAACTCGATAGCTATTCTCAAATCCCTACCAACCAAAAAAAAAATAAACTGGTCGGACCACCAATTGGATTTGAGACTCTAGTGGGATCTTTCTACTATACAAGTGCTATGGTGCAGAGACCCAACTATGGAAGTGGATATGAACAAATGAGAAGCGCTAGAACCTAAGGAAATAGTACGAACAGAAAACTAGACTCATCCAACCGGACTACCTTTCTCCTAGGTACGCTTGGTGGCAAAAGCATGTACTTGTCCTTTTGAAAATCCCGTCCTCGTTCTTGCCCTTGTCCTTAAGTATATGCCCTATCATACCCTAGTAAAGATACTTCCTCTCGTCTTAGGTTTTACAATTTCTTCCTCCTTCGTGTGCTAAGTCTACATCCATGAATTCCTCATCCTAGGGTTATGCTCCTTAGCCAAACTCCTCATCCCCTTCCGTGTGTAGTCATGTTGACAAATCTCTCGAAAATTGCCTCCATCGTCCGGAAAACCCTATAAGCTTCGAAAGAAAACTGCCTGTAGATGAAACACCTACGGCTATGGATGGAAGTCGGGCACTACTTTTCCCTTCGATGAGGTTACCTCCCAGAAAGCCAGGAGCCCCAGAGACTCAAGAAAGAAGGAGACAAGAATTTAAACAGAGGAAGAGAAGATAGTGCGTATGGCTTTGGGAAATATGTCTTTAAAACAAATCCTTTCTCTTGAAAATGCTTCTTAAAAAACCGTTTTGAAAATAATTTTTCAAATCCTTTATCTGATCTGGTAACCTTCAGCTCTGATACCACGTGTAACACCCTACGTCCGTTAGTTTCACTCACAAAGGGAATGCACTAAGTTCTGTGGAACATTTTAGGGTAAAGGATGCAGATAAATTACAAGACAGACAGAAATTATATAGCGGAAAATAAAACTTTGCTTTATTGATAAAATAGTTTGTACAATGATTTCTTTACAATATTAGAGTATCATCTATCTTACAAAATAAAAAAGCATAAAAGTACATTTATATTCCCTAATTTTATCGGATGAGCCAGCCATGGCATCTAAAAAGAGAATCCAAGCAAAACTTCGACAAATCTTCAAGCTGGGAAAGAGTGACGGTCCAATCTAGCCTGAGCTATACTATTCCCTCCTTTACTACCTTGGGGGGGGGGGAACGGAAGACAAGAAGACGAAAGGAAAACAGAATCAGACATAAAGCCTGAGTAAGTTCAGTAACTTCTAGAATGTGAACATGGAAAAACAAAACGACATGAATTAACTGAATACAAGATAACACCATGACGATAGGGTCAGCAAGGTCACAAGATTAACACAAGATAGTTACAAGGTATGCTAAGATAAGATAAACTGGATATGCTCTAATACTTTCGCCGCCTCGTTATTTCCTTGTTATACCGATTTCTATATCTCTGCACCACCTAACTAATGTCCCAACTAGTAACGATAACGCGATCCCAATCCCTGTATTTTCCATCGCCTTCAGGCATACATTTATTATTTGTTACCTATATTTAATCTAGGGTTTTCTACCAAGTTCCTTCTAGATTTAACTAGAGTTTACGTTATCTGCCGAACGCCTCTCGGATTCAAGATTTATGCCACCTGGTCCAACTAGTGCTACCTGTCGAACGATGCCCCTAAGTCTAGGACACACTACTTAGAGTGGTATATGTTCCTATACTTCCCCACACATGTATCGCGAATCGTTATCGCTTGTCTAGATGCACATGTCCCCTAATGTGCGGTCCGAGTCCTGTGTCAGGGAAAATCAAGGAATACAGAAGTCGGTCGGGAGCTTTCAAATATCTGCCGATGCAGATGCTAAGGTCTGTTTTTGTTCCAGTGGTGATGGTCCCACTTGACCCCTCCCGCAACTAATGAAAGGCACACCTTGTAAAATGAGAACTATACGCCGTCCCCCGGTGCCCTCTATCCTATGGCCATCCTCACCCATAACTAGATAGCAAGTATATGGTATTTTGGAGTTCTCCGCCTTTCCGCTTCACGTATCTTGATTGACTGAAGATGGATGGTAGACGACGAGTCGCTATCACAGGGATACCGTTTGCTCGTCGAATCACGCTGGTCCATCCTAGTCTTTAGGTTGCCATGTATTGCAACCAAGGTATACCCCTGGTTCTTCTACGCAGACCTTAACCCCTGTGGGCTCAGGCGGATCATCTGCAGCCTCACAGAGGGATACCAAGAGTACCCTCACGTCCCCTCGAAGCCTCGGGCTTCGTAACCCAATTCGTTGGAGCCTTCTTTCTACTCTGACGGACATTCGCTCCTTCCCGTGTTATACTAAGAATTACTACTTAGTTTTACTAACTAAGATTTACCACTTAGTTTCCAGAATTGTTGTTTTTCTTAACTAAGGTTTACTACATAGTTCCCTTTCCCGTCAATTTGGATTGGTTAAGTGTCATTAGTCAATTTAAGCCAACTTAACCCTCTTCATTCTTCCTGTTATACTGGTTTAGTGTTATCCGTAATTCATGTTGACTTAACCCCACCACAAACCAAGTCATATTGGTTAAGTATTTCTTATTATTTAACCCTACCCATTCACCCTGTATTGGTTAATTGTTCCTTTTTAACTTAACCTTGCCCGTCTGTCTTAACTAACATGTTATTAATGGTTAAGTACTATCCCTTCATGTTTTATACTTAACCTCATTCCTTTATCACAACATGATGGTTAAGTGTTCAGGTTTACTTAACCCTACAGTCTAGCCCAGCTAACATATCAAAATTGGTTAAGTGTATTAGATTTTACTTAACCCCACCTCTAGTCTAGTTAACATATTGCTTTGGCTAAGTGTATTAACTTTACTTAACCCCTACGAGTCTAGTTTTGCTACCTTGAGTTTGGTTAAGTGTCTCTATGGACTTAGCCCTCCCATTCTAGCTTAACTGTGTTAAGTTGGTTAAGTATTCCTATGGACTTAACCCTTCCATTCTAGCTTAACTGTATGGCCCTAACCCCACCCACCAGTCTGTTTATCATGTTGAATTGGTTAAGTGTCTTAGTTAACTTAACCCTACCATTCTTGTTCTAGCTTTAATTAAATAGATTAAAATCGCGACCACTCACATTAGACAGATATTGTTGCGATTACTAGATGTGCCGGTTGGTTCCGGGCAGATCTACATCGCAACTCAGTCTAACCTCGGGTTAGGCCTATTCGTGTTTTCTAGTTCAAAGGGTTTTGATTAATTTTCAAATCAGGTTTTGAAAGTAACCATCTCGTCCGTCGGATCAGTTAGGGATAGCCAGGGAGAGCAGGAAACTTGTATTTTCCAAACCCAAGCCTAGACACTATCCTCTCTGTCACCCTAGAACTTCCTGATGTACCATTAAAAGAGATGTCGTTAATAAACCTTTAATTTGTCAGAATTCACATTTTCCTTATTTAGGACAAATTCTATAAGTAAATTATTCCTAATTTACTTATTTCCCAATTACTCTTTTAATGTTAAATTGTCTACATTCATTCCTATGGCCCATTTCCCCTTTTAAATCATATTTATGCTTTTTGGTATGTAAACTATACCAAATTAAGTGTCACTAACCATGATTTTTCTAAACCTGACAGTTATTCCCAATTATGGCCAATTTCACATTTACGCCAATATACTTACCGTGCCAAATTTGCTAATCCAATTCCGATTCAACATTCTAATTCACATCAAACTAGACTTATTACTCTAGTTCACTATTCATGTAAATGCTAGATTTACATGTCAATACTAGATTCACATCTTATAATTCATGTCAAATTTATCCAATTTGCATTTCTTTGAACATGCCATAATACATGTTCCCAATTTATGCCGATTTCCAAGTTAAACTACGTTTTTAGTAAATTTAATATTTTGCCCAAACCGCATTACCACCGTTCGTATAATCGTGATTCATTCTAGATTATAAATAAAGTTAGGTTCGTAGAAAATAGGGAATGAACCAAAGATGCTATGCAAAAGATAGACATATTAATTGGAATAAAAAGGGTTGAATAACGACGTCGGTTCAAGAACATGGGAAGACCTAACTTAATAGGTAAATTCCCAAGGTCTAAAACCAAGAATAGACAGAATAAAGACGCAGGTTCAAGAACATGGGTAGACCTAACTTAATAGGTAAATTCCCAAGGTCTAAAACCCAAGAAAACCAAGAATAGACATAAAAGATAATCGGGTTTAGACCCAATTTTCATAGTCACAAAACTTAAGCAACACTTTCCTAGTCATGAATCACAGGTGTTTAATCACAGATGTCCTTGTTATGTCATAGGCAATAGTTTAAATTTCCTAACCAAAGGCATAGGCTTAGTCAAGGAAATAATCCTCATAGTCACAGTCATAGGCAATGTCCATAGTCATAGGCAATGTTCATAGTCATAGGCAAATGTTCATGGTCATAGGCATATGGTTTTAAGGTCCATAGTTTCATAGTCATGGTCTATTTTATCCTCGAATCATAACAGTTCTTAATTAGGTTCAAGAGTATAGGCACCGATTCGAATAGAGAGAGAGAGAATTGGCATATTCTTTTATTCCTTTAATTTCATGTCACGAACAAAGAAAAATGTTCAAATCTAGAAATAACTGACTTACAGAGATCAGATTAGAATAGAAAGATGTTGTTGCTATGATTCGTAGAAAATCAGTCGTTGAAGTCGTTTGAACCTCCTCTTGAATCCTAGCTTGACTTGAACCTCTTCTTGAAAATCTTTTAGCAGCATCTCCTCGTCTTGATTTATTTTATATATATATTTCTATTTATTATTTAATTTAAGAAGAGGAGAAGAAGACATGTTTGTCAATAATCTTTGCAGCATAAGGGTAGAAAAGAATTGTGAATAGAGAAGAAGACTAGGGCTGTTTATATAGTGTTAGGCGGACGAACCTGGTCAGAATGGCGTCCAGATACATCAGAACGAACAGGGTGCAGAAGGCTGGAAAAACAGGGGGTTCGACCCCCAGGTCGACTACCCAGTCGACCTGGGTGCCCAGGTCGACTACCCAGTCGACCTGGGTGCCTTGGGCAGGAAAATTCCCGCCCAGCCCATTCTGGGTCCGATTTGAATTTTGAACCTGACCTGTTTTGAAATTTGAACTTCGCTGAATCTTCCGGAGGCCATATCTTCCTCGTACGGACTCCGATTTATGCAAACTCGGACTCGTTTTCATGCAGAATTCCAAGACGAACGCAATGGCGTAGCCCATTTCCTTTGATTTTAACTTTTAATTATTCCTTGATTGTGAATCCTAGTGTTACAGAATTACGGGGTGTTACAAAAAGGTTCAACGATAACGAGTTCATCAGAGATTCAACCGACCTTAAGTGGATAGCAAATCTAGTGCACGTAAAAAAGAAAAACGAGAAGTGGAGAACATGCATTGACTTTTCAGACTTGAATATGGCTTACTCCATGGGCAACTTTCCACTTCCCAGGATCGATCAGCTAGTCAACTCAACCGCTGAATACGAGCTCCTGTCATTCGTGGATGCTTACTCACGGTACAACCAGATTACAACGCATGTCTCAAACCAGAAGCATACAGTTTCATTATGGATCTCAGACTGTATTGATATATGGTCATGCCTTTTTGACTAAAAAATGCGAGAGCAAATTACCAATTCCTGGTCAATAGTATGTTCCGTGATCAGATTTGGAAGACGATGGAGGCGTATGTAGATGATATGTTGGTGAAGTCAAAGCAATCGACTGATTATGTCCGTGACTTGGAAGTGATGTTTGGTGTACTTCGCAGATATGGAATAAAGCTCAGCCCTTTCAAATGCTCTTTTTGCATTGTGTCAGGGAAGTTCTTGGGCTTCATTGTAAAATCTCAAGGATTCGAAATCAATCTTGAATAAATTAAAGCAATCAAAGGTATCGAGGAAACCCAAAAGGTTAAAGATGTGTAGAGACTGACAGGAAAGGTTCCTGCCTTAGGCAGATTCATTTCTAAGGAAATTGACAAGTGCATTCCTTTTTTTGAGCTAATAAAGCGAGGGAAGCGCAACTTTGCTTGGACGTCTGATTGTGTAGAAGCTTTCCAGAACATGCTCAATCATTTAGTGCCTATATTGTCTAAGCTAGTAGATCATGAGGACTTGTTCTTATACTTGGTTGTTTCTCTTTATGCTCTTAGTTCACCTTAGTCTGTGAAGAGGACTGAGTGTAGCGACCATTATACTATGTAAGCAAGAAGTTGACGGGAGCAGAGCATAACCATCCAAAGATCGAGAACTTGGCCTATAGTTTATTGATTGCAATGTGTGTCACTACTTCCAGGCTCACCCCATCAATGTATACACGGACCAGTCGCTACGAAAGGTCCATCAACGGCATAAGGCATCTAGAAGGTTGTGCAATTAGAATTTCAAGTTAAGTTAGTTCGACTTACTTTCCTTCCTCGTAAATCAATAAAAGGGAAAGCATTGGCAGACTTCATAGCCAAGTTTACAACTCCAGGATGATACATCAGAGGGCAGTTCCAATCTTCCTGATAATAAGTCCAGGCTGGATACATGGAAGCTATACACCAATGGTGCCTATGATCTACGCTTTGGAATCAAAGTTGTGTTGTTAACTCCTGAGGGACGATCAATTTATTACACCCTAAGCTTGTACTATTCTGCTACTAACAACGATTCTGATTATGAAGCCATGATTGTCGGGCAGAAGCTCACAAAGGATTTGAGGGTGGATATTTGCTATGATTCTGAACTTATTGTATTTCAAGTTCGGGAGGAATACCAAACATAGGAGGCACGACTTTCCGCCTATCTCAAGCAGGTAGAAAAATTATTAGATGGATTCAAGTATCATAGCATCTCACACATTCCAAGATAAAAAAATCAAAAGGTTGACAGACTGCCTAAACTAGCTAGTTCCGACGCCCAAGATGAAGCTGAGACGGTGCCAACTGAGACATTGGATACTACAAGCATCGACCAAATGGAAATTGACCAAGCTTTGGAGACTGAGCCTTAGAAAGAATCGTGAATGACCCTCATCAAGAACTTTCTTCAGAAGGAACCCTATCAGAATGAAAAAATGAAAAGCGAGATATAGTGCATAAAGCCTGAAGGTACATCATTCAGGGAGATACACTCTACAAAAGAGGGTTCTCAGTTCCTATGCTTCGGTGTGTGGCCAATGAAGATGCTAATCAAGTGTATCGGGAAGCACATGATGCTGAATGTGGTGCCCATGCCGGAGTGCAGACCTTGGCAAATGGGTGTTGCGATATGGCTATTCCTGGCCTAATGCTAGTCAAGATGCATCCCATTATTCCGAACATTGCGACAAGTGCCAAAGGTTTTCCCAGATTCAGAGAGCTTCGCCAACTCAACTCACCTAGTTGGTTAGTACTTGCTATTCACTATATGGTGGTAGACAAAGTATGTGATCATGACAATGGATTACTTTATGAGGTGGGCTATAGCAGAACCATTGGCTACAATCACGACAAAGCGGGTTATCAACATTATCATTAGAAACATCTAATGCGATTTGGACTTCCCAAAACAATCATAACTGATAATGGGACCCAGTTCGGTAGCTCAGAATTTAGAGATTTCTGTCATTGATATCGCACTGAAGAGAAGTACACTGCAGTTGCACACCCACAGTCGAATGGACAAGTCAAAGCCGTAAACAAAATCATTAAGTCCATCCTAAAGAAAAGGTTGGAGCAGGCCAAAGGCAAATGGGTCGATGAAATACCATTATCCCTTTGGGCATATCGAACAACCCAAAAGCCTGCGACTGGCCACACTCCATTCGCCTAGTCATACGGCTCTAAAGCAGTCATCCCAATAGAACTCGAAGTCCCCTCTCATTAGGCGATGTATTGCGACCCGTTGACCAAAAAAGCACTTCCCTTAGAATCTTTAGACATAATTGATGAGAAAAGAGAAAAAGCTAATTTGCATGCTAACGAGGACAAAAGACGAGTCGCTTGCTACTACGATAAAAGGGTTCAATTCAAAACCTTTGACTTTGGCTTTGTGTTCTGATACGACCAACCTGTGCAAAAGATTGAATGAAGGGATGGCTGACTCCCTAACGACATTAATTGGCTCATGCGAGCTAACCTAATTTCACAACTGATCTACTTGGGTTGACTAAATTCGAGTCTGAATTCGATGCTCGATAAGGCAATCAAGGTTTTATGAGTAAAAGTGGTGAAATGACACGTAAAATCACGCCTTTAACCTTTTCCCACACTTCGACGGGATGAGTATAAACATTGGGGATGTGATATGACCATCTCGATGGTGACCTTTGGCCCTGACGTGGGAGCAAGGGAATGATGCCTAGGCAAGAATGACCAAACCGCTAGCTCGACTAACTCCATTCTACAGAGCTTGAAATGGAATACAAACTAAGGACGAGTGTGATAGGTGTACCAAAACTAACGACCACTTGATCCTAGACTCTAACCCATACTAACTATGAGAGAGTATAAAGGGCGAATAAAAACGTCCAAAAAGCCTCTATCACCCTTCGACTAAGGGTAAGGGCATGAACGCTTAAGGATCACGCATCTCAATTGACTCATCCGGGTCCCCACCAATGCTCGGGGCATGGGTATACCCCCCATAAATTAACTTCGAACGCGACTCGGAGATGTGACTCATGATTCAAAGTTAATTAGGGGCATACACACACTATATCTCTAAATATTTACATATTACTTGACTTAGATTGCGAGTACATTGAATATAAACTAATATTTAAGCTTGCAGACAAATAACATTGTTAATATCAAAGAGTACAGTGTTTCACATATGAAGGTGCAGGTTTATACAAATTTATAGAAAAAATGCGAGGGTCGCACTCGCAACATATCCAAAACGATTGAAAAGTAATATAACAAACAAATTAATTAAGCCTGAGATGGCCTATCATCAGTCTTCTTCTTTATCTCCTCCTCCCTTTGCCTGACAAACTTTGAAATCTCCTCAATGTACATCGTCTTCCTCATGTTGAAA
This sequence comes from Allium sativum, assembly GCA_030737875.1. Lineage (NCBI taxonomy): Eukaryota > Viridiplantae > Streptophyta > Magnoliopsida > Asparagales > Amaryllidaceae > Allium > Allium sativum. Next base: position 500,362,181 of record CM060918.1, read on the forward strand.
TTTCTGCTAGAGGAGTCAACTTAGGTACGTCGTACTTTCTCTTTTCCCCAGTGGTTGAGGCAGAAGAGCGAGTTTACTTGGATGGTGGATCTGCATCAGAAGGAGAAATAACTTGGAGAGGTTTGACCATAAAAGGCCCAAAGCTGGATTCAAATTTGAGGAGAAGAAGCTTACCCTCATTCCTAATCTTTATCTCTGCGAGTGTAAGGGGTCCAGTCTCCCCAGATATATCACCTTTTCTTCTTCCGTATGATCGCCTCTATCATCCAAACCCTTCAAGGCATCTATGGTTTTTCGTATTTGCTTGGATATCCAGTATAGGCACTTATTTATCTTCGATTGTTTTGCCACAAAGTCGAAAGTGACCTTACGAGCAGTTGTACCTGAAGCAGGAATAACAATGATCGGTCCCAGTGGAATAGTAGGCCTCCCGACTAGAGGAGAAACTACTGGATAATTATATACGATCATTTTCAATCGATGCATCCATAGAAGTGGCAGAAGTTCCAGCTTCTTGGATTTGAGTAAGAGCAGCTTAAATGTCAAAAGCAGCTGATCTGGATAATACTCCTCAACAGTACTTGTGGATTGGGCTAGAGGCGATGTAATGGCTATTTGATTCATATGAGGATTCGTGGCAAGATCAGACTCACTAGCTGGTTGTACGGGGGATATATCACCCTTTCTGGCACTATGTTCTCCTTCCATCACTGATTTTCCATTAAGCTTGTACCGCTCCGCATCCTACTCCTCTTTCAGCAATCTCCTCCCCTCAACTAAAACCTATGGTTTTTCGCCCCTCAGGAATCGGGCCATCAATGCCTCCTCGTCTACGGAGCTCACTGCAACAACTCTCCTTTCTTCATCCATAAAAATTGTCTAGGTGTCTGCTAGAGTTTGTGGAGAGTCTCCAACCCAAGATATATTTCGGTGGTGGAGAACTCGAGCATAGAACAGGATCATGTTACAGCCGAACTCCTGATGCATTTCTTATATTTTCTCAGCATGATCTGCCTTAAGACTTTGAATTACTACTTCATTTGGAGCTGGGAATTAGAAATATTTACAAGGACTGCATTAGCATTTTCTTCTGCCTCTTTCTTGGCTAGCTCTGCAATAGCAAATCGGGCCTTAAGATCCTGAACCTCTAGCTCTAATTCCCCTTTGACGAAGTATAACTCCCTTTCGGGTTTCCTCAAACTTTCGTTTTCAATATTAAGGGATTCTTTTTGATGACCCACCAATTTTACGTTATCTTGAGCAGCCTTGCTAAGGAGCAACCAATGATCAAGTTATTTTTAAATTGAATATGGAAGTTGTCAAGCTCGTCGTTGGTCTCTTTTTATTGCTCTTTGAGTTGGCCAGCTCAATCTCGCGCTTAGTTAACTCTTTTTTGGTGAGCACTCATATCAAAATTCCACTCCAACTTCATTCTATCAATCTCAACTTCCATAGTCCTGATAACTTCAAACAGTCGTCTTGAATATATTATATTAATTTATAGCAAAGCCAATGTCTGACCTAACACAATTGCCAAAGTTATCTAGAAAAGGCACCAGGTTAGAAAAAATTCACGTGAGCGAAATGATGTTGGGGGAATGCTTTCTCAAGATCTTTGATCCTTTCAGCGGGGGTCTTCTCTTGTGCAATTAAAGTAGATAGTTAAGGGCCTTTATCAAGACGTTTGGCAAAAGTAAGAGGATCTTATCGTCTAGAAGCAATGGAATATGAATTTTGAGGCGGATCAGCTGGAAGTCTGGGATATGAGACCTTAGTTAGGGACTGCTCACTGGCTGTATTGCCATCACTCCAAGAAGTCTTCTCGTGAGAGCGAGAGGCAGAGATATGTTTCTCCATCTCTTTCTCCTTATCCTTCTCTCGGGAATGCTCTTACTCCTTCCTATCCCTTCTCTTCTTATTTTTTTTCTTTTTTATACCAGTCCTCCTTTTTGCACCTCTCACGATTACGCTGCTTTCCCTCTCTCGATCTCACGATCTCATTTCTCATCGCGGTCCCATTTCTCTTAGGAATAAGTTAGGGAGGCCGTACCACCTTTATGAAAGCACGAGTCGAATTTGTCATAATATTGACCCCATCTATTCATGATATCTGCAATTCAAGAGAAGAACAAAATTAGTGCTTGGTATACACAAACAAGGATGGTGTTGTGACAGGTAGTGCTAGTGTGTGTCCTAGTGATTCCCTCTAGTGATGGACAAGAGCCCGGTGTTTAGCTTGTAGTCATCGTTTCCTTGACATTTACTAGAGTAGTCTAATCCCTAGACTTCGAAAAAAAAGGAGTTGGATTCCATATTTTGGAAAGAGAGGAAGGTTTCTGGGATGTCCAAGTATTGCAAACCTCGAAAGGTAGAATCCACTTCCTCTATTCGAACCCCCTGGCCGGAAGCGTGTTCCTTTTCTATAGAGGAATCCTTTGGTTGAGGATCCTACAACTCTGTTTTTCTTGGGATATGCATCTTTCTCTGCTCCCACGGGACCATATCTGGATCGGAGGAGGTTAGCACCCTTGATGATTCTTTTCCTCTTCTTTGCAGTCTTCTTCCCTTTAGCTGGAGATTTGGCCACGACAAATACAAACCCTTTGATTGAGGGTTGACTTGTTTGTCCCCTAACTGGGGGGGACATTGGTGACTGCAGCTGAGGATCCCCCAGCTAGGGTACATTAGTCATTGGATTTGAAGACTCCCCGACTGGGGGCGCAATTACTAGCAGTGTAGCAGCTGGAGGACTTGACCTCCATAAGATCCTAGTATCCAATTGACCTCAAGGAGGTGATGACAATAAAGGAGCACATCTATAAGGAGTTTTTGAGACTTCGATCCTTCTTTGGTACATCCAGAAGAATATCCAGAAGCTCTTGGTATTCTGCACCAATAGGCTTAGCTGAATTGCTACCTAAAAGATATGACAAATGTCCGAAACTTTTTCACACATAATCATTGTGACGGTAAATTAAGGATTGACACTTACTACACTTAAGCTATCTATTGGCAAACCCTGGCTGTTGGGGGGTGTAAAATCAATCACGTCTGACATCTCTCAGCTTACTCGATAAGTCCTCAATGATTTTCTTTCCATGAGCTTCTTCGAAGAAGATAAATGAAGGAGTCGGATCTTCTCTATGCTTGAAATTGAAAAATAAAACCATATCCTCAAAGGTTAGATCCTGATTGAGATGTTTCATGTATAAGATATAAAGAGACATCAGATTAGCATAAGCGATGGGATAGAGCTGCATTGGCGATATCCTCATACATTTAAGGAATCCAATGATAAAAGGATGGAAGGGATGATTGATCTCGACGGTACACATCTACCGAGTTATTACCATAAAACCATCTAGTGGGTTTTAGGGGCATTCTTTCTCTATAGGAATCTGGATCTCTCTCCAAGGAATTCCATGTGTGAGACTTAATCTTCTTAGTTTCCTTATCTATTGTACAAGGACAGGAATCTGCAGACTTGATCAGGACTATTGCATCCGGGAGAGCGTTTAGGGGCTACTCTCTACCCTTGCTACATCCTCTTCTCTAGAGAACGATGAATTTGCCTCTTATTTATGGGTTTGTACTATAAAGTTTGGGTTGGGATATGCATTTGTTGGCAAATCTTGTTCTATGTCTAGATTAGGAGGAAGCACTTTTCCTCTTCCCGCTCCGGGCATTCTTACATTATATCTTCTGATCATGATTGAGTGCGCTATTCATGAAAGACCATTGGTTAAATAATTATGCCCCCAGTGTGTGTGGTAAGTGCAAGTGCATGAAGTAAAAGTGAATAGAAACAACTACAAAATTAGAAACATTAAAGGCAACAATATGCTTTAAGTCTGTAAAAGTTCAATTTATATGCTGCTTCAAGTTTATAATTCATGTGTTTGTACGATTATGCTCTAGCCTAACTGTCCAGTAGTGTAAGGAACGTTGGTTCATTATTGTTGTTATGAATAAGGACATTCGATTAAGCAGGACGACTTTGATAGTTGGTTTCAAGTTCCGTGTCAACCAACCCCGGGTCGATATCCCCTCAGGTAGAAATCCCTGGGTTTGAATAGTCCTACTATGATCTACCCCAATGCATGCAACAAATCCTCAAGTCTCGGCTCAAATGAGTTCGAGTCGATATGCTTCGAGTTGATGTATATCAAGTCGACCAAAAGCTCGTTTCCCAGCTGTTGCCTTTTCTTAACACCATCTATTCGGTTTGACTTATTCTGGCTCCACTCACCATTCCATCAATCCAAGAGCAATGTTCTAACCCTATGATTTTTAGATCAGCCGCTATGTATGATTGTTCCAAGTGCCTACCCAGTTCCACTCTAGGGCTCATCTTTTGGCCAATCCAACCAACGCCACATTAACTTGCTTTCTGCCTCTTCCAATTTCCTTCCTTGCAGTCTTGAGAGTCCATTCCTCTTCATACCGAGTTGTGGGGAGGCATTTGGAGAAGTCGGTTGGCCTTCTTCTTCCCTAAGATAAACTCCACAATGGATGCGACTGTGCAAAATCATTGTCATGACCCCATCGTTGCTCCTTTGTGTGCAATGCCCATGATCGCCTGCTTACGTCTCTGGCTTCTTCTATGGTACGGTCCCTGACAATGGTTCCTACAGTAAAATGAATCGAATGGGAATTAGAACAAAAGAGAAAGGGAGAAAATTGATTTCTTGAATCGACTCATATGAAATTACAATTTAAAACGTAAGGCGATGGATCGAGGCCTACCTAGATTTTGATTTGGAAGAAGATTTAATTCAGGTGGTTTATAATTCTTGGAAATGTGTTCGGCTCGAATGGCAGTAAAAAATAAAAGCAAAAAAATGATGGTGGACCAGATTTATATAGTAAAACAAAGTGAACCATCGTGTTCTCCTGAAGTGACAATATACGGAAGTGACGGATGTGTACATCGATCTGAAATAAACATCGGCCCAAAGAGTGGATTGACCCGAATCAGGTCGACCTATATATATATATATATAATTCTACAGGTCAATGTCGACCTGGGAATCCCTAATTTTAAATGTCTCACACAATTCTGACGATCACAATTCAACAGCATATCGTGTTGACATGTATGATATTTTCTGGTCTGAATTGACCATACGCTCGACTAGCGCAAAGCAGCAACATCGTTTGACAATGATCTGTATATGTGACATCACATTCGGTAGCCAATGATTCGACATGACAATTAATAAAATTTCTCTGCAAACAGGATGATCCGAGTACAATGACATTTAAAACAAACATAAAAGTCTAATATCACTATGCACATATTGGATATCTTCTAAGGATTTGTTGCTCAACAGGTTTCAAAGAACATCACGTTTACAACACGACGTACTTTGGAGGCAAAGTGTTGACTAGCCTTTTGGTAACCTGTCAAAATTGTATACCTTCATATAGGATAAACTCAGGCTGGGCCTTTTTACACGAAAAGAAAGCTTCTTCAGCCATTTCTATAGTTGTGGGATGGAGGCTACGTGTCCTAGTCGACCTGAGAATGCAGAACCACTATAAGTTTGTGTGTGATCGCATTGATCCTCATCATTTACATTCTTCATTTATTCCTCTATATTCTCTTTTTTTAGGGTGTTGTTCCACTTTTTGGTGTCAGTAGAAGGAGTAGTCATTCTATATGCATTAAGTCCCATTATGACTTGTACCTTAGTCATCCACTCATGCGTGAAAACCATGCAAAAGAAACACTATGCTTTCTTAGCTTTCCATCCACATAAATGCAAGATCAACTCCTTAAGCAACCTTCAAATCCTAAGCACACAAAAGTACAAAGGGTAGTTAGGTCTTTTGTCAGTTTGCTACAACTATAAATAACCCCACCGTTTCTACCATTTCAATTTACATTTCCTAAACACCTTCTTCATTAAACACTCTCTCCACCATTAAAACAAGTCCTCCGCTTCCATCATATAAAAAACCCATGGCTAATATCTACACCACCACCCACCTCCTCCAACTCTTGGCCTCCACCCCCTTCCCCCCCAAATAACCCACGACCTAACCTGTCCACCTTAACCCGAGTCACCCTTCCAACCACTGTCGGCCAAACGCACCACCCAAGCCACACACACCCTCCCTCTCTCAGCCTACACCACCTCCATGTACTGTATACCCCATGCCTACACCTACCCTCCTCTTAGCTCATGGTCTTCACCCCTACATCCTCCCATATCCAAGGCTGAACCCTCCTCGTATTTAAAAAATATTAAAGAAACCAAGAAGAAAAGAAAATAAAAGGAAAGGAGCAAGTTCGAATTGTCGAATCGTTTTGTAGATAATGCCAAAATCCATAGAGAAAGTAGGAGTGGAAAAAGAAGATGAGAATAAATCTCATAGCTTTATAAATTCATATTGATTGATTGTGTTATTTGAGTGGTTGTTCGAAATGTTGGATGATTACTTATGATAATATATTGAAAATCGTCAAGTTATAAAATGGATGAATAGTGATTTAAATCACTATATAATATATTTGGATGAATGGATGAATATTAGATATGATATTGGATGTTAATCATGTCAAAATAGCATAATAACTATCTTGATAATATGGTATATATATCGACTGAAAAATAAGATCTCTCTTTGAAAAAGATAGTTAGAACATTAGAAAATTGATTTTGGAATTTGGATATCAAAATACATAGATTCGAAATTAAATAAATATGGAGTTCAATGGTGAAAACAGATTTAAAACCAAAGTTTAAAAAGATAGTTAACCAAAGTTCAAATATTGAAATAAATAGTAAAATCAATTAAAAATCCATTTAGAAAAAATGAGTTTGGAGTAGAAATATAAACGAAGGTTTAAAACCACTGTTATTCTCATATTATATCTAATTTGACTTTAGAAAAGATTGAGACTCAAAAAGTTAACATATGAAAAATAATAATATATTATTATTATAATATGGAGATACTAGAAATCTGTTTGAAATAAATTTGAAAGTGAATTTATTGGTTTTAAAGTAATTTAGTATGACATTATAAATAATTATAATAAAGTCAAAAATTTTATATCAAATATTAAAAAACAAGTTAGAACTAAGCACATCGCATAGCTATAGTTTCGCTTTTATCACCGAAAAGTTCAAATGGATGTACATAATAGATTTTAGCTAGAATTTCTTTGAAACAAGGAATTTCCAGACTATTATAACCATAGTTCTAAATGGAGAAAGAAAATCAAGATGTCATCGTGTAGATATTGAGTTATGTCAAATAAATTTTCTATAAAAATCGCGCTTGTGCACCTAAGTGACCATAAAGGAAAATCTTAATAAATGGATATTTTAAATATATAAAATTATGAAATAAATTTCTAAATCATTTAAAATGATTTAAAAGAGACTTGAAATTATGAATATGAATTTTCAATTATTAAAAGATGTTTTATTGGAGTAAGTCATATTTACACTTTTTGTAGCACTTTTAAAACGCTTTGAATGCTATAATTTTTGAAATAAGAGTTTAAACTTAATGATTCTTTCTTTAATCAACTGTGTATGGTTTAATACTCATATAAGTACTATAAAAATTATTTAGAACAATTGTCACTTATTACGAAGTTGGATTTATTTAATTGTTAATTGAGTATGCGGAAATGACTAGTACATCGGGTACCATTTTTGAGAGTCAATATATAGACTGAGGAATAAAACTGATTGAAGGGAAAGCACGGCTGCTCTATAAATTTAATAGACAAAATAAGGCTTTAGAATCAATCAAAAAACTTAACCACCGTATGGTGGTAGAATGATAATATTTAGGCTTGGGTTTGGAAAACTACTTTCCTTCTCTCCTTGGTTATCTGAGCTAGCCCAGCGGAGGGAATAAAAAAATTAATTTTTTGGATTCAAATAAATATATAATTGAGGAATTTGGATTTCGTAGATATGATTTTTTGTACTGGATATCAAAGTCCGTAAAGGGAACTCATCATATTCATGGAATTTAAAAGGTGTTCTCACTGTTATTACACCCATGGCACTTCTTGAATACAGAGATTGATATTTAGTAGAAACTAAGGAATCTATATGATTTGTATCTCTTAAACAAGATATTCTGAAGGATGAATTTACCTAGAATTATGCTAAGTCAAAAAAATAATATTTTGTAACTATATAAAGAATGGGATTTGTTTAATTGAAGTATATTTTTATAAACGAATTATATTCATAATTTTGGAGAGGGTTACCCTTTTTATTTAAACAAATGTAAGTAGTAAATTTGGTACGATAATATTATTCATGATTTTGGACAATGAATATAAAATAAAATGTTGCTTAAAAGCAAGCTGCTTGCAAATAAGATTAGTTGAACTGGATTAATTGACTCAGATCCACTGAATGAAATTAAGGAATTGAAATGAGGATTATCAAATCCTCTTATATATCTTTTTGATTATGAGTTTCAATAATTGGATTTTGAAGAAACCGGAATCGGATTTGGGTGATTTCTATTCGAAAACCACTTCGAACCAATTTACTTACAAAGTTACCATATTGCAAGTTTAATGAGAAGAATTAGAATGATTATAATAGGTAATTACCTGTTTATTGGTTGGGATTAAAATTTCGATAGTATTCAAGTCGCAGTAACTCTTTATTATTAATTATCCTATGAAAAGTCGTTTCGCTCTAATCCTAAAGGAATGTGCCTTCGGTTTCGTTCAGTCCTAAAACGAACATGTATAGACGATTGTCCGACGCTTGCATTTCTAGATCTCATGCTTTGACTTTTAAGAATTGTATATCATGTGGCAGAGAAGACACCTTCTTTTAGCTTAACACTATTCTCTGAGATGTATAAGCTTAAGTGGTTGTATACTTCAGGACAAAGTCGGGCAATAGTCAAATTGAATATGGCAACGTGAACAGTTAAGTAAAATGAAAATGATATAGAAAAGGTAAATTGTTACCTCTATTAAGCCTTACAAACCAGAAATGGCCAAAATATGATTGATGTAGCAAGGCTATCCATGTTGCATCTGGTAAAAGGGTATGTCTAAATGATTATATTGGGTTTGTCACGCCAGTAGAAATTACAATATGGTATATGGATAAGAGAGATTTCTATTAGGTCAATTACGACCGGGGAACGAGTTATTCGGTACCATCTAAGATGCATGTCTATAGAGGCTTGTGTAGAGGTGTGCCGGTCTTTTGTAGAGGTGTGTCGATCTTGTGTTGGTAGAGAATCCATTTGTGTTTCGGGTTCTAGAGGCATGCCTCTAGAGGTGTACCCAATCGTGGAAATTACAGATCCTTAGCTTGGTCATTTGTATGGAAACCTAGTTCACCAATAATAACATGTGTTTTAGATTATACGACATTGTAGCCTCGAATAAATAATGGTACCAATTTCGGGTACATGAATATTTAAATTCAAAGTGATTTCAAAGACTAGACATTAGTAATAACATCAAATGTTTATCATATAAAAAAGATAGTTATCATAAGGGAAAAATCCATTTGTGTTTATTTGTGGAGGTGGTCATATCATATGCTCTTTCTTTCGGAAAAATTTTCATTCACGCTAAAACAGATGTATAAGACACTAGCATTTATTATTGAATTTTTCTCATGGTGATTTATCTAAGCTTGATCCTGATGTTTTTAATACTCAGGTCAGATCCGAGTTGTTTTCAGAACTGGTTGGAGTTGGTTGTAGTTTTCCATAAAGGAGCTGGAGATCTTCATCGAACGTATTTTATTTTGCACTATACATGTTTGTTGTATTGATTTTTTGTTGTTTTATTAGCAATTGTAAGGGCATGTGTCATAACTGTCCAAGCTGAATCTAGGTTAGATTCTAATATTTATACTCCAAAGTTTTCCGCTATAAAATATATAGTGCAAAATAGGGAGAAGGACAACTTAACAATAAATTTGGTGAAAAGTTTAAAATTTAGTGAAAAGGCCAAATGATAGTGTAAATGGGAAAAGTTTAGTGGATCCCTTGAATTTCACCTTTAGTGTAAATGTGTCATTCTCTAATTTTAAAACTTCTCATACTTTTCACCAAGATTTTTCTGAAGTTTGTCCTTTAAAAGAAAATCATCGTATCTATAAATATATATATATATATATATATATATGAGATAGGATCAAGAGCACCCCAAATAGTGTAGCATCCCTTTAGCCCCCTGATTTCCACCACACATTTCCGTTTCTCTCTCCTTCCACTAACTCTATATCCCCCACTAACTTGTTTTAATATAAATATGTGGCTATTAATGGGGTGCATTTGGGGTGCTCCCAAATAGGGGTGCATTGGAACCCTCCTCTCTCTCTCTCTCTCTATATATATATATATATGTCTATATATATATATTGTTCCACCCGTTGTGAGATTCTGTTTTGTTCTATTTTCTTGTACTACCGCCGATAATCCGTCTTATCGTACGCTTAGAGTTGGCAAGGGTTTTGAGTTGACAATTCAAATAGCACGGGGTTTCAAGTCATCACACGTGGTATTAGAGCTTTGGTTAGTGTATACAAAGCCTATTACCAGAGTTGAAGGTTGAGTAAGAATTTTGGCTGTGATGAGGAATACTCAATAGAGACAGGGTCAGCAGCACCGTAGGTTGAGGTAGTGTGTGTATATATATACATGAGCGTGTATTTGTTTGGTAAATGAAATAATTTTACTATGGGATTATATTCTATGAATAGGGAATATCTTGTGATTAGGATTTCACAATTTGACTATAAGATACCCTATAGATAAAATCAATAAGAATTAGTGGATAGTCCGACAAGTAGAACTGTAATTATTTGCTACTAGACATTTAAAAAGATAGTAGAAACAACCAAGTAAATATTTGGATAAGCAAATATTAACATTTGAAGATAAGAACGGATAACTTATGAATTAGGATTTCAGAATCTGACTACAAGGTATTTGAGTATAATAAACTCTTTTCTGGAAGGATCCAACCCACCCACCTTTGCCTCATATTGCTATGAATTTGAAGTTTTAAGCCAAAGAAGGTTTTCAAAATTGGAAATGTGTAAGGACATGATAAATTTGTTAGGCAGATGTGATAAGCTTGAGTCCGACATGACAAGTTACGTTCAAGGATCGTTCTGAAAGATCATCAGTAATGCACTAAGGAAGGAAAACCTTGTTATTTAGTCAACAAAAGAGATGTCAACAAAAGAAAGGAAACATAAGTTAAAGAAGGCTATATGGTTTTGTGTTAAGTGCAAAGATAATGGACATAGAGCATGGAATTACAAAGTAAATCACTCGAAGCTTAAGAAGGAATCCACAAGGAATTTCATTACCAACATATAGTAGGTCATATTACCAAACACTTTCCCATGCTGGAGAAAGGAGAACATCCCCTGCCTTTTACTTCCCTTACTAAACTCCCTATATCGCTTAAAAGTGAAAAGGGATCCTAGAAAAATAAATTATGTTTAATTAAGCGTAGTAAGAAAAATTTTGGGTTTATAATCTTAAATGGTATCCCTTAACTATAATATTCTGTAAGTGTTGTCATAAGACACTTGGGATTATGAATCAATGTTTATGAATATTAAAATCCTTTGTTTTGAAAAACTTTTATTTTCATAAGAATGGTTTCTTTTAAACTTGAGAATAAATTAAGACATAATGAAAAGGAATTATTCATAAGCATTTAAACCTGAATAAATCTAAAAATATAATTCGACAAAAAGAGAAAGAATTAATCCGAGAGAGGCATTCGCTAGATTCGTGGACAAAGAGAAAGTACGTACACTCGGGTCGATTGACGAGGAGAAGAAACCCGAAGAAGGGGAGCCTTTGTGAGTTGGACAACGTACTGAGGATCAGTGGATAGAGATTTCAGACGATGTGGTAGTTACCAAAAAGGGAGAGGCAGGGATTGGGGATGATTTTTCTTTATGCTTCCCTAGTTTTCCAAGATACCCACTTCGATCATCCCCAAGAGCAGCTATGTTATTCGAGGATGAGGAGATAGTAGTAGATGAGCGATCCGAGACTGATGATGAAGCTAGAGATTTAGATGGATTGACGTTTGACCCTCTCAGCAAGGATGAGATGAAAGAGTATGAGCCTGTATTTTTCGCACCCATAACGCCAGCAGTGGTTGAGCTAGTTGTGATTAAGTTTGGAGAAGAGTACTCCAGAGACTATGGTGCTTGGATGGACGACATCTCGAGTGACGATGAAGGAGTTATATGGGAGATGGAAGTACCTATTACTCTGAGTTCTGAGGGTTCATTGATTGAGTTTGTTGACACTATTTACATAGTGTCGTGACTTTCTTCCCTGATTTGTGGAAATCGAGGGGTGGGGGTCCATAAGGGTCCATCTGATTGCCACCAATCAGGTGGGAGAGTCATGGTAACCTCACTTAAATTGAGGTCAACAAACTCGTATTGGTTTGTCGATAGTGATGATGAGCATGTTCCAGTAGACTATCCAGAGGACGAGATTTTGGAGTCACTTGTATGGGTACCGTATGACTCCACTTTTGCTTACAAATCCTAAGAACACAAAACTACACAAAAGTACAAAGGGTAGTTAGGTGTTTTTTTCCAATTTCCTATAACTATAAATAACCCTACCCTCTCTACCATTTCAACTTACATTTCCTAAGCATCTTCTACTCCATTAAGCACTCTCTACCATTAAAATAAGTCCTCCACTTCCACCACACACAAAAAACCATGGCCAATAGCAATATCACCACCGTCCTCCTCCAACTATTGGCCTCCACCTCCTCTACTCCCTTGCTCCCTAAATAACTCATGGCCTACCCTCCTCAACCCCAGACACCGTCCGCACCGCTCTCTACCAACACCAGTTACACCACTACCCGAGCCACACACCCTCCCCCTCTCGGCGTACATCACCTCCACACATCCATGTACCCCACGCCTAACCCATACCATCCTCCAAGCTCACGGCTTACAACTTTGCACCCTCCTACACCCAAGGCTGAAACCTCATATAAAAAAGTCAACAAAGAAAAGTAAGAAGAAAAAGAAGGAAATGAACAAGTTCGAGTCGTCGAATTGTTTCGAAGAGAACATCAAAATTGATAAAGAAAAAGGAGCGGGGAATGAAGGTTATAATAAATCTTATAGCTTTATAAATTCATATTAAAAAATATATCACCTTTATGATTTGCAAGTGATTTTGAGTTGATTGATTGCCTATATAATTTGTTATGTTAGGCTAATTATATTGACACTCCGATTGTTGCTTTTCCCACCCCATTGAAAGCTTAAAAAATAAAATGATTAATTTACTCTTGTATATTATTCAAGTTATCTAATTAAAAATTACAATGATATCAATATATTTTGAAAAGACAAATGGTTTTGAAGAAGAACGTTGTTTTTTTTAAAGAAAACGGTGTTTATTTCTAATTTATACTTCTCATTTTTTTTGCTTCAAACGTTGTTTGATTTTTGGATTTTTAGTATAACATGTCATTTGACTATTTTTAAATTGAGTCAAAATATAACTTTTTTGGTAGATTGCAAAAAATATGAAAATAAATAAATATAGATTACAATTTACCATTGTTAATGTAAAGGTACTTGTTTGTGAAAAATAAAATAAAGGGCAATCTTGGTAACTTTTGGGGTGTAAAAAATAAAAAGTGGGGTGTATTGTTTTTTATTTGAACAATGGGATGAGAAAGGCAAAAGGTGGGGTGCAAATAGATTTTGCATAAGTGAAAAGGCAAAACTTAGCTTTAGCATATCATATAGAATTACGCATACAAATCATCCCTAATTATATTTATTTTAGTTAACTACTACTTAATAAGCTTTACATTAAAAATCTTAAATTTGCAGTTTCATAAAATTTCTTGAGTCAAATTTCATAATGGGACACCATTTGATGAAGATCATCAACCATTGATCGAGATGTGTGACTTATGGTTTTAAAACTCAAACCATCGTAGTTACCCTACAAAAGTAAATAGGGCTGTCAATGGATGCTTTCAAATACGAATAGTGCCATATCCGTATCCGAAATTATTTTCGGATATCCATATCCATTAAATTTTTGGATATTGGATATCTGTATCTGCTTAATTTTCGGATACGGACGGATATTAGATATCTATCTGCCCCGCTAGTAATTAATAAATTTAAGAGTATAAATAAAAAAGTTTGGATCAACATAAAATAATTTTTATACTAATGTTTATAAAAAAACCAAGAAATAAAGAAATATGATAATGAAACATTGTTTTATACTAATATCCATAAGCATATCCAAAAATATTCCAAAATTAAACACTAAAACTATCATTTTTGTTAGTAAAAATGGAAAAAAAATATATCACGGTAAAATCCAGTAGTTACAAAATAATTATTAACTCTATTTTTCTGTTTTGAGTTATGTATATTACATCAGTTAGTCAGACAGATATTTTTTGGATACGGATACCACTGTAATCATATCCGTATGCAAAAAGCTTTTCAGATATCGGATATCCATATCCGCTTTCCGGACAACGGATATTTTTCATATTTTTGGATACGGATATAGGATTTTTTGGGTATTCATTGACAGCCCTAATAGTAAATAGATTGTCAGTGGTGTCACAAATTTTGCATCTCTGTTACAATTACTATTACCTAAGAGTTCTCCGTCTCTCAACATTTAATGCTAGCTAAGAATTTTCCATTACCTCTATTACATTTATTCCTCTATCATGTTTATTGCTAGGTAAGAATTGAATGCAGTCAACAATTGTTTTAACAAATTGGAAATCCAAAGAGATTTTTTTTTCACCAGACAAAAATGGTTGCAAAAATATAAAATAGTCAAACTAAAACGGAGAACACTGCGAAAATTATTGGAAAATTCTATTTGAGCACACAAAAAAGCTGAGTATCCCAATTTTTATAAAATATATCAATGACAATACTGCTTCTTTTTAGTTATGTTTTTTCTAATTATTGGTCGACCTCATAGTGGCTCTACGTGGCATCATAGGAAACCACGCAGGGCCAATACTACGTTCCTAACCATACCCCATAGAGCCCTAACGAGGTACGGCCAGAAACCATGTAGTGGCCCTGCGTGGTTTCCTACAATACCACGTAGAGCCACTACAAGGAAGAGTATTATTTTTTTTTATTAAACGGAGGGCTACATAGCAAAGTGATGGATTAAATTGTTTTTGTGGAATTTTATGGGGCTACTCAGCAATTAGCCAGGTTCAAGTGCCTAAATTATTCCTAATCTCTCATTCGTTGTAACACAGTTCTCCTAACCGCACTTCTTCCTTCATCGCTTCCCCTCGCCTTCTCACTCTCACCTCTCGCTACTCTGTATCATGCTCTCCCTCCGATGAGAAAGAAGAAACCAAAGCCCCAAATTAAACTGAATATTGAATTGGCAACAAGATCTAGGAAATCTTCTTCTCCTTCTCCACGCCCTCGCATCATCTTGTCTACAAAGGTTTCGAATATGGATGCGGCTCTAAAGACTTCAAGTCTCCCGCTTTGTAACTACCTAGCTTTGATAACATGGACAAACAACTGGATCAACGAGAAGATATACACTAAAAATTAAAGTGGAGCAGCTCTCAGGCCAAGTTCGTTAGAGGCAGGTCAGGCATCATCAGAAAAGTTGCTAGAAGGTGCCATGGAATTGTCATAGTCATTGGATGATGAAGGAAATACTTGAGGAAGGAGTAAAAAGCATGTATCAGTGTGCAAGCATTTTCACGTGCACACTGGTACAAAATGTTTTTAATTATTTTTGGGCTGAATCAAAGGCTGTATTGTGTTGTAATGTTGAGTGAGTTAATGGGTCTTCAAAACTAGTTTGTATTGTGTTAATTGATGTCAATTTTGGCCTGTTAAAGTTGGAAGAATGCATGTACAAATATGCAAGTGTATTTCTTGAAAGTTAGGGAAAAAAAGTGATCAAGGTTCTAAAGCAATTTTCTCATTTTTTATCCAGTTTTATGCCATTCATTAGCTTTATCTTTCTGCTCATATTTATTACAATTTACCTTCTTGTACCTTTAATTTCCTTTGCCCAGTTATTACCTTTATTATTTCATCTTTATTCTTATATTCATGTTAGCTGTAGTTTAGATAATGGTGGCATTTGAGTTGATTAATTGATGAAATGTTGCTAATTGGTCATGATCACTATTCGAATTGATTCTTGATATTAATATTGCTACAGTGTTCAAATAGCATGATCATTTTTCATGCGTTTGCAAAAACAGTAAAGTTCTTCATCAAATTTCCATAAAATTGATATACGCTACTAGTTTCTTGAATTCTTGAATCCTGTGTATATTTCCTTACTGAATACTGTAACCATCCTCATATTAACATCCTTAATCATTTACCATCCATTTTTTCAAGTATCAGAAAGCCTGCTCTTTATTTCTTGTTAGGGTTCCCCCTAACATTTTGACAAATAGCAATCTTAACCCCTCATTTCTCATAATTTCTTGCCGAATCCAGCTAAATCCAAGTCATTCTTGAAATTACTACCTATTTCTAACTTTTCTAACCACATCCACTTTCCGTCCGCAAACTCTGTAGCTTTAGCTTTCATCAAGTGTTCAATCTTATTCACTTTCTTCCCAAATCACCAAAAACTCCATGGCTCATGAGCAAAACCCAGTGGATCATGCCAAATTGGTATCAGAGTGACATTTGGAGATCGATTCAACTGATGGCATCCATAACGATGGTCAACAACTTCCAAGATGCAAATCCTGACAATGAATTGTGGAAGTCAAGATGAGATCAATCGGAATCTGGAGCAAGGTACGGAGACGGTAGGCAAGAAGTTGGAGGATATATATGTTGATCAGAAATTTATAGGGATTGCTTAGAGGTTAGATTCCACCATATGTACTACCTCCAAGGAATGCTTTACCCCCACCACCACCAAGAAATGCACTACTAGCACCCAGGAATTTGAATCCACCTCCTCTTATCCAAGAACCCTTCCATCAACACCCCTTCCCATATCCTTATCAGTACCCAAATTACCCTCTTATCCTTTACCCCTACTATACCATAAAATTAGATTTCCCCAACTTTACTGGAGAAGAAGATGTTGCAAACTGGCTAAGGCAGGTGGAACAATATTTCAGGTTTCACTGAATTGATGATGCAATGTGGGTAGAGATCTGTGCTTTTGCTTTAAGGGGAGAGGCTTTGCAATGGTACTATTGGTATATTGGTACAGTAGAACATGCAGCTACTTGGCCTGCGTTTAAAGAAAAAGTGTTGGTTCGATTTAATCCAAAGGAGATGGAAAGGCCCTATGAAACCTTATCAAATCTTAAACAAATTACCACGGTGAGGGCATACTTGAGCAAGTTTGAATAGTTAAAGGGTGTTCTTGAAACCCTTCCATCAAAATTCTTGTTGGACCGACTTATTTGGGGACTTAAGGAAGAAATTAGATATGATGTTATGACTTCACGACCACATGATTTTAAAGAGGCTGTATCCATAGCCAAGATATTTGAAACCAAATATCTACTCTCCAAGCAACATGCCAAGAACTCCTCACATCATAACCCCAATCCCAAAAACACTAACCCTCCCTAAACAAACAAACCCAATACTCCCAAAAATTCCCCTCAAGAACCCAAAGAAAATCCCATAGAATGTCAAGTAAAAAGAAGGGGATTGACCCCGAGCCAGCTGATTGAGATGAGAAAGCAAGGATTATGCTATGGCTGCAGAGAAAGATGGACATGTGATCCTAAATGTAAAATTCACCATGTAATAACCCGAAAATCTGGGCCAGTTTAAAAATTTTTATTTTGTCAATTTTAGCGAATTTTGCATATTTAAAATAGATTATTTTAAATAATATCGACGAGGAATTTATTTTGAATATAATAGAACGTATATATTATATACGTCATCGTTAGAATATAAATATTTATATATAATTATAAATAGAATTGAAAATGGCGCGGTAGTTCGATAATTCGATTTCAAACTTCAATTGAATGTATCGGGTGTAAAACAATCTGGATTTTAGTGAAACCAAACACATTAGAATCTAATTGACAATATCTTTCCAAAGAATCCGAAAAATCAAAATTTCATAGCGGGAATAAAAAGATATGTCCAGTTGAAAATTCTGAATAGTCGCTATGGAATTCAGGCCCTTAATAATGGGAATTTTGCCAACGACCTTGGATTTCGACGAAACCACTTTTGTTGGATCCGCAGTGTCAAGTTATTGCTAGGTTTCAAATTTCATAATTTTTCGAATCAATATGTGAGCGTGGCAAAGGAAAACGCGTTTGACCAGTTTCAGTTGATTTTAATCGACTGGAAAATGGCCATTTTTCTAACGGTCTCAGAATTCGACGAAACTAGTCTTGTTAGGACCGTATCGTCAATACGAAGTTAGAAAATATTTTTATGGAATTTTTTCGAGTCCGTATGTGACCCCGGTAATTTGAAATGTACGTTTAAAATTCAATATAATGATTTAAATGTAAATTCAACAGAAACTGATCGTAACGATCGAATCAGCTTGCGATACATATCCCATTGTGTTCGGAATGGTTGTGAAACGCTATAGACGACAGGCGGTGGGCCTCGTTTCTCGAGTTCATTTGTAAAAGTCAACTTTTTAAATTAAATAATTAAAAAAATAATATCCTCCCCTTATAACCGATGCCCCCCCTTTCCCTTCATTTTCGATTCATCAGTAAATAAAAAAAAACCTCACGAGCGATTTCCAATCCGCTCCTCCCCATCGAACTCCCCCTCACCGCCGCCTTTCGCCTTCGATCCCTCCCTCCCCCACTCGCCATCACCCCTCCGACCAAACGCGAAGCCCGAAACCCGATGCCCCCTCAAGCCAAACAGCGCGCCGCGACCCATTCTCCCCTACCGCCGTTGATGATCGGAAGCAGCACTCCGACCCCACTCCAGCCGCGCCACCTGACCCAGCCCCCTTCCTCTCCTTTTAACTGTAAGTTTTTATTTGCTGATTTTTGTTAATTATAAAAACTGATCTTTAGGTGATTAAAAACTGATTTGTCTTTGTTTTAAAGCTTTGATTTTTATTCATTTTAAAGATTATATTTTTAATTGAATAAAGTTCAGATTTTTACATATAAAAAGAATTAAAAATATGATTTTTATATTTTTAAAGAATTAAAAATATGATTTTTATATTTTTAAAGTATTAAAAATATAATCTTTACTATATGGAAGATGTAAAAATATGATTTTTGTTTATGTAGAGAATTAAAAGTATAATTTTTTACATGATAGTAATATTAGAAATATCATCTTTGTATGTGTAGCAAAGGCGAAATCTTTAAAAATTGAAAAGGCGAGATTTTTATATATTGAATAGCATAGTAAAAAATCAATTTTTACATACTGAATAGCATAGTAAAAATTCGATTTTTATATATTGAATAGCGAAGTAAAAATTCGATTTTTGCATATGTAGTGGCTACAGCAACGAAGATGACAAAATTGCGATAACGATGAAGATTTCTATCAAAAGAAGAGTCAAGATGTTTGGATAGCTTTCGGTGAGAATTTCTCACCTTTCAATTTCATTTTCTAGTTATATATATATACTAGGATGCAGACGGTGCTTAGTAGCACCCGACACAATCGTCCACAGACCATGGACTTGTTTGTTTGATTGCAAAAATTAGTTAGATTATTTGATTGAAATTTGAATTGCTTGGTGAAATGAAATTAATTTGATTGATGTGTGAATGGCGTGGGCCTTCACTAGACCGGGGATAAAGCTAGGCCTTGTCCCGTTTCTAGTATCGTGCCGTTATGCCGCCAAAATTTTCTAAAATAAGTTAGAAAAATAAAATAGCATTTTATTGAATAAATGAACTGAATAAAAATTCATGTGTTAAAATAAAATATATTATCGTTAAAAATATAATTTTTAACGTGAATGTGAATAAATAAATATTCATTTACAAACCAGACGGATTGTTTATGTACACCTATTTGAATGACATTGATTGGGACGATAAATTTTACACATCGCCCAACGGCACAACTAAAATCTGTGTTTGATTGTTTGAAACCCCACACGGGTATTGGGATGAAATTTGAAGTTCACTCATCCTGATTGATTAAATGTGTCGATCGATTGATTGACAGGCTGTTATAAGCGTTAGATATCTATATTTGATGCGTATACAGTGTAGTGCACTTTGGTTGATGGTTGATTATTTTTCAATGCTATCATATACGTGTGATGTATGAAAATCCATAAAATTAATATTATATGGTGATTGATTGGGCCTCATTCCAATTTAGAAAATAAAGAATATTATAATATAAAGGTTCATGTGTTGACTGTACTCATCCGTTGAGATTAGTCATGTGTTGAACGAAGTATTTTAATAATAAAATTTACATATTTATCAATATAATATAAAGGTTCATGTGTTGACTGTACTCATCCGTTGAGATTAGTCATGTGTTGAACGAAATATTTTAACAAAAATAGTCACACGTGGACGGTACTCATTCGTTGAGATTAGTCGTGTGTTGACAAAAAGAAATATTTGAAAAAGAAATATTTGAAATAGGATATTTGAAAAAGAAATATTCTGAAATAGAAATATTTAAAATAGAATATATGAAGCCGTGTTGATTAGATTGACGCCATTTTGACGTGAACGATATTTATATCGATTTTATTCATTTTAAAATGAATATTGAAAGGTGATTTCGAAATCGCATATTTTGAAATGAAATTTGAATTGAATCGAATAGAAAATGAATTGAATTCAAATTGAATAGAAAATGAATTGAATTCAAATTGAATAGAAAATGAATTGAATTCAAATTAAATAGAAAATAAACTGAATATATAACGAATTTGATTTGAATTGAAAACGAATTCGAATTGAATAGAAAACGAATTCAAATTGAATTGAAAACGAAGTCGATTCGAATTGAAAACAAATTGCAATGAATTCAAATTGAATTGAAATTTGAATTGAATAGAGATGAATTTTAAAACGAATTTATAAGGAAGAATTCAATTTTGATTCGATTTGAAAGGGAAGTTGAAAATGTTTTTTAACGAATTCAAAACTATCTATATAATTCATTTTGAATGGTAATCGACGAAATATATAATATATATATATATATATTATATATATATAATGGCCTGAATAGAACGCGCCGCGCTGCGGTAGTTCGTGAATTTCGACCATTTATTTCAAACGGACATTACGGGAGATCCGACCGTCGGATTCTCCTAAAACCGGAACCGTTGGGTTCATATCGAAAAGGGCTTTCTAACGAATATTAGAAATTTGAAACCTAACGGTTGGATTTGGAGATACGTCCAAATCAAATTCGAAAAAGGTCGCTATAAGTGCAGTTCGATGGCCGTGGATGGAAATCGACTGTACGGGGCTTGATAAAATTATTAAAAATAGTAATAATTAGTGTAAAATCATAAGAAATGATTTGGGAAAATTTGGGATGAAAAACTCCATATTTGAAAAGATAAAAATAGATTTTTATCGAAATGAACTAATTTTGAACTGAAATTTTAAAACCCATTTATTTTCAAATAAATAAATTGGATTTGAATGGGTTTGAATGGGTTTGAAATAGAATTGATTTGTGGGTTTATCGTGAGCAGTGTTTTAAATAACACCAGTTCTTTAACCCGATAATAAATAGAATGTGATTTAGGTTTGTCGTGAACTGTGTTTTAAAAGACATTAGTTCTTTAACCCAATAAAAGGAGTTTTAATGAATCTTCAATTGAATTGAAATGTGGACTGATAATTTAAATTATCAAATTTAGAAAATGAACGAGAATGGAGTATCACCAGTTTTGCTCCAAAGCGACAGTTAAATCTTTAATTAGATTTGAACGTGAAATGGTAATTAATTTTACCGATAACACTCCGGTGTTAGATATGGAGTATTACCAGTTTTGCTTCATGGGATGAATAGGTTGGGATTGGGAAATAAAATATATAATTACTTCGGTGTGGTTCGCTAATCTCGACTAGTTGGGAAAACCATAATTTGGTTTGAAATGTCATCCAAAGGAAGATTAAAGGATAAATTTCAAAGAATTTATCTTGGATAAAATTAATGGGAACCTTTCCCTAAGAATGTGATTTAGTGAATAACAGAATATTCAGAATTGGAATGAGGCGTATGCTGTGTTTGTGTAACATTTGTTTTTAATATACGCGGGTTGTTCGGAAAGGCCGGGTTTATACCCATTCTGAATAACCGATTCAACGATATGTCGAAGATGAAGACGGTGGTCGAAGACCGGAAATCTTCACATCGTTTGGATAATTACTGACGATCCTGATTGGGCTGTACACCCAAAAGGATGGAAATAGTTGGTGGTCGTCCAGACGTACTTGGAGATGGATGGATATGCGAGGAAAGTGCCTCCGGTTTCGTTCAGACCCAGAACGAACTTGTAAATGGATTGTGTGTCTGACATTGGATTTTATTCTGTGTTGATTGATTTCTGTTAAATATATATCTGTTTGGCGGCGGAGAATTTATTCTCTTGCTTAACGCCCTTCTCTGAGACGTACGAGCTTAGAGGTTATATATCGATAGATATCAATCGCATGGCATGAATTGCCTGTGTGGCATGCTGAGTTGCATGGATCAAGGCTTCTGTTGAAAAGCAAAGTCTTGTGGTTGATGATCAAAGCATGCCTACGTGGCAACTTTGTGTATAACGTGAGTTCGCGAGCCTCACACCTCGGTATGAGTTAAAAACGGGATACGAACTACAGGGAGAGCACGACGTTTCTTTCTAGCTTTGGTGGTGTCAGTGACTTACCAGCCCTGACATTTATATACTTTTCACCTATGTGGTTGTTGGAATGCGAGGCGCCTCGATTATAGGTCTGTAAGGACCGGGAAACGTGTGTTCAGGAATAAATAATCCTCTAACGTAAGTGAGGACCGGCCCTGAAGCATCCAGGGGTTGCCCAGAGTGCGTAGCCCTGGGACATTTGCTAGAGTGTCTCGAACGCGGAGAGGAGTTTGCCCCTTGCCTCGACTCATGACGGAAATCCAATTTCCAATACGTATATTACGGTTTTAATTGTAGAACTAGTATGGCGACATGATATATGGTACCCATGCCGTCTATGATTTATATTTATGATTGAAATTGTTTTGACACTATACACTTATTATAGTATCAAATGATTTGTTTTAAACGTACCAAGCATGTTTGGCTATTATAAGGGAAAACCCTATCCTCCGTCTTGCATTGCATTGTGTGATGGGACCTGTGTCTTATAATAGCTTCATTTTTCGAAAAAGAATTGCGCTGTTTATTCTATGCACTGGTATTCTTGGGAGGAAACCTGTTTTGTGTTATACGGCGTGGTCCCTTGAATTACTATCTTTAAAGTAAAGTTTTAAATAGCTGTTTTAGTTCTCACACCAGTCACATGACTGACCTGGAGTTTATTGTTTTAACCTAAACTCTGGGTGCCCCTATTTTCCGCACGGGCAGCTAGTAGTTTTGGTTTTGCAGATTTATATTCACAGGATCCTGGTTTGCAGCTGGAATGATATCCGGAAAGCTCTGTATCCGTATATCACCTTCAGTTGTGCTTTGTATTATTTTCTGCTGTTATGTAATTTATTGTAATCTCTGATATTTATCGAATGTAATTTATTCAATTATACTCTGTATATTCTTGTATCTGATGGAATTGTTGTAATAGCAATGAAATGTTCTTCCGTCTGCGTTCATTTGTGTGTTGTTCTCAAAACATCCGCCCTTTCCTTAACGGGGAAGAAACGGGTCTTTACATTTGGTATCAGAGCTTTGGTTTACAGAGCTCGAGAACAAGACACATTAGAACCATACGAAAGAATTCATCAGATATTGGATTAGTAATATCCAATTAGAATGACTCGTTAGAGATAGGATCAGTAGTATCCTAGAACGAGTGTGAAGAGTATATTTTTCAAATGAAAACAATTTTTGTTTTGAAAATTTAAACCATTTTAAACGTATTTGATTATTTATTTATTTTGAATATGGACAATCGAGTATATAAAGATTTTGCATATACGCGTCATGAACGTAAATTCGAAGTTTTAATATATTAGATAGATATAGAATCGCATTCTAGACACCCGGAGATGATTCTGATGATTGATATATCATCATCAGAATTTATGTTTGTGTTTCGAAGGTGTGATTTTCTATATATTTCCATTAGGCTGGTGTGAGAACCAAAACTAATATAGTTAGAACACATTGTTGTGAATTGGCATCAAAAACATGATTTTTGTATATGTATCAAAATTTTGAATTTGAAACGTTAATTCACAAATTGATTGATGTTTGTGTTGTTTGTTTATTTGTTTGATAATTTTAAAACCATTATGCCTAATTGAACCAAATATTGAATTGTATTGAAAATTGGTTGCATTTGCTTGCATATACATATACTTACATTGAACAGGTCATAGCAAGGAGGCTAGAGCAGAGAATAAAATTTGTTTGCACGACAAATAGGTACATGTTTACTACATAATTTACTGTTTTGTTTGGGTGATGATGATTTTATGAGCCTATTGGCTAGCCGTTTGGCTTTTTCTTTTTCTTTTTGAGATCAGAAGGCCTATATGGCAATTTCGGGATTTTCCCGTGGCTCCCGGTGCAGGGGAGGTTATGGCGAATTTTTTTGAAAATTTAGGGTGTTAGCCAAATTTTTGAAGAATTTGAAAATTCTCATAAACTGAAAAGTTGGAGAATGAAAGCCAGATCGAACGTAGAGTTGATTAATTAAACCACTTTCGACTTTGTTCCTTTTCGGGGACGAAAAGTTTTAAGTGGGGGAGATTGTAATAACCCGAAAATCTGGGCCAGTTTAAATTTTTTTATTTTGTCAATTTTAGCGAATTTTGCATATTTAAAATAGATTATTTTAAATAATATCGATGAGGAATTTTTTTGAATATAATAGAACGTATATATTATATACGTCGTCGTTAGAATATAAATATTTATATATAATTATAAATAGAATTGAAAATGGCGCGGTAGTTCGATAATTCGATTTCAAACTTCAATTGAATGTACCGGGTGTAAAACAATCCGAATTTTAGTGAAACCAAAAACATTAGAATCTAATTGACAATATCTTTCCAAAGAATCCGAAAAATCAAAATTTCATAGCGGGAATAAAAAGATATGTCCAGTTGAAAATTCTGAATAGTCGCTATGGAATTCAGGCCCTTAAAATGGGAATTTTGCAAACGACCTCGGATTTCGACAAAACCACTTTTGTTGGATCCGCAGTGTCAAGTTATTGCTAGGTTTCAAATTTCATAATTTTTCGAATCAATATGTGAGCGTGGCAAAGGAAAACGCGTTTGACCAGTTTTAGTTGATTCTAATCGACTGGAAAATGGCCATTTTTCTAACGGTCTCAGAATTCGACGAAACTAGTCTTGTTAGGACCGTATCGTCAATACGAAGCTAGAAAATATTTTTATGGAATTTTTTCGAGTCCGTATGTGACCCCGGTAATTTGAAATGTACGTTTAAAATTCAATATAATGATTTAAATGTAAATTCAACGGAAACTGATCGTAACGATCGAATCAGCTTGCGATACATATCCCATTGTGTTCGGAATGGGGGTGAAACGCTATAGATGATAGGCGGTGGGCCTCCTCTCGAGTTCGTTTGTAAAAGTCAACTTTTTAAATTAAATAATTAAAAAAAATATCCTCCCCTTATAACCGATGCCCCCCCTCTTTCCCTTCATTTTCGATTCATCAGTAAATAAAAAAAAACCTCACGAGCGATTTCCAATCCGCTCCTCCCCGTCGAACTCCCCCTCACCGCCGCCTTTCGCCTTCGATCCCTCCCTCCCCCACTCGCCATCACTCCGACCAAACGCGAAGCCCGAAACCCGATGCCCCCTCAAGCCAAACAGCGCGCCGCGACCCATTCTCCCCTACCGCCGTTGATGATTGGAAGCAGCACTCCGACCCCACTCCAGCCGCGCCGCCTGACCCAGCCCCCTTCCTCTCCTTTTAACTGTAAGTTTTTATTTGCTGATTTTTGTTAATTATAAAAACTAATCTTTAGGTGATTAAAAACTGATTTGTCTTTGTTTTAAAGCTTTGATTTTTATTTGTTTTAAAGATTAGATTTTTAATTGAATAAAGTTCAGATTTTTACATATAAATAGAATTAAAAATATGATTTTTATTTTTTTAACGAATTAAAAATATGATTTTTATATTTTTAAAGTATTAAAAATATAATCTTTTGGAAGATGTAAAAATATGATTTTTGTTTATGTAGAGAATTAAAAGTATAATTTTTTACATGATAGTAATATTAGAAATATCATCTTTGTATGTGTAGCAAAGGCGAAATCTTTAAAATTGAAAAAGCAAGATTTTTATATATTGAATAACATAGTAAAAATTCGATTTTTATATATTGTATAACATAGTAAAAATTCGATTTTTACATATTGAATAGCATAGTAAAAATTCGATTTTTATATATTGAATAGCTAAGTAAAAATTCGATTTTTGCATATGTAGTGGCTACAGCAACGAAGATGACAAAAATGCGATAACGATGAAGATTTCTATCAAAAGAAGAGTCAAGATGTTTGGATAGCTTTCGGTGAGAATTTCTCACCTTTCAATTTCATTTTCTAGTTATATATATATACTAGGATGCAGACGGTGCTTAGTAGCACCCGACACAATCGTCCACAGACCATGGACTTGTTTGTTTGATTGCAAAAATTAGTTAGATTATTTGATTGAAATTTGAATTGCTTGGTGAAATGAAATTGATTTGATTGATGTGTGAATGGCGTGGGCCTTCACTAGACCGGGGATAAGGCTAGGCCTTGTCCCGTTTCTAGTATCGTGCCGTTATGCCGCCGAAATTTTCTAAAATAAGTTAGAAAAATAAAATAGCATTTTATTGAATAAATGAACTGAATAAAAATTCATGTGTTAAAATAAAATATATTATCGTTAAAAATATAAATTTTAACATGAATGTGAATAAATAATATTCATTTACAAACCGGACGGTTTGTTTATGTACACCTATTTGAATGACATTGATTGGGACGATAAATTTTACACGTCGCCCAACGGCACAACTAAAATCTGTGTTTGATTGTTTGAAACCCCACACGGGTATTGGGATGAAATTTGAAGTTCACTCATCCTGATTGATTAAATGTGTCGATCGATTGATTGACAGGCTGTTATAAGCGTTAGATATCTATATTTGATGCTTATACAGTGTAATGCACTTTGGTTGATGGTTGATTATTTTTCAATGCTATCATATACGTGTGATGTATGAAAATCCATATAATTAATATTATATGGTGATTGATTGGGCCTCATTCCAATTTAGAAAATAAAGAATATTATAATATAAAGGTTCAC
This sequence comes from Allium sativum, assembly GCA_030737875.1. Classification (NCBI taxonomy): domain Eukaryota; kingdom Viridiplantae; phylum Streptophyta; class Magnoliopsida; order Asparagales; family Amaryllidaceae; genus Allium; species Allium sativum. The sequence continues at coordinate 500,389,678 of CM060918.1, forward strand.
GTGTTGACTGTACTCATCCGTTGAGATTAGTCATGAGTTGAACGAAGTATTTTAATAATAAAATTTACATCTTTATCAATATAATATAAAGGTTCATGTGTTGACTATACTCATCCGTTGAGATTAGTCATGTGTTGAACGAAATATTTTAACAAAAATAGTCACACGTGGACGGTACTCATTCGTTGAGATTAGTCGTGTGTTGACAAAAAGAAATATTTGAAAAAGAAATATTTGAAAAAGAAATATTTGAAATAGGATATTTGAAAAAGAAATATTTTGAAATAGAAATATTTGAAATAGAATATATGAAGCCGTGTTGATTAGATTGACGCCATTTTGACGTGAACGATATTTATATCGATTTTATTCATTTTAAAATGAATATTGAAAGGTGATTTCGAAATCGCATATTTTGAAATGAAATTTGAATTGAATCGAATAGAAAATGAATTGAATTCAAATTGAATAGAAAATGAATTGAATTCAAATTGAATAGAAAATGAATTGAATTCAAATTGAATAGAAAATAAATTGAATATATAACGAATTTGATTTGAATTGAAAACGAATTCGAATTGAATAGGAAACGAATTCGAATTGAATTGAAAACGAATTCGATTCGAATTGAAAACAAATTGCAATGAATTCAAATTGAATTGAAATTTGAATTGAATAGAGATGAATTTTAAAACGAATTTATAAGGAAGAATTCAATTTTGATTTGATTTGAAAGGGAAGTTGAAAATGTTTTTGAAACGAATTCAAAACTATCTATATAATTTGTTTTGAATGGTAATCGACGAAATATATAATATATATATATTATATATATATAATGGCCTGAATAGAACGCGCCGCGCCGCGGCAGTTCGTGAATTTCGACCATTTATTTCAAACGGACATTAGGGGAGATCCGACCATCGGATTCTCCTAAAACTGGAACCGTTGGATTCGTATCGAAAAGGGCTTTCTAACGAATATTAGAAATTTGAAACCTAATGGTTGGATTTGGAGATACGTCCAAATCAAATTCGAAAAAGGTCGTTGTAAGTGCAGTTCGATGGCCGTGGATGGAAATCGACTGTACGGGCCTTGATAAAATTATTAAAAATAGTAATAATTAGTGTAAAATCATAAGAAATGATTTGGGAAAATTTGGGATGAAAAACTCCATATTTGAAAAGATAAAAATAGATTTTTATCGAAATGAACTAATTTTGAACTGAAATTTTAAAACCCATTTATTTTCAAATAAATAAATTGGATTTGAATGGGTTTGAAATAGAATTGATTTGTGGGTTTATCGTAAGCAGTGTTTTAAATAACACCAGTTCTTTAACCCGATAATAAATAGAATGTGATTTAGGTTTGTCGTGAACTGTGTTTTAAAAGACATTAGTTCTTTAACCCAATAAAAGGAGTTTTAATGAATCTTCAATTGAATTGAAATGTGGATTGATAATTTAAATTATCAAATTTAGAAAATGAACTAGAATGGAGTATCACCAGTTTTTGCTCCAAAGCGATAGTTAAATCTTTAATTAGATTTTAACGTGAAATGGTAATTAATTTTACCGATAACACTCCGGTGTTAGATATGGAGTATTACCAGTTTTGCTTCATGGGATGAATAGGTTGGGATTGGGAAATAAAATATATAATTACTTCGGTGTGGTTTGCTAATCTCGACTAGTTGGGAAAACCATAATTTGGTTTGAAATGTCATCCAAAGGAAGATTAAAGGATAAATTTCAAAGAATTTATCTTGGATAAAATTAATGGGAACCTTTCCCTAAGAATGTGATTTAGTGAATAACAGAATATTCAGAATTGGAATGAGGCGTATGTTGTGTTTGTGTAACATTTGTTTTTAATATACGCGGGTTGTTCGGAAAGGCTGGGTTTATACCCATTCGGAATAACCGATTCGACGATATGTCGAAGATGAAGACGGTGGTCGAAGACCGGAAGTCTTCACATCGTTTGGATAATTACTGACGATCCTGATTGGGCTGTACACCCAAGATGATGGAAATAGTTGGTGGTCGTCCAGACGTACTTGGAGATGGATGGATATGCGAGGAAAGTGCCTCCGGTTTCGTTCAGACCCAGAACGAACTTGTAAATGGATTGTGTGTCTAACATTGGATTTTATTCTGTGTTGATTGATTTCTGTTAAATATATATCTGTTTGGCGGCGGAGAATTTATTCTCTTGCTTAACGCCCTTCTCTGAGACGTACGAGCTTAGAGGTTATATATCGATAGATATCAATCGCATGGCATGAATTGCCTGTGTAGCATGCTGAGTTGCATGGATCAAGCCTTCTGTTGAAAAGCAAAGTCTTGTGGTTGATGATCAAAGCACGCCTACGTGGCAGCTTTGTGTATAACGTGAATTCGCGAGCCTCACACCTCGGTATGAGTTAAAAACGGGATACGGACTGCAGGGAGAGCACGACGTTTCTTTCTAGCTTTGGTGGTGTCAGTGACTTACCAGCCCTGACACTTATATACTTTTCACCTATGTGGTTGTTGGAATGCGAGGCGCCTCGATTATAGGTCTGTAAGGACCGGGAAATGTGTGTTCAGGAATAAATAATCCTCTAACGTAAGTGAGAACCGGCCCTGAAGCATCCAGTGGTTGCCCAGAGTGCGTAGCCCTGGGACATTTGCTAGAGTGTCTCGAACGCGGAGAGGAGCTTGCCCCTTGCCTCGACTCATGACGGAAATCCAATTTCCAATACGTGTATTACGGTTTTAATTGTAGAACTAGTATGGCGACATGATATATGGTACCCATGCCGTCTATGATTTATATTTATGATTGAAATTGTTTTGACACTATACACTTATTATAGTATCAAATGATTTGTTTTAAACGTACCAAGCATGTTTGGCTATTATAAGGGTTAACCCTATCCTCCGTCTTGCATTGCATTGTGTGATGGGACCTGTGTCTTATAATAGCTTCATTTTTCGAAAAAGCATTGCGCTGTTTATTCTATGCACTGGTATTCTTGGGAGGAAACCTGTTTCGTGTTATACGGCGTGGTCCCTTGAATTACTATCTTTAAAGTAAAGTTTTAAATAGCTGTTTTAGTTCTCACACCAGTCACATGACTGACCTGGAGTTTATTGTTTTAACCTAAACTCTGGGTGCCCCTATTTTCTGCACGGGCAGCTAGTAGTTTTGGTTTTGCAGATTTATATTCACAGGATCCTGGTTTGCAGCTGGAATGATATCCGGAAAGCTCTGTATCCGTATATCACCTTCAGTTGTGCTTTGTATTATTTTCTGCTGTTATGTAATTTATTGTAATCTCTGATATTTATCGAATGTAATTTATTCAATTATACTCTGTATATTCTTGTATCTGATGGAATTGTTGTAATAGCAATGAAATGTTCTTCCGTCTGCGTTCATTTGTGTGTTGTTCTCAAAACATCCGCCCTTTCCTTAACGGGGAAGAAACGGGTCTTTACATTTGGTATCAGAGCTTTGGTTTACAGAGCTCGAGAACAAGACACATTAGAACCATACGAAAGAATTCATCAGATATTGGATTAGTAATATCCAATTAGAATGACTCGTTAGAGATAGGATCAGTAGTATCCTAGAACGAGTGTGAAGAGTATATTTTTCAAATGAAAACAATTTTTGTTTTGAAAATTTAAACCATTTTAAACGTATTTGATTATTTATTTATTTTGAATATGGACAATCGAGTATATAAAGATTTTGCATATACGCGTCATGAACGTAAATTCGAAGTTTTAATATATTAGATAGATATAGAATCGCATTCTAGACACCCGGAGATGATTCTGATGATTGATATATCATCATCAGAATTTATGTTCGTGTTTCGAAGGTGTAATTTTTTATATATTTCCATTAGGCTGGTGTGAGAACCAAAACTAATATAGTTAGAACACATTGTTGTGAATTGGCATCAAAAACATGATTTTTGTATATGTATCAAAATTTTGAATTTGAAACGTTAATTCACAAATTGATTGATGTTTGTGTTGTTTGTTTATTTGTTTGATAATTTTAAAACCATTATGCCTAATTGAACCAAATATTGAATTGTATTGAAAATTGGTTGCATTTGCTTGCATATACATATACTTACATTGAACAGGTCATAGCAAGGAGGCTAGAGCAGAGAATAAAATTTGTTTGCCCGACAAATAGGTACATGTTTACTACATAATTTACTGTTTTGTTTGGGTGATGATGATTTTATGAGCCTATTGGCTAGCCGTTTGGCTTTTTCTTTTTCTTTTTGAGATCAGAAGGCCTATATGGCAATTTCGGGATTTTCCCGTGGCTCCCGGTGCAGGGGAGGTTATGGCGAATTTTTTTGAAAATTTAGGGTGTTAGCCAAATTTTTGAAGAATTGGAAAATTCTCAGAAACTGAAAAGTTGGAGAATGAAAGCCAGATCGAACGTAGAGTTGATTAATTAAACCACTTTCGACTTTGTTCCTTTTCGGGGACGAAAAGTTTTAAGTGGGGGAGATTGTAATAACCCGAAAATCTGGGCCAGTTTAAATTTTTTTATTTTGTCAATTTTAGCGAATTTTGCATATTTAAAATAGATTATTTTAAATAATATCGATGAGGAATTTTTTTGAATATAATAGAACGTATATATTATATACGTCGTCGTTAGAATATAAATATTTATATATAATTATAAATAGAATTGAAAATGGCGCGGTAGTTCGATAATTCGATTTCAAACTTCAAATGAATGTACCGGGTGTAAAACAATCTGAATTTTAGTGAAACCAAAAACATTAGAATCTAATTGACAATATCTTTCCAAAGAATCCGAAAAATCAAAATTTCATAGCGGGAATAAAAAGATATGTCCAGTTGAAAATTCTGAATAGTCGCTATGGAATTCAGGCCCTTAAAATGGGAATTTTGCAAACGACCTCGGATTTCGACAAAACCACTTTTGTTGGATCCGCAGTGTCAAGTTATTGCTAGGTTTCAAATTTCATAATTTTTCGAATCAATATGTGAGCGTGGCAAAGGAAAACGCGTTTGACCAGTTTTAGTTGATTCTAATCGACTGGAAAATGGCCATTTTTCTAACGGTCTCAGAATTCGACGAAACTAGTCTTGTTAGGACCGTATCGTCAATACGAAGCTAGAAAATATTTTTATGGAATTTTTTCGAGTCCGTATGTGACCCCGGTAATTTGAAATGTACGTTTAAAATTCAATATAATGATTTAAATGTAAATTCAACGGAAACTGATCGTAACGATCGAATCAGCTTGCGATACATATCCCATTGTGTTCGGAATGGGGGTGAAACGCTATAGACGACAGGCGGTGGGCCTCTTCTCGAGTTCGTTTGTAAAAGTCAACTTTTTAAATTAAATAATTAAAAAAAATATCCTCCCCTTATAACCGATGCCCCCCTCTTTCCCTTCATTTTCGATTCATCAGTAAATAAAAAAAAACCTCGCGAGCGATTTCCAATCCGCTCCTCCCCGTCGAACTCCCCCTCACCGCCGCCTTTCGCCTTCGATCCCTCCCTCCCCCACTCGCCATCACTCCGACCAAACGCGAAGCCCGAAACCCGATGCCCCCTCAAGCCAAACAGCGCGCCGCGACCCATTCTCCCCTACCGCCGTTGATGATTGGAAGCAGCACTCCGACCCCACTCCAGCCGCGCCGCCTGACCCAGCCCCCTTCCTCTCCTTTTAACTGTAAGTTTTTATTTGCTGATTTTTGTTAATTATAAAAACTAATCTTTAGGTGATTAAAAACTGATTTGTCTTTGTTTTAAAGCTTTGATTTTTATTTTTTTTAAAGATTAGATTTTTAATTGAATAAAGTTCAGATTTTTACATATAAATAGAATTAAAAATATGATTTTTATATTTTTAACGAATTAAAAATATGATTTTTATATTTTTAAAGTATTAAAAATATAGTCTTTTGGAAGATGTAAAAATATGATTTTTGTTTATGTAGAGAATTAAAAGTATAATTTTTTACATGATAGTAATATTAGAAATATCATCTTTGTATGTGTAGCAAAGGCGAAATCTTTAAAATTGAAAAAGCAAGATTTTTATATATTGAATAACATAGTAAAAATTCGATTTTTATATATTGTATAACATAGTAAAAATTCGATTTTTACATATTGAATAGCATAGTAAAAATTCGATTTTTATATATTGAATAGCTAAGTAAAAATTCGATTTTTGCATATGTAGTGGCTACAGCAACGAAGATGACAAAAATGCGATAACGATGAAGATTTCTATCAAAAGAAGAGTCAAGATGTTTGGATAGCTTTTGGTGAGAATTTCTCACCTTTCAATTTCATTTTCTAGTTATATATATATACTAGGATGCAGACGGTGCTTAGTAGCACCCGACACAATCGTCCACAGACCATGGACTTGTTTGTTTGATTGCAAAAATTAGTTAGATTATTTGATTGAAATTTGAATTGCTTGGTGAAATGAAATTGATTTGATTGATGTGTGAATGGCGTGGGCCTTCACTAGACCAGGGATAAGGCTAGGCCTTGTCCCGTTTCTAGTATCGTGCCGTTATGCCGCCGAAATTTTCTAAAATAAGTTAGAAAAATAAAATAGCATTTTATTGAATAAATGAACTGAATAAAAATTCATGTGTTAAAATAAAATATATTATCGTTAAAAATATAAATTTTAACATGAATGTGAATAAATAATATTCATTTACAAACCGGACGGTTTGTTTATGTACACCTATTTGAATGACATTGATTGGGACGATAAATTTTACACGTCGCCCAACGGCACAACTAAAATCTGTGTTTGATTGTTTGAAACCCCACACGGGTATTGGGATGAAATTTGAAGTTCACTCATCCTGATTGATTAAATGTGTCGATCGATTGATTGACAGGCTGTTATAAGCGTTAGATATCTATATTTGATGCTTATACAGTGTAATGCACTTTGGTTGATGGTTGATTATTTTTCAATGCTATCATATACGTGTGATGTATGAAAATCCATATAATTAATATTATATGGTGATTGATTGGGCCTCATTCCAATTTAGAAAATAAAGAATATTATAATATAAAGGTTCATGTGTTGACTGTACTCATCCTTTGAGATTAGTCATGAGTTGAACGAAGTATTTTAATAATAAAATTTACATCTTTATCAATATAATATAAAGGTTCATGTGTTGACTGTACTCATCCGTTGAGATTAGTCATGTGTTGAACGAAATATTTTAACAAAAATAGTCACACGTGGACGGTACTCATTCGTTGAGATTAGTCGTGTGTTGACAAAAAGAAATATTTGAAAAAGAAATATTTGAAAAAGAAATATTTGAAATAGGATATTTGAAAAAGAAATATTTTGAAATAGAAATATTTGAAATAGAATATATGAAGCCGTGTTGATTAGATTGACGCCATTTTGACGTGAACGATATTTATATCGATTTTATTCATTTTAAAATGAATATTGAAAGGTGATTTCGAAATCGCATATTTTGAAATGAAATTTGAATTGAATCGAATAGAAAATGAATTGAATTCAAATTGAATAGAAAATGAATTGAATTCAAATTGAATAGAAAATGAATTGAATTCAAATTGAATAGAAAATAAATTGAATATATAACGAATTTGATTTGAATTGAAAACGAATTCGAATTGAATAGGAAACGAATTCGAATTGAATTGAAAACGAATTCGATTCGAATTGAAAACAAATTGCAATGAATTCAAATTGAATTGAAATTTGAATTGAATAGAGATGAATTTTAAAACGAATTTATAAGGAAGAATTCAATTTTGATTTGATTTGAAAGGGAAGTTGAAAATGTTTTTGAAACGAATTCGAAACTATCTATATAATTCGTTTTGAATGGTAATCGACGAAATATATAATATATATATATTATATATATATATATAATGGCCTGAATAGAACGCGCCGCGCCGCGGCAGTTCGTGAATTTCGACCATTTATTTCAAACGGACATTATGGGAGATCCGACCATCGGATTCTCCTAAAACCGGAACCGTTGGGTTCGTATCGAAAAGGGCTTTCTAACGAATATTAGAAATTTGAAACCTAACGGTTGGATTTGGAGATACGTCCAAATCAAATTCGAAAAAGGTCGTTGTAAGTGCAGTTCGATGGCCGTGGATGGAAATCGACTGTACGGGCCTTGATAAAATTATTAAAAATAGTAATAATTAGTGTAAAATCATAAGAAATGATTTGGGAAAATTTGGGATGAAAAACTCCATATTTGAAAAGATAAAAATAGATTTTTATCGAAATGAACTAATTTTGAACTGAAATTTTAAAACCCATTTATTTTCAAATAAATAAATTGGATTTGAATGGGTTTGAATGGGTTTGAAATAGAATTGATTTGTGGGTTTATCGTAAGCAGTGTTTTAAATAACACCAGTTCTTTAACCCGATAATAAATAGAATGTGATTTAGGTTTGTCGTGAACTGTGTTTTAAAAGACATTAGTTCTTTAACCCAATAAAAGGAGTTTTAATGAATCTTCAATTGAATTGAAATGTGGATTGATAATTTAAATTATCAAATTTAGAAAATGAACTAGAATGGAGTATCACCAGTTTTTGCTCCAAAGCGATAGTTAAATCTTTAATTAGATTTTAACGTGAAATGGTAATTAATTTTACCGATAACACTCCGGTGTTAGATATGGAGTATTACCAGTTTTGCTTCATGGGATGAATAGGTTGGGATTGGGAAATAAAATATATAATTACTTCGGTGTGGTTTGCTAATCTCGACTAGTTGGGAAAACCATAATTTGGTTTGAAATGTCATCCAAAGGAAGATTAAAGGATAAATTTCAAAGAATTTATCTTGGATAAAATTAATGGGAACCTTTCCCTAAGAATGTGATTTAGTGAATAACAGGATATTCAGAATTGGAATGAGGCGTATGTTGTGTTTGTGTAACATTTGTTTTTAATATACGCGGGTTGTTCGGAAAGGCCGGGTTTATACCCATTCGGAATAACCGATTCGACGATATGTCAAAGATGAAGACGGTGGTCGAAGACCGGAAGTCTTCACATCGTTTGGATAATTACTGACGATCCTGATTGGGCTGTACACCCAAGAGGATGGAAATAGTTGGTGGTCGTCCAGACGTACTTGGAGATGGATGGATATGCGAGGAAAGTGCCTCCGGTTTCGTTCAGACCCAGAACGAACTTGTAAATGGATTGTGTGTCTAACATTGGATTTTATTCTGTGTTGATTGATTTCTGTTAAATATATATCTGTTTGGCGGCGGAGAATTTATTCTCTTGCTTAACGCCCTTCTCTGAGACGTACGAGCTTAGAGGTTATATATCGATAGATATCAATCGCATGGCATGAATTGCCTGTGTAGCATGCTGAGTTGCATGGATCAAGCCTTCTGTTGAAAAGCAAAGTCTTGTGGTTGATGATCAAAGCACGCCTACGTGGCAGCTTTGTGTATAACGTGAATTCGCGAGCCTCACACCTCGGTATGAGTTAAAAACGGGATACGGACTGCAGGGAGAGCACGACGTTTCTTTCTAGCTTTGGTGGTGTCAGTGACTTACCAGCCCTGACATTTATATACTTTTCACCTATGTGGTTGTTGGAATGCGAGGCGCCTCGATTATAGGTCTGTAAGGACCGGGAAACATGTGTTCAGGAATAAATAATCCTCTAACGTAAGTGAGGACCGGCCCTGAAGCATCCAGGGGTTGCCCAGAGTGCGTAGCCCTGGGACATTTGCTAGAGTGTCTCGAACGCGGAGAGGAGCTTGCCCCTTGCCTCGACTCATGACGGAAATCCAATTTCCAATACGTGTATTACGGTTTTAATTGTAGAACTAGTATGGCGACATGATATATGGTACCCATGCCGTCAATGATTTATATTTATGATTGAAATTGTTTTGACACTATACACTTATTATAGTATCAAATGATTTGTTTTAAACGTACCAAGCATGTTTGGCTATTATAAGGGAAAACCCTATCCTCCGTCTTGCGTTGCATTGTGTGATGGGACCTGGGTCTTATAATAGCTTCATTTTTCGAAAAAGCATTGCGCTGTTTATTCTATGCACTGGTATTCTTGGGAGGAAACCCATTTCGTGTTATACGGCGTGGTCCCTTGAATTACTATCTTTAAAGTAAAGTTTTAAATAGCTGTTTTAGTTCTCACACCAGTCACATGACTGACCTGGAGTTTATTGTTTTAACCTAAACTCTGGGTGCCCCTATTTTCCGCACGGGCAGCTAGTAGTTTTGGTTTTGCAGATTTATATTCACAGGATCCTGGTTTGCAGCTGGAATGATATCCGGAAAGCTCTGTATCTGTATATCACCTTCAGTTGTGCTTTGTATTATTTTCCGCTGTTATGTAATTTATTGTAATCTCTGATATTTATCGAATGTAATTTATTCAATTATACTCTGTATATTCTTGTATCTGATGGAATTGTTGTAATAGCAATGAAATGTTCTTCCGTCTGCGTTCATTTGTGTTTTGTTCTCAAAACATCCGCCCTTTCCTTAACGGGGAAGAAACGGGTCTGTACACACCAAGTGTATGTGTTGGAAGGAATTATGCCTCTGTACGAGGAAGAAACAGATAGTGGTGACAAACCCAACCCCCTAAGAAACTTTATCCATTACCCTTCAAGCTTTGTGTGGTGTGCCTGCTTTATCCACTATCAAGTCTCAAGGCCATATTCAAGGCAAACAGGTACAAATACTGATTGAATCAGGCTCCACTCATAGTTTTATTAATGAGGGGTTAGCCAGGAAGTTGGGTTTGAGGATAGATAAAACTAAAGTATTTTAGGTCACAGTGGACAATAGGGCGAAATTGAAGAATTCTGGCATTTGCAAAGAAGTGCTTCTAAAGTGCCAAGGGTGTACTATGCTAGTTGATTTTCTGTTGTTCCCCTTAGAAGGATGTCAAGTAGTGTTGGGTGCGCAATGCATGAAAATTTTGGGAGAGGTAACACTTAATCTTGATAAATTATAGGTTAAGTTTCAATATGATGGAAAATAATATATTTGGCAAGGGAATGGGCAGGTTAATTTGAAAGTTATTAACAAAAAAAGGTTTCACAAAGAAAGCAGTGATGGTCAATCAACCATGATGGTTTGTCTACAAACCATTTCTGTTGGTAATCAAACCAAGATTGATACTCCAATCATCCCACTTGAAATCGCTGAAACCCTAAAAACATTTCCCTCCATTACTGATCCTAATACATCCCTACCACCAACAAGAATTCATGACCATAAAATACCCTTATTACCCACTCTAAACCTGTATGCCTGAAACCCTATCGACACTCATACCATATCAAAAATGAATTAGACAAACTTGTAATGGAGATGCTAGAAGCTGATATTATAAGACCTAGTAAGATCTCCTATTCTTCCCCAGTAGTGATGGTGAGAAAGAGAAAAGGTACACGGCGCATCTTTATTGATTATAGAAGCCTTAATTCCCAAACCATCAAAGATAAATTCCTAATTCCCTTGATAGAAGATTTATTTGATGAATTGCATGGTTCATAGTATTTTTCTAAGCTGGATATGAGGTATGGGTACCATCAGATACGCATAAATGAAGATGATATCTACAAGACAACTTTGAAGACCCATGAAGGACATTATGAATTCAGAGTAATGCCCTTTGGACTAGTTAATGCACCCTCGACCTTCCAATCCCTTATGAATGAAGTGTTCAGGCCATACTTGAAAGAAAATTTGTGTTGGCGTTCATTGATGATATTTTAGTGTACAGCAAGAACTATAATGATAATCTATAGCACCTCAAAATTACCTTCCAAACATTAGACCAAAACTCCTTGAAAATCAAACTTTCCCAATGCCACTTTGCCAAACCATCCATCCAGTATTTGGGGCATATCATTTCAGATGAAGGGATAGCTGCAGATCCTAGTAATGTTGAGGCAGTACAGAGCTGGCCTACTCCTAAGAACTTGAAGGCCTTGAGAGGATTTTTAGGGATTACTAGGTATTACAGGAGATTTATTAAGGGATATGGAATTATTGCTAAGCCACTAACTAATTTGTTGAAGAAGGACTAATTTAAATGGTGCGAAGCAGCTACACAGTCATTCAATCAATTGAAGCAATGCTTGACAACTACCTGTAACAACCCGTAATTTTAAAACATGACATAAGGGATAATTAAAGAATAATTAATTTGTAAAAGAAGAATAAGTGAAACGGTTACACCATCGCGTTCGTCTCGGAATTCTGCTCGAGATAGAATTCGAATTTGCGTGAAACGGATATCGTATGAAGGAGTTATGGACGATAGAAGTTGGGTAGAAAAAACAGAAAACAGACCAGGATAACAGGCACACTTGGGAAGTGCGCCAGAATAAAATTGCACAGGCGCACTTGGGAAGTGCGCCCAGGCTGAGCCAGATTGCAGAATTCTGGAGAGTTCCATGATGACATGTTTTCCAGGGATTGGCTGGATGATGTGTTTTTCTGGTCTGAATGGTTCATATGGTTCCTAATCTAATCTAAAGGTCCTAATTCACCTAATACATCTATAAATAAACACCTAAACCTAACCCTAATCTCATTGTTATCATCCATGGTGCCTCTAAACCTAACGCTTTAGCTAATTAAATTCAGAATTCATAATTCAAATCTTTCCTCTCTCAATTCTCTAAACCTAACGCTGTGAGTATCTAGATTACTTTTAGGTTTAGATAAATAAAAGTATGCTTTGATAGGCAATGAATTGGATATGTTGTAAAGTATGATTTTTTGTTGATATGAAACTTTATCCTATGTCATGACAAGATCTAATTTCCTAGATCTAATATAATTTTGGTGATTCGAGTATGATGTTTATATGGATCTTGACTTATAACCATGTTATGATGGAAGCACACCATTTAATTTAGATAACTGTGACATTACTTGGATCTAGACTTTTATGGTAATCACCTTTCACTTGTCATATTGTGATACATTGATATATGTCGTAAACTTGACATGTGAGTCTACCTTTTGATCTAAACATGTTGCCATGACTATACTAGAGCTAGGTAATTGGACAAATAATGTTAGATCTAGATCTCATTATGCTTTCTTAAACATCATAGTAATTGCCACAAGTTATTAATTATGCCTAGTTAGTTATGATGTTAATCACATGACCATTCACTTTTCTACTATGCCAGTTTATGATCATGTTTATGTCACGACATGTTGAAACTATCACCCTCTTCATATTCCCTTTTAGTTATTATGGCTAGGCTACTTTATAGCCTATATGCCACCAAAATACGTACGAGTACGATAGAGAGAAAATGGGGAAAAAGGGAATAAAAATCGGTATGATTTATTTAATGTTTAACGGGAAATGGGACATGTAAATTAAATAGGGAAAATATAGAAATAGTTACCTATAATGACATAGGTAGATTTGAATTAATTTGGAATGTTTAGTAATGTTAGCCTACTTTGTGAACTAGGCAACACAAAGTCTAGATAACAGACATTGAAGAGCATTTTTAATTAGAAGACTTCGGTTCGGATCGGAGAAGACACTACAGTCTAGATCGGACAAATGCACTTGTTCGGGTTGGGTCAGAGCAACGTATCGGTTCGGGTCGGATAAAATCTTCTGTTCGGATCGGTGAACTGTTGCTGAGGAAATTGGTAAGGCATAGCTATTCGGATCGGAGGGCGATATAATCTCAATTGGATCGGAAAGCCACCTGGTTGCCACGGAAATAGATCGGAGTGAAGCGGAGCAGATTAAAGAAGAGAGAGCGTTGCTTCCAAGCCAATCTGGGTCGGATCGGGATACCCGATCCGAACCCCTTATATGTGTGTCTCCGACCCGAGCCCATTTTCCATATCATTCTCCAGCAAAAGCGTCTGGATATCCGGATCGGCTATGACCAGTTCCTACCCATAATGTTCATTACTCTGATGCGTTGTCAACACAATAATTCATCCAAACCCGAAGCTAATGGGGTGGACGACACGTGGCTCCGATCCGGATCGGGTTTTGAGCAAATTCACACCTATAAATACCCCGTCTGGAGACAAAGAAAAGGATCTTTTTTGGGGGGCATTTCGAGAATTCAACCACCTCCATAGTCCGAACTCCAATACTCCCGGAGAATCCAAATCATCTTTCATTATTTGTTTTAGTCAATTGAGTGAATATAAGTGAGTTGTGAGTGGAATCAAGTGAATCTTACATTGTATTTGCAACTGAATCATTGAATATAGTGAAAGATAAGTGGACGTAGGCATTTCTTCGCCGAACCACTATAAATCCTGTGTGTTCATTTTTATTTTTATCTCATTTCATTTTGCTTTTAATCAATTTGGGTGTTAGAACCACTTTTGGGTCTAACATTTTGGTGCTTTCACTGAGAATCCTCATCTAAATTCTTTATTTTCCGGGATTTCTTTCTACTTTTTGGACCGTTGAGTTCAAAGAAGTTAATCCTTAAGTTTCTCCGCTCTTTTATATTTGTTGAAGTGATTGTCAAAGAATCATGGCCGAAGGAAAAGGCAAAGAAGTTCAATCTGGTCGAGGAAATGGAGCCGGCGAAGATCAGCAAAATGCGGTTGTAACAAGGTCTCGAGGGCAGAGTTCAGCAGCAAGAAGAACCAATGCAGGAAATCCGAGCCGCCAGCAGGGGGAGAGCTCCGATCCGATCCGGGTAGGAGATTCTGAAGCAGTGCATTCCCCCAATATGAACCGACCCGAGCAGCTTGCCACGTACCGATCCGACCAGGCCCCCCAGCTCCGAACCGACCCGACCTCCTACCTCTGATCCAACCCGATGCTTGGTGAAGCTGGAACCTCTACTCGAGTCCCTACGAATGCTCCAATTCCAGCCACCAGGGTTAGTGATCAGGTCAATCCATCTGCGCCCATCACTCAAGGAGATTTCTCGCGCTTACTTGACATGCTTGAGAGCACAAGGGAGGCTATGAAAGTTCACGAGCGCACTAATCTCATGATGCAGGAAAATATGAGGCTCATGAGTCGGGAGATTAGTGAACTCCGTCGACAGAGAACTCCATCACCGGTTCGTCACACACCAGTGGATCAATCTTCATCTTCCGAGGAAGAGCGGCCCCATGAACGAAGGCCGCTCGAACGACCTCAGAACGTGGAGCAGCTGACATTTGGATCTTTGGGATCTCGTGAGGATATTGCACGAGCGCTAGGAAACAATGACCCCACTCGAGGGCAAAGACTCCAATCCCCTCCTTCCGAGATCGACCGGGAGCGCAGGGAACGGAATCGAGCAGAGGCGGCTCGAAGAAGAAGGGCATCTCCTGAACAAGAGCCCAGAAGGAACTCGGATACTAGGGCCAGGGAACCTGAGCGGCCCCTAACTAATGCTGATGTGCAGGCAATGGTTCGCCAGATCATGTCCGAGAGCCGGAACTATACAAATGAAGATTATGGCATTGAGCGAAGCCATACTCCCTTCATCGACGATATCCTCGACTTCCAATTTCCCCGATGCTTTAACTTGCCACAGATGGACAAATACAACGGAAGGACTGATCTGGGACAACATTTGATGCGATACTCGTGGCTCATGAATGCTGCTGCTGCCCCTGATGAAGTGAAGTGCAAAGCATTCCCAATCTACTTAGAAGATGTGGCGTTGTTCTGGTTTACCCGACTTCCTCCTCGTTCGATTTCGAATTACAAGGAACTAAGCGAGCGTTTCATGAACCAGTTCCGACTCCATGCCCGAAAGTCCAAAAGTGTTATTGAATTATCGAGAATCAAACAGGCACCAGGAGAGTCTTTGAGGGCATATCTTGACCGTTTTAACCAAGCTGTGACTGAGGTCAGTGACCCGCATGAGCCCACTATTCTGATGGCATTGAAGGAAGGAGTCGATCCTGAATCTGAGTTTGGAGACTACCTTTCTGGGAAAACACCCTCCACAAGGGAGATATTCTATGAAAAAGCCGATATTTATCTAAGGCGAGAGGAGGCCAGGGCAAACCGAAAGAGAAAGTCTGAGACGGCTTCAAAGGAGAATGTGCAGAGTAATATCGCCGTGAAGCAGTCTGGGGAAAGTTCTGGCAAGGTTGAAGTAAATGTAGGAAACAAGGGTGGAAACAGCAATGCTGGAAGCGGGGGTAACAACAACAATAACCGTAATCCGAACGTAACAGAAGAAACAGAAATAGGGGAAGTGATCCTAACAAAAGACCCCGATTCCAGAACTACGAGAATTATACACCATTAAACGACACCCTGGAAAATATTTACCTGGATACGTACAATGTGTTACAGTACAAAAGACCGCCACCTCGTGATTCGACCGAGAAAGAAATGGCGACAGGGAAATTTAGTTTGTTTCATGGAACTCACGGGCATTCAACCAATGAATGTCGGCATTTGAGGGATGTGATTGAGAAGCTGCTACGTGAAGGGAAGTTGGATGAATACAAGGTTGCCCCGAGGGACAGGGGGCAAGGAGAACAGGCTCCAAAACAGATTCTACCTGCTCCCAAGCCTACAGCGCAGCAGAAAGGTAAAGGAATTGTTATCAACTCCATAGTAGGCGGACCTCACCCGGCAATTCGAAGTTTCAGATCAATGGATCAATACGTAAATGCTGCCAAGCATCTAGACGTGAATGAAGGTGATGATTTGGAAGATATCACCCCCATAAAACAACAGAAGACCATGTTTGACGACGTGGTATTTCGCAGCCGAGACAATACTGGGATCCAATCACCCACCGATGATCCGTTGGTTATTACTACCACCATTGGGTCGGCCTTGGTCCATAAGGTATTAGTAGACAACGGAAGTTCCGTTAATATTTTGTTCAAATGTAGATGAAGCTTGAATCTGAAGACTTGAAGCCATGTGAAGGATGGATCAGAGGCTTCAACGGGGCGTCGACAGCCCCCATGGGATACATAGAGTTGCCCGTGACCCTGGGGCAAGGAGAACGTAGAAGAGTGCGGATGCTTCAGTTCGTAGTATTGGACGTAGATTCGCCTTATAATGCATTTTTGGGGAGACCTGCCCTTGCTGAATTCAGGGTTTGTATCGCCCCTTGGTGCTTGTTACTTAAGTTCCCAACCGAAGCCGGAACTGGAGTAATGAGAGGGGATCAAGTTTCCGGACGGGCCTGCTACGTGGCCGAATTAAAGATGTTGATGAAAGGACTTAACGTTGAGAGTAAAGATGCCTCGTCTCCCTCAAAGGGGGGATCGGCATAGCAATTAGAGAGATTGACCCCAAAGGAGTTGCCCAAAGGAACGCCCGAAGACCTGGATCTCAGAAAAGACGAGGAACCAGAGGCTAGGAATGCAACTCCTAATGAAGCGACAGTGGAAATTCCCATTGATAAAGTTGATCCGACAAAAGTTTTGAAAATTGGTTCTCAATTGGATCCACGTCGAGCTAAAGAACTAACGGACTTCTTGAAGGCAAACTTAGACGTGTTTGCCTGGACCCATGCTGACATGTGTGGGATATCGCCATCCATTATAAGTCACAAATTGAATGTAAATCCGAAGCATCCGCCTGTGAAGGAAAAGAGACGCATGCTGGGCCTAGAGAGGTCGGCTGCTCTCAAAGAGGAAGTAGAGAAGTTGAAGCAAAATGGATTTATTCGAGATTCGACATATCCCGACTGGATATCGAATCCCGTCTTAGTAAAGAAGCCAAACGGAAAGTGGCGGACTTGCATTGACTTTTCAGATTTAAACAAAGCTTGCCCGAAAGATAGTTTCCCACTTCCCAAGATTGACCAGCTTGTAGACTCGACAGCAGGTCATGAACTTCTCTCTTTCATGGACGCATATTCTGGATACAACCAAATTCCTATGCACGTACCAGACCAAGAACATACGAGCTTCATTACGAATTTGGGATTATATTGTTATGTTGTAATGCCATTCGGATTGAAAAATGCTGGAGCTACTTATCAACGCTTGGTGAACAGAATGTTTTATAATCAAATAGGAAAAACTATAGAAGTTTATGTGGATGATATGCTTGTCAAATCGAAGCAGTCCTCCAGCCATACGCAAGACTTGGCGGAAATGTTTGGTATCCTGCGAAAGTACCAGATGAAATTGAATCCTCTGAAATGCTCATTTGGAGTGGCATCGGGAAAGTTCCTTGGCTTCATTGTGAATTCCCGAGGAATTGAAATCAACCCTAGCCAGATAGCAGCGATTAGAAATATCGAAGAGCCGAGGAGAATTAAAGACGTCCAAAGTCTTGCAGGGAAAGTAGCGGCGCTGAGTAGATTCATCTCCAAAGCCACAGACAAATGTGTTCCGTTTTTTGATTTGATTAAAAGAGGAAAGAAGAACTTTGAGTGAACTCCGGACTGTGTTGAGGCCTTTCGTAATTTATTGGAACTGCTAGATAAACCGCCGATTTTATCAAAGCCTGTAGATCACGAAGAATTGTTTGTTTACTTGGCAGTCTCGACTCACGCCGTCAGCACAGCCCTGGTTCGAGAAGAAGACAAAATACAAAGGCCAGTGTATTATGTAAGCAAGAAATTAGCAGCGGCAGAGCGCAACTACCCAAGAATTGAGAAGCTCGCTTACAGCCTCCTGATCGCATCCCGAAAACTTCGTCACTATTTCCAAGCTCATCCAACAACCATATACACCGACCAGCCCTTAAGGCAGGTGTTGCAGAGACCCGAAGCATCGGGAAGGTTGATCAAATGGAACATAGAACTAAGTCAGTTTGATTTGAATTTTCAACCACGAAAGTCGATCAGGGGGCAAGCTCTAGCAGACTTTATTGCGGAGTTCACCATTCCAGAGGAGGAAGTAGTCGATGACAGAGTGGTTAAGTCCGAGGATGAGTTAAAGACAGATCCGTGGAAACTATATACAGATGGAGCCAAGAACGACCGAAGGTCCGGAGCTGGAATCGTCTTAGTCACTCCCGAAGGACGGTCGTTATATTACGCCCTGCGGTTAGAATTTTCGGCGACTAACAATGACTCTGAATATGAAGCCCTGATTGCCGGGCTGAAGCTTGCTAAAGACCTCGGAGTAAAAGTGTTAGATATATTCTGTGATTCTAAAATTGTTGTTTGCCAAGTGCGAGAGGAGTTTGCGGCTCGAGGACCTCGACTTATCGCCTACCTCAAGAAAGTGAGAGAGTTATTGAATAGCTTAGAGCGGTACAATATAACACACATTCCCAGAGTTGAAAACCAGGAAGCGGATAGACTGGCAAAGCTGGCTAGTTCCGACAATCCAGAAGAGACTGAAATAATTCCAATTGAAACGTTGGAATTGCCAAGCTTTGAGTCAATGGAAATTGAATTCGCTTTTGAAGCGGAACCAGAGAAGGAGTCGTGGATGACTCCAATTAAGAATTTCCTTAAGAATGGGACACTCCCATCAAAGAAGAGTGAGAAAAGAGCTGTAGTTCGCAAAGCTACCAGATATGTCATACAAGATGATACTCTTTATAGGTAAGGATTTTCTATGCCCCTGTTACGATGTATAGCACACGACGACATCAAGCGTGTACTAAGAGAAGTACACGAAGGTGAGTGTGGAGATCATACAGGAGGTCAAACTTTAGCAAAGAAGATATTGCGGTATGGATACTTCTGGCCTACGATCAATAAAGATGCAGCTGATTATTCACGACGCTGCGATAAGTGCCAGAGATTCGCCAAAATCCCCAGGGCACCGTCGACCCAACTTAAATCAATGGTGAGTCCTTGGCCATTTGCCACGTGGGGAATTGATATCATTGGAGTTCTACCAATTGCTAAAGGAGGAGCTAAGTATGCAATAGTGGCCGTGGACTATTTTACGAAGTGGGTGGAAGCTGAGCCCTTGAGCAAGATCACGGCAAGAAAGGTGATAAGTTTTGTGGTCAGAAATATCATATGCCGGTTCGGGATCCCAAGGACGATTATAACTGACAACGGAACCCAATTTGATAGTACTGAATTCAGAAATTTCTGCCAGAAGTATAAGATAGACAAACGATATACTGCAGTTGCCTATCCGCAATCGAACGGGCAAGTAGAGGCAATAAACAAAGTAATAAAATCCATCCTCAAGAAAAGATTAGAGCGTGCAAAGGCAAAGTGGGTTGATGAATTGCCCCTAGCTTTGTGGGCATATCGAACAACATTTAAAACGGCCACCGGTCATACCCCTTTCTCTCTCTCCTTTGGCTCAGAAGCTGTAATTCCAGTTGAACTAGAAGTTCCTTCCCACAGGGTGACATATTATGACCCGATGACAAATCGGGCACTTTTACTTGAGTCTCTTGATGAAGTCGAAGAGAAAAGGGATGAAGCAGATTTGCGTGCGGCAAGACATCGGCGTCAGATGGCACGCTATTACGACAAAAAAGTTCGCCTCAGGACTTTTGAACCAGGAGATTTGGTGCTAAAGAGAGTCTTTCCATCCCTTCCTCACCTTGGTCCAAAATGGGAAGGACCCTTTATCATTCAACGGAAACTTGAAAAAGGAACCTTCAAGTTAACGACCGTGGATGGCGAAGAAGTCCCCAGAGCATGGAATGCCCAGCACTTAATGCGATATTTGGATTAGAAATGTTGTACTTTGTGTTATTTTTCTTATGAACTCTGTAATAAGGCACGACTTGCCTTGGGAAAATCTGACAATATGAATGAAGAACTATAAAGTGGATGTAGGCTACGACTTAGCCGAACCACTATAAAAATACTGTGTGTTATTTACTTTTATGCATTACATATATACATTTATCAGTTATTCTGTTGTGATTATAAGATACAGGATAACTCACAGCCTAAAAAGGTTGAAAACAGTTTAGACATAAAAAGAAGCACAACGACTATTTGTGCGATAAGACATAAAAGAATGAGAAAACGACATTCTTAACTCTAACTCTCCAGAGAGAGAGAGAGAGTATAAAAGCGTCTCCGACTGAGCGCTGAAAAAGAAATTCTCCTCCTAACTCTAACTTTCCAGAGAGAAAGAGAGTATAAAAGCGTCTCCGACTGAGCGCTGAAAAAGAAATTCTCCTCCTACTCTAACTTTCCAGAGAGAAAGAGAGTATAAAGGCGTATCCGACTGAGCGCTGAGAAAGAAATCTTTCCCCGTTGAAAGACCGCGGAATAAATAAATGACTGTGCTCGAACTCTAACTCTCAAGAGAAAGAGAGGGAGTATAAAAGAAATGCCATAAAAAACGACAGGTACTGACGACACAGGAAGTGCTATCCCGTCAGAGAATCGGTAGCATTCAGACTGCTTGATTAAGCATTAAATAATTTGTGGGAATTGACTGGGGACACGTATGTATACGCATATTTCCCCCATCCACAACTTCGTTTCATAACTATAGACATGCATTTTTACATAAGTGCAGAACTACTAACAAACAAACGTTGCAAAAAATGAGTTATTTTTATTTACAAATGAATGAATTTGTACAGGAAAATAGCTAAAAAAGAAAGTGCAGGAGCTACTTTTGTAGCAGCAATTATTGGTTCACTAAATGCTAAAACGATACAAGGCAGTCCACTATTTAGATTTTGAATGAGCTTTGGATTTCTTGGCGGCTTTCTCCGCGTCCTTGGCTTCTTTCTCAGCCTCCGTCAAGATTCGCTTTGACTTCTTTTTTCCTGAAGATGCGGTGCTGGAGCCAGTAGACTTCTTCCCGGAAGGTGGGACGCTGGAATCAAGAGAAGATTTTTTAGCGAGTTCCTCTGTAATAGATCTAGTTGAGAGCTTAACAACTAACCTTGATCCCGCGTCCACAACTGCGAGGGGCTTGAGGGCCTCAGGGTCTAGTTCTTCGGCCTTTAATTGCAAGCGCTTATCTTGATCGACTTTCATTGCAGCCAAGGTAACATCATCAGCATTTTTTGACTCCCCGACTATTGCAACTTCTGGTTCCTCTTCATGCCCCCCGTCTCCGCCATCATCCTTTAAAGCTGCTATCATTTCTTTATCCTGGGGAGTGGCGACCTTAGTCGGCTCACTTCCTTCTTCCAAGTCTATAGAAGCAGCCTTGTCTTCCCCTTTTTTGGCCTTATCTGCGGGCTTTGTCCCAGCGGTGGCTCCCTGAGTCACATCTGTCTTTACGGATGATTCAACACCTACAGAATGAGAAGCAACAGTTATCAACTAAGGCGAAAACAATGGGTCTTTCATCGATTGTTCAATCACGTGGCGAAAGGTAGAAATAGCCTTGGCAAATTGAGGAGAAAAGGTAGGGATACCTTCCGAAGACTTTTCTGCGGGGGTGGCTACTACCTCTGGTGTTGTTTCAGGAATAGGGGATAGCAGAGTTGTTCGGGGAATTCCCGAATTTTCAGGATCATACCCCTCTACCTCAGAAGTTGCAGGGGCAGAAGAAGAGTAACCAGCTTCGAGAACAGTTTTTTGTTTAGATTTCCGTCTCTCTTCTTCCATGGCCTCAGCAATAAGGCGGCGCCCTTCGGCTAGGCGCTCCGGTTCATCATCCCTCAAGTATTTCTCCATTAGTTTATCTTCATCGAGGGAATCGACCTTAAGTTCCTCTTTTTCCCACTCGACGATCTGATTCCATACTTGAACTAGAGTGGATGGATAGTCCTCGATCCAAGAAATGTTTTGGCGATGAATAATATGTGCGAAGAATTCAATCATTAGTTCGCCGAAACCCTGAATATCAGCCTCCGCCTCTGATAGTTGCTTGCGGGCTTCCTCCGCAGATTTAATAGCACACTCCACATTGCCCTCGGCCAGGGCAGCCCTGTTCTCTGCCTCCAACAGCTTTGAAGCCAAGTCGGCATTCTTCTTTTCTAATTCAGCACTCCTCTTTGCTAACTCGGCGTTTTTCCGTTCAAGCTCAGCATAAGCAAGGCGTGTCTTAGCAGCTTCTGATTTGGCCTCGTCAGCTTGCTTTTTTAATTCAGAACGCTCCTAAGTGTGAGATTCAAGCAAGTCGTGATAACGCTTTTGCATGTCCTCGAATTGTTGTTTGAAATTAGAAGCGTCCCTTTGAGCGACCGCTAGCTGAGCTTGAGTGTCTTCCAAATCTTTTCCTAGAGCTTTTAAGGCCTTAGCATCCTCCTCCGCGGTCTTTTGAATTGAATCAGTATTTGTGATTAGAGTGCGGATGATTCTAGAAAGATTGCGTGAATATTTGAACATCTCAGTATATTGTTTTTCCACCGCATCAATCTTTGCTTTGGCCTCATCTGCCCACTTAGAAGAAATAGGTTCAAGAGCAGGTAAAAAAGTCAAAGTCTCAAAGTAGTGCTCGGGAAATTGCTCCACCAAATATGCCCGCTTTACTGCAGTTTCCGCATCTAGTGGGGGAGGAGCGGGGATCGATAATTCGGTATCCCTGTGTGAAGAGGATTCGGTAGTCTCTTTATCTTTCCTAGGTCGTTTAGTAGCAGGGACCTTGTGCTAGCTTCGAGACCCAGTTTCTTTTGTAGGAGTTCTCTCTCTGCTGCGCTTTTCATGGGAAGAAGTGGAGTCTTTAGATGGTGGTCTGTCCTCTTCCCTGCGGCTTTGATAGCCCTTATATTTCTCTTGTTCCGGTCGAACTGGTGAGCGGGAACGTGAGGGTCGAGAACGATAGGGATCATAAGGTCTTCTCTCCTCCCTACCACGATCATCCGGCGATCATACTCGACATCCTGAGGAGGATTGGACATGCTGCGACGAAGCTTTCTTATATCGTAGTAGGATCGAGACATCGTACCTGCACGATAAAACGAACGAAATTTAGAATTAATGGATTCACGAGGAAAGAGGTGCAATGAATGCTAATGCCGTTATATAGAGTGTATCCTAAGTGGTGTGTTCCCCCCCAACCAACCCGAGTCTAAAGCTAGACTAGTACGGACAGGCTCTTTGGCCTTAGCGGGAGTGGTCTCTTCAGAAGAGGTGAAGACTAAAGGATCCTTCCTGAAATCCTTTGAAGTGTATATAGTCTCAGGTAAGGGGAGATCCCCCAAACCCTGAAATATTTGCTCATCAGTACTAGGGACATCCCCCTCGGAAGCATGAAGTGGTGACTCGTGGGAGGATTTTGACTTTTCTAGAGAAGTAGTTTCCTCGGGGGCAATATATCCTTCACGATGCTTTTCGGCCAGATTAGCCAATTCATCATCTTGTGTAGAAGATGGAGAAGGTGAAGTTTGAAGAGGCGCTGTAGGAACTCTTGAGCCTTCTCCTGTCTCTGGGACTACCTCCACTGGAGGAATGTATGCGTATGGAACCGTCCCATGACCAATGCTACGAAAAACAGATAACAGCCCATGAAAGTGAAGGTATTCGTCTTTAAGGGCTTCGTCGATAGTCAAGAATTTCTGATCGCCATTAAGAAGTCGGTGCATCCGATCGAAGAACACCTGGTCTGATATCTGTTTGGGATTGTCGACTGCAAACAAAAAGGAAAACAAGTCAAGGTGATGATTCAAGTGTATAGAGCCCGGATTTAGAAAATCAGTGCTTTACTTGATTTTGTCCACCTCCTGGCGCATCCAGGTTGTCGCTTCACATAGAACCATTCTAGTCTGGAATCTCCAGCTTTACTGCTAAATGATGCAGAGATTATCTTCCTTTTTGGAACTGATTCAAAGTAGCAGAAAGATAGAGTCTCTCGAGTTCGATTTTTGAAATTATAGAAAAAGTGAACGTCATCGAACGTGAGCTCTATGCCTAAGATTTCACGATATGCTATGTACAAGGTGTGCAAATAGGCATATGAATTGGGATGCAACTGCATGGGGGCAATCCGCATTTGTCTTAAAAAGTCAACGATGAAGGGAGAGAATGGAGGAATGGCGCCGACCATGCACATCAATCGAGTGACCGCCATATATCCTTCTGGAGGGTTGTGGGAACGGTCAGAGCGTGAAGGCACTAGAGTGTCCCTTTTCATTATCCCGTACTTTAAGCAAATTCGGATAAGTCGATAGTTGTCAATTGTTGATTCAACGGAGTCTGCAGGTGATTCCAATATAATGGCCGATTCAAATTCGTCAGGGGCTCGATCGTCATCAATCCCTCCTTCCTCCTCGAAACCTAGAGAAACTTCATTCTCTGAAGACACCTCGTTGCTTTCTCGACTTCCAACCCCGTAGTCTGGACCCTCGCTGTCCCATTCTGGATCCGAAGGAGAAGATATATCCTCAAGAGTGATTTTGTTAGAGGTTTCCGGGGCTTCTTTCCTCTCAGCTAGTCTGGAAGAGCGTCTGGATCTCATTGTCATAGAACTATTGAAGAAGCAATAGCATGAATTAGAGTAAATTAGCCCGTACCCCCCTGTGCGTGTGTGTGAACTAAAATGCGTGCAGCAAATGTGAGAAATGCAAAGTAAAAGTGCAACAATGTAAGAAGAAACTTCGAAGAGAAAGTGATAGTCAGAGTAGTTCTTAATGTTCATTTATGTCCGCAAGGCACTATCCTAACTGTTCATGAAGTTAGAAGTAATATCTTTTAAATAGTTGGACGAAAGTTTGTGTTTTGGATTGAGTAGTTTTCGGTTCGGATGCAGACACCAGGATCGGATCGGATAAGCAAAGGCTCACACTCAGAGAGATATATCTGGATCGGTTCGGGGATCGACTTTCAGGGCGGGTCGGATTAACCTGGATAACTATACTACTATTCTCTCTTTTGTTTCACAACCCGGTCCGATCCGAGCGCATAAGTCTTGACCTCCATTTTATTCATAGGTCCGATCCGACCCGGTCAAGCAAGATAAGTCCCATTTCTTTGCCTTATGGCTCCGACCCGGTCCGATTCTGTGAATTTCTCTCTTTTCCTTTTTCTCCTGCTGTTCTCCCACCCGAACCGATCTCCTTCAATTTCCTTCCTCTTCCTTCTCTTAAGTAGCGAACCCAACTCGATATTCCAAGCCTTAATTAAAACCAAGTGCCTAAGCACTCAAGTATTCAACGACGAGTTTCAACATCTTCCACCAACGCCTCGAAATGGAATCGACGCCATCAACGACGAAGGCGGAGGATGAAGGAAGCCATGGCGATGGAATTAGTCAATTACCTTGCTAGAATCATTTATCTTAACTGCGGATATAAATTAAAAACAATTATGGCAACGAGATTCAAGATTACAAGGCTACCTATGTATTTGATTCAAAGATTGAAGCGAGAATTTTGGAGTTTCTTGGAAAGACTAATGTTTCGATGTGGAATCGGTTCGGATGAGCAGGAACAGTGAATGAAAGAAAGGAAGAAAAGTGAAGTAAGTTTATATAAAAAACAAGCTGACTATTCGTATTCCCGATCGGACCGGTTCGAAAAGCCCAATGACGCAGCTTGGCCCACTAATCCAATGCAGGGAATAGGAAGAAGGAGATCCGTTCGGGTCGGAACCCAAACCAGAAATCCGTTCGGGTCGGAATCCGAACCGAACAGGATGCAGTACGATAGCTTGGCATGCGTATTCAAAAGGAAGGATGAAGGCGTTGTTCAACAGCAATCAAAGCATGCTCCATTTCCAACAGAAGCATCCTTTGAGGGGGCAAAGTGTTAGCCTACATTGTGAACTAGGCAACACAAAGTCTAGATAACAGACATTGAAGAGCATTTTTAATTAGAAGACTTCGGTTCGGATCGAAGAAGACACTACAGTCTAGATCGGACAGCTGCAATTGTTCGGGTCGGGTCAGAGCAACGTATCGGTTCGGGTCGGATAAAATCTTCTGTTCGGATCGGTGAACTGTTGCTGAGGAAATTGGTAAGGCATAGCTATTCGGATCGGAGGGCGATATAATCTCAATTGGATCGGAAAGCCACCTGGTTGCCACGGAAATAGATCGGAGTGAAGCGGAGCAGATTAAAGAAGAGAGAGCGTTGCTTCCAAGCCAATGCGGGTCGGATCGGGTATCCCGATCCGAACCCCTTATATGTGTGTCTCCGACCTAAGCCCATTTTCCATATCATTCTCCAGCAAAAGCGCCTGGATATCCGGATCGGCTATGACCAGTTCCTACCCGTAACGTTCATTACTCTGATGCGTTGTCAACACAATAATTCATCCGAACCCGAAGCTAATGGGGTGGACGACACGTGGCTCCGATCCGGATCGGGTTTTGAGCAAATTCACACCTATAAATACCCCGTCTGGAGACAAAGAAAAGGATCTTTTTTGGGGGGCATTTCGAGAATTCAACCACCTCCATAGTCCGAACTCCAATACTCCCGGAGAATCCAAATCATCTTTCATTATTTGTTTTAGTCAATTGAGTGAATATAAGTGAGTTGTGAGTGGAATCAAGTGAATCTTACATTGTATTTGCAACTGAATCATTGAATATAGTGAAAGATAAGTGGACGTAGGCATTTCTTCGCCGAACCACTATAAATCCTGTGTGTTCATTTTTATTTTTATCTCATTTCATTTTGCTTTTAATCAATTTGGGTGTTAGAACCACTTTTGGGTCTAACAAGTAATTTACAATTAGGAATCGTAAATTGTACTTATGACACGAGGTTAGGTTACATTAGTGGCGGAAGTCTGCCCAGACCCGACCGGCATATCCAGTAGCCACTAATGTTGAACATAATGTGGGAGGTCTAAGTATGCAAATACGAATCGGGCTAAGACACGAGATTAGGCCCAACTGTGGAATAAGACTGCACGGACACGACCGGCATATCCAGCATCCACATGTTGTAGGCCTAATGTGGGACGTCTAGCCCATTATAACCATAATTGGACATGGTAAAGAAATGGACTACTTAAATAATATGATTATGGACTTAAGTTAGGGTTACGTAAAAATTGGATAGGTAGGGGGGTTAAGTAAGTTAAAGGGATGGGTAATATATAAAAATATATATAGGCCTACATACTTAACCCAATAAGGTTACGTAATTAAAGACACCTAGTGGTATACATAACCAGTAGATAGTGTAAGAGGGTGTTGTAATTAAAGACACCTAAGTGGTATACATAACCGGTAGATGATGTAAGTAAGTTATGTAATTAAAGACACCCTTTAGGGTAAGCATAACTAGTATAGAGCTATGTAATTAAAGACACCTAAGGGTATACATAGTCAGTAGAAAAAACTAGTCGGGATACAAGACAAGGGGGAGAGCTTGTATCATATTGGGAGGGACCCATTTCAGTCAGTAACCCGAAGTGGTATAAAGTAAAGACCTCCATATTAGGCGGAGAAGGGGCACGCTTACTGATTGATTGTAAGAGATCCAAATGAGGCGGATGGTGTGGGCGGCGCAAACCGACCAGGGACATGTGCGTGCATGGGCCGGGCAGAGGGGGCTAAGACGACCGTGACACCAGTAGATATAGTTGTGCACACCATGGTTTGCCACTTTAGGAAGTGATACCTTCTCATGTGGTGCCATCACAGGATATCTACAAGGTAGGGAGCCGATCGATTAGGGTAGTGGTTAGGGTATACTTGGACGTATGATCTAAGCCTACCAGCTTATAGCGGAAGGGATCATTTCATTTCAGTTATACTAGTAATAATGTAGAGTTATCATTAGTAAGGCACATATACCTTAACTTGCTTACCTTGTCACACCTACCATTTATGTAGTGATTCCTCTCATATCCACTTGATATGCCTATCATGTTGCTTTTAATTATCTACTGGCTAAAAGTAACTATACTCGCCAGACTTTATGTCTGACCCTGTTGTTTCTCCTTCTTTCTTCCATTTCCTACCCAGCTTCTCAGGGAGGAAATAATCAGACTTAATCAGGAACCAGATATCATCTTGCTGGGAGCTACTTCTAAAGTATGGCTCAAGTTCTTGACTCTACTATGGCTTAACTCTTTTTATTTATTTACTTATGTACTCTGATGGTGCAAGACAAAATCATTTTTATTGTAATGGTTTTTGTGACTTATGAAATTGTAAACCACGCAGTTATGACTTATGTTTGAAATAAATGTTTAAATTTTCCGCTACTGCCTTATTTATCTCTGTCTTGTAATTATTCTATGTCTGTTTACCTATAGCACTTCACGAAACTTAATTCATTCCCTTAGTGAGTGACATTAACGGACATGGGGTGTTTCACTTGATATCAGAGATGAAGGTTACCAGATTGGATAAAAGTTTTTGAAAATTATTTTCAAAAAGGTTTTTAAAGAAAGCATTTTCATAAGGAAAAGTCTATTTTGAAAACCATTCCCCAAAAAAGCCATATGGAGTATCCTTCGGTCCTTTATCTAAATTTCTTCCTTTTCCCTTTTTCAGCATGTCTGGGGAAAAAACATCCCTAATATCCTAGACGACGTCACTATACCCGGATGGTTCCGTAGGTACTTAGAGGCCACGGCGCTGGCCGAAGGCCAAAGAGAGGTTCCTCCCCTACTTGCACTAGTCATTCCTCCTCCCCCTCCAAAAGCAGATAACTTTGCCAAGATCTGCAAGAACTTCCGTGCTACGGGAGGGAAGCCATTCCATGGGAACGAGACATTCGTAGAAGCTCGGAACTGGCTCAAGCAGATCGAGGACTTATTCGTAATCTTTGAAGTGGAGGACCGAAGAAAAATCCAATTAGCTGCTTGGTTGTTAAAGGATGAAGCCTCATTTTGGTGGGAAGTCACCTAAGCTGGACGCCCGGTAGAGACTTAGGAAGACTTTAAGACAGAGATTCGAAATAAATTTCTTTCCTAAGTGGTGCAAAGCATACAGATAGAGAGATTTTTAGCTATCAAACAAGGAAATTTGACGGTGAAGCAATATGTTAACAAGTTTAACCAACTGGCAAGGATCGGTTTAAAGTTGGTGGATACGCCGCACATAAAGGCTTTGCAGTTTGCTAAAGGGATGAATGAGCCTCTTCATGGGCTAGCAATGTCCCATATTACAATGGGGGCACATTTGTAAAGCTTGTTGATATGGCCCTAATGCACGAGGAGTACAAGGGAGAAAAGAAGGAAGTGAAAGCTGAGGGGACATCGTAGAATAAGAAGGTATGGCCCAAGAAGGGACAACAATAGTAACAACAACAACAGTAAGAACAGAAGAAAAGGGGAAAAGATGTTAAAGGCAAGGATAAGATAAAATGTCACAATTGTGGAAAGGAGGGCCACCTGATCAAAGATTGCAAGAGAAGGAAGGCCAGTTTCTTTAATTGCGGAGAGGTCGGACACTTCTCTAAGGAGTACCCAAAGAAACAGGGATAACAGGGACAAGGGAAAAGAGTAGGGACTTCTGGAGGGAAGGTGCATGCTCTCGCGATCGGTGTTCCTGGAAGAGGTAGAAAAATTTCCATAGAAAGTTTAGTTTCACTTTCAAACTTTCCAGTTAAAACACTTTTTGATTCTGGTGCTTCACATTCATTTATATCCAGTTCTGTGGTTGAATATCTACATTTAATTACTAGTATGGTAGTAAATCCCATAGTTATTTCAAATCCCATTAGTGGTTTGGCTCATTTGTCGATGATTAACTATCTGTGTTGGGCATTCGAATTTGAATGCGACGTGTATGTGCTCGGATTTATGGGCTATGGGTTGATCCTAGGAACGGATTGACTTACCACGTATGGGGCCATTCTGGATTGTGAGAAGAGGTTGTTAGACTTCTGACTCGTTATGGAAAGACACTCGAAGTTTCTTATGACCCTCAAGGGTCTATTATGTTTAGCTTCCTAAAGTCTCTAGATGCATCCATAAATGATTTGCAAACTATTCCAGTGGTTCGAGATTATCCCGA
The DNA here is from genome assembly GCA_030737875.1 of Allium sativum. Taxonomy (NCBI): domain Eukaryota; kingdom Viridiplantae; phylum Streptophyta; class Magnoliopsida; order Asparagales; family Amaryllidaceae; genus Allium; species Allium sativum. The sequence continues at coordinate 500,420,446 of CM060918.1, forward strand.
TGTTTTTGATGAGGTATGGGGTTTACCTCCAAGATGTGGGATTGAATTCCGCATATATCTGTGGAAAATGCAAAGCCAGTTGTATTACTATTGCGCCACATGGCTCTAAGAGAAAGGAGGGAGCTGAGTAAGCAAGTAGGGGAGCTACTTGAAAAAGGGTTTATCAGACGTAGCATATCTGAGTGGGGTGCTCCAGTAGTATTCTCAACTAAAGCGGATGGTTCGCTGTGTTTGTGTATTGACTATAGAGAGTTAAATAAGCTCACCAAGAAGAATAGGCGCCCGCTTCTGAGGATTGATGATTTATTTGACCAGCTTGTTAGTACCTCGGTATTTTCTCAGTTGGACTTGGTTACAGGGTTCCATCGGCTAAGGATGGCTGAGGACAGCATAGATAAGACTGCTTCTAGAATTCTAGACGATTTCTTTGAATGGCTAGTTATGCCTTTTGGGTTGACAAATGCACCCGGCTATTTTGTTGACTTGATGAGTAGGGTGTTTTGGGAGTTCCTAAACAAATTCATCATAGTCTTTGTTGATGATATTTTGGTCTTCTCCAAGAGTGAATAAGAGCAAGCCCAACATTTGGGAGAAGTTTTGAAAACTCTTCGTGACTATCAGCTAAAAGAGAAGTTCTCCAAATGCCATTTCTGGAGAAAAGAGGTGAGATTCTTGGGGCATGTAGTCTCCAAAGAAGGGATAACTATAGATCCCGCAAAGGTGGTTGCAGTGCAAGACTGGCAGATTCCTAAAAATGCAACTGAGGTAAGAAGCCTTCTTGGGTTGGCAGGTTATTACAGGAAGTTCATTAAGGACGTTGCAAAGATATCAGCCCCTCTCACCAGGCTGACAAAGAAGAATTTGACATTTTCATGGGACATAGACTATGACGTTTCTTTCCAACGACTAAAAAGGGCTCTGACAACAACCCTAGTCTTGACCTTGCCCGACAGGAGTAAAGTGTTTATTGTTTACACTTATGCGTGCGGTACAGGGCTTGGTGCGGTTCTGATGCAAGAAGAAAAAGTAATATGTTATGGGGGTAGACAGTTGAGAGTTCATGAGAAGAACTACCCCACACATGATCTAGAGCTAGTGGCCATAGTATTTGCGTTAAAGACGTGGCGTCATTACTTACTTGGAGAGAAGTTTGAGTTATACACCGATCATAAATCTCTCAAGTATCAATTCTCCCAGAGGGATCTAAACCTAAGGCAACAACGATGGATGGAGTTCTCAGCCTCATATGATTTTGAGATTACTTATACCCTCGACAAGGGTAATGTGATGGCAGATGCACTAAGTAGGCAGAGGATATCCATAAGTCCTCTGTTTGTGGAAAGAAAGAACTAGGAATTCATATCAGCTTTTGATTTTAGACCCTCCATTCAAAGTTTTGCCTGATTTATTTGCATCCTTCAAGATACGACCGACTCTTGTGGAGAAGATAGAAGCTACGCAACAAGGTGACCCACACATTCTAGACATCATGGATAAGCTCAGAAGAGGGGAGACTTCTAGTCACCTCAGTAGGTATGCCATAGATGAAAAGGGGGGTTGCGATGAGATGGAAGGCTTTGTGTTCCTCAAACTGGAAGCTTAATAAAGGAAGTCCTAAAAGAAGCCCACCATTCTAAGATGACCATACATCCAGGCGATGACAAGATATATAGAGACATGAAGAGGTACGTGGTCAAATTTGTTTCTCAGTGTGTGGTTTTCTGGCAAGTCAAAGCCGAGCAAAAGAAGCCCGGTGGATTACTTCATCCGTTGGAGGTCCCACAGTGGAAATGGGAGAGGGTCTCCATGGACTTCATAGATGATTTGCCTAGATCGAACAAAGGTAATACCAGTATTTGGGTGATCGTGGACAGACTCACCAAGAGTGTTCACTTTATTCCAGTTAAAAGTAAAAGGATAGCACCACGGTTGGCAGCAATTTATGTTTGTGAGATAGTTCATCTCCACGGAGTTCCTTCTAGCATCTTAAGTGATCTTGACCCCATCTTTACCAGCAAATTTTGGAGGATCTTGCAAGAAGCATTGGGTACACAGTTGTGTTTGAGCACCACTTATCATCCTCAAACCGATGGGCAAACGGAGAGGGGAAACAGAATTCTAGAAGATCTTTCAAGGCTGTGTATCCTCGACTTCGAAGGGACTTGGGAAGAGCATCTTCCTTTAGTAGAGTTTGCCTATAATAACAGCTATCATGCTAGTATCGGTATGGCACCCTTCGAAGCATTGTACGGACGACCCTATAGATTGATAACTTGTTGGTGGGAATCTACAGAAAGATTATTGCTTTGACCAGATATGGTTAGGGAAACATCCAAAAAGATTAACCTTATTCGACTAAGGATGAAGACAACTTAAGATAGGCAGAAGTCATATGCAGATAAGAGAAGGACTGGCATTGAATTCAAAGTAAAAGACCAAGTTTTTATCAAAGTATCACCTTTGAGGAATGTGGTTCGCTTTGGATCAGTAGGGAAGTAGGCACCAAGGGTTGCGGGCCATTTCCCATAACCGAGAGTATTGGCCAAATGGTCTACAGAGTAAAGCTCCTAGAAAATTTATCCGGTGTTCATGATGTTTTCCATGTCTCTCATCTACGGAAGTGCCTACATGACACCGTGGAAGTTGTTGAGCCGAGCATGTTGGAAGAAGTCGAAGTGGAACGGGAGGCGACAGTCATACGGGTCCCCACCCGTATTCTTGGGTCAGAGATTAAGAAGCTGCGCAATAAGGAAATCAAGTTGCTAAAGGTTTAATGGGGAGATAACCCAGAAGATGCAACTTGGGAACCTGAAAATAAAATTTGTGCTTCGTACCCTTTTCTTTTCGAGGGTATGTTCTTAACTCCTTTTTCCTAAATCTTATCAGTACTTGTTTCTATCAATAGAGTATGTCTTATCCATGGTATTTTTCACCTTTAGATAGGAATCCTATGGATGTAAACTTGTGTTTGAAACATGTTATTTTGATGGATGCAAGTGGATGCAAGTGTTTTCTAGTGGTTGCTTGTGGACGCATACACACACACACATTAGGCACTAAGATCAGCTCAATCACGCTCATATTGCATATAAACGTGTGTGCATTTTCTTTCCTTTTATGGATAAAAATGGATGAACTGGCATATGGATGTCGTATTTGGATGAACGGTTATGTACTCATATACAAATGATATGTATCATTAGGATTCTTTTGCATACATAGTGGACGCATGGCACTATCATGTTTTGCATTAAGGGGGTCGACTGAATCAGTAGACCACCTGATTTTGCATTAGGATAAAGATATATACACACACTTTGCATATGTTCATGAAATCATTAGAAATCTTTTAAGGAAAATGGACGCCCGTGGTTGATGGATGAGTAGATGGATGGTAGGACATACATTCCTTTCAGCTTCGAGATTTCGGGGATGAAATCCTTTAAGTAGGGGGAATGTAACAACCCATAATTTTAAAACATGTCACAAGGGATAACTAAAGAATAATTAATTTTTAAAAGAATAATTAAGTGAAACGGGTTACGCCATTGCATTCATCTCGAAATTCTGCTTGAGATAGTGTCTAAGTTTGCGTAAAATGGAAAATGTATGAAGGAGTTATGGATGATAGAAGTTGGGAAGAAAAATCAAAAAACAGGACAGGATAACTAGCGCACTTGTGAAGTGCGCCAGAACAAAATTGCGCTGGCACACTTGGGAAGTGCGCCCAGGCCAAGCCAGATCTGTAGAATTCTGGAGAGTTCCATGATGATGTGTCTTTCAGGAATTGGCTGGATGATATGTTTTCTAGTCTGGATGGTTCGGATGATTCCTAATCTAATCTAAAGGTCCTAATTCACCTAATACATCTATAATTAAACACCTAAACCTAACCCTAATCTCATTGTTATCATCCATGGTGCCCCCATTCTGCTCTAATCTAAATTAAAACAAGCCTTTCTTCTCCATCAAGTCAAATTAGAAGATCAAACTCCACAACAACGGTTTAGCTAATCAAATTCAGAATTCAGATCTGTCATCTTTCAATTCTCTAAACCTAACGCTGTGAGTTTATAGATTACTTTTAGGTTTAGATAAATAAATGTATGCTTTGATATACAATGAATTGGATATGTTGTAAATTATGATTATGTGTTGATATGAAACTTTATTCTATGTCATGACAATATCTAATTTCCTAGATCTAATATAATTGTAGTGATTCGATTATGATGTTTATATGGATCTTGACTTTTAACCATGTTATGATGGAATTACATCTATTAATTTAGATAATTGTGACATTACATGGATCTAGACTTTTATGCTAATCACCTTTCACTTGTCATATTATGATACATTGCTATATGTTGTAAACTTGACATGTGAATCTACCTTTTGATCTAAACATGTTGCCATGACTATGCTAGATCTAGGTAATTAGACACCTAATGTTAGATCTAGATCTCATTATGCTTACTTAAACATTATAGTAATTGCCACAAGTTATTAACTATGCCTACTTAGTTATGATGTTAATCACATGTTCAGTCACTTTGTTACTATGCCAGTTTATGATCGTGTTTATGTCACGACATGTTGAAACTATCACCCTTGTCATATTCCCTTTTAATTATTATAGCTAGGCTACCGCCAAAATACGTACGAATACGTTAGAGAGAAAACAGGGAAAAAGGGAACTAAAATTGGCATGATTTATGTAATGTTTAATAGGAAATGGGACATGTAAATTATATGGGGAAAACGTAGATATAGTTACCTAAAATTACATAGGTAGATCTGAATTAATTTGGAATGTTTAGTTATTTACAATTACGAATCATAAATTGTACTTATGACACGAGGTTAGGTTACATTAGTAGCGGAAGTCTGCCCAGATCCGACAAGCATATCTAGCAGCCACTAATGTTGAACCTAATGTGGGAGGTCTATGTACGCAAATACGAATCAAGCTAAGACACGAGGTTAGGCCCAATTGTGGAATAAAACTGCCCGGACCTGACCGGCATATCCAGCATCCACAAGTTGTAGGCCTAATGTGGGAGGTCTAACCCATTATAACCATAATTCGACATGGTAAAGAAATGGACTACTTAACCTAATTTAATATGACTATGGACTTAAGTTTCGGTTAAGTACAAATAGAATGGGTAGTGGGGGTTAAGTAAGTTAGAGGGGATGGGTAATATATAAAAATATATATAGGCCCACATACTTAACCCAATAAGGTTATGTAATTAAAGACACCTAGTAGTATACATAATAATAGATAGTGTAACAGGGTTATGAAATTAAAGACGCCTAAGTGGTATACATAACTGGTAGATGATGTAAGAAAGTTATGTAATTAAAGACACCCTTTAGGGTAAGCATGATTAGTATAGGGCTATGTAATTAAAGACACCTAAGGGTATACATTGTCGGTAGAAAAACCTAGTGGGGATACAAGACAAGGGGGAGAGCTTGTATCATATTGAGAGCGACCCATTTCAGTCAGTAACCTAAAGTGGTACCAAGTAAAGACCTCCGTATTAGGCGTAGAAGGGGCATGCTTACTAATTGATTGTAAGAGATCCAAACGAGGCAGATGGTGTGAGCGGCGCAAACCGATCGGGGACATGTGCGTGCATGGGCCAGGCAGAGGTGGCTAAAACGGCCGTGACACCGGTAGATATAGTTGTGCACGCCATGGGTTGCCACATTAAGAAGCAATACCTCCTACTGTGGGGCCAACACAGGATATCTACAAGGTAGGGAGCCAATCAATTAGGGTAGTGGTTAGGGTATACTTGGATATATGACCTAAGCCTACCAGCTTATAGTGGAAGGTACCATTTCATTTCAGTTATACTAGTAATAATGCAGAGTTATCATTAGTAAGGCATATACACCTTAACTTGCTTACCTTGTCACACCTGCCACGTGGTGATTTCTCTCGTATCCACTTTATATGCCTATCATGTTGCTTTTAATTATCTACTAGCTAAAAGTAACTAGACTCGCCAGACTTTATGTCTGACCCTGTTGTTTCTCCTTCTTTCTTCCATTTCGCCCCTCCCCTCAGGTTCTCAGGGAGGAAATAATCAGACTTAATCAGGAATCAAATATCATCTTGCTAGGAGCTACGTCTAAAGTATGGCTCAAGTTCTTGACTCCAATAGTACTATGGCTTAACTCTTTTTATTGGGGAAATGACGCTTTTTATTTACTTATGTACTCTGATGGTGCAAGACAAAAGTATTTTTATTGTAATGGTTTTTATGACCTATGAAATTGTGAACCACGGAGTTATGACTTATGTTTGAATAAAAGTTTAACTTTTCCGCTACTGCCTTATTTGTCTCTGTCTTGTAATTATTCCGTGTCTGTTTACCTCTAGCACTTCACGAAACTTAATGCATTCCCTTAGTGAGTGACATTAACGGACATGGGGTATTTCACTACCTTTTACACTTGAATGTGATGCATGTGGAAACGGAGTGGGTGTTGTTTTAAACCAGAATGGTAAGCCAATAACCTACTTAAGTAAAGCACTGCATGGTAGGAATTTGGGATTTTCTACATATGAAAGAGAATTATTATCCGTCATTATTGCTACAAAGAGGTGGGGCCGGTACCTTATGGGCAGAAGATTCAAGACCAATCACCAAAGCCTCAAACACCTATTGACACAAAGATTGACCACTGGACTTAAGCATAAATGGATGGCAAAGCTTCATGGGTTCGATTACAGTGTGAAATATAAATGTGGGAAGGAAAATATAGTGGCAGTATCATTGTCAAGAAGGGGTGATGAGAGCATGGAGGAAGAGAAACTTTTTGATATTACAATGTTAGGACACCACGGTTAGATGAGTTGAAAAAGGCCTTGAATGATTCTAACTTTTATAAAGTAAAGAAGAATGAACTATCTGAAAAATATAAGGCAGTGGAAGATTTACTTTATTATAAGGGCAAGCTTCTGGTTGACAACAAACTTCTCCCATTAATCCAAACCTTGATCAATGAACATCATTCCACTCCATTACGTGGACATGCAGGATTGAGAGCTACAGTTAAGAAACTGAAATAAGTTTTTTATTGGAAAAAGATGGAATTACCTGTAAAGCAATATGTAAAGTCTTGTGAAGAATGCCAAAGAAACAAATATGAAAATGTATTGTATCCTGGTTTACTACAGCCTTTACCCATTCCTGAAAGAATTTGGATTGATTTATTAATGGATTTCATATGCTTGCCTAAAAGCCAGATATTTACTGTTATCTATGTTGTGGTAGACAGATTAAGTAAATATGCCCGCTTCTTTCCATTATCCCACCCATATACAACAAAAGATGTAGCATTAACCTTCTTTCAAGGTGTGTTTAAACTCCATGGTTTGCCAAAAACTATTGTAAGTGATCGGGATTCCATATTCATGAATAAATTCTGGCAGGCGCTCTTCAAGTTACAAGGCAGCACTCTGAAGTTTAGTACATCATACCATCCTTAAAGCAATGGCCAAACTAAAGTGGTAAATAAAGTACTAGAGTGTTACTTGAGATGTTTTGTGTGTCATAGACCTCAGGAATAGTCTAATTGGCTAGCAGTTGCTGAATATTGGTACAACACTACCTGGAAAGTTTCTACGAATAGTACTCCGTACAAAGTGGTATATGGAGTTGATACTCCTACCTTACTCTCCTATATACCTAATACCGCTAAAATGGAGCAAGTGGAAGAGCATTTACTCCAGAGATATCATCTTGCAGTTTTTAAAAGACAATTTGAAAGCTGCACAAGAAAGAATGTGTAAATTTGCAAACAGGAGAAGATCAGAAAGGATATTCGAGGTAGGAGATAGGGTATTTTTGAAGCTCCAGCCTTATAAACAGATAACAGCGAGAAACCAGTGGACACACAAGCTCTCTCCTATGTTTTTTGTACCCTATAAAGTGTTGGAGAAGATAGGTGATGTTGCAAATAAACTGCAGTTGCCAAGCCATACAAAAATCAACCCTAATTTTCACGTGTCCCGACTTAAAAAGAAGGTAGGTGAGAGAGTATTTGTGAAGCAAGATGCCCCTAATTTTGTGGAAGAAATAGTAGAACAACTTGAGAAAATTCTTGATAGAAGAATAATTCCTTGAAATAATGATGTAAGAATTGCCTCCCAAACCTCTTCCCTCGAGCCATGCAAGAATTGCCTCCTAAACCTCAACCAAAGTAATCGCATAATTATCTTCCATGAAAGAAAGGCTTCCTCTCCCCATAACACTAACAATGTAAAACTCAAATAGAGTAGAGCTGATTCCCGCCTTGGTCTTAGCATGAGCTTGTTCAACAGTCACCTTATCTAAGAGATCTTGATCCCTTTCTCGGTCAACCTCTTCCATTCTGGCCTTCAACAAAGAGATTTCCAACTCCTGAGAATTAACCTTTTCTGCAGACTGCAGTGTTTTCTCAATAAGTTTCAATAGCTTTCTGCTCAACTATCAATCTATCTTCGACATTCTTTTGGGCTGAGTGAGCATCCTTAAGTTGGGGGCTTAACATGGTTTACCTTTGCTTATGGGAAGAGGTAGCTGCATTAAGCTCTTCCTTAATCCTCTTATTTTCAGTTTCCATCTTCTCATTCCTCTTGAAAGGGAATTCACTGTCGGTATCACATTCCTTGAGTGTTATGTTCCATTCGGCCTTTTCGTTCTCCATAGTCAGCAGGGCCTCATAGTGATGTTTGTTGACTCTTTGGAATTCATCAACTAACTTTTGCCAATTAGTCAGCCTATCAACATCATCCTTCATTGTCTCGAGATTCTTAAGCATTACCTCTCTATCCATTGGATATATGTCCAAGTCAAAGTGAATTCCTTTTAGGAACCAATGGGGAAATCATGTAGAGAGTGTGCTAGGTGTTGATGGGAGAGAGTAGAGTGGTCTTCGGATGATTTGTTGGATGTCAACAGGAAGGGAAGTAACAACCAGAGGTGTAATTGGCTTAAGGCTTGTGGAAGTAACAACCAGTGGTGTTGCTTTGGCACTTTTGTGCGAATCATCTCCACCATGATCATTTTCCCTGTCATCCTTTTCCTTCCTCTTCTTCCGGCCATCTTCCTCCCATCTATCCTGGTCCTGACGATCTTCATGGACTTTCCTACTTCGCTCATCCCAATCCCGCCAGTCCTATTCCTCTTAGGCCTTTCATTGCACTTCTTTCTACGTCGGTCGCCCTATAAGAGCAAGATTGTGCATAGCGCCACTGATTATAAGAAACTGTGTAACGGTTGAAGTTATCCACATATGAATGGCATAGTAGTTAAAGCGCTAAGCCGCAAAAATGTGCAAGCATTGAGCCTGGGGCTTTATTGAGCTTTGGGCTTTTTTGTGTGCCTTTTATACGAGTTTGATCTGCTATTTTACTAACTACAAATTAATTTTTAAATCATATTTTATGATTCATTCAATTATATACATATTTTTATTAGAAGATTTAAATTTTAAATCATATTTTATAATTTGTTGAACAATCAAATTTTTTATTTAACTATTTATAAACAAAAATTTAAATTTAGCAAAAAACCCCCCTCAAACTGCAAAATGGCACACTCAAACTGCAAAAAGGCACAAGCCTTGAGCCTTGGACTTTTTTGCGCTTAGGCGTGCCTAAGCGCGTGCCTTGATAACTATGATGAACAGTTCATGCTTGTACCTGAAACAAAAGAAAATAGGAGATGAGTGTTTAAGGCAGGAAATACTAGGCCAAGAAAGAAAGATACACATGCAAGATTTTAAAAGCCCTAAGTGTGTGTTATTTGTGATCTAACGCGCATCGAACAACGAATCGCTCGTAGTTTTTGGAGTCAAAGAGACCACGATCTTAGAGACGGGTTTTTGAGATGGAGGAATAAGGGCCAAGTCGGAAGGCGTCCCTGAAACTGATGTAGAAAGTTCGGACATTACAATATCACACTGGAAAAACTTGCCTGAGGTTACAATGAGGTCGCTCAAACGCCCATATTTGTCAAAGAATTCACTATTAGTTGTGACTGGAAACATAGGGTTGGTGTTGCCTCCTCCAACATTATAATCACCTTTACCCACGAGCTCTTCTTCTTGAAGCTCTTCACCAATTTTTACAGGATTTTTTCCCTCACGATGGTTAATTTCTTCCACCTACGTGATGGAAGGCAGTTTAGACTAGGCAGGCGACCCAGCTTCGCAAGCAGGATTCGTAAACTTCTTTAATACGGTCTCTTCAACATTAATTTTTGGTGCGATATCTTCTTCAAAAGCTAGGGTATCTTACGCCTCGGTTGTGGATTCAGAAGCAGAAGAAATCTCTCAAGGAAGAAAAGATCGAGAGGGGTCAAGCAACCGAAACTGGTGAACGGATTCTTCCTTAATTAAGAATTTTTTATTCCTCTCCTTTCGCCAATAGCCTTTAGAGTTTCGAGTGTAGATTGATCACTAGAATCTTTGACAGGAGGTGGCTGATCTGCGAAAGGAAATGAAATTTAATGCATATTGATCAAGACTTAGAAAATCTAAGCGGAAAGCTTGGAACAAATATGCTCACCTCCTTCCATAAAAGCTCTTCGGGCATCGAACAAAAAAGAATTGGTTCACGAATCCCGAAGCACTATCTTGTAAATCAAGAATATGCCCACGATTTCAAGGTCCTTCAACAAATAAAATAGAAAGACAGACTTTTCTCCTTTTGAATAAGCATAAGTAGCAGATGTCCTGAAAAGTAGGAATACAACGAACTGTTCTCATAAAAAGCACATGTCTCCCTATTAAGATAACATAACCATTCGGGTGTAGCTGAAAGGGGGTAATCGCTAAGTGGCGAAGGACCATCTGCAGGAACGGGTTAAAAGGAGGAATGACTCCACTCATGCACATTTGTCTACTAACTGCAACAAAGCCAAAGGGCGGACGATCGACAAACTCCTCTTTCCCCAGTAATCTTGCATCAGTTTCGAGAATGCCAAATTGAGCGCATACTTGGTTAAAAGCACGCTGAGATAGCATTGAGGAGCATCTCTTCGGCGGATTGTCAAGAGAACGGGAAAAGGAAAAGACTGATCCGCTTCCAACCTTGAAGCAGCGGTCGCTCTGGCTTCGGAAACTTGAATAGAAGCTCCAGTTTAAGTGAAGTAGTCACCTCTTCATAATGATGGTGAGTCATCTGTCGGGTATCCACTCTACACATGGAATATCTTTTTTTAAATAACTTATAGGTGTGCATTTCCTGAAGTGTGAAGTGTTGTGCAAAATTATGTAAGTTATTAAAGGCAAAGCTTGAAATCTATAGTCAGCGTATGTCGATTAACGGATCTGAAGCGTTATTGCAAATTCAAATTAGAATGACGTGTCCATGCAAATGATGTTCAACAATTCATAAGTGGTTTGACGAAACAACTTTGCTTATATATTCCATTCAATTCAAGTCAAGAAATTCATTATATTTCATTTTCGATAATTAAACTAATCCATCGTTGACATATGCAATCGACGATGAAATATTCACCCAAAACGGTGTAAGTGCTTTCTTGTTATAGGACATTAATGAAGAGAAGAAAATTCAATCTGTTCAAACATTTTCCGAAAATTAGATCATCTTTAATAACTACAACGACCAACGGGGAAGCTAACTCCATCGAATGCTCGCAAACTAAGGTCGATCAATGCATGTGAAATCAAGCCTAGTAGCCTCCAACAACAAGACCAATGGTCGAAGGTCTCCAATCCTGATCCATTGTTTAGCCGAAGTGAACGATCCACAGAGGATTACGACTGAATTCTTCCACTTGAAAACCAACGATCTATCGGTTGTTTGCAAATCAAAGATGATGAACGCACATAGGATCAGGCCTAGTAGTTTCTAACTGGAGAAAGCTCAACGATCGAAGGCTTCCAAGCTCCAATCTACCATTAAATCGAGATGCGCGATCCACAATAATCACGATCGAATTCTGTCACCCTAAATCACAAATTGCTGCACAAAATTAGAAGCATAATCCATCCAAAACATATAATTAACACTGGAATTCACAACATCACTCGAAAACCCTAAGTAATCAGTATGCCAAAATCTGATTCAATCTGAAATTCAAAGGAAATTGGCACCTACAGTAATCAACGATGGACAAGGATGGTCGGATCTTAGCGTCAGAGGTACAATCGGAGTTCGGCGAAGCTAGGGTGGTTCGGATCTGAGAAGGCATGAATGAATGGGTTCAAATCGGGTGAAATAGTGATGGTGATTGAATTCAAGAGAGAACTGAAGAACTCCGATGATCGGTAGCGGAGGTGATGCGGTTCGGTCAACGGCGAAGCGACATATTTAGGTCAGAGTGTTTTTCTTGAAAAAGCTTCGGTCCTCGAAGAACTGTCTCTTGCAAATGAAATTGGGAGAAGAAATAATGAGAAAGAGGGGAATATAAAGAAATTTTTAGAAGCGATATGACCGATCCATCAGATGGGTTGTCCACTATCTGTGTAAATAAATATTTCACGACCCATGGAAGTGGGTCTCCCGTGATCCATACAATAAAGGTCGTCGCGATCCATCTTCATTTATCAGAAGTCGTATGTACTGATCCATTTCAAAGCACACCTTTTCTTCGACAATGTATGCTTCGAGGGGGAAATGTTAATCTGGTTTAAAATCTCCGACCAAAATATAATAAAACATACGGTTTAGAGAAGTCATAAGACATCTTCGTCTTTGGGTCATTCTCGTCCCATTATCTATGGATCGCCCTATCCATAAAAATGAGTGATTGGATCGTTGAGGCTTCAAGATGATCTATGTCGACCCAACAATGCAAATAATGGAGCAGATTGTTGAACAAAAAACATGGGTCGAGTCTGCAAATATGATGGATCGAGTCGGTAAACTAGGATGGTTTGATCATGGTTCACTTAATGGCACAAAGAATGAATCGTTTCCATGGTTGCGACCCGACTTAAGAAAGAGTAGAATTATATTTTTAAAGGAGGCCATGGGTCGTACATAGGTCATAAACCTGGATCGCTCACGATCCACGAACTCCCGAACATTGGATCACTGGATGTACATGGCACAAAGCAAGTCATGTGGGTAACAGGTTGTTACGATGGAGTGTGGGCCAATATCGGGTCATTGGTCATCACGTATAGACCGTGAGCACTTCACTACAAACTCCCGAACATTCCTACCTCTACCTATAAATACCAGACCACTTCCCACATGAAAGGGATTAGATTTTCTCCCGCCAAAGCTCTGCTATTGTTGACCTCAAGCATCACTCTTCTCCAAAAACTACCAAACGTCTTCATCAAGCTTGATTATCAAGATTGACTCTGATAGACATCGATATTTGTGGAATTTGTGTGTGTTTCTACTGTGTAGTCTATAAATCATCAAGAATCGTTCTAACTGAAGATCAATCTTGTAAATTGATATGCGAAAATCAATAAAGTGCATATTCAAAGTGGATGTCGGCCTAATCAGCGGTTGAACCACTATTAACTCTGCTTTCTATTGTATTTTTTTGTTAATTACTCCTCTTAACTTTGTTTTTTCTGCAATCGAAAGGTGTTTCACACCTCTTTGGGTGTTAGCTCATTTTTGTGTTAATAGTTTCTAACTATATAAATACTTCAATTTTACGTTTAATTACAAGTGAGATTGTTTTAATACATTAACCAAGCATCAATGTTAACCTACGCAAGAACATTAGGCAAAATAACTTAAATAAGATTATAACTAACATTTATTCAGAAAATGATATGGAAACTATTATACTAACATCACAAAAAAATGGTTACAACGATTATTATTAATATAACAACATCCTTGAAAATATAATATACATTGTTAAAATAAAAAATTAGATGAGAATTAGTCGTATTTTTATCATAAGGTTATTAATGCAAGTATTCGGTTCAGCGCGGTTTAATACGGTTAGATCAACGGTTTAAATCGCAATCGAACCATATCATAATGAGTCGGTCTAGTTTGTGATACTTGCTTTTGAGTAAAGATTCGATCCGTTTTTTCACACCATTTTTACAGTGCTGTGTGAACGGGTTTCGTATGGCAGTGCGCTTTATGTTCATCCATATAATAGAGTTTGCAAATCTGATTTCTAAATTTATATATAGAACCAATGATACAAAAGCATGTCAAACCCTTAAAAAAATTGTTTTATGTTGCATAGAAATGGAGACGTCCAATTGAGCATGATCGACGAGTACATGGATTCCGATGCCCAACTCCACATAGGTATGTCAGATCAGACCATCCTCTTTCTTTCTGCTAAAACAAGTTCTGTTGGTAACAAAATGAATGAATAAGAAAAAGAAAAGGAAAAAAACCTCACGTTTGACTTCTTCTTTGCCTAGCTTAAGAGAAGAAAACGAAAATTGACTAACGTCGAATGACTGAGCTTTGATGAACTTTATATGCGTAAATGTTCATGGAGAAGTAGCTAATTTTATTAACCATCACCACGAAGTATGACTATCAATGAGTTCCAGAAATATCCAATATCAGGTCACATTCATATCTGAAAGTATGGAATATATCAATTATTCGAGATGCGTATACAAATATCTGATATCTGAATACGGATATAGTTATAGTGATATTCGTATTTGAAAAATATCAGTTTGATTTTCCAATATGCGTGTGTAAAAATATTCATCTTTTTTGTGTGTGCCTAATATAAACAATAGTCAGCATGATTAGTTGTAGACTGCAATCTTATCAACCGCCACCCCTATCTTGATTGTTTCCTATATGAATTGTCAAGGGGTTTGGAGAACGAACATGTTCCTTCCACCCCTATATTGATTGTTTCCTGTATGAAATGTCAAGGGGTTCGTAGAACTAACATACTCAGCATGCTAAACGGTCTTATCAACCATTAGTTTCCTTAGTATCATAATTTTGACGCACCATCTCACCTGCTTTTGTTCTTCCTTTCACAATGCCTTGAATCACTATGTAATTAGCACCATAATCTGGTTTTTGTATTGAAGTATTAAACCAACCAAAGTTTTTTCTCTCACGGTGGTAAGCCATTATTGTAAAATTTCGAGCTTTATCAATGTAAAAAGAAGAATAAAAATAATTCCTCTTGGTGTATTAACAGAATCTTCCTTTATTTACATTTACAGAGTAACATATAGTCTTCTCTTTCTCTTACATAGTCTTCTCTTTCTCTTATCTTCAAAATATATAAAGAAACAAAACTAAAAAATAATAAATTTGGTCGAATTATCAATTATCCAACCATTACAAATGCAATAATAAGGAAAAATAAAATAAAATAACGAAGGGGCGGACGATCTATAAAGAATCAAGTCCCTATCCCATAACTCTTCAGAGATCTCTTCATTTCTTCACAGAACTTAAAAGTTATATCATCATACTCTGCTTGCATCAATATTGTTAACAGAAGCGATTTCATCCAATTCACCCTCTGAATTCTCCCTCGAAGTCAAATGTGGGTTTACAGACCCGTCCACTCCACGACACCCACCCTCAACCCGAGTCTTCACACTCCATGTAACCAAAAGAAGCACCATCACAGTGGCCAATGTTGCAAATGCAGCCCACGACATGTACACATATTTTTTCAACGGCTTGCACTCATCGTGCAGTATACTCGAAAATGCGTCTTTCACTAGCTTGCAGTTCACCAAATTTAGCATCCCAGGGTACGCGTTCAGTATGTTCTGGGGTGAACTTGTGTATACTACAGTTATATTGTAGGTGTTGGCTGATATGAACTGTGCTTATGTGCATGTGGCATTGGAAGTACATTCGTAGGTCTTGAGCACTTGAGGTATGCTTCCTATTTGGATTGTGTCTGATGAGCAGTTCTGAGGTAGGTAGATGTAATCTGGTTTCCCTGAAAATGGGTTGCAGACGTATTTTAAGCCTGGAACAGAAAGAGGCTGCAGACTTGATATGTTTGCATTTTTTATTTATTTTATTTTTTTTCAAAAAAAAATATGGTTTATTTTACTTCCATTGTTAAGTCAGTATAAGAGCACAACCAACAATGGCTTGTTCAGTTACTAAACAAGTCACGGAGCAAGCAGGTGTGGCTTGTTCAGTCATCCGTGGCTAGCCGATGGCTAGTTTGGAGCTTGTTCGTGGCTGGTGAACTGAACAGAGGTTGGTGCTTATAACGGCAAAGAGAAAGCCGTTATAAGCTTATAACGGCAAACTCTTTGCCGTTATAAACTTATAACGACAAAGAGTTTACCGTTATAAGCTTATAACGGTTTTCTCTTTGCCGTTATAAGACATAGCCGTTACACTCCAACGGCTAGCCCATTTTCCCTTCTAAAACACCCACCTTCCTCCTTCTTCTTCCACACAACCACTCCACCTTCTCATCTTCAACTTCTTCAACAACAAAAATGTCTTCTTCCACACCCAAGCGAAGCATGAAAAAATGCGCAATCAAGAAACCCATGTCCAAACCGCCCTCGTCATCGTATGCCATGCAACGGTCAGCCCAACAACATCAATTGTTGCAGCCATCTCACGAATATGGATACTCGCCGTATTCAAATTATCCATATCGACCACCGTACCAACCGCTCACTCCTCCTAACTTTCCTCCCGTCCATTCTTCCGCCCCGCCACTTTTTTACCAATGACCACCCGTGCCAGGAGTGTACAATGATCATTCGTCATATATGTCAATGATGATGCAGACCGATCAAAGTCAACAAGCACACCTACCTCCGCAACAGACCGAGGTTCGTGACCACGAAGGCACACAAAATCTGCAAAGACAGTTTTCGTACGGGAATGTCTCTCCTAGTAACGAAGAAAATGTTGAAACTTCAACGGAGGAGGCGGAGGAGGAAGATGCAAATAAGGATGCGAATGTTACAAATTTTGAAGAATTTACTCAAGAATACACTGCACCTGTTAGTCCCGAATATAACCAAAAGCAGACGAAGTGGAAGTCTTTAAGCGGCATTTTCAGTAAACGACACCAAATTGAAGTCGAATCGGAGCCGGATCCCGGAATAGAAGATGTTGAGGATGATCATGCTGAAGAGGAAGAAACAGCAGCGGATGGAAGAAGAAAACAAATTAAGTTTACTTCCGAGCAGTACGTTTCACTTGCTAAATCGTGGATACGCATTTCACAAGACAACATTGTTGGGAATAATATGAAAGGTCAGAAATTTTGGGAAAGAGTTGCAGAGTTCTACAATTCGTTGGAAACGAAGAGCAGAACATGGGGATCACTTAGAGGCGGTTATAGAGTTATGAATGTCGCATGTCAGAACTATCTGTCAATACTAACAGGCTTGCAGAACAGGCAGCAAAGTGGTGTTGCACCTAATGACGTTGTAAGTATCGTAGATTACTTTTAAAAATAACTTACTATATTATGCTTGATTAGTTAGAAATGTCATACACTCATACAATTTCGACTTTGTGTTACAGATTGAAGAGTCACGAAAGGCCTACGAACGAAAGTATGGACTTCCATTTAAATTTAACGACTGTTTCGATCTTCTATCTAGTTTGCCTAAGTGGAAGAACCCAAGCAACTTCATGCTTGAACAGCATAACAAAGCTAGAAGGATGAACTAGTCTGAATCTAGTCCAGGAAGTGACCCGAGTTCACAAGAAAGAAACCCTTTATTTGGAACTAGTGATAGACGGCCTATTGGCAGAGCCAAGTCAATTCAGCTGGAGCAACGCGGTGCAGAGTTCTCTAGATTTATGGAAACAATAGAGAATTCAGCTACGGACAAAAAAGAGCATAGACTTCGATTTTCGAAGGAAAGAAACTGCAGCGACGAAGAGTTCCACAAAGCAATTAGGGATGATCGAGAGCTCCGCAGATAAGAACATACGGAGAAATAAGCCCTGTTACGAGAAAGGCTGGAGAAGAAGGAAGCACTGGTGCGGGAGAGCAATTATGTTAAAATGATTACATGTGATTTTAGTAAGCTTTCCCCTTTAAAGCAAGAACTAGTAAGCGAGCAGATTGCAGAGTACAGAAGAAACAAAGGAAGCGGAGGCGGAAGCTGTGGTGGCTTGTATCAGGACTAGCTATGCATGTTGGGTTAAGTTGTAATATGATTGTGAATTGCTTGTAGTAGTTATGTACTAGTGGGTATTTATGTGCTATCTAGGGTTGAGTTGTAATATGATTGTGACCTATTTGTAGTATGTATGCAGTAGTTGTTGTTTATGTAGTAGCTATATATGTTGGGTTGAGTTGTAATATGATTGTGATATGTTTTTAGTATTTATGTACTAGTTGTTGAAACAATGATACAATCGACAATATGATTGGAAACCAGATTTATTGACCCAACTACACACTGATACATAGTACACGAGTACACACTGATACATAGTTCTAGTACCAATTACTGATTCCGACTATTTCTTCCTTTATGCGCCCACAAATGTTCCACTAACTGGTCACGCAATTGGAAGTGCGCAGCTTGATCTTCAATATGTTGAACCATATCAACATATTCGTCCATTGAGTTTACATCTTTATGGGGTTTTGCATTTGACCCCATAAACATGTCAGGATAATTAGACTTTTGATTCTTATACCCACCTCTCTCAGACTCCACAATCATGTTATGTATTATTATACAAGCATACATGATTTCTGAAAGCACTCCTGCATCATGAAAACGAGCAGGATTTTCTAAAATATGAAATCGGGCTTGTAGAACACCAAATGTACGTTCGATGTCCTTTTTGTAGCTAGCTACTTTTTCAGTGAAATAACTTTCTTTGTCATTTGATGGTACTCTGTATCCCTGAATCAAAGTTCTCCACTTTGGGTATATTCCATCCACTAGAAAGTATCCAGTTTTGTGTTCGATATTACCAACGTTATATGAAACATCTGTTGACAGTCCGTTAGCAAGTTCTGTGAAAAGATATGATTGTTTTAAAACATTTATATCATTCAATGAACCTGGGACTCCAAAAAGAGCATGCCAAACCCATAAATCGTCTGTTGCTACTGCTTCAAGGATCATTGATGGCACTTTCTTATGTCCGATGAACATTCCTTTCCATCCCGTTGGGCAATTTTTCCAAGGCCAATGCATGCAATCTAAACTTCCAAGCATACCTGGAAATCCTCTGGCTTCTCCCCTGCATAGTATCCTGCTTAAATCGTTTGGTCCAGGCGTCCGTAGATACTCCTTCCCGAACTCTTCAACAGCTGTTTTACAGAATTCTTTCAGACACTCTATTGCTTTTGATGCTGCGATTCTGAAATATTCATCCATTTGGTCGCCAGATGTTCCATAGCTTAACATACTCAACGCCGTTGAAATTTTGATGTGGGGCGAATGGCCGATTTCTTGTGCTCCGTTCAGTCTATAAGTGAAATACGGATTTGACTAATGAAGTTTAAGATAAATTTTAGAGAAGATTGCCGGTCTCATACGATAACGACAGCGGAACAAAGTTATATCGTAGGTTGGATTGTCGATGAAGTAATCTCTCATTAGTCTTTCATGTCCATTCTTGTAGTCTCTCTTATACCGCCGGTCAATCCGTCAGGCTTACTACCTCGATGGTTGCTAATTGAGCCTTCAGCGAAATAAGTGGAATACCCAACCATTGCGTGTTGTTCCAGCTGCTCCTCCGTCTCTTCCTCCACTTCTATTTCGGAATCTTCAGTTTGATTCATGCCTTCGTAGTAATGGTGGTATAGATTTGGATCCATTGCTTGCTTTTTGTATAAATTGAGTTTCGTTGTTCTCCCTAAGTGTAGACATACGACAGATATATATAAGCAATGATGGTTAACATATTTTAACTATATTTTTTGGCAATAATGGTTCCGACATAATGGTTGGGATAATAATGGTTCTGCCATTGAGTAGTCAATTCAGAAAGTTGTTATGTTGTGAAAGGTTGGCAATAATGGTTGGAAGTACATGTAGGCAAGAATGGTTGGCAATAATGGTTCCGAGATAATGGTTGGGACAATAATGGTTCTGTCATTGAGTAGTCAATTCAGACAGTTGTTGTGAAGTGAAAGGTTGGCACTAATGGTTGGCAATAATGGTTGGCAGTACATGTAGGCAAGAATGGTTGGCAATAATGGTTCGTAGATAATGGTTGGGATAATAAAGGTTATGTCATTGAGTGGTCAATTCAGACACTTGTTGTGAAGTGAAAGGGTGGCACTAATGGTTAGCAAGAATGGTTGGCAATAATGGTTGGGATAATATCTCTGTCGTTGGGTAGTCAAATTATTGTACCCACATATTTTGGCAATAATGGATCCGAAATATTGGTTGGGATAATAATGGTTATGTCATGGAGTAGTCAATTCGGACACTTGTTGTGATGTGAAAGGTTGGCAATACACGTAGGCAAGAATGGTTGGCAATAATGGTTGGGACCATATCTCTGTTGTTGGGTACTCAAATTATTGTAGCCATATTGTTTGGCAAAAATGGCTCCAGCATAATGGTTGTGATAACAATGGCTCCGACATAATGGTTGGGATACTAATGGTTTTGGCAATAATGGTTCCGACATATTTTTTGGCAGTAACAGTATTTGAAATTATTAGTGACTGCCTATAGTTATTGTGATGTCAAAGGTAAGTGCAGGGTAATGGAGAATTTCATTTACATTTATTTATTAAAGGATATCCAAATATTCAGAAATTTAATATAATGTGATATTCAAATATGTTTAAAATCTCCACTAAAGTCGAACAGTAGAGTAGGATACGGGGATACAACAATTTATAAAGATATAACAATAAGCATAAAGATACAATAGTTTATAAAGGTACAACAACTGCCGATAGTACATGCGAACTAGCTCCATCAAAGCATGAAGTGAAAATTAGCAACTTCAGTAAACCCCATTTTACGTTTAGCCTTAAGGGAGTCGCAGGATGTTCAATCGCAACTGGTCATATTCACTTCGAACACGTCTATTCTCGCGTTCGAGTTCGTTAGAATTTGCTATTCCCCGAAGACACAAAGGTTGGTCTATCCAGTCCGTGTAATTGCAACCATTTGGATAGGCTGGAGATCGCTGCACGCGTCGACCTATATTGTTGCTGTAACACCCCATATTTCAGTTAATGCTAAAATTCACTAATTGCAGAATAAATAATCTCAGATGTGAGAATTGGGGGAAACGAGCTGCGTCATCGCGTTCGTCTCGGAAAAATACGCAGAATAGAGTCCGAAATTTTGTAAATCGGAGTCCGTATGGCCCAGTTAAGGCCCAAAGAAGTTTTCAGAAAATTCAAAGTTAAAAACAGATTTAAAATTCAGTTCTAAAACAAGTTTGAAGCCAAAAGCGGAAAAGGCGGGAAAGTTCCCGCCTAGCCCCGTGTCGACAGGCATGTCGACAGGGGTGTCAACAGGCATGTCGACAGGGGTGTCGACAGCCCTGTCGACAGGGGTGTCGACACAGGGTGTCGGCCCTGTTGATCTGGGTGCACCAGACCTGGTTTTTGGTTGAGTCTTGGGCTGGGTTCTAGAGATTTCCAAAATCTAAGGGTCCTAATCTAATCTAGGGTTAATCTAAGGGCCTAAAACACTCACCTAATCTATAAATACACCCTAAACCTACCCTAATCCATACTAAAAATAGAATTGAGGGCTACATGCCGCCAAATTAAATCTTAGAAGGAGCCTCCACTAATTTATGAAGAGGGTTGCAAGCTAATCACTCTCTAATCAACCTCTAATCCATTCTAAGCATCTTAATCTTCTTCATTTGGAGTGCAAATTTGCTAGTTGTGAGTTTCTATCACTTTGATGATCAATTGCTAAATTAAGTAGATGAGATATGATGAGATCTATGGTTTTGCATGAGGATTAATGGGTTTTCAAGTCATATGATATGATGTGAATATGCTAATCTATGTTTAATATTAATCCTATGTTTATGCATGTTGAATATGTGAGTTTATGCAAGTTGAATATGTGAGTTTATGCAAGTTGGATATGCGGGTTTATGCAAGTTAA
Source organism: Allium sativum (assembly GCA_030737875.1). NCBI lineage: Eukaryota > Viridiplantae > Streptophyta > Magnoliopsida > Asparagales > Amaryllidaceae > Allium > Allium sativum. The sequence continues at coordinate 500,442,466 of CM060918.1, forward strand.
GTATGTGGGTTTATGCAAGTTAAGTGGTGGGTTATGCATAATAAGTAATTGATTTTATGCATGCTAAGTGTTTGGTATTATGCATAAATCATGACATGCAAGTTTACCCTTTTAAATGTGATGCATACATATGCAAGATGACACCTTTATATGCTATGTGTGTGTGTGTGTATATATATATATATATATATATATATATATATATATATATATATATATATATATGCATGTTTACCCTCCTTTAAGATGCAAGTCATATATGCAAGTTCAACATGTTAAGCAAGTTATGTGTATGCTTATATGCAAGTTCAACATGTTATGCAAGTTATGTATATGCTTAAATACAAGTTTAACATGATATGCAAGTTATGCATGCTTATGCAAGTATGTGAATGCTTATGCAAGAATGTGAATGCTTATGCAAGTTATGTGTATGCTTAAATGCATGTTTAACATGTTATGCAAGTTATGAGAATGATAATATGCAAGTTCATATGCAACATGTTATGCAAGTCATATGTATGATAATATGCAAGTTCATATGCAACATGTTATGCAAGTCATGTGTATGATAATATGCAAGTTTGGGTTAAACGTAGTTGGGTTAATATATGCTCATATATGCAAGTTGACATCCTCTTAACCCATGACAAAGTTATATGCTAAGATTTGGTTAAACCCATGATATTTGTGATGGATCTTCCCTTTATTATGTCATGAAGTGAGAACGATTTACGTGGGGAACGATGGGGTTAATAAATATGTTAATAAAAGTATGATTGGGTATGATTAAGCATACCATGAAAATAAATTAACATAAGTGGGAATTTACCTATTGAGTTAGGTCTACCCCATGGGAATTTACCTATTGAGTTAGGTCTACCCATGTTATGAAAAACTTGATATTAATTAGGGATAATTAATATGGGGGTGATTAATTAGGTGTAATTAATCGACTAAGACACGAGGTTGGACTCATTTGTAGTGTAAAACTGCCCGGACCCTACCGGCTTAACCAGTTGCTACAAATGTCAGCCCAATGTGAGAGGTCTTAGCCATAAATTAAATACGTGATTAAAGTAAAGACACGAGGTTAGACTCTGTTATGACGTAAGACTGCCCGGACCCTACCGGCTTAACCAGACGGTCATAACAGCCAGTCTAATGTGGGAGGTCTTTATGGGAGATCACGGTCTTAATTAATTAAGAAAAACTTAACCATATTAGCATGTAGTGGGACATGAGGGGTTAAGTGGGTGCCTTGGGTGGCATGTGGAAATTTAGTGGTTGCCTTGGGTGGCAATAGGAAATACGATTAGAATACTTAACCAAAGTGGAACATGTAACTAAAACATGATTAAAGGGTTAAGTGGGTGCCTTGGGTGGCATGAGGAAACCTAATGGGTGCCTTGGGTGGCATGTGGAAATCTAGTGGGTGCCTTGGGTGGCAATTGAAATATAATTAAATGACTTAACCAAATTTTAAACATGTAAGTGAACATGATTATTAAAAGGGTTAAGTGGGTTACACTAGATGAATGACAAGCTTAGGTGGGTAGCTTGTGGGGGACCCATTATAGGGTTACATTTGATGAATGACAAGCTTAGGTGGGTAGCTTGTGGGGACCCATTATAGGGTTACATTTGATGAATGACAAGCTTAGGTGGGTAGCTTGTGGGGACCCATTATTGGGTTATACTAAATGAATGACAAGCTTAGGTGGGTAGCTTGTGGGGGCCCATTACAACCGGTATCCCATACGTATCTTTGTGAGCTCGGCCCAAGCCGAGGACGGGACACGCATACTGGGTTTGTCTATAAGTGGCCAAAACGGGGTAGCGGTGGCAACGCAAGTCCAACGGGCTTCATATGCGTGTGTGGGCCCGGGCTGGTAGATAAGCCGTTGTTGCATCGTGTAGGTATAAGCCGTGCACCATTGATTATCGGGTTGCCACTTTGGGGAGTGATACACCCCACTGTGGGGCCAGCACGAGTATCTACGGTAGGGAGCCGATCGCTTGGGGAGTAGTGGGTACACCTAGTGGAGATAGGGGCAGACGGCACCTATGTAGTCAGCTAGGGGTACACGAAACTACTATTAAAAATTACTAAGTACACTTAGTGGGATCAACCTTTAAGTAGGAATTACCCTTGGGTGGGTAGAATTGGTGTGGTGCAGTGTAGGAATTACCCTTGGGTGGGTAGATCTGGGGCGGTGCAATCTAGTAGTTACCCTTGGGTGGGTATATGCGGCTTTACCGATATCTTAAGTACAGAGTTGTAATTACCCTTTGGTGGGTAGATGTGTCTTTACGGTTATCTTAGTTTATCCTAAGTCTACCAAGCTGCTTAGTGTAGCCATTCGTCCCCAGTCGTTACCGTATGTCAACTTATGTCTTCTCTGGTTACTTTAATGATTGTATTGTTGAAGTTATAGAACTCGCTCAGACTTTTGTCTGACCCCGTTGTTTTTATCTTTTTCCCCAACCCCCAGGTTCTCAGAGTGGGCCTAGTGCCAGTGGGCTTTGATTGGATTGATGCATCTATCTTTTGGAGCTTGGAACGTTGGAGTAAAGCCCAGTTTATCTTTCCTTTTATGGCTATTAGTTGTAGTGGGATTAAGTACTTTTATTTTATCAAGATGGATATTATGTACTTGACTCTTGTTATGGTTTTGTGATGTAACCAAACATGTATTACTTTCCGCTGCAATGAAATGAAATGATGTTTAAAAATTTTCAAGTATTACTTATATCTGTCTTGTTGTAATTTTTTTGTTCTATATTCACTTAAAATACTCCACCGATGTTATGGCATTCCCTTAGCGAGTGACCATAGCGGGAGTGGGGTGTTACACGTGGTATCAGAGCGAGGTTACCAGAACAGATAAATTTTTTTAGAAAAACTATTTTCTAAGAATATTTTTGAAAGGAGTATTTTCAAAAACATGTCTCTAAGAGAAAAGTTTTTGAAAGAAAAGCATAATCCCCGATAGCCATATCTTTATCTTTCGAATTCTCCGGTTTGAATCTCTTCCTCTCTCGTTTTGAGCTTCCCCTCCGTGTATAGATGATCTTTCTAAGATAGATAAGAATGGAAAACCACTTCAAGGGACTTAGACGATAGTCAGATTAGAAGTTGGTTCAAGAAGGAGGAGGACTTGAAGGTACCTATGGGATAGACGATGGGAGGAAGGCTCAAATGGTTGTTTGGTTAATGAAGGATGAAACCTCATTGGTGGGAGGTTACGAGTGGAGAATGGGAAGAAGAAGGCGAATAGTATCCTTTTGGGAGGAATAGGACATCTTGTTAGGATTGTCCAAGGAGGCAAGGGCAAGTTACGGAATCTTTTGGAGGGTAGTTGTATTCCCTCACGACTAGTGTACCAGATGGGGATAGGACCGTCTAGGTTGGAATTTGGATTTCTTTATTATCCGGTTCGAGCTTTATTTGATTCTGACGTATCGAGTTCGTTTATCTCATCATTGTTAGTTGAGTCACTGCACTTAGACACCAGTTTGGTAGATGATCCCTTAGTTGTTTCAAACCCAATTGGGGCTCCATGATGTGTTTGGGTTTGAAAGTTTCTATACTTAGCATTGAGTTTAGATGTGATGCTTTTTGGGCTTCACGGGCTACGGGATAGTTTTGGGCATGGACTGGTTATCCAGTAGGGGTGCCGTTCTTGATTTTGAAGGGAGAGTTGTTAGGCTTGTGACCGCTTGGGTAACACTCTCGAGATCTCTTGTAATCCCATGGAATCTGTTATGCTAAGTTATCTAGAATCGCTTGACACGTCGGTCGAGAGTTTGCGATCTGTTAGAGTGGTCCGGGAATACTCGGATGTGTTTGAGGAGGTGAAGGGCTTACCTCCGGAGCGGAAGATTGACTTCCGAATATATCTGGTAGACAATGCTAAACCTGTATTTTTACCAGTGCGCCGCATGGCTCCTCGTGAGAGGAGGGAACTCCATAGGCAAGTAGGGGAGTTGCTTGAGAAGGGGTTCATAAGACGAAGTATATCGGAGTGGGGTGCTCCAGTAGATTTTGCTACGAAGGCGGGTGGGTCCCTCAGACTTTGTGTAGGCTAAAGAGAACTAAATAAACTCACAAAGAAGAATAGACACCCATTGCCGAGGATTGATGATCTCTTAGTTGGCGCCTCAGTATTTTCGCAGTTGGACTCAGCCACGGGGTTTCGTCAGTTGAGAGTGGCTGAGGATAGTATAGAGAAGACTGCCTTTAGGACTCCGGATGGTTTTATGAGTGGCTGGGGATGCCATTTGGTTAGACGAACGCCCCCGCATACTTTGTTGATTTGATGAGAAGGGTGTTCAAGGAGTACCTAAATAAGTTCGTGATGGTCTTTGTAATTGACATCTTGGTCTTTTCTAGGAGCGAAATAAGTTTTCATATGTGCTCAATAGGTTGAGCAAAGCCAGTTATGGGATAAACAGTGGTTTAAGAGCGAGACTGGCGAGGACATCCAGAGTTGGACAAGGGCTTAATTATTTAGCCGTTTTTACTAGTATCATCTCACGTAGGTCGTCTGAATTCGAAGGAGGTATCCTTTGGGTGTTTGTCTGATATTGGTTTAGGCCTTTGGGGCTTGCATTTGGGGGATGTCGAGTTCGACCAGGGTGGTCTGCGTGAGAGATGGATAGTTGTGACGATTTTGCATGGGAGAATATCCTGATTTTCTCTAGAAGTGGAGAAAAGCATGCCCTACATCTTAGGGAAGTGTTGGAGACTCTTTGAGCGCATTGTCTTAAGACAACAAAGGTGGATGGAATTCTTAGCATCCTATGAGTTTGAGATAGCGTATACCCCTGGCAAGGGTAATGTGGTGGCAGACGCCTTGAGCAGAAAAAGGCTGTCTTTGAGTCCATTGTTCGTGGAATGGCGAAGCTTGGAGTTTAATTCTATGTTTGACTTTAGACCTTCCGTTGACTTTGTACCCGGTTTGCTAGCCTCCTTGGAGGTTAGGCCTACTCTTTTGGGGCGGATTGGCGAGGCTCAGCGAGACGACCCACAGTTGGTTGAGTTAGTAGAGAAGCTCATAAGGGGGGAAGTCGTCCAGCCATTTGAGTAGGTACACCCTAGATGGTAAGGGGTGGTTGCGTAGAGACGGTAGACTTTGTGTACCACAAGGCGAGGGTCTGAGGAAGGCTATACTTGATGATGCACAACGTTCTAGGATGACCATTCATCCCGGTGGGGACAAGATGTACCAGGACATGAAGGGGGTTTTCTTCTGGGCCGGTATGAAGAAAGATGTGGCCGAGCATGTCGCTCGATGCTTGGTGTGCCAACAAGTGAAGGCGGAGCAAAAGAAACCTGGTGGGTTGCTTCACCCATGGGAAGTTCCGCAATGGAAGTGGGATAGCATCTCGAAGGATTTTATCGACAGGTTACCCAGAGCAAGAAAGGGTAATACGGGAATTTGGGTTGTGGTAGATAGACTTACTAAGAGCGCCCATCGTATACCCGTAAAGAGTAAGAGAACTGCTCCATGGCTAGCTTCAGTTTATATTCGAGAGATTATTAGATTGTATGGTGTACCCTCCAGTATAGTGAGCGATCGAGATCCTATCTTCACTAGAGAGTTTTGGAGGAGTTTGCAAGAGGCGGTAGGGACTCAGTTGTGTTTGAGTACCGCATATCATCCTCAGACGGACGGCCCGACCAAGAGGGTGAATCATATTTTAGAAGACCTTTTGAGGCTATGTATCTTGGATTTTGGAGGTACATGGGAGGAGCATCTTCCATTGGTGGAGTTTCCCGACAGACTTAGTGGTGTACATGATGTATTCCATGGGAGGAAGTGCCTACATGAGACCGCAGAGGTGGTAGAGCCGAGCTTGCTTAGAGAAGTGGAAGTAGAGCGTGATGCGACGACTCGACGAGCTCCTACCTGCATCCTTGGGTCAGAGATTTGGAAGTTGAGAAACAGAGAGGTTCAACTAGTCAAAGTACAATAGGGAGATGAAGAGTGCAAAACTACCTGGGAGACGGAAGCAAAGATGCGTTCGAGGTACCTATTTCTTTCGGAGGGTATGTCCTTTTGCTTCCCCTTCATCGCTTATCTTGTGCTTATCTTATCCTTAGTATGTCCTCTCGTTAGTACCTTTGACCTTCAGATAGGATAGTCCTATGGTTGAAACATGTGTTTGAGACATGTTATGATTGATGGATGCAAGTGGATGCAAGTGTTTGCTAGTGGTTGCTCGTGGATGCATATACACACACTCTAGGCACTAGATCGGCTCAATCACTTCATATTGCATATTGCATAAAATTGTGTGTAGGAAGCTATATTTATGGATGTATAATGATTGTGTTATCATATGGATGATGCATTTTGGTGAATGATTGTGCACTCATGTAGATATTGTATGTGTCGATAGGGTTCTCTCGCATACATAATGGATGCATGGCACTATCATGGTTTGCATATGTTCACACATTAGATAGGGAACACATACACACACTTTTTGCATATGCTCATACATCATTAGAAATTGTTTTAAGGACAATGGATGCCCGTGTTTGATGGATTGAGTAGATGGTTGTTTGGATGGTAGGATATGCATTCTCCTTAGCTTAGAGATTTCGGGGACGAAATACATTAAGGAGGGGAGAATGTAACACCCCGTATTTCAGTTAATGCTAAAATTCACTAATTGCAGAATAAATAATCTCAGATGTGAGAATTGGGGGAAACGGGCTGCGTCATTGCGTTCGTCTCGGAAAAATACGCAGAATAGAGTCCGAAATTTTGTAAATCGGAGTCCGTATGGCCCAGTTAAGGCCCAAAGAAGTTTTCAGAAAATTCAAAGTTAAAAACAGATTTAAAATTCAATTCTAAAACAAGTTTGAAGCCAAAAGCGGAAAAGGCGGGAAAGTTCCCGCCTAGCCCCGTGTCGACAGGCATGTCGACAGGGGTGTCGACAGGCATGTCGACAGGGGTGTCGACAGCCCTGTCGACAGGGGTGTCGACACAGGGTGTCGGCCCTGTTGATCTGGGTGCACCAGACCTGGTTTTTGGTTGAGTCTTGGGCTGGGTTCTAGAGATTTCCGAAATCTAAGGGTCCTAATCTAATCTAGGGTTAATCTAAGGGCCTAAAACACTCACCTAATCTATAAATACACCCTAAACCTACCCTAATCCATACTAAAAATAGAATTGAGGGCTACATGCCGCCAAATTAAATCTTAGAAGGAGCCTCCACTAATTTATGAAGAGGGTTGCAAGCTAATCACTCTCTAATCAACCTCTAATCCATTCTAAGCATCTTAATCTTCTTCATTTGGAGTGCAAATTTGCTAGTTGTGAGTTTCTATCATTTTGATGATCAATTGCTAAATTAATTAGATGAGATATGATGAGATCTATGGTTTTGCATGAGGATTATTGGGTTTTCAAGTCATATGATATGATGTGAATATGCTAATCTATGTTTAATATTAATCCTATGTTTATGCATGTTGAATATGTGAGTTTATGCAAGTTGAATATGTGAGTTTATGCAAGTTGGATATGCGGGTTTATGCAAGTTAAGTATGTGGGTTTATGCAAGTTAAGTGGTGGGTTATGCATAATAAGTAATTGATTTTATGCATGCTAAGTGTTTGGTATTATGCATAAATCATGACATGCAAGTTTACCCTTTTAAATGTGATGCATACATATGCAAGATGACACCTTTATATGCTATGTGTGTGTATATATATATATATATATATATATATATATATGCATGTTTACCCTCCTTTAAGATGCAAGTCATATATGCAAGTTCAACATGTTAAGCAAGTTATGTGTATGCTTATATGCAAGTTCAACATGTTATGCAAGTTATGTATATGCTTAAATACAAGTTTAACATGATATGCAAGTTATGCATGCTTATGCAAGTATGTGAATGCTTATGCAAGAATGTGAATGCTTATGCAAGTTATGTGTATGCTTAAATGCATGTTTAACATGTTATGCAAGTTATGAGAATGATAATATGCAAGTTCATATGCAACATGTTATGCAAGTCATATGTATGATAATATGCAAGTTCATATGCAACATGTTATGCAAGTCATGTGTATGATAATATGCAAGTTTGGGTTAAACGTAGTTGGGTTAATATATGCTCATATATGCAAGTTGACATCCTCTTAACCCATGACAAAGTTATATGCTAAGATTTGGTTAAACCCATGATATTTGTGATGGATCTTCCCTTTATTATGTCATGAAATGAGAACGATTTACGTGGGGAACGATGGGGTTAATAAATATGTTAATAAAAGTATGATTGGGTATGATTAAGCATACCATGAAAATAAATTAACATAAGTGGGAATTTACCTATTGAGTTAGGTCTACCCCATGGGAATTTACCTATTGAGTTAGGTCTACCCATGTTATGAAAAACTTGATATTAATTAGGGATAATTAATATGGGGGTGATTAATTAGGTGTAATTAATCGACTAAGACACGAGGTTGGACTCATTTGTAGTGTAAAACTGCCCGGACCCTACCGGCTTAACCAGTTGCTACAAATGTCAGCCCAATGTGAGAGGTCTTAGCCATAAATTAAATACGTGATTAAAGTAAAGACACGAGGTTAGACTCTGTTATGACGTAAGACTGCCCGGACCCTACCGGCTTAACCAAGCGGTCATAACAGCCAGTCTAATGTGGGAGGGCTTTATGGGAGTTCACGGTCTTAATTAATTAAGAAAAACTTAACCATATTAGCATGTAGTGGGACATGAGGGGTTAAGTGGGTGCCTTGGGTGGCATGTGGAAATTTAGTGGTTTCCTTGGGTGGCAATAGGAAATACGATTAGAATACTTAACCAAAGTGGAACATGTAACTAAAACATGATTAAAGGGTTAAGTGGGTGCCTTGGGTGGCATGAGGAAACCTAATGGGTGCCTTGGGTGGCATGTGGAAATCTAGTGGGTGCCTTGGGTGGCAATTGAAATATAATTAAATGACTTAACCAAATTTTAAACATGTAAGTGAACATGATTATTAAAAGGGTTAAGTGGGTTACACTAGATGAATGACAAGCTTAGGTGGGTAGCTTGTGGGGGACCCATTATAGGGTTACATTTGATGAATGAGAAGCTTAGGTGGGTAGCTTGTGGGGACCCATTATAGGGTTACATTTGATGAATGACAAGCTTAGGTGGGTAGCTTGTGGGGACCCATTATTGGGTTATACTAAATGAATGACAAGCTTAGGTGGGTAGCTTGTGGGGGCCCATTACAACCGGTATCCCATACGTATCTTTGTGAGCTCGGCCCAAGCCGAGGACGGGACACGCATACTGGGTTTGTCTATAAGTGGCCAAAACGGGGTAGCGGTGGCAACGCAAGTCCAACGGGCTTCATATGCGTGTGTGGGCCCGGGCTGGTAGATAAGCCGTTGTTGCATCGTGTAGGTATAAGCCGTGCACCATTGATTATCGGGTTACCACTTTGGGGAGTGATACACCCGACTGTGGGGACAGCACGGGTATCTACGGTAGGGAGCCGATCGCTTGGGGAGTAGTGGGTACACCTAGTGGAGATAGGGGCAGACGGCACCTATGTAGTCAGCTAGGGGTACACGAAACTACTATTAAAAATTACTAAGTACACTTAGTGGGATCAACCTTTAAGTAGGAATTACCCTTGGGTGGGTAGAACTGGTGTGGTGCAGTGTAGGAATTACCCTTGGGTGGGTAGATCTGGGGCGGTGCAATCTAGTAGTTACCCTTGGGTGGGTATATGCGGCTTTACCGATATCTTAAGTACAGAGTTGTAATTACCCTTTGGTGGGTAGATGTGTCTTTACGGTTATCTTAGTTTATCCTAAGTCTACCAAGCTGCTTAGTGTAGCCATTCGTCCCCAGTCGTTACCGTATGTCAACTTATGTCTTCTCTAGTTACTTTAATGATTGTATTGTTAAAGTTATAGAACTCGCTCAGACTTATGTCTGACCCCGTTGTTTTTATCTTTTTCCCCAACCCCCAGGTTCTCAGAGTGGGCCTAGTGCCAGTGGGCTTTGATTGGATTGCTGTATCTATCTTTTGGAGCTTGGACCGTTGGAGTAAAGCCCAGTTTATCTTTCCTTTTATGGCTATTATTTGTAGTGGGATTATGTACTTTTATTTTATCAAGATGGATATTATGTACTTGACTCTTGTTATGGTTTTGTGATGTAACCAAACATGTATTACTTTCCGCTGCAATGAAATGAAATGATGTTTAAAAATTTTCAAGTATTACTTATATCTGTCTTGTTGTAATTTTTCTGTTCTATATTCACTTAAAATACTCCACCGATGTTATGGCATTCCCTTAGCGAGTGACCATAGCGGGAGTGGGGTGTTACAGTTGCCCTCTGCTCGAATGACAACTTCAACCGCATACCCGCAATAGCAACGAACTGGATAAGAATCCACTACATGTTCATGCAGTGGTACACGAAAGAACTCTTCTTCTTGCGTTGATTGAGTGACTTCTTTTTCAGGTGATACTTGAACAGGTGGTACTGGTGTTTCATGTGGAGTTTGAATGTTCACTTGTTAGTACGGTGGTACAGTTTGCGGTTTCATTTGGTTTAGGAACTGAAGTTCATCTTCAAGCTCTTGTAACCTCATGTTTTCATAAGCTTGTTCCTCGGAATCTGTAGATGTTGCCCACGAAGACATTTTCAGTGAGTGCGAATCAAAGGATGTGCTCTAAGAATGGGGAAGAAGTTGTTTGAGTTTTGTATGTTGTGAGTAAGTTAACATATGTGTATATAGCTAGAAGATTGGCAATGGTGTGAATGGTCAAAAGCTACACTGTAGGGAACACTATATGGAATCTGGCAGATGACATGAATGCCCGATGCGAAATATGCAAGACTTGACCAGTCATTGCGCTACAGTTGGTTGTCCCGTTAAGTTCTTACGTAGAATATGGAGTTATCTGCAAACCTCATTATGTTGGCGCGTTATGTAAGAATTTTGCATTTCTAAACGAGAAAACGATAATCTTGTTCACGATCAAATTCAAACACTAATACATTCCAAACAACACTTACAGGAACTAGAACAACAGAACATAGAAACATCAAATTCAAAGTACAGTAATAAATCTTCGATCGAAGAAAAACTAAGTCTTAACGATTTCTGAGATAGCCAGCTCTAGCTGCATCCGCAACAATCTTGTTCAACCGCCTTATTTCGGCTTGCGCTTCAAGTGCATATTGAAGTCCACATTGGCACATTGGCGGGTCTATCCACTGCATAAAATTACAACATTGAATATCATTGGGGTAATACCTATGGTCTTCGAAGTCAGGATATCCGAAGAATCGGCGTCCAACATTTTTTTTAGTTTTGGCAACAACAACAACAGATTCATCTCCACAACAACAAATAGGGTAAGCTCCAATAGGTAGCGTTGGACCGATTGGATGTAGGGGCTCGATTTCTTGTCCTTCGTATACGATCTGCGTACCAGGTCTTTGATTTGCTACAACCTTGCGCATTCGAGTGTTGAAAGATTTTGTTCTCGGCTTCACTGATTTAGACTGAACTTGTGCTCTTTCACCGAATTCCACCGTAGGCTTGTTGTGTTGTACACTATTCCTTGACCGTTCAAACTCTTCGTAACAATTATTCATTGTTTCATCGTCAATCTCCAAGTTGTCCGTAGCTTCAATACAAAACAAAACCTTAAACAATTGAAATGAATGCAAAGTGTTTGGAATTTTTGTTCTGTTAGAGATATAAACCTGGTGCATATTTATTGCTGCGTTTGAACACAAAGCAGGGCTAGATTTGTAAAAAGAAATGTTGAAATTCCCAACAAAAACAAAAAGTAGGTGATACCCGTGATAAATTTATGGTATTGATATTTAATGCATCAAATTTTTCAGTAACATAATTACTGGTACTGTATCAATGTATAGTGTATCACTGTTTGCACTGTGTACTGTTTGATTGTTTCCGTAAAATGTTTGACATAAAGTATGCTGACCCATTATTTTAACTCCTACACGTATTGAAAAGGTTAATGCACCCGAGGACGACCCCTATTTTTAACTCCTACTCACGAAAAAGAGTGGCATGACTCCACCCTGGCATAAAACATATATGAACTATGGGAACTGTGCAAGACTTGACCAGTCAATGCGGAACGATCCAAATTTTTTTAACTCGTAGTTGTATTGGATCATTTAATGCACCACGGATCGACCCTTACACATAGGTTACATAAGTGATAATAAGTTACAAATAATGATAAATTACACAAATGGTAGATTACACAAACAATAGGTTCGACATATAAAATCAGCCTAGATAACCTAAACGTTACACAACTCTTGGGTTACACACTTCGTTCGAACCACAGTGAAGGTTTTCAACTTAAATAAAGCATAAAGATAAAAATGATACGACGCGTAACGATACAGTACATAGTACGCATAACATAAAATATTTAAATCCTAATTTTGCAGGCGATAATTTGCATTACATAGGTCGTTTACTTGATTTCGCAGCATTCTTATTTCTTCCTCTAGTTCCAAAGCATACGTAATTGCTCGACGGGGAAAACAGTCATCTATCCGCTGTCCAAACTCGCATCCATTGCCCCGTACTGGACAACTATAATATCGACATCCAACATCGTTTCCATGATGGACGACTAATTGCGGTGCTTCAAATCCACAAAAGCATACAATATTTGCGGATTGCACCTCGCCTTCTTCTACCGTGGCTCTAACACGAGGAATTACAAGGTTAGACCTGCGCTCACGTTGTCGATTACGATTGTCATGCTGATGTCGTATTTCCATTTCATGCATTCCTGCTTCAAGTTCTAATTGTCGCACCTCGTCATTCTATCGCTCTTCCATTTCGATATACCACTCTGTTGGTTCTCTGGGTGTGGACGGATTAGGGTTTGATGGTCCTGAGGGAAGGTCCGTGTAATTGTAAGAAGATGGATACGATATTGGCATTTTTCTTATTTGAGATATAATTTTCAGTCCATATGGATCGGGTATTGCTTAAGCAATGTTAGCTATATATAGGAGGAGATTTAGTTACCACTGCATAATGATATTACTTCCCGTTTTGAAAAGACACGGAATGTGAAAACAAATTGACAACGTGTAATTGCAACCATTGGACTGTGCACTGTATACTATGCACTATTTACTGCATACTGTCCGCTTTATACTGTACACTGTGCACTGTTTCTTGTAGCTACATTGGAAAATGGGTTCTTAACTTTAGAAAAAGAGTGACATGACCACACTCTGGTCTGAAAACTGTAGAACAAGAGTGACCAGCCTACACACTAGGAAAATAAATTTCCTGTATAAAAATATAACGGCAAACTGGTTGCCGTTATATTTTATTATCGTGGCACCACAGAGGTTACTTAAACGGTCGCATTCCCTCCCTTTATATACCAACCTAACTCCTCCTTGTTCCACACAAGCAGACCATCTTCTCAAATTCATTTTTGACAACCAGAAAAATGTCTTCGTCTGAACCCAAGCGTACCGGCAAAAAATCTGCAAGCAAGAAACCCATGGCCCAATCGCACTCGTCATCGTATGCCATACAACGTCCAGTCCAACACCAGCAATCGTTTTGCCTAACTCACGAATACGGATACTCACCGTATTCAAACGAAGATGCCTGTAACACCCCGTAATTCTGCGACATTAAGATTCTCAAATTAAAGTATAATTAATTTTTAAAAGAAAAAGATCCATGCAGTTGTTTAATTTAAGTATTGTAACTAACATGAAAAAGAGAAGTAAGGAGAGAACAATAATTATTATTGTTCTAAGACTGATTAACAAAAGCCTCTGTAGCTCAGTTGGTTAAGGCATTGGATTTGTAGCATGGAGGTCGGGGGTTCGAACCCCGGCGGCGACATAATTTTTTTATCATTGTTTTAGAGAGGGCCAACTGAACATGCAAATATATGTACGTATACAAATTCAAAATTTGAAAGGATAAGAACGTACATATAAGGAAATAAAGAATATATATATATACATATGAGAATATAAATATATATATATATGCAAAAATATATGTATACGAAAGATAAAATTCAAGATAAGGCTACAGTCAATGAAATATGGCAACATCATTTGAATTTTGAAAATAAAATGAAAGTTGTGCGTATATATATACGCGTAAAATGGTCGTTAGAGGAATTGTATACATATAAGAATATTTCATGTGAATAAAACAGTTAAATAAATTCCAGAAATTCAAAAGTTTGAAACTCAAACTTTTACGCCAAAATAGCTTGTGGGACCCAATGCTGACTCAGCACTGCGTGTATGATAAGGTTTGGCTAGATTCATCTACGTACCTGGACTATTTTCTTAACTAGGTTCAATGCTGACTCAGCGCTGCGTGTACGATAAGGTCTTGAGCAGCTATATAAACAACCCTAGTCTTCATTCTCTTTGCACCAATTCTCTTCTATCCTTATGCTGCTAAGATTCATGGCTTCTTCCCCTCTTCTAAATTTTCTTAAATAAATAAAATAAAATATGATTCAAGACGAGGAGAGGCTGCTAAAAGACTTTTAAGGAGGGATTCAAATCAAAGTTTCAAGTGAAGAATTCAAAGGCTAGCTCAAACAAGTTTCAAGCAACGACGCACGAATCATAGCCACGCTTTCCTTCTTTTCTAGATCTATTTTCTGTAAGTTGGTTATTTCAAGATCTGAATATTTTGTTTTATTTGTGACATGAAATTAAAGGAATAAAGGAATATGCCAAGTCTCTCTCTCTCTTCGAATCTGTGTTTATACTCTTGGACTGAATTAAGAACTGTTATGATTCGAGGACAAATAAGACTGTAACCGTGACTATGACTATAGAACTGTGGCCTTTGAAAGCATATGCCTTTGGACTATGACATAAGCCTTTGATTTTGGGACATATAAACATTGCCTATGACAATGACTTAGGACTATGGGAATTATTTTCCCTTTTGGACTATGAACATCGCCTATATTGCCTATGACCATGGACATTACTTATGACTAAGAACATAAGCCTTTGAATTAGACATAAACTATTGCTTATGACATAATGAGGACAATTGTGATTTTGACACCCATGATTCATGATTAGGAAAATATTGCTTTAGTTTGGTGATTGTGAAAGTGGGTCTAAACCCAATTATTTATTCTACCTGTTCCTTGGTTTTTTCTTTGGTTTTAAGACAGTGGGAATTTACCTATTAAGTTAGGTCTACCCACGTTCTTGAACCTATTTTGCCCATTCTTTGGTTTTAAGACAGTGGGAATTCACCTATTTAGTTAGGTCTACCCATATTCTTGAACCTACATTGTTATCCAAACCTTTTTATGCCAATTATTCCTTCTTGTCATTTTGATTCATTCCCTTTTTATCTACGAATCTAGATTTATTTATAATCTAGGTTGAATCACGATTATTCGAACGGTGGGAATGCGATTTGGGGAAAAACATGGAAATGAATATGAACATAATTGTAAACTTGGAAATTGGCATAATTTGGAATATGTATTATGACATGCATATTAAAATGAAAACGGGGAAATTTGACGTGGATTAGGGAATATGTGATTTTGATATATTAAATTTAGCGTTAGTAAGTAAGCTAAATTTTAGGCATAAAATGTAAACTAGAAAAATAATTCTAGTTTTGCCATAAATTGTGAATTAGGATGTTAAACCAAGATTGGGTTAATTAAGGTTGATTTGGAATAAGTATATTAGCACAATTTTGAATTTATTCATAATTGTGAGCAATTTTCATGTTTAGAATAAATTATGGTTAGCGACACTAAATTTGGTATAATTTACATACCAAAAAGTATAAATATGATAAATAAGAGAGAATGGGCCATAATAATAAATGTGACAATGTACATTAAAAGAGTAGTAATGAAATAAGTAAATTAGGAGTAATTTACTTATAGAATTCGTCATAAATGTTAAATTGTTCATTTACCACAAAATATGTAACTTGGTTAAGTTTTGGCCATAAATTATAAACTAGGATATTTAATCTAGTTTCGGCAATGAAATAGGAAATGGCCTAAACTGCATGTTGGGTTAGGACTTGGGCCTAGAATATAAGTATACTAGTAGGCTTGACAAATAAATATAGGCCAAATTTTTCTAAAAAGGGGAAATGGGCTTTTGAAATAAATTGTTAACAATTTATAAACAAAAGAAAAGTATTTTGATAACATCCCTTTTTATAACACATAGACCAGAAGGTTCTAGGGTGACAGAGAGGATAGCGTCTAGGCTTGGGTTTGGAAAATACAAGTTTCCTGCCCTCCCTGGCTATCCCTAACTGATCCGAAGGACGGGATGATTGTTTTCAAAATCAGATTTGGAAATTAATCAAAAACCCTTTGAACTTAGAAAACGTGAATATGCCTAACCCGAGGTTAGACTGAGTTGCGATGTAAACCTGCCCGGAACCGACCGGCACATCCAGTAACCGCAGCAATATCTGTCTAATGTGAGAGGTTGCGGCTTTAATTTATTAATTAAAGCTAGAACAAGAATGGGAGAGTTAAGTCCATAGGAACACTTAACCAACCTAACACGGTTAAGCTAGAATGGGAAGGTTAAGGAACACTTAACCAACTTAGCACAGTTAAAGCTAGAATGGGAGGGTTAAGTCCATGGGAATACTTAGCCAAATTAACATGTTGACTAGACTAGAAGGTGGGGTTAAGTAAAGTTAATACACTTAGCCAATTTAACATGTTAATTAGACTAGAGGTTAGGGTTAAGTAATACACTTAACCAAATTAATATGTTAACTGGACTAGACCATAGGGTTAAGTAAACTTGAACGCTTAACCATCAGAATATGATAAATGAATAGGGTTAAGTAAAAAGCATGAAGGGATAACACTTAACCAGTGTAATAGGATAAGGGAAGAGGGTTAAGATAGCTTGAATCGACTAAATACACTTAACCAACCCAACCTGGCGAGAAAGAAAACTAAGTAGTAGACCTCAGTTGAAAAAGGGACTAAGTAGTAAAACTTAGTTAAGAAAACAAGGAATTTGGAAACTAAGTGGTAAACCTTAGTTAGTAGAACTAAGTAGTAATTCTTAGTATAACACGAAGGAGCAGACATCCATCTGGTTTTAAGAAGGCTCCAACGAATTGGGTTACGAAGCCCGAGGCTTCGAGGGGACGTGAGGGTACTCTTGGTATCCCTCTGTGAGGCTGCAGATGATCATCCTGGGCTCACAGAGGTTAAGGTCTGCGTTAGAAGAACCGAGGGTATGCCTTGGTTGCAATATATATGTGGCAACCTAAAGACTAGGATGGACCAGCGTGATTCGGCGAGAAGACGGTAGCCCTGTGATAGCAACTCGTCGTCTACCATCCATTTTGAGTCAACCGAGATACGTGAAGCGGAAAGGCGGAGAACTCCAAAAGACCATATACTTGCTATCTAGTTATGGTTGCGGATGGCCATAGGATAGTGGGGCACCGGGGGCCGGCGTATAGTTCTCATTTTACAAGGTGTTCCTTTCATTAGCTGAGGGAGGGGTCAAGTGGGACCATAGCCACTGGAGTAAAAACAGACCTTAGCATCTGCATCGGCAGATATCTGAAAGCTCCCGACCGAGTTCTGTATTCCTTGATTTGCCCTGTCACAGGACTCGGATCGCACATTACAGGACATGTGCATCTAGACAAGCGATAACGATTCGCGATACATACGTGGGGAAGCCTAGGAACATATACCACTCTAGGTAGTGTGTCCTAGACTTGGGGGCATTGTTCGACATGTAGCGTAATCCCTAGTTGAACTAGGTGGCATAAACCCTGAACTCGAAAAGCGTTCAGCAGTTAGCGTAAAACTATAGTTAAATCTAGAAAGCAGTGGACAGAAAACCCTAGATTAGATCTAGGTAACAACTAATAAATGGATGCCTGAAGGCGATGGAAAATACAGGGATTGGGATCACGTTATCGTTACTAGTTGAAACACTAGTTAGGCGGTGCAGAGATATAGAAACCAGTATAACAAGTAAATAGCGAAGCAGCAAAAGTATTAGAGCGTATCCAGTTTATCTTAGCATATCTTGTGACTACCTTGTCTAATCTTGTTGACCCTATCGTCATGGTGTAATCTTGTATTCAGTTAATTCATGTCGTTTTGTTTTCCATGTTCACATGCTAGAAGTTACTGAACTTACTCAGGCTTTATGTCTGACTCTGTTTTTCTTTCGTCTTCTTTCTTCCGTTCTCCCCCCCAGGTTGTTAAGGAGGAAATAGGATAGCTCAGATTTGTTTTGGGATGATTTCTCTTTCCAAGCTTGAAGAATCTTGGATGCATCGGCTTTGGATTGCTATGGCTGGCTTTTGTTACATTGGGGAATATAAATGTATTTTATGCTTCTTTATTTTGTAAAGACAGTTGATACTCTGATATTGTAAAGGAACCTTGTACAAATTATTTTGTCAATAAAGCAAAGTTTTATTTTCCGCTGTTTAATGTTTGTCTGTCTTGTAATTTATCTGCATCTTTTACCCATAATGCTCCACAGAACTTAGTGCATTCCCTTTGTGAGTGACACTAACGGATGTGGGGTGTTACAATGCCTCTTCCGTTCATCAAAGATCTGGAAAAGAAATTCTACTCGAAGGGAAGGTTCCCGAGCCACTACGGACGATTGGATCCAACCCTATTTGCCATTGTGGACAAGTGTCGGTCGTTGTTGTTGACGAGACCGAAACAAATGTCGGTCGTCGATTTTTCAGTTGTCAAGCCTTCAACGACCACATGAATTATCCTGATGACATTGATTGTTGTTGCTTTAAGCAGTGCATTGACCTTCCCATGTGCGAACGTGGACGTCAGTATGCACTCGAAGCGCAAGCAAAAATAAGACACTTGAGCAAGATTAATGTCGGTAAGACAAGAGATGGTCCTTTCCCTAGACCATGGTTGGTGTACGTGTTTGAATTTGATGCTTGTGTGCTCAGTTGTTGTAGTTTGTATGATTATGGTTTGGCATTTCCTTCTGTTGTACTAGTTGTCGTTGTTTCAGTTGTTATAATTGCTCAATAGTTGTAGTTGATATAATTCTCAAGTCATGTACGCTTCTAAGTTATGTAAGGCACCTGGGAACGGCCCATTTTTCGTAAATCTTTCATGAATTGAAATGGTTAAAGCACCGGTGGACGACCCCTATTTTTAAACTCCTACATATACACAAAATTGCCTCTATGACAAAACAATTACGAATCATGCTTCCAAAGCCTGTTACAGTCAATGAAATGACTTGACACTGAGGCATACAACAATATTACATACTGCAATATCACTGTGAATTTAATACGAGTCACGTGTATGTAGATTATACCCTTTCACATGCATGTATGACATGATTGGACCATTCACTGAGAAGAAAAAATTAAAGACGCGTCTCCATCATTCGTAGCTGGGATTCCATTAAACGTCTCCATCTTTTGCACACTACATTGAGTAGTCTCTTCCGAATTAAATGACAACAGTATACGAAATTAATAGTAACTGCCCACATTTGTTGTGATGTGAAAAGTCACTGTAGGGAATCTAACGTAATATCACGAGAACCCTGTAATGGGTATTCAAGTATGTTGAATTGTAACTGTTGGTCGTACATTGCCCTTATAAGTACTGCATATCTGATAATCCATCTCATACCTTCTACAGCTTCAAGCAGCACCGTTGTAGACTCAAGCGAGCAAATTTATTTTCTTGTTTTCTTAAAGGTAACATTTATTATCAACAAAATTCGTACTTCTAGTAACTCTACTTATTCTACTGATGCATAGGTTACATGGACAATTCATAAATAAGTGATGAAGAAATGGGAAGGATTTTTGATGAGTACGAACGAAACTTAGTGAACGATACGAAATTGGATTAGTTCATGATACACAAGTTGAAGAGGTGCCTGTCGCGATTCAGCATCGAGCGGTTACAGCTCTGCGTCCTTCTCTAGTAAATCAACGACCTAGTAATAGTGCTCAAACATTGAATTCTCCTACTCCAGAATTTTCGTCTAAGGATTTGCTGGCCCTCGTAAAATCCTATATTGAGGTTGAAAAGAGAGATGAGTTGCTAATGCAAAGTAGAGGGGGTTTAACATATGAAGAAAGATGGGCAATGATCACGAGGCTATACAACAACCATCGTTCCCGGCCTACGACACAAACATCGGTTGAAATCCAAATGGCTAATCTTCATTTTGCAGAAGCTTGTGATCGGTACACAAAGATTATCGAAACTGTTGAAGACGAGAACATATTTAAAACAAATCAAGCAACATATGATTCTCGTTACCTTTTCGAGTATGGTAAGGAGTTCGTTGGTTACAAAGTGTATAAACTCCGCTACAGTTAGTTGACCCGCTATGGAACTGAGTAGGCTTATGGTATTGTGATTTTATTGTTGTTTTACTGTCTATTTAATTTGATGATTGTGTGTAGAATATGGAGTTATCTGTAAACCTTGTTTTGTTGGCGTGCTATTTAAGAATTTTGCATTTCTACATGAGAAGAGGGAAACCTTGTTCAACATCAAATTCAAACGATATTACATTCCAAACAGCACTTATAGGAACTAGAACAACAGAACATACCGGCACTACACAAAAACATTCTCTAAACAGAAATACTGTCTCTACACATAACCAAGTGCAGTCTCTACACAGAAATATAATCAAAATGTACCCAAAATACATCGAAAGTACATAATAGTGGTAGTCAACAAATATAGAACGCATACTCAAACAACAGGAACATACAACTATCAACTAGGAAAACGTAATACAACAAAAGTACATAACAGTGGTAATATAACAAAAGTACATAATAGTGGTAGTCAACAAATGCAAAACGTCTACTTCAACAGTAGGACCATACAACTGACAACTGCGAAAGTACATAAAAGTGGTAGTAACTCAGTCGTCCGAGTCATCTGAATGTGTACGTGGGCGTGTGCGGCGCCGATGATGTCTCTCATCATCACCAACATCTGGAGGCTGACAGGACCCAGCACTAGACCTATGGTGGTAATACATCTGCAAGTCCTGAAGTCTCTTGCGCTCTGCCTCAAGCTGGGCCTCTAAATGCGCCTGTTTCTGTCGTGCCTCCTCTGCAACACGACGTAGCTCACCATCATAGTAATCTAGGCTACGCCTATGCTCTATATAGCCCGTATGCCTAATCCCCATCTGCATATCATACAGATCATGATATGATATCTGTGTAGGATCCGGGTAATCGTGATGGGCCGGAGGATGAAACACGTCAACGTAACGATTCGGTCTAATGGTGGGCACTGCCATGGTCCATCCAAAATGACTGGCGGTCTCCACATGATCAGCTGCACGAAAACTCTGGCTGGGCTGGGTAATATCCTCGACAACAGGTGGATGTATGTCGTGTCGTATAGCAGATGGCCCTACTAAATCAATCGATGCTGCATGCGTAATCGTGTCTGAGGACACGGTGAAAAATCTACGCCAGAAGGTAAGGTAACACTCCCCGATAATAACAAAGCTCTCAGCCGTCCACCAGCCTGCTGCCCTGGCTATATCTAGCTGCTCCGTCGGGTAAATCATACACCGGTAAGTATGTGGGTGTGGATCATCCGGAATAGCATCGAAGTCATACAACTGTCTCTAGCACCTCTCACCAAGATACCAATAAGCACCTAGCGCCACGGGATAAGATATAAGCGGAAATCTCTGTCCGGCAAGCATCCTAGCAATCTGTATGATCTCAAGATCGATGGATGTACTCTCCTCAAATGGATGCCATATAATCTGATCCCTATACATCCTCAGCTCGATCTGGTTATGGGCAACGGGATACACATGGTGTGACTCATTATCCCTGGACCCCCGGTTGTCCGCAGTCCAAAAGCATATACGGGGGAAAAAGGTCGATGTGTCTGCAGTACAGGTGATAAAATGAAAGTTCCTAGAGTACTCAAAGTACCAATACTGTAACAACTCCCGGAATCCAAATAAAGAAACCTGAGAATCAGAGATGGTGCACTACATGTCGAGACATCTGTATAGGTATGCAAGGATAGGTGTGCCCCAATCATATAAAATCACCCCATCGGCATTTAACTCAGTCGTAACATCAAGAAACCCCACAGGAAAACTACTGCTCGAAGAACTAAAGAACAGGTTACCCATAAGGTATAACATAAATAATCGAGCAAGCTCCAAGTCATCATCAACAGAGTACTGACCGCGTATGCTGTCCATGGCCGCACGGATGGCGCTCACTCTAATAGCGCCTTCTGCCTGATATAACGCAGCAGAAACATCAAAATGAGGCAGTAGATCATGAACAAGTGCACGATCACGCCATCGACCATCGTCATAAGGCAGTGGGGGATAAGCACCTACTCCAATGCTAATACCAGTAACCATGGAGAAATCAAGCGGTGTAAGTCCTAACTCACCACAAGGAAAGTGAAATGTTTGGGTGGTTTTGTACCACCGTAGAGCAATGGCCGCACACAATTAGACATCGGCATTTATAACATGGTTTATTCCTAAAATTGCAAAGCGCACAATAAGATAAAATATGACTACTAAATTATCCACTTGTTTCATTAAAAGGTCTTTAATATTACCTAGAAAAAATTGAAATCCAAGAGCATGTAACAGTCCTGCGACCCCCTCCTTACCCGCCAAGTGTGCATGATAATATCTAAGTGTGATCGCTAACGAACCACGTGAACGTATATTCCGCGACTATCAACGGTTCAACAAAATGTTATACTATCTATCCAATATCTAATACTCAAAGAATACTATTTAAATAATACTAAAAATACTTACATCCAAACTCGACTGCGTGTTAACGTGTACTTCGTCTTCTGGAAGAATGCGAAAGTTGGATAGCGAAGGAAGCTTCGCGGCGCTGAGGTTCATATCCAGAAAACCATCGAGATCGGCCGGTCTAGCGGAAACCGATCCCACACCCCTACGCGCCCTGCCTGCTCGTCCACCTCTAATCCCACCACGTCCACGATGGCCACCTTCCTCGTGCGCCCCTGCGTCTTCGGCAGTTGCAAACAAGTCTTCTATTCCGAGCGCTGGTTATTCCCCACTACCTCCTGCACCACTCCCGCCTGCGCCACTTCCCCCGGTGTGTAACACCCCGCCTCCGCTAGGGTCACTCGCAAAGGAATGCACTAGGTTTAGAGGGGCATTATTGGTAAACATGTACAGAAATATCACATGATAGAACATATAAAATAGCGGAAGTAAAATCGAACTTTCATAAACATCAATAATTAAGGTCTAAAGCCTTTTACATCAGAGTACATCAAAACCTGTCTTGCAATAGTAAAGAAGCATAAAGACTTTTTCATAAATTATTCCCCAAGTAAAAACAGTAAAGCAGCCATAGCCAAGAAAAGTCCAAGCCATCCATGATGACCTTCAAGCAGAAGAAGTCCGAACTAAACAACAGTATTTCCTCCCTGTAACCTGGGGGGGAAACGGAAGAAAAGAGGCGAAACAAAACGGGTCAGTCAAAAAGACTGAGTAGGCCCTATCTACTATCAGCATAAAAACTAGTAAAGTTAACTAACATGAGAAACTGAGATGAACATAAGCATGATGACAAGATAGATAAGCTAAATCAAAATAACATGATGAACTACTGAACTCAGACAAACTAAAGTGTCATGATAAATTACTATGTCAAAATAAAACAAGGTATCCCATCGTCAAGTTCCTGTCAAGTATAATATCCCCAAGATATCTATCACGTATAACATCCCATGGTATCTATCCTGTCTTTTAACTCTGCACCTACCGTACTACTTTCCCCACCGTATCATGTGTTAACCGATGAATGACCCTTACTCAAAAGTCATGTAATGGTCCATGTCAACCTAATATATCGCATATATAGGTTACTCAACTCGTATGTTTTATTCCATGTAAATGTTCCGTCCTTGCCGTAGACCGTACGGGCTTTCCCATGAGGTTCTATACTACTTTAACATAGTTCCATGATCCTTAAGATCGCTTTGGATTGTCACCCTGTATCTAACTAGGGTCTTTCAACATGAATCATTGTTTGTACAACTAGGACTTATGCTACCTAGGACAACTAGGGATTATGCTTACATATTGCACGTTTTCGTATCTCGTTTTTGGTTCAACCACCCAGGGCCACTAGGATTTACGCTAACCGTCAACCGCGCCCTTTTTCCCACGCATTCATCGTGAATCGTTTTTCCATGACTGTATGCACATGTATCACATCGTGCCATCCGAGTCCTGTCACAGGGCAGACCAGGAAATACAGGACTCGGTCGGGAGCTTTCGATTTATCTGCCGATGCAGATGCCAAGGTCTTTTTTTTTCTATACGTGGCTATGGTCCCACGAGACCACTCCCTCAACTAGTGAAAGACAAGACAGGATAAATCCTGTATGAGAACACACTACTGGCCAACCCACAATCCTAGCCTTACCGCAACGATAATTAGATAGCAATTATGGTCTTTTGGGTGTTCTCTGCCTTTCCGTACGTACACGCTTGACCAAAGATGGTAGGTAGCCTGACGAAATGCTATCTAGGGTACGTCCGTGTATCGTCGACTATCCCCTATCCATCCCCGTCTTTAGGTCGCTCGTATAGCAACCAAGGCATACTCTTGGTTCTTCTAACGCAGACCTTAACCTCTCATGAGCCTAGTATGATCACCTGGCAGCTCACAGAGGGATACCAAGAATATCCTCACGTTCCCCGAAGCCGCTGCTTCGTTACCCAGTTCGCTGGAGCCTTTATCTAAATTAGATACTTGCTCCTACTCGTATACTTAAACGATGACCTACCGTATCAGGTTACTCATCTATCTATGAACTGGTCTAAATTTCCTTGACTAAGAATCATTACTTAGTTATTCTTCAACTAAGGTTTACCACTTAGCCTTATTCCCGTTATCCTTGTTAACTACGGTTACCCACCTAATCCTCAGAACTAGGGTTTACATAATGGATTAAGTGTCACTTAAGTTCATGACTTAACCCGTCTACAAATCATGTCAAAATTGGCTAAGTATCCAAGTTCAAGACTTAACCCTACAAACCATGCTCAAGTTGGTTAAGTATATATTAACTTGACCCTATCAAAATTACTGAGTCAAATCGGTCAAGCGTATTTAAGCGATTCGTGACTTAGCCTTATCATGTTTACACGTTAGATTGGTTAAGTATAGGTTAACTTAACCTCAATAAATTCAAGAGTTAGATTGGTTAAGTATAGGTCACTTAGCCACCTCAAATCATCATGTTAGATTAGTTAAGTGTTTAACTTAACCCCATTAAACTGCCAAGTGGGATTAATTAAGTCTAGGCTAGCTTAACCCCATCCGATTTCCATGTTTAGACTAGTTGAGTCTAATCTTAACCCCATCCATTAACTGTATTTTTCGGTTAAGTGTCATTAAGAAAACTTACTTAACCTTACCAAATTATCGTGTTGGATTGATTAAGTGTTGGTTAACTTAACCCCGTCCACTAGTCGTATAAAAATGGTTAAGTGTCATTAGGAAAACTTACTTAACCTTACCAAATTATCGTGTTGGATTGATTAAGTGTTGGTTAACTTAACCCCGTCCACTAGTCGTATAAAAATGGTTTAAGTGTCATTAGGCAATTCAAATTACTTAACCTACCCAACCTTGTCATGTTTTGTTAAGTATCATTGGCCTAATCAATTTACTTAACCCATTGTCCATGTCATATTTGGTTAAGAGTCATTAATCAAATTAACTTAACCCTATCATGTGGCATTAATTAATTAATGCACCTCAACCTCTCACATTAGACTTTGTTGTGGTTACTAGTTAAGCCGGTCAGTTCCGGGTAGCTTTACATCACAACTTGGTCTAACCTCGGGTTCAAGCACAACATGACCAACTTCTCACATTGGGTCCTATTGTTTGCAACTACTA
The DNA here is from genome assembly GCA_030737875.1 of Allium sativum. Classification (NCBI taxonomy): domain Eukaryota; kingdom Viridiplantae; phylum Streptophyta; class Magnoliopsida; order Asparagales; family Amaryllidaceae; genus Allium; species Allium sativum. The sequence continues at coordinate 500,468,514 of CM060918.1, forward strand.
GTTAGGCCGGTCGGTTCCGGTAGTTTTACGTTGCAAACTTAACCCAACCTCGAGTTGGCCACACTTATATTATCTAAGTGTCATGTCCATTATGTTTCCAACACATATTACAAGTTTTCAAGGATTTGGGTAGACCTAACTTAATAGGTAAATTCCCAATTCCATTGTATGGGTAGACCTAACTTAATAGGTAAATTCCCAATTTCATATTTTCAAACATACTCACATGTCAACTTCCATGTTATATTTCAAGTCATGTTTTCAAGTTGTATTTCATGTCATTAGAAATTACCCATAACATAACCCAACGCTTTTAAACTCGCATATACGTTCGCAACAACGTAATGGATTAAAAGAAAAGACTTGGCAAAGGCATGACAAAAATGGATATTAAGCCACAAGTTAATCATGGTGGCAAATGAGGCACAAATGTGTTCATTAGCTTGCATGTTACATTCTTAAGCCTCAAAAACATGCATAAACCCAAACTTGGCACATAAGCAAATCATGGTGACAAAAGACATGGAATGATGACTAGTAACTCGCATATATCATCATATAAGGGTTATGACTTCATATGCAAGTTGACATAAAGGTTATGAGGGTTCTCATGTTGCATAATGCAACATTTTCAACATAAAAGTTGTAGCTTTTAGCCCACAAGATCAAGGTAATGACTTCATAAACTTGCATGACATGATAGCATGTATCATACTCAATGATCAAACCCAAACTTGCAACATGAACATTTAACTTCATAGTTAATATCTAAGAGTAGGGAAAGGGCTTACATTGCTATGAAGGCACAAAAGATATGACAAAGCCCTTATGCAATCAAATAGACCCAAAATGCAAGCTCTAACATAAAAAACCCTTGAGCTAAAATGATCAAAACCCTTGCTTTATGATGCAAATATAGAAACTTGACTTGAATGCAAGCTAATGACGCTCATACAAGCTTGAAAACACTTGTATGCATGTAAAATCTCTCATAGAAACAATTTAGAAATTTTATGAAGAGAGTGGAGGCCATGAGAGGTAAAATTTTGCCATAGTTTAGTTGTATGAATGAATAATGATGATTTAGGGTTAGGTTAGGGTCTTATTTATAGATTAGGCAAGTGTTTTAGGCCATAGGATTAAACCTTAGTTGCAATCTCAGCCCTTAAAACCGAATCTGGCCCCCAAACTCAACACAAACCCAAAATGGTGCACTAGGCAGAACTGCCCGGCTGGACCAAGTCGACAGTCAAGTCGACAGGGCTGTCGACTTGGGTCCAACCAAGTCGACTCACAAGTCGACAGGGCTGTCGACTTGGGTGCTCTGGCGGGAATTTTCCCGCCTGGCCCAAACTGGCCCAAATTTCCAAATTCAAACTTGAATTTGAAATCTGTTTTTACTTTGAAATTTTCTGAAAACTTCGTTGGGCCTTAATCGGGTCATACGGACTCCGATTTTCAAAAACTCGGACTCTATTTCGCGTATTTTTCCGAGACGAACGCAATGGCATAGCCCGTTTTACTTGATTCAGAATTAAAAAATGAAATTCTGCCTTGATTCTCGTTTTAACATGTTATCGAAATACGGGTTGTTACATTCTCCCCACCTTTTAGGATTTCGTCCCCGAAATCTCCAAGTTAGGAAGAACATGCCCTACCATCCATCATTCATCTACTCAAAACATCATCCACAAGCAACCATTGTCCTTAGATGATTTCTAATGCTGTATGAATATATGCAAAACGTGTGTGTACATGTTCCTTAGCTAATGCTAATGATCAGGCCTGAATAATCTTTCTAATGCAAAATATGTATAGTGCCATGAATCCAACATGTATGCAAATAGTCCTAGTCATATAGATACTATATGCGTGCACAATCATTCATTCATATGCAACAACCGCATGATAATACATTCGATTTCATCCATAAACAAGTATAAATACTCGTGCATATGCAATATGAAATGTGACCGAGTCGTGCTAGTATCTAATGTGTATTCGCGCATCCACGAGCAACCACTTGCAACCATATCAATCATAACATGTTTCAAATACATGTTTACATCCATAGGGTTCTACCTAGGATTCCCTGAAACAGGGTCGAGAAGATAAACAAGACAAACTCCTTACGGGGTTTGTAACAGAAAATAGGACCGAGAGGATGTCCTCAAAAGATAGCCTACAAGTAAGCTCTACAGAAAACAGGGATCAAGGATATACTCCCAAAAAGAGATAACATGCGCGTATCTAGTCTTTGACCATCAAAGTCGTATTTCCTTGAGCTTAATTCCATTGTGCCTTGACCGTCTTTTAACTTCGCGATTTCGTAGCTTCTTATTTCTTGTTTTCATAACATGAGATGGAACTCATTTCTTCGTCGCCTCTCGTTCCACTTGCACTTATCCCTTTTTCTAGAATACTTGGCGCAACCATGACTGCGTACTCATGATCTCATGCAAGCTTTCCAAAATTCACTAGTGAATCTTGGATCTCGTTTATATACTATAAGGTATTCCATGTAGAAGAACTTTCTCTTGAAAGTAAACAGATGTCAATCAGGTTATCAAGCGCACTTACTAGGGTGATCTCTATAACCCATGCATAAATGAAGTAAACCATCCGTCTTATCGGCGAACACCACTCGATCAGGCTTCAAATTTCCAATAAAGGCATCAAGGGATTCTAAGTAACTAGTCATGACAGAACCTCAAAAAGGTTACACGATACTTCGAGGGTATTACCAAGGCCAATCAAAAGGTCTAACTACCCTCCTATCAAAACTGAGAGTGGCACCCCCTACTGGATAACCACTTCATCCCTAGAATCCATCCATAGCTTATAAACATAAGCATTATTTCCAAACTCAACACTTGGCATAGACATTCTCAAATCCAAACAAGTCATGTATAAATGGACTGATTCTTCAATAGGACTTTGAGACAAAAATGGGATTCTCTATTACGCTAGTACTTAAGGTGCAGAGACTCAACTATCGAAGCAGACTTAAATGATACAAAAAACGAAGTCCTAACGGGATGATAGAGAAGAAAAGCTAAACCTTTAACAAGATCGTTACCCTCCTTCCGAGGTACCCTAGAAATGAGAGCATACTACTGCCCTCCCGCTGATCTTGTCCTTGTCCCATAATACTTAACTATCCGCCCCGTCTTACCATGCCAAAGGTACTCTCTCGTCATGGGTTTCATTGTTCATCTTTCTCCCTCCTTTGAGGACTAAGCCATACCAACAAGTTGCTCATCCTTAAGCTCGTATCCTTTATCCTCTTTCTCACTATCCTTTCTTATAACGCGGCCACTGGTCTCTCGAGAACCACCTCCATCGCATGGAAAGCACTTTCGTAGATAGAAAAGACTAGCCGCAGTTAAAACTACTGTGACTACAGATGGAGGAAAGAAAGGAAAAGAGATTCAATTAAGGAAACAAGGACAGTGCTAATGGCCCTTGGGGAATAGCCTTTTTCTTCTAAAAGAAAATTTTCTTGAAAAATGCTTCTTTGTAAACGATTTTCAAATAGTTTTCAGAAGGTCTTTAAAAACTTTTGCCCAGTCTGGTAACCTTCTGCTCTGATACCACGTGTAACACCCCGCCTCCGCTAGGGTCACTCGCAAAGGAATGCACTAGCTTTAGAGGGGCATTATTGGTAAACATGTACAGAAATATCACAAGACAGAACATATAAAATAGCGGAAGTAAAATCGAACTTTCATAAACATCAATAATTAAGGTCTAAAGCCTTTTACATCAGAGTACATCAAAACCTGTCTTGCAATAGTAAAGAAGCATAAAGACTTTTTCATAAATTATTCCCCAAGTAAAAACAGTAAAGTAGCCATAGCCAAGAAAAGTCCAAGCCATCCATGATGACCTTCAAGCAGAAGAAGTCCGAACTAAACAACAGTATTTCCTCCCTGTAACCTGGGGGGGAAACGGAAGAAAAGAGGCGAAACAAAACGGGTTAGTCAAAAAGACTGAGTAAGCCCTATCTACTATCAGCATAAAAACTAGTAAAGTTAACTGACATGAGAAACTGAGATGAACATAAGCATGATGACAAGATAGATAAGCTAAATCAAAATAACATGATGAACTACTGAACTCAGACAAACTAAAGTGTCATGATAAATTACTATGTCAAAATAAAACAAGGTATCCCATCGTCAAGTTCCTGTCAAGTATAATATCCCCAAGATATCTATCACGTATAACATCCCATGGTATCTATCCTGTCTTTTAACTCTGCACCTACCGTACTACTTTCCCCACCTATCATGTGTTAACCGATGAATGACCCTTACTCAAAAGTCGTGTAATGGTCCATGTCAACCTAATATATCGCATATATAGGTTACTCAACTCGTATGTTTTATTCCATGTAAATGTTCCGTCCCTTGCTGTAGACCATACGGGCTTTCCCATGAGGTTCTATACTACTTTAACATAGTTCCATGATCCTTAAGATCGCTTTGGATTGTCACCCTGTATCTAACTAGGGTCTTTGAACATGAATCATTGTTTGTACAACTAGGACTTATGCTACCTAGGGCTACTAGGGATTATGCTTACCTATTGCACGTTTTCGTATCTCGGTTTTGGTTCAACCACCCAGGGCCACTAGGATTTACGCTAACCGTCAACCGCGCCCTTTTTCCCACGCATTCATCGTGAATCGTTTTTCCATGACTGTATGCACATGTATCACATCGTGCCATCCGAGTCCTGTCACAGGGCAGACCAGGAAATACAGGACTCGGTCGGGAGCTTTCGATTTATCTGCCGATGCAGATGCTAAGGTCTATTTTTTTATATACGAGGCTATGGTCCCACGAGACCACTCCCTCAACTAGTGAAAGACAAGACAGGATAAATCCTGTATGAGAACATACTACTAGCCAACCCACAATCCTAGCCTTACCGCAACCATAATTAGATAGCAATTATGGTCTTTTGGGTGTTCTCTTCCTTTCCGTACGTACACGCTTGACCAAAGATGGTAGGTAGCCTGACGAAATGCTATCTAGGGTACGTCCGTGTATCGTCGACTATCCCCTATCCATCATCGTCTTTAGGTCGCTCGTATAGCAACCAAGGCATACTCTTGGTTCTTCTAACGCAGACCTTAACCTCTCATGAGCCTAGTATGATCACCTGGCAGCTCACAGAGGGATACCAAGAATATCCTCACGTTCTCCGAAGCCGCTGCTTCGTTACCCAGTTCGCTGGAGCCTTTATCTAAATCAGATACTTGCTCCTACTCGTATACTTAAACGATGACCTACCGTATCAGGTTACTCATCTATCTATGAACTGGTCTAAATTTCCTTGACTAAGAATCATTACTTAGTTATTCTTCAACTAAGGTTTACCACTTAGCCTTATTCCTGTTATCCTTGTTAACTACGGTTACCCACCTAATCCTCAGAACTAGGGTTTACATAATGGATTAAGTGTCACTTAAGTTCATGACTTAACCCGTCTACAAATCATGTCAAAATTGGCTAAGTATCCAAGTTCAAGACTTAACCCTACAAACCATGCTCAAGTTGGTTAAGTATATATTAACTTGACCCTATCAAAATTACTGAGTCAAATCAGTCAAGCGTATTTAAGCGATTCGTGACTTAGCCTTATCATGTTTTCACGTTAGATTGGTTAAGTATAGGTTAACTTAACCTCAATAAATTCACGAGTTAGATTGGTTAAGTATAGGTCACTTAACCACCTCAAATCATCATGTTAGATTAGTTAAGTGTTTAACTTAACCCCATTAAACTGCCAAATAGGATTAATTAAGTCTATGCTAACTTAACCCCATCCGATTTCCATGTTTAGACTAGTTGAGTCTAATCTTAACCCCATCCATTAACTGTATTTTTCAGTTAAGTGTCATTAAGAAAACTTACTTAACCTTACCAAATTATCGTGTTGGATTGATTAAGTGTTGGTTAACTTAACCCCGTCCACTAGTCGTATAAAAATGGTTAAGTGTCATTAGGAAAACTTACTTAACCTTACCAAATTATCGTGTTGGATTGATTAAGTGTTGGTTAACTTAACCCCGTCCACTAGTCGTATAAAAATGGTTAAGTGTCATTAGGCAATTCAAATTACTTAACCTACCCAACCTTGTCATGTTTTGTTAAGTATCATTGGCCTAATCAATTTACTTAACCCATTGTCCATGTCATATTTGGTTAAGAGTCATTAATCAAATTAACTTAACCCTATCATGTGGCGTTAATTACTTAATGCACCTCAACCTCTCACATTAGACTTTGTTGTGGTTACTAGTTAAGCCGGTCGGTTCCGGGTAGCTTTACACCACAACTTGGTCTAACCTCGGGTTCAAGCACAACATGACCAACTTCTCACATTGGGTCCTATTGTTTGCAACTACTAGTTAGGCCAGTCGGTTCCGGGTAGTTTTACGTTGCAAACTCAACCCAACCTCGAGTTGGCCACACTTATATTATCTATGTGTCATGTCCATTATGTTTCCAACACATATTACAAGTTTTCAAGGATTTGTGTAGACCTAACTTAATAGGTAAATTCCCAATTCCATAGTATGGGTAGACCTAACTTAATAGGTAAATTCCCAATTTCATATTTTCAAACATACTCACATGTCAACTTCCATGTTATATTTCAAGTCATGTTTTCAAGTTGTATTTCATGTCATTAGAAATTACCCATAACATAACCCAACGCTTTTAAACTCGCATATACGTTCGCAACAACGTAATGGATTAAAAGAAGAGACTTGGCAAAGGCATGACAAAAATGGATATTAAGCCACAAGTTAATCATGGTGGCAAATGAGGCACAAATGTATTCATTAGCTTGCATGTTACATTCTTAAGCCTCAAAAACATGCATAAACCCAAACTTGGCACATAAGCAAATCATGGTGACAAAAGACATGGAATGATGACTAGTAACTCGCATATATCATCATATAAGGGTTATGACTTCATATGCAAGTTGACATAAAGGTTATGAGGGTTCTCATGTTGCATAATGCAACATTTTCAACATAAAGGTTGTAGCTTTTAGCCCACAAGATCATGGTAATGACTTCATAAACTTGCATGACATGATAGCATGTATCATACTCAATGATCAAACCCAAACTTGCAACATGAACATTTAACTTCATAGTTAATATCTAAGAGTAGGGAAAGGGCTTACATTGCTATGAAGGCACAAAAGATATGACAAAGCCCTTATGCAATCAAATAGACCCAAAATGCAAGCTCTAACATAAAAAACCCTTGAGCCAAAATGATCAAAACCCTTGCTTTATGATGCAAATATAGAAACTTGACTTGAATGCAAGCTAATGACGCTCATACAAGCTTGAAAACACTTGTATGCATGGAAAATCTCTCATAGAAACAATTTAGAAATTTTATGAAGAGAGTGGAGGCCATGAGAGGTAAAATTTTGCCATAGTTTAGTTGTATGAATGAATAATGATGATTTAGGGTTAGGTTAGGGTCTTATTTATAGATTAGGCAAGTGTTTTAGGCCATAGGATTAAACCCTAGTTGCAATCTCAGCCTTAAAACCGAATCTGGCCCCTAAACTCAACACAAACCCAAAATGGTGCACCAGGCAGAACTGCCCGGCTGGACCAAGTCAACAGCCAAGTCGACAGGGCTGTCGACTTGGGTCCAACCAAGTCGACTCCCAAGTCGACAGGGCTGTCGACTTGGGTGCTCTGGCGGGAATTTTCCCACCTGGCCCAAATTTCCAAATTCAAACTTGAATTTGAAATCTGTTTTTACTTTGAAATTTTCTGAAAACTTCGTTGGGCCTTAATCGGGTCATACGGACTCCGATTTTCGAAAACTCGGACTCTATTTCGCGTATTTTTCCGAGACGAACGCAATGGCATAGCCCGCTTTACTTGATTCAGAATTTAAAAATGAAATTCTGCCTTGATTATCGTTTTAACATGTTATCGAAATACGGGTTGTTACACGGTGTCACTATCGTCGCCGTGCATGAATTTTTTGGCGAAATTTTTTAGTAGTCTGACCATATTTTCGAACGAATATCTTAAACAAGCTAGTTAATTTGGTTAAAAGCTGATGGATTGGTGAAATGGTGGAGAAAATTTGGTGGAAAATGGGGGAGGAGATTGGTTTTTCGGGTTTGAAATGGGGAAGGAGAATGGAGCCGAGGAGGGGGTGGCGGCGTGGGTTTTGTGGAGGGGAGTTTTATAACTGCAAACACTTTGCCGTTATATGTTATAACGGCAAAGTGTTTGCCGTTATAACGGCAAAGAGTTTGCCGTTGTAACATTATAACGACTTTCTCTTTGCCATTGTATCCCCCTCCCAAAACCAGTCTGTGGTTGGTTCCCCCTTTCTGGGTGCTCGGCTCATTGGACCAGTTTCATAACATGAGAGAGAATAACTGAACAGAACGGATGGTTGGTTATGGTCTAATATCATATGACATAACATGTACCTTTTCTATTAGGCTATGGATACCAGCTCCAACATCATGCAAAGCCAGTTTTGCAGAAGTTTCATTGTTGCACGGCAAGATCGAGCTCAATGTGTTATTTCGTGGATCTTGACTAAACTCTTCAAGAGCTGCGCATGAATCACCAGAGAATCTAGTAGAAAAGAGGAAGCAAAACCAAATCACCCTGGAGAAAAGTAGCTATTGGATTAAAAATCATTTGTAGGCACGTATGTGAAACAGTAACACGCTTTTGTTTTCTCTCTTTGCCATCGGTGAGAGTTGAGTTTTGTAAAGAAATGTAAAATGAGAGAACATAAATTGCAGAAGGAAACTTTGATGTAATTTTAACTGATAAAGACGCTATACAGATATGTAATGTATTTATATACAAGATGCTGGGCAAAGAGTTAAAACAAGCCCATTGTAAATGATATAACAGATGCAAAGTATACATCACGTGAATAACTCGTGCCCTTATTATAAAGTAATAGATGTGATTGGAAGACATCTCATTTTATTTTCCCCTCTCAAAAATTAGGGTTTCTTTCAGCGATACAAATCTCTAATTTGTGAAGCCTTCGGAGTGGATTTAGAGAGCGATCAGAAGCATTAAACAAGAGATGAGGCCGTGGGTATAGATCTGAGCGTATAGCTTCTAAACAAAAGACGAGGCAGTGGGCATGCGGAAGAAACAATTGTGAACTTTGAAACTCATCTGGATGGTGAGAATCAATCTGTACTTCACTTTGTTGGTATAGATCTGAGTGTACAACTTCTGATCTGAGTCTGCAAGTGCTTTAGCTTCACCTGGAGCCTGAAATCAGGTTGTATGGTTCTATAATCTTTAATTCCTCTCTTAATCGTACAAAATTCTTAGCTGCAAGTGATTTGGTGAATATGTCTGCCTTTTGATGTTTAGTAGGGATGTAGTTCACTTGCAAGTTCTGTTTTTGCACCTGTTCACGCACAAAGTATATGTCTATTTCTATATGTTTTGTACGTGCATGCTGGACTGGATCTGCTGTTAGATAAATTGTAATCTGATTATCACACCATATTACAGGCTTGATGTTTGATAGCAATTTTAGTTCCTTCAAAAGTGATTGTAACCATAGAATCTCGGCTGTTGTACTTGCTACGCTCCTGTATTCAGCCTCTGTGCTGGATCTGGAGATTGTAATTTGCTTCTTTGAACACCATGAAATCAATTTATTGCCAATGTAAACACAGTATCCAGTCACTGATCTTCTGTCGTCATGGTCTGCGGCCCAGTCTGAATCACTATATGCAACAATGTTTAGGTCCTTCCCAGCTTTGAATGTTAGCCCATAGTTGATTGTGCCTTTTAAATACCTAAGTATTCTCTTGACTACTTTCCAGTGCTCGTCAAGTGGATTCTGCATAAATTGAGACACTTTGTTAACACTAAAAGCAATATCAGGTCGTGTTATGGTTGCATATTGCAATGCACCCACAACACTTCTATACTGTTTAATATTGTCTATGGCTTCTCCCCTGTTTTTAGAATAATGCTGATTGACCACCATAGGTGTAGGCTGTGGTTTAGCTTCATGCATGTTGACTCTTGTTAGTAATTCAGAAATGTACTTTTTCTGACATAAATGCATTGTTGTATTTGATTATCTCTTGACTTCTATGCCCAGAAAATATGCTATGTCCCCTAGATCCTTGATGGAGAATATTTTATGTAAGTATTTTGTTAGCTTTTGAATCTCAGCATCATTATTGCCTACAACAATTAAATCATCAACATAGATTAAGATGTAAACAGTAGATGTATCGCTAATTTTAGTAAATAATGATGAATCTGATTTAGTAGGAGAGTAGCCCAATGTCTTCAATGTTGATTTGAGTTTCTCAAACCAAACTCTAGGGGCTTGCTTTAACCCATAGATTGCTTTCTTTAATTTGCACACTTGTATAGAATCTTGTGTGAACCCTGGAGGTTGTTGCATGTAGATCTTTTCCTGCAATACACCATATAAAAAGGCATTATTTACATCCAAATGTTTGATTTTCCAATTGTTGTTCAGAGCAATAGTAAACACTAGTCTGATAGTGGTTGGTTTTACTACAGGAGAAAAAGTTTCATTGAAATCAAAACCGTATTCCTGTGTGAAACCTTTAGCTACCAGTCTAGCCTTATATCTACTAATTGATCCATCATGATTTTTCTTTAATTTATATGTCCATCTACATCCTATAATGTTCTTGTTGCCAGGCGGATTGACTAACTCCCATGTATTGTTTCTGATAAGAGCATTGTATTCGTCTTTCATTGCAGCTCTCCAGTTTTCATTTCTTATGGCTTGATCAAAGCTGTTTGGCTCATCACTATTTATATTAGCAATGAATGACTTTGGCTTGAAAATGCCGCTTTTGGCTCTGGTTATCATATGATGGCCAGTTTGAGTGTGAGGAGGATTGACTGGTAAGGCATCTTCAGATTGATCACTATTATTACTCCTATTTGATTCATTATCTTCATTGCTTGACGACTGCTGATTTTCTTCAATATTTTCTGATACCCTGTTTGTGCTATGTGATGGAACAAGCGACTGCATGGCGGGGCTGAGCTGTTCTGCGCTGTCAGTTTGTTGAATGCCAACATTCTGGTAGTTGTCTTGAGTGCCAGCAGCCTCAGTACGTGTCATATCTTCCCACATATTTTCGATGGATGGAGGCTCAGGTAAAGCTACTTTTGCATTATAAACTTTGCTAGTGGTTTTCATGTTTGACTGTTTGTACGGAAAAATATTTTCATCAAACACCACATGTCTACTTATATATATTCTGCCATTAGAATCAATACACTTATACCCCTTCTGATTGTTACAGTAGCCAATAAAGGTACATGGCTTTGATCTAAAATCAAGTTTGTTAGTATTGCAAGGCCTGGTATATGGATAGCACAAACATCCAAATGCTTTCAAATTTTTGTAGTCTGGCTTAACACTGTATAGTTTTTCTAGTGGACTTATATCATTCAGGGTTTTAGTTGGCATCCTATTAATTAAAAATACTGCTGAATTAAAAGCTTTAGGCCAAAACTTTAGTGGTAAGGAAGCTTGAGCTAACAGTGTTAATCCAGTTTCTACGATGTGTCTGTGCTTTCTCTCAGCTAAGCCATTTTGTTCAGAAGTGTATGGACATGTTATTCTATGTGTAATACCTTTTTCCTGAAAATAATTAGCAAGAGATCTAAATTCAGAACCCCCATCTGATTGAATAATTTTGACAGTAATATTAAACTGATTTTCCACAAGTTTCACAAAATGTTTGACGACATTCTGTGTATCAGCCTTAGACTTGAGTAAGTATAGCCATGAGAACCTAGAATAAGCATCAATAAAAGATATGTAGTACCTATAACCGAAGTCAGTGTTTATAGGAGCAGATCCCCATAAATCTGTTGCAATCATTTCAAAAGGTTGTGTATAAACAGTAGATGAACTGGTGAAAGGCAGTTTGTGATTTTTACCCATTTGACAAAACTTGCATACATAGGGTAAATTCACATCAACAAAGGGTATTTTATTATCAAGAAGAATTTTTCTTACAATTCTAGGACTAGGGTGGCTTAGTTTAGAATGCCAACTACTAAAAACAGAATCATTAACACTAGTACTATCAATTTCAGTTAGATTGCAACATGTTGTTACAACAGTGATGTTGTTACTGTTAAAAATATTAAACTTGTATAATCCTCTAACAGCATCACCCTGCAAAAGAATATCTTTAGTTATTATGTCTCTCACAAAGCAGTGTGTAGGAAAAAATTCAAAATACACACTGTTATCTCTAGCAAATTGAGATACGCTGATTAGATTCTTCTTGATCCTAGGAACCCTTAGTAAATTATGTAAAAAGAGCTTTCTCTTACCATTTATACTGCCTTTACCTATATGAGAAATGTTTATGCACTTACCGTTCCCCATGGATATAGATTGATTACCTTTGTATTCTCGATTACCAAGATTGAGATTTTCAAGATTATTTGTGATGTGGTTGGTAGCACCAGAGTCTGGATACCAGCTGTCATCATTTATATGATCAATTCTTGCGCTTTCACTTTGATTTCTGGATGATTCAGGTTGAACAGCAGCTTCGATTTGAGTCTGTGCAAGATTAGCACTTGGGTTTGAGCCCCTTTGTGTGGTTGGATTCTGGTTCACTGCGTAATTTGCATTGAACCTGAAGAAGCATCTAGGTGCCGTATGACCAACTTTTTCACATATTTGACACTTGGGCTTATTACTGTTGTTGTTCCACCAGCCTCGACCTCTTCCTCTGGATGCCTGACCGCCTCTTTGGAAGGTTTGTTCATTCTTGACATTCTGATTTTTGTTTCTAGTATTGCTAGCAGCGTAGTTGACGTTTAATTCACTTTCTGGAGTTCTTTTACTCTCAAGTCTAGCTTCATGTGACAAAAGAATTGCGTGAACATCATCTAAGGATGAGAATTCTTTTTGCGAGGCTATGATAGCTTCAACTGCTTCATATTATTCACTTAATCCACTCAAGATACACAATATTTGTTCTAAATCAGGTAATTTGTGTCCCGCTGCCTCAAGTAAATCACATATAGATTTAACTTTACTCAGATATTCCCTTATTGTTAGGTTATCCTTCCTGATCTTGTGAAGCTGTCTCTTATATTGTATAACCATGGCATAAGATTGATTATTGAAAGATTTCTCAATAGATTGCCATATTTCCACTGTTGACTTGCACCCAATTACTTGCGGTAATAATTTTTCACCTATTGACGATAGTAACCATGCTAAAATCAATCTATCTTGCCTGTAAAATTTATTGTACTCTTCATTGGGGACGATTTCGTTGGCTTGATTAGTAATGAGCTTTTGCGGTGGGATGACAAAACCCATAAGAAAACCTTCTAACCCATATCCTTTTATGGCAGTCTCTATCTGCAATTTCCATAAAAGATAGTTGTTTTCATCGAGTTGAATTGTAATTAACTGAGATTGTGGACTAACTACAGTTTTTACCAAATTATCTGCAACTGTCCTTGAATTGTTTGACCCTGGCGGTGGATCTGAAGCTGATGAAGAATTGGCATTGTTCGCCATGATGATGACTTCAGAAAACTCAGATCAAAGAATCGAAAGCAAGAATTGACTATCAAGAAGAATAACAGAAAGCACTAGACCTGCTGGTTCAATCGGATACCTGAGAATGATGAAAATACTCTGACTCAGGTAACAGGTAGGGTATAGTAGTGTTGAAATGTTTTCTTGACTTCTTGACTGACTTTCTTGAATAACTTTCGATCACTAGTTGATTGTTGCAGCGATGCAGTCACTGGATTTGCACTGGCGAGGCATATACTAATATGCAGCCGTGTATAATCTATGTCAGGCACGACACACTGTGGCAATTAACTTCCCACTCCAATGATGAGGCTTTTCTGAGGAGGGGAACAAGAACACTTTGATTGCTGTTAAGCCCAGAAAACGAACTCTGATTCCGTGTAGAATCAGAGATGATGATCAGAATGGTAAGCCCAGAATTTTGATTGTTGTTAAACGAAGGTTACAGGCTCCGATACCAAGTTGAGTTTTGTAAAGAAATGTAAAATGAGAGAACAGAAATTGCAGAAGGAAACTTTGATGTAATTTTAACTGATAAAGACGCTGTACGGATATGTAATGTATTTATATACAAGATGCTGGGCAAAGAGTTAAAACAAGCCCATTGTAAATGACATAACAGATGCAAAGTATACAGCACGTGAATAACTCGTGCCCCTATTATAAAGTAATCGTTGTGATTGGAAGACATCTCATTTTATTTGTGAGAAACCATTCACAAGAAAGCACAATAATGTATTCTTGAAGATCTAACCATTATTCAATCAACTCTGTGAATTCTGGTACGATTCCGCTAATCTCTGTTTGTTTATGGTTTAGATTACTCTCGAATTGATTAGGGCTAGAGCTGAATTGAAAATTCTCCAGCAATTGGAATTAGAGCAATTCTACGTTGATTCTTGAGAATTTTCTCTAACAATACTGTCATCTTCCGATTCCGATTCTGGGATCAACAAATTTCATTTCGGTCCAAAGATGAATATCGAACATGGCATTGTTTCAAAATATAGCATCACTGTCATTAAATATATTGTGGCTGTAACAATTGGTATGCGAAAGCGAAACTGAAGTAACTTGCTATTTATAGATTCTACTTATGACAGTAGCACTTACATGTCAGTTTTGTCATTAAATATATTGTCCAGAAACCACGTTTCGGAGTAATGAATTAAACAATGATGGTGCATTGAATCTGTTTTTAATTCGGCACATGAAAACATGCCAAGCTGATGTCTTTTGCAGCTAATTATGTTATTCATGTTAATGCAAACTTCAGCTCCAATGTCATATTAAAATAGGGAATATGGATGATATAAATTGCATTGGGCATGTATTCAGTTTTGACTTTAGAAACGAAGGGGGTATGCCTGTCAATTGCCAAATTAATCAACAACTTGGTTACTTGCATAGCTTTTGTGTAAAGTATATTTTGTCAAGTGTCAATGATGTAAATTTATGAAACCATATTTTTCGTTTTTGGCAATTGTATACGGTTTCAAAGGCAAGTGTATGGATCCATGTTTGACTTTTTTTTTTATATGCTGTCGTTGACAATTGGTATTGGCTTTTACTTTTAATGGCCTGAAACAAACCAGATCAATCCTTCTGTACAGATATCAAGTGTGCCCATGTGCCCATCAGATCTTGACCGTAGATCAAGTTATTTAAGTGATTTAATTGATGAACGGATTCCACCAATTTATTAAAATAATTATGTGATATGTATGATGTGTGGCCATGATTTAATGGGCGCATGGGGTACACCGGCCAATATGGGTATAGAAGAATTGCCTCCGAAACAAACATGTTGTAACAACCCGTATTTTCAATAACCTGTTATAACGTAAATCGAGGCAGAATTTAATTTATAAATCTGAATCAAGGGAATCGGGCTATGCCATTGTGTTCATCTCGGAAAAATACGCGAAATAGAGTCCGAGTTTTCGAAAATCGGAGTCCGTATGACCCGATTAAGGCCCAATGAAGTTTTCCGAAAATTTCAAGTTCAAAACAGATTTGAATTTCAAGTTCAAATTTCGAATTTCGGGCCTGGAAGGCTAGGCGGGAAATTTCCCGCCAAGCCAACCAAGTCGACAGGCCTGTCGACTTGGCAGTCGACTTGGTTGGACCCAAGTCGACAGCCCTGTCGACTTGGCTGTCGACTTGGTTCAGCCGGGCAGTTTTGCCTGGTGCACCATTTTGGGGTTTTGGTTAGGTTTTGGGGCCAGATTCGGTTTTAAGGGCTGAGATTGGAATTAGGGTTTAATCCTAAGGTTGAAACTAATCCTAATCTCTATAAATAAGACCCTAACCTAACCCTAAATCATCATTATTCATTCAAATAACTAAACTATGGCAAAATCATTCCTCTCATGGCCTCCACTCTCTTCATAAAATTCCTAAGTTATTTCTATGAGAGATTTTCAATGCATACAAGTGTTTTCAAGCTTGTATGAGCATCATTAGCTTGCATTCAAGTCAAGTTTCCATATTTACATAATAAAGCAAGGGTTTTGATCATTTTGGCTCAAGGGTTTTTCTATTGGAGCTTGCATTTTGGGTTTATTTGATTGCATAAGGGCTTTGTCTCAATATATATATTTTTGTGCCTTCATAAGCATTGTAAGCCCTTTTCTACTTTCATATTTAAACTCTAAAGTTAAATGAATGATGCAAGTTTGGTTGATCATTATGATATGCAAGTATGCCATGTTATGATATGCAAGTTTACCATGTTATGCTATGCAGGTTTGCCATGTTATGATATGCAAGTTTACCATGTTATGCTATGCAAGTTTGCCATGTTATGATATGCAAGTTTACCATGTTATGCTATGCAAGTTTGCCATGTTATGATATGCAAGTTTACCATGTTATGCTATGCAAGTTTGCCATGTTATGATATGCAAGTTTATCATGTTATGTTATGCAAGTTTAATATGCAAGTTTATCATGTTATGTTATGCAAGTTTGATATGCAAGTTTGTCATATGATATGCAAGTTATGTTATGCAAGTTTGGGTTGATCATTTTGTTCATGTTATCACGTTATGCAAGCTTATCTTGGGTTTATGAGCTTAAAGCTTCAAGCTTTATACTAAAGGTTGCATTTTGGCAACATGTAAGTTATCATATCTCTTATGATAACTTGCATGTGAGGCTAAATGCGAACTTATGGCCATTTCTACTTGTCATTTATCACCATGTATCACCAATATGCTAAGTTTGGTTTTATGCATGCTTTTGTGGCCTAAAAATGTAATATGCAAGTATATGAACATATGTACATTTCATATGCCACCATGTTAAACTTGTGGCTTCAACACCTTTATGTCATGATTATGCCAAGTTCCCTCTTTCTATCCTTTATGCGCTATTGTGATTATGTAAGCGATGGGATTGCGTTTGGGGTTGGGTAAACTTAAAAGACATAAAAACATAAGATTGGGAATTTACCTATTAAGTTAGGTCTACCCAAATTCTTGAAAACTTGTAATATGTTTTGGAAACATAATGGACATGACACTTAGAAAATATAAGTGTGACCAGCACGAGGTTGGGTTGAGTTTATAGCGTAAACCTACCCGGAACCGACCGGCTTAACTAGTTGCTACAAACAATAGGACCCAATGTGAGAAGTTGGTCATGTTGTACCTTGAACCCGAGGTTAGACCAAGTTGTGGTGTAAAGCTACCCGGACCCGCCCGGCTTAACTAGTAACCACAACAAGGTCTAATGTGAGAGGTTAAGGCACATTAAATTAGTTAATGCCTCATGATTAGGGTTAAGTCATGGTCCACTTAATACTTAACCAATTTGGGCTTGGTAGATTAATCAGGGTTAAGTCGTGAACTCATCGTTACACTTAACCAAGTTAATCCATGATTAGTAAAAGGGTTAAACCGTACTTAACCCACTAGAAAATCCTAGCAATGGGGGTCCACTCCAGCAGTAATCCCAAGTTAGTATCATTAAGACCCTAGGGACTAGGCTAGGGTGGGGCACGATCACTGGACTTGAGGTAAGTGACCAAAAACGACGGCAGAGTGGTACGCCGGTGTAGTTCCGGACGGACTATGGTCGTGCACATAGTCCGTAGTCGGAGAAAACATGCACGGGTACCAGTAGATGGAGACTGTGCACTTATGTTTATGGTGTCCAGGGGTTTACACCCTAGGGCTTGATACACCCGAAGGGTGGACCCGGCACAGTCCGACTACAATTATGTTTGGGCCGTATTGACACCAACACGTGACGAGTTAGGCTTAGGGAGCCGATCGATTAGACCGTTTGGTTGGACCTCGTATTAGGGTCACTTCACGTTATTGGACCTCGTATTAGGGTCACTTCATGTTATTGGACCTTGTATTAGGGTCACTTCATGTTATTGGACCTCGTATTAGGGTCACTTCATGTTATTGGGCCAAAGCTTGGGCCAAGGGATCAATACTTGTTTATTCAAGTCATGTTAGTTTGCTAGTACACCTGTGGTGCAAAAACCTTAAACCTGATTATGCGATGACACCTTTATCTACCTTGTTAGTTAATCATCATGCTAGTATGTTGTTATCCTTATGTTCATCCCTGCTTCTCATGCCAGTTAACTTTATCAGTTTACATTGATTGTAGTAGGGCTTACTCAGTCTTTTGACTGACCTGTTTTCTTTCGCCTCTTTTCTTCCGTTTCCCCCCCAGGTTCTCAGGGTGGGAATATTGGAGCTTAGCTTGGATTTCTGATCGCTTGCTTGTGGGATTTCAGCTCATGTACGGTTTCGACATGAAGCTAGCTATGGTTATCACTTATTTTGGGGATAGTACTTATGTATTTCAGTTTTTCAGTTGATGTTGTTTTTATCTAGGCTTATTTATTTGGAAAGTTATGTTGTACCAGACTTGTTTTGAAATAGTTTGAAATCTTCCACTGTTTTACTTATCTTATTTACTCTGTTTACATATATACATATGTTCTTGTTCTGCCTTGATATATCATTATGCATGTTTACCCGGTACAAACGCCCCTCCAAAGTCAGAGTGCTTGCAAGAGCCACCCTGGCGGAGGTGGGGTGTTACCTTTGGTATCAGAGAGAAGGAACAAAAAGGTTTCTAAAACTTTTGGAAAACTATTTTCAAAACCAAGTATAAAGTATTTTACAAAATAAAAGTCTAGTTTATTTTAAAGGCTATTCCCCAAAAAGCCATTAGCAAAATTCCTTCGTTTTTTTTCTCCATTCTGAATCTGTTTTTTTTTTGTTCGTTTTCAGTATGGCCGATAACTTTGCTATTCCGGAGGGAGTACACGTACCTGTTTGGTATAGGAGACTTTTGGAGGCTAGGGCGACCGAAGCCGGCCCCGCAGATGTTCCTCCTCCTCCTCCAGTAGTTAATGTTCCTCCTCCTCCTGTCGCTGATGTTCCTCCTCCTCCTGTCGCTGAGGTTCCTCTTCCTCCTCCTCCTCAGCATCCTCAAGCTAACTTCGCAAAGATTTGCAAAGATTTCAAAGCAATGGGTGGCAAGAACTTTCAAGGCACTGAGACTTTTGTAGAGGCCAGAAATTGGTTGAAAGAGACCGAGGATTTATTTGCTATCTTTGGGTTAGACGATCAGAGGAAGATCTTGTTGGCGGTTTGGCTTATGAAGGATGAAGCCGCTTATTGGTGGGAAGTCACCAATGGTACTAGGCCTGTTGAGACTTGGGCCGATTTCAGAGCAAGGTTCGTGCTTAAGTTTCTATCTTCTGCTGAGGAGAATCTGCAAATGGAGAGGTTTATAACTTTGAAACAAGGAGATATGTCTGTCAAAGAATATGTGAACAAGTTCAATCAGTTAGCTCGTTTTGGCTTGGATATGGTGAATACTCCTCAGAAGAAGGCTCTTCGTTTTGCTAGAGGATTGAATGAGTCGTTGCAGGGATTGGCTATGTCACATATTCCCAATGGGGCCACGTTTGAGAGCTTGGTTGATATGGCGTTACTTCAGGGAGATGTCAAGAAAGAGATCAAGATGAATGATACTCAAGCCAAGAAGACTGATTCCCAGTGGAAAGGAAATCAGGGTAATCCAAGTGGTCAGAGCAGTCAAGGCAATCAGAACAAGAACAAGAACAAGAGTCAAGGCAACAAGGGGAACAACAACAAGGGCAAGAAAACCAAGGGGAAGTGCCATTATTGCGGTTCAGTTGGGCATCTTATTAAGGATTGTAAGAAGAGGAAAAGGAAGAATGGTGAATGCTTTTTCTGCGGTGAGGCTGGACATTTCAGTAAGGATTGCCCGAAGAAGCAAGGGCAAGGCCAGGGTCAGACTCAGCGTGCTGGACCTTCAGGAGGGCAAGTTCATGCTCTCAATACCGCTCCAGTTCCCGATCGAGGTAGTATTTCTGTTGAGAGCCTTGTATATATTTCTAATTTTCCAGTTCGTACCTTGTTTGATTCTGGTGCATCGCATAACTTTATCTCATCTGATCTTGTTGATAGTTTGCACCTTAGTACTAGCTTGGTAGATGATCCCGTCTGTGTCTCAAATCCTATTGGGGGTTCCGCCCATCTGTCTATGATATGTGGGGATTTGAGGATCTCTATACTGATTGTAGAGTTCTTGTGTAGTGCTTATGTTCTTGGTTTTAGGGGATACGGATTGATATTGGGCATGGATTGGTTGTCCAGATATGGAGCTATCCTTGATTGTGAGCATAGGGTTGTGAGGCTCGTGACTCGCCTCGGAAACACCCTAGAAATTTCTTGTAATCCGAGAGGTCCCGTCATGTTGTGCTATCTTGAATCACTCAACTCGTCAATGGAAACTCTTCAGTCTGTGAGGGTGGTTCGAGAGTATCCGGATGTTTTCGATGAAGTTAGGGGGTTGCCCCCTAAGCAAGAGATTGATTTCCGCATTTATCTGGTGGATAATGCAAAGCCGGTTTCTTTGCCCGTTCGGCACATGGCTCCGCGTGAAAGGCGGGAGCTAAGTAAGCAAGTAAAGGAGTTGCTTGAGAAGAACTTCATTAGACGAAGTATATCTGAATGGGGAGCGCCTGTGGTATTTGCTACCAAGGCAGATGGTTCTCTCCGAATTTGTGTTGACTATCGAGAGTTGAATAAGCTGACTAAGAAGAACAGACACCCGTTACCAAGGATTGATGATCTCTTTGACTAGCTTATCGGTGCTTCTGTTTTCTCTCAGCTTGATCTTGCTGCTGGATTCCATCAGCTCAGGGTAGCTGAAGATAGTATAGACAAGACTGCGTTCAGAATGCCAGATGGATTCTTCGAATGGCTTGTCATGTCGTTCGGCTTGACTAATGCACCCGCATATTTCGTGGACTTGATGAGTAGGGTGTTCAGGGAGTTCTTGAACAAGTTTGTCGTGGTCTTCGTAGATGATATTCTGATCTTCTCTAAGGATGAGGAAGAGCACGCAAGGCATCTCGTGGAGGTGATGGATACGCTTAGAGCGCATCAGTTGAAGGCCAAGTTCTCCAAGTGTCACTTTTGGAGAAGGGAAGTTAGATTCCTTGTGCATATAGTATCTAAGCAAGGCTTAGCGGTGGATCCCGCTAAGGTAGTTGCAGTTCAAGATTGGAAGACTCCAAGGAATGAAACCGAAGTGAGAAGTTTTCTAGGTCTTGCAGGCTTTTACCGGAAGTTCATCAAGGACTTCGCGAAGATTTCCGCTCCTCTCACTAAATTGACGAAGAAAATTTTAGTTTTTGCTTGGAGCATAGAATGCGAGCTTGCTTTTCAGAAGCTCAAGAGAGCTCTCACATCAGCACCTGTTCTAGCTTTGCCCGATGGAGGGAAGTTATTTACAGTATACACCGATGCATGTGGCACGGGGTTAGGGGCTGTTCTGATGCAAGAAGGAAGAGTGATATGCTTTGGCGGTAGACAACTCAAAGTGCATGAGAAGAATTATCCCACTCATGACTTAGAGTTGGCAGCAATAGTATATGCACTCAAGGCTTGGCGCCATTATCTTCTGGGAGAAAGATTTGAGCTTTATACCGATCACAAGTCATTGAAGTATCTCTTTTCTCAGAAGGATCTGAATTTGAGGCAACAAAGATGGATGGAATTCTTGGCGTCCTACGATTTTGAGATAGCTTATACCCCTGGCAAGGGGAATGTGGTAGCAGATGCATTGAGTAGAAAAAGGTTGACTCTGAGTCCTCTATTCGTTGAGATGAAGAATTTAGAGTATGTGGCAACCTTTGATTTCTCTTTGGCGATTGAGTCGATGACCGGTTCTTTAGCATCTCTGGAACTCAGACCTACCCTTCTTGATCAAGTTGGGGCTTCGCAGAGAGAAGACCCTCAGATAGTTGATATTATGGATAAGCTAATTCGAGGAGAGGCGTCTAGTCATCTCGCTCGATATTCTATTGATGACAAGGGTTGGCTGAGGAGAGACGGAAGGTTATGTGTTCCAATGGTAGAAGATTTAGTAAGAAAAGTTCTTGAGGAAGCGCATCGCTCTAAGTTGACTATACATCCGGGCGGAGATAAGATGTATAAAGATATGAAGCGCATTTTCTTTTGGCCTGGGATGAAGAAGGATGTGGCAGAGTTTGTCTCTAGATGTATCATTTGCCAGCAAGTTAAGGCCGAGTCGAAGAAGCCCGGTGGGCTATTGCATCCTCTAGACATTCCACTATGGAAGTGGGAGAGTATTTCCATGGATTTTATCGATGGGCTACCAAGGTCAAGGAAAGGGAATACGAGCATTTGGGTTATTGTGGATAGACTTATGAAGAGTGTTCATTTCATTCCGGTGAAGAACAAGAGGACCGCATCTTGGCTAGCGTCCGTATATCTTCGTGAGATTGTGAGACTACATGGAGTCCCTTCTAGTATAGTCAGTGATCGTGACCCAATCTTTACAAGTCAATTCTGGAATAGCTTGCAAGAAGCTATGGGCACGAGGTTGAATCTAAGTACAGCTTATCACCCACAGACGGACGGTCAAACCGAAAGGGTGAATAGGATACTCGAGGATCTGTTGAGGCTTTGTATTCTGGATTTTGGTGGTACTTGGGAAGACCATCTTCCTCTTGTTGAGTTTGCATATAATAACAGTTATCACGCAAGCATAGGGATGGCACCATTTGAAGCTTTATATGGGAGGCCGTGCAAGTCACCTACATGTTGGTGGAAGACTACAGATGAGCTTATACTTGGGCCTGATATGATCAGAGATACATCCGAGAAGGTCGAGTTGATTCAGAGACGGATGAAAGCGGCCCAAGACCGACAGAAATCCTATGCTGATAAGCGAAGAACTGATTTGGAGTTTGATGTTGGGGATATGGTTTTCGTGAAGGTTTCTCCTTTGCGGAATGTGGTCCGATTTGGAGCCGTTGGGAAGTTAGCACCGAGGTTTGTTGGACCATTCCCTATTATAGAGAGGATCGGGCAGATGGCTTATAGAGTGGAGTTGCCCGAGAAGCTTGCCGGAGTACACGATGTTATTCATGTCTCGCATCTCCGGAAGTGTTTACATGAATCGGCAGAGGTTGTTGAGCCAAGTGTTCTGAAAGATGTGGAAGTGGAGAAAGAGGCTACCTTGAGGAGAGCTCCGATTCGTATCTTGGGGACGGAGATCAAGAAGCTAAGGAATCGAGAGGTTAAGTTGGTGAAGGTTCAATGGGGTGAAGCCGAAGAAGATGCAACTTGGGAAACTGAGGAGAAGATGTGTGGGCTTTATCCATTCCTTTTTGAGGGTACACTCTCAATTTCTTTTCTTTGTTAGCATATCTTTCTCTTTGCTATCCATGTTTATCTAGTTTATCGTGTTAATCTCGTCATGAGAACCTTAGGTAGAAACCCTTTGGATGAAACATGTGTTTGAAACATGTTATGCTTGATGTTTGCAACTGGTTGCAAGTATTTGCAAGTGGTTACTCGTGGATGCATTATACACATTAGGCACTAGATCGGCTCACACACTCCTCATATTGCATATGCATGAGTGTTTACGCTTATTCATGGATGAAAATTTTTGTGTTATCACATGGATGTTGCATATGGATGTATGTTATGTGCACACATATAGATGTTATACATTATGTTAGGAATTGCATACATATGGATTCATTTCACTAACATAATTTGCATTGATGATATTTGCATTAGATAAGTACATATACACACACCTTTGCATATGTTCATGCAACATTTAGAATCTTGTAAGGACAATGATTGCTCGTGGATGATGTTTTGAGTAGATGGATGTTGGATGGTAGGATACGCTCTTCCTAACTTGAAGATTTCGGGGACGAAATCCTTTAAGGAGGGGAGAATGTAACAACCCGTATTTTCAATAACCTGTTATAACGTAAATCGAGGCAGAATTTAATTTATAAATCTGAATCAAGGGAAACGGGATATGCCATTGCGTTCGTCTCGGAAAAATACGCGAAATAGAGTCCGAGTTTTCGAAAATCGGAGTCCGTATGACCCGATTAAGGCCCAATGAAGTTTTCAGAAAATTTCAAGTTCAAAACAGATTTGAATTTCAAGTTCAAATTTCGAATTTCGGGCCTGGAAGGCTAGGCGGGAAATTTCCCGCCAAGCCAACCAAGTCGACAGACCTGTCGACTTGGCAGTCGACTTGGTTGGACCCAAGTCGACAGCCCTGTCGACTTGGCTGTCGACTTGGTTCAGCCGGGCAGTTTTGCCTGGTGCACCATTTTGGGGTTTTGGTTAGGTTTTGGGGCCAGATTCGGTTTTAAGGGCTGAGATTGGAATTAGGGTTTAATCCTAAGGTTGAAACTAATCCTAATCTCTATAAATAAGACCCTAACCTAACCCTAAATCATCATTATTCATTCAAGTAACTAAACTATGGCAAAATCATTCCTCTCATGGCCTCCACTCTCTTCATAAAATTCCTAAGTTATTTCTATGAGAGATTTTCAATGCATACAAGTGTTTTCAAGCTTGTATGAGCATCATTAGCTTGCATTCAAGTCAAGTTTCCATATTTACATCATAAAGCAAGGGTTTTGATCATTTTGGCTCAAGGGTTTTTCTATTGGAGCTTGCATTTTGGGTTTATTTGATTGCATAAGGGCTTTGTCTCAATATATATATTTTTGTGTCTTCATAAGCATTGTAAGCCCTTTTCTACTTTCATATTTAAACTCTAAAGTTAAATGAATGATGCAAGTTTGGTTGATCATTATGATATGCAAGTATGTCATGTTATGATATGCAAGTTTACCATGTTATGCTATGCAAGTTTGTCATGTTATGATATGCAAGTTTACCATGTTATGCTATGCAAGTTTGCCATGTTATGATATGCAAGTTTACCATGTTATGCTATGCAAGTTTGCCATGTTATGATATGCAAGTTTATCATGTTATGTTATGCAAGTTTGATATGCAAGTTTATCATGTTATGTTATGCAAGTTTGATATGCAAGTTTGTCATATGATATGCAAGTTATGTTATGCAAGTTTGGGTTGATCATTTTGTTCATATTATCACGTTATGCAAGCTTATCTTGGGTTTATGAGCTTAAAGCTTCAAGCTTTATGCTAAAGGTTGCATTTTGGCAACATGTAAGTTATCATATCTCTTATGATAACTTGCATGTGAGGCTAAATGCGAACTTATGGCCATTTCTACATGTCATTTATCACCATGTATCACCAATATGCTAAGTTCGGTTTTATCCATGCTTTTGAGGCCTAAAAATGTAATATGCAAGTATATGAACATATGTACATTTCATATGCCACCATGTTAAACTTGTGGCTTCAACACCTTTATGTCATGATTATGCCAAGTTCCCTCTTTCTATCCTTTATGCGCTATTGCGATTATGTAAGCGATGGGATTGCGTTTGGGGTTGGGTAAACTTAAAAGACATAAAAACATAAGAGTGGGAATTTACCTATTAAGTTAGGTCTACCCAATGATAATTTACCTATTAAGTTAGGTCTACCCAAATTCTTGAAAACTTGTAATATGTTTTGGAAACATAATGGACATGACACTTAGAAAATATAAGTGTGACCAACTCGAGGTTGGGTTGAGTTTGTAGCGTAAACCTACCCGGAACTGACCGGCTTAACTAGTTGCTACAAACAATAGGACCCAATGTGAGAAGTTGGTCATGTTGTACCTTGAACCCGAGGTTAGACCAAGTTGTGGTGTAAAGCTACCCGCACCCGCCCGGCTTAACTAGTAACCACAACAGGTCTAATGTGAGAGGTTAAGGCACATTAAATTAGTTAATGCCTCATGATTAGGGTTAGGTCATGGTCCACTTAATACTTAACCAATTTGGGCTTGGTAGATTAATCAGGGTTAAGTCGTGAACTCATCGTTACACTTAACCAAGTTAATCCATGATTAGTAAAAGGGTTAAACCGTACTTAACCCACTAGAAAATCCTAGCAATGGGGGTACACTCCAGCAGTAATCCCAAGTTAGTATCATTAAGACCCTAGGGACTAGGCAAGGGTGGGGCACGATTACTGGACTTGAGGTAAGTGACCAAAAACGACGGCAGAGTGGTACGCCGGTGTAGTTCCGGACGGACTATGGTCGTGCACATAGTCCGTAGCCGGAGAAAACATGCATGGGTACCAGTAAATCGAGATTGTGCACTTATGTTTATGGTGTCCAGTGGTTTACACCCTAGGGCTTGATACACCCGAAGGGTGGACCCGGCACAATCCGACTACAATTATGTTTGGGCCGTATTGACACCAACACGTGACGAGTTAGGCTTAGGGAGTCGATCGATTAGACCGTTTGGTTGGACCTCGTATTAGGGTCACTTCACGTTATTGAACCTCGTATTAGGGTCACTTCATGTTATTGGACCTCGTATTAGGGTCACTTCATGTTATTGGACCTCGTATTAGGGTCACTTCATGTTATTGGGCCAAAGCTTGGGCCAAGGGATCAATACTTGTTTATTCAAGTCATGTTAGCTTGCTAGTACACCTGTGGTGCAAAAACCTTAAACCTGATTATGCGATGACACCTTTATCTACCTTATTAGTTAATCATCATGTTAGTATGTTGTTATCCTTATGTTCATCCCTGCTTCTCATGCCAGTTAACTTTATCAGTTTACATTGATTGTAGTAGGGCTTACTCAGTCTTTTTGACTGACCTGTTTTCTTTCGCCTCTTTTCTTCCGTTTCCCCCCCAGGTTCTCAGGGTGGGAATATTGGAGCTTAGCTTGGATTTCTGATCGCTTGCTTGTGGGATTTCAGCTCATGTACGGTTTCGACATGAAGCTAGCTATGGTTATCACTTATTTTGGGGATAGTACTTATGTATTTCAGTTTTTCTGTTGATGTTGTTTTTATCTAGGCTTGTTTACTTGGAAAGTTATGTTGTACCAGACTTGTTTTGAAATAGTTTGAAATCTTCCGCTGTTTTACTTATCTTATTCACTCTGTTTACATATATACATATATTCTTGTTCTGCCTTGATATATCATTATGCATGTTTACCCGGTACAAACGCCCCTCCAAAGTCAGAGTGCTTGCAAGAGCCACCCTGGCGGAGGTGGGGTGTTACACATGTATTCTGGAAAATATGCATATTGGCTTTTGCACCTTTACTGTATGGTTCCCCATGTTGCCTCTTGCTTTTAATGGCCTTATATTAAATATAAAAGCCAATTTTGCAAAGCATGATGTTTTTTTTAATCAAACATTGGTACTTTGTTGTTGCATGAAGTTAGGGATGTCTATCTCATTTAATCCAAGCCTTTGAATAAAATATTATTGTCATGAATGACAGACAGTATGCAGTGTAAAACAACAAATTTAAATACATAAAGTTATGACCCTGTAAGATAATTATTGATTAAATATAGTATGTGACATTTTAAAGAATCAAAAATTTTGTATTTAAAATTGTATGTATTCAAATATGGTTTTTGTGGAAATTTGATATTTTAAATAGATTAATTGAAATAAAATATCGTCAAAAGCGATTACTTTTGTGTAGATTAATCTAAATAAAATATCAAACTAATTGTATGTATAAAATTCATGCATTTATTAATGAACCCAAAGGTGAAATAGTATTTGTTAGAATTTCATGCATACTTGTGGCGATAAATATGTGATGATTATAAGGTATTTTATGTGAGCAATATGTTTATCCAAAGATTGCATATTATTTGACAAAACTTATTGTCAATATTTGATCACTACAACAAGAGTACCGTTTACAGTTAATATTCCTGTTCAAAGACTTGATATTAATGATGTGTTTGGTATCTTGAGATGAGACTAACAATTATTTGAATTTACTGATTTATATGGATTATGTTGTTGCTTCTATATCAGCTTACCTTAATTCAGTACCGGTCCTTAATGATAATAACTTTAAGGACCGGAAGGAGAACATTTTAATTGTTCTGGGCTGCGTGGATCTAGACCTTGCATTAAGGATGGATCAACCTGCTTCTCTTACAGGTACTAGCTCCTTAGAAGAAAGGAGAATTTTTGAGAAGTGAGACTGTTCAAATCGCATGAGTCTTATGATTATCAAACGCGGCATACCTGAAGCTTTTAGGGGTGCAGTATCCGAAGAGATCACCGATGCCACAGCTTTTCTTACTGAAATTGAGAAATGCTTTGCGAAAAGCGATAAGGCGAAAACAAGTACTCTTTTAAAGAAACTTATTTTCATGAAGTTCAAAGGCAAGGAAAACATAAGGGATTACATTATGAAAATATTTCACCTTGCTTAGAAATTGAAGGCACTAAAACTTGAGTTTTCGGATGATTTGTTTGTGCATTTAGTGCTTATCTCTATTCCACCACAATTCACTCAATTCAAGGGTCAGTTATAACTGTTTGGAAGAGAGAGTGCAGAGTGGATATATTTCTGTAGAGCATATTGGAACAAACTCCATGATACCAGATCCACTCATAAAATGTTTACCACACAAGGTCTTTCATGAGCACACTGCTCATATGGGTGTTGTACTGTTAGAGGATATCATGGTTTAGTGGGAGTTTGTATTTTATATGCTTTATATTTACCTTGAAACATTTATGTATTCGGTTTTTGATCAGAAATAAAGTATTCAGTTCATTCACTCTATTTACTATTTTGGATTTTGATCTCACTTAAGTTTAAGGAGGACCGATTGGAATATATACGTGTTTGATTCACATTACATGTGATTTTCATGCTACGTATTCATGATTGATCTATGTCATTTAACTATATATATGTATATGACCATTGATGGGTTCAGTCATGATTAACATGGCAAAAACCACTATGATCCCACATAAGTATGGTTGATGGACGAGATTGTTAAAGATTACGCTTATTAAATAAAATTTTGAGCTTATAAGGTTGTACAATTATAAGGAAACATATGTTGCCCAAGTGAGAGAATGTTGGATTAAAAATCATTTGTGGGCACATATGCGTAATTGTATCCTATATTATAAAGGTATAAACAATAAAAGGTATATTTACTATTTGATGAGGGGTCAAATTGTAAATATTACATAATTGTTTTCTGTCCGTTAATAAAAACGGTTTGGTCCCCAAGAAACAGTAACACGCTTTTGCTTTCTGTCTTCGTCATCGCTGAGAAACCATTCAGAAGAAAGGCAATACTGTATTATTGGAAGATCTAACCATTATTCAATACACTATGAATTCTGGTACGCTTCCGCTAATCTCTGTTTGTTTATGGTTTTGATTCCTCTCGAATTGATTAGGGCTAGAGCTAAATTGAAAATTCTCCAACAGTAGCATCCACCATTAATATCGTTGTACCCGATGTTTTTTAAAATTAATATAATGTTAATTAATCTAAAATTAAGAGAGTAAAACGTTTTATTTGAAAATATGGAATATATTCGTTATTCGAGATGCAGATACGAATTTCTGATAATCGAAAACCCTTTCGGATACGGATATAGTAATAGTGTTATCTGTATCCGAAAAATATCCAATCGAATTTCTGATATGTGTCAAAATATTCATCTTTTTTGTGTGTGCATGCGTGTAGTTATTGTGAATGAAATATAAATAATAGTCAGCGTGATTGATTGTGCACCGTAATCTTATATCTTGACTGTTTCCTGTACGAAATGTCAAGGGGGTTGTAGAACTAACATGTATTCCACCCCTATCTTGATTGTTTCCCATATGAAATGTCAAGGGGTTTGTACGTTGTAGAACTAACATGTTCAGTATGCAGTATGCTAAATAGTCTTATCTGAGTATCAACCGTTAGTTTCCTAGTTTAGTATCATAATTTTGACGTACGCACCATCTCACCTGCTTTTGTTCTTCCATTCGCAATGCCTTGAATCACTATGTAATTAGCACCATAATCTGGTTTTTGTATTGAAGTATTAAACCAACCAAAGTTTTTTTCTCTTACGGTGGTAAGCCATTATTGTAAAATTTCGAGCTTTATCAACGTAAAAAGAAGAATAAAAATATTTCCTCTTGGTGTATTAACAGAATCTTCCTTTATTTACATTTACAGAATAACATATAGTCTTCTCTTTCTCTTATCTTCAAAATATGTAAAGAAACAAAACTGAAAAATAATAAATTTGGTTGAATTATCAATTATCCAACCATTACAAATGCAATAATAGGGGAAAACAAAATAAAATAACGGGCGGACGATTTATAAAGAATCAAGTCCCTATCCCATAACTCTTCAGAGAGATCTCTTCATTTCTTCGCTGAACTTAAAAAGTTATATCATCATACTCTGCTTGCATCAATATTCTTAACAGAAGCAATTCCATCCAATTCACCCTCTGAGTTCTCCCCCGAAGTCAAATGGGGGTTTACGGACCCATCCACTCCACGACGCCTACCCTCGACCCGAGTCTTCACACTCCACGTAACCAAAAGAAGCACCATCACAGTGGCTAAGGTTGCAAATGCAGCCCACGACATGTACACGTACTTTTTCAATGGCTTGCACTCATCGTGCAGTATACTTGAAAATGCATCTTTCACTAGCTTGCAGTTCACCAAATTTAGCATCCCAGGGTACGCGTTCAGTATGTTCTGGAGTGAACTTGTGTATACTACAGCTGTACTGTAGGTGCTGGCTGATATGAACTGTGCTTGTGTGCATGTGTCATTGGAAGTACATGCGTAGGTCTTGAGCACTTGAGGTATGCTTCCTATTTGGATTGTGTCTGATGAGCAGTTCTGAGGTTGGTAGATGTAATCTGGTGCCCCTGAAAATGGGTTGCATACGTATTTTAAGCCTGGAACAGAAAGAGGCTGCAGACTTGATATGTTTGCATTCACCTGCAATTTTTTTTTAAATATGGTTCATTTTACTTTCATTGTTAAGTCAGTATAATATCATATGATATGACAGTATGTTACCTTGTCTATTAGGCTATGGATACCAGCTCCAACATCATGCAAAGCCAGTTTTGCTGAAGTTTCATCGTTGCATGGCAAGATCGAGCTCAATGTGCTGTTTCTTGGATCTTTACTAAACTCTTCAAGAGCTGCGCATGAATCACCAGAGAATCTAGTAGAAAGAAGTTATTACAATCTTATTAGTAAATCAGTATAGAGGAAATGTGTAATAAAGTTCTAGAAAATGGTGCTTACTTGTATAGGAAATAGTACAGTCCGAAGTATGCCCAGAAAAGGCATGTCAATATCCAGCAAAGAGTTTTAAACCTGTTAACAAGGATGACCCCAATAATTAGCATGGTCTCAGAGTTTGATTTGTAGTACTGGTAAAATTTTATTGAAGGTATTGAGTTCTTACATTCTGAAACTTATACGTAATTTGGAAAATGGCGCCAATGCTGCAAAAATATACAAAAACGGTTGACTTTTGTTAAATCAGAGAGATTGCAGTATACATTTGGCAGAAAAGCAAAGTTTTGAAGTATGGAACTGTTTTATTTACCAAGCAAGATAAGAATAAACACCATGTTTAGTGCAACTGTGACTATAGTCACCACATTCCTGCAGAAAATATGTACATGTCAAAATTTATATGGAAAATTTGCTATAACAGCATTGGCTTATATGTAAAGCTCTTGCATACTTACATAATTTTGAGCCCTTTATTCAACAATCTCATACTCTTCAAGGCTTTGTTTTGTATGTTATCTGCTTCTCCATCAAGCCTGTGCAGGGTAGAATTCAATCTATTTGATCCATCTATACTAGAATATATCTGTGGATTACTTTGCAATGCCTCGACTGAATTTGTAACGGCATATATGGTCTCTGAAGCATTGTTTGCAGCTCCCATAATGATGTTCTTGACTGTTTTTGCTCTTGCGTTAAACTTAGTGCTACCTCCTAGTGCTACTCCTGATGCAATTCTGTTAACATGCACAATGATTATAATTTATCAACAAAAACACATATTTTTATTGATAAAGCAGATAAATGAAGCAATTCTTACATAGCTAGCAGGGTTAACAGTGTTCCAAAAACAATAGGCCAAACATTGTGTTTCTTAGCGCTTGGATATTTAGTGTTCTTTTTTCTCTGTTTATGGCAGCAGAGGTCGGCAATCAGTACAATTACCACGTATAGTATTCCTACAATCAACCATGCTGCAGCAATGATGTATCCAAACTTTCCGGTAAAGATTGTCGACTGAAAAGGGAAAACATGAAAAATCATCTTGTTATTCAGGGTATTCACTATTCAGTAAGTATTATACGAAAGTTATTATTAGTATTGTTTTCAAGAAGCCGAAAATGAACTTACACTCCAGTAGTGCTTGTTTGTAATGTTGTAACCTCCTTCATATTTCTTCAAATCGTTTAATGGATCTACCCTTTCTGTTCTGATTGTCAAAGCCGACAGTGTATTGTTCTCTGTTTCTGTTAAATCTCTGCCTGAAATGCGAAAATCATTAAATTTGTTTGAAATATACATTTTATATATTTGCAATATACTTGAATTTACAGAAGCAAAGGAAATAACCTTTAAGGCGATGAGCACTGACATCTCTAAGTCCAAATCCGAAGCTTAATATAGAGAATACGCACAAAAGCAACAAAATTTTACTGAATTGCAGACCCATTTCCACCCTTTTTAGGATAAAAGTGTGAATTAATGATCAAGAGAAATATAACAACATGGATATATTCCAGAAGCTTATATAGCTTATGCAATGAGGTAGAAAATACAGAATCTACTTTGTTTTCTACCATTAACTAATTATTATTAATACAGAGAGGCTGCTTTGGTGCCCATCTTAATATTGTTCTACATGCACTGTGTTTATTTAATAATCTAATTTATTATCAAGTTATGGAAACAATTTTGAGCATATTTTTATTACTAATTAAAAACCAGCAAATTTTAACAAACTACTAGATTATTACTGGCTTTTCGACTAGTATATCCTAAAAGCTAAATAATATAATTTAAGCTGGAAGTCCTAATTTCCAACCCAGGACATATCTACTAAGTAAATTCAAAAAAGAGTAAGGAAATTTATCATATGAATAAATATCCAAGAAAGATGAGAGGGTATGTATTACTCAGGCTTAAGAAAGAAAAGAAGAGTAGAGGAAAACTTTTTGTTACAATTATTACTTGAACTGAACTTTTACCATTATAGAACTCATGGACACATATAGACACAATTTACAAATCGTCATTACTTCACATTAGACGGTTTTTCCAACAAATAGAATTCTAAAGTACCAATTCCTAATAAACACAACTCTTAAATATTCAACAAAACACATTTAAAATATGAGACTGATTTTTTTTTTTTTTTTTTTCTTTCTTGTTTTTCATTTTACAAACTACGAACAACCATCTTCCATCTTATCACTCATACTTTTTTTTTTTTTTTTTTTTTTTTTTTATCACTCATACTTCACTGGAATATCCTGGATCCTTTAGCTCCCCTGACTCCTCCTTATTTGCTGTGCATGTCATTAGGCATGCAGGTTGTTGAGAACCCAAAACACAATATGCATTTTCTAGCCAAAAAATTATTTCATTTTGCCTAAAAAGATACAAATTTCTTTTTGTCTGAAAAAAGACGTATATGTTGCTCATTTTTGCATATATACTTTTTGATAGGAAAATGATCTATTTTAGCATTAAAGGTGTATAGAATGAATATATATGGTGGTGGATTGGAAATGATCACTGAAACATGATTTATGCTGCCTAAAATGAATCATGCAACATAATCCCTTATAAACCAAATACATGTTAGAAAAAACAACATACGTTAAGAAGCAGTAATTTATGTTTATGAACGTATCAGATGATGCTTACCAGTTTATAATTTGATCTCTGCAATCTCAAAGGAAATGATTATGAAATACGCCCCAGCTTAACCTCAAAATTTCGTTTATTAGCTTACAATAAAAATCAACCTGTTTAAGTCTTATGTAGAAGAAAGTGCTTCCACACACTGGTCAAACACAACTTCTCTCTATAAATAATGCAAGCGTACTTCTAGAAGATGTGTACTTTCAAAGCCTTAGATAAGCATTTATATACTTTTAGAGGCTTAACTATGAAGAATAAAATTGATATATATTTCCTTGTATAGTTGGAAATGGATCAAATAAAGAAGCTCTCTAATCCCGATAAATAAAGAGAAAAAGGAGAAATTTGTAAGTGGAGCAACTTTGATCTAAAGCGAAGAATATGGTCTTCATATATGTTCTTTATTCATTAAATCTGATTAATTAATCTCTTGTCTTCCATACTTAACGTGTGAACGATCCGAACAAAATAAGTATGCTAGACTTTACTTTTGGCTTTTTCGGCTTTTGCGGAAAAAACGTTTGAGTTTGAACATGACAGCAGTGGGCAATTGAATATTTTGTTGGAGGTTCATGTGCGCGTGTTTGATTGATATTTTATGATATCAGAAGATAATAAACAAACAAATATCCAACAAAATCTTGTTGATGTATTCAGAAGTTCCAAACGGCGTGTGTAATTTATAATTGTTTTTTCTGGGTTTTAATGAATTCTCATGAGAAAACGAAATCTTTGACAAGGATAAAAATAGATGGTATCCATTTACAAAAATGCCACGATGTCTGAAATTTAGTTCGGCAAAATGTCAGAAAATAGATTTGATGACTGTTGTTTCCCCCACTCCTTAATTCAACAGCTCCCATAAATTGCGTTCATTTCCTGATTTTTCTGACCTTGGGGCCTTAGCATCTTGCATCAATTTAATACTAAAAACATGCATAGTATGGAAAAGCCATCACACATACAGTGATTCCAAGTGGAAATATGAGAGAATTACATCATGTTGAAGAAAGTAAGGCACTGGGAAAAAAACATGGACAATTTTTTCTTCATAATTTGTAAGGTAGGCAACTTATTTGACCATTCCAACTGTGCAGGGCTTATGTTATTGTTATCTTCGTAGAACCCACCTGTGCTCTCAAGTCTCATCCAATGAAATAAAAAAGTAGTTGAGCTGGTGAGGTTAAAGGCTCATGTCTATTTGAATCGTTAAATTATGGATTATTATGAATGCATGTGTCCATTCAAAACGAGTTAACGTCATTGAATCAACATTAGCCAAATTAAGAGGTGTTGCCTGCCCTTGAGGCTACCGTCATTGCTAAATCATTATAGCATAACTGTACATTAGCTTAAAACCAATAATTAACAGTTAGATAGGCCAAATCTATCTGATTTCAACCCGCCCTAACTAAATTCTACAAAAAACTCTTCTCATTTCATCTTCTAAACGTATTTCAATCATAGTTTGAAGATCCGCCCAGCACGCCGAATTTTCGGTCATCCCGGTCCGGTTTCGGCGATGACCGGACCGGAATTCACCAGATTTTCCGTTTCAGTAGCAAACCCCCAAAAAAAAAAGAAAAACAAATTAAACCCATTAGTGCTGGAGGGAAGAGAAAGAGATAGCAATATAGCATCGAGGGAGACTCGATTTTGCCACTGGAAAATAGCGCGGCACCAAAAGCTGAGATGAGAAATGAAGCGCAGTCGCAGTTGAAGAAGAAGGAAGTGCGGCAGCTGGATTGATTAGGTAGAGTCGAAGAAGAAACACGTGTTGTGATGTTTATTTGGATTAGGACTGTTCTTGCGCTTTATTTCTCTGATTTCGTAACATACAATATATGGGCTTCATTTCTTATTTTACATGTATTAGCATACAATATCTGGTTGATGTGTTTTGCTATATGCCTATTTGTAAAAATAACACAACGGAATTATCAAACCGGAATTAAACCGGAAATTCCAGAATGTCCAGAACGGAACCGGATTTTTAGTTTTTCTAGATGACCGGAATGGAACCGGAAACCGGGTTTCCGAACCTTGATTTCAATATGTGCAATGTATGAGGATGTATAATGATTAAACTCTACATTTTTTTAAAAGAAAATAACCCACAATACATTGGGCCTTACAAAAAACGAGTTTATAGCCATGTATTCTTAGATTAATTCCCAAAATGTCACTAGGTGATTTTGAAAAGCATGACTTTTGTAGCCAACTAAAAATAAATTAAACCCCACATAAACTCGTTGTTAGAAAATTAAAACCATTTGACTTAATTCACTCTAATATATGTGAAGATGAAGGGTTATTGAATAAAAACGATAAATGCTATTTCTGTATAGCTACTTGTTGACGTGGGAAAGTTCTATACCTCTCACGCCAACGCTCGAGTGTAAATATTCCATATAATCCAGTCATAGAATTGTAGAAAAGTAAATAACACCAGAGATTTATAGTGGTTAGGCAAGTTGTGTCTACGTCCACTTTGATGTAACTTCGTATATTTATACTGTATGGTTACAAGTACAGTCCTTTTGATTACAACGCCAAGTGTTAGCAATAGTAAATTCGTTGCTTAATGCCAACAAGTCCTCTCTTGTGTCCAAAAATCCAAGATGATATTTCTATGTCCAAATGCCCAAGAGTCCAAGAGTATGCTTCTATGTT
The DNA here is from genome assembly GCA_030737875.1 of Allium sativum. NCBI lineage: Eukaryota > Viridiplantae > Streptophyta > Magnoliopsida > Asparagales > Amaryllidaceae > Allium > Allium sativum. The sequence continues at coordinate 500,505,078 of CM060918.1, forward strand.
CAAGAGAGTACAAGAAGCAAACCAAGTGTCCAAAAGATCCAAACCAAATCCAAGAAGAAGTTCACAAGCCAAAGATGATTACAAGGAAAAAGAAGCCATGAGAGAAGCCATTAATAGTCTTCAAGTCCAATAATCACGAGTGCACCAAATGAGCAAAAAGATCCTGAAACCAGCCCGGCATGGGGTATTTATAGCAGCAGGAAAGTGGGGAATTCATATCACCAAAAAATCACCATTGGGATCGATACTGACCCCCCAAGCCTTAGTCAATTTATCGCTTCATATCGAAGCACTCCGATTTAGAAGCCAATCCAAATTCATATCATCAGATACGAATTCCAGAGAACACGATGTCCAGAAAGCAAAACATGGAAGTCGAAGAGACTATACTGATCCGGGAAGATGAAAAATAAAAACCGATCCGATATACGTCTTCCAAAAAGTCAATCCCAAAGAAAGATGTAAATAATGACCCCTAAAATGTTTACAAAATTCACAACTTTGGGGATATGAAATCCATGCACCGATCCCAAGATAAAAATTGATGAATACCGATCTTGAGATATGGATTTACAAATATCAATCCCTGAGCACTTGGAAGATTTCCACCATCCTAAAGCTCCATGATTCCTATCGATCCCTGATGTGTTTACGGGAATTGTACCAATCCCTAAACACAGCCAAAACTTTGAGTTTTTCGAGAATTCTATGACTTCGTCCAAACCGGTCCGAGTTTTTCCAAGTTCGTACTCAAGCCCTGAGCACTTCAATAGCAAGAAATTTAAAACATGACTATCTCGTAAAAAGACGGGTCAACATTTGCCTTCCAAAACATGTCTTTCTGTAAAAGACACGTGTTGTACTATCTAGAAAATCATGAATCTAAAAGGCGTAATCCGAGAGAAGTCGAAATAGAAATCCAATAACCGAAAAAAATTCCAGAAAATCACGATCGCGTTGGATTGTATTAATAGAAAACCAGGATCTGAAGACCAAAGAAATCCCGTGATCGCTTTGCATCGTAGTATAAGTGTAACACCCCATAATTCTGTAATGCTAAGATTAACAAATCAAGACAGAATTAAAAGCTAAAATCAAAATAAAGGGAAACGGGCTGCGCCATTGCGTTCATCTCGGAATTCTGCATGAAAACGAGTCCGAGTTTGCGTAAATCGGAGTCCGTATGAAGGAGATATGGCCTTAGGAAGTTTCAGAATTCAGTTTAAAATTCGGACAGACAAAAAACAAATTCAAATTTCAAAAATCAGGCCGGATTGGCCAGGGCGGGAATTTTCCCGCCCAAGACACCCAGGTCGACTGGGTAGTCGACCTGGGCTACCCAGGTCGACTGGGTAGTCGACCTGGGGGTCGACCCCCCCTGCTTTTTCCTGTTTTCTGCACCTGGTTCGTTCTTCTGTATCTGGACGCCATTCTGACCGAATTCGTTGACTTCTACACTATATAAACAGCCCTAGTCTTCTTCTCTATACACAATTCTTTTCTACCCTTATGCTGCAAAGATGCTTGGCGAACATGGCTTCTTCTCCTCCTCTTAATTAAATATAATAAATAGAATAATATATAAAATAAATCAAGACGACGAAATGCTGCTAAAAGATTTTCAAGAAGAGGTTCAAGTCAAACTAGGATTCAAGAGGAGGTTCAAACGACTTCAACGACTGTTTTTCTACGAATCATAGCAACACCATCTTTCTGTTCTAATCTAATCTCTGTAAGTCAGTTATTTCTAGATTTGAACGTTTTTCTCTGTTCGTGACATGAAATTAAAGGAATAAAAGAATATGCCAATTCTCTCTCTCTCTCTATTCGAATCAGTGCCTATACTCTTGAACCTAATTAAGAATTGTTATGATTCAAGGACAAATAAGACCGTGACTATGAAACTATGGACCTTAAAACCATATGCCTATGACTATGAACATTTGCATATGACTATGAATATTGCCTATGACTATGGACACTGCCTATGACTATGAACATTGCCTATGACTGTGACTGTGACTATGAGGATTATTTCCTTGACTAAGCCTATGCCTTTGATTAGGAGATATAAATTATTGCCTATGACATAACAAGGACATCTGTGATTAAACACCTATGATTCATGACTAGGAAAGTGTTGCTTAAGTTCTGTGATTATGAGATTGGGTCTAAACCCGATTATTTATTCTGCCTGTCCTTGGTTAGTTTTAGACTATGGGAATTTACCTATTAAGTTAGGTCTACCCATGTTCTTGAACCATCGTCTCTATTCTGTCTATCCTTGGTTTTAGACTATGGGAATTTACCTATTAAGTTAGGTCTACCCATGTTCTTGAACCTACGTCGTTATTCAAACCTTTTATGCCAGTTATTATGTCCATCCTTTTTCATAGCATCTTTGGTTCATTCCCTATTTTCTACGAGTCTAGGTTTATCCATAATCTAGATTGAATCGCAATTATACGAACGGTGGGAATACGATTTGGGCATAATGTGAAATGTACTAGAACATAGTTGTAAAACTTGGAATTTGGCATAAATGGGGAACATGTATTATGGCATGTTCATAGAAATGCAAATTGGATAAATTTGACATAAATTATAAGATGTGTAATTTGAATCTAGTATTGACGTGTAAATCTAGCATTTACATGAATAGTGAACTAGAGTAAAAAGTCTAGTTTGACGTGAATTAGAATGTTGAATCGGTATTGGATTAGCTAATTTGGCACGGTAAGTATATTGGCATAAATGTGAAATTGGCCATAATTGGGAATAACTGTCAGGTTTAGAAAAATCATGGTTAGTGACACTTAATTTATTATAGTCCACATACCAAAAAGCATAAATATGATATAGAGGGGAGAATGGGCCGTAAGAATAAATGTTGACAATTCACATTAAAAGAGTAATTAGGAAATAAGTAAATTAGGATTAATTTACTTATAGAATTTGTCCTAAATGAGGAAATGTTAATTTAGACAAATTAAAGGTTTATTAACGACATCTCTTTTAAATGACACACCAGAAAGTTCTAGGGTGACAGAGAGGATAGTGCCTAGGCTTGGGTTTGGAAAATACAAGTTTCCTGCTCTCTCTGGCTATCCTTAACTGATCCGACGAACGGGATGGTTACTTTCAAGACTTGATTTGAAAATAAACTGAAACCCTTTGAACTTAGAAAACACGAATATGCCTAGCCCGAGGTTAGACTGAGTTGCGATGTAAGCCTGCCCGGAACCAACCGGCACATCCAGTAGTCGCAACAATACCTGTCTAATGTGAGTGGTAGCGGCTTTAATTTATTTAGTTAAAGCTAGAACAAGAATGGTAGGGTTAAGTTAACTAAGACACTTAACCAGTTCAACATGATAACTAGATTAATGGGTGGGGTTAGGTTCAGACTGACACTTAACACAGTAAAGCTAGAATGGGAGGGTTAAGTCCATAGGAACACTTAACCAACTATTAAGCTAGAATGAGAGGGCTAAGTCTATAGAGACACTTAACCAAACTCAAAGTAGCAAAACGAGACTTGTAGGGGTTAAGTAAAGTTAATGCACTTAGCCAAATTAATATGTTAACTGGACTAGAAGTTGGGGTTAAGTAAAATCTAATACACTTAGCCAATTTTGATATGTTAGCTGGGCTAGACCGTAGGGTTAAGTAAACTTGAATACTTAACTATCAGGTTGTGATAAAGGAATAAGGCTAAGTCCAAAACATGAAGGGACAATACTTAACCATTAATAACATGTTAGTGAAAACAGACGGGCAAGGTTAAGTTAAAAAGGAACACTTAACCAATACAGAATAATGGGCAGGGTTAAGTAATAAGGAATACTTAACCAATATAACTTGGTTTGTGGTCGGGTTAAGTCAACATGAATTACTGATAACACTTAACCCATCCAAATTGACGGGAAGGAGAACTAAGTAGTGAACCTTAGTTAAGAAAACAACGATTCTGGAAACTAAGTGGTAAGTCTTAGTTAGTAAAACTAGGTAGTAATTCTTAGTATAGCATGAGGAGGAGCGAACGTCCGTCTGAGTAAAAAGGAGGCTCCAACGAATTGGGTTACGAAGCCCGAGGCTTCGAGGGGACGTGAGGGTACTCTTGGTATCCCTCTATGAGGCTGCAGATGATCCGCCTGGGCCCACAGAGGTTAAGGTCTGCGTAGAAGAACCAGGGGTATGCCTTGGTTGCAATACATGGCAACCTAAAGACTAGGATGGACCGGCGTGATTCGGCGAGAAAACGGTAGCCCTGTGATAGCAACTCATCGTCTACCATCCATCTTGAGTCAATCGAGATACGTGAAGCGGAAAGGCGGAGAATTCCGAAAGACCATATACTTGCTATCTAGTTATGGGTGAGGATGGCCCTAGGATAGTGGGGCACCGGGGGCCGGCGCATAGTTCTCATTTTACAAGGTGTGCCTTTCATTAGTTGAGGGAGGGGTCAAGTGGGACCATAGCCACTGGAATAAAAACAGACCTTAGCATCTGCACTGGCAGATATCTGAAAGCTCCCGACCGAGTTCTGTATTCCTTGATTTGCCCTGTCGCAGGACTCGGACCGCACATTACAGGACATGTGCATCTAGACAAGCGATAACGGTTCGCGATACATGCGTGGGGAAGTATAGGAACATATACCACTCTAGGTAGTGTGTCCTAGACTTGGGGGCATCGTTTGACAGGTAGCATAATTCCTAGTTGAACTAGGTGGCATAAATCCTGAATCCGAGAAGCATTCAGCAGACAGCGTAAACTCTAGTGGAATCTAGAATGTACTTGGTAGAAACCCTAGATTAAATCTAGGTAACAAATGAATAAATGGATACCTGAAGGCGATGGAAAATACAGGGATTGGGATCACGTTATCGTTACCAGTTGGAACACTAGTTAGGAGGTGCAGAGATATAGAAACCAGTATAACAAGGAAATAGCGTAGCGGCGAAAGTATTAGAGCATATCCAGTTTATCTTGTGATTATCTTGTCTAATCTTGCTGACCCTATGGTCATGGTGTAATTTTGTATTTGGTTAATTCATGTCGTTTGTTTTTCCATGTTCATATGCTAGAAGTTACTGGACTTACTCAGGCTTTATGTCTGACTCTGTTTTTCTTTCGTCTTCTTTTCTTCCGTCCCCCCCCCCCCCCCCCGCCCCCAAGGTAGTAAAGGAGGGAATAGTATAGCTCAGGTTAAGTTGGACCGTCTTTCCCAGCTTGAAGCTTTGTCGAAGTTTGCTTGGATTCTCTTATCAGATGCTATGGCTGGCTCTTGCTAAAATTGGGGAATATAAATGTTGTTGTATGCTTCTTTATTTTGTAAGACAGATGACACTCTGATATTGTAAAGAAATCTTTGTACAAACTATTTTATCAATAAAGCAAAGTTTTATTTTCCGCTGTTTAATTTCTGTCTGCCTTGTAATTTATCTGCATCTTTTACCCTAAATGCTCCACAGAATTTAGTGCATTCCCTTTGTGAGTGACATTAACGGACGTGGGGTGTTACACGTGGTATCAGAGCTGAAGGTTACCAGATCAGATAAAGGATTTGAAAAATTATTTTCAAAACGGTTTTAAAAGAAGCATTTTCAAAAAGAAAAGATTTATTTTAAAGGCATATTCCCCAAAGCCATACGCACTGACTTCTCTTCCTCTGTTTGAATTCTTGTCTCCTTCTTTCTTGAGTCTCTGAGGCTCCTGGCTTTCTGGGAGGTAACCTCATCGATGGGCGAAGTAGTGCCCCGGCTTCCATCCATAGCCGTAGTTGTTTCATCTACGGGCAGTTTTCTTTCGAAGCTTATAGGGATTTCCGGACGATGGAGGCAGTTTTCGAGAGATTTGTCAACATGACTACACACGGAAGAGGATGAGGAGTTTGGCTAAGGAGCATAGCCCTAGGATGAGGAATTCATGGATGTAGATTTAGATCACAAAGGAGGAAGGAATTATAAAACCTAAGACAAGAGGAAGTATTTTTACTAGGGTAGGATAGGGCATATAATTAAGGACAAGGGCAAGAACGAGGAACAAGATTTTCAGAAGGGCAAGAATCTACTTTCGCCACCAAGCGTACCTAGGAGAAAGGTAGTCCGGTTGGAAGAGTCTAGTTTTCTGTTCGTACTATCTCCTTAGGTTCTAGCGCTTCTCATTTGTTCATATCCACTTCCGTAGTTGAGTCTCTGCACCTATATAGTAGAAAGATCCCACTAGAGTCTCAAATCCAATTGGTGGTCCGACCTGTTTATTTTTGGTTAGTAGGGATTTGAGAATAGCTATCGAGTTTGTTTATATCATCTCACATAAATCGTCTAAATTCGAAGGAGATATTCCTTGGGTGCTTGTCTGATATTGGTTTAGGCCCTTGGGACTTGTACTTGAGGGATGTCGAGTTCGACTAGGGTGGTTTGCGTGAGAGATGAATAGATGTGACTGACACTCTAAAAAGCACGTAGTGACCTTTCGAACCTTATAATTATGGCATGGCGGATAAGAGGGAGACCTCTAATCATCTTAGTACATATATTTGGTGTCGTAAATGACATATGTTTATTTTGGAAATGGAGGCCAGAAACTTCACAATCGTGAAGTTAAAATAGTTTGGATACAGTGGAGTAAAGCTCAAGTAGGCTAGACACTAGCATCATACCCTTTTCCTTAAGGGTGCATCCTTGATTTCTTTGTGTAGGAGCTTTATGCATAATTGTTTCTCTCTTTCCAAAGTATATCCTCTAGGTCGTATCTTCGATCCTTAGGTAGAAGCCAATGGATGTAAACATGTATTTGAAAACATGTTATGGTTGAATGGTTGCAAGTGGATGCTAATGGTTGCTCGTGGATGCATATGCATACGTATTAGGCACTAGATCAAGTTCGGACGCTTGCATATTGCATTTACAAATATGTATTTGTTTGTAAGTTGAACTTGATATGTTATCATATGGGTGTTGCATATGGATGAATGGCCGTGCACGCATGTAGTATTTACATGACTAGGGATGCTTGTATACATGTTTGGACGCTTGACACTGACATGATTCGCATTAAAGAGGTCAACTGAATCAGTAGACCGCCTGATTTTGCATTAGATAAAGACATATACACACACTATGCATATGAACATGAAAGCATTAGAAATCTTTTAAGGACAATGGATGCCTGTGAGTGTATGGTTGAGTAGATGGGTGATTGGATGGTAGGACACATTCTTCCTAACTTGAAGATTTCGGGGACGAAATCCTTTTAAGTGGGGGAGAATGTAACACCCCATTATTCTGTAACGCTAAGATTCACAAATCAAGACAGAATTAAAAGCTAAAATCAAAATCAAGGGAAACGGGCTACGCCATTGCGTTTGTCTCGGAATTCTGCATGAAAACAAGTCCGAGTTTGCGTAAATCGGAGTCCGTATGAAGGAGATATGGCCTCCGGAAGTTTCAGAATTCAGTTTAAAATTCGGACAGACAGAAAACAAATTCAAATTTCAAAAATTGGGCCGGATTGGCCAGGGAGGGAATTTTCCCGCCCAAGACACCCAGGTCGACTACATAGTCGACCTAGGGGTCGACCCCCCCTGCTTTTTCCTGTTTTCTGCACCTGGTTCGTTCTTCTGTATCTGGACGCCATTCTGACCGGATTCGTTGACTTCTACACTATATAAACAGCCCTAGTCTTCTTCTCTATACACAATTCTTTTCTACCCTTATGCTGCAAAGATGCTTGGCGAACATGACTTCTTCTCCTCCTCTTAATTAAATAATAAATAGAATAATATATAAAATAAATCAAGACGACGAAATGCTGCTAAAAGATTTTCAAGAAGAGGTTCAAGTCAAACTAGGATTCAAGAGGAGGTTCAAACGACTTCAACGACTGTTTTTCTATGAATCATAGCAACACCATCTTTCTGTTCTAATCTAATCTCTGTAAGTCAGTTATTTCTAGATTTGAACGTTTTTCTCTGTTCGTGACATGAAATTAAAGGAATAAAAGAATATGCCAATTCTCTCTCTCTCTCTATTCGAATCAGTGCCTATACTCTTGAACCTAATTAAGAACTGTTATGATTCAAGGACAAATAAGACCGTGACTATGAAACTATGGACCTTAAAACCATATGCCTATGACTATGAACATTTGCCTATGACTATGAATATTGCCTATGACTATGGACACTGCCTATGACTACGAACATTGCCTATGACTGTGACTGTGACTATGAGGATTATTTCCTTGACTAAGCCTATGCCTTTGATTAGGAGATATAAACTATTGCCTATGACATAACAAGGACATCTGTGATTAAACACCTATGATTCATGACTAGGAAAGTGTTGCTTAAGTTCTGTGATTATGAGATTGGGTCTAAACCCGATTATTTATTCTGCCTGTCCTTGGTTTTCTTTGGTTTTAGACTATGGGAATTTACCTATTAAGTTAGGTCTACCCATGTTCTTGAACCAGCGTCTCTATTCTGTCTATCCTTGGTTTTAGACTATGGGAATTCACCTATTAAGTTAGGTCTACCCATGTTCTTGAACCTACGTCGTTATTCAAACCTTTTATGCCAGTTATTATGTCCATCCTTTTTCATAGCATCTTTGGTTCATTCCCTATTTTCTACGAGTCTAGGTTTATCCATAATCTAGATTGAATCGCAATTATACGAACGGTGGGAATACGATTTGGGCATAATGTGAAATGTACTAGAACATAGTTGTAAAACTTGGAATTTGGCATAAATGGGGAACATGTATTATGGCATGTTCATAGAAATGCAAATTGGATAAATTTGACATAAATTATAAGATTTGTAATTTGAATCTAGTATTGACGTGTAAATCTAGCATTTACATGAATAGTGAACTAGAGTAATAAGTCTAGTTTGACGTGAATTAGAATGTTGAATCGGAATTGGATTAGCTAATTTGGCACGGTAAGTATATTGGCATAAATGTGAAATTGGCCATAATTGGGAATAACTGTCTGGTTTAGAAAAATCATGGTTAGTGACACTTAATTTGGTATAGTCCACATACCAAAAAGCATAAATATGATATAGAGGGGAGAATGGGCCGTAAGAATAAATGTTGACAATTCACATTAAAAGAGTAATTAGGAAATAAGTAAATTAGGATTAATTCACTTATAGAATTTATCCTAAATGAGGAAATGTTAATTTAGACAAATTAAAGGTTTATTAACGACATCTCTTTTAAATGACACACCAGAAAGTTCTAGGGTGACAGAGTGGATAGTGTCTAGGCTTGGGTTTGGAAAATACAAGTTTCCTGCTCTCCCTGGCTATCCCTAACTGATCCGACGAACGGGATGGTTACTTTCAAGACTTGATTTGAAAATAAACTGAAACCCTTTGAACTTAGAAAACACGAATATGCCTAGCCCGAGGTTAGACTGAGTTGCGATGTAAACCTGCCCGGAACCAACCGACACATCCAGTAGTCGCAACAATACCTGTCTAATGTGAGTGGTAGCGGCTTTAATTTATTTAGTTAAAGCTAGAACAAGAATGGTAGGGTTAAGTTAACTAAGACACTTAACCAGTTCAACATGATAACTAGATTAATGGGTGGGGTTAGGTTCAGACTGACACTTAACACAGTTAAGCTAGAATGGGAGGGTTAAGTCCATAGGAACACTTAACCAACTATTAAGCTAGAATGGGAGGGCTAAGTCTATAGAGACACTTAACCAAACTCAAAGTATCAAAACGAGACTTGTAGGGGTTAAGTAAAGTTAATGCACTTAGCCAAATTAATATGTTAACTGGACTAGAAGTTGGGGTTAAGTAAAATCTAATACACTTAACCAATTTTGATATGTTAGCTCGGCTAGACCGTAGGGTTAAGTAAACTTGAACACTTAACTATCAGGTTGTGATAAAGGAATAAGGCTAAGTCTAAATCATCAAGGGACAATACTTAACCATTAATGACATGTTAGTGAAAACAGACGGGCAAGGTTAAGTTAAAAAGGAACACTTAACCAATACAGGATAATGGGTAGGGTTAAGTAATAAGGAATACTTAACCAATATAACTTGGTTTGTGGTCGGGTTAAGTCAACATGAATTACTGATAACACTTAACCAATCCAAATTGACAGGAAGGAGAACTAAGTAGTGAACCTTAGTTAAGAAAACAACGATTCTGGAAACTAAGTGGTAAATCTTAGTTAGTAAAACTAAGTAGTAATTCTTAGTATAGCACGAGGAGGAGCGAACGTCCATCTGAGTAAAAAGGAGGCTCCAACGAATTGGGTTACGAATCCCGAGGCTTCGAGGGGACGTGAGGGTACTCTTGGTATCCCTCTGTGAGGCTGCAGATGATCGGCCTGGGCCCACAGAGGTTAAGGTCTGCGTAGAAGAACCAGGGGTATGCCTTGGTTGCAATGCATGGCAACCTAAAGACTAGGATGGACCGGCATGATTCGGTGAGCAAACGGTAGCCCTGTGATAGCAACTCGTCGTCTACCATCCATCTTGAGTCAATCGAGATACGTGAAGCGGAAAGGCAGAGAACTCCAAAAGACCATATACTTGCTATCTAGTTATGGGTGAGGATGGCCATAAGATAGTTGGGCACCGGGGGCCGGCGCATAGTTCTCATTTTACAAAGTGTGCCTTTCATTAGTTGAGGGAGGGGTCAAGTGGGACCACAGCCACTGGAATAAAAACAGACCTTAGCATCTGCACCGGCAGATATCTGAAAGCTCCTGACCGAGTTCTGTATTCCTTGATTTGCTCTGTCGCAGGACTCGGACCGCACATTACAGGACATGTGCATCTAGACAAGCGATAACGGTTCGCGATACATGCGTGGGGAAGTATAGGAACATATACCACTCTAGGTAGTGTGTCCTAGACTTGGGGGCGTCGTTTGATAGGTAGCATAATTCCTAGTTGAACTAGGTGGCATAAATCCTGAATCCGAGAAGCATTCAGCAAACAGCGTAAACTCTAGTGGAATCTAGAAAGTACTTGGTAGAAACCCTAGATTAAATCTAGATAACAAATGAATAAATGGATACCAGAAGGCGATGGAAAATACAGGGATTGGGATCACGTTATCGTTACTAGTTGGAACACTAGTTAGGGGGTGCAGAGATATAGAAACCAGTATAACAAGGAAATAGCGCAGCGGCGAAAGTATTAGAGCATATCTAGTTTATCTTATCTTAGCATATCTTGTGATTATCTTGTCTAATCTTGCTGACCCTACTATTTTATCAATAAAGCAAAGTTTTATTTTCCGCTGTTTAATTTATGTCTGCCTTGTAATTTATCTGCATCTTTTACCCTAAATGCTCCACAGAATTTAGTGCATTCCCTTTGTGAGTGACACTAACGGACGTGGGGTGTTACAATAAGGGAAAGCTAATCCAAAAAACCAGAAAGCCATAGAACCTGAAATTCAGAATATCCAATGTTGACATAGTCCATACCTATAAAAAAAACCTAATGAATCGTTTTGCCAAGTCCCAAAAAAACACCCATAACAAAATGAGTATAGTCCATACTCGAGCCTTAACCAAGCGATCTTATCAAGTTCTTACAAGACAAACCAGTTCTTTCCAAGCATAGTCCATACTTGGGGAGCCAGGGTAAGTGGTTTATACTTCATGAGCATAGTTCATACTCACCAAGTCTTTAAAGTTTGAAATTCTAATTTTCAGTTTCATACTTCACAAGCATAGTCCATATGGGAAAAGTAATTTTATTAAAGTTCTGGAAAAGTTCCAAGTTTTTTATAAAAATGAAAGAAAACCTAAAGGTTTATCGTCAGGAAGAGAGCACGGCTAAGGGTTAAGTCATAACCCCGTACATGGGTGAGCCGACTTAGCCGTTTCCGATTACAAGTTTCTTGAGTAAGAGAGATTGAATGGTTTTTCATCCGCAAAGAGCATGCATAGGAATCTCGCCAAACTCGGTACACAGATAGGTAGACTTAGCCATCCAAAATCTGAGTCCAGATTAACTGATTGCACATTTATTAACCAGGAGTGTAATGGTTTATCTTCCGCAAAGAGCATGGATAGAAATCTCATCGGATTTCGTACATTGTGATTAACATGTAAAAGTTTTTATTTTATGCTCTTGTATTTTATCTTTTATGTATAAATAAATACTACTTGGGTATTATTTTGTCGTTTTTACAGATATGCCGACTAAGCCACATGCAGTCAGAAAAATATAAAATAGTGATCAAATTGTTATGTATATATATATATATATATATATATATATATAAAGACTTGTTGATGTAGATCTCACATCAAATTGTTTTTTGGACAAGGAAAGAATTGGTAGAAATAATATGTATATCACAAATCAAGGAAGACTTGTCATGGAAGCAAGAGGAAAAGAAGAATGGCCCAAACTTAATCAATTTAATTAAGGCCCATTTGTTATTGTATTATGGTATTAGGTTGGTTAATCTATCCTATAAATACCTATGTATTCTCATTGTAAACTTCATCCAAGAATTGAGAGTTTATCATTTCTTTTTATCACTCCTCTTGGGTCTAATAAATTTGTGTTGTCTATTAACTTAGATTTGATAGAGCACAATTTGCTATTGCAATTTACTTTTCACATTAGTGATTGACCATCTGATTAGACTCAACTGTAATCCTAATTTTACTTTTTGTTTGTTATTTCTATTCTGCAATATTAATTTCTGCATTTTATTCTACTTTCCTCGGTAGTATTGAATTCAATATAGATTTAATTATATTCAAATCTGTAACGAATTCAATAATAGTTTACTTGCTCTTTCTGTTTTAATTGATAATTGTGATTTGGTTGTCGGTTCAATTAAATTCGTTCTAACCAAATTGCAATTTTAATTTTTATTGTTTTCAAACAGAAATCTCCAACTTCCATCTAACTATCCATGAGATTACATAAATAATGAATTTTAATTTTACTCCATGTATTCGAACTACATACTACACACCTGTGCACTTGCAGTAAATTTACAATAAATTTGCGATTTTCTAATCCATAGAAAAGTATCAAACAAGTTTTTAGCGCCATAGTCGCGGAGATAACAATTAAATTTTATTATTTATTTGATTTTTGATTCATGTTAGTTTTTTTTCTTTTATTTTCTTTTATATATAGAAGAAAATTCTTGATTAGTTGATTGGATATTAAATGTTGATACTACAATCTCTAAATCAAGAGAAAAAAAATTCTAGCCGCTTTTTCTTTCAATTTCTTTTCCTTTTTTCATTTATTTCTTTCCTTTCTGCAAATTCTTTCATGTTTACAAGTTCACAAAAATCAAAAAATCAAAAAAATAATAATCCTTTTTCCATTGTTTTTTCTCTTCGCTACCCTCTATATCATCTACTACCACAATCCCTTCTCCGACAGCTCCACCATATCACAATTCAGCTCTTAGCAAAACTTCATGATCAATTTCCCCATCACCAACCTACCTTCACTTCTACAAACAAAGTTCAAAACAATATTCAGCAACCTTAACATCACCCACCAACTTCTGCCTCCTACAAAAACCCTCAACCTTACACAACCTAGCACCATCATCCATCTTCTTCACTAGCCATCCCACATCCAGAGTCATACCAATAACCCACGTTCATCCACACAGTTCTTAACATAACCCATCACAGTCCAACGTTGCCACAAAACCATCATCATCATCGAAACCCAGACCGATATCTTCCTACCATCTTCAAATCTAATATGACCAAGGTTTTAAATCTCGGATATCGGTCGCGTTTCGTCTCGAGGATTTCATAGACTTGATCTCGTATTGGGGGAGATCTCGGAGGAGATGAGTCTAATTCGGGAGTTTGTCTCGGATTTCCATCTCAGGTCTGAAAGTTCGTATCGGAACAATCTCGTGTACATGATATGTTAAAAAATGATTTTTTTACAAAATGATTTTTATGAATGCTATTAAAAACATAGTAACTTAAACTTGAATTGCAAAATAACTTTATTATTCTTTATTTTACGAAAGATCATTCATACTCTAAATCGTAACATGTTTAAAATAGAAATATTGTTAGACATAAAACATTAAAAGGATCCAAAACATTAAAAAATTCAGCATGAATATGGCATAAAATACGTAATTTCATAGGTAACATGTACGTAAAAAAGACGAATATGAAAATATAAGCATAGTAGAACATACATGAACATACAATATGGTCATTTAACATGCAAAATGTTAAATAACAAAAGAATGTCATGGCTAGATTTGAGTTTTTTAATTATTGATCTAGTTCAGACATAGACTTAAATTTTAACCAAAAAAACAAAGATCTCGGACGATATTCTAATATTTCATCTTGGTCGATATATTGTTTGATATTGCAATATCTCGGGGGATATATTCGAAAGGAGATTTAGAGTGATATTTGTTGTTTCATTTTGGAAGGAGCCCAAAACGAGATCTCGAAGGAGATCTCGGGCGATATTTGCGAGATTTGAAACAATGAATACGACAAACAACCTATGCCACCATAATTCCTTGATCATCACGTAGTCTGCAACCATCCCCGAAACCACGTCACAACAAAATATGCGTCTTTCACAAACACACACTCCATCGTCCATCGCTTTCAACAATACGCAACATACATTTTCCAGACTACAAAAACTCAAACACCACGCTGTGCAACCCCTCGTGAATACCACAAATGCCAATCAGTTCATCCATAAAATCGTGCCTACTCAAACAAAACTCACACATCCACACTCTGAAATAAACCCAATTCCCATCGAATCCACATCCGTATTCAAACTCAATTATTAATTGAGTTATGGTACCCGAACTGCCTTAAAATTCCTCACACAAAAGCCTAAACTCGAGGTCCCCAACTCCAGTAACATATTGCAACTCCTGAATTCGACCCGAGGAAATATGATGATCTGAATACCCTAAAGTCCAAATCGATTTCAAAAAACTCATGATTTCCCTTTTTTTGATTTCGTGGTATAAGTTTTTCGTTTGTGTTTTTTTGGGGTTTAGCTGATGCATTTTTGTGAGGAAAAATAATAGTTGGCTTATTACTTATGGTTGGGATAGTAAGAGTGCTTGACATGCGGGTAGGGTTTAGTTGTTTGCGCTGGCTTGACATGGTAGTGTCATAACAATCGAATTTTTCATTCCATTGGGAGACTATGTTCTTACGTTCTTTTCAGAA
Organism: Allium sativum; assembly: GCA_030737875.1. NCBI lineage: Eukaryota > Viridiplantae > Streptophyta > Magnoliopsida > Asparagales > Amaryllidaceae > Allium > Allium sativum. The sequence continues at coordinate 500,520,300 of CM060918.1, forward strand.
TGGGAAGGCTATCTTGAAACTACCTTTTTCTCGTTTGCTTTGTGTGGTAACCATTAGGTAAGTGCCTTTTTTTGGATTTGTTTCTGTGTTGAGTACGTTTTGATTAGATAGCAGTGTCGATTTTGTTCTGGTTTTCGTTTTTTTTTTCATTTCCTATTTTGCTAGTGATTTTTTTATTATGGTTTTGTAGAAAAGAAAAAAAAAGAAAAATCAAATCAAAGGATCAAAGAAAGAAAGATTTCAAGCAAACCGAGTAAGGAATCGAAGGTCAAGCGATTTTCAAATATCGGAGTTCGAATTATTAATGCTACTCAAATGCTTTGGATAGACTGCCATACCCCAGTGTAAAAAAATTCTAACTCTACAAGTGTTGCAGTTGCTTAAAAATATAGAAATTGCTTGTATAGATTTTCTGCGTGGTTAGCGGCTTGCTTGGACAATTTTTATTTTCTGCAATTATTATTGTCTGATTGTGGTATGGCCAGAATTTCTGAATCAATTTGGTGAGAAACGAATTTCCATAACTAAAATCATCACTCTTATCGTTTTTCAACTATAAAATGATTAGATGTTGACGTTAGGGTCAAAACACAAGCTCATTAGGACAAACAAATTGGGTTAAATATTTAGATTTGAAAATTTATTTTTCTTATTCTAGCATTTTAACTTTTCTAATCTATCTATTTGATTTGATTTGCAAAATATTTAACTACAAGAGTATATTTTGTGAAATTTATTCTCTTAAGGGTTTGATTGTGGATATATATTAGTTTAATTTATTGAACTTTTAGCAAAAGAGGTTGCCTACTACCCGTAAAACATTGGTTGTATCCCTTAATATTTATACTATACGTGAACAGCCATAAGACTCTCTGCCCTCTTTAAATCGAGATTATCAACTAATAAGATATACTTGAGTAAGTTATTTACTTTGAATAGGAGCTAATTGTACCAACCTTATGTTTAAGATTTTCCTTGTTTGCATTTGACAACGATGAGTGAAAAAAGTGTTAGCCACCATAATTCTCCTAGGGGTTCTCAAGTAAGTCAAAAACTTTCAAACGGGATGAATCACAATCGACTAAATTGAAATTTTCTGAATCTCAATGCCGGAGTGGATTGACTCTTGTCTTTTTAAGATCGATGTTACTCAACTAGGACTGTTCAACCTTCTATCATAGTATTTCCACAAATTGAAGGGAATTTTGAGCTTGAACATTCTTTTATTCAAGGGGTACCAAAATTTATTGGTTTTGAAAATGCTTATGAATTTCTAAGTGAATTCGAATTGTATGCATCCACAACTAAAATAAAAATTATTTAATGAATCAATCAAGTTAAGCCTAATTCCATTTACACTACTTGAAAGTGCCAAAAGTTGGATAAATTCTCTTCTAAAACATTCCATAAGAAGTTGGGATGAATTTGTCACTCTACTCTTAAAAAAGTTTTTCCCATTCCATAAAAAATTAAAAATCCGAACTGAAATAAATCAATTCTATCAAAATGAGGGGGAAACTTTTTCAAAATACTTTGAGAGATTCAACCAATTATAATATGGTTGCCCTCATCATACAATTCCCAAACATCACTTATGTCAAGTTGCATATGAAGGGAAAAACTATCAGACTAGATCACAACTAGAATCATTGTGTGGAGGAGAATTTGTGTCTAAAACGGTTGATGAAGCTTGGGAATTCTTAGAGGATTATTCTGAAAAGGACATGCAGTGGGAGACAATTACTATTCCCAGCTGTACTTCTACTAGAGGAGTGCATGTCGTGGATCCAATTAATTTTCCCTTAGAAACTCAAACTCTTCAAATTGTAGAAGGATAACCATTATTATCCTTAAGATCAAGTAAATGTCATATCTCAAAATAGTCTTTACTTATCCACATACAATCCTAGTCGGAGGAATTACCCAAATTTCTCCTGGCCTAATCCCAATAATGTCGCTACTCACATGATTTTGAATTCGAGTTAGGAAGCTCCATTTTCTTCTAGTCCTCAAACTTCTCAAGTTTCACCTCAATCCAAGACTTCGAGTCAACCATATAGGCATTCTAACTTTCAGTCATCAACTTGGTCTCCTCAATCTTCTCAAGAAATTACCCGGTTAGAGAAAAAAAATAACAATCAAGATGCTAAACTTAAACAAATGACGAATATGATGATGGAACTAATGAAAACTAATGAGAAAGAAAAATTGCTTAGTCATCTCGAGGTGAATCCAAAATATAATTTTCATGCTGTGAATTCTTGTGAGGACGGAAACTATAATTCAGTTAACGCTGTCACCACTCTCAGATCCGGGAAAATGATTAACAACAATGTCAGCAGTCCCGATAATCATTCAATTTCGACCCCAATCGAAAATCTTGACGCTCTTCTAATGGCAACCAAGGCCAATTCTTCTAAACCTTTCAAATTTCCATCTTATTCGAATGCTGGCAATCCCAACATATCTCCTTCTAATGTCGGCAACCCCGACAACATATCTTCCTCTAATGTTGGCAATCCTAACATATCGTCTTCTACACCCTTACCTCCTTCACTTCCTATATCGAAACCTTCTTATTTGATCGATCAAAATTATGAGAGAGTCCGTAAAACAGTAGCTCCATATCCTCATAGACTAAACAATAAGGAGAAGGATGCGAATTTTGAAAAAAAAAATCTTAAAATATTCAGACAAGTTCGTATCAGTATTCCACTCTTAGACACCATCGAACAAATTCGACAATATGTCAAATGTCTTAAAGAGCTATGCACCCGAAAACACGCCACAAATGTTCCTACAACTGCCTCCTTTCCTGAAAATACTAGCCCTATTTTCTCAAATCCTTCACCAATCAAGTATAAGGACCCCAGTTACCCTACAATCAGTTGTATAATGGGAAATAATCACATCACTCATGCCCAACTTGATCTTGGTGCAAGTGTCAATCTTCTTCCTTACACTGTTTATAACCAACTCAGACTTGGGTGATTGAAACCCACGAACATAACAATTCAACTAGACGGTCGATCTGTTAAAAAGCCATTGGGTATAATTGAAGATGTTTTGATTCAAATTGAACAATTTTATTTCCCTGTCGACTTCATTGTTCTTAAAACCAAGCCTGTTTCAGATCCTGATAGTCAAATTCCATTGATTTTGGGTCGTCTCTTCTTAGCCACCTCGAGTGGTATCATAAATTGTAGGAGCGGCCAAATTCGACTATTATTTGGGCACTTAACCATTGAATTGAATATTTTTCGTCAACCCAAAGAGTCCGAAATAGGATAAATCGACATATTAGAAATATTCTTAGATGACATGTCTGATTTATCTCCTTAGAAAGCCAAACTTTCATCAATATACGTGTCCACTATGTCTTTCGAAGAACTATTCGAAGAAGAGATTAAATTCTTAAATGATGAAAATAAATTTAGGGAGTGTCTCGAAGATAATCTTTATTCCATATCATCGAATGAAATTGTTGTTAAGAACTCAAGTTTACGGAACTATGATAAACTTCATCTGAATGGTATAAACCTTTGGCACGATAAATTTTTTTCATAGGAAGGATTTTGATTTCAGAATTAACTAACATGCCTATTGTACCTCAAAAATACGACAAGAAATCGTTAAGCATCACTAGGGCTGTCAATGAATACCCAAAAAATTCGATATCCGTCTGGATCCGTAATTGAAATATGAAAATTTTCCATTTTTCGGCATTCCCCGAAAAGCGGATATGGATATCCAAAAAACTTTTCGGATACGGATATGGTTATAGTGGTATTCGTATCTAAAAATATTCATCCGACTAATTGATGTAATATACATAACTCAAAATAGAAAAATAGAATTTATAATTATTTTGTAACTGTTGGATGTCACTATGATATAAATTTTTGTCCATTTTTAGTGAAAAATAGTAGTTTTATTGTTCAATTTTGGAATATTTTTGATATACTTATGGCTGTTAGAAGGAGACAATGTTTCATCATCACATTTCTTTTTTTCCTAGGTTTTTTATAAATATTAGTATAAAAATTATTCTATGTTGATCCAAACATTTTTATTTATGCTCTTAAATTTATTAATTATTGGCGAAGCAAATAAATATTCGATATGCGTTCGTATCCAAAATTAAGCGAATACGGATATCTGATATCCAAATATTAAACGGATATAGATATCCGATATCAGAAAATAATTTTGGATACGGATACGGCACTATCCGTATCCGAAAGCATCCGTTGACAGCCTTATGCATCACCTTAGATAGAGGAAAGTGTGTGTGGGAGGGGGGGAGGGGGCAAGGAAGCATCATTCATCACAGAACATTATTCATCATCATAGATCTTGTTTTGCATATGATTTGCGTCCGTATATTGTTGTCAAATTGCATTTTATTTTTCAAATCATTCTGCATTTAATCCATCTTTAGGTATTATCTTTCACACTTAGAAAACGTGTTTACAGTGTGAACACTATTTTGACCAAGTATGGGGGAGAGTCTACATTGCATTGTTTTCATTAATTTTTTCTCTTTTCATTTTCATGCATTCAGATAGGACCATCATGCATTTTAGGTTATAGTAACATGCAATTTTTTTTAAACATGACTCATTTAGATTGGTGCTACGAAGTAAGTGAATTTTTTTTTTGTCAGCTGATGGTAATAAAAATCTCAACTAAGATCAAATAAGAAATATAATGAAAAGTTGAACTACGAGCGATAATAGTGTAACCGATACATATGAAGATTCTAAGGTGATGGCCATGAAGTCTATTCTAAATTATAGTATTTGTTTAATGAGTAGAGGGCTTAAAGTACATGTATTAACTTTTTGAGTTTTAAAAACTAAGTTGTGTTAAGTTGAAACTGCATACTCTCTCTTCTTCTTATATTCAATAATAATAGTAATTCAAGGGAATACAACATTGCTTGTAAATCTAGCATTTGTGTGCAAACCCGCCAAGCTCTTTCCAAACTCTCACGTCAGCCCACAAGGCAGTGCATGAGTGGTATACCTTGGTCTCATTTTATGAGTTAGACACCTAAGGATTACTGATATCTTGTTGACAAAGTAAGTGTCGATCTGCACAATCCGCTAAGCTTTGTCCCAATTCTCACATCAGCCTGCGAGGTAGTGCATGGATGGTAAACCTTGGTTAATTCAGTTAGGTGTGTGTAGTTAATTATAAATCTTCATTTTTATAGAGCTAGAGAATAAGAAATGATGACCAAACACTTCTTGGCCTTATTGATTTGACTAGTCATTCACAAGGAAATAAGAATGCCACTTTGCAAACCATGACAAGCAAACTAAGAATTTATTTCATGGATGCACTATGTGATCAATCGAACCAACTTGCCAAACTAGAATTTAATGTTTGAAAACTTGAATTATGTTGAAAATTTGTGACGAGTTGAGGAATCAAAAATTTCTATAGATTGATTTCAAATTGTATACTGCTATGTTTCAACTTTTATTAAACAATTTTTGTTTTTATTTGCATACGTCTGTTGCATTCATGTAGTTACATTAGAATCATTAGCACACTGCTTTTGGATTTTGTGTGTAGTATCTAGTGTAAACCCTCACGAGATACCACTCGTCCTACTAGGGACACCTAGATATTTAACAGCTTGTTGCATAAACTCAATGTAATCGTGTTTCCTACGTAAGCGTGACCTACCTAGTTTAGTTTTTCATTCCTGTTTTACTCAAGGATGAGTAAAAGATAATTGTGGGGCATTTGATTAACATGTAAAGATGTTTATTTTATGCTCTTATATTTTATTTTTGTGTATAAATAAATATTACTTAGGTATTATTTTGTAACAATTACAGATATGCTGACTAAGCCACATGCAGTCAGAAAAATGGAAAATAGAGCTCAAATTGTTGTGTGTGTGTGTCTAAATACATATACATACATATATATATATATATATATATATATATATATATATATATATATGACTTGCAGATGAAGATCTCACCTCAAATTGCTTTTTGGACAAGGAAATAATTGTTAGAAATAATATGCATATCACAAATCAAGGAAGACTTGATAAGGAAGCAAGAGGAAAAGAGGAAATGCTAAAACTTATCAGATTTAACTAAGGCCCATTTTTGATTGTAATAGGGGGTTAGGTTGGCTAATCTATTCTATAAATACCCATGTATTCTCATTGTAAACTTCATCCAAAAATTGAGAGTTTTTCTTTTCTGCACTCCTCATGGGTCTAGTAAATTTGTGTTGTCTATTCAACTAGATTTGATAGAGCACAATTTGCTATTGCAATTTACTTTTCACATTAGTGATTGACCATCTAATTACATTCAACAGTAATCCTAATTTTACTTTTTATTTGTTATTTCTATTCTACAATTTTAATTTCAGCATTTTATTCTACTTTCCTAGGTAGTATTGAATTTAATATAGATTTGAATATGTAGTGAATTCAATAGTAGTTTACTTGCTCTTCCTATTTCAATTAATAAATATGACTTGGTTTTCGGTTTAATTAGATTTGTTCCGAACCAAATTACAACGTCATTTTTTTATCATTTTCGAACCGAAATCTCTAAATTTTGTCTAACTCGCCCACGAGATTATATAAATAATAAAGTTTATTTTCCATCCCTGTGTTTGATCTGCATACTACACACATATGTGCTTGTAGTAAAGTTATAATAAATTTGCGCTTTTCTATTCTATAGAAAAGTGTCAAACACATGGTTGGGAAGAATCAACCATCCAAAATCCAAAACCAGATTAGAGAATAGAAAGCCAACATCCAGAAGCTAGAAATCCAAAGAGCCATATCCAAAGCCAAAAGACCAAAACCCGAAATCCATGAACTAGAAAACCAAAGTGCCTGAAATCCAAAATCTGAAAAGCCAAAGAGATAGAATCCAAAAGCCAAAAAACCAAAATGCCAGAAATCCAAAATTCGAATAACTAAAATCCAAACTCAGATTAATAACTAATGATTATCCTAGGGGAGCCAAGGCTTAGCTCGATCAATTATTCAAGCATGTAACGCCTGTGAAGAACTTCAAAGATCCATAATCCAAGGTTTGTCCAACCAAAACTTCATGAGCCATCCTTCCATCGGGATTGGGGGAGTTGAACCCTATTCTACACCGGTGCCCCCTGCACTTCATCCTGATTCATAGCATCAATTGTTTTTCTTTTCACCATTATCAAATCCTGAGCAATCCAAATTCTTAGCAATCGGAAGTTGTGTTTTCCCCTGCTGACGAGTCAACATTTTGACGTAGGAAAGTTTCCCACCTCTCATGCTAATATGCGAGTGTAAGTTTTCCAAATATTCCAGCCATAGAAATGAGGAATAGAAAATGACACCTGAGATTTGTTGTTGTTTGATAAGTTGTTCCTACGTTCACTTTGATGTAACTTCGTATATTTATACTATAGCACAATCCTTTTGATTACAATATCATGTATTAGTAATGGCAAAGTCCTTGCTTAAAGCCGACAAGTTCTCTCTAATGTCCAAAAGTTCAAGATGGTGTTTCTAAATCTGAATGCCCAAGAGTTCAAGAGTATGCATTTGTATTCAAGAGAGTCCAAGAAGCAAGCCAAGCATCCAAAAGATCCAAGCCAAATCCAAGAAGTTCACAAGCCCAAAGGTGATTCCAAAGGAGAATAAGCCATTAACAATCTCCAAGTCCAAGAATTTTGAGTGCAGCAAATGAGCCAAAAGATCCTGGAATCTGCCCAGTAGATGGTATTTATATTAGCATGCCAGTGAGAATTCATATCCCCAAAAAATCACCATTGGGATCGATACTGACCCCCCAAGCCTCAGTCAATTTCTTGCTTCATATTGAAGCATTCCAATCTAGAAGCCAATCCAAATTCATACCATGGGATACGAATCCCAGAGATGATGAAATCCAAAAAGAAAAACATGGAAGATGAAGATACCATACCAACTGGGAAGACTAAACATAAAAAATGATTTGTCGTACCTCTTCCAAAATGTCGATCCCGAAGGAAGACGTAGATACCAATCCCCAAAGTGTTTACCAAATTCATGTCAACTTCGGGGATACAAAATCCATGCACCGATCCTGTGGTATGAATTGATGAATGTCCATTATGGAGTACGGATTTACTCATATCAATGCCTGAAAACTTGGAAGATTTTCACCATTATGAAACTCTAGGATTCCTACCAATCCCTGATGTGGGAATTGTACCAATCTTGAAACACTTAGCCAAAACTTTGAGTTTCTTAAGAATTCCGCGATTTCGTCCAAATCATTCCGAGATTTTCTAAGTCCGTACTCAATCCCTAAGCACCCCAGGATCCAAAATTTTGAAGCGCAACTTCCATGTAAAAAGGCGGATCAACACTATTGATGGTTTCTTTAATTTTTTCTTATGTATGACTCATGAAATTAAAGTGATGTATTGCTTTTGCACTAGAAATAGACATAACATCCCTAAATCAGATAAAAACAACATGAATTCAATAAAAAATGAAAATAGAAAGTACAAATATGGGTCTTTAAAATGGTTTTATCTCGGTTCAATTGCGTATGTTTATTATCAACTTTATTTCAATGTAGCATGTTCAATCGAGCTACAAAATTCTTAAATCTTGAAATTTATTGAAATTCAAATCTGGCAAAACTTCTCGTAAAAAATGAAATAGTGATCCAAAGTTCTTATTTTGTTATTAATAATAAATATTTATAATTGAACTCATCCTTCAAATTTATTAGCTCGCTAAATAAAAGATGAAATCTCAGACCCAAGCTTCAGGCATGAAGAACGAGTAAAATTCAGCGTATGTAACAAATTGGAAGCAACATGATCATGTCGGTGCTAACATGATTTTTGAAATTACATCTTCGACTTTTCTTCAAGATTATTTAACTCTCCAAGCTTCTAAGTTAAGGCAATAAATTTCTACGTCAAAGCATGCCGGTATCGACGTGATTTGCCTTATTCGAATCTTTGTCTTTTTCTTTAAAATACAAAACAGATTCATCAACAATTTCAAACTTTGTGTTTGGAATGACTCCAGGTGTGTTAGAGCCCACTCCAAGATTTTTAGACTTGACTTCATGGCTTCTACGGTTGGCTTTGGCTTTCTTGAAGCCAAAATTATATATATATTATATATATATATATTTGTGAAATTGAATTGGGTTTGATGAGTTATGGAATGAGAACGGAGAATGAGAGGGAAAGTGACCGATTTTCATTAGGCTTCTATTAAATACGAATTTGGGACTTTACTTCAACGAGATGGTTTCGAGAAATGGTCACATTGAACACACTTTGGTTCCCAACAAAATCAAATGTTGATACACGTACAACAAAACCTATGACCCTTCAAAGAATGGCGTTGTTCCATTCTATGCAATGGTTCTATTATTGGGTTTCTATAATGACTTGTAAAACCTACACAGGATTCCAGTGTATGGTGGAGCTCATTTTCCAACACCAGCAAGAAATGCACGCAGAGAGTTCGCATACACAATATTATGGAGGAAAACACTGCATAGTTCAACACATTGCATCGCCCTCATCAATGTATAGAATCCAACTGATCGGAATTGTCGATACTCGCTAGAATTTGTACGCTAACTGTACGGGTTATTCAAAGCAACATGTCACGGTAAATCATATTTGGTTGCATTCTTTGTCTAGTTTAAGACTTTAAGTATAAAATGGCTAACCATATACGATATATTCGCCTTTAAACTAGCACTAAATTCTACCTTGGCATCTACATCTACATTGTTTAGAGTAAGGCAAACACTTGATTACAATATAATTGAAACTTCAAACCCCAAAACCATCGAACTTCATGGTCCTATTACCTTTTGGAAAAAAAGTCATATTTATGACCTTACACAAACCTTGGATTCCATAGCCACTAGATTGAATGCTAAATAACTAAGGTTGATCAGCTTACAACACAAGATTATAGAAGATGAAGTCATTCTTCTTGATCCCCACAAAAGTCTCATCTTCCCCTAGCCAACAACACTGTGTGTGTTTGTGTGCGTGTGTATATATATAGTCGTGCCTATGTTCAATGAGTTTCCAAAGTTATCACTAGGTCTAGCTTTAAATCAAGTACATTAAAATGGTTATGTCCTTTTAAACTCTATTTGCACTATTCTAAAGATGCATCTGGGTTGGTCCCCTCCCTCCAAAGGGATTTCTTACGTGCTTAAATTTAGATGGACCTGAGAGACCCATTCATCGTTGAAGCATTCACAAATTGCAAGGTTATCCAGGAGCTTCACGATAAGAGGAGCATCTTAAATAATGAGTATTTTTGCTCGAATTAGTGAAGGCTTCAACCATACTTAGGATTTATTTACCACGCTTGAGATTTCTTTACCCAAAAAAATAACATTCTTCCAGTCTCCTGATAGATATTCCTTAAACCGCCCCATCTCTTTCTCTAGCAAACACACTATAATTCTTAAAGGGAATCAACCCAAATTTTAGATAAATTTCTTTCCTCCTTACTAATGTGTGTGTGTGTGCCACTATTACCTTCTCTATGATGGAAGGAGTGGTCATCCCTAGTTCCTGCTAAGGCATTTCGAGATACTCTCGGTCTTATTGCCTCTGCCTCCAATTCCAATGATGACAAACAAGGGAGTCACAAAGACCAAGGCACTGAATAGAATCCTCTGGAAAAGGAAGAAGATAAAGGAGATGAGATTTTAAAGAAGCTATAGGAGAAGAGGGCATTAATGTGGAATGAAATTAAGAAGAAACAGAGGATAATATAGCCATCAAAAAATGAATCATTTGGGGAACATCCTGTAAGGATTTGAAATTTCTGATGTTTTAAATAATTTGATTTTCTAAATATAAATTTGATTTAATAGGTATAAAAATAAATTTTGAATCTTGAATGTATGTCTTGTTATTTTATAGATAGGATTTGGTATTAAAACTCATTTTAGGCTATGCTTAATTTATTATATTTTATACATAGTAATATTATTTTATAAAATATGATTTAGTTAGATGTTATTATGTAATATATAAAATTTTGTAAGTATACTTGGAATATTAAAGTTTGTAATAATTCTATTATAGCGATATGGCTTTTGTAAAGATTTTCAAGTATTTAAATTTTAAATTGTTTTGGTTAGATATGAATTGGAAGACAATAAATTTTTTTTATTAAAGTTAAATTAGTTAAACCAGTGTTCATTTTGGAAACCAGTAAACGATTTGCAATATTGTGCTGGAACGATCCATGTTTGAATATAAACTATAATTAAATATCGGGTTAAAATAATCATTCGATTTCAGTACGGGCAGTTGTAAAACATTTTATAGAATTTTATTGTAATTTTTAATTTGAGAAATAAACAATAAATTTCTAATGTGTTTTAGGGCAACCGTGGTTCTTTTGACACTTTGCAGAATCAATCAACTGGTCTGCTTTATTTTTGTTTTTTGATCAGTATACGGTGTTGTACGCGATTTTACTTTTATTTTGCATTGTTCAGATTTAATAATAATAACAACTATATTTTCATTTTGTGGAATTCAAAAGTGTTGTTTCGAATTCTGCGTTGTTAAGCCAAACGCGCAAAAGCAGAATGGGTTTCAAATTTCAATTTTATAGCAGTGATCTTTTATTCCAAATGATTTTTTTTTTAGTATACTTGTTAAAGTTGGAATTAGGCCAATGGACATTTGTACAAATAGGGGACATGTGCAACTAATCTGAGTTGCTTTATTCTTTCTCCATCTTTTTCTTCTTCTCGCCTGTTTTATCATTTCACTACATTTTATTTCTCCAGACCCAGTCCCCTTTTCTTTTCTTCACCGCCACCATTATCTCCTCTCATCCATTTGTCATAACTTCCCATCACAGCAGCGTCCCCTGTTAAAACCCTCTACCTTAAACTTACTTACCACATCTTCTTCCATATCATGCATCTTCCCATTAAATCATTCGCAAAGAGAAAAACTGCATTACTCCTTATCACAAAAAAACCCTCTTTTCCCCACCTGACCGTTTCGCACACCATTCCTTCGCCCTCTACTTTCACTTCCAGCTCATCAACTCGGACCAGTTCACCACCGACTTCCCCACTTCCTTTTTTGTTTTCTCTCTTCTCGGTATTTTTAATGGTAGCTACCCCTTAAGTTTGTCATGGCCTCCTCCTCCTTAAGTTCAAACCGCACCTCCTCCTTATAAAACCACACCAAACTTACCCACTTCATTTAAGTGCGCACTGTCCTTCCCTTTAAAATCGGTATGTCCATCCTCTTCTTTGCTTCTAGCCTGCGTGCTACCCACGTGACACCCTTCCCTCGCAAAGAACTCCCCTCTCCTTTACAGCACTAGCTCTCGGCCTCCCCCTTAAGCCTGCACGCGCATGTGTTATATAAAAAAAATGTGAGAAAGAAAGGGTTCATACACGGTCGAATGGGTTAAGTGAGGAAAGAAGTAGCATGAGAAGAGAAAAGGGTGAGAAGGGAAGACAGGCTGCTTAGAAGCAAATGGGTTGGGCTGAAATTGTTATATGGTATGGTTTAAATTAATTGGTCAAGTTTAGTTTAACTAAGTTTTAAATGTGCATATCTCACCCATTTTAAATTAGTTTGACTCGTTGTTGATAGCATTAAAACCGTATGAACAAATAGAACACCTTAATATGTAATATTTACCATTTCTGGTTATGAACAAGGTTGTGATAAAATAAGGGTCTATGTATATACACACATATACACATGTATATAGTACGTCGTTATAAGTTGTCGTTCAATAATAATTAACAGAAAGTTCACCTACTGCAAATCGAAATGGGATTGAGAAAAAAGGAGAGAAGTAGTTCGCGTAGTGGTATCGTTGTCTGTTGGCTTGTCTGCTATTCATATGGGGTTCTGAAAATGAAGATATTGAAGCTATGGCAGTGATAATTCCCAATTTAAAATTTATTTAAATCAGTAGAAACGGTATATCGACATTAGTTGATAATCATATTGAGTTAGCTGATTATTGTGGATACGAATGGTTGAATGAAATGTTTGGATGAGCGATTACATAGTTAACATGACACTGAACACTAAGCATTGCTGGACGTAACACTTTGCGCACAAATGAAATTGGTTGTTCGATTACTGTGTCTGCAACGGATGAATTTTTGTTCATATGTTTGTTTTATTGATTAGTTTATGGTTGCAATACACGCCGTAGTTGTGGAGATATACGGTTAATCGGTTTAAATCTCCTTTCTATGGTAATTTTATTAAAATAATAATTGGAAAAGTTAGTTTTGAATTTAGATTTCACATAGTTGAAAATCTAAGTTACGAATGGTTAAACGACTTTCGTAAAGGATTTAAACGATTTAAAAATGTTTCTAACTAACTTTGGACTCTTGTTTTGCAATTTAATTAAGAAGGCGATAAATTTACATTAGGTTTTATATATACATGTGTAAACGTTATTTTATAACACCTATACGTAAGCATTGCAATAATTAAACAAGTTTGGAAATTGTCTTATTTAGCTTCGTATTAAACCGAAATGGAACATTGGGAAGTATATTTTTATGAGTTATTAATGTTGAATCAAGTTTCAAAGTTAAGTTCGAAGCATGATTTAAGTTATGAACCAAAAAGTGGTTTTTAATTAACACTATTTGATAGTAGTAATTTTGGAAACAATTGAATAAGCCTTGGATAAAAAAATTATTATTATCATTAAGGGACATTTAATCTAGAAGAGAGACCTGAGATTCGAAATATGGTTTTAAATTTAAGATTACTTTTTAAAGAATTTTAACGATTTATAATTAATCATTATATGGATTGAACTGGACGTGTCGCGTAGCGACAGTTCGTTAATATTGATTTTGAATTTCAAACTTGAACGTTTTAAATCAGTTTGACGTGAAATGAGAAACGTCAGAATTCTATTAATGATAATTTTTGAATAGAAAAGAAAATTTTGAATTCCGCCGCATTATTTTCAAGTTATGTTAAAAATAAAATTTTAAAAGGTCGTTATAGGTGAAGTTCAGCGATCGTAACGAAAATCCGAACAAAATGGTTTATAAAAATTATAAATTTGGAATTTTCTTTTATGATTAATCCTATTTTATGTATTAACAGTGATTTGAGCTGAAATATTTGAATTTCGAATGATTTTGAATCAAATTAATTTAAATGGCTATTTTGCAGCATGTGGTAACGTTGTTAAATGTAAATTATAACGTTATTGGAAAACAATTGGGTTTTGAAGTTTTCAAACCATAAATTATTATTTAAACTAGAAAAATGGTTTTGTTGAATATTTGGTATATTTTAAAGAACTAAAAATTTATTTATGGAATTTATTAATGATTTAAAATAAGAGATGGGAATTTAAAGATCCGAATTAAGGTTTGGTAGTTTGAAACGATAAACAAATGAATTATGTTTTGAATACAAGGTTGGGAAATGAAATTTGATTTCAAAGACGAATTAAGATGGTAACAGGTTAAGGAATTTGGAATAAATCCGACCCAGTTTGTAAATGAACAGATAATGATTCGGAAGGTGTAACACCCCTTATTTCTGTTAACACTAAAGTTACTAATTTAAGAATAACCAATGCTTAATATAATAAATGTGTAAAGGGGAGATGTATCTAATGTGCACACAAATTTAATAATAATTGTGTAAAGGGGAGATGTATCTGATGTGCATACAAATTTAATAATAAATATGTAAAGGGGGATGTATCTAATGTGCATAAAAATTTAATAATAAATGTTAATAATGTACATTAAGAAAGTAATTGTGAACATAATTGGCTTCTCTTTAGAACGGATGGCTTTGATAAACCTTGGCTTCATCGACGGCTCAAATTAACTTGCAATCCTATATAAACAGCCCCTAGTCTCCTTCTCTTTGCACCATTCTTCTCTAACCTTATGATGCACAAATTCTTGATGGACATGGCTTCTTCTTTTTCCTCTAAATCTAAATAAATAGATTAAAATAAAATATAAATCAAGACGAGGATATTCTGCTCAAGTCTTTCAAGAGAAGATTCAAAACAAGTTAGGATTCAAGTAAAGATTCAACGGCTTCAAGCAACGCTATCTTTCTATTCTTTTCTAGATCCAATCGATGTAAGTCAGTTACTTTTTAGATTTGAACGTCTTTTCTATTTGTGACATGAAATTAAAAGAATATTAGAAATATGCCTTATCATTTCATTGAATCTGTGCTTGTTTATGACTTTGGATATGATTCTTGATTATGGCCTAGAACACATTATGACTAAATTGCCAATGCTTAAGATTATGACTATGGAACTGTGGCCTTTGAAACCATAAGCCTTTGACTATGAACATAAGCCTTTGACTATGAACATAAGCCTTTGACTAGGAGCATAAACCAATGCCTATGACTATGACAAGGACAATAGTGGATAATTACCTATGATTCATGAACATGATATTATTGCCTTGGATTATGACTGTGAGATTGGATCTAAACTTGATTATCTATTCAGTTTATTCTTAATTATCCTTGGATCTTGATTATGGGAATTTATCTATTAAGTTAGATCTACCCATATACTTGAACCTATGTTATTTATTCAACCCTTTTTATGTCATAATATTATCAGATCCATAGGCCTTCGATGCTTTAATCAATTTATTCAGTGTAATTTGTTAGATCTGTGATTAGTGAATTATCATCTTCTGCCAGTCATTATGTCTATCTTTTCATGGCATTTTGGTTCATTCCCTTTTTATCCACGAATCTAGATTTATCTATAATCTAGGATGAAATCACGATTACACGAACAATGGGAATACGATTTGGGCAAATCATAAATTTGACATAAACATGGTTGTAAACTTGGAAATTGGCATAATGTGGAACATGAACATAATTATGATTGACATAATTTAGAACATGTATTATGGCATGTTTATTAGAACGCAAACTTGAAAATTTGACATGAATTATGGAATATGTAATTTGACATATTAAATTTAGTATTAGCAAGTAAGCTAAGTTTTAGGCGTAAACGGTAAACTAGAATAATAATTCTAGTCTTGCCATAAACTGTAAATTAGGATGTTAAATCAGAATTGGGTCAATTAAAGTTAATTTGGCATAATAAGTATATTAGCACAAATTTTGAATTTAGTCATAATTGTGAGTAATTGTCATGTTTAGAATAATCATGGTTAGTGACACTTAATTTGGTATAATTTACATACCAAAAACTATAAATATGATATATAGGGAAAATGGGCCATAATAGTAAATGTTGACAATGTACATTAAAAGAGTAATAATGGAATAAGTAAATTAGGGAAAATTTACTTATAGAATTTATCCTAAATGAGAAAAGTAAATTTAGACAATACGAACATGCTTAACCCGAGGTTGGATTGAGTTGTGATGTAAACCTGCCCGGACCCGCCCGGCTGTCCAGTGATCACAACAATACCTATCCAATGTGAGAGGTTAAGGCATTGAGCCCGATAAAGGCCCGAGGTTAGACTGAGTTGTGGCGTAAGACTGCCCGGAACCAACCGGCATACCGGCAGCCACAACAATACCTGTCTAATGTGAGTGGCTGGTGCTTTAATAAGACAATTAAAGTTAAGCTAGAATGGGAGGGTTAAGTCCATAAGAATACTTAACCAACTTAACACAGTTAAGTTAGAACGATAGGGTTAAGTTAACTAGAACACTTAACCAACTTAACATGGTAACAAGACAAGATTTGTAGGGGTTAAGTAACTAAGAAAAACACTTAGCCAATTTAATATGTTAACCAGACTAGAAAGTGCGGGTTAAGTAAATTCAATACACTTAGCCAATTTAACATGTTAACTAGACTAGAGGTTGGGGATAAGTAAAGTTAATACACTTAGCCCATTTAACATGCTAACTAGACTAGAGGTTGGGGTTAAGTAAATTTAATACACTTAGCCAATTTAATATGTTAGTTGGACTAGACCGTAGGGTTAAGTAAGCTTGAACACTTAACCATCAGAGTGTGATAAATGAATAGGGTTAAGTTAAAAACATATAGGGACAATACTTAACCATTAGAACATGTTAATCAAACCAATGTTAGGGTTAAGTTAACTAAGGTAACACTTAACTGTTATAACATGTTAGTTAAAACAGATAGGCAAGGTTAAGTTAAAAAGGAACACTTAACCAATACAAGATTAATGGGTAGGGTTAAGTAAATACTTAACCAATATAACTTGATGCTGGTAGGGTTAAGTCAACGTGAATTACTGGTAACACTTAACCAGTTTAACATGACAAATGAATTGGTTAAGTTAACTTGTATCGACTAATGACACTTAACCAATCCAACTTGACGAGAAAGAGAACTAAGTAGTAAACCTTAGTTAAAAGGACTAAGTGGTAAACCTTAGTTAAGAAAACGACGATTCAGGAAACCAAGTGGTAAACCTTAGTTAGGAAAACTAAGTACTAATCCTTAGTATAACACGAGGAGGAGCGAACGATCTTAAATAAGGCTCCAACGAATTGGGTTACGAAGCCCGAGGCTTCGAGGGGACGTGAGGGTACTCTTGGTATCCCTCTGTGAGGTGGCAGATGATCCTCCTGGGCTCACAGAGGTTAAGGTCTGCGTTAGGAGGACCAAGGGTATGCCTTGGTTGCAATATAAGGCAACCTAAAGACTAGGATGGACCAGCGTGATTCGACGGGACAAATGGCCCTGTGATAGCGACCCGTCGTCTACCTACCATCTTAAGTCAATCGAGATACGGAAAGGCGGAGAACTCCAAAAGACCATATACTTGCTATCTAATTATGGTTGCGGATGGCCATAGGTTAGTGGGGCATAGGGGGGCCTGCGTATAGTTCTCATTTTTCAAGGTGTGCCTTTCAATAGTTGAGGGAGGGGTCAAGTGGGACCATAGCCACTGGAAAAAATAGACCTTAGCATCTGCATCGGCAGATAACTTAAAGCTCCCGACCAAGTTCCGTGTTTCTTGATTTGCCCTGCCACCGGACTCGGGTCGCACATATAGAGGACATGTGCATCTAGACAGGGATAACGATTCACGACACATACGTGGGGAAAGTCTAGGAACATATACCGCTCTAGGTAGTGTGTCCTTGACTAGGGGCATCGTTCGACAGGTAGCGTAATCCCTAGTTGGACCTAGATGGCATAAACCCTGAATCTGTGAAGCATTAGATAAGCCGCGTAAACCCGAGTGGAATCTAGGAAGTACTTTGATATAAAACCCTAGATTAGATCTAGGTAATAAATAATAAATGTACGCCTAAAGGCAACCACAATTACTGGGATTGGGATCGCGTTATCATTTTAGACAGATTACTAGTTGGGACACTAGATAGGTGGTGCAGAGACATAGAAACCATAATAACAGGTTAATAGCGAAGCGGAGAAAGTATTAAAGCATATCCAGTTTATCTTGTCTTAGCATATCTTGTGTTAATCTTATCCTATCTTGTTGGCCCTATTATCATGGTATTGTCTTGTATTCAGTTAATTCATGTCATTTTGTTTTTCCTTGTTCACATGCTAGAAGTAATTGAACTTACCAGACTTTATGTCTGAACCAGTTTTCTTTCGTCTTCTTTTCTTCCATCCCCCCCCCCAGGTAGTTAAGGAGGGAATAGTATAGCTCAGGTTAGATTGGACCGTCACTCTTCCCAAGCTCGAAGATTCTTTGACAAAGTGCTTTGGACTCTCTTTTTCTGCTGCTATGGCTGGCTTATGCTACATTGGGGAATATAAATGTTATTTTATGCTTCTTCATTTTGTAAGACAGATGATACTTTGATATTGGAAAACAATTGTTGTACAAACTATTTTATCAATAAAGTAAAGTTTTATTTTCCGCTGTTTTAATTTTGTCTGTCTTGTAATTTATCTGCATCTTTTACCCTAAATGCTCCACAGAACTTAGTGCATTCCCTTTGTGAGTGACACTAAAGGATGTGGGGTGTTACAGAAGGAGATTTGAGTCAAAATCCTGTGTAATCCATAGTTGTTGTTTTAAAAATATGCTTATTACTTAGGAAGACTGGGATCGAATATTTCGAAAACCATTCCAAGTAATAATACGACGCTGTAAAGAAACTGAGGACGTGGAAATCGATAAATGAAGACCAAAAATCATCGAGTTATTCGGATTAACTACTGATGTCTCATTTGGGCCGATCACCCGATACGAGGTTATAAGTGGCATGAGATCTGAATATATTTAGAGATTTTCGGATTGTTGTTTCGTTCAGACCCAGAATGGACTTGTATGGATTCCGTGTCTGACATTGAAATTAACTGCGTAGCACAGATTTCTATTAATATATATCGGATTTGTGGCAATATATTATTTTCATCTCTATAATATACAAATGTAGAGGTTATGTATTGATGGAAACCAGTGGCATGTCGTGAATTGTCAATGTGGCATACTCGAGTTATGAAATGAGCTAGTGATGATCAAAGCATGGCATATTGAAGCGTAGCTTTGTGTATATCATGACATCGACGAACCTCACACCCCGGATTGATGGTAAACTAGTGGTTAGGTTGTATAAATAATCTCTAGTGAAATTCGAAAGCTGCGGCGGTAGGTCTACCTCGAAACCTGAGGGAATAAAGTATATACGGTGTCCGATGTCTAGATGTTAACCGGGTTATATACTTTCGCGCTATGTATTCATTGTCCGTTGTCTGGATGTTAACTAGGAGATACTTTGCTTTGTGTCCTCGACTGATCTTTTGTGCCAGGAACCATCATATTGGAAAACCCAACAACCAATAAAAGCCTTTCATTTTGTTTGTAAACTATATATGTGGGCATAGTTACTATGCTCGCTAAGTTAATATATTTATTTATGAAATGATTTTCAATATTATACACCGATGATAATATTAAAAGAGGATTTTACATATTAAAGCATTTTTTGTTATTATAAGACAAAACTTGCCCATTTGATGTGCGTTTGCATTGTGTGATGTGGGACGAGCTTGTGATAGCTTCATTTTCCAAAGTCATTGCAAATTTATGTGCATGGGAATTCACATGGAATATACCCGTTCCGCGTTGTGGCGTGGTCCAGTGAATTATCTCAACTTTAAAATATACCCTAAATAGTAAATGTTTTGAGCTCTCACACCAGTCTTACGACTGACCTGGAATTTATTGTTCCTATACCTAAACTCTGGGTGTCTATAAAAGACAAAACTCGCCCATTTGATGTGCGTTTGCATTGTGTGATGTGGGACGAGCTTCTGATAGCTTCATTTTCCAAAGTCATTGCATATTTATGTGCATGGGAATTCACATGGAATATACCCGTTCCGCGTTGTGGCGTGGTCCGGTGAATTATCTCAACTTTAAAATATACCCTAAATAGTAAATGTTTTGAGCTCTCACACCAGTCCTACGACTGACCTGGAATTTATTGTTCCTATACCTAAACTCTAGGTGCTCTCACACCAGTCCTACGACTGACCTGGAATTTATTGTTCCTATACCTAAACTCTGGGTGTCTATAAATTTTGCACGAGCAGCTAGTAGTTTAGTTCGCAGGTTGGCCTTTAGACCTGGATTAAACTTTGGACCTAGAGACACATTTTGAGATTTTACTTCTTCCGCTGTGAGTATTTTGTTCCGCTGGGCTTATATGTACTCTGATTTATGTAACTCTGATGAAATTTTTTGGTAATGAAACAAAAAGTCTATTCTTGGTGTTCAAATATGTCTGTACCCATAACTATCTGTCTTTATAAATGATTTAAGTTGGTTTAATTGCTGGCAAGAATCGGACAAAAAAGGCGGGTCGTTACATCTGGTATCAGAGCTTTGGGTTTATACAAAGCTATGAGGTACGACATATTTGAACAATAGATAGGACTCATCAAAGTTATAATATCTCATTTGAGATAGGGTTAGAAATACCCTAGAATGAGATTCTGGAGTATTATGTATGAGAAAACGTATTTTGAAATCTATATAAATTATACTTAAACTAAGTAAAACATCTTGAGAAGTGTAATTATTCAGAAATATGATTTATGATAAAAGTTTTGAGTATTTATTGGACATCAAAATTGGACCATCTAGTATGTAAGGATTTTGAAGATAAGCTTAGCTAACGTATATACAAAGTCCAATATATGCTAGATAGATATAGAATCACACTCTAGTCGCCCGTGAATGATTCTCTATTGATTGATCGATCATCAACACAAATTTATTTTCGAGTTTCGAAAGTGGGATGACCATATAATTCTAATCAAGACGTTGTGAAATGCTTAAAACTATTTAGATAAGTGTTTGAAAATATTTGGATAAATTTTAGTAAAACGTGTTGATAAACAAGCAGAAACTATAATAGATAAGTGAAATAAAAGTTACATCTTTAAGAATTGCTTGTGAAGTATAAATTGAATCTGTAATTGAATAGAGAGTAATTTGAATAAAATTCGAATACTAATAAGTATTTGAAACCTCATATAGATGTTATAACTTAAGAAAGTAAAAGCTTCAAAAGGTAACTAAAGAAATGTTGAATTGGTACTAAAGCATAAGTAAGTTCATAAACTATTTTGTATAATAATGATTTCTGGTTTGGTAATAACTTAAGTAAAACCTTTAACCAATTTGAATACTTTGGAAAACTTTGGATTATAAACATTTGATAAGTCAAATCATTTTGGATAAGTTGGAGTAACAACACAGTTTTGGATCTGAAAATAAGAATTTGAATTATCGCTTACTTTGGATTTTTATTAGGTACAAATGAATTCCAAAAATGTTGAATTTATCAAATATGCTATTGTTGCAAGGTAATTTGAAATTTATTCTCACGAAAACTTGATATGGTATATAAATTGAAATGATTTATAAAGCCTATGTTTTGGAAATTTGTAAAGTTTAAATTTGTACAATACTGGATTCAAACTAAATTGTGTTATAAAGTGAAATTTCTGATTTCCAATTATTGAACGAAGTAGATTTTTCCAAATTATCTGGATGTAAAGTTCAATGACTTGAAATCCTGAAATTTTGAAATGGTTAGAAAACAACAATATTACGATTTGAGATATTTGAAAATTATGATTGTGAAATGATTTATAACTTCGAGGTATGAAATAAAATGATTTAGTACTGAGATTCGAGTAACCTATGACCAAGGAAAAGTATGACGTAGGTAGAAACCCTTGATTGATGATCTCCTTCCAGGAAGACATCGTGATATATCGATACATGCGTGGGCCGTGCCTAGTGGCTTTGTCATTTGGAGAAACCTCTCGACTTGGGACACAAATGTATTTGTTCATTTATCGTAAAATATATGAAAATTTTGAAATAATTCTAGTTTTGAAATCCCGAAGCAAGTATGAATCGATATGAAAAGAAAATGATAGTATTTCAAGTGATTTGAAAATAAAATCGGGATTTCGAGTCGAAGAAATTATTTCACACTTTGATTTCAAATTTATTATTTGCATTTAAATTTTGATAAAAATAATTTTGATGGAAATTAACTAGTTTAATTTATAAGAAATTTTCAAGTTTTAAAATTCTACTGTGTATTCCGTTTAAAACTAAATTTGGTATTGGGAACATTTATATATATATATATATATATATATGTATGTATGTATGTATGTATATTTATAGGTACAGTTTCACTAATCTCTACTTTTCGAGGACGAAAAGTTTTAAGGGGGGAGATTGTAACGATCTGAAATTTCCGACGTTAAATCTAAATTGGATTTAATAGGTTTAAAAATAAATTTTGAATCTTTCTTGTTATTTTATAGATAGGATTTGGTAATAAAACTCATTTTAGGCTATGTTTAATTTATTATATTTTATACAAAATAATATTATTTTATAAAATATGATTTAGTTAGATGTTACTATGTAATATATAAAATTTTGTAAGTATACTTAGAATATTAAAGTTTATAATAATTCTATTATAGCAATATGGCTTTTGTAAAGATTTTCAAGTATTTAAATTTTAAATTGTTCTGGTTAAATATGAATTGGAAGACAATATTTTTTTTTGATTTAAGTTAAATTAGTTAAACCAGTTTTCATTTTGGAAGCCGGTAAACGATTTGCAATATAGTGCCGGAACAATCTGTGTTCGAATATAAACTATAACTAAATATCGGGTTAAAATAATCGTTCGATTTTAGTACACGCAGTCTTAAAACATTTTACAGAATTTTACTGTAATTTTTAATTTGAGAAATAAACAAAAAAAATAACATGTTTTAGGGCAACCATGGTTCTTTTGACACTTTGCAGAATCAAACAACTGGTCTGTTTTATTTTTGTTTTGTGATCAGTATACGGTGTTGTACGCGATTTTAATTTTATTTTGCATCGTTCATATTTAATAATAACAACAATATTCATTTCGTGGAATTCAGAAGTGTTGTTCCGAATTCTGCATTGCTAGGCCAAACGCACAAAAGTAGAAAGGGTTTCAAATTTAAATTTTACAGTGGTGATCTTTTATTCCAATTGAATTTTTTTTTATATTTTTGAGTACACTTGTTAAAGTTTGAATTAGGCCAATGGACATTTGTACAAATAAGGGACACGTGCAACTAATCTGACTTGCTTTATTCTTTCTCCATCTTTGTCTTCTTCTCACCTGTTTTATCATTTTACTACATTTTATTTCTCCAAACCCAGTCCCATTTTCTTTTCTTTACCGCCACCATTATCTCCTCTCATCCATTTATCACAACTTCCTATCACAACAGCGTCCCCTGGTAGACCCCTCTACCTTAAACTTACTTCCCACGTCTTCTTCCATATCATGCATCATCCCATTAAATCATTTGCGAAGGGAAAAACTACATTGCTCCTTATCACAAAAAAAAAAAAACTCTTTTCCCCACCTGACTGTTTCGCGCACCATTCCTTCGCCCTCTGCTTTCACTTCCAGCTCATCACCTCGGACCAGTTCACAGCCGACTTCCCCACTTCCCCTTTTGTTTTCTCTCTTGTTATTTTTAACGGCAGCTAGCCCTTAAATTTGTCACGGCTCCTCCTCCTTAAGTTCAAACCGCACATCCTCCTTATAAAACCACACCAAACTTACCCACTTCATTTAAGTTTGCACTTCCCTTCCCTTTAAACTTGGTATGTCCATCCTCTTCTAGTCTTCTAGCCTACGTGCTACCCACGTGACACCTTTCCCTTGCAAAGAACTGCCCTCTCCTTTACAACATTAGCTCTCGGCCTCCCCCTTAAACCTGCATGCGCAGGCGTTATATAAAAAAATTTGAGAAAGAAAGGGTACGTACATGGTCGAATGGGTTTAGCTGAGGAAAGAAGTAGCGTGCGAATATAAAAGGGTGAGAAGGGAAGACAGGCCGTTTTGAAGCAAATGGGTTGGGCTGAAATTGTTATATGGTACAGTTTAAATTAATTAGTTAAGTTTAATTTAACTTAGTTTTAAATGTCCATATCTCACCCATTTTAAATCAGTTTGACTCGCTATTGATAGCGTTAAAACCATATGAACAAATAGAACACATTGATATGTAATATTGACCATTTCGGGTTATGTACAAGGTTGTGATAAAATAAGAGTCTATGTATATACACACATATACACATATATATATAGTACGTCGTTACAAGTTGTTGTTCAATAATAATTAACAGAAAGTTCACTAACTGCAAATTGAAATGGGATTGAGAAAAAAGGAGAGAAGTAGTTCGTGTAGCGGTATCGTTGTTTATTGGCTTGTTCGCTATTCATACGGGGTTCTGACAATGTAGATATTGGAGGTATGGCGGTGAGAATTCCCAATTTAAAATTTATTTAAATCAGTAGAAACGGTATACTGACATTAGTTGATAATCATATTGAGTTAGCCGACTATTGTGGATATGAACGCTTTGCGCATAAATAAAATTGGTTGTTCGATTACTATGTCTGCAATGGATGAATTTTTTGTTCATATGGTTGTTTTATTGACTTATTTATGGTTGCAACACACACACCGTAGTTGTGGAAATATATGGTTAATCAGTTTAAATCTCCTTTCTATGGTAATTTTATTAAAATAATAATTGGAAAAGTTAGTTTTGAATTTAGATTTCAAGTAGTTGAAAATCTAAGTTACGAATGGTTAAACGACTTTCGTAAAAGATTTAAAAATGTTTTTAACTAACTTTGGACTCTTGTTTTGCAATTTAATTAAGAAGGCGATAAATTTACATTAGGTTTTATATATACATGTGTAAACATGATTTTATAACAGCTCTTCGTAAGCTTTGCAATAATTAAACAAGTTTGAAAATTATCTTATTTAGCTTCGAATTAAATCGAAATGGAACATTGGGAAATATATTTTTACGAGTTATTAATGTTGAATCAAGTTTCAAAGTTAAGTTCGAAGCATGATATAAGTTATGAACCTAAAAGTGGTTTTTAATTAACAATATTTGATAGTAGTAAATTTGGAAACAATTGAATAAGCCTTGGAGAAAATAATTATTATTATCATTAAGTTCAATTTAATCTAGAAGAGAGACTTGTGATTTGAAATATGGTTTTAAATTTAAGATTACTTTTTAAAGAACTTTAACAATTTATAATTAATCATTATATGGATTGAACTGGACGCATCGCATAACAGCAGTTTGTTAATATCGGTTTTGAATTTCAAACAACTATGACTTGAACGTTTTAAATTAGTTTAACGTGAAACGAGAAACGTAGGAATTCTATCAATGATGATTTTTGAATAGAAAAGAAAATTTTAAATTCCTACGCATTATTTCCAAGTTATGTTAAAAATAAAATTTGAAAAGGTCGCTATATGTGCAGTTCAGCGAATGTAACGAAAAATCAAATAAATTGGGTTTATAAAAATTATAATTCTGGAAATTTTTTTGTATGATTAATCGTATTTATGTTTTAAAGGTGATTTGAGCTGAAATATTTGAATTTCGAATGATTCTGAATCAAATTAATTTAAATGGCTATTTTGCAGCATCTGGTAACGTTGTTGAATGTAAATTATAACGTAATTGGTAAACAATTGGGTTTTGAAGTTTTCGAACCAAAAATTATTATTTAAACTAGAAAAATGGTTTAGTTAAATATTTGGTATATTTTAAAGAACTAAAAATTTATTTCGCGTGGAATTTATTAATGTTTAAAATAAGAGATGGGAATTTAAAGATCTGAATTAAGGTTTGGTAGTTTGAAACGATAAACAAATGAATTATGTTTTGAATATAAGGTTGGGAAATGAAATTTTATTTCAAAGACGAATTAAGTTGGTAACGGGTTAAGGAATTTGGAATAAATCCGACCCATTTTGTAAATGAACAGATAATGATTTGGAAGGAGATTTGAATCGAATGCCTGTGTAATCCATAGTTGTTTTAAAAATATGCTTATTACTTGGGAAGACCGGGATCGAATATTTTGAAAACCATTCCAAGCGATAATACGACATTGTATAGAAACTGAGGACTTGGAAATCGATAAATGAAGACCAAAAATCATTGAGTTATTCGGATTAACTGCTGATGTCTAGTTTGGGCCGATAACTCGATACGAGGTTTATAAGTGGCATGAGATCTAAATGTATTTAGAGATTTTCGGATTGTTGTTTTGTTCAGGCCCATAATGGACTTGTACGGATTGTGTGTCTGACATTGAAATTAACTGCATAACACTGATTTCTATTAATATATATCAGATTTATGGCAATATATTATTTTCATCTCTAAGATATACAAACTTGGAGGTTATGTATTGATGGAAATCAGTGGCATGTCGTGAATTGTCAATGTGGCATACTCGAGTTATGAAATGAGCTAGTGATGATCAAAGCATGGCTTATTGAAGCGTAGCTTTGTGTATATCATGACATCGATGAACCTCACACCTTAGAACGATGGTAAACTGTCGGTTAGGTTGTATAAATAATATCTAGTGAAATTCGAAAGTTGCGGCGGTAGATCAACCTTGAAACCTGAGAGAATAAAGTATGTACGGTGTCCGATGTCTGGATGTTAACCGGGTTATATACTTTCGCACTACGTATTCAGTGTTTGATGTGTGGATGTTAACCAGGAGATACTTCGCTTCGTGTCCTCGATTGATCTTTTGTGCCAGGAACCATCATATTGGAAAACCTAACAACCAATACGAGCCTTTCGTTTTGTTTGTAAACTATATATGTGGGCATAGTCACTATGCTCGCTAAGATTAATATATTTATTTGTGAAAGGATTTTCAATATTATGCACTAATGATAATATTAAAATAGGATTTTACATATTAAAGCATTTTTGGTTATCACAAGATAAAACTCGCCTATTTGGTGTGCGTTTGCATTGTGTGATGTGGGACGAGCTTATGATAACTTCATTTTCCAAAGTCATTGCAAATTTGTGTGCACGGGAATTCACATGGAATATACCCGTTCCGCATTAGTGTCATGGTCCGGTGAATTATCTCAACTTTAAAATAGACCCTAAATAACAAGTGTTTTGAGTTCTCACACCGGTCCCACGACTGACCTGGAGTTTATTGTTCCTATACCTAAACTCTGGGTGTCCATAAATTTTGCACGGGAAGCTAGTAGTTTAGTTTGAAAGTTAGCCTTTAGAGCTGGATTAAACTTTGGATCTAGAGACATGTTTTGAGATTTTACATCTTCCACTGTGAGTATTTTGTTCCGCTGGGCTTATATGTACTCTGATTTATGTACCTCTGATGAAATATTTTGGTAATGAAACAAAAAGTCAATTCTTGATGTTCAAATATGTCTGTACCCATAACTATCTGTCTTTATGAACGATTTTAGTTGGTTTAATTATCGGCAAGAATAGGATAAAAAAGGCAGGTCGTTACACATCCGCTGATGACCCATGTTAAAATAACTAGTCATTAAGTCTTCTTAGCATAGTTTTCATAACCCGACCCTGCCGCGGTCCAACCTCGAATAAACCTGGACCTTGGACCATCATACCACGAAACTTAATCAGACCTCATCATACATGAACCCTGGTCGGATGTCAAACCAACGGTCCAACCTTCAATTTTATATTGTTAAACCATGTTTTTCTTGTTTTTTCCTACCTCTCATTGTGTAATTCTCTCTGATAATTTCATCGTTTGTATTGGTTTTAAAATAACAACTAAAATATTTCAAAAAATCATAACTGTTCCAACATCTAAACCGTAAACTTTACCACTTCGTTATAAAAACATGTGTGTTTTATTGTACCTTTTCTATTTGATTATATCACTCAATCTATTAATGTTAGTGAATAAATAAATAACTTTGAAACTTTATTATTTATTTATTTGAATACACATAAAACTTTATTATTCACATTTTCACTATTAATAAGCATGTGCGGTTCTTAACGGCTTGATCATTCAGACCTTCCAAACCTTGGACCCTGATTGCTCACGATTTGACTCACGTTCGGATTATAAAAACATTGCTTAGAACCCGCCTGAGAGTTAACCCCTCTAATAGGCGTGATAAACTACTGTTGGATGCATAAGTATGTATGTTAAGGTTAAGTTAACAATAGAGGGTTTGAATAATGTTTATGGAATTTTTTGAATCTTTTTTAACTCTTTTGAAATTCGTATTAAACAACTTAAAATTGATGATTATATATTCAAACACAAATAAAAATAAATGCAAAAAGAGTAGAAAGTTGGAAAGAGTACTCTAGAAGTTGTTATGCTGGTTCAAAATTATACTACATCTATTCTTGTATAGTTTCTTGTACATATTTCTTTTCAAAAGAGTTTCAATACAATCTCGATTCAAGGCTGTGAGACATATCCTCTATATTCTTAAGGCTCTAGGTATACCCGCTTCATTTACTATGCAACAAGCGCACCCACTTGGTTTTGGGATAATAAGTACACCCACTTAGATTTCAAGGGCTACCAAGCACATCCCTGATTACCTAAGTATGGTTTGACATATTTTACAAATTTTATTTATTTATTTTGAGTATAATTACTCATATCACTTATTGAATAGTACTTCGATCTTGATTTGAATGAGAGAGTTGAGTGAGAATTCAATTAGATTTGAATTTGATTTAACTCGAATTAGAAAAGAATTTAGGTATATCCTTTTTAGGAAATCAAGAGAGTCAAAAAGGAGAGAAAGAGTGAGAATATTGTTACCAAAATTTGCTAAAAACAATCCTTATTTATAGAGAAACAACAATCATAACCATTCAAGACGAGCCATGACAGAAAGACGCATTTATTCAAAACTTGAATTTTGAAATTTACAGCATGTTAGTCGACATAATTTATGCCTATATATCGTCATATGCTAGTGTATTTTGAATAATTTTAAAATATTTTGATAATGTTAGGCTTTGTAAAATAATGCGAAACTTTGTATAATCAATTGCAGAAAGTCAATACATATATTAATCATAATAAAACATAAGAAAATATTTTATAAAATATTTTGAATAATGATAACATATAAAGAGTTAAACATTATATTCTTTAAAAGTTAAAATAATATATAAAGTATAAATGAATACATATAGTTAAATACAAAAATAAATGCATATCAAAATATTATAGACATAAATATAAATCGATTTTAAAGTATAACAAGGTGTAAAATAACTCTAAAACTAATAAAAGTATAAAAAATAATTCTTAAAAACTTATCACTAAAACTATTATAAACTTGTAAATACAGGATTAAATAAATTTGTGAATAGTTTTGAAATGGTGTTTGAAAATAAAAATACTTTTGAAAACCATATATTTTGAAATCATTTTAACTTTACTTTTTTTAAAATAGAATGGTCAAAGAAGTTCTATTATGGCTTTAATAAAAAAATATGGCTCTATAACTTATCTTGATATCTTTATTCTTCATACTCAGGGTCTTCAATCTTTAGGTCTTGAATATTTATTTCAACCACTATTTCAGTCTACTGTATCTGCTCTTGATAATGTAACATTCTTCATAGTCAACATTCGTATAATATCCTGCATTATATGTTCTGAATAACTTTATAAAACATTAATATCTATTTGTTATATAATATCATATGGTTGTTGTCATCAAAGGCAGCATTTAAGGTACCAATAATCTCCCGTTTTTTGATGATGACAACCTCATACATAAAATATTATATAACACAATATAACATCATATGTAGCTCCCGGTGATATAAACAAATCCCCTTAGTGTATGCCCATTTTTATTTTATACGATTCTTCTCCTTTGTCATCAACAAAATATGATTAAATATCCACATTAGTATGATAATAAATGCATCATCTATTTATATTAATTACATCTATAAAAACATGAGCGATAACACAACTTGGTTAATCAACCAAACCAATATTTACACATTTAAGTCAATCTGTCATCAAACAATTTAAACAATCTTAAAATATACATACACTAACTAATAAAAACAAATACAAACACTAATGAACCAATGAAATATCTTAATAGTAAGAGATTTGTGAAGAATACAAGGAGGATAATTAAGGTAAAAGTTCCATTTCTACATGATAAGGTTTTCATACTTATCAAAACAAATTTTGCCAACACATCTGACCACATCATCACTTGCTTCTTCTTCTTCTTCTTTCTCTTCCTCTTCTTACTCATTATTAGGATAAGTAATTAGGTTTGGAAAATCATCCTCAATCATTATTGTACTACCAAGTATATAATTCTAATGGTTTTTCAGATTTTTTTTTACCTTTCTTGTTCGTTCACCATCCTTAGCTGAATGGCCTCTACTTCAGAGAGTACATTGGAACTATGTTTTGATTCTCTCTTAATTTTGATTACATTTCCTAATTTAAAATTCTGGAGAAGTCTCAAACAGGGAGAATGAAATGAAAATGATCCTGATTCGCTTCTTGGATATTTAGAATTGGTAGAACCCATTAAATTAATTTTCTTTAAGATTTTCAAAAGGAAGAAGATTAAGAAATAGTTTAATTTTGAAATTTCATGCTTATTATATAGTTAATTTTAATTTATAATTAAGGTGGGAAATTTGAATTATGAAAATAACCGAATATGTCGACATATATGGTATGATATTTCGATATATTCATTTATCAAAATATAGATTTTCCTCCTGGATTCAAAATTAATACTGACAACATATGAGCATGATATTTCAATATTAAAACCATTTATGAATCCTATTCCTTTTGAAAATCATTGATAAAATTAATCTAATAATTTTAATTTTGGAATATAATGCTTATGTTTGGTCAATCTTAATTTTGAATTAAGGAGAGAAATTTGATTTTCAAAAATAATTGAATATTATGACATATCTGGTATGGATATGTCGGCAAGTGCATTTTATTTTTTTAAATGTTTTTTCTTTTTGATTTTAAATTTTTATGTTATTAATTTATATTTCTAAGATAAAACATTGTCCTTACCCTCTTCATACCTTATGAACTGATGTTTGAGTTAATAATTTCATCAACATACTTATTATTTGGTTTTTGGAATTTATAACTTCGAGTGGAATTATTCCTTCATTTATATTATCTCTTCTAAAATAATGTTGTATATATATGTTTAATTTTGCATGATGAGCTGAGGTTTCAGATAAATTAATTGCACTTGTATTATCATAGTATATTGGTGATTTAGAGTAAAATTTATTCCAAAAAAATTAATGTCTGTGGCATATAAATAACCTGAGAGAAGGCTAATGTAGCTGAGATATATTTTGCTTTAATAACTGATAGAGATATAGGATTTTTCTTTGGTAATTTTTATTCTAATGCACACTTTTAATAAGTTAATCCACCATTTTACTTTGATAAGTTAATCCACAACTATTTTGTAAGCTAATCCACAAGTGGATTAACTTAAAGATTTCATTTATCTTGGTAAAAAGGAAAACCGGCCATCCAATGCGGGGACTGAGAACAACAAATGATATATGCTTGTAAATGTCCTTAATGGCCAGAATGCATAGTGAGAAAAATCTTCTCAAAAAAAGCAGGAAATCTACATTTAGTAGTAATATTCATAACTAATGATTGTAGAGTCTATATAACATATAAAAACAGTGGAAGATAATCAAGTATGCCTATTAGACAAAAAAAATTCAACAAATAAAATAGTAATGGATGAATATAACCCAGTTTCATGTTCTAAGTTAAATGTATAATTCAACGAAAATTCCAACCTCCTCTTATATGGCTTATGCTAGAAGCTACACTCCTCATGTTGATGGAAGCTTGCCATACAATGACTTTGTATTTGATACTTTAAACAATATCTTTTTACAGTACCATAAGTTTGCACTAGTCGATACCCATTAGCTAATATATTTTTAATTTAATAAGAAAAAAAAAGCTCTTTGAATCAATATGACATTTGTGATACTTGAAATTAAAAGAAGTGAGAAAAAGAAAGATATTTGATGAACTTTTTAGGTGGATTAACTAATTAAAATTTAAATACTATTAAAAGTCAACGATCCTGTTTTATAGGGTGAATTAACTTATTAGAATTGTGGATTAGAATAAAAATTACCTTTTTCTTTTTGCTAAACCAGGAAACATGGGAATTTCCTAGAAAGTGACAAGTACTACTTATGCCTATTATGTTTGATTTGCATCTAACAAAGTCAATATTACTATAAGATATTAATTATAAGAGCATCTCCAACAGGGGTTGATTATTAGAAATATGTAATAATTGCACTGAGAATGTCTTCCAACAGAGTATAGAAATATTGATTGCTCCAAAATTCAGCGTTTTCAATTATAAAAACGTAATTGGCCGGAGCGCCTGTTGAACAGGCGCCTAGTATCAGGCGCATGTTGAACAGACGCCCCAATACCGGGTGCCTGTTGAACAGGCGCCTTCTCAAACTCTACAAATTATTAACTGCCCCAATACCGAGTCCCTCTCCAAACGACGGTTGCTACAAGAAGTTGCAACAGCTAATGTATTGAATAAACATGCTCTTTCTCCATTTGTTATTTGTGGACTACATAAAAAGTTGATTGCGACATTTTATTAACTACTTACCGTGACTCGAGGAAAAATTTTGTTTGTCCAAACTCTACCAATTCAGATTACATATGTTATGTTGCTGCTTTTTTCTGCTATATAATAAATGACATATTTTGTAGTTAAAGACTTGGGATAAATTCTCTACTTCCTACTCGTCCTTTATGCTTACATATGATGTTAATTCGCTTGAGCATTTACATATCAAAGAAAGGGTTCGTACAAAAATATGAATTCAGCGTTGACTGTTCGGTACAAAAATAATAATAGTAGTGGACACAATATATGAATTCAATGTACCCTTGTCTAAAGTAATAGTGGACACAATATATAATAGAAGATGTTCGGCACAAAAAAAAAATCTCCTTTTAGGCGCCTATTGAACAGGCGCCTGGCTTCAGGCTCCTGTTCAACAGGTGCCTTACTTTTTTTTGGGAGTTTGTTGAATAGGCGCCTTATGCCTGGGCGCCTGTTCAACAGGCGCCATACCCTGAATTCTATTGGACTGCACACACGATTAAATTTTGTAATTTCTCTGTTTGTAATAATTGATCTCAAAACCGTTGGAGAAGCTCTAACAAATATTCCATGAGGTAAACGAGTATGTAATGCAAAGTTTTTTTTACGTATTATGTGTTTGTTTTATAGACTTCAAATGAGATTCCTTAGGGAGATTGATATCTTAACGCTATTACAAAAATTATGCATAATGGGTTTTTAAAAATAATAATTCAAATTAGCTTTAGCACTGAACTGGAAATGGCGATAGGCGAATTCCCCGTTCCACCTTTGTTCACATTTTCTTCCTCCCCACAAATCAATTTCTTCACCTTTCTTCTTTCTCTCTCTTCCACAATCATCTCTTGCTTTTGACAGGTCTGGTTCCACGCTGAAGCCCACCTCTCGGAACTCTATTCCATCTTCTCAAATCCATTTCCATTGACATCTGCTTCTTCCTACAATTCGCAATTGATTATCCTTGAGCTCGGTTTGTTGTGCAGTATCACAACTCCTCCACGTTTCCTTTTAGACTTCGCAAACTCACATCCCACTTTCAAATGAGACCGTTATCAACTGCCGAGATTTGGGATAAATCTGGTTTTGGAACATGGTAACTCACACTGTGCTAACTGTGAGTTTCCGTGTCTCCTGGTTTGCGTCTTTGTTTCGTTGTGGCATGAGGTTTTGTCTTGGTATTTTTTGGATCAATACTTGTCTGTTTCGATAGGTGTTTTTGAGTTGGGTTGTTATGCTGTTTTTAATGTCTATCCAATACCGTGCTTCATCATAAGTGGAGCACTGCTTGCGTCTATGCTGAGTAGGTGGTGGAGTTTTACTTCCTTTGACTTCATTTCTTACTGTGATTCTGTCGACATAAGTTCTTCCTGGGTCGGACTTGCCATTGCTGTTCTGAGTTGTTGGCTTTTCCATGTTCATGTTTTATCTTGTTTGGTTTACTTCCTTTTTGGAGTCTTTTTGGTGCTTTGGTTTGTCTTTTTTTTCAGTGTCATTGTGTTCCTGTCACAGATGCAAGTTTATCAGATTTAACTGAAGATATGCTTCCAGTTTCTTTCAGGAGTGTCATATGCTATTTTGTTAGTGTGTTGCTAAGGGTACCCCGCTGGTTGCTAGGGGCTACCAGCGGGGTGATCAGTTGGCGGTTAACCACCGGCCAAATAGGGGTTTGGTCGGCGGTTGTCCACCGACCGAGCCTTGGTCGGTGGACAACCGCCGACAAACGCTTGTTTGGCCTGCGGTTAATCGCCGACCGAAGGGCACCGCGGTAGCCCCTAGCGGAAATCGCGGTGCTCTTAGCAACACACTTCTGTTATGTTACTTTGCTTGTCTGTGTATTCATGGAGTTGGGCAATGGAATATATGGAGGTAATTTTGTGGGTGAGGATACTGTGTGCGCCTTTGGTAGTGTAGGGCTTAGCTCCCTTTGTGCAGCGCTAGAGTTTGATTTGTCCTTGACATATGTTGCAGTCTTTGTGTGCGACTGATGTTAAGTGATATATTGTCAATTTGGTGCCCTTTGATGTTTGGTAATTAGTAGGGGTTATGTCATGTTGCAGTGCTAGTGTTTCTCGTACTGTTTATGTAATTTACTTCAGCTAAAGTTTGTTATTGGGTATTATAATGCCCTAAGTTAAATTTCCCTTGCGATGGAGTTTGAGAAATTTATAGTCTAGAAATAGTGTCTTGCTCCTATATTGTAGTCTAGTTAGGTTGTGGTGGATGTACTACTTTAAATCATATGTGGTGGATGATCCACCTTAAAAAACGAATGTAGTCGGTTGGTAATATGCCAATATCCTGTAATAATTGTAATTATTATTTGCTATAAATAATAACTGTTTGCAATCACTTGAAAACTGATCCGCTTCACTAGAAAAAACTATGCATTATGTCATGTCTGCTTGTAATGATATATAATAGAGATCATATCATTCATTTATACAATTTTTAATCAATGTAGTAACAACCCGGAAAATCCAAGCCAATTTAAAATTTTTGTTTTGGCAATTTTGATGATTTTTGGATATTTAAAATGAATTATTTTAAATAATAACGACGAGAAATTTATTTTGAATAGAATTAGAATGTATATATTCATTTGAATTGACGTTAAAATATAATTATTTATTTTTAATTATAAAAGGAATTGGAAATGGTGCAGTAGTTTGAAATTTTGATTTCAAATTTCAAATGAATGTACAGGATTCAAAATAAACTGGATTTTAGCGAAACCAAAAATATTAGAATCTATTTGAAAATATCTTTCCAATGAATCCGAAAAATTGAAATTTCATTGCGGAAATAAAAAGTTATGTCCAATTGAAAATTCAGAATAGTCGCTATGGAAACATAGCCCTTAAAAATGGAAATTTTGCAAACGACCTCTGTTTTCGACGAAACCACTTTTGTTGGATCCGTAGTGTCAAATTATTGCTAAAATTCATAATTTTTGGGATCAATATGTGAGCATGGCGCAGGAAAATGTGTTTTGACAGTTTTAGTCAATTTGGATCGACTAGAAAATGACCATTTTTCAAACGGTCTTCAAATTTGACGAAATTAGTTTTGTTAGGACCGTATCGTAACCACGAAGCTGGAAATAATTTTACTGAAATTTTCAGAGTTTGTATGCGACCTTGGTAAATTGAAATGCACGATTAAACTGAATATATACTGATTTATATTTTAATTTAAAATGAAACTGATCGTAATAAGCGAAATAGCGTACAAAACATATCCCACTGTGTTCGGAATGGGGTAATTAGCAAGGGACGACAGTCGGTGTGTTCGATTTGGTGTTCGAAATAAAAAAAAAATTAGAACTTAAAATAATTAAATATAATATAATTTTATATAAAAAAATCCCTAGTCCCTTTCTCTCAGAACTCAAACCCCCTTTTTTGAGAAAAAAAACTGATGGAGCCTTCCCCCTTCCCATCGCGATCCCCCGGTCTTCCAGGCCGCCGCCGCGTCAGGCAGAGGTGCGCGCCCCCCCTTTTTTCTTCTCCGTCGACCTTCCCTCTCATCCCCTATCTTCTTTCTCCCGCCACGCTTCCCTCGATAGCCACAACCCCCTCAAACCCAATTCGCTGCCATCAACCGAGACCGCCGCTCCCCCTGCTGGTCCACCTCCGGCGATCAGCGCCTCCCTTGACCGCTGCGATGCACTGAACCCCCCTCTCGACGAGAATGCCCCCATCTTCAAACGAAGACTGTAAGCTTTTATATTTCATGAAATCAGTTTTTTTATATAGTTAATTAAAGCTATGATTTTGATTATAGAAATTGCATGATAGATATATGAATGAGAAGGAATTAGAAATAGATTTATATATATATATAACTTGAAAACAAAAAGATTTGATTTTTAATTACAAAAAGATTTGATTTTTAACTATAAAGAGATTTGATTTTTATCTTCAAAAAGATCTGATTTTTAGCTTCAAAAAGGTTTGATTTTTAGTTTTAGAAAGGTTTGATTTTTAATTAAGAAAGTTTATATTTTTATACAAGGAAAGTTTATATTTTTATATTGAAAAAGATTCGATTTCTATATTGAAAAAGATATGATTTCTAATCGTATGAAGATGAGATTTTTAGTTTTGAAAAATCTGATTTTTAGTTAAGAAAATATACGATTTTTATATATGAAGTGGCAATATTAAAAAATGTGATTTTTATCATATATTTAGCAAAGTAAAAATACGATTTTTATTGTTTGAATGGTTAAATAAAAATATGATCTTATATATATATATATATATATGTAGTGATATAAAAATATAATTTTTATATGGCATGTAAAAATATAATTTTTATAAAAACATTGTTTTAAGCATATGATTTTTACATAGGAAGTAGCGGGAAAAGATAGCGATGGTATCGACTGAAATCAAAACGAAGCCCGAACCATTCTGAAATAAAGAATGGAGGAGTGGATCCCAAAGGTGAGAACTCCTCATTGAAATTTTCTTATACAGTTATTTATTTTATAACTGCATATATGAACTGTTCGCTGTCGTCCACAGACCATGGACGACTTGTTTGATTGATTGGTTTAGTTGATTAGATTGTTTGGTTGGATTTGGTTGTTTGGGTGGAATGAATTGATTAGAATTGTTGTGTGTGTATGGCGCGGGCCAATATCAGGAGAGGGGTAATGCTAGACATTACCCGATTTTGATATCGCGCCGTTATGCCACCAAAATTTTCTAAAATATGTTAGAACAATAAAAATATCATTTTTATTGTATAAATGAACTGAAGAGAATATTCATAGGTTGAATAAAATATTTTATCGTTAAACATATAATTTTTTTCGCTAATGTGAATAAAATAAATATTCATTTATAAATCAGACGATTTGTTTATGAATTTTACTGATATGGATTAGGACGATAAATTTAACACATTGCTCAACTGCACAAATAATATTCAGTGTTTGTTGATTGAAACCCCACATGGGTATTGGGATGAAATTTGACGTACACTAATCCCAATTGTTTAGTTGCATGTCGATCGATTGATTGACAGGCTATCGTAAGCGTTAAATATTTATATTTAATGCTTACGCAATGTAGAATACACTTTGGATGATGGTTGACTGTGTGTTTGGTTGTTGTTGTGTACATGTATATATGAAATCCATATAAATCAAATTATATGGTAATTGACTGTGTCTGATTCAAGTTTAGAAAGAATGAATATTTTGAAATAACGAATATTTTAAAATAATGAATATTTTAAAATAATATTCAGTAAAAGATCAAAATCTGATTTTGATGTCCGATTTGGGATGGACACGAATATATTTAAATATATAAAGCCGAGTTGACTAGATTAACGCCATTTTGACGTGAATGATATTTAAATCGATTTTATTCGGTTTTATATTGAATATCGAAAAGGAATTGATTTCAAAATTTAATATTTTGAAAATACTATCATTTATATATCGATGATATGGAATATTCAATTTTGATTTGAAATTGAATATGAAGTTGAAATCGTTTTGAAAACGAATTTAAAAAGATTTATAAAATACGTTTTAAATGGAAATCGACGAAAAATATATTATATATATATAATATAATGGCCTGAATAGAACGCGCCTGTGATGACCCCAAACTTCCGTAGAACGAAAGCAAGGATAATC
This sequence comes from Allium sativum, assembly GCA_030737875.1. Classification (NCBI taxonomy): domain Eukaryota; kingdom Viridiplantae; phylum Streptophyta; class Magnoliopsida; order Asparagales; family Amaryllidaceae; genus Allium; species Allium sativum. The sequence goes on from CM060918.1 coordinate 500,559,077, forward strand.
ATTTGGAATACGACATATTTACAACAAAAACAGATCTCAGACAATATCATAACACATAAATCATTGCAGTGGAAATAAAATGTCATCAGCATCATGATATCCAATACATCATAGAAACTGAACATCAGAGTACGCAGTTACAGGATACACTTAGCAAAATAGGAAGTCTAAATAAAAGGAAATAAGTCTCAACTCCAAAACGTACATCAAAATCCAAAGATGAAATAAAGTCTCTAAAGTAGAAATAAAGATAAAAGAGAGGTCTTTGTCTTCTTTCTCAGCAGCTCCAATCCAGAAGGTGTCTCCCTAAAAACCTGTCACTTGGCTGCCGGTGTAAAGAGAGGGCACCCGAGTTTGTAAAGTGAAACAAACTTCGAGTCAGTCATGGGACTGGTATGAGAAATCTTTCTACACTATTTAATAAAGTGGCAAATCACAGGACCATGGCTCTAACGCGGAACGGGTTTACTCCATTGGATTGCCAGTGCATAACTAAATAAATTTGATTCAAAACAATGCAATATCTTTTAGAAAAATGAAATCATTATAAGACTCAAGTCCCATCACACAATGCAACGCAAACCAGAGGATAGAGTTTTACCTTATAATGATCAAACATGACTTGATACGCATAAAATAATATTTTATTATTATTAGTGTCTAATCAGTATTAAAATACTTCAAAGTAAATGTATCAATCCTAGACGGCATAGTACTCCATCCTACTATGTCGCCGTATATAGGCTTATAATCAAAACCGTAATGTCGTATTAGAGATTTGGTTCCCATCATGAATCGAGGCTAGGGATTGTCCTCTCCGATTCGAGACACTAGCAAATGCCTCAGGATTCAGACGCTGGCGAATCCTTGGATCTTCAGGGCCGGTCCATACTTTAACGCTTAGTGGATTAGTTATGCCTAAACACATGCTTCCTGGTTCTTTTGAACCTCCATATGGCCACCAACAGCCTATAAAACCGAGGTACCTCATAATCCAACATCCACATAAGTAAAAATATCAGGGCTGGTAGGTTGCTGATATTACTCTAGCTAGAAGAAAACGTGTGCACTCCCTGCAGTCCTAATCTCGTTTTTGACTCATACCGGGGTGTGAGGCTAGTGAAGTTACACTATACACAAAGCTGCGCCTAAACAGGCTATGCTTTGATCATCAACCACAAGGCCTGCTTTTCAACAAAAGCCTTGCTCAATTGCATCTTGGCATGCCACGTTGACAGTTCACACCATGCTACCAACCACTATCCATATATACCCTCTAAGGATGTTAAGCAAGAGAATAAATTCTCCCCCACCAACGAATATATAGTAGATAGAAATCGATTTAATTGACATGGAATGAACTCCAACGTCAGACACACTTCCATTTACAAGTCCGTTCTGGGTCTGAACGAAACCGGAGTCACCTGATTTCTCGTCGATGCTCGCATATCCGGACAATCAACAAGAACGTCCGGACAACTACCACTGTAACCCCTTCCTGGGAGCAAATCATTCCAGGGCATCAGTAGCCATCCATTCGATGTGGAAGATCGCCGGTCTTCAATCATCGTCTTCTATTTGTTCAATTCAAATCGCCGTATAATTATTTGAAATGAGTTGAACTCGGTCTTTTCAAATAATTTTTCGAATAATTATCATTTAAATCATTCCATATTGTTCATATGTATTTATAACGATTTATTGCTATTTTTAATCATTTTAAATAGCTCAATTATAATTTAACGACGCTTCGGGTCGATGGGCGGCCCTGGCGCTGTTTTTACCAAGTTTTGATTTACACATATCTTGAAATCTAACTGTTGAATTTTGATGAAATTTATATCATCGGAAAGATCTTCCCAAAGCAGTCACAATGGTTCCATTTTTGGGAAAATCCGACTGTCGGTTTTTTCAGTATACTCGCTTAAAGTTTCGATTGCCGAAACGCGAACTGCTGTGCGCGTTTCGTTTTAATTATAATTTATATTTATATATATAAATATAAATTGTTTGGCGATTTCAATATTGTAATATATTCTTTTAATCGTACCTAAAATGACGATAAAAATATCACTTTTAATTTTACTCTTTTTATCGCGTCTGGAATGACGATAAAAATATTACTTTTACAACTCTGATTTTATATACATCTAAAATGTAAATAACACCGCACTTTTTATTTCTATGTTTTTATTTACATTTAAAATGTAAATAAAAATACACTTATCCAATTCATGTTTTTATCTTCATCTAAAATGTAAATAAAAATGCATTTTATAAATTCATGTTTATATTTGCAACTAGTTTGCAAAAGAAAACTCACTTTTCTAATCTTGTTTTTATTCGTAACTAATTCACAAATGAAAATGTACTTTCTTAAATTTATGTTTTTATTTGCAACTACAATGCAAATAAAATGTGCCTTTTTACATTCTAGTTTTTATTTACAGCTAATTTGCAAATAAAAATTCATTTTTTTATATTCATGTCTTTTATTTGCAATTAATTTGCGAATAAAAGGTGTAATTCATTTCTATGTTTTATTTGCATCTAAAAATGCAAATAAAAAGTATAATTCTTTTTCTATGTTTTGTTTACATATAAAAAGGCAAACAACATATCTAATTCTTTTTTTTCAATAATTTGTTTGCATCTAAAAATGCAAACAAAAATATGTAATACTTTTTCTATGCTTTGTTTGCATCTAAAAATGCAAACAAAAATATGTAATACTTTCTCTATGCTTTGTTTGCATCTAAAAATGCAAACAAAAAGTATCATTCTTTCTCTATGCTTTGTTTGCATATAAAAATGCAAACAAAATGTATCATTATTTTTCTGTATATCATGTTTTATTTACCTAAATGTAAATAAAATGTTCTTTTTCTTTTTCATGTTTATTTACACTAAATGTAAATAAAATGTCCTTTTTATCCTTGAAAGAGAATAACGCTAAAATTGTTCTTTTTAATCTAAAAAGAATATTTCACTAAAAATGTCTTTTTTTTTATGTCATCTTAATTTCCTAGTTTCTATTTACACTAATTGTAAATAAGAAATGTCGTCTTTATTTTCTAGTTTCTATTTACACTCAATGTGAACAGGAAATGTCATCTTTATTTGGTCTTTTTATTTACAAAAAAAAGGTAAATAAAGGTGTTCACATAATTTGTTCTTTTTTTTTACATTAGAAAATGTAAATAAAGGTGTTCACATAATTGGTTCTTTTTATATACATTAGAAAATGTAAATAAAGGTGTTCACATAATTGGTTCTTTTTATTTACATTAGAAAAATGTAAATAAAGGTGTTCTTTTTCTATCATGTTTTATTTACATGAAAAATATAAATAAAATTTCTCTTTTCTATTCATGTTTCTAACTTCATATTTTTATTTACAACTAGATTGTAAATAAAAAGAAATGTTTCTTTTTTTCTATGCCATATTTCTAAAATCAAAATTTTATTTACAACTAAGTGTAAATAAAAAGAAATGTCCTTTTTGTATGTCATATTTCCATACACAACTATAAGGTGAATGAAAAATCCACTTTTAAAACACATGTCCTTATTCGCATCTAATCTGTGAATAAAGAAAAACATAATTTTGTTTTACCATCACTAGATTTGAAATAAAGCATAACTTCAGATCTGAATTCTAACGATGACTAAAAATTAACAACCATATAGATCTACACATCAGAATATCACCCAAACAACAAATAAATTCTAAATTACCATATCGCAAATCTATATCATTTACGTACATACAATGATTCAATCAATCGAGAAAAATAATTAAATTGTTTAATTATTTAAAAGTAAGAAATCTCACCTTGCTTTTTGGTCGGATCAAAGAAACAAATAGAGTCAGAATTCGTTCAAAACTGATCTAGAAGGTTGTGTTGGGTGTCGCCATTCCAATATTACCAAAATCATCGAGTTCTGAATTGGTTTGAATCACATATGAATTTTAATTATTTAAATTACAATTAGCAACGTATTTAAAGTGTTGGAAATCAATAAAATAGAATTTACAGTAGACCTTAGATTTGGTTCCAAACATTAAATCGAGATAACTTGAGCATCGATGCACGGTTCCACGAACGAGAAGTTGGAGGTGGAAGGGCTTAGGGAGGCGCACGTGCGCCAGGAATAGGGGGGTGTGGTGCTGCGTGGTGGGCCAGGCGGAGGGAAGAAGGCGGCGGATTTGTCAAGGTGATTCTCGAGCTACGTTGAGTTTTGGAGGATGAAACTTATATAGAATCGAAGAGAAGGAAGAGAGCTTTAAAAAGTTCTAAAGGAGCATGGTGTAATTTTGCTTGGAGGAGGAGAAATCAATGGAGGAAGGGAAGAAGGAAGAGGCAGCTGGGGGTTTGAGAGGATCGGGACAACGTTGAACAGTAGATTAGGGTTCTAATTGTTTTCCATTATTTATATTATTAAATTGTTATTTTACAAAAAAATCCATAACATCTAAACCGTTCTGATTCCAGTCCAACCGGAGGTGACGCTAGCCAATACCCCTTGTTCCGGATCCAAAGGGCTAGGTCCCGTCAGCCCAAACGGTTGTCCGTAGCCTGAATTATTTAATTTAATAATTAAATCCTTTATTAAATTAATTTATTCATATAAATAAATTCACCAAGGCCACACACGGACTGAGAAAATTCCAAAAAATATATATTTGGCGTTGTTATGACGATACAGTCCTAACAAAATTAATTTCGTCGAATTATGATACCGTCTAAAAAATGGCTATTTTTCAGTCGATTAAATTTGACTGAATTGAACAAAACACATTTTATTTCGCCATGCTCACATACTAATTCAAAGAATTCTAAAAAATTGAAACATAACAATAATTTGACATTTTGGTTCCAAAAAAAGTGGTTTCGTCGAAAACAGAGGTCGTTTGAAAAATGGCCTTTTATACGGGCTATCAGTTATCCTATAGCGACTATTCTGAATATTCAAATGAACATAACTTCTGATTCCCGCTATGAAATCTCGATTTTTCGGATTCGTTGGAAAGATATTTACAAACAGATTTAGATATTTTTGGTTTCACCAAAATCCGTTAAATTTTGAATCCAATATATTCAGTCAAAGTTCAGCTTTGACTTTTCAAACTACCATGCTAATTCCAATTCCTTTTGGAATTAAAATAAATATATTCGTTCTTTCTTTGATTAAAATAGATTTTTAATCGCTATTATATGAAGTAAATTATTTTAGCTATTCCAAATTCACCGAAATAGCCAAAATAAAAAAATTAAATTAGTCCTGATTTTCCGGGTTGTTACAATCTCCCCCACTTAAAATCTTTTCGTCCCCAAAAAGGAAATAAAGTAAAGTAGGAAACAAAACGGAAAATTTAAATATTGTAAATATACCTCAACAAAAGAGTCACTCGGAGATGTCCACTCTGCACTTGGGATAAGCCTGTTTGATGCTATCCTTAGTCTCCCATGTACAGTCTATAGGATCCCCACTCCACTGAACTTTAACCAGCTGAATCCTCTTATTCCTCAGAATTCGGGTCTCCTTGCCAACAATTTTCACTGGCTCCCTCCTTACTGCTAAGCTTGGGGTAATCTCCAAATCTTGTTGTGCTGCTTCCTCCACAACTAAGTTTGGATCATGAACATGCTTTCGGAGTTGGGACACATGAAATGCATCGTGGACCCCAGGCAACCAGTCCAGCAACTGCACTCTATAAGAGAGAGTTCCAATCCTTTCGAGAATAGGGAATGAACCAATGAATCTCGGTGCCGACTTCCCAGTCTTTCCAAAACGAATGACACCTCTCAATGGGGAGACCTTCAAGTATACATGATCGCCAACAGTGAAATCTAAATCTCTTCTTTGTGAGTCTACATAGCTTTTCTGTCGGCTCTGAGCAGTCAGTAGGCGCTTCTTAATAAAATCAACTTTCTCTGCTGCTTCTCGAATCATGTCGGGACCCAAGACCAATCGATTTGCTGGTTCCACCCAACATGCTGGAGATCTGAATGGCCTGCCATATAAAGCTTCAAATGGTGACATTTGCTAGATGGCTTGGTAACTATTATTATAAGAGAACTCAACCAAGTGCAAGTGGTCCTCCCATGAACCGCCAAAGTCAAGAATGCATGCTCGCAACAAATCTTCCAATATGCGGTTCACCCTCTCAGTCTGGCCATTTGTCTGAGGGTGGTAAGCAGTGCTCAAATTCAAGTTGGTCCCAAGCTCTTCTTGGAAAGCTTCCCAGAATTTGCTAAAAAAAATCGGGTCATGGTCACTGACAATGTTATTGGGAACTCCATGCAGTCTGACAATCTCTTTGACATAAAGCTGCGCCAGACTTCGAGCTGTTCGATTAGATTGGACATGGATGAAATGGGCTGTCTTTGTTAAGCGGTCTAGAATCACCCATATACTATCATTCCCTTTTCTGGTTCGGGGCAAGCCATCAATGAAGTCCATAGAAATTTCGTCCCATTTCCCACTTGGAACTCCTAGCGGTTGTAACAAACCTGCCAGCTTCTATTGATCACTTTTAACTTGCTGACAAGTGGGACATCTAGCAACGTAAATAGAAATATCTCTCTTTATCTCCTTCCACCAAAAGGTGCGCTTAAGATCGTGATACATCTTGCTTACTCCTGGATGGATGTTGAGTTTATATTTGTGGCACTCATCCATAACTTCTATTTTTAGCTCAGCAATGTTGGCACACAAATTCACCCTTGCAATCTAAGGGTCCCTTTACTATCAATTTGGAAGCTTGAGACTTCGCCCCTTCGAACTCGCTCACTAAGCATCTGAATAAACTTATCATTCTTCTGAAGAGCAGAGATTTTATTGGTCAAGGAGGGTGTAATAATGAGATTGGCGATAATAAGATTGACGTTGTCCATATTCTCCCTGCTGAGTGCATCGGTTACAACGTTGGCTTTCCCCAGAGTATATAGGATATCCAGGTCATATGCCGCAAGAAATTCAACCCACCGTTGTTGCCTCATATTCAAATCTCTTTGGTTAAAAAGATGCTTCAAGGATTTGTGATCGATATATAGTTCGAACTTCTCACCCAAGAGATAGTGCCTCCGTATCTTTAGAGCAAACACAATGGCCATTAGCTCAAGATCATAAGTGGCATAATTTTTCTCATGCGGTTTCAATTATCGGCAGGCACATGCAACTACTCAGTCTATTTGCATTAGCACCGCACCAATACCTTAAACAATGAAAAGGATAACATGTTAAAATGAGATTTAAAAATGTCTTTTCTAACATGTTTGTTTATATAAAAAGAGTAATCTTCTTAAGAAGCATCTATCCAGACTTTCAAATCCTGATTGCCATCGATAATGGTCAACACAGGAGCAGTGATCAGCTCCTTTTTAGCTCTTGGAAGGTTGTCTCACATTCAGGCATCCAGATAAACTTTGCATGCTTCTTGGTTAGTTTTGTCAATGGATAAGATAGCCTTGAAAAATCCTTGATGAATTTCCGATAATATCCAGCCAGTCCTACGAAACTTCTAACTTCGGTGGGAGTTCTGGGCTGCTTCCAATCTTGGATGGCAGAGATCTTTGCTGGATCGACTGAAATGCCTTCCTTTGACACAACATGGCCGAGGAATTTCACCTCTTATTGCCAAAATATGCATTTGGAGAATTTAGCTTTCAACACATTTCTTCGCAGAATCTCCAAGACTTCTTTCAGATGTTGTTCGTGCTCAGCAGTGGTTTTAGAAAAGATGAGGATGTCTTCGATACATACCAGCACGAATTTATTCAGAACACCTCGAAATACTCTATTAATCAAATCAACAAAGTATGCTGGAGCATTATACAGCCCGAAGGGCATTACTAGCCATTCATAAAAAGTGTCTGGACCTCTGAGACCAGTCAAAGGAACACACTCTTCTGCGATACGCAGTTGATGGAAACCTGTGGCCAGATCCATCCTAGAGAATACTCGTGCTCCATGTAAGCGGTCCAGCAAATCATCAATACGAGGCAGTGGATATTTGTTTTTCAGTGTTTGTTTATTGAGGTCGTGGTAGTCTACACACAGTCGGAGGGTATCGTCTGACTTCGGGACAAAAACCACTGTTGCACCCCATTTTGAGAAGCTAGGCCTTATCAGACTCTTCCACAAAAGCTGCTTAGTTTGATTGCTTAGCTCCTCATTTTCTTTTGGCGACATCCTTCGAATAGGATTTACGGCGGGTCTTGCGTTTGGAACTAAGTCAATTCTGAAGTTGATTTCTCTACGTAGAGGTAATCTATCAACCTCGTTTAATACATCAGCATAATCTTTAACGATGGGAATATCCTCAATAGAAGTAGGGGTGACTTCTAGAGAAGACCAGAATTCCTTCCTGTCGGTGGCTGAGCCGTGACACGATATAGTAATATCGCCAAATTTAGTTTTAACTTTGATAATTATTTCAGCACATACTAGCTTAGCCTCATATTTTGTTAGCCAATCCATTCCCAGTATAATATCATAACAGGAGAAATTTATGATGATCAAATTAAAAGGAAACTGGTAACAGAATAGGAGATCGGCACTCTATAAAACTAATCGAGAATAAGGGAACCTCCTATCGGACTATGAGCTCTAATCAATTCTTTAAGTTTTCTTGGTTTCAGTTTTAACTTTTTAATTGTGTCATTAGAGATAAACTTCGTGCTGCACCCGTGTCAAACAAAACAGTAATAGGAATGTTCTTAATATTGAGAGTACCTCTTAAGACATCGGGCTTACCTTCTCCCTCGGAAGAAGCTGGTGCGGCTGCTTCCTCGTATATGTGAGCCACTTCAGATTTCTTCAACAGAGGACAATTCTTGCTAATATGCCCCATCTTGTGACAATTGTAGCATTCCCTGGTGTTATGAGGATTCTGGCCACGATTCTGAGAACTCTGGCTACGATTCTGGCTAGGTCCAGATTCATTCCTCTTGGGCCTCTTTGGAGCTCTGCACTCGGATTCATAATGTCCCACCTTGCCACAATTATAGCATGTCACCTTGGTCCTGTCCCTCTTCTTTCCTTGCGGCTTAGCTGCCGAAGAGTTGCCTGCCTCAGGCTTCTTGTAGGTTTGCTCCTTCTTCTTGTTGTTGTTCTGATTTTTCGCCCGCTCTTGCTGTGCAGCTTGGTCATTCTCCTCATAACGACATGCAATCTCGATTACTTCGTTGAATGAGAGTTTGATATGGGTCGTGACTCTGTCCAGGTACTTCTTAGAAAGGCCCTTTATGAATCTTTTGTTTTTCTGAACGGGATCCTGAATCAACTCTGGGGCATAGCGGGAAAGTTCCTCGAACTTCCTGACGTACTCTGAGATAGTCATACCCCCCTGCTGTAAGCGAATTGGTCATGGAGCCTCTCCTTTTCTTGTGTAGGGATATACTTTTCATTGAAGAGCTCTTTAAATCTGGCCCAAGACATATTGGCCACATCATTGCCAATCTTGACCGTATTCCACCAATGCTGAGCTTGGCCCTTCAATAGCCAGTTTGCCATAAATCGCTTGCGTTGATCTTCTAGCTCTAAACCTTCGAAGATATTCTCACTATCATTCAACCATGTATGTGCCTCACTCGCGGACTCCTGCCCGGTAAAAGATACTCCACCCAAATTTCTGAACTTCTTGCACATCCTCTCTAAGTCAAATGTCTGTGGGGGTGGAGGTGGTGGTGCCACGACCTCAGAAGTAGGTTGTTCATGAGTAATGGGTGTATCATCCCTGGCTGGCACTCTGGCTCCACCCCAGGCTCCACCTCGGGCTCCACCTCGGGCTGTTCTTGATCGAGTGTCCATTTTAAATCAGTCTGTACCATCAAGGAAAGAGTCAGACCAGAAAAAAGATAATTTTTAAAGGAATGATAAGGTAGGAACAATTGGAAAGAGTATGATGTAATGACTGATTAATATGTGCTATTCTTCTGCGCTCATTCTAGGATATTACTAATCCTATCTCTAGTGAGCTACTCGCCTTAGAATACTGCTGATTCTATCTAGGTGAATTGTTCTAAACATGTCATATTTCAAGGCTAAGGTTAATCTCGCTCTGATACCAACTGTGATGACCCTAAACTTCCGTAGAACGAAAGCAAGGATAATCATTTGGAATACGACATATTTACAACAAAAACAGATCTTAGATAATATCATAACACATAAATCATTACAGCGGAAATAAAATGTCATCAACATCATGATATCCAATACATCATAGAAACTGAACATCAGAGTATGCAGTTATAGGATATACTTAGCAAAATAGGAAGTCTAATTAAAAGGAAATAAGTCTCAACTCCAAAACGTACATCAAAATCCAAAGATGAAATAAAGTCTCTAAAGCAGAAATAAAGATAAAAGAGAGGTCTTCGTCTTCTTTCTCAGCAGCTCCAATCCAGAAGGTGTCTACCTAAAAACCTGTCACTTGCTGCCCGTGTAAAGAGAGGGCACCCTAGTTTGTACAGTGAAACAAACTTCGAGTCAGTCATGGGACTGGTATGAGAAATCTTTCTACACTATTTAATAAAGTGGCAAATCACAGGATCAAGCCGCTAACGCGGTATGGGTTTACTCCATTGGATTGCCAGTGCATAACAAAATAAATTTGATTCAAAACAATGCAATGTCTTTTAGATTTGTCGTGTTCTCAAAACAATCCGGGCTTACTCCATTGGATTGCCATTCTGATTTGTCGTGTTCTCAAAACAATCCGGGCTTTCCTTCACGGGAAAGTTCTGGTTGTTTCAAATGTCTTTTGAATTACCTTGCTTATTTAATTTTTCCATTGTTGATATAGGAGTTGGTTTTCCTTTAGTTTATACCATTCTAATATTTCTTAACTAAATAGCATATTTTTGTTGGCTTATGAGAATTCCATTATTTAATTGTATTATTTGGAATCCTAAAAAGGATTTTAATTTTTCCATATGACACATTTCAAATTCTTTAGTCATCATATCGGAAAATCCTTTATTTAGTTGTTGATTTGTCAACCCAAAATAATATCATCTGCAATATTTATATTTGTTTGGTGTCATCATTATTCCTTCTAATAAATATTGTACCATTTGACTTTCCCTATTTCAAAATCTGATTGTAATAAATAAGATTTAAGTCTACCATACTATGTTATGGGAGCCTGTTTTAAATCATATAAATTATTCTTTAACTTATAAGCATGATTTGGGTAACTTTCATCTGAGAGGCTCATTTCATATAAACATGTTCATTAACAAAACCATTTATGAAAACACTTTTAACATCCATTTGAAATAATTTAAAAATTTTATGAATTGCGAAAACAAGTATTCTAATTGCTTCCAGTATTGTTATATGTGAAAAAGTTTCACCAAAGTTTATATCCTCTTCTTTACTATATCCTTAGGCTACTAAGAAAGCTTTACTCCTAATGACTTCTTCTTTTTTTTCTAATTTATTTTTGTGTCCGTATCAAAGACATGAATTTGGGTCTAGGAACAAGTTTCAAAACATCATTTTTTATCAGTATGTACAATTCTTCTTGCATAGCATGAATACTTGAATCATCCATCGATGCTTCTTTTCGATTTATAGCTTCATTATTTCAGATAAATGCTACATTACTCATTATATTTAATTGATTCCTTGCTCATATTATGGATTCTACATCTCTTAAAATATTTTCTACTAGATGATCCTTTAAAATTTTGTCTCTCTCATTTGGAAATATATTTCCGACAATATTATTTTCGGTAAAATATTTATGACTTCATCGCTATTTTCTTCACAACATGATCATTTTTATCAATTTTAATGTTTTCATCAAATGAAACATGTAATGTTGCTTTAAAAATGTTTGTTCTGGTGTTGAAAACTCGACAAACCATACTTGTGTATGGATATCCAATAAAGATCCTTTTATCCGCTCTAGCATTAAATTTATCCAGAATTTATTTAGTATTGTGTCTAAATTATTAAATTCCAAAAGATAAAAATATGATATTTTAAGTTTCTAATTATAAAATTGTTTATATGGTGCTTTCTTAGTCAATGGTTTTATTAAAATTATGCGTAATATATATTGATATCAAAATGGTGCCCACATCCAAAAGGTTTAACAGCTAAATCACAATAATCGATTAAATCATAGAAAAGTAGAAAATAGAAAACAACCCCTGATTTTATAGTAGTCCGGCTAACTCTAGCATACGTCCATTTGTAATAATTTATTATTTGTATGGTTTGATTATAAGATCATTTGTTTTGGCTAAGAATGTGGTGATAAAGAGTTCGTAATTATTCAAGAACTAGTGGCAGAGTTTCTGTATTTCGAAAGAAGAAGAAGATCCTTTTCCTAGTGTCATTTGTGATTTTTTTTATCGTAACGATCCAATCGGGATCAGCTTGAAAATCAACAAAGAAGTTGGGAGAGTCGAGGCAACTAGGTCCACAATGAACGAATCGAATCTCCTAACTTTAGCTATCAGATCAATACCGGTTCAGTCAGTCAGATTCGATATTGGTTCAGATCGGTTAATTCAATGCTAAACTGATCTGGTTTGTGCTTCTCTTCTTTTCCTTTTGGTTGCACATCGATCTAGATACGTTGATCCGGAGTTATGAACCTGTCGATCCAGGTTTCAATTTGATGTATTTCCATACGTAGCCAATTTAGGAATTCAATTCGAGTGAATCTACTCATCCGCAACTCCATATATTTACCCGAGCTCAAGTTGTGAGCTATCTGATCATCTATGTGGGTAATCCGTCATGCTGATTAAGCAATCCATTCATCCAAATCTGATGAGTAATGTCGACCTTGCAATAAAGGCAGGTTACACTTGTCCTCCAAAACACGCCTTACCATGGAAAACTTGCTTTGTATTGCCATAATTCCAAATTTTATAACCCATAAGCATTCTGTTTAGCTAATCTAGATCCTTATTCAATTCTAAGACTAAATCTGCAATCTCCCAGTGTTGCCCATAAGTCAAATGACCACTATGAGCCGATGGATAGATCCAAAGCCATGCCCTTGATCTCGTTGGATTGTTTGCCAAATTTGATGGATAAAGTTCAAGTCTATATCTTTAATCGTGCTAAATGATTTATTAATTATGGTTTTGCAATCTCTCCAGATCATTTTGTAGTTTTATTACTGAACCCAAGTTGGAAGCTGTGCTGAACTGATATTCAAGTCCATGTCCTCTCCAGGTGAATCCTTAGCCTTTCTAATCTGCTTTCGAGTGTAATCCTTGCTCAGTGGTCATAACCTCTTTTGGCTTTTTTGGGACGCAAACCACACTCAATGTCCTACGGCCACGTCGGGCTCTTGCCAAGCATAAAGCATACTCAAAAATCCAAAGCTTCACTGGACACTTGCCGAATATAAAACATACTCAATGATCCAAATTGATTAGCCTCGTGTTTGGAACAACCCAACACTTGTTAGGCATAAACTGTACTTGGCGATCCTAGATAAGCCACCCCGTTATCGTGATAGAAAATCTCTTGAAATACATAAACAGCCTTCCTCTCCTCGATTGGTTTTTATAGAGATAAACCATACCCAACGATCCTGATCGAGTGATCCTCCATCCGAAATAGTTTGACCCATACTTGACGATTCTTGGTAGGGAACCTCGTTGAATTTCTGATAAGACTTCCTACCTCTTACCATGCATAAGCCATGCACGATGATCCGGTGAACTATTGAAGTTGGAAATTCAATTGCCAGTTTCATACTTGAAGAGCATGAATCATCCTCGATAAATAATTTTATTAAAATTCAAAAACATAAGTTCTATTACATCATAGAAGCCACTGGTTTATTGCCATCTCAGAGCTTGCCTAGGGACATCGCCGGTTCCTATACAAGTGTAACTGTCTTAGCCAATTTTTACAAGTTTATTTATAAAAATAAATGCAAGTGGAATAATTCGTTGTTTCCTAAGAGCATCCCTAAGTATTTCGCATGTTCCTGTACATGGGTAAGCGACTTGGCTATTTTATAATTATGAATCCGTATTATTTGTTGAAGATGATTCCCTCTTGTGAGCTAGGCTCACTCTGATCTTAGGAAATAAATGGCTGCTCATGTTCTGTCACTGTGGTTTTGTTTAGGACATCTATGCTAGTAGTTGCTTATTAACTTGTCCCTCAATCAAGTCCTTCAAGTGCTTTCACTCATTCGTATCATCCTAGATATTTCATGGAACAAATAGTGTTTTCCAAAGCTCGTTCTGGCTCTGTGGGTTCTCTCCTTATCATCCTTCTGATTGGAAGGAACTCTCTTAGATCCCAATAAATCATTTCGAAGCTCATGTTTAGATTTGCATAAAAGCCATACTTTGGCCCTTTCCTCATTCTATCGGATTAGCCATATTTAGTACCAGCCCTCGATTTTCCTTGTCCTTTTTAGACCCTGTTCCAAATGGTCTTCATCCTTTATTTATTTCCAAACCTCATGACTACCTCTCACGTCTTTCTACTACAATAACCCATTAGCCTCATGATAAAATTCTCCAATATCTCCTACGGATCTCATTTTAAAGATTATTTAGATTCTAAATTATCCAAAACACCAAACACCTCTGCCATCAACACCATCGATGGATTTGGCCTATCAGTCGATACCATCATTACAATGATTCGAGAAAAGAATTCTTGAGGAGTCTCGCCTTCCCTATGCTTGATTATTCTAAGAGTCGTCACATTTTTTGGTTGCATGATATGGGCCCTGAACTACTTTATGAACTATACCAGTCTGTGTAAGTCCTGATAAATACATTTTCTAACTGTCTGAACCGTAGTGCCGCTAAATATGGTAAGAAAACTAGGAAGCACTTCTCTGTTACTTCTTTAGATGGCCTTAGCACTTCCATATGCCTCGTGTACCTCATCATATGAACTAAGAGATTTGTTCTTCAATTGAAAGCTTTAAATATCGAAATATCGAAGTACGACTGGTCCTTGCACTTCGAATATTAGTGATAAAGGGACTTTTATACACACCATATTTTTATATGCTAAACCACCTCTCATATCCCGTTGAATAATTTTGGCTAACCCTCTACCATTATCCAATAGCATCCCCCAATCATTAACACTAGATCCAACAACACGAGTACTAGAATCTTGCAAACTGGGATGTTATCCTTCAGTGAATGCATTTTGTTCGCTACCGACACAAGGGCTCAACTCGATATCGACCTGGAATTCTTTACCAATATCTGTCTCCAGTTGCCTTGGGTTAACTTCATGCGCTCAATTTACCACTCCTATTTTCAAGTTCTGAATTCCGCAAATGCAAGTGTTCCTTTCCAAGATCCCAATGATGCACCCTCATGCAAACTGGACCAGTGCCAATCCAATATTTGGGTCTGTATTTGATCTTGGTCCATTGATCGGGGGAAGCCCCCTGATGTATGTTGTTGCTTCCTGCCTACTAGGACTAACTATAATACCATGGTTATGACTACCAACTTGTCCCGCTTGTCCAATCTATCAAGAAATTCGCCATCATCTCTTCCTACCAGTCTATCATATTATCTTGCCTGACCAACCTAGCTTGTGGAGATTCACCATGTTGTCCATATCCTTTCTTGTAAGGTATACATAAGGTTTTCCACCTGAGGAAGCCTCATGACTTACCTAGTGTCCAGCTCCTTCAGCTTGAGATCCAGTCTTTTTCCTCTTTGCTACGGCTAATCTTCTTTAAGATTTTCTAAATCCAGATCTTGAATTCTCAGTTCAAGTACTTCTATCTAAAATGCTAAAATGTTGACATCATAAATAGTGCCAACATTCGAAAGGTTTAATGGATAAATTATGAAACACCCCACCTCCGTTAAGGTCGCTTACAAAGGGAATGCCTTAACTTTGGTGGAGCATTATAGGTAAAAGATGCAGATGAATTACAAGACAGACAAATAAAGCAACGGAAAATAAAAATCATTTCATAAACAATGTGGTTCAGTCAAGCTTTTACAACAGTTGTCTCAATCATACTTAAAAGTAATACATAGAACTTCTGTGATATTCCACGATAAAGCATGAACCAGCCATAGCAGTGGAAGAGAGAGAGAGAGTCCAAAGCGATACACCAACTAATCTTCAAGCCTGGAAAGAGAAGAGGTCCAAGTTAGGCTGAGCTATTCCCTTCCTGACTACCTAGGGGGGAACGGAAGAAAAGAGGCGAAAAACAAACTAGGTTAGATATAAGTCTGGTAAGTCCAGTGATCTTTCAGCATGCAAAAAAAAAGGGATCATGACATGAATAAACCGAAAATAGGACATACCATAAAAACAAGGTAACTAAAGACAAGAAAAGTGCAAGGTGAACTGAATGCGCTTCTACTTTTACTATGCTTCTCTACTACTCTGTTAATCTGATTTCTATATTTATCTTTGCACCACCTAACTAGTGTCTTAACTAGTAATCTGTATAAAATGATAATCGTGATCCCAACCCCCGTAATTGTGGTAGCTTTTAGGTGTACATCTATCGTGAGGATTCCACCTCAATCAGCCTAATTGCCATGAACATGTTAGATGTACCCTTACTACCCTATCGATCGGCTCCCTACTTATATTCATGTTCCATGTGTCTGTGTCAATCGGCCCTCTCTTGCGTGTAGATACCCTGTGATGGTCCCACCATAAGGTGTGTCAATTCTTATGATAGCGACCCGAAACGATTCAAGATGCACTGTATAACTACTGGTACCTAGTGCCTGTTTTTTCCCACTTCGGAGTACGTGCACGCTCGTAAACCATCGGAACCTACACTGACGTACCCCCTGCAACAGCTTTGACCGCTTATAATCAGCCCAGTAATCGTGCCCCACCTAGCCCAGTTTAGGGCACCATGATACATCCATGTGGGTTACAGCTGAAATGGGTCCCTGTTACTAGGGTTTCCTATTAGTTAAGTTTGTGGGCCTATATTTACTAATATTGCCAAGCAACCCGATATGTACTTAACCCTCCCATCGATTCAAGCGTTTTTACTTAACGATTAAGTTTGTGGGCCTATATGTACTGATATTACCCACCTACACGAGATGTACTTAACCCTCCCATCGATTCAAGCATGTTCATTTAACGGTTAAGTTTTGTGGGCCTATATTTACTAATATTACCCAACAACCCGATATGTACTTAACCCTTCCACAGATTCAAGCATGTTTATTTAATGGTTAAGTTTTGTGGGCCTATATTTACTAATATTACCCACCAACCTGATATGTACTTAACCCTTCCACTGATTCAAGCATGTTTATTTAATGATTAAGTTTTATGGGCCTATATTTACTAATATTACCCACCAACCCGATATGTACTTAACCCATCCACTGATTCAAGCATGTTTATTTAATGGTTAAGTTTTATAGGCCTATATTTACTAATATTACCCTCCTGCACATTACGCAATGTTAGTTAACTATTGTCCGCTCATGTTAACTTAAACCACTCATTCATCATGTCATGTTTGTTAAGCATTTCTTATTAACTTGACCCTCCTTACTTATCATGTTGGATCGGTTAAGTGTTTCCTATTAACTTAACCCCGTTCGTTCATCAAGTTATATTGGTCAAGTGTTTCTTGTTAACTTAACCCTACGTATTCATCTTGTTGCATTGGTTAAGTGTCATCAATCAATTCAAGTTAACTTAAGCCACCTACATGTCATGTTACTTTGGTTAAATGTTGCCTTCTTGTGTTAATTTAACCCTACTACAAATCAAGTTATATTTGTTAAGTGTTGCCCTCTTATTTTAACTTAACCTTTCCATAAATCAAGTTATATTGGTTAAGTGTTTCTAAATTTACTTAACATCGCCCACTTGTCTAATTAACATGTTATAATGGTTAAGTGTTCTAAATTTACTTAACCTCACTCACTTGTCTAATTAACATGTTATAACGGTTAAGTGTTCTAAATTTACTTAACCTCACCCACTTGTCTAATTAACATGTTATGACGGTTAAGTGTTCTAAATTTACTTAACCCCACCTACTTGTCTAATTAACATGTTATAACGGTTAAGTGTTCAAAATTTACTTAACCTCACCCATCATTTTAGTTAACATGTTGAATTGGTTAAGTGTTTCCTTAATTGTCTTAACCCTACCAATCTTGACTTAGCTTTATTAAAGCACCAACCACTCGCATTAGACAGGTATTGTTGTGGTCACTGGATTTGTCAGTCGGTTCCGGGCAGTTTTACATCACAACTGAGTCAAACCTCGGGTCCTTTTTGGGCTCAATGCACTAAGCATCCACATTAGACAGGTATTGTTGTGGTCGCTGGATGTACCGGTCGGTTCCAGGCAGTTTTATACCACAACTCAGTCTAACCTCGGGTTAGGCATATTCGTCTTTTCTAAATTTACATATTTCTTATTTATGACAAATTCCATATGTAAATTATTCTCAATTAGTTATGCCATAATTGTCCTTTTAATTATGCTCATAATCAAGGGTATACTAAAAATGTCATTTCATGAACCAATCTATGCCATGTAATTTTTCATGTTTATCCCACATATTTACATGTAAATTATAAATCAATAATTGTCATGGCTCACTTTCCTTTTAAATCACGTTCAAAATTTTAGGTATATAGATTATAACATTTTCATGCCACTTATCATGCTTATGTGTCAAACATGCCAATTACATGTAATTTCATGTTTTCCCCACCGTTACCCCCGTTGTACGTTCGCAATATTACATAGAATGTTAGGCTCGATATTTTAGCCTAACTTATAAAACAAAAAGGGGAAAAGAGGAACTTTGCAACATTCCAACATCATACAAAAGTATGGATCTAACTATACATATGTCACATGGATTTGGCATAGAACAATATACTTTTAACTATGAACTTGCAAATTTGATCTATGCAATATGAACCACAAGCATATGAATTTACATAAAACTATACAAGTTAAACTTGGCATGTAGTGGTGAACTTGAAAATTAGATCTATAATAAAGGCATATGGATCTAACATATAAAGGTGTAGATCAAACATATAAGGTCATAGATCTAAACATGTATGCATAATGGCTCTAAACAATTAGGCGTAAACGACATGACTTAGCCTAAAACTTGTATGTATCATAATATCACCAAACTTACATATGATAATTTCATTCCCAAATTCCTATACAACATCATAGGTTTACTCACTAATTTCCACATAACATGATAGGTTCGATAGACCATAATAGTTTATAGGCATATATGATAGAATAGACATGAATCAGCATCACATACAACTTGATACAATTCTATTTTACAATTCATTACAAATCATATCTTTAATTTATTCACATCTGAAAGATAACTACACTTACAATCAAAAGGAAAAACTTGATTTTAGGGATCTGTATTCTGAAACTGAATTGCTCGCCTTTGATGTAGATCGTTGAATTCACTTAGTTGAATTAGATTAGATTTAATTTGACTTAGGTTTTAGTGGCAGCTAGGTTTAGATGAGAGTGAATAATAGAATTAGGTTTTAGGTTCAGGGTCCTTATATAGTTGTAGAGAGTATTTTAGGACCGTTAGATTAACCCTGAACCATGAGAACCAATCAGATGTCACATCTGCCTTAGAGTGAATCGGCCCACGGGTTGACAGCCAAACACCCTGAATCAACCCCTAGTCGACCCAGCGGGGCTCGGATCGACCTCAGAAATGGGTCGGTTCAGTTATTCTCCCTCCCGATTCGCTGCTTTGAACTTTTTTCAAAATTTATTTATTTATTATATATATATATATATATTTCTCATATGCGTACAAACTTCAAGACTTAATAACTTCTTCATAAGGTATCCATTTTATGCAAACCAAATGTCTATCTTGACCAAAATTTTGAGACGAACGTAATAGCGCAACCCATTTCACTTAATTCTTCTTCTAAAAATTAAGTGTTCTTGAATTTGTTAATTTTAATATTCTCAGAAAATTCGGGGTGTTACATTCTCCCCTCAAAGGATTTAGTCCCCGAAATCTTCAAGTTAAGAAGAATGCATCCTAACATCCAATCATCCATCTACTCATCCATCATCCACAAGCATCCATCGTCCTTAAAAGACTTCTAGTGCCATATGAAAATATGCAGAGTGTGTGTATATGTCTCTTATCTAGTGCAAAATCAGGCGGTCTACTGATCCAGTTGACCTTCTTAATGCGAATCATGAGAGTGTCATGCGTCCAATATGTATGCAAATATCCCTAATCATGTAAATACTATATGTGTGCATATTCACTCATCCATATGCAACATCCGTATGATAACACATCAAGTTTCAATCCATATACAAATACATTCATATGCATATGCAATATGAAAGTTACTGAGCCGATCTAGTGCCTAATGTGTGTATATGCATCCACGAGCAACCACTAGCAAACACTTGCAACCACTTGCAACCATCAATCATAACATGTATCAAACACATGTTTTCATCCATTGGCTTCTACCTAAGGATCGAGGATAGGACCGAAAGGATATACTTAAAAGATAAAGACTAGCATGCAAATAAATTTTACAGAAAAAGGAGGAATCAGTGATACACCCTCAAAAAGGGTATGATGCGCGTATCTAGTCTTCAGTCTTCTAAGTTGTATCTTTTTTGAGCTTCACTCCACTGTACCTTAACTAATTTAACTTCACGATTGTGAAGCTTCTTGACCTCCATTTCCAAAACCCACTAGTAAATATAGGACCTCAATCGTTTACTATGCTAGAGGGTATCCAATGTTGTCGAACTATCTTTCCAAGATAAATAGAAGTTAACCATGATACCAAGTTTATATACTAAGATGATTAAAGGTCTCTCTTCTACTTAGCTTATCCCTCATGTCAGAAATCTGAGGGTCGATATCTCTCACGCAAACCATCCTAGTTGAACTTGGCATCCCTCAAGTACAAGCCCCAAAGGCCTAAACCAATATCAGATAAGCACCCATAGAATACCTCTGCCGAATTTGGACGATTTATGTGAGATGATACTAGTAAAACAACCAAACAATTGAGCACTTAACCGACTCAAGCTATCCTCGCCAATCCTGCTCCAAAACTATCGTTGATCACATAACTGGCTTTGCATTGTCAACTAGATATATGCGGAAGTCTATCTCGAGTTTTTAGGGGGAAAACTCCTAACTTTAATTAAAAAAAACATCTACGTACTCATGGACTACTCTAATGGATCGAAAATCGTCGATAAATACATAAAGTGATTCTAGGTAGCTAAGACAAACTGATCCCTTAGGATCGCACGAAATTTCGAGGGTATTCTCGAGGCAAGTCGAAAATCTAACTATCCTCCTTTCACAATTACTAGCTAACTAATCCATGCCTAGAATCAACCCATAGCCCATGAAACCAAAAACATAGTATCTAAAAACCTTACAAACCAAAGATAAATGAGCCGAACCACAAATTGGACTTGAGACAATAATGGGATCCTCTACTATACAAGCTCCAGGGTGCAGAGACTCAACTATGGAAGCAGATATAAACAAATGCGAAGCACAAAAATCAAAAAGAGTACTAGTAGGATGATCAAGAAGAAAAACTAAACTTTTCAACAGAAACCTTACTACCTCTCTCTCAGGTATGCTAGTGGTGAGAGCATGCACTTGCCTTCCGGAAAATCCTGTCTTTTGTTCTTGCCCTTGCCCTTAATTATACGACCCATTATACCAAAATAAAGATACTTCCTCTTGTTTTAGGTTTTACAATTCTTTCCTCCCCTCCTCTGTGAACCAAGTCCATATCCATGAGTTCTTCATCCTTGTGTTGTGCTCCTTAGTCAAACTCCCTCATTCTCATCTTTGCCATCCTTATGTAACTTGTTGATAGGTCTTTTGAAAGCTTCCTCCATCGCATGGAAAATCCTACAAAGCTCGAAAGAAAAATTAGCCGTAGGTGAAACTACTGCGGCTATAGATGGAAGTTGGGTGCATATTTTCCCTTTAAAAAGTGTCATGGTCACATCAAGCCTATGGAACCATGCCGCGATGAGGTTACTTCCCATAAAGCCAGGAGCCCCGGAGACTCAGGAAAGAAGGAAACAAGGATTCAAACGGAGGATCAAATGATAATGCATATGGCTTTGGGAAATACGCCTTTAAAACAAAACTTTTCTTTTGAAAATGCTTCTTTTAAAATCGTTTCGAAAATAATTTTTCAAATCTTTTATCTGATCCAGTAACCTTCAGCTCTGATACCAAGTGTAACACCCCGCCTCCGTTCAGGTCACTCACAAAGGGAATGCCTTAACTTCGGTGGAGCATTATAGGTAAAAGATGCTGATGAATTACAAGACAGACAAATAAAGCAGCGGAAAATAAAAATCATTTCATAAACAATGTGGTTCAGTCAAGCTTTTACAACAGTTGTCTCAATCATACTTAAAAGTAATACATAGAACTTCTGTCTTGATTTAAAAACTTCCGAGAATAAAAGAAGCATAAAAACAATGATAGTCCCCAATAAAGCTTGAACCAGCCATATCAGTGGAAGAGAGAGAGAGTCCAAAGCGATATACCAACTAATCTTCAAGCTTGGAAAGAGAAAAGGTTCAAGTTAGGCTGAGCTATTCCCTCCCTGATCACCTAGGGGGGAACAGAAGAAAAGAGGCAAAAAACAAACTAGGTCGGACATAAGTCTAGTAAGTCCAGTGATCTTTCAGCATGCAAAAAAAATAAAGGATCATGACATGAATAAACCGAAAATAGGACATACCATAAAAACAAGGTAACTAAAGACAAGATAAGTGCAAGGTGAACTGAATGCGCTTCTACTTTTACTATGCTTCGCTACTACTCTGTTAATCTGATTTCTATATTTATCTCTGCACCACCTAACTAGTGTCATAACTAGTAATCTGTATAAAATGATAATCGTGATCCCAACCCCCGTAATTGTGGCAGCCTTCAGATGTACATCTATCGTGAGGATTCCACCTCAATCAGCCTAATTGCCATGAACATGTTAGATGTACCCTTACTACCCTATCGATCGACTCCCTACTTGTATTCATGTTCCATGTGTCTGTGTCAATTGGCCCTCTCTTGAATGTAGATACCTTGTGCTGGTCCCACCATAAGGTGTATCTATCCTTGTGATAGCGACCCGACATGATTCAAGATGCACAGTGTATAACTACTGGTACCCAGTGCCTGTTTTTTCCCACTTCGGAGTACGTGCACGCCCGTAAATCATCGGAACCTACACTGACGTACCCCCTGCCGCTGCTTTGAGTGCTTATAATCAGCCCAGTAATCGTGCCCCACCCTGCCTAGTTCAGGGTACTGTGATACATCCATGTGGGTTACTGTTGAAATGGCGTTACTAGGGTTTCCTATTGGTTAAGTTTATGGGCATATATATACTAATATTATCCACCAACCCGATATGTACTTAACCCTCTCATCGATTCAAGCATTTTTACTTAACGGTTAAGTTTGTGGGCCTATATGTACTGATATTACCCACCTACATGAGATGTATTAACCTTCCCATCGATTCAAGCATGTTCATTTAACGGTTAAGTTTTGTGGGCCTATATTTACTAATATTACCCACCAACCCGATATGTACTTAACCCTTCCACTGATCCAAGATGTTTATTTAATGGTTAAGTTTTGTGGGCCTATATTTACTAATATTACCCACCAACCCGATATGTACTTAACCCTTCCACTGATTCAAGCATGTTTATTTAATGGTTAAGTTTTGTGGGCCTATATTTACTAATATTATCCACCAACCCGATATGTACTTAACCCATCCACTGGTTCAAGCATGTTTATTTAATGGTTAAGTTTTATGGGCCCATATTTACTAATATTATGGCCCTATATTTAATAGTTAAGTGTTGTCCGCTCAAGTTAACTTAACCCACTCATTCACCATGTCATGCTGGTTAAGCATTTCTTATTAACTTGACCCTCATTACTTATCATGTTGGATCGGTTAAGTGTTTCATATTAACTTAACCCCGTTCGTTCATCAAGTTATATTGGTCAAGTGTTTCTTGTTAACTTAACCCCACGTATTCATCTTGTTGTATTGGTTAAGTGTCATCAATCAATTCAAGTTAACTTAGCCCACCTACGTGTCATGTTACTTTGGTTAAGTGTTGCCTTCTTGTGTTAACTTAACCCTACTACAAATCAAGTTATATTGGTTAAGTGTTTCCCTCTTATTTTAACTTAACCTTTCCATAAATCAAGTTATATTGGTTAAGTGTTTCTAAATTTACTTAACCTCACCCACTTGTCTAATTAACATGTTATAAAGGTTAAGTGTTCTAAATTTACTTAACCTTACCCACTTGTCTAATTAACACGTTATAACGGTTAAGTGTTCTAAATTTACTTAACCCCGCCCATTTGTCTAATTAACATGTTATAACGGTTAAGTGTTCTAAATTTACTTAACCCCACCCACTTGTCTAATTAACATGTTATAACGGTTACGTATTCTAAATTTACTTAACCTCACCAATCAGTTTAGTTAATATGTTGAATTGGTTAAGTGTTTCCTTAATTGACTTAACCCTACCAATCTTGATTTAGCTTTATTAAAGCACCAACCACTCACATTAGACAGGTATTGTTGTGGTCACTGGATTTGTCAGTTAGTTCCGGGAAGTTTTACATCACAACTGAGTCAAACCTTGGGTCCTTTTTGGGCTCAATGCACTAAACATCCACATTAGACAGGTATTGTTGTGGTCACTGGATGTACCGGTCGGTTCCAGGCAGTTTTACACCACAACTCAGTCTAACCTCGGGTTAGGCATATTCGTCTTTTCTAAATTTACATGTTTCTTATTTATGACAAATTCCATATGTAAATTATTCCCAATTTAATTATGTCATAATTATCCTTTTAATTATGCTCACAATTAATGGTATACTAAACATACCATTTCATGAACCAATCTATGCCATGTAATTTTTCATGTTTATCCTACATATTTACATGTAAATTATAAATCAATTATTGTCATGGCCCACTTTCCTTCTAAATCACGTTCAAAATTTTAGGTGTATAGATTATACTATTTTCATGCCACTTATCATGCTTATGTGTCAAACATGCCAATTACATGTAATTTCATGTTTTCCCTAACGTTACCACCGTTGTATGCTCGCAAAATTACATAGAATGTTAGGCTTGATATTTTAGCCTAGCTTATAAAACAAAAAGAGGAAAAGAGGAACTTTGCAACATTCCAACATCATACAACAGTATGGATCTAACTTCACATATGTCACATGGATTTGGCATAGAACAATATACTTTTAACTATGAACTTGCAAATTTGATCTATGCAACATGAACCACAAGCATATGAATTTATATAAAACTATACAAGTTAAACTTGGCTTGTAGTGGTGAACTTGCAAATTTGATCTATCATAAAGGCATATGGATCTAACATATAAAGTTGTAGATCTAAACATATAAGGTCGTAGATCAAAACATGCAAGCATAATGGCTCTAAACAATTAGGCATAAACGATATGACTTAGCCTAAAACTTATATGTATCATAATATCACCAAACTTACATATGATAATTTCATTCCCAAATTCCTCTACAACATCATAGGTTTACTCACAAATTTCCACATAACATGATAGGTTCGATTGACCACAATAGTTCATAGGCATATATGATAGAATAGACATGAATCAGCATCACATACAACTTGATACAATTCTATTTTACAATTCATTACAAATCATGTCTTTAATTTATTCACATCTGAAAGATAACTACACTTACAATCAAAAGGAAAAACTTGATTTCAGGGATCTGTATTCTTAAACTGAATTGCTCGCCTTTGATGTAGATCGTTGAATTCTCTTAGTTGAATTAGATTAGATTTAATTTGACTTAGGTTTTAGTGGCGGCTAGGTTTAGATGAGAGTGCATAATAGAAATTAGGTTTTAGGTTTAGGGTCCTTATATAGTTGTAGAGAGTGTTTTAGGACCATTAGATTAACCCTGAACCATGAGAACCAATCAGATGCCACATCTGCCTTAGAGCGAATCAGCCCACGGGTTGATAGCCAAACACCCTGAATCAACCCCCAGTCGACCCAGCGAAGCTCGGGTCGACCTCAAAAATGGGCTGGTTCAGTTATTCCCCCTCCCGATTCGCTGCTTTGAACTTTTCTGCATATTTATTTATTTAATTTTTATATATATCTATACATATATATTTCTCATATGCATACAACTTCAAGGCTTAATACTTCTTCATAAGGTGTTCGTTTTATGCAAACCAAATGCCTATCTTGACCAAAATTTTGAGATGAACGTAATAGCGCAACCCATTTCACTTAATTCTTCTTCTAAAAATTAAGTGTTCTTGAATTTGTTAATTTTAATATTCTCAGAAAATTCAGGGTGTTGCAAATTATTGTCACATATTAGATCGTAATAGGCCAAAAATAGAAAATAACACTTGGTTTTATAATGGTACGACAA
Source organism: Allium sativum (assembly GCA_030737875.1). NCBI lineage: Eukaryota > Viridiplantae > Streptophyta > Magnoliopsida > Asparagales > Amaryllidaceae > Allium > Allium sativum. The sequence continues at coordinate 500,585,612 of CM060918.1, forward strand.
ACTCTAGTCTACGTCCACTTATTGTAACCTATTATTTATACTGTTTGATCACTATTTTTGTTGTTTTGGTTAATAATTAAGAAATAAAAAGTTGATAGTTGTTCTAAAATAGTGGCATAGCTTCCACATGTGAAAAGAAGAAGAAGATATTTTCCAAATGTCATAGTTGCTCTGTTACTAACTATAGTTCAGTATGGATCTATCTGAAATTAGTTAAAAAGTTGATAGAGTTAAGTGATTAGGTGCATGGTGAATGAACTAGATCACCTAACTTTGGATTTCAGATCAGTACCAGTCTGAATCATTCCATTTCGGTGTTGTTCCATATCAGTTCACCCAAAGGTAGAACGACCTAGTTTGTTTACTTCTTCTTTTTTCTTTTGATTCGTCGAACAAACCCATGTCTTTGAGTGCACATTGATCTAGTTAAGCTGACCCAAAGATTTTGAGCTCCTGCCAAGTTATGCCTTCACCGATCTGAATGTCATCTTGGTGTATTTCTACACTTAGCCAATTCCACAGTTTCATTTACGTGAATCTTCTCATCTGTAGCTTCATATTTTTGTCCATGCTCGAGTCTTGAACCATACAATCATCTATCGGGGCAATCTACCATGTTGATTAAGCAATCTATGCATGCGAATCTAATGTGTAACAACCTTGTGAAAAAACCAAGTTAATATATATATATATATATAACATGATGAGCAGTGACACTAACCTAGAAAAACTTAAGCAAATTACTATTATTTAACATAGTTCTTACATACTATATATAATACCTTTTTTATTAGAAATGTTTTAAAACTTACATTTTTGAATTATCCATTGTGCTCTTTGAATTGTTTTATTTTTGATAGAGATTTGATTCTTACTCCTTTAGTGAAAATATTAAGAAATTCAAGATCATCACCTTTAAGTTTTAAGAAAATTTTCCTAGTAAAACTAAAAAAGTCATCTATTACTACAAAAATGTAACACCCCGCATTTTTAAGTGTAACTAAAAATGAAATAAAATATATGAAAGTATGCTTATGATAGGTAAATAATGGTGATGCATAAGAAGAATTAATTAATACATGAAAGAAAAGAAAAATTAGTTCGATAACGGTGTGTGTAACGGAAAAGATAGTAAAATGAGGATAATTAATTTAAGAATCAGCAATTAGGTAAAATGGACATCACCATTGCGTTCCTCTCGAAATTTTACATGAAATAGAGTCCGAGTTTTCGAAAATCGGAGTCTGGATGAAGAAGTTATAGCCTGTAGAAGATTCAGAAGGTTTTGGTCAGCTCAGAACTGGGCAGGTCGACCTGGGGGCCAGGTTGACCAGGGGGTCGACCTGGGAGTCAACCTCCCCCATGGGAATCGACTATAGTGTCGACCCCCCCGTAGGTCGACCTGGTCAGCCTGTTTCGGTCCAGAACACGTTTTCGAAGCCCTGAGATGATTTTTGATGGTCCGAATTGGTTTTAGGGTTAATCTGATGGTTGAAATGAGTTCCTACACCTAAAAATACACCCTAAGACCTAGCCTCCTCTACACACAATTCTATTCTTCTTCTTCTCTGCCTCTGTTCTAAATAAAAATAAAAATGGCGTCGCTACTCTGCTGGAATCAAAACTAGAAGCTAATCAATATCAACCTAAGCAACTCAATTCGAATTAGAGATTAAAGCTTCTGCAACAATTCTGCAACAACTAAAGTTCTTTATTTAATCCAATCAAGGCAAGTACAGTTATTCTCCGCTATAAACGTTAATTCTGATTGTGACATGAATTATAAATCTGAATCTGAGGTTATATCTGTTCTGTTCTGTTTGGATCTATCTTATTTTGTATCTTTTTCCTCTTTCTGTTCTATAGCCAGGCTACCACGAGCCTGAGCCAATCTCATAAGAGATTAACCTACGCTAAAATATTTGGGATAGTAAAATGAATGATGCATAAATTAGGCATGACCAATAGGTGACTGATTTGAGGAAAGAACATGGATTGTAGCTAGGACAAAATCTAAGACATATGACTGGACATGTTATATTTATAACATAAAGGGGTATTGAACATATGATTTGTGATAAAAATAATATGGCTTAGGTATAAAGATTTACATGAGAGTAGGGCATCTATTAATGTAAATAAACACCTAAGTAAGGGATCTTTGAGATATATGACATGCATAGTAATAAATGGCTATATTTGGTATATAATCATATTGTGAATCATGACAATTATTTATGCATGTGAACTTAGGCAAGATTTATAATTAGGCAAGATATGTTTGTGAAATTTAAGAAATGATTAAATCTGTTATATTTGCCAAATTTGCTAGTTTTGTTACATTGCCTAATCTGCTAGTTCTGTTATATTGCTTAATCTGCTAGTTCTGCTCTACTGCCTAGTCTGCTAGATCTGTTCATCCGCCAAATCTGTCATCTGCTAAGTCTGTTGAAAATGCTAAATCTGATAGTTTGCTTAATCTGATAAATCCGTTAAGTCGCCTAATCTAAAGAATCTGTTATCTGTTGAGTTGGTATGATTAGTCCGCTATTGACATAATCTGAATTAGCTATGAATAATTGACATGTATATTAGGCGTGGGTATAAATGGTAAATCATTAATTAATTGGCCGCAAAGATAAATATGGCTAACTCGAGGTTAGAATGAGTTTGCGGCGTAATTCTGCCTGGAACCGCCCGGCATATTCCAGTGGTCGCACACAATAGGTTCTAATGTGAGAAGTTAGTCATAACGTGCTTGAAACCCGAGGTTAGACTCAGTTTGTGACAGAAACCGGCCCGGAACTAACCGGCCTAACCAGTAGCCGCAAACTGTCAGTCTAATGTGAGAGGTTTGGGCATTAATATTTAATTAATGAGAATCTGAGATAATTATGATGTCTAAAACGTGTTGGGTAAGGTTAAACCAATTAGACCAATGAATCTAATAAACCCGTTTCGTGAATCTGTAGGCCCAATACAAAGTTAGATAATATGTAACCAGTTAATCTGTAAGTCTGTTGATTTGTAACCACATAATTTGTAAGCCTGTTAATCCGAACATCTGATCCGTTAGTCTGAAAACCTGTTAACTTGATTGTCTGATCTGTGAACTAGTTAATCTAAATTTTGTATGTCTGTAACTTGTAGAAATCTGTTAGCCTGGGGACACAAGGTTAGGAGGGGAATCACTTGTGTCATCTGTTGTTTGGGACCCATATTAGTCAGTAACCCTTTCTGGTATCAAAACTTTGACCCAACAGTAGGTAGGGTCCGGGCACACTTACTGAACTAATTATAAGCGGTTCATTCTGATAATGGCGAGGGGTGTTGATGGTGCGTTCCAACCAGGTCATGTGCATGCATGGATCCCGGTCTGCCTCTGAGGATTTAAGACGCCGTGACATCTGTAAATAGGTCTGTGCCAATTGGTTGTCACTTTAGGGAGTGATACACCCTACTATGGGGCCGACGCAGGATATTTATGTATTAGGGAGTCGATTGCTTGGGGTAGGGTTTTAGGGTACACTTAGTTCTATCTGTTTCTGCTTGGTACCATCTGTTTCTGTTGGGTGGTAACACCTGTCTGTTTCTACGTGGTACCGTCTGTTCGGGTGGTAAAGGCCCATTACTAGTGTACACCTAATTCTACATTCTGTTTCCTTAGGGATTAATCTGTTTCTGCTTCTGTCTGTTTTTGTTCGGGTAGTAAAGGCCCATTATTAGCATTCTGTTTCTGTTAAATTATTCTGTACCCGTTTCTGTTTCAGTTTAGACATTAGGGTGACACCTAATTCTGTTATACTAGTATTAGTGCAGAGAAGCGTAAAGTAATAGTTTATATCATTCTGTTCTTCTGTTATATCTGCTACACCTGTTACAGTTATCTCTCATCCAGTTTTATGTTCATGTCATATTATTATTATTATCTGTTCATATGCTGAAAGTCACTGGGCTTGCCAGGCTTTTTGTTTGACCCTTGTTGCTTCGCCTCCTTTCTTCCGTTTCCCCCCCAGGTTATGCAAGGAGGGAATACTTTAGCTTGACCCGGATTTCTCTCTGCTTGAAGAGCTTAAAGTATGGCTTGGCTCTGTATAGCTTCCGTTCTATGGGGATTATGATTTTAAACCATGCATTTTGAAGGCTTTTGTACAAGACTGATATTTTGTACTTGAATTCTGAGATTTGAAAGGATGTAACCATATTGATTTCTGTTTCCGCTGTAATAAAGTTAAAATTTTTCAAGTACTGTTTTATCTGTCTTGTAAGTTTCTGTTCTGTTTACTAAAATGCTCCACCAAAGTTAAGGCATTCCCTTTGTGAGTGACCTTAACAGAGGTGGGGTGTTACACTTGGTATCAGAGCTGAAGGTTACCAGATTGGGTAAAGTTTTTGGAAAACTATTTTCAAAAAGGTTTTGAAAGGAAGTATTTTCAAAATTAGATCTTATTTTGAAAAACATATTCCCCAAGAGCCATATATCTTTCCTTCAGTCCTTTTTGTATTGAATCTTTCCTTTTTTTTTCGTTTCAGCATGTCTGAAGTATCTGAGATACCAGAGGGTGTTCATGTACCCGGTTGGTTTCATCAATATCTTAAGGCTAGGACCGCCGCCGCAGGTCCAGCAAATGATCCCCCTCCTCCTCCGCCCCCTCCTCGTGCAATTGCTTTCTCAAATATTTGTAGAGATTTTAGGGCCATGGGTGGAAAGGATTTCAAGGGAACTGAATCATTCGTCGAAGCGAGGAACTGGCTCAAAGAAACTGAGGATCTATTCATTATCTTCGAGGTGGACGATAGGCAGAAGGTACAGTTGGCGGTATGGCTGCTCAAAGACGAAGCTTCCTATTGGTGGGAAGTCACTAACGCCGAGAGGCCAGTTGAGACATGGATGGATTTCAGAACAAGGTTTGAGACAAAGTTTCTCTCGCAAGCTGAATGGAGTTTACAACTGGAAAAGTTCTTATCTTTTAAGCAAGGAAGTATGACAGTCAAGGAATACGTCAACCAGTTCAACCAACTAGCTAGGTTCGGATTGGATTTAGTCAACACTCAGCATAAAAAGGCTCTCCGCTTTGTTAAAGGATTGAACGAGCCACTGCACAGCCTAGCCATGACCCACGTACCCATGGGAGTGACTTAGGAGAAATTGGTGGACATGGCACTACTGCACGAGGAAGACAAGGGCCCAAAAGAGGCAAAGAAGGAAGAACCACAGAATAAGAAAGCAGGGCCCAAAAGGAAACACAAAAGAAGGATGAGAAGTCCGAAGATAAGAAGGGGAAAAAGTGCTTTACCTGTGGAAGCTCGACTCATCTGAACAAGGATTGCAGAAAAAGGAAGGGCGCTTGCTTCAACTGTGGAGAGATGGGACACTTCACTAGGGATTGCCCGAAGAGACGAGGGCAAGGTGGGCAGGCGAACACTCTAGAGGCTAGTGGCTAGGATAGAAATAGGAAAATTTCTATAGTAGGTTTAATTTCTTTATCTGATTATAGAGTTAAGACTTTTTCTGATTCTGGTATTTTGATTTTGTAATTGATACTCTACACTTTAATACTAGTATTGTTTCTGATTCCGTTGTAGACTCAAACCTATAAGGGTTATGCCTCATCTGTTTATGATTGATTGGGGTTTGAGGGATATATGTGTTAGACGTCAAGTATGACGCATACATTCTGAGTTTTTGTGGGATATGATTTTATCATGCTTAGCTTCCTAAGAATCATTAGGGAACCTGATCTGTACCAATAGTCTATAAATATTTGAATAATTCTGCTTTCCAGTTTTGACATTGTCTAAAGGAGGTAATCCTCTGGGTGTCAATCTGATGTTGATTTCGGTCTTCGATGTTGATACTTAGGGGAATTATTTTCTCAACCAATGTCTAATGGGAACCAAGTCTTTGTCTTATCTGTACTCGCTTCCATCATTTAACTGTATCCTATCGATCGAATCTTCAAACTTTAGGTAGAAACTAATGGGTGTAAACATGTGTTTAAGACATGTTATGTTTGATGGTTGCAAGTGGATGCAAGTGGTTGCTAGTGGTTGCCCGTGGATGCATATACACACACTAGGCACTAGATCGGCTCGAAAACACTCTCATACTGCATATCGATGTGTGAGCATTTTTAAATTTTGTGGATGCAAAATGATTGACTCAGCACATGGATGTTGCATATGACTGAATGGTCGTGCACTCATATAGAAATGATATGTATCGAGTAGGAAAATTGCATACATGTTGGACTCATGGCACTGGCATAATTCGCATTAAGGAGGTTAACTGAATCAGTGGACCACCTGATCTTTGCATTAGACAAGGAACATATACACACACTTCTTGCATATGTTCATACAGGATTAGAAACTTTTTAAGGACAATGAATGCCTGTGATTGGTGATTGAGTAGATGGATGATTGGATGGTAGGACACATTCTTCTTAACTTGAAGATTTCGGGGACGAAATCCTTTAAGGAGGGGAGAATGTAACACCCCGCATTTTTAAGTATAACTAAAAATGAAATAAAATATATGAAAGTATGCTTATGATAGGTAAATAATGGTGATGCATAAGAAGAATTAATTAATACATGAAAGAAAAGAAAAATTAGTTCGATAACGGTGTGTGTAACGGAAAAATAGTAAAATGAGGATAATTAATTTAAGAATCAGGAATTAGGTAAAATGGACAACACCGTTGCGTTCCTCTTGAAATTTTACATGAAATAGAGTCCGATTTTTCGAAAATCGGAGTCCGGATGAAGAAGTTATGGCCTGTAGAAGATTCAGAAGGTTTTGGTCAGCTCAGAACTGGGCAGGTCGACCTGGGGGCCAGGTCAACCAGGGGGTCGACCTAGGAGTCGATCTCCCCCATGGGGGTCGACTATAGTGTCGACCCCCCTGCAGGTCGACCTGGTCAGCCTGTTTTGGTCCAGAACATGTTTTTGAAGCCCTGAGATGATTTTTGATGGTCCGGATTGGTTTTAGGGTTAATCTGATGGCTGAAATGAGTTCCTACACCTATAAATACACCCTAAGACCTAGCCTCCTCTACACACAATTCTATTCTTCTTCTTCTCTGCCTCTGTTCTAAATAAAAATAAAAATGGCGTCGCTACTCTGCTGGAATCAAAACTAGAAGCTAATCAATATCAACCTAAGCAACTCAATTCAAATTAGAGATTAAAGCTTCTGCAACAATTCTGCAACAACTAAAGTTCTTTATTTAATCCAATCAAGGCAAGTACAGTTATTCTCCGCTATAAACGTTAATTCTGATTGTGACATGAATTATAAATCTGAATCTGAGGTTATATCTGTTCTTTTCTGTTTGGATCTATCTTATTTTGTATCTTTTTCCTCTTTCTGTTCTATAGTCAGGCTACCACGAGCCTGAGCCAATCTCATAAGAGATTAACCTACGCTAAAATATTTGGGACAGTAAAATGAATGATGCATAAATTGGGCATGACCAATAGGTGACTGATTTGAGGAAAGGACATGGACTGTAGCTAGGACAAAATCTAAGACATATGACTGGACATGTTATATTTATAACATAAAGGGGTATTGAACATATGATTTGTGATAAAAAGAATATGGCTTAGGTATAAAGATTTACATGAGAGTAGGGCATCTATTAATGTAAATAAACACCTAAGTAAGGGATCTTTGGGATATATGACATGCATAGTAATAAATGGCTATATTTGGTATATAATCATATTGTGAATCATGACAATTATTTATGCATGTGAACTTAGGCAAGATTTATAATTAGGAAAGATATGTTTGTGAAACTTTAAGAAATGATTAAATCTGTTATATTTTCCTAATTTGCTAGTTTTGTTACATTGCCTAATCTGCTAGTTCTGTTATATTGCTTAATCTGCTAGTTCTGCTCTACTGCCTAGTCTGCTAGATCTGTTCATCCGCCAAATCTATCATCTGCTAAGTCTGTTGAAAATGCTAAATCTGCTAGTTTGCTTAATCTGATAAATCCGTTAAGTCGCCTAATCTGAAGAATCAGTTATCTGTTGAGTTGGTATGATTAGTCCGCTTTGACATAATCTGAATTAGATATGAATAATTGACATGTATATTAGGCGTGGGTATAAATGGTAAATCATTAATTAATTGGCCGCAAAGATAAACATGGCTAACTCGAGGTTAGAATGAGTTTGCGGCGTAATTCTGCCCGGAACCGCTCGGCATATTCCAGTGGTCGCAAACAATAGGTTCTAATGTGAGAAGTTAGTCATAACGTGCTTGAAACCCGAGGTTAGACTCAGTTTGCGACAGAAACCTACGCGGAACCAACTGGCCTAACCAGTAGCCGCAAACTGTCAGTCTAATGTGAGAGGTTTGGGCATTAATATTTAATTAATGAGAATCTGAGATAATTATGATGTCTAAAACGTGTTGGGTAAGGTTAAACCAATTGGACCAATGAATCTGATAAACCCGTTTCGTGAATCCGTTGGCCCAATACAAAGTTAGATAATATGTAACCAGTTAATCTGTAAGTCTGTTGATCTGTAACCACATAATCTGTAAGCCTGTTAATCCGAACATCTGATCCGTTAGTCTGAAAACCTGTTAACTTGATTGTCTGATCTGTGAACTAGTTAATCTAAATTTTGTATGTCTGTAACTTGTAGAAATCTGTTAGCCTGGGGACACAAGGTTAGGAGGGGAATCACTTGTGTCATTTGTTGTTTGGGACCCATATTAGTCAGTAACCCTTTCTGGTATCAAAACTTTGACCCAACGATAGGTAGGGTCCGGGCACGCTTACTGAACTAATTATAAGCGGTTCATTCTGATAATGGCGAGGGGTGTTGATGGTGCGTTCCAACCAGGTCATGTGCGTGCATGGATCCCGGTCTGCCTCTGAGGATGTAAGACGCTGTGACATCTGTAAATAGGTCATTGCCAATTGGTTGTCACTTTAGGGAGTGATACACCCTACTGTGGGGCCGACACAGGATATTTATGTATTAGGGAGCCGATCGCTTGGGGTAGGGTTTTAGGGTACACTTAGTTCTGTCTGTTTCTGCTTGGTACCGTCTGTTTCTGTTGGGTGGTAACACCTGTCTGTTTCTACGTGGTACCGTCTGTTCGGGTGGTAAAGGCCCATTACTAGTGTACACCTAATTCTACATTCTGTTTCCGTAGGGATTAATCTGTTTCTGCTTCTGTCTGTTTCTGGTCGGGTAATAAAGGCCCATTATTAGCATTCTGTTTCTGTTAAATTATTCTGTACCCGTTTCTGTTTCAGTTTAGACATTAGGGTGACACCTAATTCTGTTATACTAGTATTAGTGCAGAGAAGCGTAAAGCAATAGTTTATATCATTCTGTTCTTCTGTTATATCTGCTACACCTGTCATAGTTATCTCTCATCCAGTTTTATGTTCATGTCATATTATTATTATCTGTTCATATGCTGAAAGTCACTGGGCTTGCCAGACTTTTTGTCTGACCCTTGTTGCTTCGCCTCCTTTCTTCCGTTTCCCCCCCAGGTTATCCAAGGAGGGAATACTTTAGCTTGACCCGGATTTCTCTCTGCTTGAAGTGCTTAAAGTATGGCTTGGCTCTGTATAGCTTCCGTTCTATGGGGATTATGATTTTAAACCATGCATTTTGAAGGCTTTTGTACAAGACTGATATTTTGTACTTGAATTCTGAGATTTGAAAGGATGTAACCATATTGATTTCTGTTTCCGCTGTAATAAAGTTAAAAATTTTCAAGTACTGTTTTATCTGTCTTGTAAGTTTCTGTTCTGTTTACTAAAATGCTCCACCAAAGTTAAGGCATTCCCTTTTGTGAGTGACCTTAACAGAGGTGGGGTGTTACAAAAAACATATATATGATTTATAGATTGAATTTCCCTGGATTGAAAAGATCTAAATGAAGCAGTTCAAGGGGTTGATATGTAAAAATTATATCATTTGACTTAAAGAAACTTTTTTTAAGGCTTCCAAAACGACATAAATCTTGTTAACATCAAAACTTGTTTTAGGAAGCCCTCTAAATAAAACATATTTTGCAATTCTGATACGCGTTTGAAACTTAGATGACCCACATTTCTTATGCCAAATCAGAGGATCATCTGGTTTAGCCAAAAGGCAAAATACATAAATTGTCATTTGGCACTTTCTTACTTAATATATATTTCATTTTCTAATACCTTCAAAGACAATGTTTGACTCTTTCTCTTCAATATGACAATTTTCCTTTTAAAATTTAATTCTAAAGCCCTTGCGGCATAATTGACTAATACTTAGCAAGTTAAGTTTAAATTTATTACCCGACTTTTTAGCTAGGATATTTCGAACCATATACAAATCTGGCTAGATAATCGATGATCCAAGGAGAATGGTAATGTGAAAGTATGAAGCTCAAGGTACAATGAAGATAACGATCATCTAACAGCTTAAAATATTTTTTGAATGGGCATCTTATAAACTCATGCGTGTAACTTATACAACCTAGCAGAGATCATCTCGAAACAAGCTCGTGCCACTTTAAGTAAGGACATGAAAGAAGCTATCTAACCAAGGAGATAGTAGGAGTAAAAGAAATAGGAGAAATAACATAACTATCTAGATCGGTGCAAAATTTAACCTATGGTACGCCATCCGGATTTGATCACCTCCACCTGTCTGAATAACTGCAACAAGAACGTAGCTAATCTACGTTCTCCACTCTCTCCACCACTTCCACTTTTCGTGATTTTTGGGATTTACCACGTATAAATATAAGGTGCTCGGGAATTATGAAGGTTCTTTTTTCACACTCTTGAACTTTTATCTAAAATTTCATACCGATCCGGATCTCTATCGATCCAAAAAGTTATACTTGTAAAACCTGAGTAAAATTAGTAAAATCTCTTTAAAGTGGGCATAGGCATACTTCGCCAAGCTACTAGAATGGTTGTAGTGTTCGCATTTATTGTTTTTCTTGTTTTATTTTACATTTCTTCATTTATTCTCTATTTATAACATATTTGGGTCTTAATGCAACTTTATACGCTAACAAAATTCAAAACTAGAAAAACATTAAAAATAGTAGGAGTTCAAAAATTATCAACATTGTCGATGCCAATCACATATGCTTTAGAGCTATCCCCAAAATTCATTGAACCGCCACCTTCGTAAGTAATATTTTTCAACATCTCGGTATTTCTAGTCATGTGTCTTAAACACCCTTTATCTAATATCCATATGTTTTTCTAGATTAGTAAAGTTTGATAATCTGGCGTATATTCCACAATACTATGTAACATATATATTACAACAAACTACATCTTCTTAAAGATCCAATAGCCTTTCATAATGATTAGGTTCAAGTTTAAGAAATAATGCCATATTTATCTTCAATGTTTGTTTTTCAATAAAAGTGTTAAAAATAGTTTCATTAATTTTTTCCATTAAAACGTTTCAAAAGTTAAATTACTTACATTTGGAAAACAAGGCTCTAATACCAACTATAGGATGCGAAAGTATGGATCTTACAGATAAATTAGCACCAGAGAAGGATGGATAATGTTTACAATATTTTATGAATCTTTTGACATATTAAGGAACTCGAAACTACTGATCGTAGTTGCAAACATGAATCAAAATAAATACAGAAATAGTAAAAAAAAGTAAAGAGTTGGAGAGAGCACACCATGAATTTTTGTACTAGTATAGTGTAACCTTATATCTAATCCTATATAATTTCTTATATATATTTCCCTGGAAAATAAAGTTCCAATTAAATCTCGATTTCAAGCCTAAGCGGCCTACCTTTTATATTCTGAAGGCTATGGAAACTCCTGGTTGATTTATAGGCCAACAAGGACATCCACTTGATTGTAGGGGAAACAAGCATACCTACATAGATTTCAAAGGCTATAAGAACACCCATAATTATCTAGTATTGTTTGATAGATTGTACAAAATAAATTTCTAACTTTTGAGCACAACTAATCCTATAGTTTCTTTAAAAGAACTTTTGTCCTGATTTGAATGTGAGAGTACGGAAAGTTGAGTGAAAAATCAATGGAGAATCAAGTCAATTGGGTTTAAATTTAATTTGACTTGAATTTGGCAAGAATTTGAGTATATTTTCTTTAATGAATTGAGAGAGTTCAAGAAGGAAGAAAGAGTGAGAATGGGGGTATTAAAATTCATTGAAAACTACCCTTACTTGTGGAGAAACAATGGTCATGTCCATCCACGAAGAGATATATGAATAGTTAGTTCCATTAAAAAAACTGAATTTTGAAAATTATAGCATGTATGTCAATATACTCTATGCCTATATATCAACATTTATTAGTGTATTTTGAAATTTTGTTTATTTTAAAACATTATGGAAATGTTTATCTTTATAAAATAATTTGAAACTTTGCACAATCGTTAAATATGGATTATACATATCCTAGTCATAATAAAACTTAAGAAAGCTTTTTATAAATTATTTTGTATAATAATGATATATTAAGAGTTAAATACTCTTTTCTTGAAAAATAAAAATAAAATATAAACTATAAATGAATATATATATACTTAAATCAAAAAAATTAATGAATATCAAAATATTATACGCTCAAGCATAAACTATTTAAAATATTAAGGTATAAAATAACTCTAAAACTATTAAAAGTGTAAAACAGAAATTCTTAAATGCTTATTACTAAAAATATAGTAAACTTGCAAATAAAAGAAAAAAAAAATATTTTGCCAATCTCTAGAAATATCTGTAATTATTATTTGTTGTTATAATAAATGTTTGCAATCACTTTAAAAACCGATCGACTCTGCCAATAAAAAAAGGAAAATCATTTTGGAAGGATAACTGAAAAATCATTTAGATAGGAATATTCAGAAGACCATGGTAGTTGAAAACAATTTTAAAGATAATAATACAATAAATGCAACTAGGGATGCAAATATAAATAAATTTACGGCTCTATAACCTATAACAACCTTAAAAATTGAATATTAATAATTATTTTATGATTTAATCAAGAAAACAATAAGCTTGTTAAATTGTCATAATTTAGCTACAAAGTTGCACCATTGGGTCCGTGGTAATTTTCTGTGCAATTCATATATATATATATATCTTACTGAAATCCGATCCAGCACGAAGAAGTTACGAAAGCAACAAATTATAAGAATAATAAGAAATAAATAAGATATATATACATATATACACATATTACACAGGTCAACCCGACCATGCTTAGGTCGACTAGTTGGTCGACCAATGGGGTCCAAGGGGTCGTCCCATGGGATTAGGGGCGAGCCTTGTTTTGCTCTGGACAATGTTTCATCCAGGTGCATGCCAAACAGGAGTTTTATAATTTTGGAACTGACACGGCACGATCTGGTCCATTTTAACTGAAATCTAAAGGCCATAATCAGCTGAATGTCATGGTTGAACCAGATTAAATCTCCAGATCTAACGGCCTGAGATCCCTAGACTTCGTTATAAATAAGACCTTAGGCTTAGCTCTTTGTTCATAACATAAATCTTTTCCCTCTGGTTTCTTTTTTAACTGAGACAAACCTGCAAGTTAAATTTTTCTTTGGGAAGAGATTTATAAAGTTAAAAATATTATTAAACCACATGTGAGTGTTGTAATTCTTTAGATTCTTGGTAATTTAAATAATATAAGATTGAAATAGTTGTAGATTTTCTTTTAGTTATCTTATAGTTTCTCTTACAGCCTTTAATAGTTTTTCTGTAAGTTTTTTTATAAGTTATTTTCAATAAGTATTTATTGTTCTTTATTATAGTTTTCTTTTTTTAAAATATATAATATGGTTTTACAGTCTTTTTTCCCTTTCCAATATTTCGTCAATGTTAGTTATTTGTAATTTCTGTAATTATTTAAGTACATGCCTAGATCTGCAAATATTAGTACTTGATGCATGAATTAATCCTCTTTTACGTGTGAAAAATAGAATTAGAAGAAATAATTTTGCAAATAGGGATCAAAAGAAAATAACTAAACTTATATAATTATGTTTTTAAATTGTAGATCTGTATTTAAAAAGCAATAGACTGAATTCGGAAAATTAATGAGAACTTGCAATAAATTATAACATGGATTGTAATTGGAAAGAAACAAAGAATGAGCATATGATTATGATAACGGTATGGGTTTTTTAGTAAATCAGGATATGAAATTTTAGGATATTTATAACTAGAATTATAACATGGGGGTTATAATTGAAAAATAAAATGAAAAGACTTATTATAATGGAAAATTAGATTTAGGATTAAGTTTCATATAATACTAGTGGTCCGTTTCAGTAGCAAGTGCTGATTGGAGAAAAAAAGTAACTGACAAATGGCCCAGATCTTGGGGACTGGGAAACGGAAAAAATTAGAATATTTGTTTGCTAGGATTTTTACCAACAACATTCCCTTTACAGGTTTATTGGTGATGGTCTTACATAGGAGGGTAGAGGCTGGGCACACTTATGCTGATTAGGGTAAGTAAGAGGTCGATTGTGAATGGGAGAGATTAGTTGCGTTTCAGCGATGTCTGAGCATGCAATAAGATCTGTAAGGATAATATGTCACTGTTGAGTCCAAAAGCACCTAAATATGTCTTTACTGATGGATTACTGGGTAGGATAAAGCCTTAGATTCACAGTGATATTCTACCTTGCAAGGTGGCAAATCGATAGGATAAAATCGATCGAGGGGTAGTATTACAAATTTATCCTAATCACTTTTAGTGGTTAAATAAGTGCAAACAATCGGATGATCAGTACAAGTATGTTTTCAATTATATTTACCTTTTATTGTTGTGCACGGACACTACATCTTATTTGCACTAGAATTGTTGTTTCTTTATCTCACTCAATCATGCAAGTAATAATATCATTAACTAGATTTCTTGTCTAACCCAGTCCTCTATCTTCTTCTTTTTCCTTTTCCTCAGGCTCATAGGGCTAATTGTTGCAGCTTGCTTGGTTTTCAGACACATCTTGAAGATTCTAATTCTATTCCGATGTACTATTCAACATTATTTTTTATTTCTATTTTCTTAGGTTGCACTGTACATTGAGAGGGATTATGATAGTGTATTATACTCTAATTTACAGATGATGCTTTATTTCCTCTAACATGTGTTGATTTCATGATTTATGAAAAAAATAATTGATTGATTTTGAAATAAAAGTCCTATTTTCAGTTTAAATGTTTTTGTTGTATTTACAATTTTACTACCTTGTGAATCTTAGTGTAACGTCCCACCTCTATACTCGCGTTAGTCAAAACCATTGCAAGAAATGGTGTCAACTAACCTGAAGAATAAGGCTGTTAAGGAGCGACCATCTGTATATTAGCTTTGAACATGTGTTAAACATGCCAGATAATGTGGTCTTACTTCTTAAATATGATGAGGAAATTCAACGCATCTAATTCAAGTTCAAATCTACTACACAGTGGCTACATATAATTCAGAAAGAAATATAAAATACATAACAATAAAATCAGAGTCAGACACAAATGTTCACATCGCTAAGGTGGAAAGAGATATAAATGATAAAACATAAGTGGAAGTCATAATATATGTGCTCGTGCAAGATCCACTATATCATAAAATAATATATACATGTACTACACAAAAGAATATGTACACATGTGAGTCACAATCTCAATTACATGAAAGATAAAACTACTAAAACAAGTGCGGTTAGCCAAAATGAGGAGCTAGTCCATGTTACAGTCAAGGAGAAGCACCTGTAATACTCGGTCTGACTCGAGTATTATTTACAAAAAAATAGACAATAAACGGATCAGTCTAGTTGTACTCATCATAATATATTGAGATTGAAATAGAGATATAAACAGATAATGACATAGAAGCAATAATAACAATGATTACATATAAATGTGAAGTCCGGAAATGTCCATAGAATATATCAAAGAAAATCTCAGAGTTATATATAGCATTATCACTCTTTAAAGGTATAACAACTTACGAGAAATGATGTCACCCATCATGTAACCACGAATAGAAATTACGATATCGTCAAATGAATATTCATGAGAAATGATGTCTTCCATCAAGTCGACATGAAATAGAAAACACGATACCATAAAATGAATATTCATGAGAAATGATGTCTCCCATCATGTCTGCATGAAACAAAAATAAGATATCATCAAATTAATATTCATGTGAAATGATGTCTCTCATCAAGTATACATGAAACTAAAAATACAATATCATCAAATGAATATTTAAGAGAGATGATGTCTCCTATCAAGTCTACATGAAATAGAAAATACGATTTAATCAAATGAACGGAAGTTCCTCAATATGAATCGAAAATCATCAATATAAAAAGAATGAACTGAAGTTCCTCGTGATGATCTTAAGATCATCAATGATCAAAATTGATCAAGTACAGTGTAAATTACGCCAAGCTAGCAAATATAGGAGCCAAGCTACATGTCCCAGAACAAATTGTGCTACTCGAAAATTTACGAAAAAGTTTTGCATTCCACTAGAAATATGAAACAATCATTGCCATATTGTTCAATAGAACGAGTCCAAGAATTAACTGTCAAAGCAAACGCAAGGGTTTATATTCCCTGTTTTGACTATGGTGTTAGATTTTTCATACGAACGAGAAAAAGGTTTATCAAATATATACTAATAGATTTGTAAATCAATTTATAAAATAACTTCATCTAATGAAGTTGTATTAGAAATAATTGGGAAAATAACATCATATAATGAAGTAGAGTTATAAACCTTTTAGCAAAAGATTTTGTATCTACTGATAAATTAAAACTGTTTTTATATAATTTCGAAGTGGAAAATTTCGTGTGATAGCAATCAAACTAAGCATTCATGTTTTAATAACGTAAATTAGATCTTATGATTATTGGTTATAAATTCGTTTATCACGAATCAATCGAAAGTACATCTAGCTGAGCTGCTGAAACCTGTAAACCAGAGAAACTGAAAAGTCATAGAAAAAGGCCGAATGGGCCGAAACTTGGCCTGGAAAAAGCCTGAAACAACATATAAAGTCGATTGTTGTCTCCACTGTTCAACTAACAAAAAACAACAGGACCAGTCGACTGGTGGATTTTCGACTAGTCGGTTGGTCAACCTTTTCTTTTTGCAGGATTCAGTCGACTGGTGGATTTTAACCAGTCGACTGGTTACGACCTGCTGCGTTTTCAAACATAAGGTTTGGCCCTATGCCCAAGCCAATTTCTACGGAATACAAATGATCGTCAGAGGCTAAGGACTTGGTTCAAGTGACAATGAGGCCTTAATTGTTCGTTGAAACATTGATATCATACAAATCTAACCTACTTAAAGATTTATATTGGAATTTCTATATAATCCAATTCAAACATATGAAATGGAATGTTTACCCAAACTACACCCTACATATGCAATACAAACGTGCTATAGGCACACTATACAAGCTTAAATCTTGAGGCATAGATGTAAGTGCTAAATGTACTCACCTTCGATTGTTGGATGTAAGGAATCGCTCTAAAACCAAGTAAGATCAACTTCTCTTCTAAGATTGCTTATAAACTTCAATCTAGACACATATAAATAGTTTTCCTAAGAGCTAGGTCATACGAAATTTTAGAAATTGAAGAGAAAGCAAGTAGGAGAAGATGGTGAAAATGAAGAGGAGGCTTACCTAAGCTTCTCTTTGATTTCTACTTCAATTTGCAAGCTCCTAGAAGAAAACTAGGTTTAGGAATTTATGTTTCCCTTTCCCTTCTCCATTTTCTATTTTTCTACGCGTTGGAATGAAGTGAGGAGGAGAGGGGCTGGGTTGGTTATAAGGAGGAGGGTTGGTTTAGCCGTCCAAGCCCCATCTAAAGTCCCAATTTTCACAAACTCGAAATATATCGATGTTTATAATTTTCGGTCATGTAAACGACATTTTGAATCAATGGAAGTGGTTTCGAGTCCAAATTCATCTATATGCAAAATGTGACTTTTTGGGCACACACTCGATTAACGATGTTATATTTAAATAAATTATTTTAATATATTATCGTCGAATATGCTGGTTGTTACAAACTTCCCTCCTTAAAGAAATTGCATCCCCGCAATTACTTAAGGAAAACCCATAATTAACGACCAAGCATCAATAAAAAGATTCAATATAAAATAGATTAACTCAAAAAAATTCCACTTTTGAATAATCTTATAAACTCTTAACATTCAGCTATAATCACTATATAACTTATACATGTATAATATTCATATAAAAGTAATGAAAATATATGAGAAACTAATTCATTTTTATCATAAGCGTTTTCAACAAATTTAGAATTTTCCTTACTTAAATTTTAAATATTCTAAACCTCAATTTCAATAATTATTTGAATTTTTATCGTTAACTACCTTACTGCGATTTTTCTGAATGTTTGGTTTAGACATATCATAAAATTTACAAGATGAAATTCAAATCTTTTTCTTTCGTTTTGAAAATTATAATCTAATAGGTCTGAATAATTCTTGTTTCAAAGAATTCCCACTTATATTGGATCCTATATACTCATTCGAAGTTCATTTCTCAAAATCACGGACCACCGCTATGCGGTGAGCTCGTTTTAATTAAATTTAATTAATCACTTTAAATTCAACTTGGAAGTACCGACTATTCAAAATCGTCGAGCATTCTTTATCACATTTTAGCTAGAAAAAACTTATCACTTAAAAAAATTCTCAAAAATATTTTGGCTACAAAATTTTCTTATATTGAAAAGTATGTGTGTGATGGTCATATATAACCCATTCACAAGGATAGGCGATCTCGTTGAGGGCAACAATATCTAGAAATAAAATTCAGGTTATGCACCCTAAATTGGGAATATTAACACGTCCTCTAACATTTCTAAAAACAAATAAATCAAGACTTTATGTTTTCAATAATCCCCTAAAATCTCAAATTTAAAATATTAGCATGTCCTCTAATATTTCACGAACAACTTCTAAATCATGAAAACATGATAAATAGTAGAAGTTGGAAGAATTTCGTAAAACTTGGAAACTTTGGTTATCAAATTCACGAGCATATTACCAACAAGAATGAGGTCAAACCAATCGAGTAATGATCTCGAAAACTTTGGTTCATTAGGGTTAACAAAATAAATTGGAATATTTGTTAATCCGTATTCACGAGAGCCCGACACGAATTCGAAATCCGGAAATAATAGACTAAGATAGATAAGAGAAATATAGCTTATCATTTTTCGAAAGAAGATTCGAGATAATTTTTCGAAGGAAAAATCGAATCGCCCAAGTTCTAGAATTTACTCAAAGAGATCTAGAAGAATAGGAAAGAAACTTGAATGATAATAACTGAAATCATACAAATCCATAAATTACAATGTGATTCTTAGCGACCAATAAGAAAAGCAAAATTTCACATTAAGTTAGAAATAGGATAGTTTAGCCAAATGTCTCATAACCAATGACTTAACTCAAGTTTTTACAAAAAAATTGTAAAAATCCACTATTAATCACGAATGATCACACGGCTTCATAGATGAACACACATTCAATATATATCATAAAAAAGGGACGTCAAAGATGGATGACTCTTTTGGAAAACAAAATATGAACCTTAAAGCGACTAGGCCAATTCATTCCTAAAAATCACCATAAAGTCCAAACGAACAAGGCATGCAAATAGACATGTAGAGAATAACCACTCTTCTAGAAAAAGAGTTTGAACATCTGTGAACATGGAATTAGCCAAAAGAAAGAAATAGACGATTTCAAATTGAAAGTTACCAAGTTGATTAGTTCTAAACTTGGTGAAGGGATAAGGAACTTCGTTCACCACAAAGTTTCAAATCATCACATGGAACCTTTTTCCTTTCGATAAGGTGGTGCGACACCGCAAAGAACTCTAATTAAGACTGCAACAAAATTGATCAACATCAATGTATATAAAGATATACAACACATGTGATCTCTCCCTTATCTATGCACATATAGATATGCAACACACAAGGTCCACGTCGATGTATATAAATACATACAACACACAAGATATCTCAAGGATATATATAAAGATATGCAACACATGAGACTACAAAAGAAAATCAATCGAGAATGTATATAAATATATAAAACACACGAATCAACATTGATATATATAAAGATACACAACACATGTGATCTCTCCCTTGTCGATGCACATAAGGATATGCAATACACAAGGTTCCCGTCGATATATATAAAGATATACAACACACGAACTCCAACAAAAATGATCAACATCAATGTATATAAAGATAGACAATACATGTGATCTCCCATCGATGTACATAAAGATATACAACACATGAGACAACTTCTTATCGATGTATATAAAGATATACAACAGATAAAATACCCGTCGATGTATATAAAGATATACAACACACGATGTTACCCAAAATATTATGTCCACATTAATATGGATCGGATCGATTTGTCAGTGGGTCGGTTCGTTGAACTGGATCGGGTCGTCCTAATTCATTCAGAGCTGGTCGGTGTGTTACTCAATAAGTTGATCGGCCTAGTCTAAGGGTATCAGGTCGGTCTGATCTGTTGCATCGGGTCGACCTATTATATGATAAAAGGGGTCGGTCTGCTACAATGGATTGGGTCAATGCATCCTTCATCAAGCAGGTTAGGTTCATGTATCGGATCGGGTCGGTCAGCTAAGCATGGATCGGGTCGGATCGATCTATTATGTTCTGTTCGGATCGGGCAAGTGCAAGGGCAGGTGACGAATCGTTATTTGAGTTAACCAGTTCAATGGGATCGGATCAGCATGGCCTGGAAGCAACGGGTCAGATCGACCTAGTTTGGATCGGGTTGGGACAAGGTCTGGATCGGTCAGGAACATAAAAGTTGGTGGTTAGCTGGCAACAGCTGGCAGTGGCATTTTCGTAAATACCTAATAGGCCAACCCAAAACCTGGAGTTAGATTTTGGCCATTGCTCACTTCTATAAATAGGGGTTCAACCTCACTTGAAAGGGGTGGATTTTTCATGACCCCGGAGGGCTACCCAATTCAATTCTCAATCTTTCCTAAAGGATCTAATCATCTCCAACAAATTCTAATTGAATACCAAATTCCGAATTCATCATGAAGTAAGAGAAATTCATCGAAGATCGTGAGAAAGTCTAGATTCATCCAATTGCTTGCCATATTTGAAGAATTCTATCAAGTCTCTCCTTAGCCATTTCTAATAGATCTAAAAGAGAAGTAGTGAGGTTAATGATGAATGTAATAAGAGGATATCCTTGCTTTGTGAATCTAGATGTGATAATAGAATTATTCTTTAAAGTGAACGTAGATCACTCTTGATCGAACCACTATAAAACGTTGTGTCCTCTACTTGCATTTCTACTATTGTGTGGCCCTATTTCTTCTATTTTTTTTACACTTTGTGAAGTATTTGCAATACCTTTGGTGTTGATTCTAGTTTCAGGATTAACATTTTCCACCCACCGTGGGGCCCACATTCAATCTTCCATTCTCTCATATTCTCTCTCACAAGGTTCAAAGTCTTGCATTGAGAATCTAAGCCAATCTCACTACGATCTAATCCAAAGTCTTGCGTGAAATCATGGGAAAAGCAGGTAGACCATCAAAAAGAGTCACTAATAAAAATGTCGAAGATACCAATGATGTCGTCGACAACAAAAATTCCCCTCTGACTAATCACTTCGAAGTTAGCGAAGGTTCTAAGGCCAGAGCCGCCGTAACAAGGCGAGAACTGGATGAAGTTGCCACAACTTTAACAAGCCAAATGGAAATTGCGAACAAAGCTATGATGTAAAAAATCGAGTTGATGTTTTCCATGCAAGATATCATGGTAAAAGTCACCATGGAAATCATTCGTGCTAAGTTTGTTCAAGTGGATCATACGGAAAACACAAGTTCCTCTTCTTTGAGCCCGAATCGAGGAAACGCCATTCAATAGGTCACAGATCCTAACGATCCTTGAAGGAAAGCAAAGCCTCAAACATGCGACCATTCCAATAGAGTGACTTCTCGACAAGCGCTTGGTGCCACCAAAGGGGCACCTCCCCAAGAGGGAGGCAAAGGGCCCCGGATTCCAGACCGTGCCCGTTTGCTTAGGCAAACATCCGGTAGGGACGAAGGTGTCTGCCCCACGGGCCAACTCAACGAAGAAGAACGCATAACAGAATTGGTGCACAGAATTATGGAAAAGAGTTCGAAGAAGACGAATAACAAGAAGGATTGGGGATTTGATCCCACCAAAACCTCACTCACAGAAAGGATAAAGATGGCACCATACCCAAACAAATTTAAACCACCAACAGTCCAGGCTTACAATGGAACAAGTGATCCCAACATATTTCTGTTCAAATATGATCAGCATATGGACGGAGCACGGGCCACTGATGAATTGAAGTGTTTGTATTTTCCGACTTATCTCGAGGGAGTGGCATCACTTTGGTTCACAAATCTACCACCCAGATCTATGGATGACTTTGCCACCTTGGCCAAACTGTTTCGAGAATAATTCAAGCTTCAAGCGACGAAAGTACGAGATGTCATGGATTTAAACGAACTTAAGCAAAGGCCAGGGGAATCAATAAGGTCTTTTCTCAACTGCTTCAACACCGCCGCAGATGAGGTTGGAAACTATGAGCTACGTTTTGTTTTAATGGCTTTGAAGGGAGCTATAAGCAAGAAGACCAAGCTTGGACGATGGATTAAAAAGAAGAAACAAAGTACTCTTAAGGAACTGTTTGAAAAAGCTGATGAATACATAGGTGTAGATGAGGATCCGACCTATACCATAAATGTTCCCGAAAGCAACGCACAACCTGAAAAGAAGAATGGTGATGCACAGGGTGGTCAAAACAATCCCGGTAATCAGAAAAGAGGGAATGATGAAAGAGACAACCGACCAAATAAAAAGCTTCGTTTCTTTAAGAATTCGGAATTGACTCCTCTGAACGATACGGTGGAGAACGTCTTCATGGCAACCAAAGACACTGAAGATTAACCGATACCAAAATAAGTGAAAGTCAGTGATGCGGCAGTCAAGTCAGGAAGGTTCTGTCGATTTCATAGCCAGCCAGGTCACAATACAAACGAGTGTAGACACCTGAAAAGCTTAATCGAAAAGCTGATAAGGAAAAATAGACTTCAGCAGTATACAAAGAACCCGCAGAATACCCAAAATGCTCAAGGTCAAGGAACCTCTGCGGGACAAACTAAGCAGAATGAGAATGCTTCAATTACTGCTACCCCAAGGTCGATTATCTATACTATATCAGGTGGGCCACACCCAATCGGGAAAAGCTGGGGGGACATTGTGAAATACTCTAATGAAACGAAGAACCTTCCAAAAGAAGAACTTATGATCATGAATGATGCTCTGTTAGCAAAGATGCGGAGAATTCCATGGGATGACATCGTGTTCAAAGATGAGGATGGAAACAGACTCATAACTCCAATGGTGGATCCCATGGTGATAACCATTGGATTGGGACCAGCCATTGTTAGAAGGGTCTTAGGTGATAGTGGGGCATCGGTCAATGTCCTCCTCATCAGCGCATTCCATAGAATGAAACTCTCAATGGATGATATGAAAGCTTGCTAATAAAATTCACGGATTCACGGGGCATGCCATTCAACCAATTGGTGTCATCAATTTGCTCGTCGAGCTTGGGGAAGGAGAGTGTAAGGCAGCATTAAAACAAGATTTTGTCATAATAGATGAGTTCTCTGCTTATAATGCCTTCCTTGGAAGGCCAACCCTCGCAGCATTTAGAATAACGATGGCTTTGTGGTATCTCACGATGAAATTCCCTACTGAAAACGGAATTGGTGCAGTCAAAGGCGACCAATAGGCAGCGAGGGGGTGCTATCTGGTTGAGCTTGCTGAGGCAAGGAAGAAGGAACTGCAGAAAGATGTGGAGCCTCCACTCTACATCCATGATCCCCCTTATAGCAATTAAGGCGGGGCCCTCATACTAGTGAGCATAGCGGAGTCCAAAAGGAAATTGATCCAAGAAAAGCCAGTACGGGGGAAAGCATAGCGGCATCGGCTGAGGACACCATCTCCGTTCTAGTACACGATAAAGATCCTGACCGAGTCCTAAAGATAGGTTCTCAGTTGGGCCTAAAATTGCAGAAGGATTTGATATTGTTTTTAAAAGCAAACTTAGATGTATTTGCATGGTCGCACTCTGACATGTGCGGAATACCACCAGATGTAATTGTTCATAAGTTAAATATTAATCCTAGTTTGACTCCTGTAAAACAAAAAAGACGGATGCAAGGACCTGAAAGATCTGTGGCATTAAAAGAAGAAGTAGATAGATTGTTCAAAAATAATTTTATAAGAGAATCAACATATGCCGCTTGGGTTTCTAATCCGGTCCTTGTTAAAAAATCGAACGACAAATGGAGAGTGTGCATAGACTACTCGGACCTTAACAAAGCACGTCCCAAAGACAGTTTTCCATTATTGAGAATTGCCCAACTTGTCGACGCAACTACAGGGCATGATTTGTCATCCTTTATGGATGCATACTCCCGGTATAATCAAATCATGATGCATAAGTCGGTCGAAGAAAACACGAGGTTCATAATTGATAGAGGCTTATATTGCTACAAAGTTATGCCATTTGGACTATAGAATGCGGAGGCAACCTACCAACGCCTTGTGAATTCCATGTTCAATTCTCAAATTGGGAACACTGTGCAGGTCTATGTAGATGATATGCTAGTAAAATCGAAGAAGTCAGAGAATCATATGGAGAATCCAGCGAGATGTTTCATATCCTTAGAAAGTATGGTATGAAGTTAAATCCTACAAAATGCTCATTCGGAGTTTCGTCGGGGAAATTTCCCGGAATTATAGTCAACGCTAGGTGCATTGAAGCGAATCCTTCCCAAGTCACGGCATTATGAGAAATGCGAGCTCTAAGGACAAAGAAAGTGCATCAAAGCTTGAATGGGAAATTTTCTTCCCTTAACCGGTTCATCTCAAAAGCAACTGATCGGTGCATCCCACTTTTCGATGTTTTGAAAATGTGAAAGAAAGATTTCCAGTGGACTCTAGAATGTCAAGCAGCCTTCAAAGAATTGATTAAGCACATGGAGTCACCGCCGATGCTTTCTAAGCCTATAAATGGAGAAGAGCTTTTCCTATATCTAGCTGTCTCATCACATGCTTTAAGCGCCGCACTTGTCCGAGAAGATGTTAAAGTCCAATGGCTGGTTTATTACATTAGTAAGCGGCTCGCGGGAGCAGAATCAAACTACACACAAATTGGAAAAACTTGCATACTGTCTGCTTATTGCGTCAAAGAAGTTGAGGCCAAACTTCCAATCCCATCTTATAAAAGTTCTCATCGATCAGCCGTTAAGACAAGTTCTATTTCGCCCAGAAACTTCGGGGAGGTTACTGAAGTGGAACATTGAGCTTATTCAATATGACATCACTTATCACCCCCCGAAGATCTATTAATGGGCAAGCCTTAGCGGATTTCATCATTCAGTTCATGGACAGGGAAGAGGAAATTGAGGAACCGACAGAGACAGTGGCTAGTTGGAGGCTACACTTTGATGGATCTAGAAACGATTACTGTTCAGGGGCCAGGATTGTCTAGGAAACTCCAGATGGTCATTCTCTGTGCTATGCCTTGATATTGGAATTTCCATCGACAAACAATGAGGCCGAATAAGAATCATTAATAACAGGGCTGAAGTTTGCAAAGGAGTTGAATCTGAAAACCTTACAAATCTTTAGTGATTCTCAACTGGTAGTGTGTCAAGTCCTTGAAGAATTCCAGACTTAAGTTGGAAATCTCCCTTCTTATCTTATCAAAGCCATGGAATTTCTCAACGACCTCGACCACTACACTATATCTCACATTCTGAAGGAAGAAAATTCAAATGCAGATTCTCTCGCTGAATATGCTAGTTCTTCGGATGCACAGTTGCTGGGCCTTATTCCTGTTGAAGTCCTTTCAACTCCCGCCATTGAGGAAGCGGATGTTGGCTGGATCATGGAGATGGTCGAAGAGCCCATGTCATGGATGACTCCGATCAAGAAGTATATCCTCAATGGGACACTCCCCGAAGAGCCAAAAAAGTGAAGGAAGATATTACGCAAAGCTCCCCTATACCTCATTCAAGACGGAAAGCTTTATAGACGAGGATTCTCTATGCCATTTCTCGGGTGTGTAACAAAGGAGGAATCCAAAATAATTTAGCAGTGTTGCATGTGGGAGATTGCGTTGGTCACATAGGCGATCAAACAGCGGCTAAGAAAATTCTGCGATCCGGCTATTTTTGGCCTGATGTGAACCTAGATGCGATGACCTATGTTAAAAATTGTGATAGTTGCCAAAGGTTTGCAAAAATTCCAAGAGCGCCTCCCACTGAGTTGACCCAAATGGTCAGCCTGTGGCCATTTGCTGTCTGGGGAGTAGACTTGATTGGAGTATTACCCACTGCTAAATCAAATATGAAGTACACAATAGTAGAAGTTGACTATTTTACTAAATGGGCTGAAGCTGAACCGCTTGCTACTATTACCTTAAAGCAGGTGATCAATTTTGTATTGAAGAACATCATCTGCAGGTTTGGTGTACCACAGAAAATAGTTGCTGATAAAGGAACTCTATTTGAGAGCAGTGAGTTTCTAGATTTTTGCGCCAAGTGCAAGATCAAGAAGAGTTTTGTAGCCATTGCCCATCCATAGGCTAACGGGCAAGTCGAAGCAATCAACAAAGTCTTGAAGTCAATCATTAAGAAGTGACTTGAAAAAGCTAAGGGTGCTGGGGTAGACGAGCTTCCGCTTGCACTATAGGCATACCGTACCACTCATAAAACTACGACACGGCACACTTCAATCTTGCTTGCATTTGGATCTAAGGCTATGATCCTGGAAGAACCAGAGGTTCCAAGTCATAGGAGAATACACTTTAACCAAGAAGAGAATGAGAAACTACAGCTTGAGGCGCTCGATTTTCTTTAAGAGAAAAGAAGAGAAGCAGAACTCAGAGTCATGGCACATCAAAGAAGAATAGCTCGTCATTTCAATACTAAAGTAAAGCATAGAACTTTCCAAGTTGGGGACCTTGTTCTGAAAATAATTAAGACAGGAATGGGGTTATTTGGACCTAACTGGGACTGACCATATATGATTAGCCAGAAATTCTCAGATGGTACATTTGAGTTGAAAACAATGGACGGAGTCCAACTTCCAAGGGCGTGGAATGCTATACATCTCCGTCACCATGCATTGCAAATATCATGTAACATCATTACAAATTCTGTACATACTAATGAAAGAAATTGCTTTACTTGCTTAAATCGTATGTTTGCAAATTGTTCGCTAAGATTCGATTTTGATTGCAGGTCTCTTAAAAGAACGCCAACGCGCATATGACCTAATAAGACCTGGTGACCATTACAGCACACCCCGATTGGGATAGCTCAATTATCCATTGCTCAATGATTATAACATTATTCGTAACTGATTCAAAGATGTAGAGCATATCAGAGCAAGGAGGGACACCAGGGATTGAATGGTCAAATGGCGTGGCACTCAAAATTACAGGTAAAGCTTTAAGTTTCACAAAAGGGGGACCTTCTTAATTACAAGGCTCCAAGCCCCATCTCTAACAAATCGTGGTGAAAACCCGATAAATGAGCTGGCGGTTACCCTGTGAAATAACGCAACTCTGAAACCAAAGACCTCCCCGAGGGGCAATTGGTTGATCGTCGACGCCATTAATATATGGCTAAATAGCGGTGTAAACACTAGGTTTTAAAACCAAAGACCTTCCCGAGGGGCATCCGGTTGATCGTCGGTGCCATTAATACATGGCCGAATAGCGGTGTAAATAGTGGGTTTTTGTAATGACCCGGATCCTTATGGGTTAATTTTTGAATATTTAATATTTAATTTAAATATTGGGTGGATAAATTAAATGAATATTTATATTAAGTTATCAGTTTAATAATCAATTTCGATTTAATATCGAATATATTAAATCATCGTAATGCGAAAATATAATTCAGTTCGAGATTTAAAACTGAATTTAATACAGTTCAGGCTTCTGTTTGAATTCGAATAATAATATTTATTGATTATCGTAGAATTTATTGTTTTAAATTTAATTTATACCGATTTGAATTTGATATCTTCTACAGATGATCGAATTGGACTCTGTGACCAATCCCAGTATGTTCGGAATAGGGGTATTACCCTATAAATGTCGGTTGTTATGTTCATAAAGGAGTCTAGGATCGTGGGATATTTTGATTTAAAGGGCACTGGTTTAAATTAATTAAATAAAAATAAAAATATATTAGTTGTGGACCAAAACAAAACAACCACGAAGACTAAAGTTGGCCACCAACTCCATGTTTAAACCACATAACAAAACCAAACCGTGTCCTTCCTTTCTCCATTCCTCTTCTCTATAAAATCGCACAACTGGCCTTGGATTTCTGGGGAAAAATCAAATTAGTAATGGCGGTCCTATTCTGTTCTTCTTTAATCCCCTCCAAGTAGTAACATTTAGTATCACGATTTCCCCTTCTACCCCATTTTCATTCACTCCTCAAAACGTCAGAAACCAAGAACCGCCACTTTCCCTTTCAATTTCAAATGCTTCCTCAATCAAAATAGAGCGTTAGTTCGAAATCGAAATCACCTTTGAAGTCCGCTTGATCCTGGTGCTTGATCCAAGGCGGTGATGCTCGCGATTCTAGATTTGAACAGGACGTTTTGTGGGGTCGTTCGAAGATTGACAGAGGGTTAACCGCGATTTCGAATTAAGGATTTTGGGGAGGTGCGATGGATGCTAGCTAAATCGATTTAGGGTTCAACACAATCTGCGGTTGGAAAAGGTGCGAACTGGAAACATGCGATAGCAGAAGCTTAGGGCAGAGTTTGATTTTTCCTGCTACGAACTGGAGTTAGGTACGACCAGTTACCGGTACTCGACGTCGAAGACTGGAACGCTCACTTCAGGAGGGAGGCAGATACTGATAAACGAGTTGACTGGGGTGATGTTGCACTGAGAATGTGGAGTTCATATGCGAGGAGTGCATTGAAATGGGTTACCGCAGTGGAAAAGGGAATTCGATTTGCTGATATCAATCTAGGGGACATGGTGTTCGACAAAATGCCGAAGAGGAGATTAAGGTAAATTAATCAAAATATACTTTTGTTAATAAATTAGCATAATTAATAAAGTGGTTATTTAATCCCCTTTAACATGCACTGACTAATTAAAAGGGTTTGTGAAATGGTTAAGTTGTCGACTAGGAAGATCAAAAGAAAAGAAACATTTGTATATTTGTTAAACTAAATTTTTATACACTGTTGGAAAAGGAATGTTGTAATCTAGTCTAGGATTTGGAAACTGAGAAAAATATTTACTTAGGGAATCATTTTAAATTAGATTAGTAAAATATTTAAATATAAAATCATTAAGGTAAACGACCTTATAGGATTGAAATATATAGGATAAAATATTTATTTGGTTTAAATAGTTAAATTAGATAAATAATAGCTTAATTGATAATAAAATAATTTGTCATCGGTACTAGGTGGATTCACTTGAGACGATTCATAGCTGTGACGTTACAAGTTTTAAATGGGTATTCAACAAAGGAAAAATCTCGGTGAGTAAACCTCACTCACCACTTATTTAGAAATTATTTTTATATCATTAAAATTAATTGTCTGTGCTTGTTTGAATGTTGTCTGATGGTTTTAAAATATATATTAGTTATTTAGGACTATTATATATATATATATATATATATATATTGGGTTGATTGATTGGTTGGATTCCCGCAGTATCATTAGCGGATGCCCGCAGTTTCATTAGCGGATGATTACCCTATACGCCCCACGCTATGATTAGTGGATGACCTTCATACCGCGATATCCTGCCTCGAAGCAGGATGGGTATTACTATGTTGACTAACATCTGTGGATGCAGGAAAACAGGTTGGAGGAATCCAACTGGATTCCTCAAAAATATATATTATCTGCTGTTTGTTTGATTTCATATATATTCATATATGATGTGTTAAAAATCAAATGAATGAAAATTGGTTGATTTGATTGTTTAAAATATCCCTGGGCTTGAATATTGATTTATAAAAATATCGAAAAGGGTATTTGAAATTTAAAAAGGGGAATTCTATTTTTATAAATAGAATTTGAATTTTTAATGAACTATAGAAAGTATTTACTTGTTTTGAAGGTATATAAAACAAGTAATTGAATTTATAAACGTTGTTTATAAATGTAAGATAGGATTTGAATCGAATTTATAAACTTTGTTTATAAATGAAAATATGGGATTTGAATCGAATTTATAAACTTTGTTTATAAATGAAAATATGGGATTTGAATCGAATTTATAAACTTTGTTTATAAATGAAAATATGGGATTTGAATCGAATTTATAAACTTTGTTTATAAATGAAAATATGGGATTTGAATCGAATTTATAAACTTTGTTTATAAATGAAAATATGGGATTTGAATCGAATTTATAAACGTTGTTTATAAATGGAAAGGTGGGGTTTGAATTGAAGTTATAAACGTTGTTTATAAATAATGCGGAGAATTCAAATAGACTTTGAATATAGAATATGATTAACAGAATTCAAATGGACTTTAAACGATTTGAATATAGGATTCAAATGGAATTTTAACAATAGAATTTGAATAATAGAATTCAAATGGACTTTAAACTATAGAATTTGAAAATAGAATTCAAATGAAGTTTAAATATAGAGAATTCAAATAGAATTGAATTGGAATTTGAATAGAGAAGTCGATAAGGAAACGAGAGTATGAGTACAATTAAAATTTGTTAATATGCAGTTAAAATATATTTGAACATGTCATGTTCAAATATGAAGGTGAAATAGACTGAAAAGTTAAGTAACAGATTTAATTAACAAATTGAGTTAAAACGATTGGTATAGTTAAAATAGATTGGACAGGCATAAATATACAGGAGACAGGTATGGAATAAAGTATAGAAGTGAAATAAATAGAATGCCCGACAAAAAGGTATGTATTTAATTCATATATGAGATTTTATGCGCCGTATCGGCAAGCCGGTTGGCTTTTTCTTTTTCTTTTGAGATGAGAAGGACCGGGAAAGCTATTTGAAATTTCCCGATGCTCCCGGTACAAAGGAGGTTATGGCGAATTTTTCCGGGAATTTAAGGAGATAGAATATTTTTTAAGATAATTTGATAGTTAGAAATTAACATATCAAAATATATAGAAGTCGATAAGAAAACGAACTTAGAAATAGAATAGTATAATAAAAAGGGAAGTATAAGAATAAAATCTCGTAGGAATAGAAAGAGAAAATGTATATGTGTTTAAAGGTGAATAATAAGTTGTATGGTATTGATTATTCGAGTAAGTAGTCTTGTCTGTTTTGACGTTAAATGTTATTCAGTCAAGGTCTAAGAGGTAATTATACCCCAACTTGGTTGATTTCATGATATACCGATAAGTAGCAAGATTCAGGCTCGAAGATCAATGTGGAATAAGAATTAGTTAAATACTGTATTTGGGTTGCCGTAACGATGTTTTACACAACATCTGTTTTAACCCAAATATGTGCAAAGCTTGGAAATAGAATAATGAATATTTCCTAGTATAGAAAATAAAAGAAGGTGATATTCGGAAATGTTTTCCAAATAACGCAAAAGGGCCAACATGGTTATTGAAAATATTTTGTTAGCAAATATTGATAAAGAAATAGAGAATAGATTTAATTAATGGAATATTAATTAAAGGTTCAGTGATTGTTGAATGTTTGGTTGAACACTTGTTTTATTCGATAGTTAAATCATCGACTATCGAAACACTTGTTTTTATTCGATAGTTAAATCACAGACTATCGAAGTTTTGACCATCGTTGTCAATATGGAGAGACCGGTTGGATTATTATCCGAAGAACCACTCCATATCGGCAGTAGCGTGCGAATCAGATTATATAAAGATAATCGAAGACGGAGTAGAGTGCAAGGACTTTTTTTATTAATAGAAATAGTGCCTTCAGTTCATCCTGTTCCTGGGTGGCTTGTATGGATGAATGTCTGAAAGAGTATTTCCAGAAAGGTCACGTACATTGATTTCTTCAACCGTACCAAGAGTGGAAGCGGAGAAGGAAACTTCTTTTAGCTAACACGTAATGTACTGTTGTAGACGTCAATCGGTGATTTGATGGATTTGACGATGTGGCATTCAAAGTGAATCTGGTATGATGATAAAGCGTAGCTTCCAGCCTCATCATCCGGTAAATGACAGAAATCGGGCAGGCAGCATGGCTAAGTCGGTCGCACCGATGTAGGGTGTATAATCACCTGATCTAGAGTTTCATTTACTTCTAAAAATCTATTGTTAATGCTGTCCCATTCGGGAAACGGTTGTTGATCCCAACTGTTGGTGATATACATTCGATACACTCAAGCGAAATGAGTGGTCGGTCATGTGTGGTCGGGTTGCAAGATGTTCTTGTTGAACCCAGTGTATTCCTCTCTAGAGGTACATTAGCGAAAGGTGGTTCCATACCTTGTCATAGTTGGAAATCCATTACCCAATACGTGCTTGCGGTTTTGATTGTATACTATATATGTAGAACGTGAGATGAAAGAGTTTCTGCTAGATGATTATATATATATTGTGGCTGATAGACATTATTATAATATCAAAAGGTTTTGATATAAAGATATTTTGGATTCTCATAAGGGAAAAACCCGTTCCGTTATGCGGCGTGGTCTTATGAGATATCGTTTACTTGTTCGAACTGTTTTTAAACTGTTTTACTCATACCAGTCCCATGACTGACCCGGAGTTTACTTTGTTGTTTTCCCTAAACTCTTGGGTGCCTAAATTTGTACGGGAAGTCAAGTAGTCGGGAATTTACAGATATACTGGAAGAGCTTGGAGCAGGAGGCTTCAGGATCATATAGCTATAGTTATTTCCGCTATGTTGTAAGTGATGTACTTTGATAATGATATGTATATTCAAGTACAGATGTATATTTCAAGTTATGTTATACATATTATATGTTATTCGTTCCGCTGTGAGATTCGTGTTACTCTGATATTGTGTTCTTCTTTTTCTTCTATTCTAAGTTTCTATCTTATCTTTCCTCACCCTCTAATTTCTTTCACTAATTACCAGGATTTTTCGATGTTTTGGTTATCGACATCGAGCTTATGTCGATAACCAAAGTCGCTCAAAATCCGGGTCGTTATAGTTGGTATCAGAGCTTAAGTTAAGAATTACTTGGCTCTGTGGCGTGACTCGGTAGAGATAGGGTTAGTAATACCCTAGATTGAGTTTGAGTGTATATATATACGAGAGAGCGTATTTGTTATTTGATATAAAAACCGTTTTATATTGTGTTGACTAGTCTGTTGAGTGGATTATAAATTTTGGTCGAATCGTGGGACGCCACGACGTCGATAGGAGTTTATAAACACTTGAACAGAAGATTGGACAAGATATTGATTTTAAATAGTTAAGTTGATTGTTAGGATTATAATCGAATTAGATTAAATAACAGAAATAGTTATATATATAACCAATGGAATTTGTATATGAAATCAAATATACAAATAAGATGAATTGAAATTGAATTCCAACCAGAATTCAGAATTTAAAATCCTGGGAGTTTGGAAAATATTTTTCTAAAAGGAGTTTGAAAGAAATATAGCACTGGACTCATTCAGTAGCTGGGAAATAATTCTGATGATGGTCGCAACGTCATCAGTGTTCATTTTCGAGTTTCTAAGTGATGAATTGCTGCCTTAAAAAAGTTTTGATGGAAATTTGTTTGAAAAGAAAACAAGTTGTTTGAAAATTCAAATGTTTTGAATTTGGGATAGATATAAATATATGTATATATTTATATTACTTCAAAGGAATTTTGAAATTGGAATTGGAATATAGATTTCAAATAGAAGTAAAATAATGGAATTTGAATATATATATAATTCAAATAGAAGTGAAATAGAATTTGAATTCAAAGGAATTCAAATGAGTTTGAATAAAGAAAATTCAAATAGAAATTGTATAAGGAAAATTGAAATGGGATTTGAATTCAAAGGAATTCAAATGGATTTGAATAAAGAAAAGTCAAATAGAGATTTGAATATTAGAATTCAAATGGAATTTGGTTAAATAGAATTTCAAAGAGAATATAAAGTGGAGGTTGAATATTAGAATTCAAAGAAAATATAAAGTTTGAAATTGGATTTGAATTCAAAGGAGTTAAAATAGAATTTAAATTCAAAGGATTTCAAATAGAAATTGAACAAAGGAATTTAAATAGGAATCGAATAAAGGATTTCAAATGGAATTTGAATAAGGGATTTGAAATAGGTTTTGAATAAAGGATTTCAAATAGAAATTGAAAATAAGAAATTCAAATAGAATTTGAAGATAAGAAGTTGAATTAGAAATTGAATAGAAGGAAATTCAAATATAGAGTTTGAATAAAGAAATTCAAATGGAATTTGAATATTATAAGTATATAGGATTTGAATATTAGAAGTGAAATAGATCGGGAATATTATGAAATGGATTTGATACATATTAAAAATATATCAGGATGGAGTTGAAATTATTATAAATAAAGTTAAAATGTTTATATTTGTAAATATAATTAAAACGAGCTCGCTGTAGCGCGGCAGTTCGTAAATTGACGATTCGAACTTCAATTTAGTATACAGAACTCAATTGAAGTCGGAATTCTTTGAAACAAGAATCGTCGGGACCGGTTGAACAATAGTTTTCTAATGAAGGAGAAAAATCTGGATTTCGTCGTATAGATTTTGAGTTATGTCAAAATCAAATTTTTAGAAAAGCAGTGCCAGAACCATTATAAAACCATAACGGTCTAATTAAATAAATAAAAGGATTTTTAGGAAATAAAATCCGAATTGGCATTAGAAAAATCCAGACTGGGGATATAAAATAAATATGAACTCTAGTGAAGTTAGTGAAATGATTTTTAAGACAAAAATCATATTTTAATGGTTAAATAGAATTAACTAAATTGGAAAATAATTAGTTAAAGGAAATTTGAATCGAAATTGGGGTTTTGATAAGTGAAAGAGATTGAGAATTTATATTCGAAATCGAATATATAACTCGAGTTGAAAATATAATTAGATTAGTTTATAATTAAGTTGACATATATTTGAACAAGTTATATTCAAATAAAAAGGGTGAAATAGGCAAAACGGTTAATTAGCAACTAGTTAATGGGAAGTTGAATGATTGAATTTAAATTTAACTTAAGTAAGTTAAATGGATCAAACTGAATAAATTGAGTAAAATCATTGTGAATGAAATATGAATTGGGTGTGAATAAAGGAAAAACCAAAAGAGTTAAAAGAAATTATATTTGTAAAACAAATATAAAGGAAATATATTTGTAACACAAATACAAAGGAAGTTATGTGCAAACAAATAAAAGGAGAAATATTTGTAAAACATTTACAAATAGAATTTAAAAGGAAATATTTGTAAAAACATTTACGAATGGATTAGATGGAAATATTTATTTATAGAAAATAAATAGAATGTTATAAATGAGATATTTATTTGTTAAATAAATAGAATTTAATCAAAGGAATATTTAGAAGATGAATAGAAAATGGAAATCTGTTTTTAACAGATAAATAGAAAAGATTAATTTATAAATAACAGTTTATAAATTAAATTAAATATTTATCATTCGATAGATGGAATATATAAGTCTGAACTTATATAGAGAAGAGATATTGGTTTTTAACACCGATAGTTTTAAATAGAAGGGGTACACAACACTTGTATAAGTGAAGTAAAGTTATTAAAGAGAACATTTATAAAGTGAAGAACCGTTACTAAAAGTAAATCTTTATAAATGAATAAACGTTATCCAATAAGAGTTATTCAAATAGGATAAGTCGATTAGAGTTAGAATAAATCGATTAGAGTAGGAATTAACCAGTTAGAGTTAGTTAGTCATTCAATTAGAATTTATCGAATATTTGTTATTCAGAATAAGAGTTAACCAGATAGAGTTAATTGAACATAGTTAATCGAATTAGGATTTAATTGAATGTTAGTTATTCAATTAAAGTTGATCGAATATAGTTATTGAGATAGTGTTAGTCAAACATAGTTACTCAGGATAAGTTGCCATTTCGTACGACTGCTAGCGTAATTTGCAGGGCTGCAGATAGCCTAGGGCGGTCGGATGTTTCCTGAGGGAATCAGGCGTAACCATTGTGATTGCTGCGATCTAGAGTCAAGCGAATGGAGTTAAAGGAGTTATCGAATATTAGTTATTCGAATAGAATTGGAGGAGTTATCGAATATAGTTTATTCGAAAGGAATTATCGAATTTGGTTATTCGAAAGGAGTTATCAGTTATTTGTTAATCGAAATGAGTTATCGATTATAGTTTAATCGAAATGAGTTATCGATTAGTTTAATCGAAGTGAGTTATAGAATATTGGTTATTCGAAGGAGTTATCGAATAGGGATTTATTCGAAAGAGAGTTACGTAAGGAAGTTTGAAATGTTGAGTATCAACATAAATAAGTTCTGAAAAGTTAATGGGTTTGTAGCACTTTTTCTACCTTAGCAATTTCGAGGACGAAATTATTTTAAGTAGGGAAGATTGTAATGACCCGGATCCTTATGGGTTAATTTTTGAATATTTAATATTTAATTTAAATATTGGGTGGATAAATTAAATGAATATTTATATTAAGATATCAGTTTAATAAACAATTTCGATTTAATATCAAATATATTAAATCATCGTAATGCGAAAATATAATTTAGTTCGAGATTTAAAACTGAATTTAATACAGTTCAGGCTTCTGTTTGAATTCGAATAATAATATTTATTGATTATCGTAGAATTTATTGTTTTAAATTTAATTTATACCAATTTAAATTTGATATCTTCTACAGATGATCGAATTGGACTCCGTGACCTATCCCAGTATGTTCGGAATAGGGGTATTACCCTATAAATGTCAGTTGTTATGTTCATAAAGGAGTCTAGGATCGTGGGATATTTTGATTTAAAGGGCACTGGTTTAAATTAATTAAATAAAAATAAAAATATCTTAGTTGTGGATCAAAACAAAACAACCATGAAGACTAAAGTTGGCCACCAACTCCATGTTTAAACCACATAACAAAACCAAACCGTGTCCTTCCTTTCTCCATTCCTCTTCTCTATAAAATCGCACAACTGGCCTTGGATTTCTGGGGAAAAATCAAATTAGTAATCGCGGTCCTATTCTGTTCTTCTTTAATCCCCTCCAAGTAGTAACATTTAGTATCACGATTTCCCCTTCTACCCCATTTTCATTCACTCCTCAAAACGTCAGAAACCAAGAACCGCAACTTTCCCTTTCAATTTCAAATGCTTCGTCAATCAAAATCGAGCGTTAGTTCGAAATCGAAATCACCTTTGAAGTGCGCTTGATCCTGGTGCTTGATCCAAGGCGGTGATGCTCGCGATTCTAGATTTGAACAGGACGTTTTGTGGGGTCGTTCGAAGATTGACAGAGGGTTAACCGCGATTTCGAATTAAGGAATTTGGGGAGGTGCGATGGATGCTAGCTAAATCGATTTAGGGTTCAACACAATCTGCGGTTGGAAAAGGTGCGAACTGGAAACATGCGATAGCAGAAGCTTAGGGCAGAGTTTGATTTTTCCTGCTGAGAACTGGAGTTAGGTACGACCAGTTACCGGTACTCGACGTCGAAGACTGGAACGCTCACTTCAGGAGGGGAGGCAGATACTGATAAACGAGTTGACTGGGGTGATGTTGCACTGAGAATGTGGAGTTCATATGCGAGGAGTGCATTGAAATGGGTTACCGCAGTGGAAAAGGGAATTCGATTTGCTGATATCAATCTAGGGGACATGGTGTTCGACAAAATGCCGAAGAGGAGATTAAGGTAAATTAATCAAAATATACTTTTGTTAATAAATTAGCATAATTAATGAAGTGGTTATTTAATCCCCTTTAACATGCACTGACTAATTAAAAGGGTTTGTGAAATGGTTAAGTTGTCGACTAGGAAGATCAAAACAAAAGAAACATTTGTATATTTGTTAAACTAAATTTTTATACACTGTTGGAAAAGGAATGTTGTAATCTAGTCTAGGATTTGGAAATTGAGAAAAATATTTACTTAGGGAATCATTTTAAATTAGATTAGTAAAATATTTAAATATAAAATCATTAAGGTAAACGACCTTATAGGATTGAAATATATAGGATAAAATATTTATTTGGTTTAAATAGTTAAATTAGATAAATAATAGCTTAATTGATAATAAAATAATTTGTCATCGGTACTAGGTGGATTCACTTGAGACGATTCATAGCTGTGACGTTACAAGTTTTAAATGGGTATTCAACAAAGGAAAAATCTCGGTGAGTAAACCTCACTCACCACTTATTTAGACATTATTTTTATATCATTAAAATTAATTGTCTGCGCTTGTTTGAATGTTTTCTGATGGTTTTAAAATATATATTAGTTATTTAGGACTATTATATATATATTGGGTTGATTGATTGGTTGGATTCCCGCAGTATCATTAGCGGATGCCCGCAGTTTCATTAGCGGATGATTACCCTATACGCCCCACGCTATGATTAGTGGATGACCTTCATACCGCGATATCCTGCCTCGAAGCAGGATGGGTATTACTATGTTGACTAACATCTGTGGATGCAGGAAAACAGGTTGGAGGAATCCAACTGGATTCCTCAAAAATATATATTATCTGTTGTTTGTTTGATTTCATATATATTCATATATGATGTGTTAAAAATCAAATGAATGAAAATTGGTTGAATTGATTGTTTAAAATATCCCTGGGCTTGAATATTGATTTATAAAAATATCGAAAAGGGTATTTGAAATTTAAAAAGGGGAATTCTATTTTTATAAATAGAATTTGAATTTTTAATGAACTATAGAAAGTATTTACTTGTTTTGAAGGTATATAAAACAAGTAATTGAATTTATAAACATTGTTTATAAATGGAAGATAGGATTTGAATCGAATTTATAAACTTTATTTATAAATGAAAATATGGGATTTGAATCGAATTTATAAACTTTGTTTATAAATGAAAATATGGGATTTGAATCGAATTTATAAACTTTGTTTATAAATGAAAATATGGGATTTGAATCGAATTTATAAACTTTGTTTATAAATGAAAATATGGGATTTGAATAGAATTTATAAACTTTGTTTATAAATGAAAATATGGGATTTGAATCGAATTTATAAACTTTGTTTATAAATGAAAATATGGGATTTGAATCGAATTTATAAACTTTGTTTATAAATGAAAATATGGGATTTGAATCGAATTTATAAACGTTGTTTATAAATGGAAAGGTGGGGTTTGAATTGAAGTTATAAACGTTGTTTATAAATAATGCGGAGAATTCAAATAGACTTTGAATATAGAATATGAATAACAGAATTCAAATGGACTTTAAACGATTTGAATATAGGATTCAAATGGAATTTTAACAATAGAATTTGAATAGATTTGAATAATAGAATTCAAATGGACTTTAAACTATAGAATTTGAAAATAGAATTCAAATGAAGTTTAAATAAAGAGAATTCAAATAGAATTGAATTGGAATTTGAATAGAGAAGTCGATAAGGAAACGAGAGTATGAGTATAATTAAAATTTGTTAATATGCAGTTAAAATATATTTGAACATGTCATGTTCAAATATGAAGGTGAAATAGACTGAAAAGTTAAGTAACATATTTAATTAACAAATTGAGTTAAAACGATTGGTATAGTTAAAATAGATTGGACAGGCATAAATATACAGGAGACAGGTATGGAATAAAGTATAGAAGTGAAATAAATAGAATGCCCGACAAAAAGGTATGTATTTAATTCATATATGAGATTTTATGCGCCGTATCGGCAAGCCGCTTGGCTTTTTCTTTTTCTTTTGAGATGAGAAGGACCGGGAAAGCTATTTGAAATTTCCCGATGCTCCCGGTACAAAGGAGGTTATGGCGAATTTTTCCGGGAATTTAAGGAGATAGAATATTTTTTAAGATAATTTGATAGTTAGAAATTAACATATCAAAATATATAGAAGTCGATAAGAAAACGAACTTAGAAATAGAATAGTATAATAAAAAGGGAAGTATAAGAATAAAATCTCGTAGGAATAGAAAGAGAAAATGTATATGTGTTTAAAGGTGAATAATCAGTTGTATGGTATTGACTATTCGAGTAAGTAGTCTTGTCTGTTTTGACGTTAAATGTTATTCAGTCAAGGTCTGAGAGGTAATTATACCCCAACTTGGTTGATTTCATGATATACCGATAAGTAGCAAGATTCAGGCTCGAAAATCAATGTGGAATAAGAATTAGTTAAATACTGTATTTGGGTTGCCGTAACGATGTTTTACA
Source organism: Allium sativum (assembly GCA_030737875.1). Classification (NCBI taxonomy): domain Eukaryota; kingdom Viridiplantae; phylum Streptophyta; class Magnoliopsida; order Asparagales; family Amaryllidaceae; genus Allium; species Allium sativum. Next base: position 500,626,179 of record CM060918.1, read on the forward strand.
CAACATCTGTTTTAACCTAAATATGTGCAAAGCTTGGAAATAGAATAATGAATATTTCCTAGTATAGAAAATAAAAGAAGGTGATATTCGGAAATGTTTTCCAAATAACGCAAAAGGGCCAACTTGGTTATTGAAAATATTTGGTTAACAAATATTGATAAAGAAATAGAGAATAGATTTAATTAATGGAATATTAATTAAAGGTTCAGTGATTGTTGGATGTTTGGTTGAACACTTGTTTTATTCGATAGTTAAATCATCGACTATCGAAACACTTGTTTTTATTCGATAGTTAAATCACAGACTATCGAAGTTTTGACCATCGTTGTCAATATGGAGAGACCGGTTGGATTATTATCCGAAGAACCACTCCATATCGGCAGTAGCGTGCGAATCAGATTATATAAAGATAATCGAAGACGGAGTAGAGTGCAAGGACTTTTTTTATTAATAGAAATAGTGCCTTCAGTTCATCCTGTTCCTGGGTGGCTTGTATGGATGAATGTCTGACAGAGTATTTCCAGAAAGGTCACGTACATTGATTTCTTCAACCGTACCAAGAGTGGAAGCGGAGAAGGAAACTTCTTTTAGCTAACACGTAATGTACTGTTGTAGACGTCAATCGGTGATTTGATGGATTTGACGATGTGGCATTCAAAGTGAATCTGGTATGATGATAAAGCGTAGCTTCTAGCCTCATCATCCGGTAAATGACAGAAATCGAGCAGGCAGCATGGCTAAGTCGGTCGCACCGAAGTAGGGTGTATAATCACCTGATCTAGAGTTTCATTTACTTCTAAAAATCTATTGTTGATGCTGTCCCATTCGGGAAACGGTTGTTGATCCCAACTGTTGGTGATATACATTCGATACACTCAAGCGAAATGAGTGGTCGGTCATGTGTGGTCGGGTTGCAAGATGTTCTTGTTGAACCCAGTGTATTCCTCTCTAGAGGTACATTAGCGAAAGGTGGTTCCATACCTTGTCATAGTTGGAAATCCATTACCCAATACGTGCTTGCGGTTTTGATTGTATACTATATATGTAGAACGTGAGATGAAAGAGTTTCTGCTAGATGATTATATATATACTGTGGTTGATAGACATTATTATAATATCAAAAGGTTTTGATATAAAGATATTTTGGATTCTCATAAGGGAAAAACCCGTTCCGTTATGCGGCGTGGTCTTATGAGATATCGTTTACTTGTTCGAACTGTTTTTAAACTGTTTTACTCATACCAGTCCCATGACTGACCCGGGGTTTACTTTGTTGTTTTCCCTAAACTCTTGGGTGCCTAAATTTGTACGGGCAGTCAAGTAGTCGGGAATTTACAGATATACTGGAAGAGCTTGGAGCAGGAGGCTTCAAGATCATATAGCTATATCTATTTCCGCTGTGTTGTAAGTGATGTACTTTGATAATGATATGTATATTCAAGTACAGATGTATATTTCAAGTTATGTTATACATATTATATGTTATTCGTTCCGCTATGAGATTCGTGTTACTCTGATATTGTGTTCTTCTTTTTCTTCTATTCTAAGTTTCTATCTTATCTTTCCTCACCCTCTAATTTCTTTCACTAATTACCATGATTTTTCGATGTTTTGGTTATCGACATCGAGCTTATGTCGATAACCAAAGTCGCTCAAAATCCGGGTCGTTACAGTTGGTATCAGAGCTTAAGTTAAGAATTACTTGGCTCTATGGCGTGACCCGGTAGAGATAGGGTTAGTAATACCCTAGATTGAGTTTGAGTGTATATATATACGAGAGAGCGTATTTGTTATTTGATATAAAAACCGTTTTATATTGTGTTGACTAGTCTGTTGAGTGGATTATAAATTTTGGTCGAATCGTGGGACGCCACGACGTCGATAGTAGTTTATAAACACTTGAACAGAAGATTGGACAAGATATTGATTTTAAATAGTTAAGTTGATTGTTAGGATTATAATCGAATTAGATTAAATAACAGAAATAGTTATATATATAACCAATGGAATTTGTATATGAAATCAAATATACAAATAAGATGAATTGAAATTGAATTCCAACCAGAATTCAGAATTTAAAATCCTGGGAGTTTGGAAAATATTTTTCTAAAAGGAGTTTGAAAGAAATATAGCACTGGACTCATTCAGTAGCTGGGAAATAATTCTGATGTTGGATCTTCCAAATCCAACTATTGATTCTGGGTCATCCAAATCCAGTTAGAGACGGACTTTAAAAAACCCATGCTGGGGCATCCGATCATATACCAAGTCTTCCAAACTCGGTTATTGATGGACCCAAAGACCTTTTCAAAGGCGCCCTACAAATTCTACAAGTTGCTGAATCATTCAGTCACAATGAATAACGGGTCTACAGACAAACACTCCTCAGAGGAACAAAATGTAAGACCTTTTCAAGGGCATATGTTCAAATCTAATCTCCGAAGGTCCTAGATTTCCGTGCTTGTAAGGAATACGATTGAATATACAATAAGACCTCTTAAGCAGGGGCATGAAAACAGGATTTCATCTCTATAAAAAGGTATAAGTTAGAACAATTAAATTGGAAACCTTCGATTCAGATTAATGCCAAAAAGTCCAACAATGCCAAAAACACATGGTCTAAAGATTCCAAACAAAGTTGGTCACATAACGCTGCACCCAATTTTTAAAGTCTATAGCGAATTTTGGTATGGGGGCATCACCACCGTATTAAAGAGATTTAACGAAACTCATTTCTTAAGACATACCACAAATTCGTCACAACTTCGAAATCAAGGGTTAAGTATTTATAAGAACTAGTTTGACCAATAAAAAGGAACTTTGAAATGACAGAGGCAAAATCAGTAACCCTGCTATTATGACATGTATAAAAGCGGTTATTCATATAAATCTCAAAATTGCCATAGTCAAAATCAAGGAAATCCAGCAAAATTGGTCAAGTTAGGTCAACCAATAATGATTCGTGGTTATACCTAAAAAATCATTTTCTAAAAGTACCAAGAAATCATTTCAGTATAAACTATTGCAATAACAAATGACTTGCAGTGTAAAAAATTTGTGTTGTAAGCATGAAAAGAAAACAAGTGTGTAATGCAAAGCAGTAAAGTACGGCAAAGCTCAAGTACAATAAGCATAACACAGTTTCATTTCAGCAGCACAAGATCAGATCACAAAGTTACAAGGCATTAGACATAAAAGTGTGCAGAGAAGTAAGCGCAGAAGTAGAATACGAGGGCCGACACTCGCATATACAACCGGTCTGAATGCGGTACATAAAAAGAAAATGACAAGAAATAAAGGAAACTGGTTGTAAGCATTATTTCTTCTTCCCATTCTTTGGATCCCCGGACCTTAAACCAGGACTCTCAACTTTAGAGAGAGGAGATGGGCCAGATGGTTAACCTTCACCTTTGGTCAATGTCCCACTAGGACTCTCCTGGGAGGATATAGTGATGACTTTTCCTTCTTCTTCTTCTTCTTGGTAACCGCCTTCTTTCCTTTGCGATCTGATAATGTTCCCCGCTTTCCCTGAGTTTCAATATCTTTTGCTAGGGATTCGTCGGTTTCCTCGGAATCTTTTTCACTTGGAAAGTAGTCATCATTGTCATCCAATTTTGCAAGTGCACCAATCTTTGTATCCTATGACCCCCGGGTCTTATCATCAAGCAGAGATTCATCACCCGGATGGGGAGTATAAGATGGAGCAAGAGGTGTCGATATCAGGGCTGAATCAGTAATTATGGCTTCAGTCATCATAGCGGTAAATCCACCCGAAGGAAGCATTGGTGAAATATGACCTAACACAGAAAACAGTGAGCGTTGTATGCAATTGTGCCAGGAGAAGGGCACAGGTTGTCTAAGTTTAGCATAACTTGAACAACTTCAATTTTACCTGCGGTGGTAAGACTCGCCTCAATATTCCTGTGTGCTTCGACCTCGAAACCTCCTGCATTAGAGATACCATCACTATCGTCATCCTCGCCCTTGTCTTTTTGAGAAGTTGGGAGATCTACGGGTGTCTGTGCACTAGAGGCCTCAACTTCGGCAGTGATTGCACGGGCTTCAACATTTCTATCTCGAGTGAGTTCTCCCGATGACTCAGCCTTGTCATTGATATTTCTTTTCAAACTTATTGATTTATTATTAAGATCTCTAGTCATAGATGTATTCAAATTTCTATAATGATTGGATCTTGGATGTGCATAGGTTTTATTATATCCTAAACCACTTTTGTCATGTAAAGGTCGAGATCTAAATAAGATCATATTTAAATCATTTTGATCTTTATTAAATTCCGCGAACTTGTTTGTACATTTGATTCCACAATCGCAATTGATATTTTCAAAAGAAACTTTGTTATTAATACCCTTATTTAATTCAGAATTCTTCCTTTTTAAAGTATTATTCACATTTTCAAGACAACTAATTTGAGATTTTGAATTATCTAAAAATGGTTGTAATTTTTCAACATTTTCTTTTGATTTAGAAATTGATTTTTGCAAAATTTTACTATTAATTTTTAAAGTCTCACATTCTTTAAATAATTCTAAATTCTTTTCTGTTAAAGCCTCATTCTCTTTTTTAAGAGACAAAATTAAAGAACTAGAATCCTGTTTCAAAGAACCTTCTAATGATGTATTTTTATTTTATAAACCATCGATTTCCTTTAAAAGAATATTGTTTTTATCTTCTAGTCGCTCATTTTCTTTTTGAAGAAATCTTTTTGAAAAACAAGCCCTTCTAAGGTATTTTCAAAACATTTGGTTTATTTTACTAAAAAAATGTTTTCCTCTTTTAATTTGGAATTTTCTTGCTCCAATCTTTAAACTTAGCTAAAATAATTGCATTAAGTTTTCCGAAACTTTTAAAATCTTTTAACAATTTTTCATAGTTTAACAAAAGATCTTTATATAATGAATCTATACATACCGGTTGTGATCTGATTTTAGACATGAGAAATTTGCTTCCTTGCTCTCTTGATTCTACTTTGTTGATCTTCCACTTTCTAATTCCTTGACTAGATTTCTTTATTGCCATTTGTTCTAGAATGTTGTTACGATCTCTAGAACACCAGGCTCTATACCAATTGAAAAGTTGGTGTATGACTTTAAGGATCTTTGTATATGGGCTTAAGCAGAAATGGCACGGTATAATAACTTAGATTAATACAATAGTTATGCAGGTAAAACTAAACTAGATAGAATGTCTCAGATTAGTAAATGCAGTAAGTAAAGTGACACCAGGAATTTTATACTTGTTAGGACTTTTCGTCCTACGTCCAGTCCCAGACTCCTTCTAGAATTTACTATCAACACCTCTCTTCACCCGAAGGAACGTGTCTACAATACACCCGAGCACCAACACGGATATCTCAGTTGAGCACTACTGCCTGAGCACTAACACAGGACTTCAACAAATAACAAGAGTTTGACTTCTGATTGTGTTCTTGAATAACATTGAATAGCCAATAGTTGAGTACACCCTTCCTATAATCTTATCCTTAAGTATATAACGTGTATGTGAAGATTTGGAGGAAGTATATTACTTATTGAATCAAGAGATATGAAATAATTTTAATGATTCAACAAGTAATTTGAATATTGGAAAGCATTTTAGTATGCAAGAATGTATAGAGTTTAAGATCAGAAAGTATGAGAAGATTTAGTGATTTGGAAAACATGATTGTGATGTATATATAATCATTGAAGAGTGGTCAACTTCCATGAAGAGTTTTATCAAAGAGATGCACCCATTTCTTTTTAGAAATGAAGAGGGATCTCTTTATGAAAGATGATGCCTTTTAGAAAATATGGCCTTTGGAAGCTATGACCGTTGTAAAATATGACTGTTGGAAATATGAAGTATCTTTTCGTGAAGTGTCTTTTCGCGAACTATCTTTTCGAAGTGTCTTATCATGAAGTGACGAAGTGTTTTTTCGTGAAGTGTCTTTTCGCGAAGTGTCTTCATGAAGTGTCTTTTCACGAAGTGTCTTTTCGTGAAATGTCTTTTTGCAAAGTGTCGAAGTGCTTTTTTGTAAAGTGTCTTTTCACGAAGTGTCTTTTCGTGAAGTGTCTTTTCGTGAAGTGTCTTTTCGTAAGTGCATTTGTGTATGTTATACATTTGAGGATAGATTTTAACAACATATAACACATCTAAGACAAAATTAAATAGATAATCATAACCTATATCGCTTTCCTTTGATCTTCTCTTCTTCCTTATCATGAATCAGAAACTTATGATCTAACACTGTTGAGGGTTATAATGGATATAATTAACACATATCACATGAAAGCTATCAAGTTTGCGAGAGGATTGAACCAACCCCTCCAAGGGTGTTGCGCTAACACATATACCCATAGGAGCGACACTCAAATTGTTAGTGGAAATAGCTCTTATGTTCAAGGACACGAAGGAAGAGGTTAAATAGGGTGAGGAAGAAGGTCCTAAGGCTACATGATTAAAGAAACACTGATGGAAAAATAAGAAGGGCAATAAGAAGAATGATGGGGGACCTCAGAAAGGCATATCAAGGAGGTTGTTCAGTACCTAGGTTATGGACTGATGGGTCATTACATCAAGTAATGTGAGAAGACTACGATGAAAGAAAATTGCTATAATTGTGTGCAAGTAGGGCTTGTAATACCCCACACTTTTCTAGCCCGATTTCGATGAAAATCGAAATTCGAATTCATCCAAGCATGGCGAGTATAAATCTGGTACCTTCAAATAAATGAGAATAAACATGACTAGAGTATAATAAAACTAACTCATAGTGGAAAAAAATAGGATAACTATTACTGATAAAGAAAACTACCTTAACGCTACTCGTCCATCAATATCGACCATGAGAGAACGAGAATTGAAAGACAAACTGAACATCTGCTAAGGCATATCTTCCTATGGTAAACCCGAGAGTTGTGATGAGGAAGAGGGCTTAAACCAAAAGTCCTGCTGAGTAGAAAATGTACAACACTATATATAATACACAAATGTATCCCGTTTGGCCTCCACTAAAACATATGTCTAACAAGGCTAGCAATTCAACCTAACCTCACAAAAATTTACGCACAACGATTACCTACATCCTAAGGTAGATCTTCCCAAAGATAACGATATCGCAATTTTTAATACCAAAATTAGCACCGAGACAGGATGATGATGAAGGGGTATTGGATCGTCATAATCATAGAAAAATAACCCATAAGAAAAAATTAGGAACAAGATAAAATTGGGAGCATAAGGGAATAACCCGAAAGCCTGGCTACCAATGCCATCATTAGAGAAAAGAGCTCGAAGACAATGCAAAGAAAAGAAACCAGTAGGGAAGTTCCAGCACGAAAGGTAGGTAAAGGAAGGTCATCCAAAACCGAAAGCCATTGAAGAAAAAGACCAGAGATCCTACAGGCCAAGACCCAGAAGAACGGAAGAGCTATCGGTATTAACTTGCCTAATACCAATACATCGAGGAATGATAGCATCAAAAGTACAGAGTTTAAAACATAAGGGAGTCATCTGGGAACCAGCAACCGAGACCCCCATCAGATGGTCAATGAGAGGCCACTTTAGTAAGCAACTAATAAAGCACCGGAAGTGATCCTCCAGAAGCCGAGATACAGCCGAAACATCAAAAAGGGTCAAGCTATCCACACTAATTTTCTCAGTGTGACGGCCCTCCTCGGACCAGCCGACATTTCCCCGAAATGTTGGCTGGTCCAGGGCGGGCCGTAACACTTGTTATCAAAGCCAAGGCTGCGTAGTTAACCTAGGGGAAGACATCAGGGGGAGATAGTATACGTATATGAGATCATGTATTTGTGATATTTTGGTTTTCAATAACTATATATGTACAATTAGTATGTCTAAGGATGAAGTCGCACTGCACTAGCACCACTAAGAAGATGGTTAATCATTTTATCTTTACAGACTGAACGATGAGCCGATATACGAGCAGTATGGGTTCAAGGGACAATAATGGAAATGTACCTGATATGAGGACGATGTTTACTACCTTCAAGTGAGAGATGCTTAGGGATGTTCAGGGAGCAGTTCCTAATGCTGTTAATGGTGGTGGTGCGGTAGTGTAGGCACCTAGAGCCGATTTCGCCAAGCTCTGCAAGGATTATACTAGTCCTGGTGGGAAGACGTTCCACGGAACGGAGTTGGCTACGGAGGTTCAGGATTGGCTTGATAGTTGTGAGCGCATCTTCGAGGATTTGTGGATCGATGATGTGATGAAGAGAAAGTTAGCATCGCGTCAACTTCAAGGACGAGCAATGAATTGGTAGAATGTCATTAAAGCTGCTACTCCCGAGGATCAAGTTACTTGGAATCAGTTTAAGACCCGTTTCAGTGACAAGTTTATCCCAGCTGCTCAGAAATCAGAGTTGTTTAGGAAATTTTTGGAGCTTAAGTAGAATGATAAGGCTGTCTCGGAGTATATTGCTGAATTCGATACTTTATCGAAATATAGATTATCCATTATCGATACTATCGAGAAGAAGAACGAGAAGTTCTTAACTGGCTTAGATGGGTACTTAGGGGAAAGGCTTATAAACCACATCGATGAGACATTTGAATCTATTGTGGGGAAGGCATTTAGATCAGAGAGCTTTTACCCTAAGTCGAAGACCGAGGTTGCTATTATAGTTGTAGAAGAGCCAAAGCCGCAGGCAAGCGGTGGAGGCAAGAATAATTCCCAGAATAAGAGGAAGCAGAACCCGACCAAGGATGGTCAGAAAAAGAATAATAAGAAAGATATCGAGTGCTTTAGCTGTGGCAAGTAGGGGCACTATGCCAGCAATCGTCGAGCAAAACTGGCTCTGATACCAAGCGTGACGGCCCGCCCTGGACCAGCCGACATTTCCCCTAAATGCGCTGTGCTAATGCCCGACTAGCACCAGACAGTCGTCAAAGGAAAAACAGTTCAAAACTATGAATCACCAAGAACCTGTAGTATATCTCATAGCACATGGAATAAAATATAATAATAACATAACTTGACATAAAACAGGCGAGACAGTGCATAAGTTGAAAACTAAACCATCATAGCAGCGGAATCCAAAATACAACTTATGATCCAAACCTTTATTACAACTTCAAAATACTGTCTCTAAATCAAAATAGAAAAGGTACACTACTAATCCAAAGCAGTGACCAGCAACAACACATGGAGACTATACGTAAATAGTGCGTGTAAGCCTCCTACTCGTCTTCGGACATCTACTCGTGCATAACCACCTAACGTGTCTCTGGTCTGCTCGTTTAGGAGCACACTGTGTGCTCCTAAACGAGCAGACTAGAGACACTTAGGTGGTTATGCACAAGTAGCTGTCCGGAGACGAGCAAGAGGCTTACACGTACTATTTACATATATTCTCCCTGTGTTATTGCTAGTCACTGCTTTAGGCGTTAGTAGTGTACCTTTTCTATTTTGCTTAAAGACAGTATTTTGAAGTTGTAATCATGGTTTGGATCATAAGTTGTATTTTGGATTCTGCTGCTATGATGGTTTAGTTTTCAGCTTATGCAATGTCACGCCTGTTTTATGTCAAGTTATGTTATTATTATATTTTATTCCATGCGCTGTGATAAATACTACAAGTTCTTGGTGATTCATAATTTTAAACCCTTTTTCCTTTGACGACTGTCCCGTGCTAGTCGGGCATTAGCACAATTTCGGGAAAATGTCGGCTAGTCCGGGAAGGGCCGTCACACTTAGCATCGATACCGATAGGGGTGGCGGATCCAGTAACCATCTACTTAAATCATGAGGGAAAGCTCCACAAAGTGTTAATAGCAAGACAGAGAGCTCATTACCGAAAGTCTATATTCTGAAGTCTACATCCAGAAGCCTGAAAGCCTCTCTAAAGCTACCCATACTAACACGCTTGGTATTGATACAAAGAAGACGGGATAAACCCAAAAGAAAAGCTCTAGTTACTGAGACCGTTCCTCCAAAAGTCAAGACCGACACCCTAAAAAGCAATAAGCAAGGCCAAAAGAGCGGCCCAGAGCCAAAGCAATCGGGACCGAAGGGAAAAGCGGCCGATAGGGGCTTCTGTTGGCCTAATGGTAAAAGGGTCCCTATTTGTCTATAAATAAGACCATAGAGGTCTCATTTTCAAGGCTGAATTTTCATTTCTCATTCTTGTTCTCTTTCTCTCAATAACAAACCATAATTTCCAAATTGAATTGGGAATTTCTTCATCTCTTGTAATATATCCTCAATTAATAAAAAGGAGAAGTCCATGACTTAAGAGTTTCTCGATTTGATAATCATAATGTGTTTATAATGATAAGACAGGGAGTTAACGCTAACTTTTCTTATGGTAGAGTTAATCATGGCTCATTCGAAGGAGGGAAGTCCCTGGGTAAAACCAAGGATTCTTCCTTTTGGGATGGTCACTATATGACTTAGCTCTTTCATAGTAAGCCAAATGCAATCCAACCAGGGACGGTTGCTTACTGTGAACTTGTGGATCGATATCTGATGCGACCAAGGCTTCCTCGGGCCGGTTCGATGCAGAAGTATCATATAAGTCAATAAATGCTATAGCATGCCAACAACCTAAATGTTGTGAGGCATTAGCTTGTTTCCTCTTAGAATAATGTATGTTATTTTATCTAGGATCCGAAGGTGGATATGGCATGAGGTTTCCGTTTTATTCAACTTGTAAAACCTTTCTCCCAAGGTTGCCATTGACTTTGTGGACCCATAAGCGTGATGTTCACCCCTTGAGGGAAGAGTAACTAATCTTTGGATTCAAGGTCTTGATGCCCAGGAAATGGTGGAACTTGTTGAAAACACTGATTCATAATTATATTCCAGTATCCTTTAGGTCACTCATGCATCAACCTACTAAACATATGCATTGCTCATCCTAGTTCGGGTGTTGAGGAAAAATATCGTTAACATTTTGGTGCTAGAAGGAGGGCTTGAACCTCCGACTTTATTTTTACCTTATTAAAAATTAATTTGGTAAACTTATTACTCAATGGCACGAAAAGATGAAATCGAAAAGATTGGAGGAGCGAAATAAGGAACCACCTCCTAATGCAACCCTTGAAGGAAATGTGGATCCAATATTCAATCTAAACAATAATGAAGAAGGTATAACTTCCAACCCAGTGCAATCACTAAACCCAAATGCTATGGAGGAAAATGCCACTAAAATTATGGATCTAGGGAAGCAGATCTAGGAGATGCAAGATCAAATGAATGCTAATCAAGTGCAGAAGTCTTCAAAGCTCATTAAGTCCAACCAAAGAGAAGTGGATGAATCTCCAAAGAGAAAGGCTTCCGTCTAACACTCTAAAGCAAAATAGAACGCCAAAGCAGCTTCCTCAAAGAAGAAAAGATCCCTTTTAATAGGAGTAGTTCAATAAGGAAATCAGTGTGAACACGGGAAATCTGGGAGCTCTACTTCTAAAGGTTATGATCCCAAAAGGGAGAATTATGACAACACGGAAGCTTATCTCAAAGTCATCGCTAGAAAAACTGTCAAGGACCTATTGGGAAGCAATGGGAAGATAACCTAGGATGATAGGGTTAATGATAATGAAATTGTAGCCCATTTTACCAACGAGATCATGAGCACTATAGTACCATCTAGGGTGACGGTTTCCACTACAAAGTATCTCGAGACAACTGACCCTAATGATCCTCTAATGGCTTTCGATAGTAAATGGATCTCTATAATGCTTCGGGTGTCGTCAGATGCCGTCTTTTCCCAGTGACCCTCAACAGAGCAGCAGCCAAATGGTATTGTCAATACAGAGAGAATACTATATACTCATGTAAATAGTTCGCCTATGAATTTTCAGCACTATTTTGCATTTGCAAGTATCCGACAGTTGATTACATGAGAAGGTTCAAAGTAGAAGCATTAAAGGCCAAAGATATGAATGATCATGACTAGTTAATTGTTGTGCATTCGGGGTTGATTGAAAATACCCCCTTCTGGAAAGAACTACACATTCATGGCTATAAAGACTTACAAGACTTCCACTTTCAAGATGATAAATTTATCCGCATGGATGAATTGTACTTTACAAACATGAATTTTGAACCTCGAGGGGAAAGAAGAAAGTCGAGCTTCAAACGAAAATCCTAAGGTGGAAGGTTCAATTAGGATGAAAATCAGAAAAGGCCAAGATGAGAAGATTCTAATACCAACTCGACCGCTTTGAGCAAGCCCATTTCCTTTGTGTATGCTGTGGCAAAATAGAGGGTCAATTACTTACTTGTCCCGCATGCCGGTGGAAAATATTGTGTCACAAAATAAATGAACATAAGATAGACGAGTGCAATGTTTTGGACGAGATTATTCAGATGCTTATCCGCAAGGGGCATCTGAAAGAATTTATTTTGAACAAGTTGTTATTCGCCCAACATACAAATGGACCACAAAAGATTTCGGCCAACGCAGTAGAAGCCACTGTGGAGGAAGGTCATTTACACTTGGGTCCACCAATAAACCGAACCAATATAATCCATAGTGGGACACACCCTGCTGGAAATTTCCAATTAGCCAGGAATAAATACCTAAAGGAGGCTCGCGAAGGGATATTCTCCATTCGAGAGAAACCATCATTGAAGAATGCTCGTTACACTCTCAAGATGCACAACTTGGTGATTTCTCCGGACAAGAAGAAGAAAGGTGTCTGTCATCGGCACAATGACCCTCTCATGATAACAGCTCAGATTGGGCTCTCTATTGTAGCCAATATCCCTGTTGATACTGGAAGTGCAGTCAATGTCATCTTTAAACATGCTTTTAATCAGATGGGAATCTCCGAGGAAAAGTTAGAACCAAGCAATGGGCCAATATTCGGCTTCAACAACAAAGGATCAACTCGAGTGGGACAGATCGATCTCCTAGTCCAAGTCGGGTTGTCTCCGCTCCACCGGACCTTTGAAACTCTTTTTGTCGTGATCGACTAACCATCCTACTACAATGCCTTCTTTGGTCGACCTACTCTGGAGGAAATGGACGCTTTTGTCTCTTCCAAATATCTTATGCTAAAGTTCTTGACAAAATAAGGATGACGTACCATCAGGGGAGAAGAATTTAGTTCTCATGAATTGTATTTCGCAACGATTGACAAATACAAAAGGGATTATTCTTCATATTTTGATTCCTCCACTATTTTTCAACCTTCAGATAATGGATTCTTACATCCAACATTCGAAGCTAAAATAAAAATCAATAAAATTGACTAATGTGCAAATTATAGGTACACTTCCATGAAACGAAAAAGGAAGAAAGTCGATGACACAAACTTGGTAGAGGAAAAGGAAATTGTAAAAGATTCAGATTCTCGAGGGGATATGAAGAGGATAAAACAATAGAGGATTTGAAGGATGTTAGCGTTGATCCAAAGGATAGGACCAAGGTTATCAAGATGGTTGACAGAACCTTTGAGAAGCGACCTAGTTCAGTTCTTGCAGCCTAACAAAGGCGTTTTTGCTTGGACTCACTCGGATATGGTTGGAATCGATCCCGCTATCATGATCCATGCCTTAAACATCAATCCTTTTGTAATCCCAGTTCAGCAAAAGAAGAGGCAATACACTGGAGATCGGTCGGAAGCTTTAAAGGAGGAGGTCAAAAGGTTAGAGACAAATGGGTTCATCCGAGAAGTTATTTATCCCAAATGGCTAGCTAACCCTGTGCTAGTAAAGAAGTACAAGGGAAAATAGATAACTTGTGTTGATTATACAGACTCAAATAAAGCATGCCCAAAGGATTGTGACCCCCTTCCATAGATAGACTAGTTGGTTGATGCAACAAGTGGTCATAAGATATTATCCCTTATGGATGCTTACTCAGGGTATAATCAGATTCCCATGCATAAACCCGACGAGGAGCATACAAGCTTTATCACCGACCAGGGGACATTTTGTTATAAAGTGATGCCCTTTGGATTGAAGAATGATGGCATAACGTACCAAAGGTTGGTTAACATAATGTTCCTAGAGCAGATAGGACGTAACATGGAAGTATATGTAGATGATATGCTGGTAAAATCCATCAAAGTAGAGAGCCACCTGAAGGACTTAGAGGAGATGTTCACCATCTTAAGAATCTGTCAACAATGAAACTAATCGCACAAAAGTGTTCTTTTGGGTTCAATCCGGGAAGTTCTTAGGATATATGGTAAGTGAACATGGCATTGAGGCTAGCCCTGATCAAATCCAAGCCATAAAGGATATGGAAGAACCTAAAATAAGCAAAGAAGTTGTAACAACCCGAAAAATCAGAACCAACTTAAATTTTTTTATTTTGGCTATTTCAGTGAATTTTGAATAGTTAAAATAATTTATTTTACATAATAACGATTAAAAATTTATTTAAATCAAAGTTAGAACTAATATATTTATTTTAATTTTAAAAAGAATTAGAAATAGCATGGTAGTTTGAAAAGTTGAATCTGAACTTTGACTAAATGTACAGGATTTAAAATGAAATATATTTTAGTGAAATCAAAAATATCTAAATCTGTTTAAAAATATCTTTCCAGTGAATCCGAAAAATCGAAATTCCATAGCGGGAATAAAACGTTATGACCAGTTGAATATTCAAAATAGTCGCTATGGAATATAGTATACTTTATAGACCGTATAAAAGGCCATTATACAAACGACCTCCATTTTCGATGAAACCACTTTTGTCGGATCCAATGTCAAATTATTACTAAGTTTAATTTTTCATAATTTTTGGAATTTATTTGTGAGCGTAGTAAATTAAACTATGATTCGATAATTTATGTTGCATTTAATCGACCGTTAAAAAGGCCATTTTTCAAACGATCTCCAAATTCAACGAAATTAATATTGTTAGGACCGTATCGTCAATACATAGTTAGATTTATTTTTTGGGAATTTTCGAAGTCCGTATGTGGCCCCGGTGAATTTAAATATACAATCGAATTAATTGAATAAAGGATTTAAATTTTAAATTAAAGAAATCAGGCCAAAAACAATCGTTTGGGCTGACGGGACCTAGCCCATTAGTTCCGGAACATGGGCACTTAGATAGAAACAACTTTTGATGGGTTGGATTTGGAGTCTGTATAGACTAACGGGTTATTCTTTTATTAAATAATTAATTAATATAAATATACTGTATAAAATACGGTGGAATACGCTAAACTCCAATACAGAAGTTACAGCTGCCACCTTCTTCCTTTTCAATGGCCAATACCGCTGCATCTTTCCCCCATTAAAATCATGCGATCCGTACAATAAAACCCGTCGATCCTTAAGACAATTTCAGAGAGAACCTTGTGCTTTTCCAATCCATAAGGATTTGATCAATTCTGGTTGGGTATTGGGTTCGGAATTTGCACTCAAAGTGTCGCCGCGTCAACCGCTCGTACACCCCATACATCAATTCTGCCTTTTCCCACTTAAGGCGTTTGCCACCATGTTACCCTTGCCAGGGGTATATGCTATTTCGAAGTCGTAGGACGCTAAGAACTCCATCCATCTTTGCTGCCTTAAGTTCAAGTCCTTCTGAGAGAATAAGTATTTTAAAGATTTGTGGTCAGTGAATAATTCGAATTTCTCGCCAAGAAGATAATGACGCCAAGACTTAAGCGCGAAAACAATTGCGGCTAACTCTAGGTCATGTGTAGGGTAATTTTTCTCATGCACCCTTAACTGCCTTCCACCATAGGCTATTACCCTTTCCTCTTGCATTAAGACTGCGACTAGACCTGTCCCACAAGCATCAGTATAAATAGTAAATGGCTTACTCCCGTCTGGCAGCACTAATACTGGAGCTAAGGTCAAAGCTCTCTTCAAACGTTGGAACACATCATCACAATCTACGTCCCACGTGAAGACTAGGTTCTTCTTCGTCAAACGTGTTAATGGAGCTGATATCTTTGCGAAGTCTTTGATAAACTTCCTATAGTAGCCAGCCAACCCCAAGAAACTCCTTACTTCGGTAGCATTTTTAGGGACCTTCCAATCTTGGATGGCCACCACCTTCGCGGGATCTACAGCTATCCCTTCTTTGGAAACCACGTGCCCTAATAATCGCACTTCCTCTCTCCAGAAGTGACACTTAGTAAATTTAGCTTTAAGGTTATGCGCTCGTAGAGTCTCAACCCTTCCCTAAGATGTAGGGCATGCTCTTCTTCATTCTTAGAAAAGATCAAGATGTCGTCTACAAAGACCACAACGAATTTATTAAGGTACTCCCTAAACACCCTACTCATCAAATCAACAAAGTATGAGGGGGTGTTTGTCAAACCGAAGGGCATAACTAGCCATTCATAGAAACCGTCCGGAGTCCTAAAGGCAGTCTTGTCAATGCTATCCTCAGCCACTCTCAACTGATGGAAACCAGTGGCTAAGTCCAACTGCGAAAACACTGAGGCGCCAACTAACTGATCGAAGAGATCGTCAATCCTCGGCAGTGGGTGTCTGTTCTTCTTAGTAAGCTTATTAAGTTCTCTATAGTCCACACAAAGTCTAAGGGACCCATCCGCCTTCGTGGCAAATACTACTGCAGCACCCCACTCCGATATACTTCGTCTTATGAACCCCTTCTCAAGCAACTCCTTTACTTGCTTATTGAGTTCCCTCCTTTCACAAGGAGCTATGTGGCGTACTGGCAAAGATACTGGTTTTGCATTATCCACAAGATATATTCGAAAATCTATCTCCCGCTTCGGAGGCAAGCCCTTCACATCCACAAACACATCTGAGTATTCTCGGACCACTCTAATAGATCGTAGATTCTCCACAGACGCGTCAAGCGATTCTAGATAACTTAGCATAACGGAATTTATGGGATTACAAAAGATTTCGAGAGTGTTGCCAAGGCGAGTCATGAGCCTAATTACTCTCCTTTCACAATCAAGAACGGCCCCATTTCTGGATAACCAATCCATTCCTAAAATTAGCCCATAGCCCGTGAAGCCCAAAACATAAGCATCACATCTAAACTCAACGCTAAGTATAGAAATTTTCAAATCCAAACACATCATGGGCAAATAAGCTGAGCCCCCAATTGGATTCGAAACAACTAAGGGATCCTCTACTAAACTGGTGTTTAAGTGCGGTGATTCAACTAATGATGTAGAGATAAACAAATGCGATGCGCCCGAATCGAATAAAGTACGGACAGGATGATCAAACAGAAAAACTAAGCTTTCAATGGAAATGGTTCTACCTCGTTCTTGCAGCGGTGGGACCGCGAGAGCCTGAACTTGTCCCCTTGCCTGCCCTAGTGCCATAAGAGCATGCACCTGTCCTCCCGAGGTAGACCCTTCCCTCTGCCCCTTCTTTGGGCAGTCCTTCACTAGATGTCCCACTTCACCACAGTGAAAACAGCCAGTCTTTTTTCTCTTTCTGCAATCCTTGCTGAGATGGCCTGGTGTCCCACAGTTAAAGCATCTTTTCTTTCCTTTGCCATTATTGTCTTTACCACCCTTCTTGTTTTGCTGTTGTGGTTTCTTCTGATCCCCTTTCTTCTTGGATGCCTTATTAGCATTAGTGCCTTTAACGAACCTCAGAGCCTTCTTCTCCGGCGTGTTCACTAAGTCCAAGACAAACCTTGCTAACTGATTAAATTTGTTGACATATTCTTTCACTGATGAGCTTCCTTGCTGTAATGTCAAGAACCTTTCCATATATAGATTCTCTTCTGCCCTTGAGAGAAACTTTGCCTCAAACCTACGTCTGAAATCCGCCCAAGAATCAACAGATGCTCCCTATTAGTGACCTCCCACCAAAACGAGGCCTCTCCCTTCATTAACCAAGTTGCTAATTTGACTTTCCTCCCTTCTTCTACTTCAAAGATTTCTAGCAATTCTTCCACCTCCTTAAGCCAATCTCTAGCTTCCACAAACGTTTCTGACCCTTGAAAAGGTTTTCCACCCATAGCCTTAAATTCCTTGCATGTCTTTGCAAAAGTATCAACGCGAGGAGGGGGAGGAGGAGGAGGAGGAGCGGGTGCAACTGGTGGTGGAGGAACATTGGCTGGACCTGCAGCGGCCCTAGCCTCTAATAACCTCCTATACCATCCTGGTATCGTTACACCCTCCGGAAGGTTAAGATCTTCAGCCATGCTGAAATGAAAAAGGAAAGATTCAAAATGGAGAATTCGAAAGATAAAGACATATGGCTATTGGGGATTATGTTTTTCATAAAAACTTTCCTCTTTAAATTACTCATCAAGACATGTTTTTGAAAACACTTCTTCCAAAAATACTTTAGAAAAATAGTTTTTCTAAAAAAATTATCTGTTCTGGTAACCTTAAGCTCTGATACCACGTGTAACACCCCACGTCCATTAATGTCACTCACAAAGGGTTGCATTAACTTCCATGGAGGTTTTAAGTGAATATAGAACAGAAAAATTACAACAAGACAGATAATGAGTAGTACTTGGAAATCTAAAACTTTATTTCATTTCAACGGAAATTAAACATGTTTGTTACATCATAAAACCATAAATCAGAGTCAAGTACAATATCCATCTTGATAAAGCAAAATACATAATCCCATTACATAAATAGCCATTAAAGAAGATAACAAGCTAGACTTTACTTCAGCGGTCCAAGCTTTCCAACAGAGAGATAAAGCAATCCAATCCAATCCAATACCCACTTTCGATCGGCTCCCTACTCGTAGATACCCGTGCTGGTCCCACAGTGGGGTGTATCACTCCCCTAAAGTGGCAACCCGATACAACTTGAGAATGCACGGCTTATACCTACACGATGCAACAACGTCTTACCTACCAGCCCGGGTCCACACACGCATATGAAACCCGTTGGACTTGCGTTGCCAACGCTACCCCGATTGGCCTCCTATAGTCAAACCCAGTATGCGTGTCCCGTCCTCGACTTGGGTCGAGCCCACAAAGATACGTTTGGGTTACTGGTTGAAATGGGCCCCCACAAGCTATCCACCTAAGCTTGTCTCCACTAGTATATCCCACTTAACCCTCTTAGTCATGTTCATTTACATGTGTGTTTGGTTAAGTCTTACTAATCGTATTTCAAATGCCACTAAAGGCACCCACTAGATTCCTCAAGCCACCCAAGGCACCTACTTAACCCCCATGTCCCACTTCACATGTTTATCTAGTTAAGTATTTCTTAATTCATTCAGGCCATAACCTCATAAAGACCTCTCACATTAGACTGGCATTTATGGCAGCTGGATTCGTCGGGCGGGTCCGGGCAGTCTTACACCATAAAAGAGTCTAACCTCGTGTCTTTACAACTGTTATGCTTTAATTTGGGCCTAGGACCTCTCACATTGGGCTGACATTTGTGACTACTGGATTCACCGGGCGGGTCCGGGCAGTTTTACGTCACAAACGAGTCCAACCTCGTGTCCTAAGCATTGATTAACACTTATAATCTTTTACCCCAGTTTTAAATATATCCCTATTCAAATCATTAATTAATTCCAATTTCAGTGATGTCCATAATTGACTCAATTATGGCCATCCACTTACGGTATGCAAAATCATATCAATTGCACCCCGATTTCTTAATATTAAATCCTTAATATTACCCCTACCCCACGTTATACGTTCGCTTATTCAACGCAAAATATATGTTAGACTCAAATAGTCTAACTCATAGCACAAAGGTAAATTATCACAACATATAGACAAATAAAATAGATCTAATCATAATAGGGGTGAAACTTGCATTAAACTACACATGTCATGGATCTAAAGGTGTCAACTTGTTTGGTTAAATGTCAAACTTACATAATATGATCATAACCCAAGTTCATGTATAAACTTGCATATGTGGTTTATGCAACATAATGATGGTGTGAACTAGCATCTAACACATAGAACTCACACATGTTATAGCATAATTCTAGATCTAAATAGATGTCATAATTCTAGGTCTAAATAGATGTCATACAATATGTGAGATTATAGATACTAATAAATCTAAACTTGCATAGGTACATGTGATTTATCATGTGAATCATCATAGCCCAAATATATATAATCAACATCATGATTCGTAAGCTAACTACAACATAATAGCATCATGGCTGTAACGCCCCACACCCGCTATGGTCACTCTCTAAGGGAATGCCATAACATCGGTGGAGTATTTTAAGTGAATATAGAACAGAAAAATTACAACAAGACAGATATAAGTAATACTTGAAACTTTTTCTTAAAAATCATTTCATTGCAGCGGAAAGTAAAACATGTTTGGTTACATCACAAAACCATAATAAGAGTCAAGTACAAAATATCCATCCTGATAAATAAAAGTACATAATCCCAATACATGAACTGATAGCCATAAAAGAAAGGGTAAGCTGAGCTCTACACCTATGGTCCAAGCTCCAAAAGAGAATAAAGCAGCCTGATCAAAGCCCACTCGTACTGGGCCCACTCTGATAACCTGAGGGTTGGGAAAAAGATAAAAACAACGGGGTCAGACATAAGTCTGAGCGAGTCCTATAACTTTAACAATACAATCATTAAAGTAACCAGAGAAGACATAAGCTTGATATACGGTAACGTCTGGGGATGAATGGCTACACTAAGCAGCTTGGTAGACTTAGGATAAACTAAGATAACCGTAAAGACGCATTTATCCACCCAAGGATAATTACTAGATTACACCACCCCAGATCTACCCACCCAAGGGTAATTCCTACACTGCACCACACCAGTCCTACCCACCAAGAGTAATTCCTACTTAAAGGTTGATCCCACTAAGTGTACTTAGTAATTTTTACCCAGTAGTTTCTTGTACCCCTACACAGGTGTTGTCTGCCCCTATCATTACTAGGTGTACCCACTACTCCCAAGCGATCGGCTCCCTATCGTAGATACCCGTGCTGGTCCCACGATGGGGTGTATCATTCCCCAAAGTGGCCACCTGATAATGTCAACGGTGCACGGCTTTATATCTACACGATGCAACAACGACTTACCAACCAGCCCCGGTCCACACACGCATATGAAACCCGTTGGTCCCGCGTTGCCACCGCTAACCCGGTTTGGCCTCTTATAGTCAAGCCCAATATGCGTGTCCCGTCACTCGACTAGAGTCGAGCCCACAAAGATACGTTTGGGATATTGGTTGAAATGGGCCCCCACAAGCTACCACCTAAGCTTGCTATTTCTAGTGAATCCCACTTAACCCTTTAACCATGTCCACTTACATGTTATAAATTTTGGCTAAGTCATTTAATCATATTTTAATTGTCATACAAGGTACCCACTAGATTTTCACATGCCACCCATGGCACTTACTTAACCCTTTAACCATGTTTAATTACATGTTCCACTTTGGTTAAGTATTCTAATCGTATTTTCACATGCCACCCATGGCACTTACTTAACCCTTTAATCATGTTTAATTACATGTTCCACTTTGGTTAAGTATTCTAATCGTATTTTCTATTGCCACCCAGGGCAACTACTACATTTCCACATGCCACCCAAGGCACCCACTTAACCCCTCATGTCCCTTTACATGCTAATTTGGTTAAGTGTTTCTTAATTAATTAAGACCGTGATTCTCATAAAGACCTCTCACATTAGACTATCTTTTATGACTGCTGGTTAAGCCGGTTGGGTCCGGGCAGCCTTATGTCATAACCGAGTCTAACCTCGTGTCTTTACATTAATCACGTATTTAGTTTGTGCCTAAGACCTCTCACATTGGGCTAACATTTGTAGCAACTGGTTAAGCCGGTTGGGTCCGGGCAGTTTTACACTACAAATGAGTCCAACCTCGTGTCTTAGTCGATTAATTACACCTAAGTAATCACCCCCATATTTATTAATTATCCCTAATTAATATTCACATTTACAAGAATATGGGTAGACCTAACTCAATAGGTAAATTCCCAATTCCATAACATGGGTAGACCTAACTCAATAGGTAAATTCCCATGGGGTAGACCTAACTCAATAGGTAAATTCCCACTTATGCTTATTCATTTTATGGTATGCTTAATCATAACCATTTCACACCATTTCATTAACATGTCTATTAACCCCATCGTTTCCCCACGTACTTATGCTAACACGACATATTTCCAAGAGAAGATTCTTTCGCAATTAACATGGGTTTCACTTAGCATACATTAGCATTAACATGGGTTAAAAGGTGTCCACTTACATCATGACATTAACCCAACTAGCATTACTAAATAACCCAACTTGCATGAACATACATATGTCATATATAAAGGCAACTTGCATAAGTGTTCATAGGTTATACAAAGGTGAACTTGCATGTGTCTTAAAGGTGTGAACTTGCACAACATGTTACATGTTAACTTGCATAACATCATACACATAGCTTTCATAATATCATAAACATAACTTGCATATCAACATACACATAACTTACATAACATCATGCACATAACTTGCATAACATCATACACATAAACTTGCATAACATGTTGAGCTTGCATATAAGCATACACATAACTTGCATAACATGTTGAACTTGCATATATGACTTGCATCTTAAAGGAGGGTAAACATGCATATATATATATATATATATATATATATATATATATATATATATATTCATAGCATATAAAGGTGTCATCTTGCATATGTATGCATCACATTTAAAAGGGTAAACTTGCATGTCATGATTTATGCATAATACCAAACACTTAGCATGCATAAAACCACATACTTAGCATGCATAAAATCAATTACTTATTATGCATAAACCCACCACTTAACTTGCATAAACCCACATATCCAACTTGCATAAACTCACATATTCAACATGCATAAACTCACATATTCAACTTGCATAAACTCACATATTCAACATGCATAAACATAGGATTAATATTAAACATAGATTAGCATATTCACATCATATCATATGACTTGAAAACCCATTAATCCTCATGCAAAACCATAGATCTCATCATATCTCATCTACTTAATTTAGCAATTGATCATCAAAGTGATAGAAACTCACCAAAACCAAGATTAGCAAACTTATGAAGTGGAATTAGTTGCTTTAGTTGAAGAAGATGTTGATTAGAGGTTGATTAGCTTGCAACTCTCTTCATTGATTTGTGGAGGCCATGATCAAGTTTCATTTTGCCATAGTTTAGTTACAAGATCTAATTATGAATGAATTAGGGTAGGGTTGGGGTCTTATTTATAGGATTAGGTAGTGTTTTAGGCCCTTAGATTAACCCTAGATTAGATTAGGACCCTTAGATTTCGGAAATCTCTAGAACACAGCCCAAGACTCAACCAAAAACCAGATCTGGTGCACCCAGATAAACAGGGCCGACACCCTGTGTCGACACCCCTGTCGACAGGGCTGTCGACACCCCTGTCGACATGCCTGTCGACACCCCTGTCGACATGCCTGTCGACACGGGGCTAGGCGGGAACTTTCCCGCCCTTTCCGCTTTTGGCTCCAAACTTGTTTTAGAACTGAATTTTAAATCTGTTTTTAACTTGAATTTTCTGCCAACTTCATTGGGCCATAACTGGGCCATACGGACTCCGATTTACAAAATTTCGGACTCTATTCGGCGTATTTTTCCGAGACGAACGCAATGACGCAGCCCGTTTCCCCCAATTCTCACATCTGAGATTATTTATTCTGCAATTAGTGAATTTTAGCATTAACTGAAATACGGGGTGTTACATTCTCCCTTCCTTAAAGGATTTCGTCCCCGAAATCTCTAAGCTAAGGAGAATGCATATCCTACCATCCAAACAACCATCTACTCAATCCATCAAACACGGGCATCCATTGTCCTTAAAACAATTTCTAATGATGTATGAGCATATGCAAAAAGTGTGTGTATATGTTCCCTATCTAATGTATGAACATATGCAAACCATGATAGTGCCATGCATCCATTATGTATGCGAAAGAACCCTATCGACACATACAATATCTACATGAGTGCACAATCATTCACCAAAATGCATCATCCATATGATAACACAATCATTATACATCCATAAATATAGCTTCCTACATACAATTTTATGCAATATGCAATATGAAGTGATTGAGCCGATCTAGTGCCTAGAGTGTGTGTATATGCATCCACGAGCAACCGCTAGCAAACACTTGCATCCACTTGCATCCATCAACCATAACATGTCTCAAACACATGTTTCAACCATAGGTTTACCCTATCTAAAGGTCAAAGGTACTAATGAGAGGACATACTAAGGATAAGATAAGCACTAGACAACCGATAAAGGAGACGTCTAAAGCACATACCCTCAAAAGGGATGGGTATAACGAACGCATCTTCGCTTCTATCTCCCAAGTAGCATTGCTCTCACTTTCTCCCCTTTTTCACTTTGACTAGTCGAACCTCTCTGTTTCTCAACTCCCTAATCTCTGATCCAAGGATGCGGGTAGGAGCTCGTCGAATAATCACATCACGCTCTACCTTACTTCTTTAAGCAAGCTTGGCTCTATCGCCTCTACGATCTTATGTAGGCCCTTCCTCACATGGAATACATCATGTATACCATTAAGCCTGTCGGGCAACTCCACCAATGGAAGATGCTCTTCCCATGTACCTGCTAAATCCACGATACATAGCCTCAAAAGGTCTTCTAAAATACGATTCACCCTCTCGGTCTGGCCGTCTATCTGAGGATGTTATGCGGTACTCAAACACAACTGAGTCCCTACCGCCTCTTGCAAACTTTTCCAAAACTCTTTAGTGAAGATAGGATCTCGATCGCTCACTATACTGGAAGGTACATCATGCAATCTAATAATTCTCTCGAATGTAAACTGAAGCTAGACATGGAATAGTCCTCTTGCTCTTCACGGGTATGAAATGGGCACACTTAGTAAGTCTATCCACCACAACCCAAATCCCCGTATTACCCTTCCTTGATTTCGGTAATCCTTCGAGACACTATCCCACTTCCTTAGCGGAACTTCCAATGGGTGAAGCAACCCACTTGGTTTCTTTTGCTCCGCTTTCACCAAGCATCTAGCGACATACTCGGCCATGTCTTTCTTCATACCGGCCAAAAAGAAAACTCGCTTCATGTCTTGGTACATCTCGTCCCATGAGAAAACCAGATTCTTCTTCGTCAAGCGGTTTAATGGGGCTGATATCTTCGCGAAGTCTTTGATGAACTTCCTATAATATCCTGCCAACCCCAAGAAACTTCTTACTTCGGTAGCATTCCTAGGAACTTTCCAATCCTGGATAGATACTATCTTTGCGGGATCCACAGCTATCCCTTCCTTAGAGACCACATGCCCTAAGAATCGCACTTCTCTTCTCCAAAAATGACATTTAGAGAATTTAGCTTTAAGACTATGTGCTCGAAGAGTCTCCAACACTTCTCTGAGATGTAAGGCATGCTTTTCTCCACTTCTAGAGAAAATCAGGATATTCTCCCATGCAAAATCGTCACAACTATCCATCTCTCACGCAGACCACCTTAGTCGAACTCGACATCCCCCAAATGCAAGCCCCAAAGGCCTAAACCAATATCAGACAAACACCCAAGGGATACCTCCTTCGAATTCAGACGACCTACGTGAGATGATACTAGTAAAAACGGCTAAATAATTAAGCCCTTGTCCAACTCTGGATGTCCTCGCCAGTCTCGCTCCAAAACCACCGTTTATCCCATAACTGGATTTGCTCATCCTATTGAGCACATACGAAAACTTATTTCGCTCCTAGAAAAGACCAAGTTGTCATTTACAAAGACCATCACGAACTTATTTAGGTACTCCCTGAACACCGTTCTCATCATATGCGGGGGCGTTCGTCAAACCAAATGGCATCTCTAGCCACTCATAAAAACCATCCGGAGTCCTAAAGGTAGTCTTCTCTATACTATCCTCAGTCACTCTCAACTGACGAAACCTCGTGGCTAAGTCCAACTGCGAAAATACTGATGCGCCCACTAACTGATCAAAGAGATCATCAATCCTCGACAATGGGTGTCTATTCTTCTTTGTGAGTTTATTTAGCTCTCTTTAGCCTACACAAAGTCTGAGGGACCCATCCGCCTTCGTGGCAAAAACTACCGGAGCACCCCACTCCGATATACTTCGTCTTATGAACCCCTTCTCAAGCAAATCGCCTACTTGCTTATGGAGTTCCCTCCTCTCACGAGGAGCCATGTGGCACACTGGCCAAGACACTGGTTTGGCATTGTCTACCAGATATATTTGGAAGTCAATCTCCCGTTCCGGAGGTAAGCCCTTCACCTCCTCAAAACACATCCGAGTATTCCCGGACCACTCTATAGATTGCAAACTCTCGACCGACGTGTCAAGCGATTCTAGATAACTTAGCATAACAAATTCCATGGGATTACAAGAGATCTCGAGAGTGTTACCCTAGCGGGTCATAAGCCTAACAACTCTCCTTCCACAATAAGAACGGCACCATTACTGGATAACCAGTCCATGCCCAAAACTAACCCATAGCCCGTGAAGCCCAAAAAGCATCACATCTAAACTCAACGCTAAGTATAGCAACTTTCAAACCCAAACACATCATGGAGCCCCAATTGGGTTTGAAACAACTAAGGGATCATCTACTAACTGGTGTCTCAGTGCAGTGACTCAACTAACAATAATGAAATAAACGAACTCGATGCGTCAAAATCAAATAAATTTTGACTCGGATAATCAAACAGGAAAACTAGACTTTCAATGGAAATAGTTCTACCTCTTTCCTGAATCGGTGGAACCGCGAGAGCCTGAGCTTGCCCCCTTGCCTGAGTTGGTGCCAAAAGAACTTGCACCTGTCCTCCTGAGGTAGATCCCGTCCTTTGCCCTTTCTTAGGGCAGTCTTTCGCTAGATGTCCTGCTTCGTCACAGTGGAAGCAGCCAACCTTCCTCTTCTTGCGACAATCCTTGCTTAGGTGGCCTAGTGTCCCACAATTGAAGCACTTCTTCTTTCCCTTGCCACCGTTGCCTTTCCCACCCTTGTTTTGCTGTTGCTGTAGAGGTCTCTTCTGATCTCCTTTCTTCTCAGGTGCTTTATTAGCATTGGGACCCTTCTCTTCCTCGTGCATAAGTGCCATGTCCACTAGCTTCTCGAAAGTGGCCCCCATAGGGATGTGAGACATAGCCAATCCGTGCATCGGTTCGTTCAAGCCTTTAACGAACCTTAAAGCTTTCTCTTCCGGTGTGTTTACCAAGTCCATGTTGAATCCCTCTAACTGATTAAACTTGTTAACATATTCTTTCACCGACAAGTTCCCTTGCTTTAAGTTCAAGAACCTTTCCACGTGCATATTTTCTTCCGCTTTTGAGAGAAACTTTGCCTCAAACCTTTGCCTGAAATCCATCCAAGAATCAACATGGCGTTCTCCATTAGTGACCTCCCACCAGAACGAGGCCTCTCCTTCCATTAACCAAGCGGCTAACCCGACTTTCTTTCCCTCTTCCACTTCCAAGATTTCCATCAATTCTTCCGTCTCATTAAGCCAATCCCTAGCTCCCACAAAAGGTTTTCCTCCCATAGCCTTAAACTTCCTACAAGTCATAGCAAAAGTATCCGCGCGAGGAGGAACGAGTGCAACGGGTGGAGGAGGAACATTTGCTGGACCTGCAGCGGCGGCCCTAGCCTCTAACAACCTCCTATACCATACTGGTACCGCTACACCGTCCGGAAGATAAAGTTCTTCAGCCATGCTGAGACGAAAAAGGAAAGATTCAAAACGGAGAATTCGAAAGATAAAGATATGGCTATCGGGGATTATGTTTTCCTTTCAAAAACTTTTCTCTTTAAAGACATGTTTTTGAAAATATTTCTTCCAAAAATGTTTTTAGAAAAATAGTTTTCTAAAAATTTTATCTGTTCTGGTAACCTTTGCTCTGATACCACGTGTAACGCCCCACACCCGCTATGGTCACTCTCTAAGGGAATGCCATAACATCGGTGGAGTATTTTAAGTGAATATAGAACAGAAAAATTACAACAAGACAGATATAAGTAATACTTGAAACTTTTTCTTAAAAATCATTTCATTGCAGCGGAAAGTAAAACATGTTTGGTTACATCACAAAACCATAATAAGAGTCAAGTACAAAATATCCATCCTGATAAATAAAAGTACATAATCCCAATACATGAACTGATAGCCATAAAAGAAAGGGTAAGCTGAGCTCTACACCTATGGTCCAAGCTCCAAAAGAGAATAAAGCAGCCTGATCAAAGCCCACTCGTACTGGGCCCACTCTGATAACCTGAGGGTTGGGAAAAAGATAAAAACAACGGGGTCAGACATAAGTCTGAGCGAGTCCTATAACTTTAACAATACAATCATTAAAGTAACCAGAGAAGACATAAGCTTGATATACGGTAACGTCTGGGGATGAATGGCTACACTAAACAGCTTGGTAGACTTAGGATAAACTAAGATAACCGTAAAGACGCATTTATCCACCCAAGGATAATTACTAGATTACACCACCCCAGATCTACCCACCCAAGGGTAATTCCTACACTGCACCACACCAGTCCTACCCACCAAGAGTAATTCCTACTTAAAGGTTGATCCCACTAAGTGTACTTAGTAATTTTTACCCAGTAGTTTCTTGTACCCCTACACAGGTGTTGTCTGCCCCTATCTTTACTAGGTGTACCCACTACTCCCAAGCGATCGGCTCCCTATCGTAGATACCCGTGCTGGTCCCACGATGGGGTGTATCATTCCCCAAAGTGGCCACCTGATAATGTCAACGGTGCACGGCTTTATATCTACAAGATGCAACAACGACTTACCAACCAGCCCGGGTCCACACACGCATATGAAACCCGTTGGTCCCGCGTTGCCACCGCTAACCCGGTTTGGCCTCTTATAGTCAAGCCCAATATGCGTGTCCCGTCACTCGACTAGAGTCGAGCCCACAAAGATACGTTTGGGATATTGGTTGAAATGGGCCCCCACAAGCTACCACCTATGCTTGCTATTTCTAGTGAATCCCACTTAACCCTTTAACCATGTCCACTTACATGTTATAAATTTTGGCTAAGTCATTTAATCATATTTTAATTGTCATACAAGGTACCCACTAGATTTTCACATGCCACCCATGGCACTTACTTAACCCTTTAACCATGTTTAATTACATGTTCCACTTTGGTTAAGTATTCTAATCGTATTTTCACATGCCACCCATGGCACTTACTTAACCCTTTAATCATGTTTAATTGCATGTTCCACTTTGGTTAAGTATTCTAATCGTATTTTCTATTGCCACCCAGGGCAACTACTACATTTCCACATGCCACCCGAGGCACCCACTTAACCCCTCATGTCCCTTTACATGCTAATTTGGTTAAGTGTTTCTTAATTAATTAAGACCGTGATTCTCATAAAGACCACTCACATTAGACTATCTTTTATGACTGCTGGTTAAGCCGGTTGGGTCCGGGCAGCCTTATGTCATAACCGAGTCTAACCTCGTGTCTTTACATTAATCACGTATTTAGTTTGTGCCTAAGACCTCTCACATTGGGCTAACATTTGTAGCAAATGGTTAAGCCGGTTGGGTCCGGGCAGTTTTACACTACAAATGAGTCCAACCTCGTGTCTTAGTCGATTAATTACACCTAAGTAATCACCCCCATATTTATTAATTATCCCTAATTAATATTCACATTTACAAGAATATGGGTAGACCTAACTCAATAGGTAAATTCCCAATTCCATAACATGGGTAGACCTAACTCAATAGGTAAATTCCCATGGGGTAGACCTAACTCAATAGGTAAATTCCCACTTATGCTTATTCATTTTATGGTATGCTTAATCATAACCATTTCACACCATTTCATTAACATGTCTATTAACCCCATCGTTTCCCCACGTACTTATGCTAACACGACATATTTCCAAGAGAAGATTCTTTCGCAATTAACATGGGTTTCACTTAGCATACATTAGCATTAACATGGGTTAAAAGGTGTCCACTTACATCATGACATTAACCCAACTAGCATTAATAAATAACCCAACTTGCATGAACATACATATGTCATATATAAAGGCAACTTGCATAAGTGTTCATAGGTTATACAAAGGTGAACTTGCATGTGTCTTAAAGGTGTGAACTTGCACAACATGTTACATGTTAACTTGCATAACATCATACACATAGCTTTCATAATATCATAAACATAACTTGCATATCAACATACACATAACTTACATAACATCATGCACATAACTTGCATAACATCATACACATAAACTTGCATAACATGTTGAGCTTGCATATAAGCATACACATAACTTGCATAACATGTTGAACTTGCATATATGACTTGCATCTTAAAGGAGGGTAAACATGCATATATATATATATATATATATATATATATATATATATTCATAGCATATAAAGGTGTCATCTTGCATATGTATGCATCACATTTAAAAGGGTAAACTTGCATGTCATGATTTATGCATAATACCAAACACTTAGCATGCATAAAACCACATACTTAGCATGCATAAAATCAATTACTTATTATGCATAAACCCACCACTTAACTTGCATAAACCCACATATCCAACTTGCATAAACTCACATATTCAACATGCATAAACTCACATATTCAACTTGCATAAACTCACATATTCAACATGCATAAACATAGGATTAATATTAAACATAGATTAGCATATTCACATCATATCATATGACTTGAAAACCCATTAATCCTCATGCAAAACCATAGATCTCATCATATCTCATCTACTTAATTTAGCAATTGATCATCAAAGTGATAGAAACTCACCAAAACCAAGATTAGCAAACTTATGAAGTGGAATTAGTTGCTTTAGTTGAAGAAGATGTTGATTAGAGGTTGATTAGCTTGCAACTCTCTTCATTGATTTGTGGAGGCCATGATCAAGTTTCATTTTGCCATAGTTTAGTTACAAGATCTAATTATGAATGAATTAGGG
Source organism: Allium sativum (assembly GCA_030737875.1). Lineage (NCBI taxonomy): Eukaryota > Viridiplantae > Streptophyta > Magnoliopsida > Asparagales > Amaryllidaceae > Allium > Allium sativum. The sequence continues at coordinate 500,657,126 of CM060918.1, forward strand.
TAGGGTTGGGGTCTTATTTATAGGATTAGGTAGTGTTTTAGGCCCTTAGATTAACCCTAGATTAGATTAGGACCCTTAGATTTCGGAAATCTCTAGAACACAGCCCAAGACTCAACCAAAAACCAGATCTGGTGCACCCAGATAAACAGGGCCGACACCCTGTGTCGACACCCCTGTCGACAGGGCTGTCGACACCCCTGTCGATATGCCTGTCGACACCCCTGTCGACATGCCTGTCGACACGGGGCTAGGCGGGAACTTTCCCGCCCTTTCCGCTTTTGGCTCCAAACTTGTTTTAGAACTGAATTTTAAATCTGTTTTTAACTTGAATTTTCTGCCAACTTCATTGGGCCATAACTGGGCCATACGGACTCCGATTTACAAAATTTCGGACTCTATTCTGCGTATTTTTCCGAGACGAACGCAATGACGCAGCCCGTTTCCCCCAATTCTCACATCTGAGATTATTTATTCTGCAATTAGTGAATTTTAGCATTAACTGAAATACGGGGTGTTACAATGGCTTTGTAACATCGCAACTTAGCATAGAAACTTGCAACATATATAATATCATCATAGCATGATTTACAACATATAGGATATCATCATCACATAACATAGGATTTACAACATACATGATAGCATAAGGTTTACACCAACATATATGACAATTCACATCATTTTCTTATGATCCATATCACATCTTAATCTAATTAGTTTGTTAATAATCTTATTAAGATCATCATACTCACAATTAGAGAAGAAAGAGAGTCTTGATTTGCTTTAGAGTTGAGTAGAATTAGAGTTTTGATTAGCTTTATTCCTTCTTAGTTGACGGCGGCTACACTGAGTTCCATGGCGATGGTATGACGGCGGCTATTCTATTTTTCATGTGATTTTAGAGTAAGGGACTACCTAGGTATATATAGAGTTTAAGATTTATTTAGACCGTCAGATCAACTCAGAACTAACCTGACCCATCAAATTAGCCAACTCAACCCTAAAGACACATCACAGCTCAAGATTGGGCTCTGCCAAAACCTGGCCGACTGGACCAGGTCGACACCCAGGTCGACTGCGCAGTCAACCTGGTCCTGGGGGTGTCGACTGCCCAGTCGACTCCCCAGTCGACCTGGGGTGCTGGACGGGAAATTTCCCACCTAGCCTGTTTGACATCGAATTTTGAACTTTGAATTTTCTGAAACTTCCGATGGCCATATCTCCTTCATACGAAGTCCAAATCACGCAAACTCGGACTCTATTTCAACCAGAATTCCGAGACGAACACAATAGCGCAACCCATTTCCCACAATTCTTACATATGAGATTAGTTATTCTTTAATTTGTGAATATTAATATTAATGGAATTACATGGTGTTACATGGAGACACCCCCTAGCACGCGTTTCGAGGCTCGACGAGGTGGCTACATCGGATCAGACTCTGGTGCCTCCTTGTTCGTGCGAAGTGGAAACCTAAAATTGTATAATTGGGTATACGGTCGGCTATGTCTGATAAGAGGAGGAAGAAGGTGTTTTTAAAATATATTATTTAATTAATGTATTTTAAAATGTTATTAATATAAAACAAATCATATCTTATTCATATGAACTCAGAATTGAACGATTTCTGAAGCGTTACAATCGTGAGTCCGAGATCTACACTCCAGGACTGACTAGAATCAATTCTGAGCATATCGAATTTGGACCAAATTTCAGATCTGAATCATTCAGATTTAAACAACTATGAGAAATCTATTTATTTCTTCTTTTTAAATAATTAGAAATAATTCTGATTTTATTATCACCAATATTATAGTTAATTCCTATTTGTTATTATTCATGATTTGTTCTGTGCTAAATGTTGTATATAGACCTGTTTGTTTGGTGATATTGTGTGGTGATAAAATTGTGATCTGTGGTGACAAAATTGTTAAAACATATAGATCAATTTGTTTCAATAAAGTGAGTGAAACAAAAATATATAATTTTTGTTTAGATAAAATGATCAAATATGAAAACATCAATTTTTATCTATTTATTGAATTAGAATTTTCAACAAATATGAAAACAACAATTTTTATCTATTTGTTGAATTCGAATTTTCAACAAATAGAAACCTCGATTTTTGTCATTTTGTTGAACTAGAGTTTTCAACAAAAATGAGGTATCAAATTTACCATTGTGTTGAACAAGAAGATTCACCAAAAATGAAATATCAACTTTTGTACATTTCATTGAATTAAAATAGGAATTAAGAACATGTCCATGTTCTAAATAAAAACATGATTATATTAGAAATTCACATTTTTGTTGTCTAAAATAAAAAAATTAGACAAAGATTCATGTTTTAAAATGAAAATATGTTTTAAATTAAAAATTCACTTTTTAATGTAATAAAAGAAATATAGAAAAAGATTCATGTTTTAAAATGAAAACTACATTAAAAATACACTTTTTAATGTAATAATGGAATTTAGACAAAGATTCATGTCTTAAAATGAAAACATGTATTACATTAGAAATTCACTTTTTAATGTAATAATAAAATTTAGAAAAAGATTCATGTTTTAAAATGAAAACATGTGTTACATTAAAAATTTACTTTTTAATGTGATAATAGAAGTTGGACAAACATTCATGTTTTAAAATAAAGCATGTTTACATTAAAAACTTTATTTTAAATGAAATAAATAAATCACTACAAAATGTTCATTTTTGAAATAAAGGCAAGTTAACAATAAAAATATAATTTTTTATAAAAGAATGATTCAGATAAAAATTGTTCATGTTTGAATAAAAGTGTTGAAACATTAAAATCATAATTTTTAATGAAAGTTTGATTTATTTTGAATACTGACTGTTTGAATAAAGATGTTATAGCATTAAAAATTTCATTTTGATATAATAGTGATTCGGTAGAAAATATAAGTTAGAGAACATTTGTATGTTAACACATTATTTTTAACATGCTAGGACGAAGGAAAATGAAAACATCGCTTTCACACATTTTGCTTAATTAAAACTGTTAACAAATTGGAAACATCAAAATATGTATTGTTAAAATTACATTTATATTTACATTGCATATATTAGAATTTATATGCATTGTTAAAATTACATTTATATTTACATTGCAAATATTAGAATTTATATGCACTGCTAAAATTACATTTATATTTACATTGCATATATTATAATTTATATGCATTATTAAAAATTACATTTTATATTTACATTGCATATATAAGAATTTATATGCATAGTAGAAACTACATTTTTATTTGCAATGCATATATTAGAATTTATGTGCATAGTTAAAATATCATTTTATTTAAAATACGTACATTAGAATTTATTCGAATTATTTTTGTTGTAAAAACATTCACTGAAAACTTTATACAAACAAAATATCCCTTTTTATTGTTAAAGTTAAAAATAGAAATACAAATAAAAATTAGCTTTATTTATCATTGGTTCAATTTTCATGTAAATGAAATATATTTTGTTTGACATGATGAATATGTAGATATGATATGCCAATAAAAACATTCTTTTATTTGGCACGTTAAACACGTTAATGGAAACGTCGAACGGTTTATATTTATATAATTATATATATAAATATAAATTAAAATTAAACGAATCGCGCGCGGTAGTTCGCGTTTCAGAATCGTAACTTTAAACGATTATGCCGAAAGATCCAACTTTCAGATCTTCCCAAAACTGGAACAGTTAGGACCGCTTTGGGAAGATCTTTCCAACGATATAAATTTTGTTAAAATCCAATGGTTAGATTTCGAGATAAATGTAAATCAAATCTTGATAAAAACGATGCCAGGGCCTCCTATTGACCCAAAGCGTCATCAAATTAATTTTGCTGTTTTTATATATATATATATAAGAATAGAAATCGTTATTTAAAACTATTAATGATATGAAATGGTTTTAAACTATATATATGCGAAAATCATTTGAAAAGACCGAGTTCAATCTCATTTCAAATGATCGTATGACGATTTAAATCGAAGATATTGAAGACGGCAGTTGAAGACGGGCGATCTTCACATCGAATGGATAACTACTGATGCCCGACATTGGTTAGCTCCTAGTAAACGGTTAAAGTGGTAGTTATCCGGACGTACTTGTTGATTGTCCAGATATACGATCACCTCTCTCCCGTATTGGACATACGGGACGAGGAATAAGGTGACTCCGGTTTCGTTTAGACCTAGAACGGACTTGTAAATGGATGTGTGTCTGACATTGGATTTCATTCCATGTAAATTAAATTGATATCTATTTAATATATATCTGTGGTGGCGGAGAATTTATTCTTTTGCTTAATGCCCTTCTCTAAGACGCATGAGCTCAGAGGTTATACATTGGGAGTTATCGATTGCATGGTGTGAGTTGTCAATGTGACATGCCAAGATGCAATTGATCGAGGCTTTTTTTGAAAAGAAGAGCCTTGTGGATGATGATCAAAGCATAGCCTATTTCGGCATAACTTATTGTATAACATTTCCTCACGAGGCACACACCCCTGTATGAGTCAGAAACAGGACAAGGGAACTCAGGGAGTGCATACGTTTCTTTCTAGCTAGAAGTGGTATCAGGGTTTTACAAGCCCTAACATTTTACTTATGTGGTTGGCGCCTCAGATATTTTGGTCGATAGTGACCATTTTATAGGTTCAATAGGACCGGGAAACATGTGTTCATGAATTGCCAATCCACTAAGGTATATTTGTGGATCATCCCTACATGATCTAAGGGTTCACTATGGGGGATCCTAAGACATTGCTAGAGTGTCTCGAATCGGTAGGAGATCGTCCTTAGCCTTGACTCATGATGGAAATCCAATCTCCAACACGACATTTTGGTTTTGATTGTAAACCTATGTATGGAGACAAAGTATATGGTAGCTATGCCGTCTAGGATTGATACATTTACTTTGAAGTATTTTAAAATTGATTAAACACTAATAATAATATTAAACATTATTTTCCACGCATCAAGCATGTTTGATCGTTATAAGGTAAAACTCTGTCCTCCAGTTTGCGTTGCATTGTGTGATGGGACTTGAGTCTTATAATGATCTCATTCTCTAAAAAGCATTGCGTTGTTTTTGAAATAAAATTCATTAAACATATGCACTGGCAATCCAATGGAGTAAACCCGTTCCGCGTTAGCGGCGTGGTCCTGTGATTAGCCATATTGTTAGTTAAGAAAGATTTCTCATACCAGTCCCATGACCGACTCGTAGTTTGTTTCACTTTGCAAACTCGGGTGCCCTCTTTTCACACGGGCAGCCAAGTGACAGGTTTAGGTATGGATACATTCTGGATTGGAGCTTGCTTAAGGAAGAAGATGAAGAGCATTTTCCTTTTTATCTTTTTATTGCTACTTGAGACGTTTAGACATTATTGATATTTGATGTATTTGATGGAGTAGAGACTCATTTCTCTTTTTGTTGAGACTTCTATTTGCTAAGTGTATCATGTAACTGCGTACTCTGATGTCTTTGATGTTATGATGTTGATGACATTCTTATTTCGGCTGCAATGATTTATGTGTTATGCTATTATTTGAGATCTGCTATTGTTGTAATTATGTTATGCTCCTATGATTATCCTTGCTTTCGAACTACGGAAGTTTGGGGTCATCACAGTTAGTATCAGAGCTAAAGGTTAACCTTAGCTTCGAAGTATAATATTTTTAGAACAATTCGTCAAGATAGAATCAGCAGTATTCTAAGGCGAGTAGCTCATTAGAGCTAGGATTAGTAATGTCCTAGAATGAGCACAATAGAATAGCACATAATAATCATTCATTACATCATTATCATCTTATCATATGTCTCCACTTTTAAATTTCCTTTAAATTATCATTTCTGTTAGTCTGACTCTTTTCTTGATGGTACATAACTAATTAGAAAATGAGCACTAGAGCGAGAGCTAGAGCCCGAGGCAAAGGTGGGGCTAGAGGACCACCTAGAGATGAGACTCCCACTTCTTAGGGGCAGCCCACTCCCGAGGTTGTAACACCACCTCCACCCCCACAGCCATTTGACTTGGATAAAATGTCCAAGAAGTTCAAAAATTTAGGGGGCGTATCCTTTACCGGGCGAGAGACAGTGATTGAGGCACAGGCATGGCTAAAGAACTGCGAGAAAATATTTGGAGGCATGGAATTGGAAGACCACTGCAAGCGCTTTTAGGCATCATTGCTGTTGAAAGATGAAGCTGAAAATTGGTGGGATATAGTCAAAATTGGCAAAAATGAGGCCCACATGTCTTGGGCCAGATTCAAAAAATCTTCAATGATAAGTTTATCCCTCCGCAGGAAGTAGAGCGGCTCCACAATCAATTTGCCAATCTGCAGCAGGGAGATATGACTATTTCAGAATATGTGCCGAATTTCGAGGAACTCTCACGTTATGCTCCAAGTTATTTTAGGAACCAGTGCAAAAGAACAAAAAATTCATCAATGGCCTCTCCAAGAAATATCCGAACAAAGTCACAGCTCACATCAAGCTCCTCTTTAATGAAGTGATCGAGATGGCTTGCTGCTATGAGGATAATGACAGAAATGCACAGTAGGAGCGTGAAAAGAATCAGAATAACAACGAAAGAAAGCAAGCTGACAGGATATCAAAGGTGAGAAATTCTTCTACCGCCAAGCCATAAGGAAAGAAAAGGGACAAATCCAAGAAGAAATGCTTCAATTGCCAGAAGATTGGGCACTTCGACTACGAATGTCAAGCTCCCAAGAGGCCAAGGAGAAATGAGTCTGGGCCTAGTCAAAGTTCTCAGGATAAGAGGGAGTGCTATAATTGTCACCAGAAGGGGCACAACAAGCCTAACTACCCATTGCTAAAGAATTCTCAAGTGGCCCATGTGTACGATGGAGCGGCTGCACCAACTTCTTCCGAAGGAGTAGGTAAATCTGATGCTTTAGGAGGTACTCTTAATATTAAGAACGTTCCCATTACAGTATTATTTGACACTTGTGCATCAAGAAGTTTCATACTAGTGACACAATAAAAAGGTTTAAACTGAAACCAAGAAAACTTAAAGAATCGATAAGGGCCCATAGTCCGATAGGAGGTTCACTAATGCTCGATCGGTATTGTAGAGTGTTTTTTTCTTATTCTTACTTCTAGTTCCCTTTTGACTTGATCGTTACGAGTTTTTCTGGATACGATATCATACTTGGACTAGATTGGCTAACAAAGTATGAGGCTGAGTTACTATGCGCTAAAAGAATAGTTAAAATTAAAACAAAATTCGGAGATATTATTGCTATACCACGCCACGGCTTAGCCATAGATAGGAAAGAATTTTGGTCTTCTTTAGAAGTCACTCCTGCTTCTATTGAGGATATTCCTGTCGTCAGAGATTATGCGGATGTGTTTGAAGAAGTTGACAGCTTACCACTGCGCAGAGAAATCGACTTCAGGATTGACTTAGTTATGAATGCAAGGCCCGTTGTGCATCCTATTCGGAGAATGACACTGAAAGAAAAAGAGGAGCTAAGCAATCAAACTAAATGGCTTTTGTGGAAGGGTCTGATCAGGCCAAACTTCTCAAACAGGGGTGCAGCAGTGGTGTTTGGCCCAAAGTCAGATGGTACCTTCAGACTATATGTGGACTACCGTGACCTCAATAAGCAAACGCTGAAAAATAAATGTCCACTACCACACATTAATGATCTGCTGGACCGCTTGAATGGAGAGCAAGTATTCTGTAGGATGGACCTAGCTACAGGTTTCCATCAATTGCGCATTACCGAAGAATGTGTTCCTTTGACAGCTTTCAGAGGGCCAGACTTATTCTATGAATGGCTAGTAATGCCCTTCGGCTTATGTAATGCTCCATCATACTTTGTTGATCTGATGAACAGAGTATTCCGAGATGTTTTAAATAAACTCATGCTGGTGTTCATCGATGATATCTTAATCTTTTCTAAAACCACTGCCGAGCATGAAAAGCATCTGAAAGAAGTCTTGGAGATATTGAGAAAGAATGTGCTGAAAGCCAAATTCTCTAAATATATATTCTGACAAGAAGAGGTGAAATTCCTCGGCTATGTTGTATCAAAGAAAGGCATTTCAGTAGACCTAGGAAAGATCTCAGCCATCCAAGATTGGGCAGCCTATCACTCCTACAGAAATCAGAAGTTTCTTAGGATTGGCTAGCTATTATCGGAAATTAATTAAAGATTTTTCGAAATTATCTTGTCCATTGACAAAGCTGACTAAGAATCATACAAAGATCACTTGGACACCCGAATGTGAGGCAGCTTTCCAAGAGCTAAAATAGAGGTTGACCACTACTCCTGGGTTGACCATTATTGATGGCAATTAGGATTTGATAGTTTGGACAGATGCTTCCATTGAAGGTTATTCCTTTTATTTAAACAAACATGTCAGAGATGACATTTTTAATGACAAATATCATTTTAACATGTTATTCTTTTTATCTATTTAAGGTATTGGTGCGGTGCTAATGCAAAGGGACAAAGCAGTTGCATATGCTAGTCGTCAGTTGAAACTGCATGAGAAGAAATACCCCACTCATGATCATGAGTTGATGGCCATCGTATTTGCTCTAAAGATATGGAGGCACTATCTCTTGGGTGAGAAATTCGAGCTGTATACTGATCACATATCCTTGAAGTATATGTTCACCCAAAGGGATTTGAACTTGAGGCAGCAACATTGGTTTGAATTTTTTGCGGCCTATGACCTGGACATCTTATATACTCTAGGGAAAGCCAATGTTGTAGCTGATGCACTCAACAGGAAGAATACGGCCAGCGCCAATCTTATCGTCGCAAATCACATTATTACACCTTCCTTATCGATAAGATCTCTGCTCTTCAGAAGAAAGATGAATTTGTCCAGCGAATTAACAAAAGAGTTAGGGAAGGCGAACCCACGAGTTTCCAGATTGACGACAAAGGGGTTCTGAGGCCATTAGGCCGAATTTGTGTTTTGAACCTTCCTGAGCTCAAAAAGGAAGTAATGGATGAATGTCACAAATCTAAGCTCAGTATTCATCCAGGGGTGAGCAAGATGTATCATGGCCTCAAGCGCACATTTTGGTGGAGATTTATGAAGAGATACATTTCTATATATGTTGCTAAATGTCCCACCTGTCAGCAAGTCAAACGCAATCAGCAGAAGCTAGCAGGATTGTTGCAACCGCTAGAGGTTCCAGGTTGGAAGTGGGACCAAATTTTTATGGACTTTATTGATGGCTTTCCTCAACTAGAAAAGTCAATGACAGTATATGGGTGATTGTAGATCGTTTCACAAAGACAGCCTATTTTATCCCTGTCAAATCTAATAGAACAGCTCGAAGTCTGGCGCAGCTTTATTTCAGAGCGATTGTCAAACTACATGGAGTTCCCAGTAGCATCGTTAGTGATCGCGATCCGATATTTGCTAGCGAATTCTGGGAGGCATTCCAAGAAGAGATAGGGACCAAATTGAATATGAGCACCACTTATCATCCTCATACAGATGGCCAGACTGAGAGGGTGAACCGCATATTGGAAGACTTGTTGCGAGCATGCATTCTTGATTTTGGCGGGTCATGGGAAGATCACATGCACTTGGTTGAGTTCTCTTAGAATAACAGTTACCAAGAAAGCTTGCAGATGTCGCCATTTGAAGCATTATATTGCAGGCCATGCAGATCTCCCGCATATTGGGTGGAACTAGGCAATCGATTAGTATTGGGTCCCGACATGATTCGGGAAGCAGTGGATAAATTTCATTTTATTAAGAAGTGACTACTGGCTGCTCAAAGCTGACAGAAGAGCTATGCAGACTCACGGAGAAGGGATTTGGAATTCTCTGTTGGTGATTATGTTCACCTGAGGGTTTCTCCACTGAGAGGTGTAATTCGATTTGGGAAGACCGGGAAATTGGCGTCGAGATTCATTGGTCCATTTCCTATTCTCAGAAGGATTGGAACTCTCGCTTATAGGGTGCAGTTGTCTGATTGGTTGCCAGGGGTTCACGATGTATTCCATGTATCTCAACTCCGGAAGCATGTTCATGATCCAGACTTAGTTGTGGAGGAAGCAGCACAACAAGATTTGGAGACGCCAAGCTTAGTAGTGAGAAAGGAGCCAGTGAAAATTGTTGACAAAGAGACCCGAGTTCTTAGGAACAAGAGGATCCACTTAGTCAAAGTGCAGTGGAGCGGGGATCCTAGAGAATGTACATGGGAGACTGAGGATAGCATCAAACAGGCTTATCCCTAGTGCAGAGTGGACATCTTCGAGTAACCCTTGTGTTCAGGTACATTTAAATATGTTACATTTTACGTTTTATTTCCTACTTTACTATTATTTCCTTTTCGGGGACGAAAAGCTTTTAAGTAGGGAAGATTGTAACAACCCTAAAAATCAGAACCAATTTAAAATTTATATATTGGCTATTTCTGAATTTTGAATAGTTAAAATGATTTATTTTAAATAATAATGATTAAAAATTTATTTAAATCGAAGTTAGAATCAGTATATTTAATTTAATTTTAAAAGGAATTAGAAATAGCACGGTAGTTTGAAAAGTTGAATCTGAAGTTTGACTGAATGTACATGATTCAAAATGAAACGGATTTAGTGAAACCAAAAATATCTAAATCTATTTAAAAATATCCTTCCAACGAATCCGAAAAATCGAAATTTCATAGCGGGAATAAAAAGTTATGGCCAGTTAAATATTCAGAATAGTCGTTATGGAATATAGTATAATTTATAGCCCGTATAAAAGTCCATTATACAAACGACCTCTGTTTTCGACGAAACCACTTTTGTCGGATCCGGAATGTCAAATTATTGCTAAGTTTAATTTTCCATAATTTTTGGAATTTATTTGTGAGTGTAGTAAATTAAACTATGATTCGATAATTTCTGTTGAATTTAATCGACCGTTAAAAAGGCCATTTTTCAAACGGTCTCCGAATTCGATGAAATTAATTTTGTTAGGATCGTATCGTCAAAACATAGCTAGATTTATTTTTTGGGAATATGTGGCCCCGGTGAATTTAAATATACGACCGAATTAATTAAATAAAGGATTTAAATTTTAAATTAAAGAAATCAGGCCAAAAACAATTGTTTGGACTGAGGGACCTAGCCCATTGGTTCCGGAACAGGGGCAATTAGGTAGAAACAACTTTTTTTGGGCTGGATTTGGAGTCCGTATAGACTAACGGGTTATTCTTTTATTAAATAAATAATTAATATAAATATATTGTATAAAATACGGTGGAATACGCTAAACCCTAATACAGAAGTCACGGCCTCCACCTTCTTCCTTTTCAATGGCCAATACCGCTCCATCTTTCCCTTATTAAAATCACGCGATCCGTACAATAAAACACGACGATCCTTAAGACAATTTCAGAGAGAATCTTGTGCTCTTCCAATCCATAAGGATTTGATCAATTCTGGTTGGGTATTGGGTTCGAAATTTGCACCCAAAGTGCCACCGCGTCAACCGCTCGTACACCCCCATACTCAGATCGAGTTCGACGTGGAGACACACCCTGGCGTGCGTTTCAAGGCTCGGCGAGGTGGCTACATCGGATCAGACTCTGGTGCCTCGTTGTTCGTGCGAAGTGGAAACCTAAAATTGTAGAACTGGGTATACGGTCGGCTGTGTCTGATAAGAGGTGGAAGAAGGTGTATTTAAAATATATTATTTTATTTTAAAATGTTATTAATATAAAACAAATCATATCTTATTCATACTAACTCAGAATTAAACGATTTCTGAAGTGTTACAATCGTGAGTCCGAGATCTACATTCCAGGACTGACTAGAACCAATTCTGAGCAGATCGAATTTGGACCAAATTTCAGATCTAAATCATTCAGATTTAAACGACTGTGAGAAATCTATTTATTTCTTCTTTTTAAATAATTAGAAATAATTCTGATTTTATTATCACCAATTTATAGTTAATTCCTATTTGTTATTATTCATGATTTGTTCTGTGCTGAATGTAGTATATAGATCTGTTTGTTTGGTGATATTGTATGGCGATAAAATTGTGATATGTGGTGACAACATTGTTAAAACATATAGATCAACTTTTTGCAATAAAGTGAATGGAACAAAAATATATGATTTTTGTTTAGATAAATTGATCAAATATGAAAACATCAATTTTTTTCATTTGTTGAATTGTAATTTTCAACAAATACGAAAACATCAATTTTTATCTATTTGTTGAATTAGAATTTTCAACAAATAGAAACATCAATTTTTGTCATTTTGCTGAACTAGTGTTTTCAACAAAAATGAGGTATCAAACTTACCATTGTGTTGAACAAGAAGATTCACCAAAAATGAAATATCAACTTTTGTACATTTTGTTGAATTAAAATAGGAATTAAGAATATATCCATGTTCTAAATAAAAACATGATTATATTAGAAATTCACATTTTTATTGTCTAAAATAAAAAATTAGACAAAGATTCATGCTTTAAAATGAAAACATGTTTTACATTAAAAATTCACTTTTTAATGTAACAACAGAAATATAGAAAAAGATTCATGTTTTAAAATGAAAACATGTTTCACATTAAAAATTCACTTTTTAATGTAATAATAGAAATTAGATAAAGATTCATGTTTTAAAATGAAAACATGTGTTACATTAAAAATTCACTTTTTAATGTAATAATAGAATTTAGACAAAGATTCATGTTTTAAAATGAAAACATGTGTTACATTAAAATTTTACTTTTTAATGTAATAAAAGAAGTTGGACAAACTTGCATGTTTTAAAACAAAACATGTTTACATTAAAAAAAAAATTTAATGAAATGAATAAATCACTAGAAAATGATCATTTTTGAAACAAAGGCATGTTAACATTAAAAATATCATTTTTTATAAAAGAATGATTCATATAAAAATTGTTCATGTTTGAATAAAAGTGTTGAAACATTAAAATCATAAATTTTAATGTAAAGTTTGATTTATTGGGAATATTGACTGTTTGCATAAACATGTTACAACATTAAAAATTCAGTTTTGATATAAAAGTGATTCGGTAGAAAACAAATGTTAGAGAACATTTGTATGTTAAAACATTATTTTTAACATATTAGGAAGAAGGAAAATGAAAACATCGCTTTCATACATTTTGTTTAAATAGAACTATTAACAAATTGAAAATATCAAAATATGTATTGTTAAAATTACATTTATATTTACATTGCATATATTATAATTTATATGCATTGTTTAAATTACATTTATATTTACATTGCATATATTAGAATTTATATGCATTGTTAAAATTACATTTATATTTACATTTCATATATTAGAATTTATATGCATTATTTAAAATTACATTTTATGTTTACATTGCATATATTAGAATTTATATGCATAGTAGAAACTACATTTTTATTTGTAATGCATATATTAGAATTTATATGCATAATTAAAATATCATTTTGTTTATTAGAATCTGTATGAATTACTTTTGTTGTAAAAACATTCACTGAAAACTTTATAAAATAAAATATCTCCTTTTTATTTGTTAAAGTTAAAAATAGAAATACAAATAAAAATTAGCTTTACTTTTCAGTGGTTTAATTTTCATGTAAATGAAATATATTTTGTTTGACATGATGAATATGTAGATATGATATGCCAATAAAAGCATTCTTTTATTTGGCATGTTAAACACGTTAATGGAACCATCGAACGGTTTATATTTATATAATTATATATATAAATATAAATTAAATGAATCGTGCGTGGTAGTTCGCTTTTCAGAATCGTAACTTGAAACGATTATATCGAACGATCCAACCGTCGGATTTTTCCAAATCTAGAACCGTTAGGACCGTTTTTAGAAGATCTTTCCAAGATATAAATTCTGTTAAAATCCAATGGTTAGATTTCGAGATAAGTGTAAATCATATCTTGATAGAAATAGCGCCAGGGCCTCCTATTGACCCGAAGAGTAGTAAAATTAATTTAGCTATATATATATATATATATATATATATATATAGTGATAAATCGTTATTAAAAACTATTAACGATATGAAATGGTTTTAAACTATATGTATGCGAGGATCATTTGAAAAGACTGAGTTCAATCTCATTTCAAATGATCGTACGACAATTTAAATCGAAGATATTGAAGACGACGATTGAAGACCGGCGATCTTCACATCGAATGGATAAGTACTGATGTCCGGCATTGGTTAGCTCCCAGTAAAGGGTTAAAGTGGTAGTTGTCCGGACGTACTTGTTGATTGTCCGGATATGCGAGCACCTCTCTCCCATATTGGACATACGGGACGAGGAATAAGGTGACTCCGGTTTCGTTCAGACCCAGAACGGACTTGTAAATGGATGTGTGTTTGACATTGGATTTCTTTCCATGCAAATTAAATTAATTTCTATTTAATATATATATCTGTGGTGGCGGAGAATTTATTCTCTTGCTTAATACCCTTCTCTGAGATGCATGAGCTCAGAGGTTATATATTGGTAGTTATCGATCGCATGGCGTGAATTGTCAATGTGACATGCCATGATGCAATTGATCGAGGCTTTTGTTAAAAAGTAGATCCATGTGGATGATGATCAAAGCATAGCCAATTTCGGCATAGCTTTGTGTATAACGTTGCCTTGCGAGCCTCACACCCCAGTAAGAGTCAGAAACGGTACAAGGGAACGCAGAGAGTGCACACGTTTCTTTTTAGATAGAAGTGGTGTCAGGGTTTTGCAAAGCCCTGACATTTTACTTATGTGGTTAATGGAATGAGGCACCTCGGATTTATTGGTCGATAGTGACCATTTTATAGGTTCAATAGGGCCGGTAAACGTGTGTTCAGGAATTGCCAATCCACTAAGGTATATTTGTTGACTGGCCCTGCAGAATCCAAGGGTTCGCTGCGGGGGATCCCGAGACATTGCTAGAGTGTCTCAAATTGGTAGAAGATCGTCCCTAGCCTTGACTCATGATGGAAATCCAATCTCCAATACGACATTACGATTTTGATTGTAAACCTATGTATGGCGACATAGTATATGGTAGTTATGCCATCTTGGATTGATACATTTACTTTGAAGTATTTTAAAACTGATTAGACACTAATAATAATATTAAACATTATTTTCCATTTATTAAGCATGTTTGGTCATTATAAGGTAAAACTCTATCCTCCAGTTTGCGTTGCATTGTGTGATGGGACTTGAGTCTTATATTGATTTCACTTTCTAAACAGCATTGCGTTGTTTTTGAAATAAAATTTATTAAACATATGCACTGGAAATCCAATGGATTAACCCATTCCGCGTTAGCGGTGTGGTCCTGTGATTAGCCATATTGTTAGTTAAGAAAGATTTCGCATACCAATCCCATGACTGACTTGTAGTTTGTTTCACTTTGCAAACTCGGGTGCCCTCTTTTCACACGGGCAGCCAAGTGACAGGTTTAGGTATGTATACATTCTGGATTGGAGCTTTCTTATGGAAGAAGATGAAGAACATTTTGCTTTTTATTGCTACTTGAGACATTTAGACATTATTGATCTTTGATGGATTTGATGGATTTGAGACTTATTTCTCTTTTTGTTGAGACTTCTGTTTGTTAAGTGTATCCTGTAACTGCGTACTCTGATGTCTTTGATGTTATGATGTTGATGACATTCTTATTTTTGCTGCAATGATTTATGTGTTATGCTATTATCTGAGATCTTCTATTGTTGTAATTATGTTATACTCCTATGATTATCCTTGCTTTCGAACTACGGAAGTTTGGGGTCATCACAGAAGTCATGAGTTTAAACGGAAAGGTAGCAGCCCTCGGCAGGTTCATTTCTAAAACCACCGACAAGTGTATCCACTTCTTTAATGTAATAAAGAAAAAAAGAACTTCGAATGGAATGATGAATGTAGAAAGGCCTTTCAAGAATTGAAAGATTACATGTAAAAACTCTGATTCTATCCATCCCCGAGAAAGGGGAAGATTTATACTTATATATGGTCGCTTCAGAATATGCAGTGAGTTCAGTCCTTATAAGAGAAAGTGACAGAACTCAATACCAAATTTACTATGTTAACAGAAGGTTAAAGGATGCAGAAACCCGATACCCTATAATGGAAAAATCATCATATTGCCTAATACTTACAGCATAGAAGCTCAAGGGTCATTTCCAAGAACATCCCATTAAGGTTCTAACTAGTTTTCCACTTAAGCATGTCTTTAGCAAGCCAGAAACCTTAGGAAGATTAATGAAATGGATATTTGAGCTTAGCCAATATGAGACTGAGTTTCAACCTCGGGTAGTGATCAAAGAACAAGCTCTAGCAGATTTTGTGAACGAGTGCACTAGCTTTATTACAAAACAGTCAAACAAGGAAAGTGACCTAAAGGCTAAGTGGCAATTATTTGTAGATGGGGATTCAAACGAACAAGGAGCAGGAGCATGATACATCATAATCACCGCGGATAGGCACCGCTTCCACTGTGCAATGAAGTTAGGGTTTTCAGCTACTAACAATGTGGCTGAATACGAGTCAATGATGGTAGGATCTAACCTAGCACTACAGTTGAAAATACCTCGAATAGAAATATTTAGTGATTCACAACTAACGGTAAATCATATAAAACAAACATATCAAACAAAGATGCACGGTTGGCCCTATATGTAAAAGTAATACTAAAGATGCTTTCCCAGTTTGAGAATTTCTCAATACATCAAATCCCGAGAGGGGTGAATACCCAAGCCGATTCACTAGCCAAGCTAGCCAGCTCTCGAGGAGCGCCTGAAAAGCGGATAATTCATGTAGGATATCAAGAAAGGCCCAGCATTGAGCATGAAAAGCCTGAACAGGAAAAGAGTTGTTGGTCCTAACTAGATCCCAAGCTTTGAATAAGAAAAATGAATGGATAAGGAGGTTGCTTCTGATACGGAACCTTCTTCAAAAGAAATGAATTACCATTAAGGAAATACCTAGATGGCTCCTATCATATATGACCTCCTGAATGGAATTCTACCCCTTGGTAGACAAGTCGTAAGGAAGAAAAGGCACTAATCCCCTACATTTGTGATTACAAATGGATACTCTATAACAAAGGGCACTCACATCCCTAATTGAGATGTGTAAGCCTTGAGGATAGGCTTAACTTATTGAAAGAAGCACATGAAGGTTTGTGCGGGTACCACTGCAATGGAATTAAGTTTGCCAAGAAGGTCATGGGAAAAGGATTTTACTGGCCACAAAAGGTTAGCCAAGCAATTGAATATGTCAAGAAGTGCTAGAAATGTCAAAGGTATTACAAGATACCTGAGTTAACCACTATTTCGAGCCCCTGGCCTTTCGATGTATCGGGAATAGATTTGATTGGGCCTCTGACAGTTTCCAATGGTGAAGCCAAGTATGCCATAGTAGCTGTTGATTGCTTTACTAAATGGGTGGGAGCAGAACACCTTCCGACAATCACATCTAAGAAGGTTATGATATTCGTGATAAATTATATTGTTACTCGCTTTGGGATTCCGTACAAAATCAAATAAGACAATGGAACCCAATTCAAAAGCGAGGAATTCACTCGATTTTGTGATAAGAATGGGATCTTCAAAAGCTTTTCCTCAGCAGCATATACAAGGGAAAATGGAGCGGTCGAAGCTGCAAACAAAACCATAAAGACAATTCTCAAGAAACGACTGAATCAAGCCAAAGGAAATTGGGCGGAAGAGTTACCATTAGTGCTTTTGGTATATAGAACTTCCGCCAAAATAGTAATAGGGAATACTCCATTTTCTTTGACATACGAGTGCAAAGCTATGCTTCCAGTCGAGGTTGAAACCCTTTGCGTAGATGGATAGCCTACGCATTTGATCCAAATCAAGAGCTTAAGAAGGAATTCTTAGACCTAATGTAACACCCCATAATTTTATAACACATTAGGATGATAAGTTAAAGAATACTTAATTAAATATTGAGAATAAAGTAAAATGGACTGCGCCATTGCGTTCGTCTCGGAATTCTGCTTACGATAGACACCAAATTTGCATAAAACAAACATCGTACGAAGAAGATATTAAGGTTTGAAGTTTACACATATATAAGCCAATTATACTTATAAATAATCATTCCAGAATTTCAAAACAATTCATAATCACGCAGTTGAAGTAGGTGGGAAATTTCCCGCTCTAGGTGTCGACCTAGGGGTCGACACCATTATAGGCGGTGTTGACACCCCATGTCGACCCCTACATAAGGGTGTCGACCCCCTTGCCGACACCCCCCAGATCCGAGGCAGATTACTGTTTCCGAACGTGGACTGAATTCTTGGGTATATTCGTAGACCCTGTGTTATAAATAGGACCCTATACCCATTGTTTTATTCATTCAAAAACAATGGAGAACTAGATGTTGCCTCTACCTAGATTGAAATAACCTAATTCTTCTTCTACAACCAAAATTAGACAAATTCAGAGATCTGTACTTTAACATATGCAATTATTCTTCTGTTTCTTAGATCCAATCACAGTGAGTCTACGTTATTTTTAGATATAAACACTTAAAAGTTATTTTTAACATGTCTATGAATTGGATCTAAGCCTGTGACTAATTGAATCATATCATATTTGTCATAACCTGTGTATCTAAGTTATTTTGACACAACTACGAATTGGATCTAATCCTATGCCTATTTATCATGTCAGATTTGCCATTATTTGTAGACCTAATTCAATGTTTAGGTCTCAGCATGCCAGTTTATGATGTCTATATTATGTTAGAATCAGTTCTATTATCACATGTTCATCAGATCTGTTCCTATATGCCTATCTCGTCATTATGCCCAATTCTATAACTATATGCTTATTAGTTGTTATGCCTATTTCTGCCATCATATGTCAATCTTGTTATTATGTTTATTTATGTTCTCTTCCCCTTTTCTTTTCCCTTTTTATTTCATAGCCAGGCTACCTTCGAGCCTAGGCATACCGTCGAAATATGCGGATGCGTAAAATTGGGAACCAAGGGGAAACATTAAAATTGGGGCATAACTTGTATTGGGAAATTTGGGCATAACTTGAATTAAATACATGACTATGGATTTGGGGGCATCAATCAAATAGTGATTTAGATCTTAATTTGGGGCATATGGTACATGATGAATATGACTTGGTAAAGGGGCATGAAAACCTATAATGAAATAGGGATAATTGTTAAGTAGTGAAAATGCCTAGATTTACAGTAATTAGAAACTGCAACCGCGCTTAGACACGAGGTTAGAATGCACTTGTGGTAGAAGTCTGTCCGGGCCCGCCCGGCATACCCAGTGACCATGTGACGGCCCACCCCGAACCATCCGACATTTCCTTCGAAATGCGTTGTACCGATGTCCAACTAGCACGGGACGGTCGTCGAAAGAAAAGAAAAGAAAAGAATTTGAAACTATGAACTAACAAGGAACCTGTAGTATATCTCACAGTGCATGGAATAAAATATAATAACAATATAACTTTGACATAAAACATGCGAGACAGTGCATAAGCTGAAAACTAAATCATCATAGCAGCGGAATCCATAATACAGCTTATGATCCAACATCATTATTACAACTTCAAATTTCCGTCTCTAAAGCAAAAGAAAGAAAAGGTACACTACTAATGCCCAAGCAGTGACCAACTACAACACAGGGAGTATATATGTATATCATACGTGGAAGCCTCCTGCTCGTCTCCGGACAGCTACTCGTGCATTACCACCTAATCTATCTCTAGTCTGTTAGTTTAGGAGCACCCAGAGTAATAAGAAGAGACATAAAACTCTGGGTCAGACAAAAGTCTGCTACGAGCGATAAGCAGCAAAACAAAACAATAACAGGTATAATCTAATCATACCTAAACCTGTTCCTACAACTAAAGAGTTAGTACAACAAGATGTACAGTACTCTAAGGTAACACTAAAATAATGCGTAAATGGGGTGGGGATCATGGTGATAGAAAACATCAAACATTAAAATCATCCTCACATCTCTTACTCAGTGCGTAAAGCATACGATATCCACCACTCGATCACCCAATCCTTTGCTACGATCACTTTGCTCCATGGAGTCACAATGACCCCATTGCACTGATCCATAGCCACTAATTCGTCTCTCAGTGGTGAACTAAAGTTATGGATATCGGTAATCCCTTTGCACACATCCCGCAGCAAAGCTCAATCATGAATGAACTCGTTGGTTCCCATATAGATCCTGAGTTCTAACTTCCTATTTGGACTACCTTTGCATCTCGGGTTTTGGTCTCTTCCCATTCGTGGCTCTTTAGTTCATAGCTCCAAGCTTCCATTCATGTCCATGCTTAGGTTCGCGGTTCGTGACTCGTATAGGTAGGAGGCTCGTGACTTATTCCTCGGCTCGTGAGTGTGAGCGGCTTGTGGAAGCATGCTCCTCTGGCTCGTGACACACATCTGGTCATGGAGGTAACCAGTTCGTGACTCATACAGGTAGGTGGCTCGTGGCTTCTGCTTGTGGATGCTTCGGTTCGTAAGCCGGATCGGATCATGGAATCCAAGCGCGAGCCATCCGGTTTGGGGTCAAGCTTCACGGTCCGGTTCGTGATCTCCTGATGGTGGTGTTGGAATGGCTCGTGGTCTCCTAGTCTCGAGCGGTTCGGGTCGTGACATGTGCTTCACAAACGGGTCTATAACCAATTTCCTACAACTTTTTCAGCGAGCTATTTACGCCATACGACAGTGTTTTCGACCATTCTAACTTTACTTAGCAATCACAAAACATACCATACAGTAATAGCAACATGTATAATCAACCATAAACACCAAAACAATGATATAACATGTTAATATGGATCAAACATACCCAAAACCGATGTTTTTGCCTTAATCCCTTAAATCATGGTTTAACCATATGATTAGCAAAACATGTCCAAATTAACCCAAATTTATAATAGAGGCATAAAATAATATTTTAGAATTTTACAAAAAAAATCCAAATTTTTCTGTGCCATAATTTAGCTAATTATCACTAATTACCCCTAATTAGCCGTAATTAGTACAAAAATAATGCAAATCACTCACCTTAGCCACAAATTAATCTTAGATCTAAAAATATCTCTGATTTGGGTCTAATCTCTATGCAACACAGTAGCTCCAACTCTGATTTGATGCTATTTTTACTTGATTTGATGTTGATTAGGTTAATCCTTGATTAGAAGGTGATTAAAGGTGTTTTTAGAAGGTAGAAGTCAGTACTAGGGTTGAAGGAATGAAAGTGGCGGCTGCAAAAATGACAAAGAAGGGCTTCTCTAGTCCATTTCAGTCCTTAAATACCCCTAATCCCGAAATCCCCGAATGGGCCTAGCTGCTAATCACACTATTTGGCCCGATTAAGATGTTTTTCACCTTCTAAGCCTTAATTCGGCCATATCTCCCAAAAGGTAAGTCCGTTTGATTAATGTGACCACTTTACAGAAAGGTAAACCATCATCCGGATCTAATGGAAGTGGTTTCTAGTTAAAACTTCCTACTAATCAAAAGTTATAGGCGAAACAAGATTCGCTAGGGGCAAAACGATTATTTAAAAATCGGCAAAAATCATGAACATGGGAAATGACCCCCATAGTCGTTCCCCAAAATTACACGACTATACGACTTCATATGAAAAAGAAATAAATATTCTACGATCCTCCGATGCGTAGAAGGCAGGTCGTTACACTCTACCCCCCTTAAGAAATTTCGCCCCCGAAAATCCTAAACCAAAACATACAAAGGTTCCCGCATGCCTATCAATTATTTGCCATCAATCAAACATACATAACAAGCACAACAAGCCTATACTAGCATGCGGTTTACTAACGAGGGAAGAAACTATCACTATTAAAATCTTACTGGGCAAAGAGTTCTAAATACGGCTTTCTTATGCTCTTCTCTGTTTCCCAAGAACAGTCTTTCTCATTCCCATCCCACTGGACTTTGACTAGTTTCACCGTCTTCCTTCGAAGTTGTTTCGTATCGTGTCTGACAATATGAATTGTCTTGTGGTTCCCAACCACCTCGGGTTCTACCTCGATATCATCCAACTGATCAGGTGAAATAGCCACATCGGGGTCGTGCACGAATTTCCTTAACTGGGAAACATGAAATACGTTATGAACTCATGCCATCTTGTCCGACAACTCAACTTTATACGCCAAATTCCCAATTTTCTCAAGAATTGGGAATGGACCAACAAATCTTGGTGCTAACTTGCCTTCCCTACCAAATTGAATCACGCTCTTTAACGGAGAAATCTTGACAAATATCAAGTCACCAATGGAGAATTTCAATTCTCTTCGTCTCCTATCAGCATAACTCTTATGTCTATCTTGAGTGGCCTTTATTCCCTATCGAATAACCTTGATCTTGTCAGAAGTTTCTCTTATTACTTCTGCTCCAAGCATATATTTCTCACCGGTTTCCAACCAACATGATGGTGAGTTGCACGGTCTTCCGTACAAAGCTTCAAATGGAGCCATTCCAATATTAGACTGATAACTATTATTATATGCAAGCTCAACTAGATGCAAATGGTCATCCCATAACCCACCAAAATCTAATATGTATGCCGTCAGGAGATCCTCTAATACACTCACCCAAATACTATCATGATCCAATCTAGTCCTTGGTAAACCGTTAATGAAATCCATTGAGATTTGTTCCCATTTCCATTCAAGAATTTCCAACGGTGGTAACAAACCCTAGACTCCTTTTGCTCAGTTTTAACTAGTTGGAAATTCATGCACTTGGATATAAACCTCGCTATGTCTCTCCTCATCCCTTCCCGGTAGTAGGTTTGCTTCATGTCTCAATACATTTTGTTACCACCGCGGTGCATAGTAAGTTTTGAGTGATGATGTTCTCTAAGAACTTCATCTCTCAATCCATTAACGTTGGGTACAACTAGTCTCCCATTCTTTTGAAGCCATCTTCTCTATCAAGTCCATACTTTCCCATCGCCTTGCTATCGATATCCATTTCTACCTTGGAGATGATTTCCAATAGGTGAGGATCGTTCCTCTGACTGAAATCAATCCGCTCAATCAAAGTCGGTCTAACCATCAAACATGCGAACATTTCTGGATCCAATCCATACTTACATCTGAGATCATATCCCATGATATACTCCAGTTGCTTCCATTTAAGAGACATGTCATCTTAACTGTCATGTCTCCTACTCGATGCATTACCTACCACACTTAGTCTGGTAGCACAGGCGTTCGTGTATGCCATCATCTCTTCGTTCTCTATTACCAGAATCCTACAGTTGATAGTCTACCCAAGGGAGTAAAATAGGAACAAACATAACAACCATAGCATCCATCAAACATGTCATATCAATCACGTTCCAAAGCCATAAAAAGTCGATACCTACCTGACTGGTCCGACCAATCCCAAGGCTAATGGAAGCCCCACCTCCATACATACGTCGATGCCTACTTGACTGGTACAACCAATCCCAAGGCTAATGGAAGCCCCGCCTCCATACGGACTACCGTACGTCCAACGTACGTTTATCCTCCAAGGATAACTAGATTACGTACAACGGATCCAAGGTAACGGGTATCGCCAGATGCCCCTGCTTCGAGTTTGCCTAGAACACTCTAAGTACAGACTGTTTCTTGGTACACTCATCAGAAGAGCAACCCACATACTCTGACCCAGTCTCGAGTATCCATTACTGACAAATCTCAAGTCCAACATGAGTCGTCTCTCTATTCGTTGCATCTCCAAGATCAATGAACAATCATTTTTCTTTTACGAGTTCAAGTACAACTTGAATCGTCCTAGCCCTCGTTGCATCTCCACGATCAACGAGAACATCTTATCCCTTTGAAGTTCTACCATTTTTGGACCAAAAAGAACATCAACATAGGGTCCTAAACAACAAGTCCCACTCGTGTCATCTCCTAGCCCTATCGAATCCAACTCGGGGCAGTGCATACCATTGAACAGTCTTATCATGCCATGGCTGCACATGACTCCTCGAGTAAGCCGAGATATCATTCAATGGAAATCACAACAACTACTTATATCTCACGCAAACCATCCTAGTCGAACTCGACATTCCCTAAGCACAAGCCCCGAAGACCTAAACCAATATCAGATAAGCACTCAAGGAACATCTCCTCTGAATTCAGACAATCTATGTGAGATGATACTAGCAAAACAACAAAGCAATCACAAGCAAACATACATCCATAACTCGATAAGACCACATTACAAAAAATCATGCAAAGACTAGTCGAACCACCCACCGGTTTCATCACAACTAAAGGTCTATCGACTATCTCAGGTTCCAATCCCAACTTATCTACCAGGTCACTAGATATGAAGGAATGGGATGCCTTGCTATCAACAAAACTAGAACAGACACATCATAAATAGAAAGCATACCTCGAATAATGACGCCCTTTCCCTTCTCTACCGCAGTTGGGGCATTCGACGAACAAGGAACGGCGTTGATAGTATATGCTTTCACAATCTCCTTCTCTTTAGGGGGTTGCGGGCAATCATCCTTGTGATGTCCCACTTGGCCGCAATTGAGGCTCTTCCTTTCCCCAGGCTTTTCCTGACAATCTCTAGCATAGTGGCCCTTCTTGCCACAACTAAAGCACTCTTTATCTTCCTTATCCTTCTTTTTGTGACCACTCTTGGTCTGATCCTGTTTTCTCTTATTCTGAGGCTCCTTCTTACCTCCACCGCTCGCTTGCAGCTTTGTTTCCTCTAAAGATGCAATAGCAACATCGGCCTTTGACTTAGGGTAAAGACTCTCCGATCTCAATGTTTTCCCCACTATAGACTCGAATGTCTTGTCGACGTGGTTTATAAGCCTTTCCCCTAAGTACTCATCTAAGCCGGTAATGAGCTTCTCGTCTTCTCGGTAGTGTCGATATGAGATAATCCATACTTTGATAAAAGTATCAAACTCAGCAATATATTTCGAGACTGCCCTACCATTCTGCTTAAGCTCCAAAATTTCCTAAACAATTCAGATTTATGAGCAGCTGAAACGAGTCATAAATTGATTCCAAGTAACTTGATCTTCAGGAATAGTTGCTTTAATAGCATTCCACCAATTTATAGCTCATCCTTGAAGCTGACGCAATGCTAACTTTCTCTTCATGGCATCATCGATTCCCAAGTCGTTGAAGATGCGCTCACAATTATCCAACCAATCTTGAACTTACATAGTCGACTCCGTTCCGTGGAACGGATTCCTGCCAAGACTAGTATAATCCTTGTTAAGCTTGGCGAAATCGACCCTAGGCGTCTACACTACTGCACAACCACCGTTAGCAACATTAGGAATTGCTCCTCGAGCATCCCTAAGAATCTCTCGCATGAAAGTAGTGAACATCGTCCCCATATCAGGGATATTCCTACTATTAGCCCATGAGCCTGTACTCCTCGTATATCGGCTCATCGTCAAATCACTAAAGAGAAAACGATTAACCATCTCCATAGTGGTGTCAGTGCAGTGCGACTTCATCCTTAAATATACTAATAGTATATATATATATATATATAGCATTTTAAAACCAAAATATCACAAATACGCGCTCTCATATATGTATACTATCTCTCCCTGATGTCTTCCCCTGGGTTAACTACGCAACCTAGAGCTCTGATACCAAGTGTGATGGCCTGCCACGAACCAGCCGACATTTCCTTCGAAATACGTTGTACCGATGTCCAACTAGCACGAGACGGTCGTCGAAAGAAAAGAAAAGAAAAGAGAAGAAAGGAATTTGAAACTATGAAATAACAAGTAACCTGTAGTATATCTCATAGCGCAAGGAATAAAATATAATAACAACATAACTATGACATAAAACAGGCGAGACAATGCATAAGCTGAAAACCAAATCATCATAGCAGCGGAATCCATAATACAGCTTATGATCCAACATCATTATTACAACTTCAAATTTCTGTCTCTAAAGCAAAAGAAAGAAAAGGTACACTACTAATGCCCAAGCAGTGACCATCTGCAACACAGAGAGTATATATGTATATCATACGTGGAAGCCTCCTGCTCGTCTCCGGACAGCTACTAGCGCATTACCACCTAACCTGTCTCTAATCTGCTCGTTTAGGAGCATCCAGAGTAATAAGAAGAGACATAAAACTCTGGGTCAGATAAAAGTCTGGTATGAGCGATAAGCAGCGAAATAAAACAATAACAGGTATAATCTAATCATACCTGAACATGTTCCTGTAACCAAAGAGTTAGCACAACAAGATGTACAGTACTTAAGGTAACACTAACAAAAAGTGTAAATAGGGTGGAGATCATGGTGATAGAAAACATCAAACATAGCAATCATCCTCACATCTCTCACTCAGTGCGTAAAGCATACGATATCCACCACTCGATCACCTAATCCTTTGCCACGATCACTTTTCTCCATGGAGTCACAATGACCCCTTTGCACTGATCCATAGCCACTAATTTGTCTCTCAGTGGTGAACAAAAGTTATAGATATTGATAACCCCTTTGCACACGTCTCGCAGCAAAGCCCAATCATGAAGTGAACTCGTGGGTTCCCATATGGATCCTGAGTTCTAACTTCCTATTTGGACCACCTTTGCATCTCGGGTTTTGGTCTCTTCCCATTCATGGCTCTTCAGTTCATAGCTCCAAGCTTCCATTCATGTCCATGCTTAGGTTCGCGGTTCGTGACTCGTACAGGTAGGCGGCTCATAACGTCTTCCTCGGCTCGTGAGTGTGAGCGGCTCATGGAAGCATGCTCCTCTGCTTCGTGACACACATCTGGTCATGGTGGTAGCCGGTTCATGACTCGTATAGGTAGGCGGCTCGTGGCTTCTGCTCGTGGGTGCTTCGGTTCGTACGCCAGGTCAGATCGTGGAATCCAAGCGCGATCCATCTAGTTCAGGGTCAAGATTCACGGTCCGGTTCGTGATCTCCTAATGGTGGTGTTGGAGCAGTTCGTGGTCTCTTAGTCTAGAGTGGGTCGGGTCGTGACATGTGCTTTGCGAACGGGTCTATGACCAATTTCCTTCAACTTTTCCGGCAAGCTATTTACGCCATACGATGGCATTTTCGACCATTCTAACTTTACTAAGCAATCACAAAGCATACCATATAGTAATAGCAACATGTATTGTAACAACCCGAATTTTAATAACATGTTGAAACAAGAAATCAAGGTATAATTAATTTTTAAAATGAGAATTGTGGGAAACGGGTTGCGCCATTGTGTTCGGCTTGGAATTCTGCATGAAATAGAGTCCGAGTTTTCGAAAATCAGAGTTCGGATGAAGAAGTTATGGCCTGTAGAAGATTCAACAAATATCAGGCAGCACAGAACCAGGTAGGTCGACCTGGGGGTCGACCTGGGGGTCAGGTCGACTAGGTGGTCAACCTGGGGTCGACGTACCCCCTACAGGTTGAACATATGGTCGATCTCCCCCCTTATAGGTCGACCTAGTCGGCCTGTTTTGGCCCAGAACCCATTTTTGAAGCCTGAGACGTGTTTTGATGGTCCGGATTGATTCTAGGGTTGATCCAAAGGCCCTAAATAGTTCCTACACCTATAAATACACCCTAAGACCTAACCTAATTCATAACAAATCATTCATATACCAAAATGCTGCTGAGATCCCTCTTGATCATGGCCGCCACCTCTAATAAATTTCCTAAGCTTTCATACACAATCCAATTCGAAGATTAAGCCTTCTACAATGATTCAAGATAATAAATCAACAATGTCGCAACATTTTTACAACAAATTCAGTTCTTAATTCCTTGTCCACGATCTGTAAGTTCTAGTTATTTACAGATTAAAATAATTAAATTTAATATTGACATGTGATGAAGTGAAATTGGACTTTTGATTCAAGTCTGTTCTTGTTTCTTCTTGGATCTTTATTTTGGGAACCTTTCTATCTTTATTCTCATGACAATTTTATGGTCTATTCAGCTTGTTGTAAATCAATTTCCTTGGTTCATGTTGATATTATTATCAAGATCTATTCTTTATGCCTAAGATGTTGTTTTTATGCCGTTTTCTCCCGGATCTCGTTTTTATTCCAACTTCTACCTTCCCTTATTTATTTTCTTTTGATGAACCTAATTCAATTTCGGACCTAGGCCTAAACTACGAATATGTGCGATGGTATAGGGGGGAAATATTGGAATATTGCCTAGTGGAATATATGTGTTTGGTGGAATCGAAGGCATAATATGAAAATTGGATGTTTGGGGAAAATTTACCATTAACATGAAACAGGGTAATTTTGGGTATTGTCATTATAATGGTTATTGCGCGATTGGGATTGATATATGTAATTTGGTATGGGTCTTGATATATGTAATTTGGCTAGAACTTGTTATGGGTAAATTG
The DNA here is from genome assembly GCA_030737875.1 of Allium sativum. Taxonomy (NCBI): domain Eukaryota; kingdom Viridiplantae; phylum Streptophyta; class Magnoliopsida; order Asparagales; family Amaryllidaceae; genus Allium; species Allium sativum. The sequence continues at coordinate 500,685,574 of CM060918.1, forward strand.
GTGTAAACGTGGTATACATGTAATTTTGGGTATAAAACTTGATCTATGTAAATTGAGCATAGCTTTGTAAACATGTAGATCATGAATCTTGATATATGTAAAATGGCATAAAACTTGGTATATGTGTAAATTGGCATAAAATTTGCATACATGTAAAACGGCATGTATTGAGCATATGCAAATTTGTTAAGAATTGGGCATATGTAAAATTGACATGTAATCTAGGACTTGGGCATATGTTAATTATGTAAAATTTGGAGTTGAAACGTATACGATAATTTATGACTTGGTAGAGGTTTAATATGAACGCCCCTAAGTTGAGTTTTGGGTAGTTGGCATGTATTGTAAATAAAAGGCTATAACTTGGCATAACTTTATAGTGAATTATGATAATACTTTGGGAATACGTTTTGGGGCAAAAACATGAATTATGAACTTGGTAATTGGCATATAACTGGAAATTTGAACGTGGTTGAAATATGAACATGAATATGAACACGAACGTGAACAAGGCTAACTCGAGGTTGGGTTGAGTTTGCAGTGTAATTCTACCCGGAACCGCCTGGCATATCCAGTGACTGCAAATAATAAGATCCAATGTGAGAAGTTAGTCATATCACGCTTAAACCCGAGGTTAGGCTGAGTTGTGGTGTAATTCTGCCCGGAACCGCCCGACATATCCAGTGACCGCAACAACAGGTCTAATGTGAGTGGTTGATGCATTAATAATTAATTAATGCCAATAAACAGACACGCTAAGAATGGAAAGGTTAAGTAATATGACTAGACTAATGACACTTAACCGATATGACATGAGTGGGTGGGTTAAGTAAACCTGAACTTGATTGCTCGAGAACACTTAACCATTTTAACATGTTAATGAGACAAGTGGGCAGGGTTAAGCAAATTGAGGACGCTCAACTAATACAACATGATAATTAGACAAGTGGGTGCGGTTGAGTAGATTAATAGCACTTAACCAACATAATATGTTAAGTGGGTGGGTTAAGTTAACTTGAATTGATTGATATCACTTAACTGTTATAGCATGACTAGCGGATGAGTTGGTTTAACTTGAATGGGTTGATAACACCCAATCGATATAACCTGATGTGTGGTAAGGTTAAGTAAACACACGAGGGTAACACTTAACCATTATAATATGACTAGTGGATGGGGTTAAGTTAACATGCGCTTAACCAATATAACGTGATGCGTGGTAAGGTTAAGTAACAACAGAGGGTAATACTTAACCGTCACAACATGATAAGTAGGTGGGCTAAGTAAACGTACACTTAACCAATATGACATGACATGTGGTGGGGTTAAGTTAACACAAGGGAGAACACTTAGTCGGTATAACAAGACTTGCGGTAGGGTTAAGTAACACAAAGAGCAACACTTAACCGATATAACATGATGTATGGTAGGGTTAAGTAAAACAAGAGAAAACACTTAGCCAACTTAACGCGATGGACGGAGAGGGTTAAGTACATATCGGGTTGGTGGGTAATATTAGTAAATATAGGCCCACAAACTTAACCATTAATAAACATGCTTGAATCAGTGGGTTAAGTACATCATGAGTAGGTGGGTAATATCTGTATATATAGGCCCACAAACTTAACCAGTAGGAAACCCTAGTAACGGAGACCCATTTTAGCAGTAACTCTCATAGGTGTATCATGGTACCCTGAAACTAGGCAGGGTGGGGCACGATTACTGGGCTGATTATAAGCGGTCAAAGCGATGGCGAGTGGTGCAGCAGTGTAGGTTCTAACGGAGTGCGGGCGTGCACGCACTTTGGAGCAGAAAAAGCAGGCACTGGGCACCAGTAGTATACACTATGCATTCTAGAATTGTGTCGGGCCGCCACCATGGGACTTGATACACCCCATGGTGGGACCAGCGTAGGTATCTACAATCATTGGGGGCCGTATGACACACGCAGGTAGCATAATCCCTAGTTGGACCTAGGTCGCATAAACCCTGAATCCGAGAAGCATTCAATAGGTAGCATAAACCCTAGTTGGACCTAGGTCGCATAAACCCTAGTTGAATCTAGGAAGCGCCCGATAGAAAACCCTAGATTATATCTAGGTGATAAATAATAGATGTACACATAAAAGCAACCACAATTTCGGGGATTGGGATCACGTTATCATATGATCATTTTATATAGATCACTAGTTGGGACACTAGTCAGGTGGTGCAGAGCAAATAGATATCACAGAAATATTTTAATGACAAAGCTTAGAAATCTTGCGATGTTATACTTGATAGTAACCTTGCGTTGTGATACTTGGTAGGAACCTTGTGATGCTACTCTTGATAGGAATTATGGGATGTTATACTTGATTCATCGTGCCTGTAGCTTAACTTGTCATCATGCTTATGTTTATTTTCAGTTTATTCATGTCATGTTATCTTTACCTGTTTTTATGCTGAAAGTCACTAGGACGTACTCAGTCTTTATGACTGACCCGTTTTGTTTCGCCTCTTTTTCTTCCGTTCCCCCTCCCCCCAGGTTCGCAGTGTGGGAATACAGCTTAGTTCGGATCTTACCAAGCTTCAAAGCTCTTTCATGTACGGCTTGGATTTCTATTGGCTATGGCTTGCCTTGCTTTATTGGGGAATATTAGAATTTATTTGTATGCTTCTTTGTTTTTGAGCAAGACAGATATTTTAGCTATGTAATTGGGTATTGGAAGTTGATGGGCTTTTATTGTAAACAATTATATTTAATAAATGATTTGAAGTACTCCTACTTTACTTTCCGTTGTTTTATATATGTCTGTCTTGTAATATTTTTGTTCCAGTACCCATAATGCTCCATTGAAGTTAAGGCATTCCCTTTGTGAGTGAACTTAACGGATGTGGGGTGTTACATTTGGTATCAGAGCAGAAGGTTACCAGACTGGGCAAAAGCTTTTAAAAATCTTCTGAAATTATTTTCAAAACGTTTACAAAGAAGCATTCTTATAAGAAAAGTTTTGTTTTACGAAAGGCATATTCCCCAAAGCCATATGCTCTATCTTTTGATTCTCTCTTTGAATCTCTTCTTTCTTTCTTTTTCGCCATAATTTTGTAGGTGTACGACACAAGTCGGAGGGCAAAGAAGTGCCCAACCTCCATCTTTAGCCGTAGTAGTTCCATCTGCGACTAATCTTATTTCAAGCTTTGTAAGGTTGTAGTGTGATGGAGGTAACCTTCGAGAAACCGGCCAACAAGCTAGACAAGGATAGTAAGAACGAAGATAAAGAACACAAGCCTAATGATGAGAAACTTGTTGATATGGCTTAATCCACGAAGGAGGAAAAGGTCAAAGGGAAGAGGCCAAAGTGAAAGAATAATAAAACTCATGACAAGTGAGAGTATCTTCAGTATGGTAAAAAGGGACATGTAGTTAAGTATTATAAGACAAGGACAAGGGCAAAGAACAAGATCGTCGAGAGGGCAATTGTATGCTCTCACTACTAGCGTACCCTAGAGAGGTGGTAACGTTTTTGTTAAAGGTTTAGCTTTTCTTTTCTATCATCCCGTTAGAACTTTGTTTTTGTATATCGCATCCTTTTAATTCTGCTTCGATAGTTGAGTCTATGCACCTTAGTACTAGCATAGTAGAGGATCCCATTTTTGTCTCAAATCCTGTTGGGGAATCAGCTCATTTATTCATGACTTGTTTGGATTTGAGAATGTCTATGGTAAGTGTTTAGTTTATAAGTAATGCTTACGTTTTTGGGCTATGGGTTGATCCTAGGGATGGAGTGGTTATCCAGTAATAGTGTCATTCTTGAATATGAAAAGAGGGTAGTTAGACTCTTGACTTGCCTCGGTAATACCCTCAAAGTCTAGTGTAGCCCTTAGGGTTCTGCCATGCTTAGTTACCTAGAATCTCTTGATACATTTATTGATCCGTTCGAGTAGTGTTCGCCACTAAGGCGGATGGTTCATTTCGCTTATGCATGGGTTATAGAAAATCACCTTAGTAAGTACACTTGGCAACATGGTTGGCATTTGTTTATTTTCAGGAGATAATTCATTTATGTGCAATACCTTCTAGTAAGTGAACGAGATCTAAGATTCACTAGTGAATTTTGGAGAGCTTGCATGAAAGCATGAGTACGCAGTTATGTTTGAATCGGGTATACTAGAAAGAGAATAAGTGAAAGTGGAACGAGAGGCGACAGTGAAATGAGTTCCAACTCATATTTTGGAAATAGGAATTAAGAAGCTACGAAATCACGAAGTTAAAGAAGGTCAAGGCACAATGGAGTTAGCTCAAGGAAATGCGGCTTAGAAGATTGAAGACTAGATACGCACATCATATCTCTTTTTAAGAGTAGATCATTGATCCCTCTTTTCCTATAGAGCTTACTTGCATGCTATCTTTTAAGTATATCCTCTCGGTCCTATTCTCAATCCTATTTCTGTTGCAAACCCCATAGGGATCATCTGTTAGTAATACATGTTGGGGCTTGAGGGTGTCCGTTGGGTTGAGTAATTCTTTGGGTGTCAGCCTGATGTTGATTTCGGTCTTCGGGGCTGGTGCTTAGGGAGTTCGTCTCCTAATCAGTATATATGTGATGTAGATTTCCAGTTTTGACATTGCCTAATGGGCACAAAGTTTTTACTTGCTTCTATCATTCGACTATATCTTTAGGTAGGAATATTTGGGTGTAAACATGTGTTTGAGACATGTTATGATTGATGGTTGCAAGTGGTTGCAAGCGGTTGCTAGTGGTTGCTCGTGGATGCATATACACGCACATTAGACACTAGATCAGCTCAGTCACCTTTCATATTGCATATGCATGAGTGTTTATACTTGTTTATGGATGAATTTGAATGTGTTATCATGTGGATGTTGCATATGGACGGATGTTTGTGCACACATATAGTGTTAGTGTGACTAGGACTATTTGCATACATGTTGAACTCATGGCACTAAACATATTTTGCGTTAAGAAGATCAATCAGGCCTGATCATTTGCATTAGACAAGGAACATATACACACACTTTTTGCGTATGTTCATACAGCATTAGAAATCTCTTAAGGACAATGAATGCCTGTGATTGATTATTAAGTAGATGGATGATTGCACGGTAGGACACATTCTTCTTAGCTTAAGGATTTCGGGGATGAAATCCTTTAAGGAGGGGAGAATGTAACAATCCGAATTTTAATAACATGTTGAAACAAGAAATCAAGGTATAATTAATTTTTAAAATGAGAATTATGGAAAACGGGTTGCGCCATTGCGTTCGTCTCGGAATTCTGCATGAAATAGAGTCCGAGTTTTTGAAAATCGGAGTCTGGATGAAGAAGTTGTGGCCTGTAGAAGATTCAACAAATTTCAGGCAGCACAGAACCAGGCAGGTCGACCTGGGGGTCAGGTTGACCAGGTGGTCAACCTGGGGGTCGACCTACCCCCTACAGGTCGACCATATGGTCGACCTCCCCCATTACAGGTCGACCTGGTAGGCCTGTTTTGGCCCAGAACCCATTTTTGAAGCCTGAGACGTGTTTTGATAGTCCGGATTGATTCTACGGTTGATCTAAAGGCCCTAAATAGTTCATATACCTATAAATACACCCTAAGACCTAACCTAATTCATAAAAAATCATTCTTACACCAAAATGCTGTTGAGATCCTCTTGATCATGGCCGTCACCTCTAATAAATTTCCTAAGCTTTCATACACAATCCAATTCGAAAATTAAGGCTTCTACAATGATTCAAGACAATAAATCAACAACGCCGCAATATTTTTACAACAAATTCAGTTCTTAATTCCTTGTCCACGATCTGTAAGTTCTAGTTATTTTCAGATTACACTACAAGAAAATAAAGGTTTAGATGCATCAACTAGCAGCGTTTATCGCTAAGAGCAGTTATTAATGCTAAAGCGAGCGTTTACCAAAATAAAACGTCTCGCACCAATGTTCTCTTCAATCAAAACATGGATACGGTTTCTTTTTTGCTTTTTACGTTTCCTCCGGTTTTCATCTTCCCTCTTTCCTCTTAGCTTCAAAAAAATTCACAGCCCTAAAGTATAGTCATCTTCACTGTTAAATCATTTTCCTCCATTGTAATTATCGCTCTACTCTTCTCCTTATTACATAGCTGATCGATTCTTCCTTCTATCTACTGCCACTTGATTGAGATTCTACAAAAATCTTAAATCAGTATGATTCTATACTTTAATTTGTGATTATATATTAGTTTAAATTGTATAATATTGATTTTATTAATAAAATTGTGAAAACCCTAATCTGATTAGGATTCACTATTTTTCCATTCATTCCTTATATTATTAAAACATTTTCATTCCATGGCAGTGCGCTTACATGGGACTGGCGGGCTCCTTTCAGCATTGGCATCAGGCGGCTGTTAGCAGCTTCCCACAAGTGAAAGTCCAAGTTGTTTAAACCTAGTTCAATATGTTGGCAGTACAAAACCCGACCGACGCTTGTGACCGGATGCAGATCCTCGTGTTCTGTCAAAAGCTCTAATATGTAGCCTTCAGTAGTGTTTCCACAGGTAGACGGTGTTGGCAAGAGCTATAAAGAGTTTGTTTTGTCTTCCTCTGTGGAGAAGGTTCAGGTAGTACTCTACATCCATCAAATTCCTAGTTTTCACTTATGATGTTTTAGAGTATCTTTTGGCTCGGATGTCTTTGGTGGAAATTAGTCATTCATAAGCTATTCCTACAAAATTATTAAATTTTTAATATAAAGGATGTTCCATGGTAAATGACTTAGCATTTTGATTTTCCATCCATTACGGATGTAGGGAAGCTCATACTTTGCTATGTGGAGATGCAAAAAATGACCTAGTATTTTAATTTTCAGCAATGAGGGTATGCTTTGATTCGCATGTAGCGTACATGAATACATCACATTATTAAACTAGCTATAACGAATACTGATTTCACATATGTTTCTACAGGAAAACAATGTCCTTTCCTTTTTGGTTTTGCTTATTATGTGCAATTCAGCAATACAAGATGACATGATGTGTAAGTGTTTTGGCTTACTCTATTGTCGAAAACTGCATCCATCAGGGAGATATAAATAATTAATTTTCACAGTCAACCTTTATGTGTGTTTCTTACATTCAACCTTTACAATTACTTGAATGAGAAATTAAGACTTCAGTGTGATTCCTTTGCATCACTCTTTTTTGTGCTGACGTGATAGATTAGTTTTTCTATGTGCAAATTCTTGATGTTAGGCATATCAATGGAAATAACTAGAGTTCTTTCTTTATGATTTCCATTTTTAAAAGAGAGCAGAAAAGGTCTCGGAATTGATTTTTCCATGGGCATGGCATGTTACATGCCTCTATTTTTTGGGCTTGATTTACTTGAATGTGCGATACAAGAAGTGAATCAACGTTCTGACTTTTTACCTCAACTAAAAACACGCCTACAATTTTTATTCACTGATTTTTACATGATGATTCTAATTTTGGTCGTAGAGTTTTGAAGGAGTGTACATGACAAGAAGAGGACTGCATTGCATTGTAGTGCTGAGTTGGAGAGACTGCTATGGAGTTATTGTTGAAAAATAAACTTGGTTTTTAATAGGAAATATTAATTAGTGACATAATTAATTATTGTATTAGGAAAGGGAAAGATAAATGGAAATAAATTATAAACATATTAAAATGAGAAGAATCTAGACTAAAGAATATGTAAAAGAAAAGTCTAGAAAAAGAAGTGTATGGAGATTGTCTCTTGTATAAATTAAGGATGTAATCACTCATTTGAGGGTAATCAAGATGTATGTATGAAGAAAGAATCAAGAAATAAAAAAAGTATTTTTTGTCTCTCCTTCCATAAAATATTCTATTTTCTTCTAATTTGTTCCTCTTCCTCCACATAATTTTTCAACAAAGTGGTATCAGAGCCTAGTTGAAAGTATGGCGCATCCGCATCTACTTTTTCCATCGTTTCTTCTCACTGATCTCACAAAAGAAAATTTTAAAGAATGGAGTAATAAGAAGAAAGAAGAGCTGATTTCCAAAGGGTTATGGGAAATCATTGAAAGTGGCTACGAATGGCCAAAAGATAGAAATATGACGGAGAAAGAGAGAAAATCATTTGTAAGCTGGAGACGGAAAGATCTTCAAGCTCGTGTTGTGATGAGTGAGAATGTCGATGAAGAAGCATATCGTCGTATTTATGGACAAAGAACTGCAAAAGATTCATGGAAAATATTGAAAGAATTATATGCAATGGATAACACAAAAGTAGAAGAAGAAAATGAAGATGAGGTCGAAGAAGAGGACGAAAACAAAGGAGTTAAAAATGAAGCTATTGGGAGTGAAGAAAAAGAGGATGAAACACTTGCCGCGGATTCAAAGTTTTGTGAAAAGTCAATGGATATTGGTCACACTATCGAGGAAGATCAAATTGCTAAAACTACTGTTAATGGGTCAGTTTCAGCTGTAGAAGTACAACCGCTAATGTTGGAAAATGAGCTTGATAATTCCAAGATGCGAGTAGCTGGAAAATTTGATTGCAATGCTTCGGTTGTGGAAAAAGAAGAGACAAATAATGACTTTCCAATGATGGATATCTACGAAGATACAAATCATGGTGCGTCTAACTTACAGTCTCATTTTGTAGAAACTGGTGTTCATGTTCGTATTCAAGACAGAGTGCTTCTTGTCGCTGCTCAACATTCTGTCTGCTACATCACTGGGCGGCGTTTGCCTGATAAGGCAATAAGGGATAAGCTAAACCCATTAAGAATGAAATACAGAATGGAAAAGGAAAGAATTGATGAGGTATGGAAACTAAAGCAGTGGCGTGAGGATTTGATGTTCACTTTGCTAGAAGCAGAGAGAAGAATAGATTTAGCTCAAGATGCCGATCTCAAATACGGTGCCCTTCAAGATTTTGATGCAACCATTGCAAAGCTAGAAGGTGAGAACAAAATGGTGTGCAATGATTATATCAAACCTTTTTGCAATAATTTTATTTTTCAATCAAAATATTTTGGAATCTCTTATGATTGTCAAACTTTGGAAACATACAAAGAAATTGAATGGAGAGATATTATGTATGATTCATTCAAAATTTATGATGCGGGGCCAAGATGGAATTTGATGAGCTTACTTTTTGGAGTATTTTATGGCAATGAAGGAGGACGAGATGAACGGAGCTTTGCAACAAGGATTCAAGAAATCATGTTAAAGATCTTCATGGTGAAAAAGAAGAGGAAGAAGCGAAAGAAGAAAATTTGGATAATTTCTTTATTTCTGCCAAAACACGTGAGATACAAATAAATCTGCTTGGAATAATAAAACCAAGTTTAAGGGGGATGTTGAAAAATAAACTTGGTTTTTAATAGGAAATATTAATTAGTGACATAATTAATTATTGTATTAGGAAAGGGCAAGATAAATGGAAATAAATTATAAACATATTAAAATGAGAAGAATCTAGACTAAAGAATATGTAAAAGAAAAGTCTAGAAAAAGAAGTGTCTGGAGATTGTCTCTTGTATAAATTAAGGATGTAATCACTCATTTGAGGGTAATCAAGATGTATGTATGAAGAAAGAATCAAGAAATAAAAAAAGTATTTTTTGTCTCTCCTTCCATAAAATATTCTATTTTCTTCTAATTTGTTCCTCTTCCTCCACATAATTTTTCAACAGTTATTGCACTTGTGCTAACCAAAAAATACTATTGCTGAAACTGGCTGGCTTGGAGGCCTTTGCTTGAGAGGATAATGATGAGTGATAAAAGTATTTGAAGTTGAGGAATGAAATCAGAATGTCTGCAATGATATTGATAGCCAAAAGAATCTAGAATCGAGAAAATGAAAAGTGATCCATATGATTTATGTCCATGACAAGAGATGAAAAGTCTCTAGAATGATTCACGTGCCAGGTTGTAATTGAATTTGGTTTTGCGTTACTGCAAGCATAGAGTTCATTATATAAGTATAACAAAAACTTACTTCCTGATGCAAACCGAAGAGTTCACATAGCTGAAAGGGTCACATAATAACAATGTTTGAAGGCACCACCTAGTGAAAACCATGCAGCAAACTTCAAACCGCAAGGTACTTCCATTTTAATAGTGTATTTGGCTTATCTTTTTATTGGCAAGTACTACGATGGCTAAAGCAATAACAGGTACTAATTTAATTTACATTGGGAATGCCATAATCGAATACTTTCATATATGAGTTCATGAATATATATTTCTTTACCAATAACATTTCATACCACAATCAAATACTTCCATATATGTATCTCCATAAAAATCATGATCATTTATGAATGTACGTTTTTGGGAATGCAGCACTACAGTGGCTTCTGATTGCTTTGATTATAAACAGAGGAAGGCTTCACATAGCAAAATGTGCGATAGAGTAAGCAGAGAGCATGCTGGTAAATGACGAATGGCTTGAATACTATAATGGAAAGCTAGGAAGATTTGTTGGTAAACAGGCGAGGAAGTTACAATCATGGTTAGTGGCTAGTTACTTGGTTGCCAAAATGTTGTCTGATGATCCTTTTACTAAAGCTGACATGGTTAGGTGCGTCAATCCCTGTTATCAATGTCGATCAAGGAATTGTTGATTTTTTTGATTTTTCCTTTTACTATTTTAATGGAGGAAGCAGTGTCCAATACTAAGGCATATCTATAATGGATTAGCAAAATGCCGAGCTTGCCAAGTCATGCAGGAGACTCTTTGTTGTACAATAGCAATGTGTTGTAGTCTATATAGCTCTACTTCAATGTAAGTTCAACAATGAGATTACTCTTATGGACCAAAATTTATTTCCGCAGTAGGAATGTTAAAAGTTCATACAATTGACATATGTCCTAAAATTCACAAGTAATCGCACTATCATTTAGAATTATTACCATGCATTTGGCTTAGTCCCTTCAAGGATCTTTTTCTCCTTCTTTCTTAGTTAGCCAATGAGGATTATACATTGAGTGTAAGTGTGCAAACAAGCTTTAAAATTGGCATGAATCCAACTCACGTGTCAAAAGGTGATTAGTGTTTAATTGTTTTAAGTTCATATATAATGCAAGCATTTAGAGACACCCTATAATTAATTATATAGAATCAAATCTGAAATAAATGCATGGTATTTTTATGTTGAAATTATTACGATATTAAGTTTTGAGGTAACTTCTCATAGGCAATAACATGATAATAAAGGCAAGAGATTATTGCATTTTCAATGGAAAACTTGGGAATGAATACATTTCTCCGATGTTGGTTTTTACTACTGTTTTTTTTTTCATTTGCTGGTTATATAAATTTTGTACATTTAAGTATCTCATTACATCTCAAGAAAGTTTGCTAAATTCTTCATCAGTAACCTTAGAGTTCTTCACAAAATGGGTTTGAGCTATGATTATGCCTATTCCAATATTCTTTGTGTTGAGGATAACAATCTACACTGCTTTGAAGAAATGGTAAAGGAAGAATAAGATGCTCATGGTTTGGTTTGGAGGGAAGCAAGAACTGAGTCCTATGAAGATCTTTTCATAGGTTTTCCAATACAAACTGACGATAGTATGTAGCTGATTGTCAAAAAAGAAATTGATTTTTTTCCAAGAGAATAGTACAAGAAAAGATTGGTCCGTGGTCATCTAGATTTGTTCATCAGAAGGGATTCTATCGATTAGATCTGGAAGGTGCACTTTCATGCTTTTAATTCCATCTTTGTTTGGTTTTTTTGTTCTTTTAATTCTTTATCTGAGAGAGAAATTTCAAGGGTGGATGCGGTCGGTTAACTAAACCGATCGGTTGATTTTTACAGTTAACCGAAAATCACATGCGGTTCGGTTAACCGTTAGACGGTTAATATTGTTCAGCAGTATTGACCGAACCGATAATTTTAAAGCGTGGTTAACCGATAATTGGTTAACCGCTCAAAATGCACAGTTAACAGTCCGCTGTTTTTCAAATTTAAAAGCATGAATTATTTCAAAATAACATGTTACATAGCCAACTAATTCAGATCAGATAAACAGTTCAAGTGTTAGAAACATGGAACATTGTAAATATTACAAACAGGTCACTTGGTGTGCTGGGAAAATAGCAGTTAATGCACACATTTACATTCAACAGGATCAATACACCACAAACTTCACATTTACATTCAACATATTACATTCAACGATCAATAAACATGCTTTAAAATCAAGGTAAACTAGTTAACACTGGTTCATTTGCTTGTCAAGTACAAGTATAGCGCAAGTGAGGTGAACAATACAATAGTGACAAATGAAATCATAAACCGTAAGCATCCACCATTCTTCGAATCTAACTTCATCTAGTCTTCTGATAGATACACCGCTGCAGAAATATTTATAATGCAAATAAACACAAATGAAATGGGAAACTTCTAACACAAAAAATTGCGACTGAAAGGAAATGAATATGTTGTGAAAAATCATGAGCATGTTGATAACATTCAAAAATCATGTGCATGTTGTGAAAGCTCTCAGTATTAATGTACCATTACACATAAAATTCCAAAAAAATCTGAAGAACGACCTGGGAAAATAGTTAACCATACACCTGTTGTATTTTTTACGGAACTTGTATTCATCATAGCATATGCAAAGATAATTAAACTATGTTCACTAAGATTCAAATCTTAATGGCCAAAATACTTGTGTTCAACAGTAAGTGGGTTTAAAGAAAAGTACATGTGAGTTAAGCTAATATAAAATAAAATTACAACAATGATACATACAAGGGTGACAAGGTCTCATTTTATTACTATAAATTACACAACGAAGAGCTGACACATTTTCATATGGGACAAATAAAAAATCAGTTTTGTTTTGATTTATATTATGGACTACCTGACCTTAATTTCGTGCATGAAAGTTTTATGTCATTGCTTTCTTTCCAATGAATCAAAGTAGAAACACTATGTTGTATGTTTTTTAATAATAATTTTACATGAAAAAATAAACAAGAAATATCAAGTACAAACAAATCTCTGGTACAATATGATCATAATTCAAAAGGATGTGAATACAAATTCAACCAGCTTGATCACATCAACATACAACAAGGACAGAGCCAGCTTTCTTGAAATCATCGTGGATGTCATTTGATTTTTGATCATATTAAACATCCATAGGGTGGAATTAGTGCATCAGTTAACGTTGAAATCCAAGGTATCACTGCTACGAAAGCATCGTGTTTAAGCAAGATACCGATATAGTTTCCTGTCAGTTTTATCCCACTTCAAGAACTCTCTTTCTATGAGAGACTCAATCCTCTTCTAATCACAACTGAATTAGGCAAAAACCTCGCTTGCAATTGATTTGTAACCTTAGCTACAACATTATTATGATCCAAAACCCTCCTAGATTTCATAATTCTTACAATAGCTGCCTCAATCTGAGGCTTCCTATCCTCTTCCACCCTCTGCCGTGTTTCTTGCTTTTCAGGTTCTGACTCCTCCTGAGCAGCAACCATGCCTAACTTTACTTTGAAGAATTTACTATTGACTCTTTCATTAAAATAAAATAAATCTTCTTCTTCAATATATTTACCTACTGGTTCCTTTCGTAGCGCATTCCTACCTTTAACGCAAGCCAAGGACTGGAGGCATCTTTTCAAGTCCAAAGGTGGGATTTGTGTAGCCTGCTCTATTTCTTTATAGCTCAACTGTTCAGAAGAATTGAATAACATCATAAACACACATTTGGTAAGTAGAAACGTTTAACTCATGCTTTTGACCTCTTCCAAACGTTGCTTTTAAATCAGCTGTCCCCGTATTTGTTTGCCAAGTTAATCTACGACCCGTATGAGTTCCTAGATAATATAAACTTAACTTCTCACAACCACTCAATATTTCAGCTGGTAGATTACATCTAGGGCAAAGTTGAGCAGGTCAACACCCAGTAGCCAAATTTTATTGCTATCTAAAATAGATATTCTTTTGGTTCTCTACATTTTATTTTGAGCATTAATAAGTTTAGTTCAGGTTAACCTGTAATTCACTAGGGTAGGTTTAGGATCTACTTTGGTTTGATGAAATGAGAGTGATTACAAGGGATCAACATTACTTATTGTATAGCAATTGTCAGAATGCATGGAAAAAAGCATGGGGAGATAAATTCAGTGGATCCCATATTGCATGAGAACATACAGGCAAAAATATTGCCGCATTTGTGTATATAGTATCATACCCACGTTCATAAAGGCAAGTATTTTTAGATAGCTGCATTATTTGTTAGTGGCAGCAATATGAACGTACAATTTTAAAAGCAAGCACACTAAGTAGAATAGATTTAGGCCTTTTTTAAACACCTTTTCTGTAAGCTAATGTTTAATCACTTGGATTTTACCAAGGCAACAAACTGAAAATGGCACGAATAGAGAATTGAACAAGAAAAAGTGCTAAAAAGGTATTAACTTTTACGATTGCACGTATTATAGGTCTTTATTTTCTTTACTGAAATTATTATGCCTGGATAGCTACAGTAGGTGCACTAACCAATTCATTGATATTTCATATCTTCTCCTTCGATTTTAAAGTGGATTGATTTTAAAATAGCTTAGGTTAGTTAGTGTTGTTGCTATTTGTTTTGGTAGAAACTCCTAAACACCAGGGTAGTCGGATAAGTTATAATATAATTATAGATGTCAGTTTGGGAAGTATACCGGACTAGGCCTGAACTATGTCTGTCATCGATCATTTCTGCCATCGATTCTATTGCCTATTGATTTCAGTTCAATTTTGTCATTTTCATCATATATTCGCCAATCATCGAGTCTATTGCTTATTGATTTCAGTTCCACCATATTTCTCCTCATACGACACACTGAGAGCTTGTTGTTCATCGTTGTGCCTATGAAACTTCTGCTCATGAACTACCAATGAGCTTTGCAACTCATCAATCGACAATTCAGTAGTGTCTTTAGACTCTTCAATTGAACAAACTATATAGTCAAACTTATCAGTTAGCGATCTAAGAATCTTCTCTACTATAGTCACATCTTTCATCTCTTCTCCATGTGTACGCATTTTATTAGCTATTGACGTAACTCTAGAAAAATATTCATTAATAGTTTCACCTGATTTCATCTCTAGAGTTTTGAAGTCCCTGCGTAATTCTTGAAGGAATGACCTCTTCACCCTGACATTACCTTCATATTTCCTCTTCATAGAATCCCATATTTGCTTTGATGTATCCTTTTTCAATATGGTCTCTAAGATAGTTCTATCAATTGCCTGAAACAGATAGTTCTTCACCTTCAGATCTTTCAATTTCATCTCATCAAGTTTCTTCCTTTGCTGCTCTGTCATTGCTGCCCCAACTTCATACTCCTCATAACCAGTCTCTACTAAGCTCCAATATTCCTTAGATCTCAAGAAATTTTCCATCAACATACTCCAATGATCGTAGTGACCATCAAGGCGAGGGATCGCTGGTTGAACGAAGTTTCCTTCACTTGCCATCTTTCAAAGTTTGGAAGTCACTCAAAGCTCGCTACATTTCTTTCTGAAACCAAGCAGTGACTCTGATACCAATTTGTTATGAATTATAGATTCAAATATAGGATCTGTAAGATTCAGGACAAAAGTGGAGGAATGACTTACTCTATTGAATAACAAACAACAACTATATAATAGCTTTCGAGTACAGAAAATCAGGAACCATGAAACCCACGTTTATAACATGCACGTGGTAAACTACACAAGGAAACATTCAAAAACAAATTATTCAGCCTATTTAATAGGACACTAGGAAGATAAATTCTAATTTCTATCAATCGAGTCTAGTGTTTTGGATTCTAGTCTATGGCACAAGCTAGCGGCAGTTGGATCATGGAGTAAAATGGCGTGTAGGAATTCAAACGGGTTGGATCGAACAGGTATGATGTGCGCTTATGTCTTATTCTGTAAAAGATTCTGACTAGTACTAAATAGATGATGAACATATGTTTCAATTTGGACATTGTTAATACATATTATTATTTCGACGTTGGACCAGGCCTTTGGGATGCACAAACTTATGTTCATATTTCTTTCAGTTGCAACTACTTTTTCAGTTAAATGCAAGTCTTGATTTTTGTTGGAAATTTATGCGAATTATTTAAAATATAGAAATAAGTGTATGATGGATTCTATATGTGAATAGTCCCACATCATGGGATTATAAGAAAGATGCAAGTATTTATACTTGTTTCTAAGAAGTCATGTTAGGGCCTTGGGCTCCCAATGCATGCATTGATGTGAGGAGGGAGACCATGCATCATGAACACCACACACGCGCGCGCGACCGACCGACTGACTCGACCTGGCCCGGTTCGGTTCGGGCTTGGGTTTGGGCCTTGGCTATGTGGTGTAGACACTTATATTTTTGGAACAGAAAAACCTTGACTTTTTCAAACCGTTTTTATGAAAAATATTTCTGAGCCGACTTTATCATGAAGCGGTAAACTTTTGACCCGGTATTTCAGCAGATCCAATTTTCTCCTACTGCCCAGTATTTTCGATTAACCCTAATCCCCGTCTACATATTATCTTCAATTGTAGACGAAATTAGCACAGAAAAATATATATGCTTTTTTCCCTCCTCCGCCATTAAAATGTTCTTGCAGAAATTTTCGAGCAGTTATTAATTTCGAAAGTGCACATCTGCACTGATTTGTTGTGCAAGCAAATCAGTTACTGTTCTACGAGGCTGTTTTATCCTAGAGGCGGCGGCGAGAGTACGAACTGGCTTTGCACCACCGACCAGATCGCCGAATCGTCTTCAAGAGAGCGACCTGGTCCGCGACTCAGCCATTGTTTCCTAACAATTTGAAGACGAATCGTGAAACAATGGCTTCGACTGCCCCATTTACATTCGGCGACCAAACATCTTCAACCTCGCTCATTTCTGATACCCGTCTAGGGTTTGCTGTATTCATTTCTATGTTTATCTGTACATACCATACCGCAGCTACCACTCTTGATATTCACTAAAGATCGCAGATCTAATAATTTGGCATGATTGAGCTTTCGGGTATACCCTGGATCTGAAGAAATACATGTATGGTGAAGATGAGATAGTTGAGTTGAGAGAGCTGATGCGCGGTCATAAAGAGAAGTAAAGCTTCAGAACTTGTTTCCTACTTGCAACTTAATGCCTGGTATGGTTTTAATTTTTTATCGTTTCTTTTGCTCCATGTGACGTTTGAAGTATGATAACTTATACAGTAATGTGCTTTGTTAATGCTGATTAAATTGATTGTGAATGCCGAAGCACATATACATGGTTAAATGTAATTACACACTCAAGTCATAACCACGAGGTTGAGCAAGTAGAAATGCATGAATTGCGATGTTCAGACTGTATTATGATGCATAAATCTCTCGATTTATTTATATATATTTTTAGGGAAGATAAGAAGTGGCCAAAATAAATGATTGGTCAATACATTTGAAATGCATATGATTATATTGAAATGTCATTAAAATTGACATTAATAGAACACATATAATATTGGGAAATGTCACTAAAAATTTGATATTAATAGAATGTGTATGTTATTTGATAATGTCCTTAAGAATTGACATTAATTGGATGAATAGGTTTTTTGCATCAAATAAATTGACATAGTTTATATGCATACAAGTGAAAAGATAGAATATAGAACACCTTTGTTGCATACATGTGGATAATTTATGTTAGTCTGTGAGTTTATGAATATTTTCCTATGAGAAAATATAAATTCTCAAACATATGAACATCTCTTAAAAATAGTAAGCATCAACAACCGACCAGTAAATAACAGAATGGAATCCGCAAGGAAACCATAAATGACAGCAGCAATCAACCCAAATGAATGATTCTGGACAGTTATTCTATAATACAACTGTAGAAAACCAGATTATATGACACGAATGTATTGGAATAGGCCAGGCCCTGCACCGCAGGCTAACCTGACTGAGGAGCCTCTTACGGCTATGATTACTGAGATTCGCCTTATTGGTGAATAAGAGGTTGGTGGGTAGACATTGGTGTTTCTCGCCATGTTTGCTATGATCGTGATATATTCACAATATACACGATTGCTGACGATCAGAAAGTGTGTTGTGAGATTCTCGCACCACTTAAGTTGTAGAGACTGGTAATATGAAAATAAAACATAGATTGGAAAGACATTGATTCTTAAAGATGTGATGCATTTGATATGCTTGAAACATTCAAAATTGAAATCAAGCAAACAGGAAAATTAAGAGACTACATAGTGATAGAGGAACAGAATATGAATCAAATTCTATTCTGGATTTTTTATGTGATATATTGTACATAAGAGAACTGCATCATTCTCACCTGAAATGGAAGGTAAAGCTAAAAAAAAATAGGACCTTTACCGAATTAGTAATTGTCATTATATTAAATTTTGGTGCAGCAAAACATTAGTGGGGGGATATTTTATAGACTGTATGTTATGTTCTGAATAGAATCCCCAAATATAAGAATAAAATTTCGCCTTATGAAATTTAGAGAAATATAAATCCAATATGTCATACTTTAGAACTTGGGGTTGCTTAGCATATGTTCGCATTCCAGACCCTAAGAGAATAAAATTGACAAGTAAATCATACGAATGTGTATTTATAAGCTATGCTGTTAATAGCAAAGCATACAAAATTTATGACCTAAATACACATAATATAATTTGAATCAAATGATGCCAATTTTTATGAAACGAAATTTCTTTTGGAATAGTGGGGGCACATCAAGTACGCCTATTAGAACAGAACTTAATAAAAGTTCTGAAGTTGAACCTAGAAGAAGTAAAAGAGCAAGAACCGTAAACGAATTTGGTTCGAATTTTTGTGATTTTACTATAGAGGAGGATCCCTTAAACCTCCAAGAGGCCTTATCTTCTTTAGATGCCGATTTTTGGCGAGAGGCTATAAATAATGAGATGGATTCTTTGAAATCCAATAAGACTTGGCATTTGATATATTTACCCTCTGGTTGTAAATCTTTAGGCTGTAAATGAGTACTTAAAAAGAAAGCTAAAACCCGATGGTACTATTGATAAATACAAAGTACGACTAGTAGCTAAAGGTTTTAGAGAAAAAGAAAATATAGATTTCTTCGACACTTTTTCACCTGTAACTAGAATAACATCCATCCGGGTATTAATCTCACTTGCTTCCATTCATAATTTATTAATACACCAAATGGGTGTTAAAACCGCATTTTTGAACGGTGAATTAGAAGAAGAAATTCATATGGACCAGCCTGAAGGATTCGTAGTACATAGTCAAGAACATAAAGTATGCAAATTAGATATACCATTATATGGTTTAAAACAAGCACATAACAATGACATAAATTTTTTTGATAACTTTAATCATTTCACATGGTTTTAAAGTTAATGAAAGTGACAAATGCATTTATTACAAATCTGAGAATGACATTTGCACTATTATATGCCTTTATGTAGATGACCTACTCATCTTTGGGTCAAACATTCATGCCATAAACTCAGTCGAATCCTTATTAAATGCCAATTTTTGATATGAAAGATCTTGGTGAGGTGAGTGTAATCCTTGGTATTAAGATTACTGGGTAAAAAGGGGATTTTCTTTGGATCAATCTCATTAAAATGAGAATACTCTAAAGAAATACAATTATTTTGACTGTAAACCTGCATATACACCATATGGTCTCAGTGTAAAGTTATTTAAGAACACTGATGAAGGTGTAAGATAGTCTGATTTTGCGAGCATCATTGGCAGCCTTCGGTATGCCACTGAATGTACTAGACCCGACATTGATTATGTCATGGGATTATTATGCAGATTTACCAGTAGACCCAGTATAGAGCACTGACATGCTATTGAAAGGGTCATTAGATACCTTAAACGAACCATGAACCTTGGATTACATTATGAAAAGTTTTAAGCTGTACTTGAAGGATATTCCGATGCTGACTGGAATATTTTATCTGATGATTCTATTGCGACCAGTGGCTATATATTTAGCATTGCTGGAAGAACTGTTTCTTGGAAATCTAAGAAACAGAATATCTTGACTTAGTATGCTATAGTGACTGAGATAAGAGCACTAGCCACAGCTAGTGAAGAAGCAGAGAACTAAAGAAATCTGCTTGTTGAGATCCCTATACGGGAAAGATAGACACCAGTGGTGTAATCGATTGTGATAGTTCCACGGCTATTACAAAAAGTATAGAACCGTTATAACAACGGTAGAAAACGACGTCGTAAGCACAATACTATAAAAGAACATCACATATACAGTGATGAAAGATTTGACGACTATTGAAAGAAAAACAGAACCGATAATACAACGGTAAGAAATGACAGTCGTATGCACAGTATTGTTAGAGAACATTACATATGAAGTGATGATAATTTGGCAGATCCTTTGACGAAAGGACTGACCAGAAAGAAAGTTCTTAATAATTCTAAAAGAATGGGACTATTGCCCTGAGATTGTGGAATCACGCACAATGGTAACCCGACCTAAATGTCTGGAGATCCCAAGAAATAGGTTCAATGGGTAAAAACAAGTTGTGTAGTGATAGAAGTAGAACATGCTATTTAATAAACTAAGAAGCATGTATTCCTGAAGTGATTAGAGGATGAGTTAATAGAAACTCTTAATGAGATATGTACTCTATTTGGAGTGGAGTACCTACCTTCAGGAGTACTCTTGATAGACTCACCTGTGTGAATGTGGAAATGTGGCCGTTTCCTATGGAGTTTTGGGCAGAGCTTCTAGAGCGTTCACTAAACTGGGATAGACGTGCATGGCCATAAACGCACGGGCTTATTTGATTGCACTATAGAAAAGGTTGTGTGTGGTTTGATGTCAGGAATAGAGTTCAAGACTACGTGTCACTCTAGTAAAAATTGAATCTTACTCACTATGCAAAGGTTCAAGTCGGATGACACCTTTGTTTATGCACAGTCTTATGTCTTTAGAAACTGCTCGATAATATTTTAAAAAATTCAAGTGGGGGATTGTTGGAAATTTATGTGAATTATTTAAAATATAGAAATAAGTGTATGATGGCTTCTATATGTGAATAGTCCCACATCATGGGATTATAAGAAAGATGCAAGTATTTATACTTGTTTCTAAGAAGTCATGTTGGGGCCTTGGGCTCCCAATGCATGATTTGATGTGAGGAGGGAGACCATGCATCATGAATACCACACACGCGCGCGCGACCGACCGACCGACTCGGGTCGACCCGGCCCGGCTCGGTTCGGTTCGAGCTTGGGCTTGGACTTGGGCCTTGGCTATGTGGTGTAGACACTTATATTTTTGGACCAGAAAAACCTTGACTTTTTCAAACCGTTTTTATGAAAAATATTTCTGAGCCGACTTTATCATGAAGCGGTAAAATTTTGACCCGGTATTTCAGCAGATCCTATTTTCTCCTACGGCCCAGTATTTTCGATTAACCCTAATCCCCGTCTACATATTATCTTCAATTGTAGACGAAATTAGCACAGAAAAAAAATGCTTTTTTCCCTCCTCCGCCATTAAAATGTTCTTGCAGAAATTTTCGAGCAGTTATTTATTTCGAAAGTGCACATCTGCACTGATTTTTTGTGCAAGCAAATCAGTTACTGTTCTACGAGGCTGTTTTATCCTAGAGGCGGCGACGAGAGTACGAACTGGTTTTGCACCACCGACCAGATCGCCGAATCGTCTTCAAGAGAGCGACCTGGTCCGCGACTCAGCCATTGTTTCCCAACAATTTTCTGTGCAGGCGACAACTTTACTTGACTTGCTTGCGCATGTATAAGCAACTGTTTAATTCATTCATTCACTCATTGTTGCTTCTTGATAGTAGGCCCAGTTCCGATGTGTAGTTCTTATATGCATTTACGATATCATAGTTATAAAGTGAGTTCATGACCATAATATTGTTCCTTGAAGCTTGCAATTCAGTCAGGTTGTGGACACGACTAGAGAAGGAGAAGAACATTCTGACACATAGTGGACTTCTGTTCTGTACTCTACGGAAGTGTGTAACCAACTACTGACCTATGATCAAGGATGAAACAGGAAAACGGCAAGGGTCTTTGATTCTCTTCTCTTTTTCCTCATTAATTAAGCCGCAATAATACTTTTCTTAATCCGAAAGCTTGTTCCGTACTAACCTGTGTTGGTTTGGGAAGTTGCAGGAGGGAGGAAGTGTTAGCAATTTCTCTGTTTGGGGAGACTAAAGGTTGAAGGTACAGATTTTTTTGATAGGTTTTATTTGGGGAGAAATCCAAACTCTTGCTTTGGTGTAAGGGTGAATATCAACTGGGGACCTTAAGGTAATTTATTTGTATTTTTCTTGTCTGTTTTCTTCCTCTTAATGGTTTGGTAGCCATTTTTACTTGGTTTTCTTATCTTTATTTTTTTTAATCTTTCACTATAGGACTGTAAATAAAAAAGTAAGGTCGATTAAGAAAAATACAGTGTTATAGCACTCGTTTAGCTTAAAATTTCGTTGTACCTACTACAAAAACTTAGGTAACAAAATATTCTTATAGATATATACATATTGTGTATGTATATTTTGTTGTTTTATTATTTAAAGCTTGTGATGATCAGATTGTAGCTTTGAAAGTTGGAGTTACTAAAGTATGTTTAACTTTGAATCATTCAAGTTTACAGAAGTTATTCTTGGGGTTACTGAAGTTGGAGTTACTGAAGTATGCCCATTCAAAATATGCTACACCCTTCAAACATACAAGTTTCTAGCCAAGTTCCACAAATAAATGTTTTATTTGTTTCTACTTAAACTATCATAGGCTATCAGTTCTTATAATCCACAACTACATGATTCTAACGATGTAAGATGAGTTTCATGTGGGTTCTCTGGTTAGGTAATTTTAGTTTTTGTCAGTGATTTCTATGAGTTATATTCAGATTTTCCAATTTTTACATGATACTAATTAATCCATTTTCACATTGAATGAACCAATAATAATTGGTTGTGCAATCCAGAGTTCTTCACGTTGTACCTTTGGCTACACTATGGAAATAAACCAAGATGGCACTGTTGTTAGCACATTGATGAGACATAAACTAGTGGGTTGTGCGCTCAATTGCCTTAATGGTTAAATAATCGTCTTGCACATTAGGGTACTTAGTGGAATAATTATAAAATACCAAATCTTATTATTTATCGTTGGAAAAATGGTTTGAGGTTGAGTCATCAATGTATCCACACAGCACTTGTTAAATATTATATAACGTATGGGGTCCACGCACACAACCCTTGTTAATTACAAAATTGAGCTAAAACCAACATCAATTGAAAAGGAAATCTTCCCAGAAATAGCATTTGACAAGAAGATATTTGCAACGGTCGTGCCCGACATCAATTGAGCTAATATAACTTTTAATTGAGTGTACATGGTTTTCGAGAAGTTCTTTTGTTTGAGAATCATGTTTAATTAAAACTAATTTGGTTATTAAACCAAATGTTGCATTTAGGATTTTCAAATAGGTGTTGTGTTTTCTAGATCGTGCCCAAGTAAGATTACAAGTAGTATTTGTGGAAGCACTCAACATCAACGGTTGTAGAGGATGGAAAGGGCTACACATTTCATTCACACCGTACTCGAGTTAGTGTTGGCATGGAGGAGTTATTCTCCATTAAAATTTCATGTAGTGTACGTTTGAAGGCTTGTAAATGAAGGGGGCAGCTGAACGTAAGCAAAGAAGTAGTAGTGCATGCTTGTGTGTGCTTGGAGCTGAGTTTGTGCATGGGGAAGAATAGAAATGAGGGAGGACATTCATGCATGGGAGTAGCAGGTAGAAGATAACATGCGCATGTATGTATGGTCACTAGGCTTTGAAATGGAAGTTGTAGAGACGTTGCAGCCTCAGGTTGGAAGGGGCAGTAGGGAGATAAAGTGAAGGGGACCAGCATGCATGTACAGGCATGTCTACAAGCGAAGTATGCTTGGGCTTTGGGCCATGCGGTGAGTTTTTAGATATATTTTGTTTAATGAGTTAAATTTGCTAAATATAATAGCTTAAGTAGAAACTTGTTTATTTCACTCATCCGAAATCCATTTAACCTGCATATTTTGATGTTACAACCGTAGTGACGAATAGAACAGATTAGTAATATTATTTTAACACATTTGGTTAGGCCTAAAATATTGATAAAATGTTAGCGATTGTATTTAATTACGTCCAACGTAATTCATTAATTATAATTTGATTAGTGACATCTGATAGAAGAATCAAACATCATTCTGCTATTAAATTAGACATTAGCAATTTTTTTCCGTACTATTTTCATGCTTTATACTTGCATATGGTTATTATATGTCAAACAAAGCTCGACGGTCTATGCTGCAATCATACAGTCTACTGTTGCGGCAAGAAGTAGAAGATGATGTATAGGGTGATGTAGGTTCAGGTAGGCTGAACGATAGTGTGAGAAACAAAAAAAAATTGTGAAACTTATTTTTTATTTTTTATAGCTAGAAGACCAGATTGTCAAGAACTGAACATGTGTACTTAAATTTTTAACTATAAAACCATGTATACATTTCCAGGTTTGATATATTTTAGAATCTATATGAAAGTCATATCATCTACAATTATATGTTATTAGTTCGAGATCATATATACATGTAAATTATTAGGATTGTATGTTATTCTAACTATTGACCGTTATACTTATGTACAGGTAATAAGCAATTATGAAGTGAAGAACCACATCAAAGAACTGTCGGTAATTAAGCCATGAACAATACTTTAACTATTATGTATTATAATATTTTTCCGTACTCATTGCGTAGGCCTGTTTGTAAATAGTAGTGTTATATGGATTCGCTTATTATTTTTTTGAAATATTATTATTGAAATGAATATGGATATTTTACTTGATTATGCGATAAATGTATCTTTTTGATTATGTAAATTTAATTATTGGAATATGATTATTATTGATGTTGGTTTGAAAATGATAATTATTTGATTTATTATTTGTTCTAATATGATTATTATATACAAGTGATTGTTAGAAATGATACAACCATTAACAATAAATAGTTGTAATTAAAATATGTTGTACATCAATAATTAAGTTTTAGTAGCATTTTAAAAATGCTACAGAAAATAAAAACAAGGATACACATGCCACTTTGGTTGCATTTTTAAGACGCTGCCAAAAAATATTTTGTAGGGTTTCTAAAACGCTACAATATATTCATTTTTGGTAGCGTTTTCTACAACGCAACAAAAACTTTTAGACTTTTAGTTGCATGTCATGTCGCAACGTTTATTGAAACGCTACTACAAGTACTAGTAGCATTTTTTCAACGCGACGAAAGGCCTTTTCTGGCGTAGTGTTAAAATAATTAAATTTAATATGGACATGTGATGAAGTGAAATTGGACTTTTGATTCAAGTCTATTCTTGTTTCTTCTTGGATCTTGATTTTGGGAACCTTTCTATCTTTATTCTCATGACAAGTTTATGGTCTATTCAGCTTGTTGTAAATCAATTTTCTTGGTTCATGTTGATATTATTATCAAGATCTATTCTTTATGCCTGAGATGATGTTTTTATGTCATTTTCTCTCTAATCTCGTTTTTATTGCAACTTCTACCTTCCCCTATTTATTTTCTTTTGATGAACCTAGGTCAATTTCGGACCTAGGCCTAAACAACGAATACGTGTGATGGTATACGGGGGAAATATTGGAATATTGCCTAGTGGAATATATGTGTTTGGTGGAATCGAAGGCATAATATGAAAATTGGATGTTTGGGGATAATTCACCATTAACATGAAACGGGGTAATTTTGGGCATTGTCATTATAATGGTTATTGCGCGTTTGGGATTGATATATGTAATTTGATATGGATCTTGATATATGTAATTTGGCTAGAACTTGTTATGGGTAAATTTGTGTAAACGTGGTATACATGTAACTTTGGGTATAAAACTCGATCTATGTAAATTGAGCATAGCTTTGTAAACATGTAAATCATGAATCTTGACATATGTAAAACGGCATGAAACTTGGTATATGTATAAATTGGCATAAAAATGGCATACATGTAAAACGACATGAATTGAACATATGTAAATTTGGTAAGAATGGGGCATATGTAAAACTGACATGTAATCTAGAACTTGGGCATATGTTAATTATGTAAAATTTGGAGTTGAAACATATACGATAATTTATGACTTGGTAGAGGTTTAATATGAACGCCCCTAAGTTGGGTTTTGGGTAGTTAACATGTATTGTAAATAAAAGGCTATAACTTGGCATAACTTTATAGTGAACTATGATAATACTTTGGGAATACGTTTTGGGGCAAAAACGCGAATTATGAACTTGGTAATTGGCATATAACTGGAAATATGAACGTGGTTGAAACATGAATATGAACACGAACGTGAACATGGCTAACCCGAGGTTGGGTTGAGTTTGTAGTGTAATTCTACCCGGAACCGCTCGGCATATCCAGTGACTGCAAATAATAAGATCCAATGTGAGAAGTTAGTCATATCATGCTTAAACCCGAGGTTAGACTGTGTTGTGGTGTAATTCTGCCCGGAACCGCCCGACATATCCAGTGACCGCAACAACAGGTCTAATGTGAGTGGTTGATGCATTAATAATTTATTAATGCCAATAAACAAACACGCTAAGAATGGAAAGGTTAAGTAATATGACTAGACTAATGACACTTAACCGATATGACATGAATGAGTGGGTTAAGTAAACCTGAACTTGATTGCTCGAGAACACTTAACCATTTTAACAAGTTAATTAGACAAGTGGGCAGGGTTAAGCAAATTGAGGACACTCAACTAATACAACATGTTAATTAGACAAATGGGTGCGGTTGAGTAGATTAATAGCACTTAACCAACATAATATGATAAGTGGGTGGGTTAAGTTAACTTGAATTGATTAATATCACTTAACTGTTATAGCATGACTAGCGGATGGGTTAGTTTAACTTAAATGGGTTGATAACAACCAATCGATATAACCTGATGCGTGGTAAGGTTAAGTAAATACCCGAGGGTAACACTTAACCATTATAATATGACTAGTGGATGGAGTTAAGTTAACATGCGCTTAACCAATATAACGTGATGTGTGGTAAGGTTAAGTAACAACAGAGGGTAACACTTAACCGTCACAACATGATAAGTAGGTGGGCTAAGTCAACGTACACTTAACCAATATGACATGACATGCGATGGGGTTAAGTTAACACAAGGGAGAACACTTAGCCGGTATAACAAGACTTGCGGTAGGGTTAAGTAACACAAGGAGCAACACTTAACCGATATAACATGATGTGTGGTAGGGTTAAGTAAAACAAGAGAAAACAATTAGCCAGCTTAACGCGATGGACGAAGAGGGTTAATTACATATCGGGTTGGTGGGTAAAATTAGTAAATATAGGCCCACAAACTTAACCATTAATAAACACACTTGAATCAGTGGGTTAAGTACATCATGGGTAAGTGGGTAATATCTGTATATATAGGCCCACAAACTTAACCAGTAGGAAACCCTAGTAACGGGGACCCATTTCAGCAGTAACCCACATAGGTGTATCATAGTACCCTGAAACTAGGCAGGGTGGGGCACGATTACTGGGCTGATTGTAAGCGGTCAAAACGATGGCGAGTGCTGCAGCAGTGTAGGTTCTAACGGAGTGCGGGCGTGCACGCACTTTGGAGCAGAAAAAGCAGGCACTGGGCGCAAGTAGTATACACTATGCATTCTAGAATTGTGTTGGGCCGCCACCATGGGACTTGATACACCACATGGTGGGACCAACATAGGTTTCTACAATCATTGGGGGCCGTATGACACACGCAGGTAGCATAATCCCTAGTTGGACCTAGGTCGCATAAACCCTGAATCCGAGAAGCGTTCAATAGGTAGCATAAACCCTAGTTGGACCTTGGTCGCGTAAACCTTGGTTGAATCTAGGAAGCGCCCGATAGAAAACCCTAGATTAGATCTAGGTGATAAATAATAGATGTACACCTGAAAGCAACCACAATTTCGGGGATTGGGATCACGTTATCGTATGATCATTTTATATATATCACTAGTTGGGCCACTAGTCAGGTGGTGCAGAGCAAATAGATAACACTGAAATATTTTAATGACGAAGCTTAGAAATCTTGCGATGTTATACTTGATAGAAACCTTGCGATGTGATACTTGGTAGGAACCTTGTAATGCTACTCTTGATAGGAATTATGGGATGTTATCTTTACCTGTTTTTATGCTGAAAGTCATTAGGACTTACTCAATCTTTATGACTGACCCGTTTTGTTTCGCCTCTTTTTCTTCCATTTCCCCCCAGGTTCGTAGGGTGGGAATACAGCTTAGTTCGAATCTTACCAAGCTCCAAGGCTCTTTCATGTACGGCTTGGATTTCTATTGGCTATGGCTTTCCTTGCTTTATTGGGGAATATCAAAATTTATTTTTATGCTTCTTTGTTTTTGAGCAAGATAGATATTTTAGCTATGTAATTGGGTATTGGAAGTTGATGGGCTTTTATTGTAAACAATTATATTTAATAAATGATTTGAAGTACTCCTACTTTACTTTCCCCTGTTTTATATATGTTTGTCTTGTAATATTTCTGTTCCAGTACCCATAATGCTCCATTGAAGTTAAGGCATTCCCTTTGTGAGTGACCTTAACGGATGTGGGGGTGTTACATGTATAATCAACCATACACACCAAAACAACGATATAACATGTTAATATGGATCAAACATACCCAAAACCCATGTTTTTCCCTTAATCCCCTTAATCATAATTTAACCATATGATTAGCAAAACATGTCCAAATTAACCCAAATTTCTAATTGAGGCATACTATAATATTTTATAATTTTATAATTTTTTTCCAAATTTTTCTAGGTCATAATTTCGCTAATTATCACTAATCACCCCTAATTAGCCGTAATTAGTGAAAAACAATGTAAACCACTCACTTTAGCCACAAATTAATCTTAGATCTGAAAATAACTCTGATTTGTGTCGAATCTCTAGGCAACACAGCAGCTCCAGCTCTGATTTGATGCTATTTTAACTTGATTTAATGTTGATTAGCTTAATCCTTGATTAGAAGGTGATTGGAGGTGTTTTTGGAAGGTAGAAGCCATTACTAGGGTTGAAGGAATGAAAGTGGCGGCTGCAAAAATGATAAAGAAGGGCTTCTCTAGTCCCTTTCAGTCCTTAAATACCCCTAATCCCGAAATCCCCCAATGGGACTAGCTGCTAATCACCTATTTGGCCCGGTTAAGCTGTTTTTCACCTTCTAAACCTTAATTCAGCCATATCTCCCAAACGGCAAGTCTGTTTGATTAATGTGACCACTCTACGGAAAGGTAAACCATCATCCGGATCTAACGGAAGTCGTTTCAGGTCAAATATCCTGACCAATCAAAAGTTATAAGCGAAACAAGATTCGCCAGGTGCAAAATGGTCATTTAAAAATTGGACAAAATCGTGAACATGGGAAATGACTCCAATAGTCGTTCCCCAAAGTTACGCGACTATACGACTTTGTATGAAAAAGAAATAAATATTCTACGATCCTCCGATTCATAGAATGCGGGTCGCTATAGACCGCAAGTGGTAAATCTAATGTGAGGGGTTTATGTGCATAAACAATTAATGGGCTAAGACATGAGGTTAAGTCCGACTTTTGGAAGAAGTCTGCCCGGACCCGCCCGACATATCCAACATCCATAAATTGAAGGCTTAATGTGAGAGGTCTAGCGCATCATAACCATAAATGAATAAATGGTAATGAACTTGAATACTTAACCTGATTGAATCCATAGGGATTACATGAACATGTTAACTTGAGAAGGAGTTAAGTAAACTTGCTTGATACAGTGGGAGGGTTAAGTATATCTTGGGTTGGTGGGTAATATATATATATATATATATATATATATATATATATATATATATATATATATATATATATATATATAAGCGCCCAGAAACTTAACCTGTGGGTTTATGCAATCTTTTTACACTGGTATGACATAACCTATGGGAATCCTAGTAGTGGGGATGCAAGCGTAGGGGAAGCTTGTATCATCTTGTGTGTGGGACCCATTTCAGTCATTAACCCATATATAGGTATCAAACTCCGAACAGGGTCAGAGTCGGGGCATACTTACTGGGCAGTTTGTAAGAGATCCAAAAGGGGGGATGGTGTGGGCGACACATTCTGACAGGGTCATGTGCGTGCATGGGTCTGGACAATGGAGGCTAAGACTTCGTGACATCTGTAGATATGTTTGTGCATATCCTAAAAATAAAGGGTTACCACTTTAGGAAGTGATACGTCCTACTGTGTGGCCAACACAGGGTATCTACGGAGTAGGGACCCGATCGATTAGGGTAGTAATTAAGGTACATCTAGATTTCGGTATGTCGGTATGTACAGTTGGGCTGCCTGTTATTGTATGGGGGTAAAACCTCTCACTAGAAGTACACCTATGTATACCATCTTATACTTGTTAGGGATCGTCTTGTCCATATGATACTAGTATTGGTGCAGAGAGATAGAGAAAAGTATTAGGGAAGCGCTATTGATTCTATCCTGCTTATTCTGTTTACCTTGCCATACCTGCCTTGTATGCTTTATCCCTCTTATCCTATTTATATGCCTATCATGATGCTTTTACTGATTTATATGCTAAAAGTAACTGGACTCGCCAGACTTTATGTCTAACCTATTTTGTTTCCTCTTCTTTCTCTTCCGTCCCCCCCCCCCCCCAAGGTTCTCAGGGTGGGAATACTCAAGCTTGCTCAGAATTCTGCTTTCAATCCACTTGGGGCTTCTTAGATGTATTGCTTGATTTTTTACCTTTTCTACTATGGCTATGTTTTTAGGGATTATGCTCTTTTCATGTTTTTTGTAATCTGATGATTTAAGTACAAGAAAGAAGTTTAAAGTTGATGTACTGTGTTCTATGTATTTTAGACTTATGATGTAACTATGTTTTGAACCACGATGTTTTTTGCTTAATAAAGTTTTAAATTCCGCTATTATTTTATATTTGTCTTGTAATATTTCTGTTTCTTTTTACCTACAATGCTTCACGAAACTTAATGTATTCTCTTAATGAGTGTCATTAACGGACGTAGGGTGTCACATTTGGTATCAGGGTTGAAGGTTACCAGATCAAATAAAAGTTTTTGAAAATTGTTTTCAAAAAGGTATTAAAAGAAAGCATTTTCAAAATAAAAGTCTGTTCTGAAAAACATATTCCCTAAAGCCATATGTAATATCTTTCGATTCTCTGTTTGAATCCCTTTTTCTTTCTTTTCCGTATGTCGAGGGAACCTAATATCCCTGAGGGCGTTGCGATACTGTGTTGGTTACGTAGGTATTTAGAGGCCACAACGCCTGCCGGTGGTCAAGTAGGCTTTTCTCCCCGGCTGCACCCACTATTCCTCCTCATCCTCCTCCGCGAGTAGATAAATTCACTAAGATCTGCAAATATTTATGTGCTATGGGTGGAAAGCCATTCCGAGTAGCCGAAACTTTCGTAGAGGCAAGGAATTGGCTTAAAGAGACGGAGGATTTGTTTGGAATTTTCAAAGTTGACGATCGGGGGAAGATTCAGTTGGCCGCTTGGCTGTTGAAAGGTGAGGCTTCATTCTGGTGGGAAGTGATGCAAGCAGGAGGTCCAGTGGAGACTTGGGATGATTTTTGGCAAAGGTTTGAAATGAAATTTCTTTCTCAAGTTGAGAAAAGTATGCAAATGGAAAGGTTTCTGGCACTCAAGCAAGGAGGCATGACTATCAAAGAGTATGTTAACGAATTCAATCAACTAGCGAGGTATGGGTTGGAGCTAGTAGATACCCCGCATAAGAAAGCTTTGCAGTTTGCTAGATGATTGAATGAACCCCTCCATGGGTTGACTATGTCTCATATTCTGATGGGAGCTACTTTTGAAAGGCTCGTAGATATGTCATTGATGCATGAGGAAGATAAAGGTGAAAAGAAAGAAGTTAAGGTTGAGGAAACACAAAACAAGAAAGTGTGGCCCATTAAAGGACAACAAAAAAAGAAAGGAAGAAAGGACGGCAAGGCTAGAGATAAGAGGAAGTGTCATAATTGCGGACGTGAGGGTAACTTTATCAAGGACTGCAAAAGAAAGAAGAATGCTTGTTTCAATTGTGGAGAGGTCAGACGCTTTTCTAAGGGGTGCCCGAAGAAGCAAGGGCAAGGTCAAAGGGCAGGATCTTTGGGAGGTCAGGTGCATTCTCTCGTGGTCAGTGCGCCAGATAAAGGTAGGAAAGTTTTCGTTTAAGGTTTGATTTCTCTTTCCGATCATCCTATTAGAACTCTTTTTGATTTGGGCGCTTCACATTCTTTTATATCTGATTATGTGGTTGAGTCTCTACACCTTAGTACTAGTATGGTTTTGGATCCCGTTGTTGTCTCAAACCCCATTGGGGGTACGACTCATCTGTCTATGATTTGTCGGGGTATGAGAATATCTGTGTTAGGCTTCGAGTTTGAGTGCGATGCATATATGCTTGGCTTCATAGGCTCTGATTTGATTCTAGGGATGGATTGGCTAGCCATGAACGGTTCCATTCTGGATCATGAGAGGAGGGTCGATAGACTTTTGACTTGCCATGGGAGGACCCTCGAGATTTCTTGTGCCCTAAAAGGGTTTGTCACGCTTAGTTTCCTAGAGTCGCTTGATGCATCTATCGATGATTTACGATCTGTACCAATATTCTGTGAGTATCCTGATGTTTTTCATGAGGTTCGGGGCTTACCTCCGAGGCGTGAGAGTGATTTCCATGTATACTTGGTGGACAATGAAAAGCCAGTTGCATTGCCTGTGCGCTATATGGCTCCAATAGAAAGGAGGGAGCTTAGCAAGCAAGTAGGGGAGCAACTTAAGAAAGGGTTTATTAGCAAAGCATATCTGAATGGGGGTGCTCCGGTGGTATTCGTAACTAAGGCGGATCGTTCGCTTCGCTTATGTGTAGATTATAGAGAGTTGAATAAACTCACAAAAAAGAACAGGCACCCACTTCCGAAGATAGATGATCTGTTTGACCAGCTTGTTGGTGCATCTTTTTCTCTCAGTTAGATTTGGCCACGGGGTTTCATCAGTTGAGGGTGGCCGAGGACTGTATAAATAAAACCGCTTTTAGAACTCAAGATGGTTTCTTTGAGTGGCTTGTCATGTATTTTGAGTTGACGAATGCACCCGCCTATTTTGTTGATCTAATGAGTAGGGTGTTTCAGGAATTTCTAAATAAGTTTGTTGTGGTCTTTGTTGATGACATCTTGATTTTCTCGGGAAGCGGGGAAGAGCATGCCCGACATTTAAGGGAGGTATTGAAAACTCTCTGTATGCACCAGCTTAAGACGAAATTCTCCAAATGTCATTTTTGGAGAAAAGAAGTGAGATTTCTAGGGCATGTGGTCTCTAAGGATGGGATGGCAGTAGATCCCGCGAAAGTAGTTGCAGTTCAAGATTGGCAGGTCCTAAAGAATGTAACGGAGGTGAGAAGTTTTTCTAGGCTTAGCAGGCTATTATAGGAAGTTCATTAAGGACTTCGCAAAGATATCATCCCCACTCACTAGGATGACAAAGAGGAATTTGACATTTTCTTAGGATGTAGATTGTGATGATGCTTCCCAGTGATTGAAGAGGCCTCTGACAACCGCCCCAGTCTTGACCTTGCCCGATGGGAAAAAAAGTGTTCACAGTATACACTAATGCGTGTGCTATAGGGTCTTGTGCAGTTCTGATGTAAGAGGGAAGGGTAGTATGTTATTGAGGTAGACAGTTAAGGTTTCATTATAAGAACTACCCTACCCATGACTTAGAGCTAGCTGCCATCGTATTCGCGCTTAAGACTTGGCGCCATTATCTTCTTGGAGAGAAGTTTGAGTTGTACACCGATCATAAATCTCTTAAGTACTTATTCTCACAAAAGGATCTTAGTTTAAGGCAATAAAGGTGGATGGAGTTCCTAGCATATTATGACTTTGAGATTGCTTATACCTCTGGCAAGGGTAATGTGGTGGCAGACGCACTGAGTAGGCAGATGATGGACTTAAGTCCTCTGTTTGTGGAGCGGAAAAGCTTGGAGTTTATATCGACTTTTGATTTTAGACCCTCCACCAAGTCTATACCTGGTTTATTGGCATCACTAGAGGTGCGACCTACTCTTTTGGAGCAAATAGGAGCTTCGCAGCGAGAGGATCCACATATTTCAGACATCTTGGATAGGCTTAGAAAAGGGGAGACTTCTAGTCACCTCAGTAGATATTCCACAGACGATAGAGGGTGGTTGCAATGAGATGGAAGGCTTTATGTTCCCCAAGTTGGAAGTTTGTTGAAGATAGTCCTAGAGGAAGCTCATCACTCTAAGATGACTATTCGTCCAGGCGGTGATAAGATGTATAGAGATATGAAGAGGGTTTTCTTTTGGGCTGGGATAAAGAAAGATGTAGCGGAGTTAGTTTCTCGGTGTTTGGTATGCCAGCAAGTCAAAGATGAGCAAAAGAAGCCCGGTGGTTTACTTCATCCATTGGAGGTCCCATAGCGGAAGTATGAGAGCGTCTCGATGGATTTCATTGATGGTTTTCCTAGATCAAGGAAAGTCAACACTAGTATTTAGGTTACAGTGGATAGACTTACTAAGAGCACTCATTTCATTCCGGTTAAGAGTAAGAGGATGATATCATGGTTGGCAGCAGTTTACGTTCGTGAGACAGTCCGTCTTCATGGAGCACCTTCTAGTATCTTAAGTGATCGTGACCCCATTTTCACCAATGAATTTTGGAGGAGCTTGCAAGAAGAATTAGGTACACAGTTGTTTTTGAGCACTGCTTATCACCCTTAGACCGATGGACAGACGGAAAGTGTGAATAGAGTCCTTGAGGATCTCTTAAGGCAGTGTATTGTAGACTTCGGAGGGACTTGGGAAAAGCATCTTCCTTTAGTAGAGGTCGTCTACAGCAACAATTATTAAGCTAATATTGGCATGGCACCCTTCGAAGCATTATATGGACGACCCTGTAGATCACCGACTTGTTGGTGGGAATCTATAGAAAGACTTCTACTTGGACCGGATATGGTTAGAGAAACTTCCAAAAAGATTGATCTTATTATACGGCCAATGAAGACAAATCAGGATAGGCAGAAATCCTACACAGATAGGAGAAGGACCAACAATGAGTTTGAGGTAGGAGACATGGTTTTCATTAAGTTATCACCATTGAGGAATGTGGTTCACTTTGGATCTGTAGAGAAATTGGCACCAAAATTTGTATAGCCATTTCCCATAACAGAAAGGATTGGCCAAATGGCCTATAGAGTAAAGTAACCAGAGAGGCTAACTGGCATTCCTGATGTTTTCCACGTTTCTCATTTATGGAAGTGCTTGCATGATACTTCATAAGTAGTTGAGCCGAGTATGCTTGAGGAAGTAGTGGTGGAACGGGAGGCGACAATTAGATGAGTTCTACTCGTATTCTTGGATAAAAAGTTAAGAATCTACGCAACAAAGAAGTCAAGTTGATGAAAGTTCAATGGGGAGATAACCAAGAGGATGCAACTTGGGAGACAGAAGACAAGAATCGCGCTTCGTACCCTTTTCTTTTCAAGGGTATGTTCTTAACTTCTTTTTCCAAAGCTTTTATTCATGCTTGTTTCTGTCATTTAAATATGTTCTATCGATCGAATCTTCTACCTTTATGTAGGAATCCCATGGATGTAAACATGTGTTTGATACATGTTATGTTTTATGGATGTAAGTGGATGCAAGTGGTTGCTCGTGGATACATATACACACACATTAGGCACTAGATCGGCTCAATCACTCTCATAATGCATATGGATGTGTGTGAATTTTCTTCTTTTAGTGGATGAATGTAAATGTATGATCATATGGATGTTGCATTTGGATGAATGACTATGCATGCATATAAAACTTACATGTTGTAATTGGGTTATTTGCGTACACGTTGAATTCAGGTCACTAACATACATTGCATTAAGGAGGTCGATTGAATCAGTAGACCGCTTGATCTTTCATGTTAATATAGGGACATATACACACACCATTGCATATGTTCATACAAGCATTAGAGACCTTTTTAGGAAAATGGTTGCCTTTGATTGGTGGATGAGTAGATGGATGATGGATGTTAGGATATACATTCTTCTTAACTAAGAGATTTCAGGGACGAATTCCTTTGAGTAGGGGAGAATGCAACACCCTATAATTTTATAACACATTAGGATGATAAGTTAGAATACTTAATTAAATATTGGGAATTAACTAAAACAGACTGCTCCATTGCTTTCGTCTCGGAATTCTGCTTAAGATAGAAACCAAGTTTTCGTAAAATGGACATCGTGTGAAGAAGATATTTAGGTTTGAAGTTTACATATATATAAGCTAATTATATATATAAATAATAATTCTAGAATTTCAAAACAATTCAAAATCATGGGTGGATGTAGGTAGGAAATTTCCCGCTTTGGGTGTCGACCTAAGGGTCAGCACCATCTTAGGGGTGTCGACACTCATGTTGACCCCTACACAGGGGTGCCGACCCCCATGTCGACAACCCTCCAGATCTGGGGCAGATTCCTGTTTCTGAACATGGACTGAATTCTTGGCTATATTTGTAGACCCTTTGCTACAAATAGGACCCTATACCCATTGTTTTATTCATTCAAAAAAAAAAATGGAGAAATAGATGTTGTCTCTGCCTAGATTGAAATAGCCTAATTCTTCTTCTACAACTAGAGTTAGACAAATTCAAAGATCTGTACTTCAACATCTGCAATTATTCTTCTGTTTCGTAAATCCAATCACAG
Organism: Allium sativum; assembly: GCA_030737875.1. Classification (NCBI taxonomy): domain Eukaryota; kingdom Viridiplantae; phylum Streptophyta; class Magnoliopsida; order Asparagales; family Amaryllidaceae; genus Allium; species Allium sativum. Next base: position 500,722,487 of record CM060918.1, read on the forward strand.
TGGGTCTATGTTATATTTAGATATAAACACTTAAAAGTTATTTTTAACATGTCTATGAATTGGATCTAAGCCTATGACTAATTGAATTATATTAGATCTGCCAAACCTGTGTTCCTAAGTTATTTTGACATGACTATGAATTGGATCTAAGCCTATGCCTATTTATCATGTCAGATCTGCCATTATTTGTAAATCTAATTTACTGTTTAGATCTCATCATGCCTGTTTATGATGTCCTAATTATGTTAGAATCAGTTCTATTATCACATGTTCATTAGATTTGTTCCTATATGCCTATCTCGTCAATATGCCTAATTCTATCACTATATGCTTATTAGTTGTAATGCCTATTTCTGCCATCATATGTCAATCTTGTTATTATGTTTATTTATGTTCTCTTCCCTTCTTCTTATCCCTTTTTATTTTATAGCTAGGCTATCTTCGAGCGTAGGCATACCGCTGAAATACGTGAATGCGTGAAACTGGGAACGAGGGGAAAACGTTAAAATTGGGGCATAACTTATATTGGAAAATTTGGGCAAAACTTGAATTAAATACATGAATATGGATTTGGGGCATAAATCAAATTGTGATTTAGATCTTATTTTGGGGGCATATGGTCCATGATGAATATGACTTGGAAAAAGGGAATGGAAACCAATAATGAAATAGGGATATTTGTTAAGTAGTGAAAATGCCTAGATTTACAGTAATTAGAAACTGTAACCGCGCTTGGACACGAGGTTAAATTACACTTGTGGAAGAAGTCTGCCCAGACCCGCCCGACATATCTAGCAACCACAAGTGGTGAATCTAATGTGAGGGGTCTAAGTGCATAAACATGTAACAAGCTAAGACACGAGGTTAAGTTTGACTTGTGGAAGAAGTCTGCCCAAACCCGCCCGGCATATCCGACATACACAAGTTGTAGGCTTAATGTGAGAGGTCTACCGCATCATAACCATAAATGAATAAATGGTAACGAACTTGAATACTTAACCTGATTGAATCCATAGGGATTACGTGAACATGTTAACTTGAGTAGGGTTTAAGTAAACTTGCTTGAAACAGTGGGAGGGTTAAGTATATCTTGGGGTCGTGGGTAATATTTATATATATAGGCACACAAACTTAACCTGTGGGGTTATGCAATATTTTTACACTGGTATGGTATAACCTATGGAAATCCTAGTGGTTGGGATGCAAGCTTTGGGGGAAGCTTGTATCATCTTGTGTGTGGGACCCATTTCAGTCACTAACCCATATATAGGTATCAAACGAGTACTCCAAACTAGGTCGGATTCAATGCATGCTTACTGGGCTGATTGTACGAGATCCAAAAGAGGGGACGGTGTGGGCGGCACATTCCGACGGGGTCATGTGCATGCATGGGTCCGGACAATGGAGGCTAAAAAGCCATGACACCTGTAGATATGGTTGTGCACATCCTAAAAATAAAGGGTTGCCGCTTTAGAAAGTGATACGTCCTACTGTGGGGCCAGCATAGGGTATTACGGAGTAGGGAGCCGACCGATTGGTGTAGTAATTAGGGTACATCTAGACTTCGGTATGTTTAGGAGCCTTTTATTATCCTTAGGGGTAACACGATATGTTCAGTTGGGTTGCCTGTTATTGTGTGGGGGTAAAACCTCTCACTAGAAGTACACCTAAGTCTACCATCTTATACTTGTTGGGGATCATCTTGTTCATATGATACTAGCATTGGTGCAGAGAGACAGAGAAAAGTATTGGGGAAGCACTATTGATTCTATCCTGCTTATTCTGTTTACCTTGCCATGCCTGCCTTGTATGCTTTATCCCTCTTATCATGTTTATATGCCTGTCATGATGCTTTTACTTACGCCAGACTTTATGTTTGACCTATTTTGTTTCCTCTTCTTTCTCTTCTATTTCTCCTCCCCAGATTCTCAGGGTAGGAATACTCAATCTTGGTCGAGAGTCTGCTTTCGTTCCACTTGGAGCTGCTTAGATGTACTGCTTGATTGCATACCTTTTCTACTATGGCTATGTTTTTGGGGAATATGCTCTTTTCATGTTTATTGTACTCTAATGATTTAAGTACAAGACAGAATTTTTAAGTTGATGTACTGGGTTTATGTATTTCATACTTTTGATGTAACTATGTTTTGAACCACGATGTTTTCTGCTTAATAAAATTTTAAATTCCGTTGTTATTTTATATCTATCTTGTAATATTTATGTTTCTGTTTACCTACAATTCTTCATGAAACTTAATGCATTCACTTGATGAGTGACATTAACAGATGTATGGTGTCACACCTAATGTAAGGATTAAGAGATGAGGCTACAATTAGAACAATCGAATACCAAAAGAGAATTACAAAGTACTACAACTCAAGGGTTAAAACCAGAACATTCATAGAATGAGATTTGGTCTTACGAAGGGTAGTGGCCAACATAAAAACTCATAAGATGGTCCACTTGTCCCAAATTGGGAGGGTTCATTTGTCATTCATCAAGAAGTCATACCTAGGATGCATCGACTCTACAAACCAAATGGTGATTCGTTCCAAGGACATGGAACTTGGAACAATTAAGACCGTACTTTTCAATGATAAATGAATAAATAGGGGTCTCCTCCAAGAATAATCACAAAACTAAGGGTATGGAATACCGCTCAAACTTTAATGAAAACCTAAGATGAGTCAAACCACAAACGGATAGAAACCCTTGTCATCGCCAAGTTTGACAGGGCAAGGCACTCCCCGGAGTGGGGTGGTGAGTAAGCCTTTCTTTGCACCCGAGTCAGAAAGGGCCAGGTTGAAGCGTCAAAACTGTAAGTCTCCGACCCATAATAGAAATTGTCATGACGGAGCATATAATTAGCATTCCCTTCCTCTACTCGTAGATGAGCACGCCATGCCTATGCTATGAACTAAACACGTCCTAACTTTGCTTATGTTCCGCGTTACCCGCAGAAGGGAACGCAAATGCTTATCATCTCCTACGATGGTCAGGACAGGTCACCCCTTGGAGGGTGCAGAGTGTAAGCCTCTATCACCGCCTACGAGGGCCAAGTAGAGCATCAAAAGAGTAAGTCTTAATTTCGCGTCTATGATGGCCCGATTTAAGCATCTAAGACCTTATCATCGCCTACAATGATTAGGATAAGGCGCCTCCTAAAGGGAGGTTGGGAAAGTCCTTGGTCCTTGCTTGTGGATAAGCTAGCCAAGCGCACTGGACGCACATGCCCAAAGAGTGGCCAACAAAGCACGTACATCCTCTGCTTTGACAATAAATGCCCAGAGAATGGCTCAAGAAGCATGTACATCCTCTGCTTCATAAATCAAACCTGAAAATGGTTAGGAATCTCATTACCATAAGTGGATTTCTAGTCTTCAATTCGTAATACCCGAATAGGGGTTGTTTCGGGATTTCTATCATTACCAGAACTGGATTTCCAAATAGGGGTTGATTCGGGACTTTAATCATTACCAGAAGTGGATTTCTGGTCTTCAATTATTAATACCCGAATAGGGGTTGATTCAGGATTTCTATCATTACCAGAAGTGGATTTCTGGTCTTTAATTATTAATACCCGAATAGGGGTTGATTCGAGACTTCTATCATTTCCAGAAGTGGATTTCCAGTCTTCAATTATTAATACCCGAATTGGGGTTTATTCGGGGCTTCTTTTATTACCAGAAGTGGATTTCTGGTCTTCAAATCTTTAATACCCGAATGAGGGTTGGTTCGGGACTACTATTAATACCGGAGGGGAAATTCTGGTCTTTAAATCATTAATACCCGAAAAAGGGTTGGTTTGGAACTTCTATTAACCCTAGAAGTGGGTTTTTGATCTACAATCTTTAATCCCCGAAGAAGGGTTAATGATCAATACCAGAAAAAGGTTCCTAATCTTCAATTTTTAATGCCTGAACAATGGTTAGACCAAGACTTTCCTTTCTGAAAGGCAAAGTCATGACTTTACATTATGGATACCCAAAAAGAGATCCTTTAGACTGCCATTCCATACCTAGTAGCCCACTACAAAGACATCGTTATGAGCATTTCAGTGCAGAATTTGATATTGATGATAATGTCCATTCACAGTTAGTAATCAGGAAGTCCCCTAAACTCTCTTGTTTCTCTTCCAATAAAATAAAGGCATAGATAAATATTGAGCAGTAGACAAAAATCTAATGTATTCAACACCTTTTTCGGAACATATGCAAGTAACTATAAAAACTAAGACGAAATATCAGTTGTTGAGGTTCATGCAGGAGAAACATGAGGAGATCCAGAAAGGAAGTTTGACTTGAAAAGTCGAAAACATCCCTTTACTAGGATAGCAAATGTTACTACCAAAATTAGCACCGAGACAGACTGATGGTGAAGAGGTATTGGACCGTCACAATCATAGAAGAATAATCTTTAAGCAAGAATTAGGCACAGGGTAAAACCGGGAGCATAAGTGAACAAACCAAAAGCCAGACAACTTATGCCATCATTAAAGAAAAGAGCTCGAAGCCAATGCAAAGAAAAGAAACCGGTAGGGTAGTTCCGGCACAAAGGGTAGGTAATGGAAATTAAAACGTGATTAACTTGTGGCCCTAGGGATGGTTCCGACCATAGTTCCAACCGGTAGGGTAGTTCCGACCCTAGTTCCAACACTAGGGATGGGACTACCCTAGTTCCGGCACAAACATACGTAGTTCCGGCCCTTGTTCCGACCCTAGTTCCGACCGGTAGGGTAGGTTACCAGAACTAGGGTGGCCCTAGGGATGGGACTACCCTAGTTCCGGCACAAACATACATAATGGAAGTTCAAACTACTAAACATATGCATTGGTCATCCTAGTTCGAGTGTTGACGAAAAATATCATTAACAACAATACTGAGAAAGATTTTTTATGCATAAGTATGAAACCTTTAAACCACCATTCAACCAACAACCAAAAACTAAGAGGTGGGTTTTTCAAGTACTCAATACGTCATAAGGAGGTTGTTATTCCTATATACCCACTTTAAGCCTCACTATGAATATAAGATAAGGGCGGATCCTCTTGATCACTTAAGACCCAAGGCAGATCTATTGATAACCTAATGCCTTACTCGGTGGTTTACCCTACACTAATATAAATTAGAGGACACTAGATGTTAAGACCTACTAGTTTATGTCTTACATTGTTCACTCATATACCCAAGGCCCGTATACGACAAGAGATAGTAAACATCCACTTATTACATATAGGACAGGTAGATGACAAATAGTTATTTATGACCTTCCCCGGTGAACTCCCATGTTACTATCTAACAAACCTTATTGGATAATCTCCTAGTCACTTAATAATTCCCTTAGGATAGGCAAACATATGGTACCTACGTAGAAGTTATTTAATACCTTTTCCTAGGGCAGACTCTACACTCTGTCACTTAATACCCAGAGGAAGCGGACTATCAAGGAGATTTCCGATCTTGTACCCAATTAGCCTATAATACTTCTCATTTGTGGAGATGCGAACTATATGATCACTCAATACCTTTTTAAGGGTGGACCTAATGACTCTACCATTATGGGGAAGGGTGAATCGAATCACTTAGTACCCAATAAGTGGATCCCACTAATTAATACCTCAATTCCAGAAGTAGGCGAAGCTTATAAGTTATTTCCTTTTTGGTTTCTTCTTTTGGATGGGAGGTGGGCCCTTTACCTCAACACTTGAACTTAACCTTATTTAAGGAAATGATTTTCGCTAGAAATTAACTATCGTCACGGGTTCCTATGGTTAATGATATCTCACATCAATTATACATATATCTGACTGTTGGAAAGTGCAAACTTCTGTCAAATAAGGAAACTGACCTCGCATCATTAAACTACTAAGCCTAATCCTTATTTCTTATCATATTAATGTTAGATTAACTAGAATAAAATAAGACAAACTCATAACTTCATATCCTATGATGTTTAATTAATTATTTCGTTGTTGGACTTAGCGTTTATCGTGACAACCGATCCCCATTAATCCCTTTTAATTCCATTTATTATTTCTATTTATTGTTATCTGCCACTATTGACCCTAACGGTCGTATTTCCAAAGGCATAAATTAACCTATTAAATGCTATCTATATCAGTCCCATTCTAACCTAATTGTTGTAAGTCCTAAGTACTAATTTAGTTCAATTTAGTTCTTACTTGTTGGAGTTATAATTCCTATTTCTAATGCCAATTAGAATTGTAACTATTTAGGCGTTTATTCCCATTGTCAATTAATTTCCCTCGTAACAATCATGGTTACAATGTTTATTACCTTATTTATGACTTTTTACTTATAGTAAATCAATTCCATATTTATTGCTATAATGGTCATGATATTTATTTTCATTTAAGATGGGTTATATTTCCATATACATCCCCGTAAAATGGAAACTATTCGAATCCAAACACGTAACACAAATATTTATTAACATAATATAATAGCATTATTTACGTAGATTTGGACAGATAGGGTTATAATATGTACATTATATATTTAAATTTTGAGCGCAAAATTAACGTAGTTACTAATTTTTATTTTATCAATATTTACTATTTATGTTCTTATCTAAACTAACAACAAAAATAACTCCTTCTTGTGTTTAATCTTGTTTTAAGATTCAAAAATCTAATAAAAGTTTTAATAACTGTAGTGATTGTAAATTTTTCCCATAAGATTTAAAAGAGGAATATTGGCATATTTCAAACCACAAGAAATAGAGAATATTTATTGTTGATTTCAAATAACGTCTGTAACGACCCGCATTCTACGCATCATAGGATCGTAGGATATTTATTTCTTTCACATACGAAGTCGTATGGTCATGTAACTTTGGGAGAGGACTATTGGGGTCATTTCCCATCTTCAAGATTTTTCTCGATTTTTAAATGACCATTTTACCCCTAGTTGGCACTGTTTTGGCCATAACTTTTGACTGGAAAGGAATTTTGAGCTGAAACCACTTCCATTGGCTCCGGATGATGGTTTCTCTTTCCGTAGAGTGGTCACATTAGCCAAACGGACTCACCGTTTGGGAGATATGGCTGAAACAAGTTTCAGATGGTGAAAAATAGCTTAATTGGGCTTAACCGGGTGATTAACAGCTAGGCCCAAAGGGTAATTTCGGGATTAGGAGTTTAAAAGGGTTGTTAGGGTTTGGAGAATACCTTTTTCTCATTTTTCAGCCGTCACTATTCATTCCTCTTAACCTAACCATGGCCTCCACTCTCTAAATCTCTCTAAAACACCCAAAATCACTTTCTAATTGAAGATTAGGCTTAGCAACATCAAATTAAGAAGAAAAAGCACCAAAGCAAGGATAGAGCTGCTGTTGGACATCAGTATTCGCCCCAAATCAGAGGAGTTTCAGTTCTGAGAATTTTATTTGTGGCCAAGGTGAGTGGTTAGCATTGTTTTGACACTAATTACAGTTAATCAGGGTGATTAGCGATAATTAGTGAATTCTTATACTTTAAAATTCTGGAAAAATATTCCAAAAATTCGAAATATTATTTTAGACCTCTGTTAGAAATTTGGGTTGATTTGATTAAGTTTTGTTAATCCTATGATTAGTTTTGCTTAAACATACTTAAGGGAAAACATGGGATTTTGGCTATGTTTGATCCGTTTTTTCCTATCACAATTGTGTTTAGATGTTTATGAATGATTATACATGTTTCTATGACTGTATAGTATGCTTTGTGATTGTCTAGAAGTGTTAGATTGGTCAAAAACGCCGTCGAATGGCGTAAAAACAGTCGCAGGAAATTGTGCAGAAAACGGTTAGCCCCAGTCCAGCGATCCGGCGATCCAATGAAGTCCAGCGATCCGATGGAGTCCAGCGATCCGATATAGTCCAGCGATCCGATGGAGTCCAGCGATCGATGGAGCCCAGCGATCCGGCGATCCGATGAAGTCCAGCGATCCGATGCAGTCCAGCGATCCGATGGAGTCCAGCAATCCGATATAGTCCAGCGATCCGTATAGTCCAGCGATCCGATTGAGTCCAACGATCCGATATAGTCCAGCGATCCGATGGAGTCCAGCGATCCGATGAAGTCCAGCGATCCGACGGAGTCCAGCGATCCGGCGATCCGATGAAGTCCAGCGATCCGATGGAGTCCAGTGATCCGATGAAGTCCGGCGATCCGGAGAAGACCAAAACCCGAGATGCAAAGGTAGTCCAAATGGAAGTTAGAGCTCAGGATCCAGTTGGGAACCACCGAGTTCACTTCATGAGTTGGGCTTTGCTGCGGGACGTGTGCCAAGGGGCTATCGATGTCTATGACTTTGGATCACTATGCATGGGAAGTACGTGAACGGATTCAGGGCTGCAATGGTCTGGGTACAACTAAAGGACTATAAACCAATGAAGTGGGGTCATTTGTAAAGATTTGGTCATGACTCCACGTGGTAAGCTTGGTAGTAGCAGTAGTTGTGCAAGTCGAACTCCGTCACTACTTCAATGGGTCTACCGATTGACAGTGGTGGACATCGTATACTTTACGCACTGAGTGAGAGACGTGAGGATGGTTGCTATGCTTGATTGTTTGACATACACACCCCCACCCCCGTATTCCTACACCATATGTTGTTGGCATCCTAGAGTATTGTACGGTATGTAGTACTGACTCTTTGGTTGCAGGTCCAGGTTCAGGTATGGTTTAGTATACCTATTATTATTCTGTTTAGATGCTTACCGCTCATACCAGGCTTTATGTCTGACCCAGAGTTTTATGTCTCCTCTTATTACTCTGGGTGCTCACACGAGCAGACTAGAGACAGGTTAGCTGGTGATGCACGGGTAGATGATCCGGAGACGAGCAGGAGGCTTCCACGTAATATATATATATAATATTCTCCCTGTGTTGTTGAAGATCACTGCTTGGGCATTAGTGGTGCATCTTCTACTTTAGCTTTCTTTTGTTTAGAGACAGTAAATTTGGAAAGTTGTAATAAGTTGTATTTGGATTTCCGCTGCTCTGATGTTGATGTAGATTTTAATTATCAGCTTATGCACTGTCTCACCTGTTTTATGTCAAGTATATTATTAATATTATATTTTACTCCATGCGCTGTGAGACATTCTACAGGTTCTTGATTAGTTCGTTCCCTTCTTTCCTTTCTCCTGACGACCGTCCCGTGCTAGTCAGGCATGTGTACAGCGCACTTTTGGAGGAAATGCAGGCTGGTGCGGGGCGGGCCGTCACACTTGGTATCAGAGCTCTAGGTTGCGTAGTTAACCTAGGGAAGTTATCAGGGAGAGATAATATACGTATACGAGAGAGCGTATTTGTGATTACTTTGGTTTTTAAAAGCTATATATATACTATTACTAGTATAAGGATGAAGTCGTACTGCACTAGCACCACTATGGAGTCGTTAATCGTTTCCTTTTTCAGATTGACGATGAGCCGATATACTAGAGGTACTGGTAGGGGAGCCAATAATGGGAATTCTGCTGACATGAGGACGATGTTTACTGACCTCATGAGAGAGATGCTTAGAGATGTGCAGAGGGCAGCTCCCAATGGTGGAAATGGTGGTGGTCCAATAGTGCAGGCGCCTAGAGTCGACTTCGCCAAGTTGAACAAAGATTATACTAGCCTTGGTGGGAAGCCGTTCCACGAAACAGAGTCGGCTACAGATGTTCAGGATTGGTTGGATAGTTGCGAACGTATCTTCGAGGATTTGGGTATCGAGGATGCGATGAAGAGAAAGCTAGCGTCCCGTCAGCTGCAAGGGCGGGCAATGAATTGGTGGAATGCTATAAAGGCAGCTACTCCCGAAGATCAGATTACTTGGGAGCAGTTTAAGGCTCGCTTTAGCGAGAAGTTCATTCCAGCTGCTCAGAAGTCAGTGCGGTTTAAGAAATTCTTGGAGCTCAAGCAGAATGGCAGAGCTGTCTCGGAGTATATTGCTGAATTTGACACTTTGTCAAAATATGGGTTATCTCTTATTGATACTGCCGAGAAAAAGAATGAGAAATTCATAACTGGTTTGGATCAGTTCTTGGGGGAAAAACTTATTAACCACATCGATGAGACGTTTGAATCGATTGTGGGGAAAGCGTTAAGATCAGAAAGTCTCTACCCTAAGTCGAAGACTGAGGTTGCATCTGCAGAAGAGCCAAAACCACAAGCAAGTGGTGGAGGCAAGGGTGGTTCCCAGAATAAGAGAAAGCAGAACCAAGCTAAGGATGGCCAGAAGAAAAAGAATAAGCAAGATTTTGAGTGCTTCAGCTGTGGTAAGAAGGGCCATTATGCTAGTAATTGTCGGGCCAAGCCAGCGGATAGGAAGTGCTTCAACTGTGGCCAAATGGGACATCACAAGGACAAGTGTCCACAACCCCCTAAAGAAAAGCAAATGGTGAAGGCATATGCTCTCAATGCTATTCCTTCTTCGTCGAATGCCCCAACTGCGGCGGAGAAGGGAAAGAATATCGTCATTCAAGGTATGCTTTCTGTTTATGATGTTCCTGTTAGAGTTTTGTTTGATACCGGAGCTTCCAGTTCTTTCATATCTAGTGACCTGGTAGATAGGTTGGGATTGGAGCCCGAGATTGTCGATAGACCTTTAGTAGTGACGAACCCGATTGGTGGTTCGACTAGCCTTAGCATGATTTGTCGTAGTGTGGTCCTATCGAGTCATGGATGCATGTTTGTTTGTGATTGCTTTGTTTTGGGCTTTACTGGGTTTGGCATTATTTTGGGAGTAGATTGGCTCCAAAGATACGGGGTGGTGGTAGACTGTGAGGGCTTTTTAGTGACAGCTAGGGCGGATGATGGGCGGAGGATAGTGTTTGGTGGTCTACCCAGTAAGGGGGTATTGGCTAGTTTTCTAAACTCCCTTGACATTCCGCATAGTGAGTTGTCAGGTTTGCCCGTGGTTGGCCAGTATCCGGATGTTTTCGAAGAAGTGACCGGACTCCCACCACACCGAGAGATTGAGTTCCGTATTGATTTGGTAAAAGATGCCAGACCTATAGTGATGCCACTTCGTCATATGGCACCAAGGGAGCAGCGAGAGCTTGAGGTGCAAGTCAGCGATCTTTTGAAGAAGGGATTTATCAGAAGGAGTGTTTCTGAATGGGGAGCACCAGTTGTGTTTGCTACCAAGGCGGATGGTTCCCTTCGTTTGTGTGTAGACTACTGCGAGTTGAATAAAGTGACGAGGAAGAACAAGTATCCTCTACCGCGGATAGATGATTTGTTCGATCAGTTGAGTGGCGCGAGAATATTTTCTCAGTTGGATCTCGCGACAGGTTTTCATCAGCTTAGAGTGGAAGCTGAAAGTATAGCTAAAACGGCATTTCGGACGCCGTCTGGATTTTATGAGTGGTTGGTCATGCCATTCGGGCTGACCAATGCCCCAACATATTTTGTGGATCTTATGAATAGGGTATTCAGGGATCAGTTGAATAAGTTTGTCCTTGTGTTCGTTGATGATATTTTGGTCTATTCGAGGACAGTGGAAGAACACAAGGAACATTTAAGAGTAGTGATGGAGGTGTTGAGAAAACACCAATTAAAAGCAAAGTTTTCTAAGTGTCACTTCTGGAAGAGGGAAGTGAGGTTCTTGGGCCATGTTGTATCAGAGAATGGTATTGCCGTGGACCCGGCGAAGGTGGCTACGGTACAAGATTGGCCTACGCCCAAGAACGCAACAGATGTAAGAAGTTTCTTGGGATTAGCCGGATATTATCGTAAGTTTATCCAAGGTTTCTCCAAGATAGCAGCACCATTGACCCAGTTGACCAAGAAGAATCAAGCTTTTGTCTGGGATGAAAGGTGCGAGAATGCATTCAAAAGTCTAAAGGACAAGTTGACAAGCGCACCAGTGTTAGTCATTCCTAAGGGGGATGAAGAGATGACGGTATACACGGGTGCCTGTGGTACCGGACTGGGTGCTGTATTGATGCAAGGCGGTAGGGTTGTAGCTTACGCAAGTCGGCAATTGAAACCGCACGAGAGAAGATACCCTACCCATGATTTAGAATTGGCAGCGATCGTGTTCGCGTTAAAGATGTGGAGACACTATCTCTAGGGAGAAAGATTTGAGCTGTTTACAGATCATAAGTCGTTAAAGTATCTCTTCTCTCAGAAAGATCTGAATCTCCGTCAGCAGAGATGGTTAGAGTTCTTGGCTTCCTATGATTTTGACATCGCATACACACCGGGAAAGGGTAATGCGGTGGCTGATGCATTGAGTAGAAGATATGCCAGCTTAGGGGCTATGTTCCTTGAATGGAAGCAACTGGAGTATATCGCGGGGTTTGATTTCAGACCAAAGTGCGAATTGGATCCAGAAATGTTAGCAAGTTTGACGATCAGACCCACTTTAATTGAGCGGATCGGCTCTAGTCAGAGGGATGATCCTAACCTATTGGAAATCATCTCCAAGTTAGAGATGGGTATCGATGAGGAGATGAACAAGTATGGGCTTGATCGAGATGGATGGCTTAGAAAGAATGGAAAGCTCGTTGTACCCAATGTCAATGGATTGAGAGATGAAGTGCTTAGAGAGTGTCATCACTCAAAACTGACTATACACCCCGGTGGTAATAAGATGTATCGAGATATGAAGCAGACCTACTACTGGGAAGGGATGAAAAGAGACGTTGGGAAGTTTATATCCAAGTGCATGAATTGCCAGCTAGTTAAAGCCGAGCAAAAGAAGCCTAGTGGGTCGTTACAGCCATTAGAAATTCCCGAATGGAAATGGGAGCAAGTCTCGATGGATTTCATCGATGGTTTACCAAGGACTAGATCGGGACATGATAGCATTTGGGTGATTGTGGATCGATTGACTAAAAGCGCAAGGTTTATACCAGTCAAATCGACCAGAACGGCAGCTAAGTTAGCAGAATTGTATATGAAGTGGGTAGTGAGATTTCATGGAGTACCTAAATGCATTGTGAGCGACCGAGACCCGTTGTTCACTAGTGGGTTTTGGAAGAGCTTACAAGAGGCTCTAGGGTCAGAGTTACATCTCAGTACCGCCTATCATCCTCAGACCGACGGTTAGACGGAGAGGGTGAACCGTATTTTGGAAGATCTCTTGAGAGCATGTATATTGGATTTTGGTGGATCATGGGATGACCATTTGCATCTAGTAGATTGTGCATATAATAATAGCTACCAATCCAGTATCGGTATGGCTCCATTTGAAGCTTTGTATGGAAGACCGTGCAACTCACCATCATGTTGGATAGAGACTGGCGAGAAGTTTATGCTTGGACCAGATGTGGTGAGGAAAACTTCAGATAAGATCAAGATCATTCAACAACGAATGAAGGCTGCCCAAGATAGGCAGAAGAGTTATGCTGATAAGAGGAGAAGAGACTTAAAATTCTCCGTTGGTGACTTGGTGTTTGTCAAGATTTCTCCGTTGAAGAGCATAATACGATTTGGCAGGAGAGGCAAGTTGGCACCAAGATTCGTTGGCCCATTCCCTGTTCTCGAACTAGTCGGGAACTTGGCATATAGAATCGACTTACCAGAGAAAATGGCGGGAGTTCACAATGTATTTCATGTTTCCCAACTAAGGAAGTTCGTTCACGACCCAGATATAACTATTTCACCTGATCAGTTAGAGGACTTCGAGGTAGAACCCGAGGCGGTTGGGAACCGCAAGCCGGCCCGTATTGTCGAGTACGACATGAAGCAACTTCGAAGGAAGGCGGTGAAGCTAGTCAAGGTTCAGTGGGGCGAGGACGAGAATGATTGTACTTGGGAGACAGAGGAGAACATTAGGAAGACACACCCAGAACTCTTTGCCTGGTAAGATTTTGACTTCGATTTAGTTTTCCGCATGCTAGGATAGGCTTGTTTGCTTGTTTTGCATGTTTGATTGTTGTATCTGGTTGTTAGGCATGCGGGATCCTTTGTATGTTTTGGGTTAAGGAATTTCGGGGACGAAATTTCTTAAGGGGGGGAGAGTGTAACGACCCGCATTCTACGCATCATAGGATCGTAGGATATTTATTTCTTTCACATACGAAGTCGTATGGTCATGTAACTTTGGGAGAGGACTATTGGGGTCATTTCCCATGTTCATGATTTTTCCCGATTTTTAAATGACCATTTTACCCCTAGTTGGCACTGTTTTGGCCATAACTTTTGACTGGAAAGGAATTTTGACCTGAAACCACTTCCATTGGCTGCGGATGATGGTTTCTCTTTCCGTAGAGTGGTCAAATTAGCCAAACGGACTCACCGTTTGGGAGATATGGCTGAAACAAGTTTCAGATGGTGAAAAACAGCTTAATTGGGCTTAACCGGGTGATTAACAGCTAGGCCCAAAGGGTAATTTCGGGATTAGGAGTTTAAAAGGGTTGTTAGGGTTTGGAGAATACCTTTTTCTCATTTTTCAGCCGTCACTATTCATTCCTCTTAACCTAACCATGGCCTCCACTCTCTAAATCTCTCTAAAACACCCAAAATCACTTTCTAATTGAAGATTAGGCTTAGCAACATCAAATTAAGAAGAAAAAGCACCAAAGCAAGGATAGAGCTGCTGTTGGACATCAGTATTCGCCCCAAATCAGAGGAGTTTCAGTTCTGAGAATTTTATTTGTGGCCAAGGTGAGTGGTTAGCATTGTTTTGACACTAATTACAGTTAATCAGGGTGATTAGCGATAATTAGTGAATTCTTATACTTTAAAATTCTGGAAAAATATTCCAAAAATTCGAAATATTATTTTAGACCTCTGTTAGAAATTTGGGTTGATTTGATTAAGTTTTGTTAATCCTATGATTAGTTTTGCTTAAACATACTTAAGGGAAAACATGGGATTTTGGCTATGTTTGATCCGTTTTTTCCTATCACAATTGTGTTTTGATGTTTATGAATGATTATACATGTTTCTATGACTGTATAGTATGCTTTGTGATTGTCTAGAAGTGTTAGATTGGTCAAAAACGCCGTCGAATGGCGTAAAAACAGTCGCAGGAAATTGTGCAGAAAACGGTTAGCCCCAGTCCAGCGATCCGGCGATCCAATGAAGTCCAGCGATCCGATGGAGTCCAGCGATCCGATATAGTCCAGCGATCCGATGGAGTCCAGCGATCGATGGAGTCCAGCGATCCGGCGATCCGATGAAGTCCAGCGATCCGATGAAGTCCAGCGATCCGATGGAGTCCAGCGATCCGATATAGTCCAGCGATCCGTATAGTCCAGCGATCCGATTGAGTCCAACGATCCGATATAGTCCAGCGATCCGATGGAGTCCAGCGATCCGATGAAGTCCAGCGATCCGACGGAGTCCAGCGATCCGGCGATCCGATGAAGTCCAGCGATCCGATGGAGTCCAGTGATATGATGAAGTCCGGCGATCCGGAGAAGACCAAAACCCGAGATGCAAAGGTAGTCCAAATGGAAGTTAGAGCTCAGGATCCAGTTGGGAACCACCGAGTTCACTTCATGAGTTGGGCTTTGCTGCGGGACGTGTGCCAATGGGCTATCGATGTCTATGACTTTGGATCACTATGCATGGGAAGTACGTGAACGGATTCAGGGCTGCAATGGTCTGGGTACAACTAAAGGGCTATAAACCAATGAAGTGGGGTCATTTGTAAAGATTTGGTCATGACTCCACGTGGTAAGCTTGGTAGTAGCAGTAGTTGTGCAAGTCGAACTCCGTCACTACTTCAATGGGTCTACCGATTGACAGTGGTGGACATCGTATACTTTACGCACTGAGTGAGAGACGTGAGGATGGTTGCTATGCTTGATTGTTTGACATACACACCCCCACCCCCGTATTCCTACACCATATGTTGTTGGCATCCTAGAGTATTGTACGGTATGTAGTACTGACTCTTTGGTTGCAGGTCCAGGTTCAGGTATGGTTTAGTATACCTGTTATTATTCTGTTTAGATGCTTATCGCTCATACCAGGCTTTATGTCTGACCCAGAGTTTTATGTCTCCTCTTATTACTCTGGGTGCTCACACGAGCAGACTAGAGACAGGTTAACTGGTGATGCACGGGTAGATGATCCGGAGACGAGCAGGAGGCTTCCACGTAATATATATATAATATTCTCCCTGTGTTGTTGAAGATCACTGCTTGGGCATTAGTGGTGCATCTTCTACTTTAGCTTTCTTTTGTTTAGAGACAGTAAATTTGGAAAGTTGTAATAAGTTGTATTTGGATTTCCGCTGCTCTGATGTTGATGTAGATTTTAATTATCAGCTTATGCACTGTCTCACCTGTTTTATGTCAAGTATATTATTAATATTATATTTTACTCCATGCGCTGTGAGACATTCTACAGGTTCTTGATTAGTTCGTTCCCTTTTTTCCTTTCTCCTGACGATCGTCCCGTGCTAGTCAGGCATGTGTACATCGCACTTTTGGAGGAAATGCAGGCTGGTGCGGGGCGGGCCGTCACAACGTCTTTTTATTTCAAAAGTATAAAAAGGGAATATTTACAATAACCAAGTAAAACCCAGAACAATATCAAACACAAACATGATTTTTATTCTAACTAAAAATGCATAAACCACAAGTCAACACCCAAATCCAAAGATTTTGGAATAAAATACTATACATCTAATAATAATTTTGGGATTGATTTCCAGATTCGAGGTGTCTACAATAACCACAAACAATCTAAGAATAGTTGTAGGCAAGATGATAATACTAAATTGAAAGGCCTACTAATCTATACCTAATTTACATTCATAATATTTCTGATTTGACAAAAATTAACAAATTTACTTTGAGGCACATAATCCAGGCTCAACACAAATGAATTATAAAAGTTATTATAAACAATATATATTTTTCCTACGCTCACATGAAAGCTATCCAAATCTGAATCTGAACATAGCTTTTAGGCTTACAATTCCCAAATCTTACATGTCTACAAGTTATTTACAAAGGGGATTTACTAGCGTATATTTAGATTTGTAGATCTGAAAGAAGAATAGAAAATGAAGAAGGAAATTTTATAATATATACTAATTATTCGTAGAACCTACCCTTTTGTGTAGATCTAGATTCAATATCTCCAATCCTTGTTTTTTTTAAATTGATATGCATTTATTAACTTGTAGAATAACAGTACATAAATTATGTTAGTACAAGAAAAACTTAAAGTAGACATGCATAAAACAACATAAGTAACTAGAAATACAAACCAAAGTAAATGCAAAATAAAGATAACTGGACCCATGATAAGGCCACTTTCAACATTCCTTCAAGTTTGTCCCTTTGCACTTCAATTCTACTCACAATCTCAACTGATTTACTGCTCCATCCCCTAGCAGTTTTTCCATTTCACATGGTTGAGGTACGGATTATCGTACAAAAAGAAAACTTAATGGCTCTCACTAGCAAGAACTGTCATGTGTGCTGCTACTGATTTTATCCCATGTTGCATCATTCCGTGCTTCGATTTCGGGCATGAGTAGAATTGCATACTAGTGGAAAAATAGATCTGAGATTACTCCAAATCTTTTGTACATTACACTCACACTCCTTCATTTAGATTAACTTGCATCCTCAACAAGCAATTAATAACTTCATCTTATCTGTTGCTAATGACATGGCATTGTTTTTATCACTGGAAAGAATATACTAAACACTTGAATAATTATATAGTCTGCAGTAGCACCTAATTTCACATAATTATGTGTATGGTTACATATTGATCTACCAAAACATATTGAAACAACTTCCTCTAATTGGTTAATAATCTGGTTTTGACAACGTAAAAATATCTTCAATCAAAGTCCTCCTACTTTTGATTGAACTAGTTGTGTAGTTTCTGAATGGATGATAAAACTGTGGAGATCATCTCAAACTAACCTTCCAATTCTGCTACTCAAGATCATAAAATGGGCACAGAAGACCTCAAACAACTATTGGGCAATTAGCCAAAGATAGCTTTACACATACTGCAATCAAGACATTACTATAATCTTCAACAACTTCCAAACTTATAACATGGTAGTTAATCCTATTCCGAGCTCTTAATCAACCAAAACAACGGCTCGTTTTACACCTTAAAGCATAAAATAGTTTTCTGTGAAAAACTCCATATCATATATCTTCAATTTACACCCATCTGAAGGTGCAAATCAGATTATATAAAGGAATACAGGAATATGATTATGCATCAAAACAGATGGATCGTTTTATATATTGAAATGTAAAATATTTTTCAAACTTCTATTCTGATAACTAAATAGATTCATGTTTATAGTAAAAAATGAACCCAAGCCAAAAAATGAGCAGACAAATCTTTCTGTTAATCAATCCAAATTGCAAACTTTATTACAAATAAATCATCTTTACTTTAAATAGATCGAATCGAAATCGAACAATGGTCTAGATTAAAGAAGATCGGTTGGAGGGCACAGAGGATGTGGTATTGAATGTCACGTGTAGGTCAATTTCATCAAATCTCCCATTGTCCACTCTTGGCTCGATCTTTGGTGAATTGATATAAATAGATTTATAATTTATAATTTTGGAAGAGATTGGAGAAGTGGAAATGGTAAAGTTTCGCTACTACCTCTATAAATTATGAGCAAAAGAGTAGGAGTCTGGCCCTTTATTTATATGCGTAGAAATGATGCTGAACTGTTAGATTTAATTTTATAAAGATCTATCTGTTAATATAAAATTTATATTATATATAACCATCATAACCCTTGCCATCTCTCGGTTGGAATCATAGATTGATGCCTCGATCGACCATAGGGTCGACCGCCCTTGGTCGACTTGCCCAGTAACAGCAGGTGATGAATAGTAAGTTATTTATTATATATTCTATTATTTTTTATTTTGTATTTTGTCCGTTGCTTTTTCATAGGACTCCATTTGCAAAGTTCTAAACATGAAAGTTGACGTGAATTCCACCACGAACGTAACATTGCTAGTTTCATGGTCAAAATCCATTGTTTGCGAAAATATCATTTTTGAAAATCAATTTAAGTAACTAAATTTATTATCACCAAATTCTGGGTTGTTACAACTTCCCTCGTTAAAATAAATTTCATCCTGAAATTTTATAGTGACGAAGTTAGGGTGTTGACACCTAATTATCCTAAACTATACAACTAATTAGTATACATCTTATTTTTGCAACCAATGTGCGCATGTGCACAGTGTACATAATGAATTACAACAAAATATGCATGCATAATGATTCTAAATTGGATCCTTCTATATGTATGCATTTTATTTTGAGAACAATTTTGAAAATATTATGCAAGCATCCTAAAATATACTGGTAGTTCAATATGAATGCAAAATTTTGAAAACATTTTTCATTCATAACCCTCACATGACTACTAATAGAAAGTTGAAGCAACCAAATTTTGCATTCAAACCTTACCATCTAACACATCAACCTATCTAAATCGTTTCCTATTAATTTCTTCTAAGCCAAAAAAGGAAATCAAAGCGGAGAAATTCAACATTCTTTCCGCTTACAAATGTCTGAATTCCAGTCCTATAATGGAACTTTACCTCAATAACCCCAAAATACTTTGAAAATTTCCATCTGCAGACTGCAAAGGAGGTTTAAAACAAGCTATAAAACGTAAAACAAGTTAATTAATAACTCGGACGATAAGGTATGGAAAAAATGTTTCCACAGCTAAAACTGTGTTTCCTTTGTTATATTAATGTCTTTACGCATCATCGTCCCTAATTCACTGCTAAAACGTACAAATAAATCGCGAAAAATCTTCTTTAAATTTTCATGTGAGTATAAAATCGAAATTTTCCAATAAACAAACTTTCGCTTTAACAATTCTCATATAACTTTTGAAATTTCTTTTTGGTATTTCTTTATTTTCCATATCAGACTTGCATAGAAATAGTATTTTTAACATGCACTTTACTACATTCAAACCATCTATTTTTATACAAAACAAATATTTAAACATATGTAAACTGCCATACCAAAGTCCATCGGATTAAAAGAAAGTAAATCAATCAAAATATACAATTTTAAAAAGGATTATTTTTTCAAACAACATTTGCAAAAGGTTTCAAAACATATTTTGCAGAAACTTAAACGACTCAAGTTACATGTTGGCGTGGAAGGAAGTCGGTCAAGCGAAAAAAATGCGACAACCGAAACCACACACGAACATCAAAGATAAAATTTAGCTCAAAATGGAACAAGCAACAAATAATTAATATACCCAGGACGAAATAACGCAAAAACTCATCCCTAGCTAAAATTTGTCTACCATAGAAATCTTTACTTTCCAACTCTAAAGCAACCATTGGTTAAATAAGAAAATGAGCTTTCATTTTTAATTCAAATACAATGAAGCGTGAAAGACAAACACAACTGAAATTACGTTACATTGTCGTGCGACTTACAAGAATAACAACACTAACAGTTATGACACAACTACTACTAAAACAAAGATAAAATGGCTGGAATAGGAAAGACACATAAGAATCGCCTACGTGCAAGAGAAGATCGAGCACTGTGACTGGAACTCGATCCAATGTCCGCACTAGGTATGTAGCAAGAAAGAAATACATACAGTGCATCTATTAACGCTACTCCCTGTGAACCTTACGGAGCTCTGCTTGGGTCTAATAAAGGGTGGCAAGCTTAGGACTATCCTGGCATGCTGTGACTAGCTGTTGATGTTGTTCGAATGGAGTGGGAGGTGCGTGAATTGGAGTAGGAGCTGAGGCGGGAGCTGTGGGTTGCTGGATGCCCATCCTCTTGAGATATGTACAATCGATGGCGGTAGGGTCTTCTTGACTGCATATTCCACCAGAAGATTCATTTGAAATTGTTGGAAGACACGGATAAGAAGATGACTCTGCAGGAACTCGATCCTCGGAGTACCCGCTGAAGACTGGGAGAAGTGGAACATCAGTACAGCAACAAATAGCTCCTTTACGTGGAAACAGTCCAAATCAGCGAATTTTACCAGACGCCCTTAGTGAAACTCAAAATTTTTCGTTTTCAAATAGGCATTAATCTTCCTTATGTTGTGATCCAACCATGCAATCTCTTGAGCCACGAGACCAGGTGCTACGCGAGGATGTTGGAAGCTCGAGAAGGGGCCACTGCAAAATCGGAGAAGGAAAATATAGATCTAGGGTACAGAAGGAGATAGATCCGCGATGCAAGAATTTTGATGGTAATTAAAGGAGAAGCAAAGCTCAAACGCTCGATTTTTGGGCTTGAGGAGGTGGGGGAAATGGGTTCTACTGTCAGTTTGGGGAGGACAAAGGAAATTGGTTTCATTTGTTGGAGGGAGCAACTTATATCGCTTCAAGCTTGGGTTGCACCTAAAATGGTTAGAGTGGTCGACCCCTATGAAGGATGGCAGTTGTCTGCTTGCCCCTTTTGGGTAACTTCCTAAACCTTGACCCAACGGGCCAGTTCGACTCTTAAAAGTGTGACAACTCGAATTCCGACAGACATTTTTTTTTAAATTCTAATCTATTGAAACTCGTGTTGGTTTGCTTTGGTATCCTTGCAGAAAAGACAAAGACATAAAATAAGTCAGAGCTCAGAAAATATCTCATAGCGGAATGGGAAAAATATAATATAATCAAAGTATAGCCTTATTGTATTAATAATACTGCCTAAGCAGTATCCCAAAGCTATCATGCCTCATGTCTCTGCCATAAATCTAACCTGCGAGTATGTTATGAGGAGGGGGTTAGACTACAAGTTCTGGTGACTGGATTTAAACTATACAATTTGGATAATCCTACATATACCGTTCAATCACATTTTCTTATTTATTAGGTTACTTAGGTTAACAACACTCAAGACTTACATACACGTCGTACCTATTAACCTCCTAGTGGATTAACCTAATAAAGTATATATGTAGCTAACCTTCAATATTGAGGTGCACCCCATGGTACCCTACTCATACGGTCTCCACCGTAATGACATAGAAATGAACGCAGTCCCTCATCCTACGCCGAAGTGACGTACAGATCTCTACACAACAATGTTACGTTTCGCATATATCTGTCATTACTATGCTACGTAAGTGTATGGACTGCCACCTTTGATCGAATCAGATTTCATTCCAGAATAATGATGGGTACCCGACGATCTACTATCTTTGTTAATCCTGATCTCGCCTCCCGTTGAGGCGATTGCGAATCAACCTAGTGTCACCACGTCATAGCATTCTGACTGCAAAGCTACTTTTGCAGTCAAGGCCCACCCACCTGATAGTTACGCACAGACCCAACCGCTGCGGGCACAGTCTAAACATCTGGCAACGCACAGAGGGCTACCAAGAGAACCTTACGTATCTTAGGAAGCCGCGTGCTTCCCTTTCCAGTCCTTCGGAGCCGTCAGAACAGTCAGATGAACGTGCGCTCCCCTCTGCCTCTTGACACCATGATGATCTACCACGTTGGGTTATTCACCCTCGATTGTGCGGACTAGTCCAAGCGCCTCGTTTTAATATGTTATTAGACCCTATGTGTAAACATCCCTTTATGCGCTTGCTTTACCTCACCAGGTTTCCATTTAACTTGGTTATTCCCATTCACATTGACTTCTTATTCAAGTTACCAAGTTCCTCTTGCTTATTAATTTCGGTCATATAACTTAACCCATTTAATTTTATTAATAAGCCCACAACATGTAATTTCCTAGATTGTGATCCAAGGTCTGGAATCCACAATCCTTTTATGTTCTTGTTTGATTCGAGGTTACAATAACATGTTCTACTTAATATGTAATTAAGTATATCTC
Source organism: Allium sativum (assembly GCA_030737875.1). Lineage (NCBI taxonomy): Eukaryota > Viridiplantae > Streptophyta > Magnoliopsida > Asparagales > Amaryllidaceae > Allium > Allium sativum. Next base: position 500,745,235 of record CM060918.1, read on the forward strand.
AATTCACATGTTTTCTATTTAACGTGTCACTTATCATTTATGATTAAATATAACTTATTTCATTTCATAAGTTTCCTCATTCTTTCTTATTTAATCATAATTCCATCTTATATTGTCATTACAACTTATCGTTGTTTATTTGTTAACTTAGTTCTCTTAACTAAGTTTACTAATAAGTCTCCTTTCCATTTATTATAACCAATGTTATAATTCCCCCTTATCCCTAGGACAAGCCTTAACATGTTTATTCTTATCAACAGAATTCAGGTTTCCAAGTTTACAAATTACTTAATTTATAATTAAGTACAACTTCTTACATTTCATAAGTTTCCCCCTTTTCTCTACTTACTACAAACAGCTGGTTTCAGGTTTTGCCCATTTTCTTTACAATTAAGTGTCACTTAACTCATTTCACCAGTTATCTCATTTCCTTACTAGTTTATTATAACCTAAGTTATAATATTCACTTGCCCCTAGGACAAGTCTACCTATTATGTAATTTATTTATAATAGGTTATTATCATTCCCTGTTTATTCCAAACCATTTACAGTTGTAACCCATTATTCTTCATTCCCTGCAATATATGTTCCTTATATTGTATTAACGAAAAAACTTCATGCACCTTATCAGTTTGATTTACATAAGGAATCAGTGATTTATTTTCATAATGTATTCCCATCTAAACTCATGGTGGCAAGTAATTTCTCTTTCTTTTCTTACTTTGTTCACTGTGGCTTACTTGCAACAACGTTCTCAGAAATTGGTCATTTAGGGAAATACATCACTTTTCCTTCGCATCGAACTAACTCAGTACATTACATCCCTTTCTTTCTTATTTTCTGAGTTAAATATTTAATTACCATCATTGTCATTTATTCATATCTTGTAATATACATACATACGCACACACACACACTTATATATATATATATATATATATATATATATATATATGTATATGTATATGCACTGGACCTCTGAGATTAAGCCTACACTTGTGTATGCTAAATTTGTCGGGCGGGTTCGGGCAGACTTCTACCACAAATTGACTTAACCTCATGTCTTAGCACCACTACATATTTTATTTATGCACTTAGACCCCTCACATTAGATTTACCACTTGTGGATGCTGGATATGCCAGGTGGTTCCGGGTAGACTTCTACCACAAGTGTAATCTAACCTCGTGTCTAAGCACGTTATAGTGTCAAATTACAGTGAATCTAGGCATGTTCATTCTCTAACCTCGTGTCTAAGGACGTTATAGTGTCAAATTACAGTGAATCTAGGCATGTTCATTCTTTAACAATTATTCCAATTTCATTATAGTTTTTCATGCCCCTTTCCCAAGTCATATTTATCATGTACCATATGCCCAAATTAAGATCTTTAATCATAATTTGATTTATGCCTCAAATCCATATTCATGTACTCAATTTTATGCTAACATGAAACCATTTAATCATATAGTTATTCCAATTCATACAACTAAGGGTTCATGCATATAAATGTGACAAATTAACATGTAATACGAACAACAGTAGTTGCTACCCATATTCTAACAAGTTTATATTTCAACATACGCACTTTTCAACATATTAGTATTCCAACATGTCACTTTAATCTTTTTAACATTTCAACATATCATATTTCCACTTGTCATATATAACATTTCGAAGCTTTTAATTATTCTAGCGAATTCACATCGTATAATAACGGGGAATGTTAAACGATAATATATCATTACCAAAAATGATATAACTTAAATCCACTCACCTCATTTGTTTTCCAAATCCTCGATCTGGTCCAGATCTAGCATTCCATGGTTTTCCCCTAATTGTATTTAGAACCTATCAACCACGAATTCATTATTTTTACTAAAAGAAAAAGGGAAGAAAGAGAAGACAAATGAAATAGACCAAATCTATGCAATTACCTTACTTTGATAAGAGATCTGAACACCCATTTACAAACATGCGTTCCTTTCCTTTAGATCTAGATTCAGAATTTTTTCCTAAACTAATAATCTTATTTTTCTGAATAGATTTGAGGAGGAAGAGGAATGGCAGAGCTTCTACATTGTCTCAGAAATACGAGATTTAGGGTAGGCTCTGCAGGCTTATTTATAAGTGTTCAACAATGTATTTGGTAAAGAAATAGTCAATGTTCATGTAGAGGAATCTTCCCAGATCCACTCGGGGGTCAACCCCACTTGGTGTGTCGACCAAGGGGTCGACCCCACTTGGTGTGTCGATCCAGGGGTCGACCCACGGGTCAACACCAATGGGAGGGAATTTTACCGCTTCCTCCGCTGCTCAAATTTTGAACTATTTTGAATTCTGGAACTTATTTTATTCATATATATTTCTCTTATGCGTATACAAATTTCAAACCTTAATAACTTCATACGGTGTCCGTGTTACGCAAACCAGGTGTCTATTTTGACCAGAATTCCAAGACGAATGCAATAGCGCAATCCATTTCACTTAATTCTGGATATCTAATAAACTTATCCTTATTTTATTATCTTGAGTTAAAAATGTGGGGTGTTACATTCTCCCACCATTAGGAAATTTCGTCCCCAAAATTTGATAAGTGTAAAAATTCAATAATCCCTCGCATAATATACATCCATCATGTGTGCATCCAATTTTTGCAACCATCGTGCACTAGTGCAAAGTGAAATACAACATAATAATACATGTATGCAATTTTTTTTTCAAAAATCCTTTTAAAAACACGATGCTCATGTCCTAAATATACTGGCAGTTCTACATGAATGCAATATTTTGAAAATCAAAATATATTTTCATCCAAATTTTCCCACACTCATACTGGGTAAGAGCATAGTTCATCCAATTTTGCATCCAAAATCATACCAACCAACTTTATTTTTCAAATTTCAGAAAGATCTAATTTTTTAAATTCGATTTCTTATGTTACAAAATGGTGGAAAACAGAAAACTTCACATCTTCTGTTTTTCTTTTCCAACCATACTCGGATTTGATGTAATTACTCTATAAAGATTCCCTATTTTCCTATCCAAGTACTGCCCACATAAGAAAAAATTCTTTGTTACTAATTTTCTTTTTCATCTTATCTTGGAATTGTTTTTCATCTTTTCTCATAATTTATTATGTTTGTTGCTTTACTGAATTTGCTGTTTCCTTTTTAGTTGTACCATTTCTCTTTTATTAGCTTATTTAATCATCTGATCTAAGTTTAATTTTCAGATAAACCTTTTAGTCTTTCAACTAAAACAGGAAAACAAATGCTCTACACAGCTACTACTAAGGGCCAAGAATCTCGGGACTATGTCCCCCCTCATACAGAAAAGTCCAAACCATGGGATCCATGACAGGTTTAGGTGTTACCCTAACTACCCAACATGAACAAAATAGAAGAACAATCCCACAAAAGTGCAGCAATGGGTTGTACCCCGAACATGAAAATTAGCAATAGGATCTAAACACTTACTTGGCCATTTTCTATCTAGTTGTCACCACTAGTCCTAGTTGTGTACCAACAATTATTTCAAGCAACACCCTAGGCTGTTCAGTGCTTATGCATTCTATGGAAACTTACCATTATTCCAAGATAATTCTCGCTATTTACTTCATAGCCTCAAAACTTTTCCCATTTTCCCTAAGCACTAATCCTTACCTACTCCATACTTTGTAAAACACCATTTGGCCCTTTTCATTTAAATTTTCTTCCAAAAATTTAAAAGTGCCAAAACTTTATTTTCCTCATGTAAACTTACTTTTGTCAAACCATAAAACATGTCATATATAAAAATGTAAATCATTTTTTTTTTCAAATCACAAAAACTGGAGTAGATAAGGACAACTATTTCTCAACCAGGTTTATCACTTGTTCTTGCCTATAAGGTCAGTTCACTCTCTTACTACAAGGTGCAAACATCCACTCAATTCTTAATTTCTACGACTTATTTTGTCCACCCAACAAAATTTTCTTTTTTAAACAATTTATCAAAAATGTTCGTCAAAAGAATAGAGACTTGAAAAAAAAAATTAAAAATTCTTGTATGAAATATAACAAGAAAACTAACGAGCTATACATGCTCTATAATATGCACCTTTTGCTGAGAGAATCTTACTTTAGACAAAATTTTCGCAAGAAATCACTATTTACAAAATATACCCCATTTTACTTTAAAACCCAATATGTGTACTTCACATAATTAAAACTATAACTTTTAAGATTAAAACTTGAAAACACCATAAACTACTTTCCCAAAACTTTTACAATTTCAAGTTCCTAAAAGTTAACAATGGGTTAGACTCAAAGTGGGTTTCCAATTTTTTAGGCTTTCCTAGCCACTCCCACAAAGTCAATTCTCTCAACTACATATATTCCTAGTCCATTTTTCTCTTTTTAACCCTTTCCAATTTATAAGGTTTTACTGCCATGCCCACTAATACGAAATACTAACATATAGGATCCTCCTTTCTCTGTTTCAAAATATATTGTACACTTCCCACTCAAATTTCCTCAGGGTCTCAGATTTCCAGATCCATTCCTTTAGTGTACAAAACAAACATCCCATTTCTTATAATATTACACTCTTTCTATTTAGTTGGTTTTTCAATGGATCTAGGTGTATATATATAATTTATATTTTTAAAAATAAAAATACGTTCACTCACTATATATACAGGAATCCTAAACCTAAGCTCTGATACCCGATGTAACAACCCGAATTCCGACAGACCGATTTTTTTTTTCAAAATTCTAATCTACCGAAACTCGTGCAGGTTTGCTTTGGTATCCTGCAGAAAAGACAGAGACATAAGATATGTCAGAGCTCAGAAAATATCTCACAGTGGAATGGACTAAATATAATATAATCAAAGTATAGCCTTACCGTATTAATAATACTGCCTAACCAGTATCCCAAAGCTATCATGTCTCATGTCTCTGCCACGAATCTAACCTATGAGTATGTTATTAGGAGGGGTCAGAACACAAGTTCTGTGATTGGATTTTAACTATACACTTTGGATAATCCTACATATACCGTTCGATCACATTTTCTTATTTATTAGGTTACTTAGGTTAACAACACTCAAGGCTTACACACACGTCTTACCCATTTACTTCCTAGTGGATTAACCTAATATAGTATATATGTTGCAACCCCTCAATATTGAGGTACACCCCATGGTACCCCACTTGCACGGTCTCCACCGTAATGCCACAGAAATGAATGCAGTCCCTCATCCTACATTGGAGTGACGTACGGATCTCTACATAACAATGTTATGTTTCTAATATATTTGTCACTACTGTGCTATGTAAGCGTACGGACTGCCACCTTTGATCGAATCAGATTCCATACCAGAATAATGCCCTCAAATCTACTAATACACCACCCAGAGCGTACATGCATGTATCTAGACTTTCTTACGTACGTATCCTCAAACGTGTTCGATGCCTTAACCGCACATAATGTGCACCGAGTTCCGTGGCAGGGCTATACAAGAAACACGGAACTCGGTCGGGAGTTTTCCATATCTGACAGGCCCGTTTTTAAGAGCCTCAAACATACAGGTATCCCTCGGATCTGTTTTTCATGTTGGTTATGGCCCCACCTCAGTCCCTCCCTCAACCAGTAAAGACTACAAGATCTAAGCGACTTACGCCTAACAAACAATCTAAACATCCAGTTGGCGTCTCCCCTCAACCACCGTACCTCAATAGTGAAAGGTGAATGGTCTATCGGGTTTAGCTCTAATCTTTTCGCATCCCACTAGCTGCCGATGACGGGTACCCAACGATCTACTATCTTCATTGGTCCTGATCTCGCCTCCTGTTGAGGCCGTCGCCGAATCACCCTAATGTCCCCACGTCATAATTTTCTGACTGCAAAGCTACTTTTGCTGCCAAGGCCCACCCACCTGGTAGTTACGCGTATACCCAACCTCTGCGGGCACAGCCTAAACATCTACCACCACACAGAGGGCTACCATGAGCACCTTACATATATTAGGAAGCCGCGTGCTTCCCCTTCCAGTCCTTCGAAGCTGTCAGAACGATCAGATGAACATATGCTCCCCTTGTGCCTCATGACACCAGATGATCTAACCCGTTGGGTTATTCACCTTCGAACGTGCGAACTGGTCCAAGCGCCTCATTTTAATATGCTATTAGACCCTATGTGTAAACATCCCTTTATGCGCTTGCTTTACCTCATCAGATTTCCATTTAACTTGGTTATTCCCATTCACATTGACTTCTTATTCAAGTTACCAAGTTCCTTTTGCTTATTAATTTTGGTCATATAACATAACCCATTTAAGCTTAGTAATAAGCCCACAACATGTTATTTCCTAGATTGTGATCCAAGGTCTAGAATCCACAATCCCTTTATGTTATTGTTTGATTTGAGGTTACAATAACATGTTCTACTTAATATGTAATTAAGTAAATTTCAATTCACATGTTTTCTATTTAACGTGTCACTTATCATTTATGATTAAATATAACCTATTTCATTTCATAAATTGCCTCATTCTTTCTTATTTAATCATAATTCCATCTTATACTGTCACTACAACTTATCGTTGTTTACTTATTAACTTAGTTCCCTTAACTATGGTTTAATAATAAGTCTCCTTTCCATTTATTATAACCTATGTTATAATTTCCCCTTATCCCTAGGAAAAGCCTTAACCTGTTTATTCTTATCAATAGATTTTAGGGTTTCCAAGTTTACAGATTACTTAATCTATAATTCAGCACAACTTCTTACATTTCATAAATTTCCCCTTTTCCCTAGTTATTACAAACATCTGGATTCAGGTTTTGCCCATCTACTTTACACTTAAATGTCACTTACCTCATTTCACCAATTATCTCATTTCCTTACTAGTTTATAATAACCTAAATTATAATCTTCACTTGTCCCTAGGACAAGTCTACCTATTATGTAATTTGTTTATAATAGGTTATTATCATTCCCCATTTATTCCAAACCATTTACAGTTGTAACACCCCATAATTTTGTTAACATTAAAGAGGATAGATTAATTAATAATTAATTTAATACTCAGAATTAAGGGAAACGGACTACGCCATTGCGTCCGTCTCGAAATTCTAGTCAAGAAAGACATTTGGTTTGCATAAAAACGGACAAATATGAAGAAGTTATGAGGGTTTTAAGTTTATATATGCGTAGAAAGATAATATATACACATATGAGTCACGTATGAGTTAGATATGAGTCAAACCCTATCCAGAACAGTTCGAAAATCAAAAAGTCGACAAGGCGGCAATTTCCTGCTCTATGGGGTCGACCCCCCTAGAGGGGTGTCGACACCGTGGTCGACCCCACTTAAGGGGTGTCGACCCACCCACATGGGTGTCGACACCCCTAGGGATGATGTGGCACTCGGTTTCAGGGGGCCTGGCAGCTATATATATGTGTCCAATTCTCCTATTTTCTTCATTGGAAATCATGGAAGCCAAATGTTGCCGGTGTGCGAACTGAGACGAATTCGTTTTCTTTAAACAACTATCAATTTTGCAAATCAAATCTATAGATTCAAGATCCATTCTTTCTCTTTTCTAATCCTAATGCAGTGAGATTCTAGTTACTTTTAGATTTGAATATTTAAAAGTCAATCGTGAAAGATTGTGATTTGGATATGTTGTAAACTATGAGTTCTGCTATTGTTAAATCTTATGTTATGTCATGATAGATCTATTTCTCTAAATCCAATGCAATTGTGGTTATTCTATTATGTTTCCTTTGTGGATCTTGAATTGTAACTATATTGTGGTTAACGTAAATCTGTTAATTTGGACAGTTATAATATTGGTTAGATCCAATTCTATATGTAAATCACCTTTCACCTATCATATTGTGGTCAATTTAGATATGTTGTAAATTGGACATGTGAATCCATATTTAGATCTAAACATGTTACTATGTCATCCTGATTATGTTAGATTTGTTTTTGTGACCACATTATAATTATGTTGGATCTAAACAGTTGGACATCTAAATGGTCAATTAAGATCTCATTATGCTCACTGTGACATCATAGTTATGTAGAACTAGTAATTGCCACAAGTTCATCACTTTTATGCTTATAAGTTCACCTTATCACCATGCTAGTTTATGTTTATGCCAAGTTATGTTAAAATGATCACTTTGGTTATATTCTCATTATTTTCCCTATTATTGTTTATGACTAGGCTATTGTCTAGCCTAGGCATGCCGCCAATTTATGAATGCGCTAGTTGGGGAACGGGGGAAAAAGGGTTCATATTAGCATAATTTGAATATGAACATTTTTGGACATATAATTCAAATTATTGGGTAGACTATGCATTAACACCTATAAAGGGAAAGGTTTAATTAATGATTAATAATGGAATGTCTAGTAATTACAATTAGGAATTGTAATGGTACTTATGACACAAGGTTAGGTTGCATTAGAGGTGGAAGTTTGCCCGGACCTGACTGGCATATCCAGCAGCCACTAATGTTGAACCTAATGTGGGAGGTCTAAGTGCACAAATACGAATCGGGCTAAGACACGAGGTTAGGCCCAAGTGTGGAATAAGACTACCCGGACTCGACCGGCATATTCAGCATTCACACGTTGTAGGCCTAATATGGGAGGTCTAGCCCATTATAAACAGATGGGGCCTTGTGCGTGCATGAGCCGAGGCAAAGGGGGATAAGACGACGGTGACACCAGTAGATATGGGGCTGTGAATATCAGTGAGGGGTTGCCACTGTAGGACATGACACATCCTACTGTGGGGCTGGCACAAAGTATCTACGGAGTAGGGTGCCAATCGATTAGGGTAGTGGTTAGGGTACATTTGGACATATGTCCTAAGTCTACCACCTTATAGTAAAAGGTATCATCTCATTCTGGTTGTACTAGTAATAGTGCAGAGTAACCATTAGAAGAATATACACCTTATCCTGTCTACCTTGTCACACCCGCCATTTATGTAATGATATCTCTTATCCACTTTATATGGCTTTCATGCTACTTTTATTTATTTACTTGCTAAAAGTCAATAGACCTACCAGACTTTATGTCTGACCCTCTTGTTTCTCCTTCTTTCTTCCGTTTCCCCCCAGGTTCTCAGAGAGGAAACACTCAAGCTTAGTCAGGACTCAGATATCACCTTGCTAGAGCTGGTTTCGAAGTATGGCTCAGGTTTTTATCTCCACTACGGCTTTGTCTCTTTTATTTGGGGAATTACGTTTTCTTTTAAGTATTTATGTACTCTGATGTTAAAAGATAGAGGTTATGTTGTCGTAATGGTTTTTGAGACTCATGGTATTTTGAACCACGCTGTATGATTTGTGATTGAAATAAAAATAAATTTCCGCTGCTATCTTATTTATGTCTATCTTGTGAAATTCTATGTCTATTTACCTATAACGCTTCACAAAACCTAGTGCATTCCCTTTGTGAGTGACATTAACGAATGCGTGGTGTCACACTTGGTATTAGAGCTGAAGGTTACCAGATTAGATAAAGTTTTTGATTTTTTTTTTCAAAAAGATTTTAAAAAGAAAGCCTTTTCAAAAAGAAAAGTCTGTTTTGAAAAACATTCCCTAAAAAGCCATATGTAACGTCCTTCGGTCCTTTTTCTAAATTTCTTCCTTTTCTTTTCAGCATGTCCGGGGAACAAAACATTCCTGATATCCCAGAGGACGTCACGATACCTAGGTGGTTCCGTAGATATTTAGAGGCCACGACGCCTGCCGAAGGCCAAGGAAATGTTCCTCCCCCAGCTGCGCCAGTCATTCCTCCTCCTCCTCCCCCTCCAAGAGTAGATAGCTTCGCCAAGATCTGCAAAGTCTTCCATGCTATGGGAGTGAAGCCTTTCCATGGGAACTAGACATTCGTAGAAGCGTGGAATTGGCTTAAGGAGACCGAGGACTTGTTTGTAATCTTTAAAGTAGAGGATATAAGGAAGGTTCAGTTAGCCGCCTGGCTACTAAAAGACGAAGCCTCATTTTGGTGGGATGTCACCCAAGCTGGACGTCCGGTGGAAACTTGGGAAGATTTTAGACAGAGGTTCGAAATGAAATTTCTCTCCCAAGCTGAGAGAAGCATGTAGATGGAGAGGTTCTTAGCGCTCAAACAAGGAAACTTGACGGTGAAAGAATACGTCAATAAATTCAACCAGCTATCAAGGTTCGGGTTAGAGTTGGTGGATACGCCGCACAAAAGGGCTTTACGGTTTGCTAAAGGGCTGAATGAGCCTCTGCATGGGTTAGCCATGTCCCATATTCCAATGAGGGCGAATTTTGAAAAGCTTGTCGATATGCCTCTAATGCATAAGGAAGATAAGGGAGAAAAGAAGGATGAGGAGACATCGCAAAATAGGAAGGTGTGGCCCAAGAAAGGGCGGCAGCAATAGCAATAATAACAGAAGAAAGGAGGGAAGAATGATAAAGGCAAGGATAAGAGAAAATGTCACAATTGTGGGAAGGAAGGTCACCTGATTAAAGACTGTAAGCGAAGGAAGAACTCTTGCTACCACTGTGAAGAGGTCGGACACTTTGCTAGAAAGTGCCTGAAGAAACAAGGATCACAAGGATAGAGACTTCTAGAGGGAAGATGCATGCTCTCACGATCAATGCTCATGATAGAGGTAGAAAAATTTCTGTGGAAGGTTTAATTTCTCTTTCAAACCATCCTATTAGAACACTTTTTGATTCTGGCTCTTCACACTCATTTATATCAAGTTCAGTAGTTAAATCTCTGAACTTAATTACTAGTATGGTAACAGATCCCAAAGTTGTTTCAAACCCCATTGGTGGTTCGGCTCATTTGTCTCTAATTTTTTGGGGTTTGAAAATATCTATGTTAGGCGTCGAGTTTGAATGCAACGCATATGTGCTCGGGTTTATGGGCTACAGATTGATTCTAGGAATGGATTGGCTTACCACTTATGGTGCCATTTTGGATTGTGAGAAGAGGGTTGCTGGGCTTCTGACTTGTCATGGGAGGACCCTCGAGATTTCTTGTGACTCACAAGGGTCGATTATGCTTAGTTTCCTAGAGTCTCTTGATGCATCTATCGATGAATTGCAATCTGTTCCAGTAGTCCGAGATTATTCTGATGTTTTTGATGAGGTCGGGGGCTTATCTTCGAGGCACGAGATCGACTTTTGTATATGTATGGTGGAAAATGCAAAGCCAGTTGCATTGCCAGTGCACCACATGGCTCCCAGGGAAAGGAGGGAGCTGAGTAAGCAAGTAGGGGATCTGCTTGAGAAAGGGTTTATCAGACAGAGCATATCTGAATAGGGTGCTCCTATAGTATTCATGACTAAGGCGGATGGTTCACTTCGTTTGTGTGTTGACTATAGGGAGTTGAATAAATTCACCAAGAAGAATAGGCACCCTCTCCCGAGGATTGAGATTTATTTGATCAGCTTGTTGGTGCCTTGGCATTTTCTCAGTTAGACTTGGCCACGGGGTTCCATCAATTGAGGGTGGCTGAGGACAGCATTGATAAGACTGCTTTTGGAACTTCGGATGGTTTCTTTGAATGGACAGTGATGCCTTTTGGGCTGACGAATGCACTCGCCTATTTTGTCGATCTGATGAGTAAGGTGTTTCGGGAGTTACTAAATAAATTTGTGGTAGTCTTTATTGACGATATTTTGATCTTCTCCAAAAGTGAAGAAGAGCATGCCCAACATTTGAGAGAAGTTTTGAAAACTCTCCGTGACCATCAGCTTAAGGAGAAGTTCTCCAAATGCCATTTTTGGAGAAAAGAGGTGAGATTCTTAGGGCATGTGGTCTCCAAAGAAGGGATAGTAGTAGATCCCGCAAAGATGGTTGTACTGCAAGATTACGGATTCCTAAAAATGCAACCGAGGTGAGAAGCTTTCTTGGGTTAGCAGGTTACTATAGGAAGTTCATTAAGGACTACACAAAGATATTAGCCCCACTCACCAGGCTGACGAAGAAGAACTTGGCATTTTCATGGGATACAGACTACGACGTTGCTTTCTAACGACTGAAGAGGGCTCTAACAATAGCCCCAGTCTTGACTTTGCCTGACAAGATTAAAGTGTTTATTGTTTACACTGATGCGTGTGGTACGGGGCTTGGTGCGGTTCTAATGCAAGAAAGAAAAGTAGTATGTTATGGGGGTAGACAGTTGAGAGTTCATGAAAAGAACTGCCTCACCCATGATCTAGAGCTAGCTGCCATAGTATTCGCATTAAATACATGGCGTCGTTATTTACTTGGAGAGAAGTTCGAGTTATATACCGATCATAAATCTCTCAAGTATCTATTCTCGCAGAAAGACCTCAATTTAAGGCAACAACGGTGGATGGAGTTTCTAGCTTCTTATGATTTTGAGATTGCTTATATCCTGGCATGGGTAACGTTGTGGCAGACACACTAAGTAGGCAGAGGATGGCCTTCAGTCCTTTGTTTGTGGAGAGGAAGAGCTTGGAGTTCATATCAGCTTTTGATTTTAGACCCTCCATTGAGATTTTTCCTGATTTGTTTGCATCCTTGGAGATACGACCAACTCTTATGGATCAAATAGGAGCTTCGTAACAAGGTGACCCACAGATTTTAGACATCATAGGAAGACTCAGAAGAGGGGAGACTTCTAGTTACCTCAGTAGATATGCCATAGACGAAAGGGGGTGGTTGCGACGAGATGGAAGGCTTTGTGTTCCTCAAACTGGAAGCTTGATAAAGGCAGTCGTAGAAGAAGCCCACCACTCTAAGATGACCATTCATCCAGGCGGTGATAAGATGTACAGAGACATGAAGAGGGTTTTCTTTTGGGCTGGGATGAAGAAATATGTGGATGAACTTGTTTCCCAATGCTTAGTTTGCCAACAAGTTATATCTAAGCAAAAGAAGCACGGTTGTCTACTTCATCCTTTGGAGGTTCCTCAGTGGAAATGGGAGAGCATCTCTATTGATTTCGTGGATGGTTTGCCTAGATCAAAAAAAGGCAACACCAGTATCTGGGTTGTGGTAGATAGACTCACTAAGAGTGCTTGCGTTATTTTAGTTAAGAGCAAGAGGACGACATCATGGCTGGAAGCAATTTATGTTCGTGAGATAGTTCGTCTTCATGGGGTGCATTCCAGCATCATAAGTGATCGTGACCCCATCTTTAACAGTGAATTTTGGAGGAGCTTGCAAGAAGCATTAGGTACATAGTTGTGTTTGAGCGCCGCTTATCATCCTCAAACCGATGGATAGACGGAGAGGGTGAACATGATCCTTGAAGATCTTTTGAGGTTGTGTATCCTAGATTTCAGAGGGACTTAGGAAGAGCATCTTCCTTTAGTAGAGTTTGCCTACAACAACAACTATCAGACCATCATAGGCATGGCACCCTTCGAAGCATTGTACAGACGACCATGTAAATCACCAACTTGTTAGTGGGAATCTACAGAAAGATTATTACTTGGACTGGATATGGTTAGAGAAACGTCCGAAAAGATTGACCTCATTCGACGACGGATGAAGACAACTCAAGATAGGCAGAAGCCCTATGCAGCCAAGAGAAGGACTGACATCGAATTTGAAGTGGGGGACTTAGTTTTTATCAAAGTATCACCTTTGAGGAATGTGGTTCACTTCGGATCAGTAGGGAATGGGACCATTCCCCATAGCCGAAGGGATTGGCCAAATGGCCTATAGAGTAAAGCTCCCAGAAAATCTATCCGGTGTTCATGATGTTTTCACGTTTCCCATCTGTGGAAGTGCCTCCATGACACCGCGGTAATTGTTGAGCCGAGTGTGTTGGAAGAAGTCTAAGTGGAACAGGAAGCAACAGTCAAGCGAGTTCCTACATGTATTCTAGGATCAGAAGTTAAGAAGCTACACAATAAAGAGATCAAGTTGCTAAAGGTTCAATGTGGAGATAGCCCAGAAGGTGCGACTTGGGAGACCGAAGACAAGATTCGTGCTTCGTACCCTTTCCTTTTTGAGGATATGTTCTTAAGTCCGTTTTTAAAATGTTATCAGTACTTGTTTCTATCACTTGAGTATATCTTATCCATAGTATTTTCCGACCTTTAGATAGGAATTCTATGGATATAAACATGTGTTTGAGACATGTTATGTTTGATGGATGCAAGTGTTTGCTAGTGGTTGCTTATGGACGCATATACACACACATTAGGCACTAGATCGGCTCAATCACTCTCATACTACATATGGATGTGTGTGCGTTTTCTTTTCTTTTATGGATGGAAACGGATGAGTTAGCATATGAATGTTGCATTTGGACGAATAAGTGTGCACACATATAGAGATTACATGTGATAATAGGATTATTTGCATACATATTGGGCTCATGGCACTAACATACATTGCATTAAGGAGGTCAACTGAATCAGTAGACCGCCTGATATTCGCATTAGTATTGGGACATATACACACATCTTTGCATATATTCATGAAAGCATTATAAATCCTTAAGGACAAGGGATGCCAGTGATTGATGGATGAGTAAATGGATGATGGATGGTAGGATATGCATTCTTCTCAACTGGGAGATTTCGGGGACGAAATCCTTTAAGTAAGGGGGAATGTAACACCCCGTAATTTTGTTAACATTAAAGAGGATAAATTAAATAATAATTAATTTAATATTCAGAATTAAGGGGAACAGACTATGCCATTGCGTCCGTCTTGAAATTTTGGTCAAGACAGACATTTGGTTTTTGTAAAACGGACACCGTATGAAGAAGTTATGAGGGTTTTAAGTTTGTATACGTGCAGAAAGAACATATATACACATATGAGTCACGTATGAGTTAGATATGAGTCAGACCCTATCCAGAATAGTTCGAAAATCAAAAATTCATCAAGGCGTGCTCTAGGGGATCGACCCCCCTAGAGGGGTGTCGATACCGGGGTTGACCCCCCTTAAGGGGTGTCGACCTATGGGTCGACCCACCCACAAGGGTGTCGACACCACTAGTGCTGATGTGGCACTCAGTTTCAGGGGGCCTAGCAGCTATATGTATGTGTCCAATTATCCTATTTTCTTTATGGGAAATCATGGACGCCAAATGTTGTCGGTGTGCGAACTAAGATGAATTGGTTTTCTTCAAACAACTATCAGTTTTGCAAATCAAATCTAGAGATTCAAGATCCATTCTTTCTCTTTTCTAATCCTAACATAGTGAGTTTCTAGTTACTTTTAGATTTGAATATCTAACAGTAAATCATGAAAGACTGTGATTTGGATATGTTGTAAACTATGAATCTATGCTATTGTTAAACCTTATATTATGTCATGATAGATCTATTTCTCTAGATCCAATGCAATTGTGGTTATTCTATTATGTCGCTATTGTGGATCTTGAATTGTAACTATATTGTGGTTAATGTAAATCTGTTAATTTGGATGGTTACAATATTGGTTAGATCCAATTCTTTATACAAATCACCTTTCACCTATCATATTATGGTCAACTTAGATATGTTGTAAATTAGACATGTGAATCCATATTTAGATCTAAACATGTTACTATGTCATCCTAATTATGTTAGATTTGCTTTTGTGACCACATTATAATTATGTTGGATCTAAATGTTGGACACCTAAATGGTCAATTAAGATCTCGTTGTGCTCACTATGACATCATAGTTATGCAGAACTAGTAATTGCCACAAGTTCATCAGTTTTATGCTTATAAGTCCACCTTATCACCATGCTAGTTTATGTTTATGCCAAGTTATGTTAAAATGATCACTTTAGTTATATTCCCATTATTTTTCCTATTTCGTTTATGACTAGGCTATTGTCTAGCCTAGGCACGCCGCCAATTTGTGAATGCGCTAGTTGGGGAACGGGGGAAAAAGGATTAATATTGGCATAATTTAAATATGAACATTTTTGGACATCTAATTCGAATTATTAGGTAGAGTGGGCATTAACACCTATAAAGGGAAAGGTTTAATTAATGATTAATAATGGAATGTCTAGTAACTACAATTAGGAATTGTAATGGCACTTATGACACGAGGTTAGGTTGCATTAGTAGTGGAAGTCTGCCCGGACCTGACCGGCATATCCAACAGCCACTAACATCGAACCTAATGTGGGAGGTCTAAGTACGCAAATACGAATCAGGCTAATACATGAGGTTAGGCCCAACTATGGAATAAGACAGCCTGGACCCGACTGGCATATCCAGCATCCACACATTGTAGGCCAAATGTGGAAGCTCTAGCCTATTATGAACCATAAATGGACATGGGACATGGTAATGAATTGGACTACTTAACCAAATCTAATCCATAGGGATCGTTTGAGTGTGAACTAAAGTTAGGGTTAAGTAAATTGATTGAATAGTGGATGGGTTAAGTAAATCTGGAGGTGTGGAAAATATTTACATATAGGCCCACAAACTTAACCCGATAAGGTTATGTAATTAAAGACACCTAGTGGTATACATAACCGGAGGAAAAATATAAAAGTTATGTAATTAAAGACACCTTTTAGGGTAAGCATAACTGAATAGGGCTATGTAATTAAAGACACCTAGTGGTATACATAGTCAGTGAAAAACCTAGTGGGGGATACAAGACAAAAGGGAGAGCTTGTATCATATTGTGTGAAACTCATTTCCGTCAGTAACCCGAAGTAAGTATCAAATAAAATACTCTATACTAGGCGGAGAGGGGACACGCTTACTGACTGATTATAAGAGATCCAAACGTGGAGGACGTTGTGGGCGACCGCAAACCGACCGGGCCATGTGCGTGCACGAGCGGGGAAGAGGGGGTTAAGACGATCGTGACACCAATAGATATGGGGCTGCACATACCAGTAAGGGGTTGCCACTGTAGGATGTGATACATCCTACAGTGGGGCCGACATAGAGTATCTACGGAGTATGGAGCCGATCGATTAGGGTAGTGGTTAGGGTACATTTGGACGTATGCCCTAAGTCTACCACCTTATAGTAGAAGGGATCATCTCGTTCTGGTTGTACTAGTAATAGTGCAGAGTAATCATTAGAAGCACATACACTTTATCCTATCTACCTTGTAAAACCTGCCATTTATGTAGTGATCTCTCCTATCCACTTTATATGCCTGTCATGCTACTTTTATTTATTTACTTGCTAAAAGTCACTAGACTCGCTAGAATTTATGTTTGACCCTCTTGTTTCTCCTTCTTTCTTCCGTTCCCTCCTCCTCCCTCCAGGTTCTCAGGGAGGAAAACACTCAGGCTTAGTCAGGACTCAGATATCATCTTGCTAGAGCTGCTTTCGAAGTATGGCTCAAGTTTTATCTCCACTATGGCTTTGTCTCTTTTATTTGGGTAATTATGTTTTCTTTTAAGTATTTATGTACTCTGATGTTAAAAGACAGAAGTTATGTTGTTGTAATGGTTTTTGAGACTCATGGTATTTTGAACCACGCTGTATGATTTGTGATTGAAATAAAAATAAATTTCCGCTGCTATCTTATTTATGTCTATCTTGTAAAATTCTGTGTCTGTTTACCTATAACGCTTCACGAAACTTAATGCATTCCCTTTGTGAGTGACATTAACGGACGTGGGGTGTCACAACAGTTGTAACCCATTATTCTTCATTCCCTGCAATATATGTTCCTTATTGTATTAAGGAAAACACATCATACACCTTATCAGTTTGATTTACAGAAAGAATCAGTGATTTATTTTCATAACTCATTCCCATCCAAATCCGTGGTGGAAAATAATTTCTCTTTCTTTTCTTACTTTGTTCACTGTGGCTTATTTGCAACAACGTTCTCAAAAATAGATCATTTAGAGAAATACATCGCTTTTCCTTCGCATCGCACTAACTCAGTCCATTACATCCCTTCCTTTCTTATTTTCTGAGTTAGACATTTAATTAACATCATTATCATTTATTCATATCTTGTTATATATAATATATATATATATATATGCACTAGACCTCTCACATTAAACTTACACTTATGGATGCTAGATTTGCCGGGTGGGTCCGGGCAGACTTCTACCACAAGTTGACTTAACCTCGTGTCTTAGTACCACTACATGTTTTATTTATGCACTTAAACCCCTCACATTAGATTTACCACTTGTGGATGCTAGATATGCCGGGCGGTTCCGGGCAAACTTCTACCACAAGTGTAATCTAACCTCGTGTCTAAGCGTGTTACAGTTTCAAATTACTGTGAACCTAGGCATGTTCATTCGTTAACAATTATTCATATTTCATTGTAGGTTTTCATGCCCCTTTCCCAAATCATATTTATCATGTACCATATACCCAAATTAAGATCTTTAATCATAATTTGATTTCTTCTCTAAATCCATATTCATGTATTCAATTCTATGCTAACATGAAACCATTTAATCATGCAACTATTCCAATTCATACAAGTAAGGGTTCGTGCATATAAATGTGACAAGTTAACATGTAATACAAACAATAGTAGTTGCTACCCATATTCTAACAAGTTTATATTTCAACATACGAACATTCCAACATATTAATATCTTAACATATTAATATTCCAACATGTCACTTTAATATTTTCAACATATGTTTGAACATTCCAACATATCATATTTCAACTTGTCATATATAACATTTCAATGCTTTTAATTATTCTAGCAAATTCACATCGTATAATAGAGGGGAATGTTAAACGATAATATATCATTATCAAAAATGATATAACTTAAATCCACTGACCTTATTTGTTTTCCAAATTCTGGATCTAGTCCAGATCTAGCATTCCATGGTTTTCCCCTATTGGATTCAGAACCTAACAACCATGGATTCATAATTTTTACTAAAAGAAAAAGGGAAGAGAATTGAAATGGACTAGATTTAGGTAATTACCTTACTTCGATAAGATCTGAACACACATTTACAAACGTACGTTCCTTTCCTTCAGATCTGGATTCAGAATTTTTCCTAAACTAATAATCTAAAATTTCTGAATGGATTTGAGGAGGAAGAGGAATAGCAGAGCTTCTGTGTTGTCTCAGCAATATGAGATTCAGGGTACGCTCTATAGGCTTATTTATAGGAGGTCAGCAATGTATTTGGTAAAAGAAATAGTCCACGTTCGCACAGAGGAATCTGCCTAGATCTGCGGTAGGGGGGTCGACCCGCTTGGTGTGTCCACCCAGGGGTCGACATCCCCTTGATGGGGTCGATACCCCCTTGATGGGGTCGACACCCATGGGTAGGAATTTTAGCACTTCCACCTGTTACTCGAATTTTGAACTGTTTTGAATTCTAGAACTTATTTTATTCATATATTTCTCTTATGCATATACAAATTTCAAACCTTAATAGCTTTTCATACAGCGTCTGTTTTACGCAAACCAAATGTCTATTTTGATCAGAATTCCGAGACAAATGCAATGGTGAAGTCCCTTTTGCTTAATTCTGAATATTTAATTAAGTTATCCTTAATTTATTATCTTGAGTTAAAAATGCGATATGTCACAAAAAGTTAAAGTAAAACTATAATAAAATTGTATTGCCTTCCCGACTCCACCGGAAATCTCGCGCTGATGTCTACCATCCATCAAGTTGAGAAATAACAAATAATTTACTTAATGCAACTCGTTCACCTCTGAACAACTGCGATCATCAAACGAACGAATGAGCTCTCAAATAGAAAGCTCAGCTAGAAACACGAAATAAAATAAAATGGATTTTCTCCTTACTTAGTTGGCAACGACTCGAACGATTTACAAAATCAAATATCCCAAACTGAATAGAAATCTTCCTTAGTCTATTTCGAGAGAAAATTTTGGAAAACCTTTCGAAATTAATTCTTATTTATAAATTGAGGGTTTCGTATTATTCATTTATTTTATTATTTTATATTCCAATTTATATTACTGACTAGAACAACCTTTCCATATTCTAAATTGTCGAAATTTTAAATCTCAAAAGGTTTAATTGTGTAAATTCCTATAAATCATCTAAAATATCCAAAAAGTAGAATATTAAAAATCAAAATTTCGAGGCATATTCCTTGTCATTTGCAAATTCCTTCCTTTTACCGAAATGGATTATTATTAAATTTCAAAAAACCCAATAATTTGAAACATGGTTAGATTTAAATTTTTAAAATTAATTTATTTTTGCGAATCCTTATTTATTAAACAATTTATTTAAAACTATAGATTAAAACTTTTGAAACTGTTTTTAGTTTCAAAAACTGTTTTAAAACTTAAATCTCTTTAAAGGTAAGACCAAGACTCAAAAGAGTAGTTCTATTGAACGATTACACGGATTTACAAAGCAAAATATCAAATGAATATATTTCATAATTATATTTCTGGACTATAGAAAACATTAACATGAATTTCCCATTTCAAGACCAAGAAAAGATCATCGATTGGAATTCCTAAACGAAAGCAAAAACAAGAAATCGCGACTTTCTCAGTTGTAGCTAGCATTTTGTCCAGTCAGCAAGATCAAATCCACGGGATCCACCACATGTCCTCCTCATAATCTTCAAGAAAAAATCGTTAACGCACCGTGGGGTAAGTCGGGGTTAGGAGAATACTTGAACTCAAAATACTTCTAACTCTTAGTCGTTTCGACTACCTCATTATCGAAAATTTTTAGAGACAAGTAAGAAAGAATAAAGAAAACAGAAAAGAAAATAGAATAAGTTCGCTTACTAATCATAATTTATTAATTCCTCTAATCGTCTAAATCTAAGCTCTAATACCAAATGTAACACCTCATACTCTTCAGAGCCGAAATTTCGAAAAAAATAGAAATTCAAACTCATATAAGCATGGGGAGTATAAATCTAGTACCTACAAATAAATGAGCATGAGCATAGTCATAGTACAATAAAATTAACTCACAACGGAAACATAATAGGATAACTAATACCGATTAAGGCAACTACCTTAACGTTGCTCGCCACATCAATATCGAGCATGGGGGAACGAGAACCCAAAGCCAAACTGAACATACGATATGATTCACCTTCCCCGAGGTAAACCTAAGAGTTGTTATGAGGAGGGGGGTCAGAACAACAAGTCCTATTAAGTAAAAAATGTACAACACTGTCTACAATACACAAATGTATCTTGTTTGACCCCCACTAAAACTTATGTCTAACAAGCCTAGCAATTCTAACCTAACCTTGTAAAGATTTAAGCACAACGACTAACTGCCTCCAAAGGTAGAACTTCCTAAAGATAACGATATCGCAATACCAAGATAGAAATTTTACATATAAATATGAAACCTTTAAACCACCATTTAAACAACTACCAAAAACTAAGAGACGGGAATTTTAACTCCTCAATATTCCATAAGGAGGTATGTTACTCCTATATAGCTTTTTAAAGCCTCACTATCAATACGAGCATATATGCACGTCCAGGTGGACATGCGTTTGATTGTCGAGCCATATTTTGTAGAATAGCTATTTTAAAAATGACAATAAAATCAGTGAAATGAACGCTTACCAAGTCAACACATTCGGATATAGCCGATGCACTTGAATTACCTCATGAGTTGGCTCAACGTACATGAATAGTCAAATCCAACTTATAACAAACAATAATGTTTTATGTATCAATTTTATTTTAAACCAATTATTTTGTCAACCACTTTGTTCATGAGCTTTTTTCAAGTTAATTTATCGATGATTTCTATACGTATTTTGATATTATATTAACCAGTATGTTTGGCACGTCCGTTGGACGTATGCAAAGAAATTTTGGAACAAATTTGTTTATTGAAATGATGGTTATAAAATGCATAGATAGTGATAATATGTAGGATAATTTATTCTTACCTGAAATAGTATAAATAGATGTGCATATCTAAAAATTAAACCAATGTTAGTAACCCATTATTTCCTCACGATCTGTGTGGTTTCAATAAATGTTGTGAATAGTGCTTACATGACACTTAAAAGAATTGGCAATTATAAACTGCAAGTGTTCAATGATACATCTTCTAACATCTTTGTACTCTGAAATTTATGCTAAAAATAGTTTCACTCGAATGGAGATGGAGAAAACTATTCTAACAATTCCTAAGCTCTACTTTATGGAATTTTGTAGGATTGACCATATTGTAAATTAAAAGCAACAATATATTCATAACTGTACACATTGGATGCACATGTATATAAATGGTTTAATAGTCTAGCAAACTGTATTTCAAGTTAATTTTACATATGAAAGAAAAGCAGTATCTATTCTTAGTTATGTAACTCCTTACACCATTTTCATCAATTTCATCAATACTGAACATAAAGAGCTTCATTCATTCCATATATATATATATATATATATATATATATATATATATAAAACCTGGAGAAATATCAAATGAACAGTATGATAACATAAAATAGACAAAGGATGATACCATATTTTATATTTAACAAATGATGAAACCGACCTTACAATTTAATCATACAACTTCACGATTAATGCTGCAGAATAATCCACTAATTTACTAATTAACATGACAAAGAAAGAAATGAAATCTAAAATACTTGTAAAGGTTTCCCACCCTGTCAAAATGCTCAATACTTCAGGGAGCTGCCTTCCTTGATAAACAATAGTGAAAAAGCTAAGAAGCCAAGCATGAAGCATAACTTGTGCAGCATGTGAAGACATGAGGTGCAAATGTATATGTACTCTCCCATACTTGACGATGTTCTCCTTTAATCACAACTTGTTGAGCTCCCCTTTTCTTAGGGCTGTTAAAATTGCAACCAGCCCATTTACCCAACCCAATTAATCATGAATTAATTGGGTTGAGTCATACCCAATTATTAGGATGGGCTAATTGGGTTTAACCATTATGCCCAATCACTTATACGGCTTACACGGTTCTGAACCATTACACCCAATTTTCCGTTCAATCCATTTAGTCTGATAAGAAATTTTTTTAGGGTTTCCCTCGTTGCTTTTTGATTCGTAATATTCATGTAGTAAAGCGATTATTCGAACATTTGTAAGGTTTGCCGACGGCTTTTGTAACCTTCGATTGCTCGCTGTTCTCTCAGATTCCGACCCTAATCGGCGGCTTTGTGAAATTGCAGGTATTGATCTTTCTTGTAGTTTCAGTTTTGATTCCGTTTTAGGCTAATTTGTTAGTTTATTTTTTTGGGTTTTAAGAAATACGGAATGAGGGCAGAAACACTTCTTTGTGAGCGTTTATAGAAATAAGAATTGCATAAATTATTTCGAGCCTCCTTTGTTCCCACAACCGATCCTTGGGATATACGAATATGATAATCAACACAACCCGACTGATCTGGGTATGAATCTTGTAAATGATTTGTAACTTAGTAGTTTTGGGTAGCGTACATTGACATAGAGTTCCAGTTTTAATTCATGGGTTTACATTGTGAACAAAACTCGTATACATTTGCCAAGCCGAAGAGGAAGTATAGCATATGTATTGTGAACAACTGGATGTAAAGTTACATGTTTTAAGGCGTGTGCTTCATTAATACCTTTCCTACGGCTTGCTGATTTGATGGTTTATTTGGGATAAATTCATATAAGAGGATTAGGAAACCAACTATTATTAGTTTCTAGTCCGAAGATTAGGATCTGATTTTAAAATGTTTATCTGTTCTAAAAGCGATTCAACTTTGCGTTCTCATCTCATGCTCACTCAACTGGAATACTATATGGTTATGCTGACAATTAAAGTAGAATGAGATTATTTAGACTATAGCAGAAAACCATGGTATTATCCTAGGCGATTTCCTAACAGTGTTTCAAATTCATGTGCTCCCATTTGATGAGTTTGATACTCTGTATATGGAATAATTTATGAGATGATTTCTACTTGTACAGGTACAAGATCAAATGTGGAGTGGAGATCTGTGTACATAAAACAGCCTCTAACTTGTACAAGGTAACAACATAGATCATGTTGAATTTTTCTTTGAAATTTGAAATTAGAAATTTTGATTAGAACTTAGGTTTCTAAAAAAATTCTTTTCAAATATCGATTCATTGATTTTTGCTACTACTGCAGCCATACAGTCTTCTAATTAAATTCAAATAACAGCTCCCTCTTTTTTGTTTTTCATTTTGAAATTAGCTACTTAGATGATAATATTAGCAACACAAGTCATGGGTAGTATACAAGATACTACATGTTAATATATGTTAGAATCAGGCTAGGTAATTTTTGATTTTGTTGCATTTCCACAACAAAAGAACATGCATGTTCCTGCAAAGGCAACCAATGCATGTTGCATGAATTAACAAATAAAAGTTACAATTGATGCACTAAGCCGTTGTCTCAACTGGTTTAATACAAGAATTCCACCAATTATTTATGTAGTCAGAACAAGTTAGAGCTGTAAGCTAATTTTATTACATATTTATAGCCAGTTTAATCATCTATTTGGAGCTTGGTGAGTTAGCCTTCTTGTCGAGTTTCAAGGTTTCATCGTCATTTTTCTGGCCAAGTTATTTAGGTAAAGCAAATTCTCCTAATGCTAATTTTTGTATTGCATTATATTAACACGATGTTGTATTACCTAATGCTTGTTAAATTTGAAATTGTAGTATGGATTTAATTGAAAATGTAAACATAGAAGTGGAAGATTTGACTATAACGGAAAATTCGTTGAGTAACTCAATTGGAAATAAACGTCGTAGGAACACTTATTCTGAAGTTTGGCAGTATTTTGAGAAAAATGAAACTATAATAGGACAAACACCGACATTTTTTTGCAAGGGATGCAAACAAAAATATTTCTGGGGGTAAAAGCATGGAACATCTAACATGAGAAAACAAGTACCTAAATGTTCCGCTATTACGGGGAAACCGGCTATGTTTAATGAAGCAAATAAGTTTGATCAACAAAAGTATAGAGATTTGATGACTAGAGCCATGATAAGACATAATTTGCCATTTATGTTTGTCCAATATGAAGGAGTTTGTGAATTGCTGTCTTATTTGAATAGTAAAGTAGAGCATTTTTCAAGAAATACCATTCGTTTAGATATCATTAAGTTTTATGAGAAAGAAAAGCTCAAACTCAGACATTTTCTTAAGTCATGCTCGGGAAAAGTAAGCTTAACTTCTGATTTATGGACATCAATAAACACCGATGGTTTTATATCACTAACGGCACACTTCATTGATAATGATTGGATTTTACAAAAGAAACTGCTAAGTTTTTCTTTGATGTCACCTCCACATTCAGGAGTAGCTATATTTGGAAAGGTTTCAAGTTTGTTAATCGAATGGAATATTGAGAACAAATTATTTGCATGTACACTTGATAATGCATCGTCAAATGATAAGTTTATTGAGTTACTAGAATCACATCTTACCTTTAGAAAAAATTTGGTTGCAAATAGAAATTTTTTACATGTTCGTTGCACTGCGCACATAATAAACTTAATGGTACAAGATGGTTTGAAATGTATTGGGCCATTTTTAGCAAATATTAGAGAGAGTATAAAATATATCAAAGGATCTCAGTCAAGGAAAAAATTATTTGTGAAATGCATAATTGTTTTCTTTATGGATTATACTAGAAAATATTACAACAAGATGTTCCAATGCGTTGGAATTCAACTTTTTTTATGCTTAAAAGTGCCATTCATTTCCAACATGCATTATGTCGTCTAGAAACAGTCGATCAAGGCTATTCTTATTGTCCAACTCCCGATGAATGGGAGAAAGCAAAGAAAATTTTGGATTTTCTAGAAGTTTTTTGCAAGGTTACTTGCTTATTCTCCGGTTCTAATTATCCAACGTCAAATCTATTTTTCCCAAAGATTGTAATGATTCTTTTTACCCTACAAAATCGTATGAAGGACAACGATTTTATGT
This sequence comes from Allium sativum, assembly GCA_030737875.1. NCBI lineage: Eukaryota > Viridiplantae > Streptophyta > Magnoliopsida > Asparagales > Amaryllidaceae > Allium > Allium sativum. The sequence goes on from CM060918.1 coordinate 500,771,087, forward strand.
CACCCATGGCTAATGAAGTGTATAAGAAATTTGATAAGTATTGGAGAAAATTAGTGTGTTACTTTCTATTGCATGCATTTTTGACCCACGACATAAAGTTGAATTTGTTAAATATTGTTATGAGAAAATTTATGGAGTCGATTGTTATGAGTTTAATGAGGTTAAGGGTAGATTGGAAAATCTTTACAATGAGTATGCAAGTAAAATGGAAAAAGAATTAGTTAATGAGACAAGTGTTTCAGACAACGTGGAATCCATAGATGCTGAAGTTGGTCCATATTCACAAGAGTGTGAAGATATGTTGGAAGAATTTTGTAGTTATCGTAGCCAAGATTTAGTTGTTAGTTCTCGTATGTCGGAACTTAAGTCATATCTTGAAGATAGACTATTAGATCCCAAAGCATCATTTGACATCCTTTCATTTTAGAAGTCCCAACAATACAAATATCTGGTACTATCTTCTATGGCAAAAGATATATTGGCAGTTCCAATTACGACAGTGGCATCTGAAAGTGCATTTAGTGTTGGAGGCAGAGTTCTTGATGATTATAGATCTTCTCTTAAGGAAGATATTGTTCAAGCATTGCTTTGCTCTCGTGATTGGCTGTATGGGAATGATTCATCGCTCGTACAACAATTAAATGAAGATATTTCTGTTTTGCAATTGGATGAGCAACCGATAATTTAATTGTAAGTACATTTATGGTCTTTCTTTATGATTTGAACAAGTATGCCAAACACTTCTATATTTTACGGCTAAAGATAGTTGATTCAATGTCATTTTATGAAATACTATTTCCATTCACTTCTTATAAAGTGGTCATTTTTTCTTAAATGGTTAGTTTTCAATTATTTTATGTATAATTTGAATTGATTAATTTACAGACCAACATCTTCTGATTAATCCTAAACACATGGATGATGGTCTTTTATCCAGTCTATTACCATTTACTTAAATCCATTCTTTATTTTGTATGTTAGCTTCCATGTTTTGATTAATAAATACTTCTTTGCATTTCAAGTTTTGATCCAGAAATTCCAGAGTTCATCCTTTTTTAAAATCAATACCCAAACCTGAATAATTAGCTTACTGTTTTTTTTGTTTACAGCATCTTTAATTGAAGTTGTATTTGAACTAATAAGGCTACTACCAAAACCATCATCAAACTAAGGAATTGTTAACCATAAAAACGATTAACACCCCCAAAATGTAGAAATCCAACTAGAATCTTTAATTATGTACAATTAGCTTATATAGAGCCTTTCATTCGAACTAAAAGCCTATTTATCCTTTCAGTTATATCGAGAGTCGTTAGGTTGAACCAGTGAGTTGCTTGTGTAGATATTCCCTTTTTGATCTGGCCGAAAGCCTGAATGTTTACCAAGAGTACGTTCTTGTAAATAAAAAATATATGGAATCAGATGCTTTTAAATCTGCGAATTTTGGTCCAGATTGACTAGATCATACAGGCTTAGGGTGTCGTAGTCTTAGAGGTGTTCGAAAGATCCTCTTTTGAATATGATATATCTGGTTTTGATTAGCTAGATTTCTTTGAATGAATTCCTTTTGTTTGTAGGTGATAGGACCCTTTCAGTTTATCAACAAACAAAATTAACAGTTTTTGAAACTTCACATGGATGAATTTTAAAACTTCACATTGACCCTTTCAGTTTATCAATAATCTGGTTTTGACCACATTATTTTATCTAGTATAACACATGGATGAATTTTGAAACTTCACATTGATACCTAATCTCTATCAACAAACAAAATTAACAGTTTTTCCTTATATTACTACAACAAACAAAATACAAATTACTGGATATCAACTTTCTTTCTCAAGATTTATCAGCAAAATTAATAGTTTTCCGTTATATTTTTGGATAACGATATTGGATATTAGCCATTAGAACATGCTATTGTAGACTTGTAGTAAACAACGTTACTGGCCTTTGCAATTTAAATGGGCATGCCCATATTCCCAATCAACCTTTGGGCCTGCACACCTGACCTGGTAGGAGTACCAATGCAGCTTCTCTTTCCATTTTTCTTGGAAGACTACTCATTTCTGATTTCTGGAGAAGTGCGAAGTCTCTTAAGCTAGTTCTGTAGTTTCAAAACCTGTCAAAATAATATGGCCTCTTCACTCCTTCCAAATTTTCAATGTTTGGGAGATCTAAGCTGATTAATAGGTTTGGATATGGACAAAACTATTTACCTGCATGTATATAAACCTAATAATAATGGTAAAAGCGGTTTAAAGATGTAGGAAACAATATAAGAATATTGTTGGTATGATCACCTTATTCTCAAGGTGTACAAAAGATAACTTGTTGCAACCTATATATAGTAATAACTTCTTTACTAGCGCAATTCAGAAGATAATAAGCCACGGTAAAAATGGATTTCTACTAATTGAATATTTAGTTGAACATCAATGGCAATTTATACTTAGTTGAACATGCATTTGAACTGACTACAGACCATGTATATTTAGGTGGAAATGATTCTACAAGCTTTGGAGTATGATATTGGTATGTCTTCTTGATGATTCATGTCATGTTATACTACATATATTTTTTTTTCCATTCTATTCTATAATCTGACATATTAAACCATTTTATAATTGTATCTTTTACATTTTGCAGAACATGGGAAGGACTTGGATGAACTATTTATTTCCACAGCAGGTTCTTGAATTCAAGTTGCTGAAAAGGGTTTTAAGAAGTCCTCATTGCACATTATATTTCATGTTTTTGCTTATGCTATTTAGTTTTGAATTATATGTTCGATAATATTGTATTAAATTCTGTAAACATTTAGCTTGGATTATATGTTTTACTTATGAGAACTAGTTTGATCTTGATTTGAATGTGAATGGTGCTTACTTTTCTTGATTGAATGGTGATAATGAAACTAACATTTTAATATTAATATTGATTATATAAAATTGTGCATGATTTTATGTACTTTTTTCCATAATGGGTTAAATGGGTTGACCCAATAAATTTGTGGGTTGGGCTGGATTGACCCATTTAATAGATGGGCCTAATGGGTTGGATCAATTTTTATATAAATGGGATGAGTCAATTTTCGAACCAACTCATTTATACCCAATCCAACCCATTTGACATGCCTACCTTTTCTGACGGAAATGCCACAACATATCCGTAAGAGCGTTATAAAATGCAGACAAAGTAGGCAAATCCATGTTCTGTAGCTAATCGAAAAGAGAACGTGCATGCATCCACACTTCTTACCAATCAAAAGTCCATATGCTACACCATATATAGAGCTATCAAATAAACGAAGTTGTTCCAATAATACGGATGCATCAGTGATTGAATTTCGTATTAAGTATTATGTAAAAATGTCACATGTAAAATCAGAGACTTAGACCACAGATATTCATATTGTACTGCGCATTCTATAATACTCTTTTTCAAAATGAGCATTTGAATATCTTTGTCAATCAGAGAAAATAAACAGTAAAATGATATCAATATACCCCATCAATAGGATCACGGAGCCCTCTTAATTTCAGCCCCCATTTGCACTCCAATTTCAGCCACTTATTTATATTAAAAAAGTTGAATGGAAAGTGAGTGGGAGGTGAGAGGATGTGTGAAAGGAGAGAGGGAGGAAATGTATGGTGAAAAAGTGGTAGGTTAAAGGGGTGCTTACTATTTGAGACGCCATTGAACCTGCCCATATATATATATATATATATATATATAAGTTTTCCTATAAATTAATTTGCATTGCAATTAAGAAAATATATGGTCACCGTCTCAAACACTATACCATAGAAAATATAAAATTGGTAAAATTTTATTTTTGCAAACGTTGAACCATATGCTAAGAATTTCAATTTGAATTCTCTTATCAACTAATCTTTGTATTTCTATTTGAGAACTCTGCCTACTCCACATATTCATGCAAGCTTATCAGAGGAAATTACTAGTTTTCTAAAGCCAAAAACTATTAAAAATAATAAGAATTTAATTTAAGACCATATAGATAATACAAAATCCTCAAATTTGAGCACATGGTTCTCTACCTCATTTAATACCTTTGGATTGAATCTAGTGTGCTGTGGTTTTAAGATTGTTGAGTGGTACGAACAATTATAGAGAGAACGAAGATGTACAGCACCCAAGTATTTTTGCACGTGCGATGCACGTGCGCATGATGAATTGGTGTTAAAAACAATATTGGTAAGATTTATTTATATTACGAAATGACTTGATGTTGAATTTTCCGTATGCATACATGTACAAATTAATCATTTATCATGAATACGATAACAAAGTTATTTTAGAAAATAAGGGATAAGGAGAGTAATCAACCATTACATCAATACATAGAGAAATCTAATATTTATTAAAATTGCATCATGATGTATTTGTTAGAATTTTGCTATTATGCATGTAATTCAATATTTAATATTTTATCTTCTATAATAATAATAATAATAACAAATCAATGAGCTTGGGTGTTTTCTTCCACGATGAGAGTCAGACATCTCAATATGCATGTGTTTTTTCTAGTAGTTACTATGTACCATGCACGGTACTATAGTCCATAATCGTGAAATATTATTAGTATTTTTGCACGGTCCATGAATAGTTTCCTAAACAAACAACATGAATTTGTGCTGGCAATAGAAATTAAACTGCAGTAAATCTAGTAGATAAGCGTGGCTTTCAATGCAATCATGTTATTTGTAGTCTAGCAGTAGACAGTAGTTGTCTACTTGTTCCACGTACATCTTTGTAAGCATATATCTTCTCTTAATGTCTCTGTTAAGTTTGCCTCGACAATGGGGAGCAAACAATACCAAATGAGCAAATTAGACCCATCTTCTGCTCGTCTTCAAAAAAAGCAAGCAGTTAATTCTGCTTCAATATCAGAAATTTCAAGAATGCAACCACTACATAATTAATCAACTAATGAGGTTTTGGCAAAAATGATGGTAAAATATATTGTCACAAGCAAGGAGCCAAACTTTTGAAGTACAATTTCATATTATAATCCATCAAACACATACAGCTGCTACAAATTTTATACCACCAGAAAGGAGTAATATAATCATAAAGGTATCTACAGAAAATTCAATTGACATTTAAGTATGAATAAGAATCCATTTTTATATAACTGGGCATGATTTTTAGTACTAATGACATTATGATTCTTCTTAACATTAATATTCTCATCATTAAGATATACTAATTAAATTTCTTGTCTGTTACAGTTGCAGGGAATGGAAGTATAAATGTGTTCCTTGGTACCAAAGCAGCAGGAACAAAAGCAAACTAAAATAAAATATCAAAATTGTATTTATTTTATCATGGAACTTATATAATGGAGACTCTGCATCTTATATACACATATTATAAAGTTTCTATTTTAGATAAACAAAATAAGATTTATTGTTTATGAACAAAAAATAGTTTTATAAAGAACATGATGTCAAGAGCATGCAAACAAACTCAAATGATAATATAACTTGCATACATTATTTTGATTTATACCGCATAAATGGCTGATCTTAGCATATGCACATGGTAAGCTCTTAACATGCAATTCCGGATTTTGAACTTATGCCACTGTTATCATGGTGCCGAGTTCTTAACTGCTGGGCTACTGCTCCGGACAATGAAAATCTGTCATTGCATCAACTACTATTTTATAACTAACAGGAAAATAATTTTTTTTCTCTATTTCCTACTGACATGATAATTGTAGGGTTAAATTATACTCCCTCCATCCCATAATAAGTGACGTTTTTTGACTTTTTCCAAATCCCGTATTAAGTGACGTTTTTAGGTTTTCAAGATAAGCTAGATTCATGTTCACCTGTAACAATTAATTATATTCCTTTTCCAATGTTACTCCTTCATGAACGACCAATCATAGTGTTACAGCTCTTTGAGATATTAACATTGGAAAGAGTAGTAAGACTTTAATGACGTACAGGTGTGATAATTAAGGGCAGTAAATGTAAACCTTAATATATGTGCAAGGTCAAAAAACGTCACTTATTATGGGATGGATGGAGTAGTATGGTAAGTTAGAAGACAACTAAAAAAACCAATCAAAAATTGTGTGAACAGCGGTACAATTCAAAATTTGTGTGAGCACACAAAATATTGTATGAGCAGCGGTACAATTCAAAGAGCAGCTAATCATTTTGTAGTATTAAATTCTGTGCTTTTTAGACATTGCATTCTGACATTTATCTTTTGTTTCCAAACTCTCTTAATTTCGCGATCTTCTTACATTTCCTATCTGCACTGCTCAAAAATTCAATACTACATGTTATGCTCCTATCACATTAGTTTAGAGCTTTTATTTAGTGCTTGTTTTTTTTTCCTTTCCGCTACACTGTGCTTTACATTTTCTTCTCTTCTATGCATGTTTTATTCTCAGTCTTGCTCTTATAGGTTTGTGTTTGTTCCCAAAATTTCACAGAAATTGTTCTCTAACAAAAAAAGAGGAAGACAAACAAACATACACAGTAAACCATCAGTTTCATTAAAAAATACGAATGTTTACAACTTATCTTACATTTTGCACTTTACATGCTACTCTGCATACTTCTCCCCTTGATATATTTTGCATACATCCAGTTACATTTTCTATGTTTTGCACTTTTGCATTTGAGACAATCACCAACCATAAAGCTTCCGCACAAAAACTAAAACATTACAGTTTCACCATCCCGCCAGAGTTCAACTGCTTCCCCTTCCAACCACTTCCCCCCACCATTAAAATCCCACAGATCAAAACTATCTAAACTCTGTCAATACATACAACTTGTTAGCCTACTTTGTGAATTAGGCTACACAAAGAGCAAATAGTGAGAAGGACACCAATCGGATCGGATCGGAAAAAGATAGTGCAGGAGGTAAATAAAGATCAAGAGCACAGACACTTCCTCAAATTGGCTCGGAGAGACACAACAGTAGCCTTATTACATCGGATCGGATCGGTAATACGTCAGCAATACCAAAGGATAGCAAGTGGCTTCAGCGGATCGGTTCGGAGGAACACTCCGGCGGCAACAGAAGAAAGCAAGCAAGTCCAACGGTTCGGATCGGATGAGTACGTCAGCAGCATGAAGGGGCAGCAAGCAGGCTAAACCGGATCGAATCGGACGATCCGATCCGATCCTCTTTTCTCCTATGAATTCGTAGCCGTTGCTGCTCATATCCCCTGAAGACGCGGACAAGATCTGACCATTTCTTCAGCGATCTCCTACTCAATCAATGCGCTGTAGCCATCTTAGAGCCTCCAAACCCGACTATCCAGGGATGTATGCCACGCAATTTCGAATCGGAGCCACTTCGAGGAGACTTTTCACCTATAAATACACCACCTAGAGGCATTTGAAAGGATCCTTTTGGCAAATTCTCAGTCCATTCTTCCTCCATAGCCGAATTCTACAATTATATTCAGATCAAAATCATCTCTTAAAGCCCATATTTGAGAGATTTGAGCAAGTTTATGAATTGTAATTGTGAGGTTGAGTGAGAATCCTTGCTGTATTCATATTCAAATCATCAAATCAAAGAAAACAAAGTGGACGTAGGCTCGTTAACGCCGAACCACTATAAATTGCGTGTTCTTTACTGCTTTTTGATTCTATTTTGTTGAATTCATATCTAATTTGGGTGTTAGAGCCAATTTTTGGTCTAACATTTGGTGCTTTCATTGAGAGCCTTCAAATTCTAAGCCTTTTTGTGATTATCATTCTACTGTTTGGACCCTTAAGTTCAAAGAAGTTAATCCCCTTTTCCGACATCTTTCAATACTTGTTGCCTAATCATTGAAGAATCAAGCATTGTGGCTAAGACCAAAGGAAAGGATGTGCAAGGTGCTAGGGAAAATGATGCTAGAGAAAATCAGCAAGCTATTGTGTTAACAAGTTCATGCGTTCAAAGCTCTAGAGCAGATCGCACCAACCAGGAGAATCCGGATCAGATCGGAGGAGCTGATCCGAATCGAGAAGAAGCAAACCGGATCGTGTTGACACCGATCCGACCTGAAGACCCGATCCGAACCGATGTTGCTGGGGGCTCTCACTCTCTCCATCCAAACCGCCCCGACCAGGCTGCTATGGGCCGATCCGATCTGAATAAGAACGAAGCTGGAACTTCTACTCGAGCTCCATCTGATGCTCCAATTCCAGCCACGATGACCAATGTCTAGCCTGATCCATCTGCACCCATTACTCAGGGAGATTTTTCACGTTTTCTCGACATGCTTCAGAGCACTAAAGAAGCATTGGAAGCCCAAAGGCGTGACAACCTTTGAAACACCCCACCTCCGTTAGGGTCACTCTCAAAGGGAATGCCCTAATTTTGGTGGAGGTTTATAAGTATAAGTCACAGATATACAAGACAGATATAAGAACACATATTTATAAACAGCGGAAAAACAACAAACTTTTATTTCATAAAAGCAAATACGTGTTACAAAGCATCACCATGATTGTCTTACATCTTTTTCCATAACATAACACTTTCATAATCTGTCTTGAGTACATTATTTAAAGAAGCATAAATAAAACAAAGATAAACTGCAAAAGTCCCCATAGTGGATTGTCCAAAGCCATAGTTCAAAACAGGAAAGTCCAAGCAATACATTTCTCCTCTTCAAGGTGGATGCTAAGACCGGTCAAGCTGCTGTGTTCCCTCCCTGTGGACCTGGGGGGGGGGGGGGAACGGAAGAAAAGAAGATGAAAGAAAAGTAGAGTCAGACATAAAGCCTGAGTAAGTCTAGTACTATTTTGTCTATGAATAAAGAACTGGGTATGATAAGTATAAACAAGAAGTGGGCAAGCACTATAAACTTGGTTAAGTTGTCTAGGGTCGAATATACTATCGTACCCCATGTTAATCTCTGAACCCATATAAACTAGTTTCCAACTGGCACCCCATAATCAGGGTGATGTGATCCATTCAATGATGATCGGCTCCTACTCGCATAGTTACATGTGTCTTACGGCCCCCGATGTTGTAGTTACCTATGCTGGTCCCACCATGGGGTGTATCAAGTCCCATAGTGGCGGCCCGACACAACCTTAGAGTGCACAGGTATGCTACTGGTGTCCAGTGCCTTATTTTTCTGCGCCGGAGTGTGTGCACGCCCGCACCCCGTTAGAACCTACACTGCTACACCACCGCCGTCGATTTGACCTCTTACAATCAGCCCAGTAAACGTGCCCCACCCTGCCTAGTTTCAGGGTATCCTGATACACCTTCTAGGGTTACTGCTGAAAAGGGTCCCCCGTTACTAGGTTTTCTAGCCAACATGCTAAGTTGGTTAAGTGTTTCCTAACCTAACCCCACCGGTCCGTTTAGTTTAGCATGTTCCATTTTGATTAAGTCTTTAGTTCACTTAATCCTAATAATCCTGACTCAGCCTTAATTGTCTTATTAAGGCCCTGACCTCTCACATTAGACAGGTATTGTTGTGGCTGCCTGTTGCCGGTTGGTTCCGGGCAGTCTTACGCCACAACTCAGTCTAACCTCGGGTCCTTATTGGGCTCCATGTTTAACCTCTCACATTGGATAGGTATTGTTGTGACTACTGGACAGCCGGGCGGTTCCGGGCAGGTTTACATCACAACTCAATCCAACCTCGGGTTAAACACATCGTATGTTCTACATTTACATATTTTGTCTTTCTTCTTTATTTTCTTATATGTAAATATTTGCGGCCCATTATTAAGTTAATGGTGTAAAGGTTACACCAATCATGGGCCCAACCCATACTTGAACTTGGGCCCTTCTATTTTATATTTTCATTCATTAGTAATTTTAACCCAACGTTATTTTCCCCCGTTTAACACGTCCGTTTATTATATATATATTGGGCTTAGCCTTTTAAAGCCCAACTTAGCCGTGCAAAAAGGGGAGGCTTAAAGCGTGATTACATACACAAAAAGGGGAAGGTGAGCGCATGAACTTGCAATATGACGTTGGAAATACAAAATAGAAACTGGTGTACTTGCATAGTAGTGACATATACTTTGGTCATAAAGCATAGGTGACATGAATCAAAGCATGTGAACTTGTAGTTGAGATAAGAATCTAAATTGGGTATCATTATTGACACATAGTCATAACTACAACATGAACCTATACTTTTATTTAGGCATAATGTCAAACATAAGCATGGCATAAATATTTCTAACATAAGCATGGCATAATGTCAAACATAAGCATGGCATAATGTCAAACATAAGCATGGCATAAGTATAGTTAAATTTGTTCACATAACTATGACATAAATATTTCTTACATGAAATCATGATTTTTACTTTAGTCATGCAAACTTGCAAAAAGGGATTTTTGGACCTAACCTAGCTATGTACCACATATGTCATCATATAATTCTTGTAAACAATATAGAATTAACATGGATTTCTATTATGCCAAATATCAATCATAGCCTAGTCATATTCCTAAGTTTGCAAAATAGGTTTTCTAGTACAAAAGCATGGCTTAATACATGATGCCCAATTTTCAACATAATTTCATATGGATTATGATAACCCAAACCTATTCCAATTACTTCATAAAAATGACGTTTGTATAAAAATACACATTATGATGGCATAGTAGCAAAGCCCCAAACTTGCATGAATTTAAATCAACTACATACATGTAGCTTCAACATGGATTACATAATTTGCGAAATATTCCAAACGTATACTTGCATAGAACTACCGCATGTAGTTCTTTATAACATGAATAACATAATTCAAGAATATCCAAACGTATACAATATTCCAACGCACAAATATGAATTACTTTATCGCCACAAATCAAGTATACATATCTACACAATCATTTGTTCATACCAAAGTAATACTCTACTTACAATCGTTGCGGCGAATTCTCTAATTTAGGAATTTAGAGATGCGACTCCTTTTGACGTAGGCGTTGATTTGCTTTGTTTGAATTGCTTTAGGCTTTAGAATTTTCCTCCTAATCTTCTCTCCAATTTGGTGGCTACCCCTGGTCGTTCCTCAGCAACATGGCGGCTTTGTTCTTATTTTTGAATGAATAGATTATGGTTTAGTCTAGGGTTGTTTATATAGAGGTTATGAACCGATTAGGACCATTGATGTTGCTTGAATTGATCGTAGCCATTCATCCTAAGGAGAGACCAATTAGAGCTTGCCACCTAGCCCTAATGACAAAGCAGACCACAGAAAATCGACCAACAGAGAATAGGCCAGCCGGGTTAGACTGGGTTCGACCTGGTCTGGACCAGGTCGACACCCCTGTCGACAGCCCTGTCGACAGGCCTGTCGACCTGGTTAGACCAGGTCGACAGCCCAGTCGACCTGGGTGCGTCAGGCGGGACTTTTTCGCCCTGGCCCATTGGGCCCCATTTTTGTTTTCTGAGCTTATTTTATTCTGTTTGAATTTTAAATTTAATTCAAAAACTTCCGAAGGCCATATCTTCTTCATACGGACTCCGTTTTTCGAAAACTCGGACTCTATTTCGCGTATTTTTCCGAGACGAACGCAATGGCGTATCCTGTTTCCCTTAGTTCTTTGATTTGAAATTAATTATACTTTAATTTGTAAATTTCACAGTTATATAATTCGCGGGGTGTTACATTCTCCCCCACTTAAAAGGATTTCGTCCCCGAAATCTTCAAGTTAGGAGGAATGTATATCCTAACATTTAATCATCCATCTACTCATCCATCAAACACGAGCATCCATTGTCCTTAAAAAGACTTCTAATGCTTCATGATCATATGCGAAGTGTGTGTGTACATGAACTTATCTAATGCAAAATCAGGCGGTCTACTGATTCAGTTGACCTCCTTAATGCGGATTATGTAAGTGCCATGAATCCATCATGTATGCAAATTTTCCTATTCTTGATTCTACATGAGTGCACAATCATTCAATACAAATGCAGCATCCACATGACAACACATAAGAATTCAACCATATACGAATACAAACATATATGCATATGCAATATGGAGTGACTGAGCCGATCTAAAACCTAGATTGTGTGTGTATATGCAACCACGAGCAACCACTAGCAATCACTTGCAACCACTTGCAACCATCATCCATAACATGTTTCAATTACATGTTTCCATCCAAAAGGTTTCTACCTAAAAGATACGGTCGAGGAAATATACCTAAAAAGATAGATAAAAGCGCAACTTAAGGAAAAAGAAAGATCAAGGATGTACCCTCGAACAGAAAAGGATAGGCAGTACGTATTCTAGCTTCAGTTTCCCAAGTCGCGTCTCCCTCGGCGTCGCTCCACTGAACTTTGACGAGCTTGACTTCACGGTTGCGTAGCTTCTTCACTTCCGTTCCTAATATGCGTGTTGGAATTTTTCTTGTGGTTGCTTCGCGTTCCACTTCGGCCTCTTCGAGGATATTTGGCTTTACCACTTCAGCAGACTCATGTAGACATTTTCGGAGATGTGAAACGTGAAAAACGTTGTGGACTCCAGCCAACTTCCCGGGTAGCTCTAATTTATAGGACATTTTTCCCAATTGTTCCTATCTAAAGGTATAGTCGAATGATAGAAGCAAGTAAAAACTTTGTGCCCATTAGGCAATGTCAAAACTGAAAACCTATGCCACATATATATTGATTAGGAGAAGAACTCTCTAAGCATCAGCCCCGAAGACCGAAATCAACATCAGACTGACACCCAAAGAGTTACTCAACCCAACCACCATATATGATTCTAGGAAACTAAGCATGATGGACTCCTTTTAGGTCACAAGGGAGTCCCTTCCTAAGACCAATCTGCATCCTATAAAACCCAAAAACTTTAGTCAAACCAATGAACACCCTCGAGCCCCAACATGTGTTACTAACAGATGAGTCATACTCCCTATGGGGTTTGCAACAGAAATTGGATTGAGAATGGGACCGAGAGGATATACAGAAAAGATACCATGCAAGTAAGCTCTACAGGAAGAGAGGGATCAAGGATATACTCTTAAGAAGAGATATTATGCACGAATCTAGTCTTCAATCTTCTAAGTCGCATTTCTTGAGCTTAACTCCATTATGCTTTGTCCGTCTTTAACTTCACAATTTCGTAGCTTCTTAATTCTTGTTTCCAAAATATGAGTTGGAACCTATTTCTCGTTCCTCTTTCACTTATTCTCCTTCTAGTATACTTGGCTCAAGCCTAACTGCGTACTCATGGTTCCATGCAAGCTCTCCAAAATTCACTAGTGAATCTTGGATCTTGTTCACTTACTAGAAGGTATTCCACATAGATGAATTATCTCTTGAAAATAAACAAATGTCAACTTCGTGAGCGGAGCTGAGATTTTCGCAAAATCCCTTATGAATTTTCGACAGAAACCTGCTAGTCCTAGAAAGCTTCGGACCTCAGTTGCATTCCTTGGTGTCTTCCAGTCCTGTACCGCCACTACCTTAGCAGGGTCCACTGCTAACCCTTGTTTGGATACTATGTGCCCAAGGAACCTCACCTCTTCTCTCCAAAAGTGGCATTTGGAGAATTTGGCTTTTAGTTGATGGACTCGCAAAGTTTCCATGATTGCCCTTAAGTGCTGAGCATGTTCCTCTTCACTTTTTGTGAAGATAAGGATATCATCTACGAAGACCACTACGAATTTGTTGAGGAAGTCTCTAAATACCCTACTCATTAGGTCCACGAAGTAAGCAGGTGCATTTGTCAAGCCGAAAGGCATGACAAGCCATTCAAAGAAACCGTCTGGGGTTCTGAACGCCGTTTTATCGATGCTATCTTCAACCACCCTTAGCTGATGAAAACCGGTTGCTAAATCGAGTTGGGAGAAAACAGACGCCCCTACAAGCTGGTCAAACAAATCGTCAATTCTAGGGAGAGGGTGCCTATTCTTTTTCGTTAGCTTGTTGAGCTCCCTATAGTCAACTCATAGACGGAGTGAACCATCCGCCTTCGTAGCGAACACCACTGGAGTGCCCCATTCTGAAATGCTTCTCCTAATGAACCCCTTTTCTAGAAGCTCTTTAATCTGTTTACTGAGCTCTTTCCTTTCTCGTGGAGCCATGTGTCTAACGGGCAACGCAACGGGCTTTGCATTATCTACAAGATATATGCGGAAGTCTATTTCCCGCTTCGGAGGCAAGCCCTTCACCTCTTCGAAGACATCTGGATATTCCCGGACTACTCTAACTGATTGCAAATTTTCAACAGAGGCATCTAGCGATTCAAGATAACTAAGCATAACCGCATACGAGGGATTACAAGAAATTTCCAAAGTATTACCGAGTTGGGTTAGGAGCCTAACAACCCTTTTCTCACAATCAAGGATGGCCCCATTACTGGATAGCCAATCCATACCCAAAATCAAACCATAACCCGAAAAGCCCAAAACAAAGGCACTACATTGAAATTCTACGCTTAGAATAGAGATTTTCAATCCCACACAGATCATAGACAAATGAGCTGGGCCCCCAATTGGGTTTGAAACAATTAAGGGGTCCTCTACCATACTAGTTTTTAGGTGCAGAGACTCTACTAAGGCAGACGAGATAAAGGAGTGTGATGCGCCAGAATCAAATAAAGTGCGAACGGGGTGATCATAAAGATAAACTACACTTTCTACAGAAGTATTTATACCTCGCTGTTGCAGAGGTGGCGCTTCCAGCACATGGACCTGTGCCCCTGGGGTGGATCCAGCCCTCTGCCCCTGTCCTCGTTTCTTTGGGCTGTCCTTAGCCCTATGGCCCGTCTCACCGCAAGAAAAGCACCCACCATTCATCTTGGCCTTCTTTTTCCGGCAGTCCTTTACTAAGTGCCCCACTTTGCCACAGAATTTACACTTCCTTTTCTCTCGGGACTTGTTGTCTTTCCCGCCCTTCTCAAATTCTGTCTTCTCAGGGCAGTCTTTGCTGATGTGTCCAGTCTCCCCACAATGAAAACATTCTCCTTGCTTTCTTTTCCTCTTTCTACAATCCTTGGCTATGTGCCCTTCCGTACCACAAAAATTACATTTCCTTTTTTTTCTTCTCGTTTCTTATTATTACTGTTACGATCCTTTCTTGTTTGACTATTATTCGTCTTCCTACTCTGGGACTCTTCCGCTTGCTGGTTCACGTGGAGGAGGAGGAGTGAAAGCGTCAGCAGCTGGGGAGTAAGGTCTCCAGACATGCTGAAACAGAAAGGATAGATTCAAAACGAAGGATAAGAGATAGTACCTATGGCTTTGGGGAGTGGACTTTGCCTTTTTAAAATAAAATAATATTTTTCTTTTAAAAATGCTTCTTTAAATTTCCTTTTTGAAAATAAAATTTTCAAAACTTTTTATCTTATCTGGTAAACCTATGCTCTGATACCAAGTGAAACACCCCACCTCCGTTAGGGTCACTCTCAAAGGGAATGCCCTAATTTTGGTGGAGGTTTATAAGTATAAGTCACAGATATATAAGACAGATATAAGAACACATATTTATAAACAGCGGAAAAACAACAAACTTTTATTTCATAAAAGCAAATACGTGTTACAAAGCATCA
The DNA here is from genome assembly GCA_030737875.1 of Allium sativum. Taxonomy (NCBI): domain Eukaryota; kingdom Viridiplantae; phylum Streptophyta; class Magnoliopsida; order Asparagales; family Amaryllidaceae; genus Allium; species Allium sativum. The sequence continues at coordinate 500,786,626 of CM060918.1, forward strand.
CCATGATTGTCTTACATCTTTTTCCATAACATAACAATTTCATAATCTGTCTTGAGTACATTATTTAAAGAAGCATAAATAAAACAAAGATAAACTGAAAAAGTCCCCATAGTGGATTGTCCAAAGCCATAGTTCAAAACAGGAAAGTCCAAGCAATACATTTCTCCTCTTCAAGCTGGATGCTAAGACCGGTCAAGCTGCTGTGTTCCCTCCCTGTGGACCTGGGGGGGGAACGGAAGAAAAGAAGACGAAAGAAAAGTAGAGTCAGACATAAAGCCTGAGTAAGTCTAGTACTATTTTGTCTATGAATAAAGAACTGGGTATGATAAGTATAAACAAGAAGTGGGCAAGCACTATAAACTTGGTTAAGTTGTCTAGGGTCGAATATACTATCGTACCCCATGTTAATCTCTGAACCCATATAAACTAGTTTCCAACTGGCACCCCATAATCAGGGTGATGTGATCCATTCAATGATGATCGGCTCCTACTCGCATAGTTACATGTGTCTTACGGCCCCCGATGTTGTAGTTACCTATGCTGGTCCCACCATGGGGTGTATCAAGTCCCATAGTGGCGGCCCGACACAACCTTAGAGTGCACAGGTATGCTACTGGTGTCCAGTGCCTTATTTTTCTGCGCCGGAGTGTGTGCACGCCCGCACCCCGTTAGAACCTACACTGCTACACCACCGCCGTCGATTTGACCTCTTACAATCAGCCCAGTAAACGTGCCCCACCCTGCCTAGTTTCAGGGTATCCTGATACACCTTCTAGGGTTACTGCTGAAAAGGGTCCCCCGTTACTAGGTTTTCTAGCCAACATGCTAAGTTGGTTAAGTGTTTCCTAACCTAACCCCACCGGTCCGTTTAGTTTAGCATGTTCCATTTTGATTAAGTCTTTAGTTCACTTAATCCTAATAATCCTGACTCAGCCTTAATTGTCTTATTAAGGCCCTGACCTCTCACATTAGACAGGTATTGTTGTGGCTGCCTGTTGCCGGTTGGTTCCGGGCAGTCTTACGCCACAACTCAGTCTAACCTCGGGTCCTTATTGGGCTCCATGTTTAACCTCTCACATTGGATAGGTATTGTTGTGACTACTGGACAGCCGGACGGTTCCGGGCAGGTTTACATCACAACTCAATCCAACCTCGGGTTAAACACATCGTATGTTCTACATTTACATATTTTGTCTTTCTTCTTTATTTTCTTATATGTAAATATTTGCGGCCCATTATTAAGTTAATGGTGTAAAGGTTACACCAATCATGGGCCCAACCCATACTTGAACTTGGGCCCTTCTATTTTATATTTTCATTCATTAGTAATTTTAACCCAACGTTATTTTCCCCCGTTTAACACGTCCGTTTATTATATATATATTGGGCTTAGCCTTTTAAAGCCCAACTTAGCCATGCGAAAAGGGGAGGCTTAAAGCGTGATTACATACACAAAAAGGGGAAGGTGAGCGCATGAACTTGCAATATGACGTTGGAAATACAAAATAGAAACTGGTGTACTTACATAGTAGTGACATATACTTTGGTCATAAAGCATAGGTGACATGAATCAAAGCATGTGAACTTGTAGTTGAGATAAGAATCTAAATTGGGTATCATTATTGACACATAGTCATAACTACAACATGAACCTATACTTTTATTTAGGCATAATGTCAAACATAAGCATCGCATAAATATTTCGAACATAAGCATGGCATAATGTCAAACATAAGCATGGCATAATGTCAAACATAAGCATGGCATAAGTATAGTTAAATTTGTTCACATAACTATGACATAAATATTTCTAACATGAAATCATGATTTTTACTTTAGTCATGCAAACTTGCAAAAAGGGATTTTTGGACCTAACCTAGCTATGTACCACATATGTCATCATATAATTCTTGTAAACAATATAGAATTAACATGGATTTCTATTATGCCAAATATCAATCATAGCCTAGTCATATTCCTAAGTTTGCAAAATAGGTTTTCTAGTACAAAAGCATGGCTTAATACATGATGCCCAATTTTCAACATAATTTCATATGGATTATGATAACCCAAACCTATTCCAATTACTTCATAAAAATGACGTTTGTATAAAAATACACATTATGATGGCATAGTAGCAAAGCCCCAAACTTGCATGAATTTAAATCAACTACATACATGTAGCTTCAACATGGATTACATAATTTGCGAAATATTCCAAACGTATACTTGCATAGAACTACCGCATGTAGTTCTTTATAACATGAATAGCATAATTCAAGAATATCCAAACGTATACAATATTCCAACGCACAAATATGAATTACTTTATCGCCACAAATCAAGTATACATATCTACACAATCATTTGTTCATACCAAAGTAATACTCTACTTACAATCGTTGCGGCGAATTCTCTAATTTAGGAATTTAGAGATGCGACTCCTTTTGACGTAGGCGTTGATTTGCTTTGTTTGAATTGCTTTAGGCTTTAGAATTTTCCTCCTAATCTTCTCTCCAATTTGGTGGCTACCCCTGGTCGTTCCTCAGCAACATGGCGGCTTTGTTCTTATTTTTGAATGAATAGATTAGGGTTTAGTCTAGGGTTGTTTATATAGAGGTTATGAACTGATTAGGACCATTGATGTTGCTTGCATTGATCGTAGCCATTCATCCTAAGGAGAGACCAATTAGAGCTTGCCACCTAGCCCTAATGACAAAGCAGACCACAGAAAATCGACCAACAGAGAATAGGCCAGCCGGGTTAGACTGGGTTCGACCTGGTCTGGACCAGGTCGACACCCCTGTCGACAGCCCTGTCGACAGGCCTGTCGACCTGGTTAGACCAGGTCGACAGCCCAGTCGACCTGGGTGCGTCAGGCGGGACTTTTTCGCCCTGGCCCATTGGGCCCCATTTTTGTTTTCTGAGCTTATTTTATTCTGTTTGAATTTTAAATTTAATTCATAAATTTCCGAAGGCCATATCTTCTTCATACGGACTCCGTTTTTCGAAAACTCGGACTCTATTTCGCGTATTTTTCCGAGACGAACGCAATGGCGTATCCTGTTTCCCTTAGTTCTTTGATTTGAAATTAATTATACTTTAATTTGTAAATTTCACAGTTATATAATTCGCGGGGTGTTACAACCTTCATATGCAGGAAAACATGATCACCATGGGTAGAGAATTACAGGTGCTCCGGAGGCAGAGGACTGCTTCCCCACCACGCCACATTCCTACAGATGATTCGTCTTCTTCGGAGGAGGAACGTCCTCGTGAGAGGAGGCCGCTTGAACGACCTCAGAACCTAGATCAATTGACTTTCGGATCTTTGGGATCCCGAGAAGATGTTGCCCGTGTATTAGGTTCTGATGACCTGAGTCTGCAACAACCTATGTTGCTACCTATGCGTGGATCCCATGTCTTACCCAGGGATCCCAATATTACTAACCCCACACAGCAGCAACTTCTCCAACCTTTACCTCCAAAGATTGACCGGGAGCACAGAGAGCAACGTAGAGCAGCTGCCGCAAGAAACAGAAGGTTATCCCCTAATCAGGAACCTAGGGGTAACCCGAACATCAGATCTAGAGAGACTGTGCAGACATTAACCAACGCCGATGTACAGGCGATGGTGCGACAGATTATGTCGGAAAGCCGGCGGTATACTAATGAAGATTGGGGCATTGAGCGAAGTCATACCCCTTTCACAGATGATATCCTGAATTACCAGTTCCCCCGATGATTCAATTTGCCTTAGATGGATCGATATTCAGGAAGGACAGACTGAGGGCAGCACCTAATGAGATATGCATGGTTTATGAACGCGGTAGCAGCTCCCGATGCCGTAAAGTGCAAAGCTTTTCCCATTTATCTTGAAGATGTAGCATTAATGTGGTTCACTCGACTTCCTCCTCGGTTGATGTCCAATTTAACAGAATTGAGTGAGCGTTTCATGAATCAGTTCCGACTCCATGCCCAAAAGTCCAAGACCGTCATAGAGTTGTCATGAATCAAACAGGGCCCAGGAGAATGTAACACCCCACGTCCATTAATGTCACTCGCAAATGGAATGCATTAACTTCCATGGAGCATTTTAAGTGAATATAGAACAGAAAATCACAACAAGACAGATATAAAGCAGTACTTGAAAATTTTAAACTTTATTTATTGCAGCAGAAGGTAAATATGTTTGGGTACATCAGCAAAACAAATCCAAAGTCAAGTACATCATATCCATCTTGATAAAACAAAGTACATAATCTGAAAGACATAATCCCCAACATTAGAATAGCCATAAATAAAGAGAAGCTGAACTTTACTTCAGCGGTCCATGAAATCTTCTAAAAGCAGTCCAAGATCAAGCTCCACTGGTGCTAGTTCCAACCTGAGCACCTGAGGTTGGGGGGGGGGGGGGGGAGGAAAGAGATGGAAAAAGGGGGGTTAGACATAAACTCTGGCGAGTGCGATAATTCTAACAATATAATTAACAAAGTTATTAGGCTAAGGCATAAGCTGGAAAATAAGGAAATGACCATGAACCATTGAGTATGGCAGAGTAAACAAGGAAACAAGATGAACAACGATATCGTTAAAGCGCACCTAACCCACTAAGATAATTGCTAAACTACACTAACACTATAGGATAATTGCTATACTGCACCGCTACTAGTATACTGCACCACCACTAGTCACCCTAAGGTTGATCCCGCCTACAGGTTTAATAATGATATTGGTAGTTTCGTGCACCCCTAGCTGCCTTCATAGGTGCCGTCTGCCCCTATCTCCACTAGGTGTACCCACTACCCCCAAGCAATCAGCTCCCTAACTCGTGGATACCCGTGCTGGCCCCACATTGGGGTGTATCACTCCCCAAAGTGGCAACCCGATACCACCAAGCATGCACGACTTATACCAACACGATGCAGCAACGTCTTACCTACCATCCTGGGTCCACACATGCATATGAACCCATTGGACTTGCGTTGCCACCGCTAACCCGGTTTGGCCTCTTACTGTCAAGTCCAATATGCGTGTCCCGTCCTCGACTTGGGTCGAGCCCAAAAGATACGTATGGGTTAATGGTTGAAACAGGCCCCCATTACTTGACACAAGCTATTCACCTAAGCTTGGTCCCCTCTAGTACATCCCACTTAACCCACTTCTTATTCATGTTTCAATTACATGTTTCATATTTTGGTTAAGTGTTTCTAATCGTATTTCCAAATGCCACCCAAGGCACCCACTAGTTCCACCTTCCACCCAAGGCACCCACTTAACCCCCTCATGTCCCACTACATGCTTATTTGGTTAAGTGTATCTTAATTCATTAAGACCGTAACCTCATAAAGACCTCTCACATTAGACTGACATTTGTGGCAGCTGGATTTGCCAGGCGGGTCCGGGCAGTCTTACACCACAAAAGAGCCTAACCTCGTGTCTTTACAACTGTTACGTATTTAGTTTGTGCCTAAGACCTCTCACATTAGACTGGCATTTGTGGCAGCTGGATTTGCCGGGCGGGTCCGGGCAGTCTTACACCACAAAAGAGTATAACCTCGTGTCTTAGACGATTAATTACTCCTAATTAATCATTCCCCAATTTGAATTACTTTCCCTATTCAAATTATCAATCAATTCCAAATTTAACGATGTCCATAATTAACTCAATTATGTCCATCCATTTATGGTATGTAAAATCATACCAATTTTCACCACAATTATATTTTATGCCTTTTAAGGCATTTATGCCAATTAAATATATTTTTAATATTATCCCCTTTACCCAACGTAGTACGTTTGTTCGTTTAACGTAAAAATATATGTTAGACTCGAATAGTCTAACTCATGGAATTAAGAGAAAACATCACAATATGCACATAATTAAAACATAAATCTAACATAGGGGTGAACTTGCATATGTGAATGATGTTTTACATCTAAAACTTGCATAGGCCAAAACTACAACTTGCATAAACAACATATGTCATGGATCCAATCTAAAGGTATGAACTTGATGAGAAAATGGCCACAAACTTGCATAAATAACATATGTGATAGATCTATATCTAAAGGTGTTAATTTGCATAGGCAATACCCCTAAACTTGCATAACATGATTCATGTATTCATACAACATACATGTGTGATTTATACATCGTAACAAGGGTGTAAACTTGCATCTAACATGTAAAGTATCATGTAAAATTTAGCATAAACTTACACATGTCATAGCCTAACTTTCAATTAAATTTTCACATAAACTAGGTGTCATAATCATGTAAGTTCACATATAATTCTACCCAACTTGTATATGATTCATGTTTGAATCAAAATCTAAACTTTCATACATATGATTTATCATATGAGTCAATATAATAAACTAGCATAAGAAACATGATGATTCAACTAAACAGAAGCCAATCATAGAATTATAACATGGGTGATAGCATCATAACTTTGCATCGTAGATGATGGCATCATAACATAATATCATAGAAATTACAACACAATTCTACAACATAATTACAACATGCAATCAACAATTCATATCATATCCAAATTATCTGCATTATAACTCAATCCAATTCATTTATTAATTAATTTGTTAAAACTATCGAACTCACAACTCAAAAGCAGTCTTGAGTTCTGAATTCTGATTTCTGGAGTTGAATTAGCGTTCCTTTGAAGAAGATTTGCTATTAGGGTTGAGTTGTTCTGATTTTGTTGCTATTATTCCTCTTTAATTTGGGGGTGGCTGCTCTAGGGTTCAAGACAACAACATAACGACCATAGTTTCAATTTTAATTCTGATTTAGGGTTTGAGTCTATGGGTCTTTCTATAGAGTTATGAACTAATTTAAGTCGTCGGATGATCTTAGGGTTAATCAAAACCATTCAATCATGATAGGGTGATGAGTCAGCCCTAATGACTCAGTAAGGAGTCAGAAAGGACTCAACAACATGGGTCAGCCTAAACCAGAAAGCTGTGCAGGCTTTTTCCTCGGCCTGGGCGCACTTGGCAGGTGCGCCAGTGCATCTTTTTTTCTACTTTGCCACCAAACTTCGTTCGTCCATAATTCCTTCATCCGTTATCCGTTTCCCGCAAACTCGGACTCTATTTCAACCAGGATTCCGAGATGAATACAATAGCGCAACCCAATCCCCATAATTCTCACGTCTGAGATTAATTATTCTTCAATTTAGTTAATTCGATTATTCAAAAATCCGGGGTGTTACATTGTCCCCTCCTTAAAGGATTTCACCCCCGAAATCTCCAAGTTAAGGAGAATGCATATCCTACCATCCAAACAACCATCTACTCAACCATCAAACACGGGCATCCATTGTCCTTATGAAATTTGTAATGTTGTATGAACATATGCAAGAAGTGTGTGTATATGTTCCTTATCTAATGCAAAATCAGGCGGTCTACTGATTCAGTTGACCTCCTTAATGCAAACCATGGTAGTGCCATGCGTCCATTATATATGCGAAAGAACCCTATCGATACATATTATTTCTACATGTGTGCACAACCATTCACCAAAATGCAACATCCATATGATGGTACAACCATTATACATACGTTACTTAAATATGTACACACATTTATATGCAATATGCAATATGAAGTGACTGAGCCGATCTATTGCCTAAAGTGTGTGTATATGCATCCACGAGCAACCACTAGCAAACACTTGCATCCACTTGCATCCATCATACATAACATGTGTAAAACACATGTTTCAACCATAGGACTACCCTATCTAAAGGTCAAAGATACTAGCGAGAGGACATACTAAAGATAAGATAAGTACAGGATAAGCGATAAAGGAGAAATTAAAAGACATACCCTCGAAAAGAAAAGGGTACAATGAACGCATCTTCGCTTCCGTCTCCCAAGTAGCGTTGCTCTCATCATCTCCCCATTGCACTTTGACTAGTTTGACCTCTCAATTCCTCAACTTCTTAATCTCCGACCCAAGAATGCACGTAAGAGCTCGTCGAATCGTCGCATCACGCTCGATCTCCACCTCTCTAAGCAAGCTCGGCTCTCCCACTTCCGCGGTCTCGTGCAAGCACTTCCTCAAATGTGATACATGGAATACGTCGTGTACACCACTAAGTCTCTTGGGCAACTCCACTCTATACGCCATCTGCCCAATCCTTTCCTTAATAGGAAACGGCCCTATGAACCTTGGTGCTAACTTCCCAACGGACCCAAAGTGAACGACGTTCCGTAATGGAGACACCTTGACAAAGACCATGTCCCCAACATCAAACTCAACATCTGACCTCCTCTTATCTGCATAAGATTTCTGCCTATCTTGCGCCGTCTTCATCCTCCTTCGAATCAAATTGGTCTTTTACGAAGTCTCTCTAACCATATCGGGTCCAAGCAAGATCTTATCTGTAGACTCCCACCAACATGTAGGCGAATGACACGGCCGTCCGTAAAGAGCCTCGAACGGTGCCATGCCTATACTAGACTGAAAGCTGTTATTGTATGCGAACTCCACCAACGGTAGATGGTCCACCCATGTACCTCCGAAATCTAAGACACACAACCTCAATAAGTCCTCTAGAATACGATTCACCCTCTCGGTCTGGCCGTACGTATGAGGATGATATGCAGTGCTCAAACATAACTGAGTCCCTACCGCCTCTTGCAAGCTTTTCCAAAATTCGCTAGTGAAGATGGGATCGCGGTCGCTCACTATGCTAGAAGGAACACCGTGCAAACGAACTATCTCTTGAATGTATACGGAAGCTAACCATGGAGCAGTCCTCTTAATCTTCACGGGAATGAAGTGGGCACTCTTAGTAAGTCTATCTACCACGACCCAAATCCCCGTATTACCCTTTCTCGATCTCGGTAATCCGTCAATAAAGTCCATTGAGACGCTTTCCCACTTCCATTGTGGGACCTCCAATGGGTGAAGCAATCCACCGGGCTTCTTTTGCTCTGCTTTTACTTGTTGGCACACCAAGAATCTAGCGACATACTCAGCCACATCTTTCTTCATGCCGGCCCAAAAGTAAACTCGTCTCATGTCCATGTACATCTTGTCCCCGCCGGGATGAATGGTCATCATCGAACGATGGGTATCATCAAGAATGGTCTTCCTCAGATTCTCGTCCCGTGGTACACAAAGTCTACCGTCCCTACGCAACCAACCCTTATCATCTAGGGTATACCTACGGAGATGGCTCGATGACTCCCCTCCTTTGAGCTTTTCTACTAACTCAACCAACTGTGGGTCGTCTCGCTGTGCCTCACCAATCCGTCCCAAAAGCGTAGGTCTGACCTCTAAGGATGCTAGTAAACCGGGTACAAAGTCAATGGAAGGTGTGAAGTCAAACGTAGAGATGAACTCTAAACTTCGCCGCTCAACAAACAAAGGACTCAAGGACAACCTTTTTCTACTTAAGGCATCTGCCACCACATTACCCTTGCCAGGGGTATATGCTATCTCGAAGTCGTAGGATGCTAAGAATTCCATCCACCTTTGCTGCCTTAAGTTCAGGTCCTTCTGAGAGAATAAGTATTTTAGCGATTTGTGGTCAGTGAATAATTCGAATTTTTCGCCAAGAAGATAATGACGCCAAGACTTGAGCGCGAAGACAATAGCGGCTAACTCTAGGTCATGTGTAGGGTAATTTCTTTTATGCACTCTCAACTGCCTTCCACCATAGGCTATTACCCTTCCCTCTTACATTAAGACTGCGCCTAGTCCTGTCCCACAAGCGTCGGTATAAACAGTAAATGTCTTACTCCCATCTGGCATCACTAAGACTGGGGTTGTGGTCAAAGCTTTCTTTAAACGTTGGAACGCATCATCACAATCTACGTCCCATGTGAAAACTAAGTTCTTCTTCGTCAACCGTGTTAATGGAGCTGATATTTTTGTGAAGTCTTTGATAAACTTCCTATAATAGCTAGCCAACCCTAAGAAACTTCTCACATCGGTAGCATTTTTAGGAACCTTCCAATCTTGGATGGCCACTATCTTCGCGGGATCCACGGCTATCCCTTCTTTGGAAATCACATGCCATAAGAATCGCACTTCTTTCCTCCAAAAGTGTCATTTAGAAATTTTTGCTTTAAGGCTATGCACTCGAAGAGTCTCCAACACTTCCCTAAGATGTAGGGCATGCTCTTCTTCACTTTTAGAAAAGATCAAGATGTCATCCACAAAGACTATCACGAATTTATTAAGGTATTCCCTAAACACCCTACTCATCAAGTCAACAAAGTATGCGGGGGCGTTTGTCAAACCGAAAGGCATCACAAGCCACTTAAAGAAACCGTCTGGAGTCCTAAAGGCAGTCTTGTCTATGCTATCCTCAGCCACTCTCAATTGATGGAAGCCAGTGGCTAAGTCCAACTGCGAAAACACTGAGGCGCCAATTAACTGATCGAAGAGATCATCAATCCTCGGTAGTGGGTGTCTATTCTTCTTAGTAAGCTTATTAAGTTCTCTATAGTCCACACAAAGTCTAAGGGACCCATCTGCCTTTGTGGCAAACACTACTGGAGCACCCCACTCCGATATACTACGTCTGATGAACCCCTTCTCAAGCAATTCTTTCACTTGCTTACTGAGTTCTCTTCTCTCTCTTGGAGCCATGTGGCGCACTGGCAATGCAACTGGATTTGCATTGTCCACTAAATATATTTGAAAGTCTATCTCACGTTTTGGGGGTAAACCCCTCACCTCATCGAAGACATCAGCATATTCACGGACTATGGGAACAGAATGTAAATCATCATCGGATGCGTCAAGGGATTCTAGGTAACTAAGCATTACTGGACCTCTAGGGTCACAAGAAATATCAAGGGTCTTTTCAGAACGAGTCAACAATCTAACTACCCCTCTTTCACAATCTAGGATGGCCCCATATCTAGTTAGCCAATCCATACCTAGAATTAAACCATAGCCCATGAAGCCAAGAACAAAAGCGTTGCACTCAAACTCAATGCCCAAGATAAACACTCTCAAATCCCGAGAAATCATAGAAAGATGAGCCGAACCACCAATAGGATTTGAGACTACTAAGGGATCATCAACTAGACTAGTATCAAGGTGCAGTGTTTCAACTAATGATGTAGAAATAAACTAATGTGATGCGCCAGAATCGAATAAAGTACGGACAGGATGATCAAACAGAAAAACTAAACTTTCAACGGAAATTACTCTATTTCATTCTTGCAGTGGTGAGACCACGAGAGCCTGAACTTGTCCCCTTACCTGCCCTGGTGCCATAAGAGCTTGCACCTGTCCTCTCGAGGTAGACCCTGCCCTCTCTTTGGGCAGTCCTTAATAAGATGTCCCGCTTCGCCACAGTGGAAACAACCAGTCTTCTTTTTCTTCCTACAATCTTTTCTTAGATGGCCGGGTGTCCCACAGTTAAAGCATTTCTTCTTCCCCTTAGCATTGTTGCCTTTGCCACCTTTCTTGTTCTATTGTTGCTGTTGCAACTTCTTTTGATCCCCTTTCTTCTCGAGTGCCTTATTAGCATTGGCGCCCTTCTCCTATTCATGCATGAGTGCCATGTCAACTAACCTCTCAAAGGTAGCCCCCATGGGAATGTGGGTCATAACTAACCCATGAAGCGGCTCATTCAAACCCTTAACAAATCTTAGAGCCTTCTTTTCTGGAGTGCTCACCAAGTCTAAAACAAACCTTGCCAATTGGTTGAATTTGTTAACGTACTCTTTCACCGATAGATTTCCTTGCTTCATTGACAAAAACCTTTCCATGTATAGATTCTCTTCAGCCCGTGAGAGAAACTTCGCCTCAAACCTCTGCCTAAAATCTAGCCTTGTATCGACTGGACGTCCCCCATTAGTGACCTCCCACCAAAACGAGGCCTCATCCTTCATTAGCCAGGCAGCTAGCTGGACTTTTCTTCCATCATCCACTTCAAAAATTCCAAACAATTCTTCCACCTCCTTTAGCCAGTTACGAGCTTCAACAAATGCCTCCATCCCGTGAAAAGGTTTTCCACCCATTGCTCTAAAGTCCTTACATATCTTTGCGAAATTATCGACACGAGGAGGAGGAGGAGTAGGAACATTTGCTGGACCTGCGGTGGCGGCCCTAGCCTCAAGATATTGACGAAACCAACCGGGCACATGAACACCCTCTGGTATCTCAGACGCTTCAGACATGCTGAAACGAAAAAGGAAAGATTCAATACAAAAAGGACTGAAGGAAAGATATATGGCTCTTGGGGTTATGCTTTCTAAAATATACTTTTTCTCTTGAAAATACTTTCCTTAAAACATACTTTTGAAAGTACTTCTTTATAAAAATTGCTTTGAAAAAAAAAATAGTTTTTTCAAAATTCATGTCTGTTCTGGTAACCTTCAGCTCTGTTACCACGTGTAACACCCCACATCCATTAATATCACTCGCAAAGGGAATGCATTAACTTCCATGGAGCAATTTAAGTGAATATACAACAGAAAATCACAACAAGACAGATATAAAGCAGTACTTGAAAATTTTAAACTTTATTTATTGCAGCAGAAGGTAAATATGTTTGGGTACATCAGCAAAACCAAATCCAAAGTCAAGTACATCATATCCATCTTGATAAAACAAAGTACATAATCTGAAAGACATAATCCCAAACATTAAAATAGCCATAAATAAAGAGAAGCTGAACTTTACTTCAGCGGTCCAAGAAATCTTCTAAAAGCAGTCCAAGATCAAGCTCCACTGGTGCTAGGTCCAACCTGAGCACCTGGGGGGGGGGAGGAAAGAGATGGAAAAAGGAGGGTCAGACATAAAGTCTGGCGAGTGCGATAATTCTAACAATATAATTAACAAAGTAATTAGGCTAAGGCATAAGTTGGAAAATAAGGAAATGACATGAACCATTGAGTATGGCAGAGTAAACAAGGAAACAAGATGAACAACGATATCGTTAAAGCGCACCTAACCCACTAAGGTAATTGCTAAACTACACTAACACTATAGGATAATTTCTATACTGCACCGCCACTAGTATACCGCATCGCCACTAGTCGCCCTAAGGTTGGTACCGCCTACAGATTTAATAATGATATTGGTAGTTTCGTGCACCCCTAGCTGCCTTCATAGGTGTCGTCTGCCCCTATCTCCACTAGGTGTACCCACTACCCCCAAGCGATCGGCTCCCTAACTCGTAGATACCCGTGCTGACCCCACAGTAGGGTGTATCACTCCCCAAAGTGGCAACCCGATACCACCAAGCATGCACGACTTATACCTACACGATGCAACAACGTCTTACCTACCAGCCCAGGTCCACACACGCATATAAACATGTTGGACTTGCGTTGCCACTGCTAACCCGGTTTGGCCTCTTATAGTCAAGCCCAGTATACGTGTCCGTGCTTTTACATTTTGAAATAAAGTCGGCTACTATTTCAAAACCAAACACTTCATGAAAAATCATGGTAGAAAGTGGGTCAGTGGTTTCAAAATACCAAGAAGCTTGGGGGAAGTATATGTACATGGAAGGAATGACGTGGATTCATACGTAGCTGAGGCAAATAGGAATTGTCATGCCCGTGATTTCCAAGTTCAAAAATGCATCAGCCTATATGTATTAATGTAGAAAAAAAGAGGAAAAGGAAAAAAGGGAATTCAGTTGGAAAGAAAAGGGGTATGTACAACTGAGGCTTGTCAAAGAACATCATGTTGGATTTGAATGATGCAGGAAGTAGTGAAGAAGGGTCGGCCTCAATTCTCTCTAACCATAGTAATTAGTTTATATTCATTTTATAATTTAGGATTATTTAGTTAATTTAATTTAATCAAGTTACTAAAATGCATATAATTTTTATGGTGTTATCAGAATTTAACAAGACAAGTTGTGCACCGCAATAGTATGGTCGGACAAAACTTTATGGAATTGTTTTGGACGGGGACCGAGATAGCTTGAAATTTCAGTTAAGTTAAACAATGTTTAATTCAATTGTAACTGAACTGCTTCAACGCATCAAACCAAAGTGAGTTAAACTCACTCAGTTCTCCCCACTTATATTTTATATAAGTCGGGTTTTTGTGTGTGTTATGGTTGCGAATGGTTGCCTGTTTGTTAATTATATATCCATATATTAATCGAAACAATGAAATTAAATGTTATTTAATTTCGGTTAAAAACCAATTCGTAATTTTAACGATTGGTCCCAATTAAGGTAACTTACCTTATTGGTCTCGTTTATAAATAAACGTGTTTAATTTAATGAATTATTTGAATTGTTATGGTTGTGTGAAATACATTGGTTGATATTGAATTAACGTTATTGATTGTTATGTTGACCATTATTTATTTGAATTAAATGATCATATTTGAGATAACATATTGGATGCAGGGAAGAATAGGTTGAAGGGATCCAACGGGATTCCTCAAATATATTTAATGTTATTAATTCCTGTATTATCGTTATATGATCTATTCTGATTAGATGATTGATCTAGTTCTTGAATGTGACATGAAATTCAATATTTGTTTTGTTCAAACCAATGGGTAATATTGATTGAGTAATTGACGGTATATGGCCTATAAATCAATCGTTTTATAAATATCGATTTACCGTCAGTTAAATTGACGAAACGAAGTTGTAAAATTGATTTTATAACTAAAGACAATTTTTTTAAATCTATTTTTTTGAATAAAAGTTTATTAAAAGTAAATAAATATCAATTATTTATTAATTAAGTTTATAATTAATTATTAAATGATTTTATAAAGTAAATTCTCAAGTTAAGGAGATTTATAAGCGAATGAGCAGAAATTAACCTAACAGTTAAGAATTTGATATTTGTTTATAAGAAAACAAATACATGGAATTATTTAAATAAATTATATTATTAATTAATTTAAAGGAAGGATAAATTGAAATTGGTTAAAGAATTAATCATTGAGTTGACTAAGTCAACCGTTGTAACTGGGATTTATTATTAATTTATTTTTGTATTAATCTAATGATTTTTTTAAAGAATATTTATTTTAATTTTAATAAGATTTTAAAAAGGGATTTACTATTTATTTTAGTTAATTAAGAAGTTATGTAATGTCCCGCAAATCCGTAATATCAGAGTTGACTACATACACCATACATCCAACCCAAATATCACGAAAATACGAATCATTTTTTTAGAAGAAAAAGGTAGAAGAAGAACAGAAATAACAACACAGAATCTCACATCGCAGCGGAATAACATATAATATATCATAACTTTTGAAATACAAAAAATTAACTATATAACATATCATTATCAGAGTATCACAATTAGAGTACAACTTACAACTCAACAGAAATAACAGTAACTAGATAATGCTGAAGCCTCCTGCTTCAAGCTCCTTTGGATAAATCTGTAAAATCCTGAACCACTTCACTTCCTATATAAAATTAGGCACCCAAGAGTTTAGGTAAAACAAAACAAAATAAACTCCGGGTCAGTCATGGGACTGGTATGAGTAAACAGTTTAAAACAGCTTGAGGAAATAAACGATATCTCATAAGACCACGCCGTATAAGAAGAAACGGAATTTTCCCTTATGAGAACCCAAAAGGTCTTTATATAAAAACTCTTTGATATTATAATAGTGTCTAAATCAAATAAATAGAATCTTAGTGGAACGCTTGCATCTCACATTCCACATATATAATATACAATCAAAACCGTAAGCACTTATTGGGTAATGAAATTCTAACTATGACAAGGTATGGAACCACCTTCCGATAGTATATATCCAGAGGAGAATACACTGGGTTCAACAAGAACATCTAGTAACCCGACCACACATGACCGACCACTCATTTCGCTTGAGTGTATCGAACGCATATCACTAACGTTTGGGATCAACAACCGTTTCCCGAATGGGACAGCATCAAATAGAATAAGGAATTAAATGAATCTCTAGATAGGTGATGATACACCCTAATGGGAGCTAACCACATAGCCATGCTGCTTGCCCGATTTTTGTCATTTCCCGATTGTTGAGGCCTGAGGCTACGCTTACTTCATTAACAACACAATCACTTTGAATGCCACATTGTCAGATTCGTTAATCACTAATTGATTTGCACAAATATATTCTGGATATTATGCTAAGGGAATAAATCCGTTGCCACCATATATATTTGTACAGACCAACATATTCGATCATTGGAAATACTTTTGTCAGACAGTCGTCCATATACGTTCGTTCTGGGATTGAACGAAACCGAAGGCACTATTCCGTACATCCATCCTAGGCAATCTCTACTTAGGACTTATAAAACAGCCCTTGCACTTTACTTCATCTTCAATATATTCAGCATACTTGGTTTGCAACGCTTATGCCAATACGGAGTGGTTCTTCGAATAATAATCCAACCGGTCTCTCCATATTAACAACGTTAAAGATAGTCGGTGATTTAACTATAAAATAAAAAATGTCCGTGTACACACAACGATCTTATTTCCAAATGGAATTATCGATCAAATCATCAAAATTATATATATATATATTCATGTTTCTTTATTTTCTATGTTTAGAAAATATATGTTATTAACACTGGGACATATATATCGCCTTCTTTTATTTTCTGTACTTAGAAAATATCTTCTATTTATAATTAGAAAATATTCCGATTACTTATCTCTTTTCCGACTAGTTTATTTCTATACTTAGGAAATATTTATTATTCTATTTCCAACTTACACTTGTGTGGGTTAAAACGGATGTTGTGTAAAACATCGTTACGACTGTATTTAACCAAATCTTATTCAACAATTTCTCTTCGAGACTGGATCTTGCTATTTATCAGTTAAAAACGAAATTAATCAAGTTGGGGTATAACCACCTCTCAGACCTTGATTGTAAACATTCTTAACTTCAAAATGGACAAAACCACTTACCTCGAATAATCAACATCATATTAACAATTATCCATATCTTTTAAATGTTTAAACGTTTCTCTTTCTATTTTTGTCAGATTAAATTTGTTGATTTCCATTTTGTTTATAACATTCTATTTTTAAATTTGTTTCCTTATCGAATTCTATATATACCGATACATTGATTTCTAATTATCCGAACTTCTTAAAATATTCTAACTCCTTAAATTTCCGGAAAAATTTGCCATAACCTCCTTTGTACGGCAAATAGTTCAAACCTCAACTCGCCTCTCTAGGCCCTTTCCATTCAAAAAGAAAATCAAAAAGCCAAGTGGCTTGCCGATTCAGTGCATAAAATCTCATATGGAATTAAATGTGTACCTTTTTGTCGGGCACTAAATCTATAAACTTCATACACTTCATATACTTCATTCCATACTTGTCTAACACATATGTGTCCATTTCTAATTTAATTCAACTCAATCCGGTCATTTTTGACTCAACAGGCTAATTAATCTTTTTATTTGCTCCTTTGCCCATTCCACTTTATATTTGAACATATCATGTTCAATTATCATTTTTATCTTGCTTATGAATTAATTTAATCACATTTCCACTCAAGTTCCATATTCGATTCCAAATAAAAATTCTCAAATCTCCTTTACTTATTCAAAGTCCATTTTCATATCGAATTTCGATTAACTAATTATTATTCAAATTAGTTAGTTTTACTCAATAACAAAAATCTGATTTTTGTCTCAAAAATCATTTCACTTACTTCACTGGAGTTCATATTTATTCTATATCTCCAGTCTGGATTTTTCTAATGGCAATTCGGATTTTATTTCTTTAAAATCTTTTTATTTATTTAAATAAACCGTTATGGATTTATAATGGCTTTGGCACTGTTTTTCTAAAAATTTGATTTTTACATAACTCAAAATCTATAAGACGAAATCCAGAATTTTCTCTTCCATTAGAAAACTATTATCAAATCGGTCTTGACGATTCTTGTTTCAAAGAATGTCGACTTCAATTGAGTTCCGTATACTCAACTGAAGTTCGAAACGCCAATTTACGAATTGTCATGCTACGGCGAGTTCGTTTTAATTATATTTATATATACATATATATAAACGTTTAAACTTCGTTACTAATAAATTCAACTCCATCCTAGTATCATTCTAATATATATCAAATCAATTTTTCCAATTCAACATAATATTTCTGATTATCTAAAATCGCTGATTTTTCCTTACTCAGTTATACATTTATTTATACTTGATTTGTTATTTCAAATCCCAATTCCTTTTATAAATAAATAGTAAAATTCGATAAAATCAAATTCCAATTATAACTCCTTTGGATTTTCTTAATTCAGTTTATATTCTAAATCCCGGAATATAATCAATTATTCTATTTTCAACACGTTTTCCAATTTCGCTTTTTATGTTCTTCCTTGAATTTAAACTTCTAAATTTTCTAGTGATAATTTATTTCAGTAAATTTATAACATCGTTTGTAAATCCATCTTTCTTGTTTTATATATTAAAACAAGTTTTCCATTTCAAATCCCTTTTGAAATCCAACTCCTTTTAGATTCTGAATTCCATAATAAAGACCATTGTTTCCTTTTAAAATTATTTCAACTTTCTATTTTTAAATTCATACTTGAATTTAAAGTTACCAATTATCTCTTGATAATTCATTCACCGTATTTATAAATATTATTTATAAATTTACTTGTTTTATATTTAAACAAGTCCATTTCGAAATCTATTAAAAACCAAAATCTTATTTTGGAAATTTCTATTTATAATAACTTATATATATATATATAACACCCAATATATATTCATATTCAATTTAACTTCTATTTAAATAAATTCGAATTAATCAAATTTAAATCCTAAGTCCTTATAGATTTATTTTAGTTCAAATTATATTCTGAACATTAGAATAAACTTCATCTTTTACCTCATTAAAACAATTTCCCATTTCCATTTATAAATTCATATTTTAATTTAAATATTCAAATTATCAAATGATAATTTTTTTCCACTTTATCTATAAACACTGTTTATAAATTCATTTCAATTCTCTGCGTTATTAATTTATAAACACATTTATAATTCACTACTTTTTTTATATATTCAAAACAAGTTAATATATTTATAGCCCAATTGAAATTGAAATTCTATTTTCGATAAATAGATTTTTCCCTTTAAATTTCAAATATCATTTTCCTTGATATTTATATATTTCAACATTTTGGCCCCAGTGGTATTTAAACAATCAAACCACTCAATTATCCATCAACACATTATATATGATAATATATGTGAAAATAACAGATAATAATATTTTTGAGGAATCCAGTTGGATTCCTCCAACCTGTTTTTCCTGCATCCACAGACATTAGTCAACATAAATAATATCTATCCTCCTTTGAGACAGGATATCGCGGTATGAAGGTCATCCACTATATATATTGTGGGGAGCGTAGGGAAATCATCCGCTAATGATACCGCGGGCATCTGCTAATGATACTGCGGGAATCCAACCACCAATATATATATAATAGCCACAAATACCAATCCAAAATAACTAATATATTTTTAATAGCCACAACAATATATTCAAGCATCCAACAGCCATCAAATATATTTTTTTAACATTAAAAATAAATTTAAATAAAATATGAGTGAGATTTACTCACTTTGATTTTACTTCATTGATTTATTGTTGTTTTATCTAATTTTAAACCAAAGTTTAAAATTAGACAAAAAATCCCAGAAAGCCTCAACGCATTCTAAATTAATCCCATAGCATAGCCTACGTGCATTTGAATCCCATTATAACGATTTCGCTTGATTCTGTTTATGTATAAATAATTAGTTATTACGGTTTTGTAATATAACTTGAGTAACTAAAAATATAATTAAGTAAATAATTAAATAAATTTTACCTTAATCATTTTCTAAACTTTCACGCCTATAGGAAACAAACTCCTTATTCTTGCCATGAACTTCAGCAACCATCTCTTCAATTTACTCCCCATCTCAATTTTATCCATCTACCACACTCCGACATCCCCTTCTTTTCATTAACAGGCACTGCTTCCTTTTCGCAGAAGAACACCGACCCTTCCAGAAGACATCGCGACCCCCAATACCCCAATGCTTCCGTTCATCAACAAACTTCAGCTCACATGCTCCTTGGAAACAACTCCGTCCGCCCAACATCGACATCGACCTTGCCACTCTATTGCACCATCAACTAACTCGAACACCCACAACTAGAACCATTCACGACTTCCAGCATGCCCACTTTTCAATCAACGTCGGCCATCCCCTAACGTTGAACTCCAATGCCTTGCGATTCCAATTGCGAATCCCCCTTATTATTATGGAACTGATTCGAGTTTATAAGGAAGGGAAGCCTCCGATTTTGAGTTGATAAGAGAATGGTTGGCACGTCTTTGATTTGGATTTATATTTTCAGAAGGCAGCAACCATTTTTGTTTTGAAGACTATGATTTACTAGAGCTCGAAGAAATGAAAAGAACACAGGAGAAAAACGCAATTTTATAAAGGAACGGATGGAAGAAAAGAAGTCCACGAGTTCTTGCTCTTGCGGGTTTTGAAATGAACAGCGAGGTCTTTTAGATTTAGCCTTGTAGTCTCGTTTCTGTCCACAAAATAAGAGAACAAGGGTATATTTTAATTTGTTATTGAACCGGTGTCCTTTAATTAAAATAACTCATGGTTCTGAACTCCTCTCTGAACCCAACAATAGCCCTTCCTAGGGTTTAACCACCATTCTGAGTCCACTAGGAAAGGTTTCAAACCCCTATTCGATCATCTGGAGATGATATAAATTTAAATCAATATAAATTAAATTTAAAACAATTAATTCTTCAATAATAAATTAATATTATTATTCTAACTCAAACTGAATTTTGTATTGATCATCTGGACTGTTTTCAGTTTAGTTTTAACTTCGAATTGAATTAACTTCATATTACGATAATTTAATATATTTGATATTAAATCGTATATAGATTATTAAATCGATAACTCAATATAAAAATTCATTTATATTATCAATTCAATATTTAAATCCATATTAAATATTTAAAATTAACTGACGAAATATCCGGGTCAATACAAGTTAACTACCTCTACAATAGTTAATAATGGAATAAATTATTATTTAATTAATAATAATTTAAGTATAGTGTAATGAGATCTAAGTGAATTGAAAGGGAGTTTGTGAATGGGTTTTATATTAAAACCTAAGTTTTATAATAAAGTTTATAAAAGAAGTGTGAAGAAAAACGTTAATTTTAAGCTGATATTACTTAATAATAAGATTAAGTGGAGTGATTGGAATTGAAATGAGATAGTCAAAATGAAAATGGGTTAAAAGCAAATGTATCGTAGGTTTGAATGGAGTTAAGGAAATTGGAAACTGACTGGAGATTAGTTGAGTTTAATAACTTCTCAAGTATCGATATGATGTTGGTTTCAGCCTTCAGGGTTGATATTTAGGGAGTTGTTCTCGTACTAGTTTTGGGTTAGTGATTAATAAATGTTGAAGTGATGGGAATAGAAAAAGGGTTTTAGGGAATATGATGATATTCTCGAGATTTAAGAAATTAGCAAGATGTGTTGAATAAGCTTATTAAAATGGGAAGCGTTAGTTATTTTTTCCGAGAATTAAAACCAAAGATATTTCGTGACGATGCTACGTAAAAGGATTTAAACCAAAGTTAGTGTGTATATATATAGGATTGAATTCTAATGCATTTAAAAAGGGTTTTGAATATACTCCTATAGTATAATAAGAAATAAATATTGTGCTTTAAATTATTGAAGGATTTAGAAGTTAATTAGTTTTTAAATTAAAAAGGCCAAGTAATGTTGAGTACTGAATAAGTAAAATCATTTCATTGACCTTATTATTTATTTGATAGTTAAATAACTGACAATAAAATCTGACCCATACGATTGTTGTTATGGAAGGACCGACATCGAATTTATATTCGGAAACATTCTGAACCAACAAATATGTGAAGATGCAAATTTGAAGATGGAGCACTGAAGACTGTGGATCTTCATAAAACGGAAGGGTTACTTATAATCTCTGGCTTTGCGGCCCGAGATACACTGTGATTCTGTCGTGGTTGGAATCTACGGATTGTAAGGACAACTCACTACTAATCCATTGGGTAATTCCTATATTGGATGGAGTATGAGGGTGCCTTCGGTTCATCCTGTACCTGGATGACTTGTATGGACGAATGTCTGACAGAGTATTTCTTAAAAGTCACATACGTTGATTTTTACAAACGTATTCCTGTTAGTGGTGGAGAAGGCCACTTCTCTTAGCTTAACGACCATAGTATTTTTGTGAACGTCAATTAGTGATTTGGCAGATCTAACGATGTGGCGTTCAAAGTAAATGGTGGCCAGGTGTTCTAAAAGGTAAATTTTAACCTCAAGCCTCATCAACCGGGAAATGACAAAAATCGGGCAGGTGGCATGGCTATGTGGGTCGCTCCCATTAGGGTGTATAATTATCTATCTAGAGAAAATGCTTTTCCTTCTTTAATCTATTTCAATGTTGTCCCTTGCGGGGAACAGTGGTTTAATCCCAACCATTGGTGATATACATTTGATACACTTAAGCGCAATGAGTGGTCGTTCATGTATGGACCGGGTTGCAAGGCGTTCTTGTTGAACCCGGTGTATTCCCCTCTAGAGATACACTATCGGCAGGTGGTTCCATACATTTTCATAGTCGGAATCCAATCTCCAATAATCGCCTGAGGTTTTGATTGTATACTATATATGTAGAGCATGAGATGCAAGCGTTCCACTAGATTGCTATTTAAATGTATATAGACATTATCATAACATCAGAATAATATTATTTTCAAAAATATTTTGGGTTATCGTAAGGTAAAAACCGTCCGTATTTATGTGTGGATTTGGTCTTACGATTATCCTTTTCTTTCGAAAGGATTTTGAACTTTAAAATCAAGTTGGATGATTCCCCTTAAAACTTTGCGAGTTTTTCTCACTTTGGTTCACCAGACTGACCCGGTGTTTGTAATTCTCGGGTTAGACTAAGTTGTATAGTTATAGGTTATCAAATGCTGCGAAGTCCAGAGATGAGTTGGAGATGCTTAAACATATGATATCTAGTATTTATTCCACTGTGTGACTGTATACGAGGATATGCTATTATAACTGTCTAGATGTGTTAATGTACTCTGATGATTGTAAGTTTTATTTAAAGCTCTCAGTAAAGATTTATTTCTATATTATATTTTGTTCCGCTGCGACGTGAGACTGTGTATTGTGTTTGGTTCTTCTTCTTCTATTCTAAAATTTCCTTCTTTCTTATCTCACCCTCTAATTTTTTCTATTAGTGTTCAAGTATTTTCGGTGCTTAGAAGGTTGGCATGAGATACGGTAAATGTATTAATGTCGATTTTCAGGGCTGAAAACACTTGGGTCGTTACAGTGGTATCAGAGCTATTGGTTTAGTAATAGGATGCATTTTTTACAGGTCCCTATTAAGTTTCAAAATTAGGCTCACATCTGTTCATAAACTTATTATAAATTAGGTCCCTATTTTTTGAAAATTCATCAAAAAATATATAGAAAAATCACGATAATTCGTATTTAAATTAAACATGTGCTCGCCCAAAAATTCAGCTCATAAAATAATCAAAAAATGCATCAAAGTCAAAAAAATATAGAAAACGGCGAAAAATGCAATAATTTGCATCAATTCATGCACATATTTAAATTCTTGCATTCATCTATGCAAGTATTACACCATTGAATATGGTTTGGCTTTTTTTTCCATACATGTGTGCAAGTTATACAGATTCTTGCATACAAGTGTGCAACAATCTGCAGACAAAAAAAATCAGTTCATTTTTCTTCATGAAATACTTGCATATATGTGTGCAAATATTCCAAATAGTTGCACATATGTATGCAAGTTTCAGTCCAGATTTTTAGAAGAAAACAACGTATGCAATAGTTGCATATGTGTATGCAAATATTGACAAAAGTTGCATACAAATATGCAACTTTTTTTAAATTTCCGTAAACTTTTGTCAATATTTCCAGATTTTAGAATATTGTTTTTCAATGTTGTAGTGGCAAAATTCTTGCCCAGAAAATGGAAAAGGCGGAACAGAGAAAATAGGGGGCGGGTTTACAATTAAAACATAGGGGGGATGTGAGCCTAATTAAGTTTCAAAATAGGGATGTTAGCCTAATTTCCACTTAGTAATAACATTGGCTCTGTGGCATAACTCGATAGAGATGGGGTTAGTAACACCCTAGATTGAGTTTGAGTGTATATATACAAGAGCGTATTTGTAAATGGTATATGCAGATGTTTTGTATTGTGTTGTTTGGCTGGTTCAAGTGCTGAGAAACATTAAACTGGTAATGGATACAATATTGTTTTGAAATGAAGGTGAATGAATTTTTTTTACCTAAAATATATTTCTGTATATAAAAGAAATTAAATTTATGAAATTATTGAGATATTATGTGGAATTCAAGTTGGATTAAAATTTGAATTGAAACTTAACTTGGTTAAGTGAAATTAAACTAAAAATGATATTGAAATGAAATAGAAAAGATTTGGAAATTAAATGAATGAATTAGAATCATAAATAAAAATCAGTTGAATATAAATCGATTGATGTTAAAATATGTTAAACCAAAGTAAAATATGAATTTGAATGTAAATTTAATTGACTTGGTTAAATTGGTTGTGCGGTGGTTGTTGATTGATTGTAGATTGTTTGTTAGTTTAATCGAATAAAATTCATCAACGATTTAATAATAGAAGTTGAATGAATTACATCTAAGAAAATGAACTCCAGAATTATAAGTTGGAATGAAACTGCATATGAATTAGAATTAGGTGATATAACATTGTATTGTATAAACTGAGCTAATAATTCAAGTCTGATTCTTGGAATTTGTGAAGTTTATCTTGAAATGTTATTTGGCAGTCCATGTATTGTTGACTAACATGTTAAATGAGTTAAGTACATGGTGCCAGAAGGGTGTAAGGATCAAGTTTGGTTGTGTATATTGCATATAAATTAAAAAAGTACGCTTAATAGTACTCATAAAAGGTACATCTATGCAAAAATAGAAATTTTGGGTTTTGACTTTTTTTTTCCGACCGTATGGGTCGATGTATATGTATTATTTGTTCCTGCGATATCGCAGATGTCCCTTCGTACGGGGGAGACTCTATCGAATTTTTCCAGGAATTTAAAAGTTTTAATTTTTTTTGATATTTTTGAAAATTTTATTTTACGATATTGAATTAGTTTGTTATTTACAATAAATAGGATTTGGAAATTAATGGGTTTGTAGCATTTTTCCTACCTTAGTAATTTCAGGGACGAAATTCTATTAAGAGGGGAAGAATGTAATGTCCCGTATTTTCGGCACTCAAATAATTTATTTATTTATTAATTTAAATATTTTATTTGGAATATCAATGGATTTTAATATTCTATTCTCCTATTAAAACATTGTTTAAATGTTAAATTTATATTTAATAATAAATCGAGCTCGTAATGGCGTGGTAGTTCGTAATATTGAGTTTTGAACTTCAATTGAATATACAGGATCCGTTTTAAGTCGGATTTCTATGAAACAAGAAATGTTGGAATCTAGTTTATTATAATTTTCATATGGAAAAGAAAAATTGAGATTTCGTGTGACGACCCCAAAACCTCGTACGACAGTGGCAAGGGTAATCTTTGGAATATAACACATAAACAGGTAACAGAAGAACAGAAATAAATAAATACACCAGATAATGTACAATAGAATACACTGGATAGACATAATCATCAGAGTTACACAGTACAGTTCAGCTATATATAAATGTCTACGGCGGAAAACAAAACATAATATGTATAATAAGAGCTGAAAAACATAAAAAGAGATAAATGATAGAATCCATCTTTAGCTCCAGCTAACCAGAAAGAGCCTACTAAACCCTGAATATAAGGCTGCCCGTATAGAAAAAGGGGCACCCGAGATTGCAAGTGAAACAAAGTACGAGTCGGTCATGGGACTGGTATGAGAAATCTTCTTAACTTACTTTATAATATGGCCAATCACAGGACCACGCCACTTTCGTGGAACGGGTTTACTCCATTGGATTTCTAGTGCTTTAAAACAAGTAAATCTTTTAAACATCGCAATGCTTTTTATAAAAATGAAGCCAATATAAGACTCAGTTCCCATCACACAATGCAATGCAAACCGGAGGATAGAGTTTTACTTTATAATGGCCAAAATATGCTTGATACAAATAAAACAAAAGCATTTGATATTATTACTAGTGTTTATATGTTTCAAAAACAATTTCAATCATAACTATCAATCATAGACAACATGGGTACCATATATCATGTCGCCATTTATAGGTATACAATCAAAACCGCACGGTGTCGTATTTGGAAATTGGATTTCCGTTATGAGCGACTTCGCGACTCTCTAGCCCGAGCCTCAGGGTCAGAGCGCATCGACCCTTGGATCATCAGGGCCGGTCCACCGATGTGGATTAAAATGCCTGAACATTGCGTTTCCCCACCCTTTGGAGCGTAAATGAGTCCTATGACTCCATCGGCTCCACATAGTCACCGATATATCCGAGGCGCCTTGCAACAGCAACAACCACACAGGTGAAAATAATATAAATGTCAGGGCTGGTAGGTCACTGACACCACCCTAGCTAGAAGGAAACGCATGCCCTCCCTGATGTCCTCTCCCGTTTCTGGTTCATACCGGGGTGTGAGGCTCGCGAATCAATGTTATATACAAAGCTATGCCACACAGGCCATGCTTTGATCATCAACCACAAGACTTTGCTTTTTAACAGAAGCCTTGACCATCTTCCACTTACGAATGCCACACAGGCAATTCACTCCATGCAACTAATTTCTATCGATATATAACCTCTGAGCTCGTACGTCTCAGAGAAGGGCGTTAAGCAAGAGAATAAATTCTCCGCCGCCAAACAGATATATATTTAATAGAGATCAATCAGCACAGAACAAAATCCAATGTCAGACACACCGTCCATTTTCAAGTTCATTCTGGGTCTGAATGAAACCGGAGGCACCATATACCTCGCATATCCATCGATCTCCAAGTACGTCTGGACGATCACCACTTATTATCTATATTTCGGGATGCCTCCCAAACAAGACATCAGTTATCGTCCAACCGAGGTGAAGATCTCCGGTCTTCAACCATCATCTTCATCATCGACTTCTTACCGCCGAACAATTATTTGAAATGAGATTTAACTCGTCCTTTTCAAATAATTCACGTATATTTAGAATTTAAATCAATTCATTTCAATGGTTAAATTATTCGACATCAACAATTCTGTTCTTGAATGTAATTTTCACGCCAATAACATTCAACCTTCAAATATCCAATAAACCGGGTGAATTCGGTTTATTTCCATTCCATATCATTTATAATATTTTATAACGATTTATCGCTATTTTTATTCACTTAAAAATAGCCAATTCATTCAAACGACGCTTCAGGCCATAACGCGGCCGTGGCGCTGTTTTTCTTCAGATTTGATTTACACATATCTGAAAATATAACCGTTGGATCTTCACAAATTTTATATCATTAGAAAGAACTTTTCAAAACGAATCCAATTGTTTCAGGTTTTGAGAAAATCCGACGGTCGGATCTCCCGGTACAATCGTTTGAAGTTACGATTCAAAATACGAACTACAGCGTCGTTATTCGAATTAATTTAATTATATATCTATATATATATAATCGATTATGGAACTGTTTTTCTTTATATTTGAATTAAACATTGCAGACAATCCAACCGTTGGATCTTTACAAAGTTGGTGTCGTTGGAAAGATATTTCCAAAGCGAACCCAATGGTTTCGGTTTCGGGAAAATCCGATGGTCAGATCTCCCGCACTAATCATTTGAAATCACGGTTTCAAAACACGAACTGCAGCTTCGTTATTCGATTTATTTCAATTATATATATATATAATTCATTCTTTGATTTCGAAACCATATTCATTTCGCACATTTGATAAAAACGGTATTTTAATCCAGCTGCTATTTATTTCAACTCATGAATTTTATTTCAACACATGAATTTCTATTCAACACATGAATTTTATTTCAACACATGAATTTTATTTCAACTCATGAATTTCTATTCAACATATGAATTTTTATTTCAACACATGAATTTCTATTCAATATATAAATTTTTGTTTCAAAACATGAATTTTATTTCAACACATGAATTTGATTTTTAACAGTTCATATATATCATAAAAATGTGATGTTTATCGTAAAACAATTTATTTCAAAACACAATTATTTTATATAGTTCATATATGTCATAAAAATGTAATTTTTTTTGTAAAACAATTTATTTCAAAACATGATTATTTTATATAGTTCATATATATCATAAAATGTGATTTTTATTGTAAAACAATTTATTTCAAACACGATTATTTTATATAGTTCATACATAAGGTAAAAATGTTATTTTTGGTGTTAAAACAATTTATTTAAAATACTAATATTTTATATAGTCTATATATATAATAAAAAATGTTATTTTCATCTTTCAAAGAATTTATTCAACACATGAACTTCATTCAACACATGAATTTCTATTCAACACATGAATATAGTTTCAACACATGAATATAATTCTAACATATGAATATTATTGAAAATTTCGGCAGCATAACGGCAGGGTAGTTAAAACCGGCACCGTCCCTAGTATGGCTCCTTGCTCTACCTTAAAGCCTTGCAGCTTTTGACAACGTGGATTTTCAATATCTAGTTCGTACGCAGACGAATTTTCGCATACACTAATCCTATTGGGATTTCAACCACAATCAATCATTTCAAGTCAACCATTCATGATATTCACCAAATTTTCACATCAACCAATAATCCAAACAATATCACAACCAATATATATCGTCCATGGTCTGTGGACGAGGGGAGTATACATATACATATATATATATATACACGTATATATACATATATAACTATATTTCAATTTCATTTCAACATCTTTTCAATTTATTTCAACGCATATATCACTTTTACAACGCATATATAACTTATACATCGAACATACAACTTATACAACGCTTATACATGTGGTGTACAATGCTTATATAACTCATACATCGATTATATAATTTATACATCTTTGTTTTCCATATCGTTTATAATTCAGAAATCTCACATTGGGTTTCACTCCACCAAAAATTGTAGAAGGCTCAGAAAAATATCCGGTCTCTTTTAGAATGTAGAAGACGTCCACACGAGTCCACTGTCTCTTGTTTCACTGAATTTCGACCAGAAACGAAAAAGATACGATTTTTAGAAGTTATTCATTGTTTGTGACACTTTAAAGGTGTTGAAATCAGTTCAGAGGTTTAAAGCCCCTGCCTTTCTCGTTGGATTCGAAATAGGGTTTGCCAAATCCGTTCAACCCGAAGCACGATGCTCAGATCGGTTTGTACCACATGACAAAGCTTGGAGTCGCGCGTTAGGGGGTGGGGACCGCATCAGGTGCGATGGCGGCTGGCGTTCCTGGCAGCGGTGCGAACTGGGCGGATTTCGAGGCTCTGATCTTAAGATTCACGCAAAGGGGGAGGGTAAACTGGTATGGATTGGAAGCCTACGGGGAGTTCTTCAAAAATCTCCAAAGGGGCAGTGGGTTTTGGTGAGAAGAATCGCCGGAAAATGGCTGGGAAGGATGGAGGTCGCTATTGTCATCCGCGAATAGGGGTTTCGGGGAGATGAAATCTGATTGGTCGGTTTTTATTTATTTATATATTTAATTTTATAAACTCCGAAAATACCCCTTTCCACATACAAACACCAATTCAAACCCAACGACTGTTGCCCCTAGCTAAATACCCTCATTCCGAACACAATGGAATATGTTTCGTAAGCCCATTCGACTGTTACAGTCAGTTTTTCTTCAAATTAAAATATAAAACATTCAATATTTGTTTTGAACGTACATTTCAATTTGTCGGGGCCACATACTGCTTCTAAAAGCTTCAGAAAAATTAATCTAGCTATGATTTGACGATACGGTCCCAACAAAACTAGTTTCGTCGAATTCTGAGACCATTTGAAAAATGGCCCTTTCCTGGTCGATCCAATTTGATAGAAATCGACCAAACACATTTTCCTTTGCCACGCTCACATACTAACCTAAAAAATTATGAAATTTTAAACCTAGCAATAATTTGACATCTCGAACCCAGCAGAAGTGGTTTCGTCGAATTTTGAGGTCGTTTGCAAAATGTCATTTTCAAGGGCTATATTCTCTATGGCGAGCTTTCTAAAAATTCATTTGGCCACAACTTTTGATTCCCGCTATGAAACTTCGATTTTTCAGATTCATTAGAAAGATCTTCACTAACATATTTAAATATTTTTGGTTTCAGTAAAATCCGTTTTATTTTGCACCCGGTACAATCAGTCAAAGTTTGAATTCAAAATTTGAAACTATCGCGCCATTTCAGGTCTTGGTTATAATTAAAAATAATTATATTTATTTTCAAATGTTGATTCAAACATACTTTTCGTCGCTATTATTTAAAATATTTTATTTTAAATATTAAAAATCGACTAAAATAGCCAAATTTTAAATTGGCTCAGATTTTTCGGGTTGTTACAATCTCCCCCACTTAAAACTTTTCATCCCCGAAAAGGAACAAATTCGAAAGTTGTTTAATTAACCAACTCGACTTTCATTCTGGCTTTCATTCTTCAACTTTTCGGTTTCTACGAAATTTCAAATTCTTCAAAAATTTGGCTAAAACCCTAAATTTTTGAAAAATTTCGCCATAACCTCCTTTATACGGAGAGCTTCGGGATATTTCAAATAGCCTCCCGTGGCCCTCACCAATCCAAAAGAAAAAGTAAAAGCCAATCGGCTCATAAAATCATCAAATCCCAAGAAATACAATAAACATGTACCTATTTGTTAGGCAAACAATTTTATTCCTTTGCTTAGCTGTTTATCCATAACCTGTTCACACATATATAATGCACATGTATATATTTCTATCTATTTTCAAATCAGTTCAATACTTGATTTAATTGCTAAATGGTTCAAAATTCTAATTAATCAACCAAAAATCAAACAACACAACCAGCAATCAATTTGTTTCTATGTTTCAAAAATATACTAATTAATTCATATACTCTTTTAAAACCATTCAGACTATATAATTAAAAAGTTATACATCCATGAAAAGAAAACAACAGCAAAGTAGAGAACAAAATGGAAATGCAAAATATGGTAAATGTACCTTGCACCGGAGTCAAACAGAGATATCTACCCTGCACTTAGGATAGGCTTTCTTAATACTCTCCTCAGTTTCCCAAGTACAATCTCGCGGATCTCCACTCCATTGCACTTTGACTAAGTGAACCTTCTTATTCCTCAGCTCTTTTGTTTCATTGCCAATTATCTTTAGCGGCTCTCTTCTAACAGCCAATTCTGGAGTAATTTCTATATCCCATTGCGCTGCTTCTTCCATGGTCAAGTCTGGATCATGAACATGCTTTCAAAGTTGAGATACGTGAAATACATGATGCACTCTAGGCAACCAATCTGGCAATTGAACTCTATATGCGAGAGTTCCAATCTGTTCAAGTATAGGGAATGTACCAATAAATTTGGGCGCCAACTTCCCAGTTTTGCCGAATCGAATTACTCCTCTCATCGGAGAAACCCTTAGTTACACATAGTCACCAACAACAAATGCTAAATCCCACCTTCTCGAGTCTGCGTAGCTCTTCTGTCGGCCTTGAGCAGCTAGTAATCGTTTCTTAATGAAATCGACTTTATCCGCAGCTTCGCGAATCATATCTGGTCCCAATACAAGCCTGTTACCAGGTTCAATCCAACAAGCAGGAGATCAGCATGGTCTACCATACAATGCTTCAAATGGTGACATTGTCAGGCTTGCTTGGTAGCTGTTGTTGTATGAGAACTCATCCAAATGCAAGTGGTCTTCCCATGATCCACCAAAATCAAGAACACAAGCCCGCAATAAATCTTCTAATATACGATTCACCCTCTCAGTCTGACCATCTGTCTGAGGATGATAGGCGGTGTTTAGATTCAGCTTCATTCCCAGTTCTACTTGAAATGCCTCCCAGAATTTGCTAGTAAGTATTGGATCTCTATCACTAACTATACTGATCGGCACTCCATGTAGCCTAACAATTTCTTTGAAATAAATCTGTGCTAGTCTTTGGGCGGTTCTATTTGATCTGACAGGTATAAAATGGGCGGTCTTTGTGAAGCGATCTACGATCACCCAAATACTGTCATTTCCTTTGTTGGTTCTGGGCAAACCATCTATGAAGTCCATGGAAATATGTTCCCACTTCCAACCTGGAATGTCCAGCGGTTGCAACAACCCGGCAAGTTTCTGTTGGTCGCTTTGGACTAGTTGGCAAGTAGAACACCTGCTAACATATAAAGAAATGTCTCTCTTCATCGATCTCCACTAGAATGTACGCTTAATATCATTATGCATTTTGCTCACTCCTGGATGGATACTAAGTTTTGACTTGTGGCATTCATCCAGTATTTCCCTCCAGAGCTCCGAAATGTTAGGACCACAAATTCGACCCTTTAGCCTTAGGACCTCTTGGTTATCAATCTGGAAACTCAAGGGTTCGCCTTTCTGTATTCTTTCTCTGATCCTCTGAATGAAGTGATCGTCCTTTTGAAGTGCAGATATTTTATCAATCAATGAAGTCGTAATAATAAAACTGGCGATCATTACATTCTTTCTACTTAGTGCATCGACCACAACATTGGTTTTCCCTGGAGTGTACAAAATCTCAAAATCGTATGCTGTAAGAAACTCTAGCCAACGTTGCTGCCTCAGATTTAATTCTTTCCGGGTAAACAGATACTTCAATGACTGATGGTCTGTATACAGTTCGAATTTCTCACCCAGAAGATAATGCCTCCAGATTTTCAAAGCAAATACAATGGATAACAACTCAAGATCATGAGTAACGAAATTTTTCTCATGCAGTTTCAGTTGACGGCTAGCATTAGCAACCACTTGGCCTCTTTGCATTAATACTACACCAAGGCCTTCTCTAGAGGCATCTGTCCAGACTTTTAAGTCTTGATTTCCATCAATAATTGTTAACTCTGGAGAAGTTGTTAATCTTAATTTTAGCTTCTGGAAAGCCTTCTCACATTCGGGAGTCCACTTGAATCTTGCGTGCTTCTTGGTAAGCTTTGTTAAGGAACTAGATATCTTCGAAAAATCTTTAATGAACTTCCGATAATAACTAGCCAAACCAAGAAAACTCCGTACTTCTGTCGGAGTACTAGGCTGCATCCAATTTTGAATAGCGGTGATTTTACCGGGATCCACAGAAATTCCTTCTTTTGATGCAACGTGGCCAAGAAACTTGACTTCTTCTTGCCAGATTATACATTTGGAAAGTTTGGCCTTCAAGACATTCTTTCTGAGAATTTCTAACACTTGTTCCAGATGTTTCGCGTGCTTGCTCTCTGACTTAGTGAAGATTAATATGTCATCAATGAAAACCAGAACAAATTTATTCAAGACATCGCGGAATACTCTATTCATTAAATCCACAAAATAGGCAGGAGCGTTACATAAGCCGAACGACATTACTAAACACTCATAGAATAAATCGGGACCTCTGAACGCTGTCATGGGAACACACTCTTCGGCAATATGAAGTTGATGGAAGCCTGTAGCTAGGTCCATCATTGAAAATACTTGTGTGCTATTCAATCGATCTAACAAATCAGCAATCCGCGACAATGGGTATTTGTTCTTCAATGTCTGCTTATTCAAGTCACGATAATCCACACATAGTCGAAGAGTACAGTCTGACTTTGGGACAAACACCACTGCTGCTCCCCAATCAGAGAAACTAGGCCTGATCAGACCCTTCCATACAAGCTGTCGAGTTTGATTATCTAATTCTTCTTTCTCCTTTAGAGTCATTCTCCAAATAGCGTGCACTACTGGCCTTGCATTCAGAATTAAAGCGATCTTGAAATCAATTTCTCTCTTCGGAGGTAAGCTAACAACTTCCTCGAACACATCTGCATAATTCTTGATGACAGGAATATCTTTTATGAGGTCTGGAATATTCTCTGTGACTACAGGGATATTTTCTATTTGAGCAAGAGAAACATCCAGGGCTGACCAAAAGTCTTTTCTATCTGAATTCGGACCTTCACATGGTATGGCTATATAATCCCCTGATTTAATCTTTGCCTTAACCACTCTCTCGGCACATTTAACCTCAGCTTCATATTTGGTTAACCAATCCAATCCCAAAATAAGATCAAATTCAGTAAAATTCATGACGATAGAGATGGTAGGGAACTTATAACAGGAAAAAGAGACAGGCACCCCACAAACCCAACTAAGATCGAGGGAACCCCCAACCGGATTATGGACAGTGATGGGTTCTTTGAGCATTTTCAATTTCAAATCCAACTTCTTAACTACATTCTTTGCAATAAAGCTTTGTGACGCGCCTGTATCAAACAGTACTTTAACTGGAATGTTTTTGACAGTAAGCGTGCCTTCCAAAACATCAGACCTTCCCTGACTAGCTGAGGGTGTTGAAGTTTATTCCACTTCGTTTACCTGTATTATTCCAGGCTTCTTTAAGAGCTGGCAATCCTTTGCAAGATGACTAGTCTTATGGCATTGTTTGCACTCCCTATTCTCTTAAAACTTATCATCAGGTCCAAATCTCTTCTTCTTTTGCTTTCGATTGGCTCTAAATCCATCCTTTCTTTGTTTCTTTAAAACTCTACAATTTATTGACAAATGTCCCTGCTTATTGCAGTTATTGCAAACGACAATCATTACTGGTTCTTTCTCAGATTTAACCCTTTTCCTCTTGGCTCTGGGCTTCTTACCGACCTCAGGCATCGTACTGGCCTCAGGACTATCAGTCTCCGACTCCCCTTTGTTACTAGAACTGACTTCCTCTTCGTCGTTCAAAAGACATTTTTTATGGAGATCTTCATACTGATAAGCCATGTATACTAATCTGAACTAGCGTATAATCAGTGAGCCGTCACTGGGCCTAATAGTGAGCGTGACGGATAGCAACAGTTCGCGTTCCCGCCTAAAATTGAGCTTACCGTGCCCATATTATGTACACCGCGCCTAAGATTGCAAGCCGTTAGCAACAGTGAGCTTTCAAGTTCACAGTTCGCTTTCCTTTTGCTTGAAGCTACGGGCTAAGCCCTGCTTCTTTATCAAGGCGTTTTGATTGGATTGCTCAGTCACCTCTGCTACATGCGTACTACTTTCTTTCCTTTCCGCTAGACTCAAAGAATGGTTCCAACCCATTGACCTTTCTCCCTATCCAAACAAGTCGCTGATTCGTTTGCTTGTTCTATTCCGCCTGGCTAGTTGTCTTTCCTCTGGCTTACGTAGTTTGTGCAGTTACGTTCCTTCAATGGTCCGGACCTGGCCTTTAACCGCCTCTCTGATTGGAAATATCATTTCAGAAAAAGGAAGCTTTACATGCCCCATTACTCTACTTTGGTACTTTCTTTAAAGCCTGTTAATAAATCTCAGATTCTTCCTCTTTAGATTTTTAACTAGATGCCGGGAAAAATGAGAATGTTCATTGAATTTCTTATGATGTTCTAGAATACTCATATCCCCTTGTATCAAATAACAGAATTCATCGCATAACCGCTCAGTTGCATCTACTGGAGTAAATCTTTCACGGAAAATCTCTTTAAATCTATTCCAGGTAATATTACCTTCTGGATTATCTTCAATAACCATTTCCCACCAGATTCAAGCTTCATCTTTGAGTGCCCAAGGTGCCACTAACCTTTTCTGATCATCTATCAGCTGGAGACGTTCAAAAATTCTTTCAGCAGAACTCATCCAAGCCTGAGTTTGAATAATGGATTCATTTCTCGAGAATTGCACTCCACCCAGATTTCGATATTTCTTTAATAGAGCTTCTAGATCTGGTTCTGTATTCCTTATTCTGTTTCTGAAACTCATTTTCTAGTACTTCTGCAAATAGCAGATCAAGTATCATGTCAACGGAAAAGATATTATAAAGCATAGAAACATATACTTGAATGTAAATGTGTCTATCGGGGTGTATTTCATTCTGCTATACTCATACTAGGATATTACTGATCCTATCTATACTGAGTTATTCGTCCTAGAATACTAGTGGTTCTATTTCTGACGAGTTCGTTAATATGTTATATTCCAGAACTAAGCTTAACCAAAGCTCCGATAGCACGATGTGATGACCCCAAAACCCTGTACGACGGTGGCAAGGGTAATCTTTGGAATATAACACATAAACAGATAACAGTAGAATAGAAATAATTAAATACACCAGATAATGTACAATAGAATACACTAAATAGACATAATCATCAGAGTTACATAGTATACAGGATCATACTTAGTACAAAATATAGTTCATCTATACATAAATGTCTACGGCGGAAAACGAAACATAATATGTACAATAAGAGCTGAACAACATAAAAAGAGATAAATGATAGAATCCATCTTCATCTGCAGCTAACCAGAAAGAGCCTGCTATAACATGAATACAAGGCTACCCGTGTAGAAAAAGGGGCACCCGAGTTTGCAAGTGAAACAAACTACGAGTCAGTCATGGGACTGGTATGAGAAATCTACTTAACTTACTTTATAATATGGCCAATCACATGACCACGCCACTTTCACAGAATGGGTTTACTCCATTGGATTGCCAGTGCTTTAAAACAAGTAAATCTTTTAAACATCGCAATGCTTTTTACAAAAATGAAGCCATTATAAGTCTCAGTTCCCATCACACAATGCAACACAAATCGGAGGATAGAGTTTTACCTTATAATGGCCAAAATATGCTTGATACGAATAAAACAAAAGCATTTGATATTATTACTAGTGTTTATATGTTTCAAAAACAATTACAATCATAACTATCAATCATAGACGGCATTGGCACCATATATCATGTCGCCATGTATAGGTATACAATCAAAACCGCACGGTGTCGTATTTGGAATTGGATTTCCGTCATGAACCAAGGCAAAAGATAGTCCTTACTGACTTCGAGACTCCCTAGCCCGAGCCTCAGGGTCGGAGCGCATCGACCCTTGGATCATCATGGTCGGTCTACCGATGTGGATTAAAATGCCTGAACACTGCGTTTCCCCACCCTTTGGAGCGTAAATGAGTCATGTGACTCCATCGGCTCCACATAGTCACCGATATATCTGAGGCGCTCGCAACAACAACTACCACACAGGTGAAAATAATATAAATGTCAGGGCTAGTAGGTCACTGACACCACCCTAGCTAGAAGGAAACGCATGCCCTCCCTGATGTCCTCTCCCGTTTCTGGTTCATACCGGGGTGTGAGACTCGCGAATAAACGTTATACACAAAGCTATGCAACACAGACCGTGCTTTGATCATCAACCACAAGACTTTTCTTTTCAATAGAATCCTTGATCATCTGCCACTTAGGCATGCCACACAGGCAATTCACTCCATGCGACTGATTTCATTGATACATAACCTCTGAGCTCATACGTCTCAGAGAAGGGCGTTAAGCAAAAGAATAAATTCTCCGCCGCCAAACAGATATATATTTAATAGATATCATTCAGCACAGAACAAAATCCAATGTCAGACACACAGTCCATTTACAAGTTCGTTCTGGGTCTGAACAAAATCGGAGGCACCATATACCTCGCATATCCATCGATCACCAAGTACGTCTGGACGATCACCACTTATTATCTATATTTCGGGATGCCTCCCAATCAAGACATCAGTTATCATCCAACCGAGGTGAAGATCTCCGGTCTTCAACCACCGTCTTCATCATCGACTTCTTACTGTCGATCAATTATCTGAAATGAGATTTAACTCGGCCTTTTCAAATAATTCACGTATATTTAGAATTTAAATCAATTCATTTCAATGGTTAAATTATTCGACATCAATAATTCTGTTCTTGAATGTAATTTTCACGCCAAACACATTCAACCATCAAATATCCAATAAACCAGGTAAATTCGGTTTATTTCCATTCCATATCGTTTATAATATTTTTTAATGATTTATCGCTATTTTTATTCACTTAAAAATAGCCAATTCATTCAGACGACGCTTCAGGCCATAACGCGACCGTGGCGTTGTTTTTCTCCAGATTTGATTTACACATATCTGAAAATCTAACCATTGGATCTTCACAAATTTTATATCATTAGAAAGATCTTTTCAAAACGAATCCAACGGTTTCAGTTTTGGGAAAATCCGACGGTCGGATCTCCCGGTACAATCGTTTGAAGTTACGATTTCAAAATACGAACTGCAGCGTCGTTATTCGATTTAATTTAATTATATATATATATATATATATAATCGATTTTGGAATTGTTTTTCTTCATATTTGAATTAAACATTGCAGACAATCCAACCTTTGGATCTTTACAAAGTTGGTGTCGTTGGAAAGATATTTCCAAAGCGAACCCAATAGTTTCGGTTTCGGGAAAATCCGATGGACGGATCTCCCGCACTAATCGTTTGAAATCACGGTTTCAAAACACGAACTGCAGCTTCGTTATTCGATTTATTTCAATTATATATATATATATATAATATTCATTCTTCAATTTCAAAACCATTTTCATTTCACACATTTGATAAAAACGGTATATTTATCCAGCAGCTATTTATTTCAATTTATGAATTTTATTTCAACACATGAATTTCTATTCAACACATGAATTTTATTCCAACACATGAATTTTATTTCAACACATGAATTTCTATTCAACACATGAATTTTTATTTCAACACACGAATTTCTATTCAACACATGAATTTTTATTTCAACACATGAATTTTATTTCAACACAAGAATTTGATTTTTAACAATTCATATATATCATAAAAATGTGATGTTTATCGTAAAACAATTTATTTCAAAACACAATTATTTTATGTAGTTAATATATATCATAAAAATGTAAATTTTTTTCTAAAACAATTTATTTCAAAACACAATTATTTTATATAGTTCATATATATCATAAAAATGTGATTTTTATTGTAAAACAATTTATTTCAAAACACGATTATTTTATATAGTTCATACATAAGGTAAAAATGTTATTTTTGTGTTAAAACAGTTTATTTAAAATACTAAAATTTTATATGGTCTATATATATAATAAAAAATGTTATTTTCATCTTTCAAAGAATTTATTCAACACATGAACTTCATTCAACACACGAATTTCTATTCAACACACGAATTTCTATTCAACACATGAATATAGTTTCAACACATGAATATAATTCTAACGCATGAATATTATTGAAAATTTCGGCAGCATAACGGCAGGGTAGTTAAAACCGGCACCGTCCCTAGTACGGCTCCTCGCTATACCTTGAAGCCTCACAGCTTTTGACAATGGGGATTTTCAATATCTAGTTCGTACGCAGACGAATTTTCTCATATACTAATCCTATTGGGATTTCAACCACAATTAATCATTTCAAATCAACCATTCACGATATTCACCAAATTTTCACATCAACCAATAATCCAAACAATATCACAACCAATATATATCATCCATGGTCTGTGGACGAAGGGAGTGTGTGTGTATATATATATAGATACACGTATATAACTATATTTCGATTTCATTTCAATATCTTTTCAATTTATTTTAACGCATATATCACTTTTACAACGCATATATAACTTATACATCGAACATACAACTTATACAACGCTTATACATGTGGTGTACAACGCTTATATAATTCATACATCGACTATATAATTTATACATCGTTATTTTCCATATCGTTTATAATTAAGAAATCTCACATTGGGTTTCACTCTACCAAAAATTGTAGAAGGCTCAGAAAAATATCCGGTCTCTTCTAGAATGTAGAAGACGTCCACAAGAGTCCACTGTCTCTTATTTCACTGAATTTTGACTAGAAACGAAAAAGATAAGATTTTTAGAAGTTATTCATAGTTTGTGACACTTTAAAGGTGTTGAAATCAGTTCAGAGGTTTAAAGCCGCTACCTTTCTTGTTAGATTCGAAATAAGGTTTGCCAAATCCGTTCAACCCGAAGCACAATGCTCAGATCGGTTTATACCATACGACAGAGCTTGGAGTCGGGCATCAGGGGGTGGGGACCGCATCAGGTGCGATGGCGGCTGGCATTCCTGGCGGCGGTGCGAACTGGGCAGATTTCGAGGCTCCGATCTCGAGATTCACGCCACGGGGGAGGGTAAATCTGGTATGGATTGGAAGCCTACGGGGAGTTCTTCAAAAATCTCCAAAGGGGCAGTGGGTTTTGGTGAGAGGAATCGCCGAAAAATGGCTGGAAAGGATGGAGGTCGCTATCGTCGTCCGCGAATAGGGGTTTCGGGGAGATGAAATCTGATTGGTCGGTTTTTATTTATTTATATATTTAATTTTATAAACTCTGAAAATACCCCTTTCCACATACGAACACCAACTCAAACCCAACGACTGTCGCCCCTAGCTAAATACCCCCATTCCGAACACAATGGAATATGTTTCGTAAGCCCATTCGACTGTTACAGCCAGTTTTTCTTCAAATTAAAATATAAAATATTCAATATTTGTTTTGAATGTACATTTCAATTTGCCGGGGCCACATACTGCTTCTAAAAATTCCAGAAAAACAAATCTAGCTATATTTTGACGATACGGTCCCAACAAAACTAGTTTCGTTGAATTATGAGACCGTTTGAAAAATGGTCCTTTTCTGGTCGATCCAATTTAATAGAAATCGACCAAACACATTTTCCTTTGCCACGCTCACATACTAACTTCAAAAATTATGAAATCTGAAACCTAGCAATAATTTGACATCCCAGACCCAGCAAAAGTGGTTTCGTCGAATTCTGAAGTCGTTTGCAAAATGTCTATTTTCAAGGGCTATATATTCTCTATAGCGACCTTTCTGAAAATTCATTTGGCCACAACTTTTGATTCCCGCTATGAAACTTCGATTTTTCAGACTCGTTAGAAAGATCTTCACAAACAGATTTAAATATTTTTGGTTTTACTAAAATACGTTTTGTTTTGCACCCGGTATAGTCAGTCAAAGTTTGAAATCAAATTTCAAAACTACCGCGCCAT
Organism: Allium sativum; assembly: GCA_030737875.1. Lineage (NCBI taxonomy): Eukaryota > Viridiplantae > Streptophyta > Magnoliopsida > Asparagales > Amaryllidaceae > Allium > Allium sativum. The sequence goes on from CM060918.1 coordinate 500,827,871, forward strand.
TTCAGGCCTTGGTTATAATTAAAAATAATTATATTTATTTTCAAATGTCGATTCAAACCTACTTTTCGTCGCTATTATTTAAAATATTTTATTTTAAATATTAAAAATCCACTAAAATAGCCAAATTAAAATTTTTAAATTGGCCCAGATTTTCCGGGTTGATACATTTCGTCTTATAGATTGTTAGTTATGTTCAATTCAAATTTTCAAATATTCGCTACGGAATTCGTTAATAGACGATAACGTTTATTTAAATAAATATAAGCGGTTTTTATATATTTGAATATCGTTTTAACTTGGAATTTTTAATATTGAGTTTAATTTATATACTGGTTTTTTTTATGTTGTGTAATATTGGAATATACGATGATAATAATTTTTTATTATATTTATTGAATTGGTTTGGATTAATTATATTTTATTAGTATTATATAGCCCTTAAAAATGTTTTCTTTTCAAATGTCCTACGTTTTCGACGAAACAAGTTTTATTGGAACACATATAGCTAATTATTGCTAGATTTCCTGTTTGGAGCCAATCAGATTATTTTCTCGGTGCATGCAATTTAAAGGTGAAAGATAAATTAAAATAGCGTCGTTGTGCAAATGAAGTCCATTTTCAACGAAACTAATTTCGTTGGGATAGGAATGTCGAAACAAAGTGATGTGTCCATTTCTGTTATGGTTGGAGTTCGCATGTGACTTTAATATATTTAACATCTAACGTTAAATACTGGTAGAGCTTATTAACTATGTAAAACTAAGTTAAAGAAAAATAAAACATGAAACTTAAAAGCAAAATGAATGGGACGCATCCTAAATATTGGAAATCACAACCTACCCTATTTTCTACCTAATATATTTGTTGTACTATTGATTAGTCTAAATCAACTAATGTATAAACATATAGGCCACCATTTAAGCCTACATCACAGCTATTCTACCGCAAAAATATATAAACCATTGTACAATCTTTTAAACGTTGGGCATGTACAATTGGACATGGAGTTGACAAATGAGGACTGATCCAATTGTACATCTCTCCCCTTTCGAAAATCACATGACCCTTTGCTTCAAATACTTTCTAGTAACTTTTTGTAAAGCATTTATCAAATGGTATTTGGATTCACAAGGACCTACCTGATGCACGTACAAAAACAATTCTTTAGTACCACCTATCTACAAACCTACTTCTATGCTAATGTATATAATAGCTCATCCCCAAACTTACTTTCTCCTTAAGTCTAAGCCAAAATTTAATGAAGAACAGAAGAATTAATGCACAGACTGAAATTTGAAGTTGAAAACTCAAACTGCCCCGGAGGTTCAAATCAAAGTTGTCAACCTCTCATGTTTTAGCCGATCTATCCTAGTTGTGCCTACTCGTACTCTTCATTCCTTCACTGGAAAGGTTCCCCCACTCTATAAACACACCGTGCTCGACTTATTTCAACAGCATTTCATGGCAATGATAAAATTCAAAACTAAAATATTTCACTACTAAATTCCTAATACTCATTTCATCACACTCGCGTTACTACCCTCTTCATGCTCATAGAAATTGCAGGGAACTCGAACATGTATTCTGTGAATTGGATATAAACGAGCGAGGCTTGGTGGTGGCATTTACATGAACTGGGGGAGTTAGAGGCGTGATGGCGGTTACTGTTGAGAATTAGCATAGGTCGGGGATGGACGACATGTGTTGGTGAAGGCGGAGAAGGGAGATACGTGGTGATGTGTCGTTGAGCCATTATTCTTCCCGAATTCAAATGACTGAAGGAATGAGCAGTGGTGACGTGAAAGGTTAAAGATTGGGCAGCTGAGGGTTTGAACGATGGCAGGGCAAGTAATATGGAACGAGCTCAATTGTTTTATGAAATAGAGGGTCGATTTGTGTATTATAGCAGATAACAAAGGGTAGCTGAAGCCAAATGAATGGGAACGATGGTTTTGGATTAAAGTGGTTGGGCTGATCCAATTGTACTGGTATCAGATCTGGTATAAATCAAAGGAGCAGAGTTTTTAGGGAAGCAGAAGGAAGTTTTGACCGTATGTATTTAAACGCATTTGGATATGTGAGCAAATGGATGATAGCTGGAACTGGAACTAACTAAAGGGGACCGTGCTTTTACATTCTAAAATAAAGTCAGCTACTGTTTTGAAAGCAAAGGCTTCATGAAAATCATGGTAGAAAGTGGGTTAGTGGTTTCAAAATAGTAAGAAGCCTGGGGGGAAGTATACGGTACGTGGCAGGAATGACGTGGATTCATATGTAGCTGAGGCAAATAGGAATTGTCGGGCTAATGATTTCCAAGTTTGAAAATGCATCGGCTTGCATGTGTTAACATAGAAAAAAAAGAGAAAAAGGGAATTCAATTGGAAAGAAGAGGGGTATGTACAGCCGAGGCTTGTCCAAGAACATTACGTTGGATTTTGAACGAAGCAAGAAGTAGTGAAGAAAGGTCAACCTCAATTCTTTCTAACCAAAGTAATTAGTTTATATTCAGTTTATAATTTAGGATAATTTAATTAATTTAATCAAGTTACTAAAACGTATATAATTTTTATGGTGTTATCAGAACTTAACAAGACAAGCTGTGCACCGAAATCGTACGTTTGTATAAATTTTATGGAACTGTTTTGGATGGGGACCGAGATAGCAGGAAATTTCAGTTAATTTAAACACTGTTTAATTCCTGTAACTAAACTGCTTCAATGCATCAAACTAAAGGATTTAAGCTCACTCAGTTCTCCCCATTTATATTTTTATATAAGTCGGTTTTTTATTTTCTATGCTATGTTGGCTAATGGTTGCTTGTTTGTTAATTATATATCCATATGTTAATCAAAACAATGAAATTAAACGTTGTTTGATTTCATTGAGAAACCAAATCATTATTTTAACGATTGGTCCCAATTAAGGTAACTTACCTTATTGGTCACGTTTGTAAATAAACGTGTTTAATTTAATGATTTGTTTGAATTGTTATGGTTGTGTGAAATAAATTGGTTAACATTGAATTAACGTTATTAACTGTTATGAAGACATTATTTATTTGAATTAAATGATCATATTTGAGATAACATATTGGATGTAGGGGAGAGTAGGTTTGAGGGATCCAATAGGATTCCTCAAATATATCTCATGTTATTTATTCCCGTATTATCATTATGTGATATGTTCTGATTAGATGATTGATTTGTTTGTTGAATGTGACTTGAAATTCAATATTTGTTTTGTTCAAACCAGTGGGTAATATTGATTGAGTAATTGGCAGTATATAGTCTATATATCAATCGTTTTATAAATATCGATTTACCGTTAGGTAAATCGACAAAATAAAGTTATAAATTTGGTTTTATAACTAAATTCAAGTTTTTTTAAAATCTGTTTTTTTTTGAATAAAAGTTTATTAAAAGTAAAGGAATATTAACTATTTATTAATTAAGTTTATAATTAATTATTAAATGATTTTATAAAGTAAATTCTCCGGTTAAGGAGATTTATAGGCGAACGAGCAGAAACTAACCTAAATGTTAAGAATTTGATATTTGTTTATAAGAAAACAAATTAATGGAATTATTTAAATTAATTATATTATTAATTAATCTAATTAAGGACAAATTGAAATTGGTTAAAGAATTAATCGTGTATTGGGTTGACTAAGTCAAGCGTTGTAACTGGGATTTATTATTAATTTATTTTTTTATTAATCTAATGAATTTTTTTAAAGAATATTTGTTTTAATTTAAATAAGATTTTTGTAAAGGGATTTACTATTTATTTTAGTTAATTAAGAAGTTAACTACCTCTACAATAGTTAATGATGGAATAAATTATTAATTAATTAATAATAATTTAGTATAGTGTAATGAGATCTAAGTGAATTGAAATGGAGTTTATGAATGGGTTTTATATTAAAAACCGAGTTTTATAATAAAGTTTATAAAAGAAGTGTGAAGTAAAACGTTAATTTTAAGTTGATATTACTTAATAATAAGATTAAGTGGAGTGAATGGAATTGAAACGAGGTTGTCAAAATGAAAATGGGTTAAAAGCAAACGTATTACAGGTTTGAATGGAGTTATGGAAACCAGAAACTGACTGGATATTAGTTGAGTTGAACGACTTCTTGAGTATCGATCTGATGTTTGTTTCGGCCTTTGGGGTTGATATTTAGGGAGTTGTTCTCGTACTTGTTTTTGGTTAGTGACTTGTTGAAGTGACGGGAATAGAAAAAGGGTTTTCAGGAATATGATGATATTTTCGAGATTTAAGAAATTATCGAGATGCATTGAATAAGCTTATTAAAACAGGAAGCATTAGTTATTCTTTCCAAGAATTAAAACCAAAGAGATTTCGTGACGAGTGTATATATATAGGATTGAATTCTAATGCATTTAAAAAGGGTTTTGAAAATATTCCTATAGTACAATAAGAAGAAAATATTGTGTTTTAAATAATTGAAAGGTTTAGAAGTTAATTAGTTTTTAAATTAAAAAGGCCAAGTAATGCCGAGTACTGAATCAATAAACTCATTTCATTGACCTTATTATTTATTTGATAGTTAAATAACTGACTATCAAATCTAACCCATGCGTTGTTGGTAAAGAAAGACTTGGATCGCATTTATATTCGAAAACATTCCAAACCAACAAATACATGAAGATGCAAATTTGAAGATGGAGCACTGAAGACTGTGGATCTTCATAAAACGGAAGGATTACTTATAATCTCTGGCTTAGCGGACCGAGATGCATTGTGATTCTGTTGCGGTTGGAATCTACGAATTGCAAGGACTACTCGCTACTAACCCATGGGGTGACTCCTATATTTCATGTGGTGGGAGGGTGCCTTCGGTTAATTCTATACCTGGATGACTTGTATGGACAAATGTCTGAAAGAGTATTTCTTAAGAGTCACGTACGTTGATTTTTACAAACGTATTCCTGTAAGTGGCTGAGAATGTCACTTCTCTTAGCTTAATGACCAGAGTATTTTATGAATGTCAATTAGTGATTTGGCGGATCTGACAATGTGGCATTCAAAGAAAATGGTGGCCAGATGTTCTGAAGGTAAATTCTAACCTCAAGCCACATCAACCGGGAAATGACAAAAATCGGGAAGGCAGCATAGCTATGTGGGTTAATTCAATTAGGATGTATAATCACATATCTAGAGAAAATCATTTTCCTTTTTAATCTATCTCGATGTTGTCCCTTTCGGGAAACGGTGGTTTGAGCCCAACCGTTGGTGATATACATTCGATACACTCAAGCGAAATGTGTGGTCGGTCATGTATGGGCCGGGTTGCAGGATGTTCTTTTTGAACCCAGTGTATTCCCCTCTAGAGATACACTATCGGCTGGTTGTTTCATACCTTATCATTGTCGGAATCCAATCTCTAATAAGCGCTTGCGGCTTTGATTATATACTATATATCTAGAGCGTGAGATGCAAGTGTTCTGCTAGATTGCTATTTTTTGTATTTAGACACTATCATAATGTCAGAATAATGTTGTTTTCAAAAATATTTTGGGTTATCGTAAAGTAAAAAACATCCGTATTTATGTGTGGATTTTGTCTTACGATTATCCTTTTCTTTTGAAAGGATTTTGAACTTTAAAATCAAGTCGGATGGTTCCCCTTAACACTTTACGAGTTTTTCTCAATCTGGTTCACTAGACTAACCCGGTGTTTGAAATGCTCGGGTTAGACCGAGTTGTACAGGTCCAGGTTATCGAATGATGCGAAGTCCACAGATGAGTTGGAGATGCTCAGACGTATGATATCTCGTATTTATTCCGCTATGTGACTGTATATGAGGACATGTTAATACAACTGTCCAGATGTGTTAATGTACTCTAATGATTGTAAGTTTTATTTAAAGCTCTCAGTAAAGATTTATTTCTATATTATATTTTATTCCACTGCGACGTGAGACTCTTTGTTGTATTTATTTCTTCTTATTCTATTCTAATATTTCCTTCTTTCTTATCTCACCCTCTGACTTCTTTCTGGTAACGTTCCAGTATTTTCGGTGCTTGGAAGGTCGGCATGAGATACGGTAAATGTATTTTGTCAATTTTTGGGGCTGAAAACCCTTGGGTCATTACAGTGGTATCAGAGCTATTGGTTTAGTAATAACCTTGGCTCTATGGCATAACTCGATAGAGCTGGGGTTAGTAACATCCTAGATTGAGTTAGAGTGTATATATATATTAGAGCGTATTTGTAAATGGTATATACAAATGTTTTGTACTGTGTTGTTTGGCTGATTCAGGTGTTGAGAAACATTGAACTAGTAATGGATACAATATTGTTTCGTAAAGAAGGTGAATGAGATAATTTTACATATAAAAATTAGGTATATAAATTAGGTTTTCCAACTGTGAGGATCGATATTATATTTATCTCTCGTTTTATATTGTGAAAGTGCCTCCGTACAGGGTTGACTCTGCCGAATTTTTATGAAAATATAAAGTATTATAATTTTTTTAGAAGTATTTTTTAACAAAAATGAATTAATGTTTTGATTAAAACTATTTAAATCAGTAAGAACCAAAAGTTCAGAAAGTTGAACAGAAAATTTCAACCAATTGGATTTTCGAAAAGTAAATGGGTTTGTTGCATTTTTCCTACTTTAGTAATTTTGGGGACGAAATTCTTTTAAGAATAGAGGAATGTAATGATCCAGATTTTTAACCGTTAAGCTTGAACATTTAAAATAGATTTAAATGTTAATTTGAAAATATTAAAGGTGTTTTTATAATTAATTCATTAATTAAACAATATTTGTACCTATAAATTTATTTTAATTATAAAACGAGCTCGTAACGTCGCAACAGTACGTAGTTTTGCGTTTTGAACTTCAATTGAATTTACATAATCCAATATAAGTCGAAATAGTTTGAAAGAAGAATCTTCCGGATCTATTGGATTATAATTTTCGAATGAAAGATAAAAATCGAGATTTCATCTTGTAAATTTTTAATTATGTAAAAATCAAATTTTCAGAAAGTCGTTATAGAATCATTTATAAACCATAACAATTTATTATCTAAAATAAAAGGATTTTTAATAAAATAAATATCAATACAGCCTGGAATTTAAAACCGAGTTAAGATAACTCTATGTAAATTATGTTTAAATATATATGATAATAATAATTTATTATCGGTGAATTTGTTTGTTATGAAATTGTCGTATATTTTACCGATTTAATATGGAACTTAAGAATGGCCTATTTCCAACGAAACAAACTTTATAAATCTGTAATAGTTAATTATTGTAATATTTCCAATTACACGTTAATTCGGTTTATTTTGTGATTGTGCGTAATATAAATGAGTATGTTTAACGATTTGAAATTAAAATAGTATTTTTACAAATTATCTTGGAACTCGACGAAACCAGTTCCATCGTGTTTGGAATATTGGTTTCCAATTTCGTCACGATCAGAGTTCGTATGTGTAAAAACCCGGAAAATCAGAACCAATTTAAATTTTTTATTTTGGAAATTTTAATTAATTTTGAATATTTAAAATGAATTATTTTAAACAATAACGACTAGAAATTTATTTTTGAATAGAATTAGAACATATATATTTATTTGAATCAACGTTGGAATATAAATATTTATTTTAATTATAAAATAAATTGGAAATGGCGCGGTAGTTTGAAAATTCATTTCAAATTTCAAATGAATGTACAGGACTTAAAATAAACCGGATTTTAGCGAAACCAAAAATATTAGAATGTATTTAAAAATATCTTCCCAACGAATCCAAAAAATTGAAATTTCATGGAGGGAATAAAAAGTTATGACCAGTTGAAAATTCAGAATAGTCGCTATGGAAAAATAGCCCTTAAAAGTAGCCATTTTGCAAATGACCTTCATTTTCGACGAAACCACTTTTGTTGGATCCAGGATGTCAAGTAATTGCTAGATTCCAAAATTCAAAATTTTTGGAATGATTATGTGAGCGTGGCAAAGGGAAACGTGTTTCGATAGTTCAGTCAATTTGGATCAACCAGAAAATAGCCATTTTTCAAACGGTCTCAAAATTCGACGAAATCTGTTTTGTTGGGACCGTATTATCCCAACATAGCTAGATTTATTTTTCGGGAATTTTTAGAATCGATATGTGGCCCTGGCAAATTAAAATGTACATTCAAATCAGAGCTTGAATGTTTTATATTTTAATTTGAAGAAAAACTGACTATAACAGTCGAATGGGCTCACGAAACATGTTCCATTATGTCTGGGATGGGGTTATTTAGCTCGGGGCAATAGTCGTTGGCTTTGAATTAGTGCTCGTCTAAGAAAACCCTAATTTTGAAATAATATATATGCCGACCAATTAAATAATTCCATTCATTATTTTATTTCCAATTAAAAATCAGAATTACCCTCGTTATCATCTCAACCGACGACGCAACCCCTTTCCCTTCTCCTCGGCCAATTTCCGGCGAATCCCTTCACCATTACACCTCGCCCTCATTTACCTTTTTGTAGTACTCCCTCCCCTCTTGAAATCAAGACCAGTTGCACCACCGCTCGTCGCTCCATCGCTAAGAACCGCCTCCCCGAAGTCACGCACTCCAGAGCACCGCCGTGCCTTGACCCCTGCATTGAAGTGTGCCCCCTTGCCATCGTTCAAAGCGCCTATCCAGGCTCTAGGCTACGACGCAACCCGATCTTCATATCATGCAACGGATTTGAAGTTATTCCAAAACCTAGTTTCGAACATCAAAGTGAAAGGTGCGGCCATTGTTTTTAAAACTGATTATAACACTTTTAAGTGTTGCAAATCATGATTTTCAAATAAAAAATCATAACTTTTTGATACGTTGTCGAAATCCAGTAAAACCGGAGAAATCCGACTCGTAGCGACGCCATCTACGTTCTAGAAGAAGCTAAAACGTATTCCGAGCTTGCTACAATTTCAGAAGTAACAACCGATGTGAGACTACTAAATTCAAATATGGAATGGAAATGCGTTGTATAAATTATATATGCGTTGTACACCTCACGTATGAGCGTTGTATAAGTTATATGAGCGATGTATAAATTATACATGCGTTGTAAAAATCATATATGTGTTGAAATGGAAATGAAATATATTTATATACGTATATATATACTCCCCTCGTCCACAGAGCATGGACGATATGAATTGATTGTGATTGGCGTGAAAATTGGTTGAAAATGTGAATGGTTGAAAATTAGTTGAAATGCGAATGGATGGAAATAATTGTTTGTGGTTGAAACAAATGGGAATTGTTGTGGAAAATTCATATGATATGAAATTGATCTTAGATAATTTAGATGAGCCTCTTATGGAACGCCTTGAGGCCTAAGGTAGTGCGAGAAGACATACTCGGGACGGTGCCGGTTTCAAACCCCCTACCGTTATGCTGCCAAAATTTTCAGAAATATCTATGTGTTTGAATTATTTTCATATGTTGAATTATATCATGTGTTGAATAAATTGTTTAGATAATAAAAATCACATTTTTATTATGCGTATGAAGTATATGAAATATGCATGTATTGATATATTCACGTGTTGAGAAATTCACGTGTTGAGTAAATTATTTGAAAGATAAAAATCACATTTTTTTCATATATATAAAGTATATAAAATATTCGTGTTTTAAATAAATTGTTTTAACACCAGAAATAACATTTTTATCTGATGTATGAAGTATATAAAATATTCGTATTTAAAATAAATTGTTTTAACAATAAAAATATCATTTTTATTATATGTATGAACTATATAAAAATATTCATGTGTTGAAAAGGATTCATGTGTTGAATAAAAGGATTGAACAATAAAATTTACATTTTTATTGTGAATATGAAGTGCTAAAAAGATTCATGTGTTGAATAAATATTTTGAACGATAAAAATATCATTTTTATTATGTATACGACTTGCTAAAAATACACATGTGTAGAAACATATTTTTGTTCGCCAAAAATATCATTTTTATCCTATGTATAAAGTGTTAAAAACAACCGTGTGTTGAAATAAACATTTGTTCCCTAGAAATATTATTTTTAGCTTAGTTCTGCATATATATACATGTGTTGAATAGGAAAATGGATTAGCTATTGAGTAAAGAATATATTTGCATGCCCTACAAATAGGTAAGCCTTAATGAGTTGGCTGCACGATTTTATTATTATATAAACTTCTGTGAATGCCATAGGATGCGGAGTGCTGGTTGTTCTATGTGAAATCATAAATGTCGCCGTAGGATAGTAACAATTAATTTTGAACTATACTACATGGCATACTTCTTGAAGATAGCATACCCTATCATATACCACATAAGCATTTGGAGCTTATGTGACGAGGGTGAAGATTTACCATACAAGCGAGAGGCTTGTATGGCGATGACTATATTTCAGGTTGAACTGAAGACTGATACACACTATATAAAATGTAAAGGTAAATTATCAGATTAACAAAACCCTACACGGGTCTGGAGATGACAATAAACATGTCTCTCTAGTCATTAAAGAACAAAAACTATTTATAGGGTAACGAGAATTTATTCTTTGGAGTTATGATCTATACACACTCCCCTGAGGACAACGGAATATATAACTATAAATATGTGCATGCTTTTTAGGATTTATTGGGTGCCTAATACAGCCCAATAAATTTCCAAACCCCTTCCTGTGCAAAGGAGGTTATGGCGAAATTTTCTGAAATTTAAAGGCGTTAGTAAAATATTTGAAGTGAAAAATGATATAGAAATCATCGAATGAATTATATATATATGTATATATATAAAAAAATTAAATAAAACAAATCGCAAAGCTGCAGTTCATGTTTTAGAATCATAATTTTAAACGATTATACAGAGAAATTCGACCATCGGATTTTCCCGAAACAAGAACCGTTGGGTTCGCTTTGGAAAAATCTTTCCAACGATATAAAATTTGTCAAGATCCAATGGTTGGATTGTGTGAAATCTTTAATTCAAATCTGAGTAAAAACAGTGCCAGAATGAATTATATATATATATATATACATATAAATATATATATATATTAAATAAAATGAATAACGACGCTGCAGCTCGTGTTTTGAAATCGTAACTTTAAACGATGATATCGAGAGATCCGACCAACGGATTTTCCCAAAACCGGAACCATTGGGTTCGCTTTGGAGAGATCATTCCAACGGACTTCGTTAAGATCCGACGGTTAGATTTTGAGAAATGTGTAAATTAAATTTGGAGAAAAACAGCGCCAGGGCCACGTTATGGCCTGAAACGTCGTTTAATTAAATGGTGCTATTTTTAAATAAATAAAAATAGAAATATATTATTATAAAATATTATAAGCAATATGGAATGGAAATAAACCAATTTTACTTGGTTTGCTTGATATTTGGTGGTTGTATGTGTTTGACATGAAAATTATATAAAGAACTGAAATGAGGATGTCGAATAATTTAACCATGGACAGAATTTATTTGAATTCTAATATACGTGAATTATTTGAAAAGGCCAAGTTAATTCTCATTTTAAATAATTGATCAATGAATAAAAGTCGAAGATATGAAGACCGTGTAAGACTGGTGATCTTCACATCGTGTAGATTACTACTGATGCCTTTGAGATGGGTAGCTCCCTTGACGAGGTTACAGTGGTAGTGGTTTGGGCGTACTTGTTGATCGTCCGGACGTGCGACGGCCTCTCTTCCGTATTGGACACATGGAACGAGGAATAAGGTGCCTCAGGTTTTGTTCAGACCCAGAACAGACTTACAAATGGATGTGTGTCTGACGTGTATTCTACGTTGTATTCATTGATCTCTACTAAATATACATCTGTTTTCTGGCGGAGAATTTATTCTCTTGCTTAACGCCCTTCTCTGAGACATACGAGCTCAGAGGTTGTATATCAGTAGACATCAGTGGTATGGTTTGGATTGACAGCGTGGCATGCAAAGATACAAATGATCATGGCTTTTGTTGAAAAGCAAAGTCTTGTGGTTGATGATCAAAGCATGGCTTTAATATAGCATAGCTTTGTGTATGGCGTTAATTCGCGAGCCTCACACCTCGGTATGAGTCAAAAACGGGATCATGACTACAGGGGGTGCACGACGTTTCTTTCTAGCTATGAGTGATGTCAGCGTTTTACAAGCCCTGACATTATTATATTTTTACCTTTGTGGTTGTTGGAATGCGAGGTGCCTCAGATATATCGGTCTCTACAGAGCTGATGGATAGGTCCGATAGGACCGGGAAACGTGTATTCAGGAATAACTAATCCTCAAACGTAAGGGAGGACCAGCCCTGAAGATCCAGGGGTTGCCTAGAGTGTGCAGTCTGGAGGCATTTGCTAGAGTGTCTCGAAGCGGTGAGGAGCCATACCTCGCCTCGACTCATGATGGAATCCAAACTTCCAATACGAAATTACAGATTTGGTTGTAACTTATATATGGCGACATGATATATGGTACCCATGCCGTCTATGATTAATATTTATGATTGAATTTTCTTTTGAAACATATATGCACTAGTAATAATATCAAATGTTTTTGCTTTACACATATTAAGCATATTTTGGCCATTATAAGGTAAAACTCTATCCTCTGGTTTGTATTGCATTGTGTGATGGGACTTGAGTCTTATAACGGCTTCATTTTTATAAAAAGCATTGCGTTGTTCAAAAGATTTACTTTATTTAATGCATTAGCAATCACCGGAGTAAACCCCTTCCGCGAAAGTAGCGTGGTCCTATGATTTGCCTTATTATTGTTGTTTAACCAGTTAAGTAGATTTCTCATACCAGTCCCCTGACTGACTCGTAGTTTGTTTCACTTTGCAAACTCGGTTGCCTTTATTTTCACATGGGCTGCCTAGCAGCAGGTTATATTTTGGCTTTTGCACTGCAGCATGGTGTGCACCTTTTGGCTTGCGTGGCGAAGACTAGATTTCTCAGTATCTTGGCTATTTGATATTCCGCCATTAGTATCTTATGTATATGATTCCGCTTGACGCGATGTAGACAGATTTACTTGTATTATGTACTCTATGATGTATATGTCCCAGTGATCTTGATGTAGACTGATCATTTCTTTTTATGCACTAAGTTGTATCATGCGCTATGCTACTCTGATGTTATTACATGTTATGATTCCGCTGTCATATTGATGTAAATTATTCTATTTCTTGTTTATGCTATTATCAGTACTCTGCTAATGATGATTAATGTGTTATATTCCAATGATTATCCTTAATTCCGTGACACGGGGTTTTGGGATCGTCACAGTATGGGGTTGTATGAACTATATACATTAAACACGAATATTATAATATATATATAAAAAATCCTTAGTCACTATCAAAAAAAGAATTTTTGGTCACTGTCAAAAAAATAACTGTGGAAATTCTGCAGCACATATTAAATCTCGCTTCGTAGAATCTAGCCTAGTAGAAACCATATGAAAAATTATCTCGTTTCAGGTTTCAAATGGCTTTAAATTTGATTGTTCTCTTCCTTCGAAAACAAAATATATATTTATATGGAGGAAAACACAACAAGTAAACGAGAACATCAATTCTTCAAGAATTCACAGGAAATCATAAACAAAAGACCTTCATCTTTCTCAAGCCCAGCAGTATAAATAAGAACACTACTTCATTGTTTCATCCAGTACCAGAGCACGAAGCCAAATCTATTTCACTGCTTCGGGAAACAAAACCCATCCTTTAAAAATTTCATTACAGGTTGAAACCACAACGAAATTGAACATCGCTCAATCCATTTAGCTTACGTAATTCGCCTCCCCACGACAGTAGGTATTATGTTGGGTTTTGCACTGTTTATTAAGCAGTAGGGGCTATGATGGGTTTTGGGTGAGCTAGGTGACGTCGGGAGCTAAACAAAGGGTTGCATAGGTTTTTGATGGCAAGAGGTCTAATGGGCAAAGGTTGGAGGGATTTGGTGAACTTTTCTTATGCAAGTTACTGTTCTTGCTAATGGGGGGATTCGTAAATGTGTTTTAGGTGCGGATGTGGAGTGGTTTTTGGTGGTGATGTTCGGGTTGCTATGGAGTAGGGGAGATCAATTGAGGCATTGGCATGGAATTTCGTGAAGAGACAAGGGAGATGGAGTGGTAGGGAGTTGCGACAATGGCATGGGTATAGGAGCATGTCATGGCCATTTATTAACATAGAAGTAGAATTAAAGTGGAAAGAAAAGACTAAGGTTAATCTATACTTAATTAATTAATTGTTAACGACATATTTATTCGTTCAAAATTTATTATAGTAATATATTTCTCGTTCGATGTTAGATTTGAACGTGAAAAGATCCGTCGGAATCGAATCGACGTAAGTTGCGCATAGGAACTGATTTAGAGCACACTGAAATTTTATCCAATTGTAAATGCCCATTTAAAATTAGATAAATCAATCTGAAATGCTCGGTTGGAAATAAATTGTGAGTTAGCTCTCACGTCTTCTACAATTCTATGATGTGGTTAAATTCATATAGTTATAACCTATCGTTGTTAGTATAAAATTGGATGTTTGATTGTTTGATCGTTGATTATCGACATTTTTATTTTTGTCATTTTGAATGCATTAGAACACAAAATTCATTTCATATGAAAATATACAATGATATTATGAGCTATGATGCAAGAAAAAACTGGTCGGAGGGATCCAACTAGACTCCTAAAATATTTTTCTTGTTATTTGATTTTATATTAGTTCATATATGTACTGTTTGCCCACAGTGACATCAAAACCTTTTTGGGTGATGATTGTTGAATTGATTTCAACGTTGTGTTTCTAATCAATAACAGTATTGATTAAGTGAATCACAGCAGATGGCCTAAAAATCCATTGTTATGAGATGTTGATTTGCCATCAGGAGAATCAACGTAATTTAAGTTATAAAATTTATTTTTGTAATTAAAGCAAGATTTTCGAATTATATTTTATATATAAGTTTTATAAACGAATGAATATTCATAATCATATTTTTTATAAGTATTATAAAATGATTTTAGCAAATTATTATGTTTTTATGAGTTTTATAAGTTAGTAAGATTAGAAATTTACCTTACGATTTATAATTTGGGATAATTGTTTTATGAAACAATTAAGAAATATTAATTAAGTTATTAATTAATTTAAGAGAAAGAATTAATAGGGATCAGTTAATAAGTTAACTAATGTTTTCAAGTTGACTAAGTTAACTTTTTAAATTGAAGTTGGTTATTTGATTAATTTTGTTTAAATTAATTTAATATAAATAGTTTTAATAAACGGTCTTTAAAATGAGTATTCTTAAAAAATAATAAATCTTTTAATTAACTATGTTTAAAGGTATTATTAATTCAATCATTAAGGGATAAAGAAGTTAACAACTTATACATTAGTTAAAAATGAAGTAAATTACTTTTACTTCTGTAAATGTTGAAATTAGTTATTATTTTACTTGATTATAATGAAAGGAATAACCTTTTTGATTGAAATTATTTAAGAATATAATCAAGTTTGTGATAAGTTTGTAATTGAATCTAGTAAAGGGTTTTATAGAAGGATTCTAGAAACAAATTCAAGTTTTATAAACCAAGTTTATAATTGAGGGTTAAGGTTAAGACGATGATTTTAAATTCGATGTTTACGTATGACTTGAATTAAGTGAAACATTGTAATTAAAAGAAAGATTTCAATAGCGTAAAGAAAGGATGTTACTGGATTTTAATCCAAATTAAAATTTATAATAAGATATTAGATCATTTTGGCGAAGGGTTTGGTAATGGGTTATTGTAATATAATACAAGTTATAAATGAAATTGCATAGTGTGTAGCAAAAAATTTACTTAATCAACGAATTAAGTAACAATGGTTATAATTGACAGAGAATTTCAAAAGTAAGGAATGGTTTATAAGGCCATGATTTAAATGAAATAGAAACTGAGTTTTGGTGATATTATTATAAATATCAGTTTTTGAGATTACAAACTTTTATCTATCCTAAGATAAGAACGTTGCTGATCAAGGTCTGAGAGGTAAATAAATACCCTAACTTGAACGACTTCATAATTATCTGAGGATGATATTAGTTTGTAATGGTAAGATGTTGGAATTATTTTATTGTTTCCATAAGAGAAACAATATTGTAGCTTTATCTACAAGGTTTAAGGAAATACAATAAAACTATGGAGTTTTAAAATAAACAATGTATTATATGACGTTGTTTAGATTAGATATAAAGTGTGACCATACATATACCATTCATTTAAGTAAACAGCACTATTTTCTAAGTAATGGAAATAGTTTGTTTTATAAATACACTTATGTAATGAAAATAATAAATGGTTGAAATTTTGAAAAGTAAAATGAAATAAGAAGCTATATTATTTTTGAGATGGAAATGAATTTCGAAAATTAAATTAATATTTCCATAAGCGGTATTGTTAACTTTTATCTGAAAGTTTAGAATTTTAATAAATTGTTTAGAGTTATATTATAAACAACATGTTAAATGGCATCGTTTGGGCCACATATAAGACTGGTAATTAGAGTGGTATCGGTTGGTTAAGTAAATAAAATAATATTTCCAAAGTAAAGGAAATTTTGAGAATAGAAGATGATATTTCCAAAGTAAAGGAAATAACAATATATTTTTGGAAAATATATCGATATCTTGAGGATAAAAAGATGGGTTTTGAAATATGTTTATTCTAAAAGAATAAGTGTTGATTATTGTTTTCGAGTAACGGAAAACAAAAGAGATTTATTGAGATAAGTTACAGAATCAATTTTAAATCGATAAAATGGTTTAAATAAATGGTTTTAAATTAAAAGAATATGAGTTGCTGATATACTTATATGTACTGTTTGATTTGATAGTTAAAGAACCGACTATTAAATAAATACCCCTTTTGACTTTTACGAGTTAGTTCGAAAAGACCGGGATAGGAGCTGGACCCACAACCACTTCGAATCGAATTTTCATTCGAAAATAACTTACAGGGATGCTTATAAAAATGGTAAATTAAAGACCATGGATCTTCATAAGCGAAAGAACTACTTGTTGAATTTCTCTGCTTTGCAACTGGAGTTGTTTCGGCAGTGATTCTATCGTGATTGAAATCTTCGGATCGTAAGAACTACTCGCTACTGATCCTTGGGATGATTACTATATAGGATGTGGTAGGAGACTGCCTTCGATTCATCATGTTCCAGTATGGCTTGTATGGACGAATGTATGAAAGAGTATTTCGTGGAAATTACGTATGTTGATTTTTACAAATATACCAAGTTTGGTGGCGGAGAAGGCAACTTATTTTCGCTTAACACCCAAAGTATATTTGTGGATGTCAATTATTGATTTGATGGATCTAACAATGCGGCATTCAAATTTTATTTCATGATCTCTAAAATGTAATCGTGACCTCAAGCCTCATCAACCGGGAAAATGACAGAAATCGGGCAAACAACATTATGTGGTTCATTCCCATTAGGACGTATTGTCACCGTCTAGAGATATTTCATTTGTTCTTTCTTCTATCGCGTCTGTATGCTTACGGAATACGATTGACTAGCTATCAACCGTGGGTGACAATATATTCTGTACACTCAAGTTGAATGAGTGGTCGGTGTAACAACCCGGAAATGCGAGCCAGTTTAAAATTTTTATTTCGGCAATTTTAGAGAATTTTGAACATTTAAAATAGATTATTTTGAAAAATATCGATGAGAAATTTATTTTGAAATGAATAGAACGTATATATTTATATACATCGTTGTTAGAATATAAATAATTATATATAATTATAAAAGGAATTGAAAATGGCGCGGTAGTTCGATAATTCGATTTCAAATTTCAATTGAACGTACCGGGTGCAAAATAAACCAGATTTTGGTGAAACCAAAAATAATAGGATTTAATTGATAATATCTTTCCAACGAATCCGAGAAATCAAAATTTCATAGTGGGGATCAAAAGATATGTCCAGTTGAAATTTCAAAATAGTCGCTATGGAATTTCCAGCCTTTGAAAATAGCCATTTTGCAAACAACCTCGGATTTCGACGAAACCACTTTTGTTGGATCCGGGATGTCAAATTATTATTAGGTTTCAAATTTCATAATTTTTAGAATCAATATGTGAACGTGGCAAAGGAAAATGTGTTTGACCAGTTTCAGTTGATTTTAATCGACTGGAAAATGGCCATTTTTCAAACGGTCTCAGAATTTGATGAAACTAGTTTTGTTAGGACCGTATCGTTAATACGAAGCTAGAAAATATTTTTCTGGAATTTTTCGGGTTAGTATGTGACCCCAGTAAATTGAAATGTATGTTAAAATTAAATATATAGAGTTATATGTGGATTTTGACGAAAATTGATCGAAACAGTCGAATCAGCTTATGATACATATCCCATGGTGTTTGGAATGGGGGTAAAACGCTATAGGCGACAGGCGGCGGGTCCCGTTTCGAGTTCAAAATAAAAAGTACCTTTTTGAGATTAAATAATTAAAAATAAATTTTATAAAAAAACCCTCCCTTCCCTATTATCTCAGCCCCCCCGCACTCCATTTCATTTGGACAGAAAAAAAAGAAAGAAAGGAGGAGCTCGACGCCGCCCTCCCGTCAGAGCCGCCGCCTCCAACTTCTTCTTCTCCCTCCCGGTCGCGCGCCATTCCGCGCATCCCCTTCTGCTTCCTCCGCCTTCTTTACTCCTTCCTCCCTACCCCTTTAAACCACCGCGCCACCCTCTCTTCTCAGATGACCGACTGCTCCTCCCCCATCGTGGCCAGACCCCGCCAGAAACCCGCCTCTGTAACACCCCGTAATTCTGTTAATATTAATATTCACAAATTAAATAATAACTAATCTCAGACGTGAGAATTGTGGGAAACGGGTTGCGCCATTGTGTTCGTCTCGGAATTCTTGTTGAAATAGAGTCCGAGTTTGCGTGATTTGGACTTCGTATGAAGAAGTTATAACCATCAGAAATTTCAGAAAATTCAAAACAGATTTCAGAAAATTTAAAATTCAAAATTCGAAGTCAAACAGGCTAGGCGGGAAATTTTCCGCCCAGCATCCCAGGTCGACTGGGGAGTCGACACCCCCCCAGGCCGACTGGGGAGTCGACTGGGCAGTCGACCTGGGTGTCGACCTGGTCCAGTCGTCTAGGGTTTGGTTGGGCCCAATCTTGAGCTGCTGATGTGTCTTTAGGGCTGAGTTGGCAAATTTAACGGTTCAGTTTAGTTCTGAGTTGATCTGACGGTCTAAATAAATCCTAAACTCTATAAATACCTAGGTAGTCTCTCACTCTAATTCACATGAAAATAGAATAGCCACCGTCATACCGCCGCCATGGAACTCAGTCTAGCCGCCGCCAACAAAGAAGGAAGAAAGCTAATCAAAACCCTAATTCTACTCAACTCTAAAGCAAATCAAGACTCTCTTTCTTCTCTAGTTGTAAGTATGCTGATCTTAACAAGATTATTATTAAACTAATTAGATTAAGTTATGAATGGATTATAAGTGAATGATGTGGATTGTCAAATATGTTGTTGTAAACCTTATGCTATCATGTATGTTGTAAATCCTATGTTATGTGATGATGATATCCTATATGTTGTAAATCATGCTATGATGATATTGTATAGGTTGTAATTTTCTATGCTAAATTGTGATAAATCATACATGTTATAAAGTCATGATGTTATTATCTATGCTAATTAGTTCATGTTAATCAAATCATAATGTCGATACTATTTGGGCTATGTTGATGACAAATCATGTATGCAATTTTAGATTGATTAGTAAAGATTATGAACATATGCCATGACATCTATTTAGATCTAAAATTATGCTATGACATAGGTGAGTTCTATGTGTTAGATGCTAGTTCACACCATTATTATGTTGCATAAAACCCCATATGCAAGTTTATACATGAATTTGGGTTATGATCATATCATGTAAATTGTGACATTTAACCAAACAAGTTGACACCTTTAGGTTCATAACATGTGTAGTTTTATGCAAGTTTCACCCCTATTATGATTAGATCTATTTTATTCGTCTATATGTGGTGATAATTTATCTTTGTGCTACGAGTTAGACTATTCGAGTCTAACGTATATTTTGCGTTGAATAAGCGAACGTATAACGTGGGGTAGGGGTAATATTAAGGATTTAATATTGAGAAATTGGGGTGCAATTGATATGATTTTGCATGCCATAAGTGGATGGCCATAATTGAGTCAATTATGGACATCATTAAAATTTGGAATTAATTAATAATTTGAATAGGGATATATTTGAAACTGGGGTAAAAGATTGTAAGTGTTAATCAATGCTTAGGACACGAGGTTGGACTCGTTTGTGATGTAAAACTGCCCGGACCCGCCCGGCAAATCCAGTAGTCGCAAATGTTAGCCCAATGTGAGAGGTCCTAGGCCCAAATTAAAGCATAACAGTTGTAAAGACACAAGGTTAGATTCTTTTATGGTGTAAGACTGCCCGAACCCGCCCGGCAAATCCAGTTGCCATAAATTTCAGTCTAATGTGAAAGGTCTTTATGTGGTTATGGCCTGAATGAATTAAGAAATACTTAACCAGATAAACATGTAAGGTGGGACATGGGGGTTAAGTAGGTGCCTTGGGTGGCATGAGGAATCTAGTGATTGCCTTTAGTGGCATTTGAAATACGAGTAGTAAGACTTAACCAAACACACATGTAAATGAACATGACTAAGAAGAGGGTTAAGTGGGATACACTAGTGGGGACAAGCTTAGGTGGATAGCTTGTGGGGGCTCATTTCAACCAGTAACCCAAACGTATGTTTGTGGGCTCGACCCAAGTCGAGGACGGGACAAGCATACTGGGCTTGACTATAAGAGGCCAAAATGGGGTAGCGGTGGTAACGCAAGTCCAAAGGGTTTCATATGCGTGTGTGGACCCGGGCTGGTAGGTAAGACGTTGTTGCATCGTGTAGGTATAAGCCGTGCATTCTTTAGCTGTATCGGGTTGCCACTTTAGGGGAGTGATACACCCCACTATGGGGCCAGCACGGGTATCTACGTGTAGGGAGCCGATCGAAAATGGGTAGTGTGGTACACCTAGCGGAGGTAGGGGTAGGCGGCACCTATGTAGTCAGCTAGGGGTACGCAAAGCTATTTATATAATTTCTAAGTGAAGCAAGTGGGATCAACTTTGAGGGTGACTGGTGTGGTGCAGCGTAGTAATTATTCGTTAGTAATTATGTGTGCCTTTAACGTTATCTTTATCTGCTCTTCCATACCCAATAGTTCATAGACATTTCCTTGTTTTCCAGCTTATGCCTTAGTCTTGTTATTTTGATAATAGTATTGTTAGAATTATCATACTTGCCAGACTTTATGTCTGACCCCCTCTATTTCTATCTTTTCCCCCCTCCAGGTCCTCAGGGTGGGCCCAGCTCTAGTGGAGCTTGATTGGGTTGCTTTATCTCTCTTTGGAAAGCTTGGACCGCTGAAGTAAAGTCCAGCTTGTTATCTTCTTTAATGGCTATTTATGTAATGGGATTATGTATTTTTTTAAAGATGGATATTGTACTTGACTCTGATTTATGGTTTTATGATATAACAAACATGTTTAATTTCCGCTGCAATAAAATAAAGTTTTAGATTTCCATGTACTACTTATTATCTGTCTTGTTGTAATTTTTCTGTTCTATATTCACTTAAAACCTCCATGGAAGTTAATGCATTCCCTTTGTGAGTGACATTGATGGACGTGGGGTGTTACACGTGGTATCATAGCTTAAGGTTACCAGAACAGATTATTTTTTTAGAAAACACTATTTTTCTAAAGTATTTTTGGAAGAAGTGTTTTCAAAAACATGTCTTGATTAGTAATTTAAAGAGGAAAGTTTTTATGAAAAACATAATCCCCAGTAGCCATATATCTTTATCTTTCGAATTATCCATTTTGAATCTTTCCTTTTTCGTTTCAGCATGGCTGAAGATCTTAACCTTCCGGATGGTGTAACGATACCAGGATGGTATAGGAGGTTATTAGAAGCTAGGGCCGCTGCAGTCCAGCCAATGTTCCTCCACCACCAGTTGCACCCGCTCCTCCTCCTCCCCCTCCTCGCGTTGATACTTTTGCAAAGACGTGCAAGGAATTTAAGGCTATGGGTGGAAAACCTTTTCAAGGGTCAGAAACGTTTGTGGAAGCTAGAGATTGGCTTAAGGTGGTAGAAGAATTGCTAGAAATCTTTGAAGTAGAAGAAGGGAGGAAAGTCAAATTAGCAGCTTGGTTAGTGAAGGGAGAGGCCTCGTTTTGGTGGGAGGTCACTAATGGGGAGCGTCCTATAGATTCTTGGGCGGATTTCAGGCGTAGGTTTGAGGCAAAGTTTCTCTCAAGGGCAGAAGAGAATCTATATATGGAAAGGTTCTTGACATTGAAGCAAGGAAGCTCATCAGTGAAAGAATATGTCAACAAATTTAATCAGTTAGCAAGGTTTGGCTTGGACTTAGTGAACACGCCGGAGAAGAAGGCTCTGAGGTTCGTTAATGGCTTGAATGAACCGTTGCAAGGGTTGGCTATGAACCACATCCCTATGGGGGCCACCTTTGAGAAGCTAGTAGACATGGCACTCATGCACGAGGAGAAAGGCACTAAATCTGGTAAGGCACCCGAGAAGAAAGGGGATCAGAAGAAACCACAACAGCAAAACAAGAAGGGTGGTAAAGTCAATAATGGCAAGGGAAAGAAGAAATACTTTAACTGTGGGACACCAGGCCATCTCAGCAAGGATTGCCGAAAGAAAAAGAAGACTGGTTGTTTTCACTATGGTGAAGCGGGACATCTAGTGAAGGACTGCCCAAAGAAGGGGCAGAGGGCAGGGTCTACCTCGGGAGGACAGGTGCAGGCTCTTATGGCACCAGGGCAGGCAAGGGGACAAGTTCAGTCTCTCGCGGTCCCACCGCTGCAAGAACGAGGTAGAACCATTTCTGTTGAAAGCTTAGTTTTTCTGTTTGATCATCCTGTCCTCACCTTATTCGATTCGGGCGCATCGCATTCGTTTATCTCTACATCATTAGTTGAATCACTGCACTTAAACACCAATTTAGTAGAGGATCCCTTAGTTGTTTCGAATCCAATTGGGGGCTCCGCTTATTTGTCCATGATGTGTTTGGATTTGAAAATTTCTATACTTAGCGTTGAGTTTAGATGCGATGCTTATGTTTTGGGCTTCACGAGCTATGGGCTAATTTTAGGAATGGATTGGTTATCCAGAAATGGGGTCGTTCTTGTTTGTGAAAGGAGAGTAGTTAGGCTCATGACTCGCCTTGGCAACACTCTCGAAATCTTTTGTGATCTCATAAATCCCGTTATGCTAAGTTATCTAGAATTGCTTGACGCGCCTGTGGAGAATCTACGATCTGTTAGAGTGGTCCGAGAATATTCGGATGTGTTTGAGGAGGTGAAGGGCTTGCCTCCGAAGCGTGTAACAACCCGGAAAATCTGGGCCAGTTTAAAATTTTTATTTTGGCAATTCTAGCGAATTTTGAATATTTAAAATAATTTATTTTAAATAAAATCGACGAGAAATTTATTTTGAATATAATTCGAACGTATATATTATGCGCGTCGTCGTTAGAATATAAATAATTATATATAATTATAAATAGAATTGAAAATGGCGCGGTAGTTCGATAATTCGATTTCAAACTTCAATTGAATGTACCAGGTGCAAAACAATCCGGACTTTAGTGAAACCAAAAATAATAGGATCTAATTGTGAATATCTTTCCAACGAATCCGAAAAATCAAGATTTCATAGCAGGAATCAAAAGATATGTCCAGTTGAAAATTCTGAATAGTCGCTATGGAATTCAGGCCCTTAAAAATGGACATTTTGCAAATGACCTCGGATTTCGACGAAACCACTTTTGTTGGGTCCGTGATGTCGAATTATTGCTAGGTTTCAAATTTCATAATTTTTCGAATCAATATGTGAGCGTGGCAAAGGAAAACGCGTTTGACCAGTTTCAGTTGATTTTAATCGACTGGAAATTGGCCATTTTTCATACGGCCTCAGAATTCGACGAAACTAGTTTTGTTAGGACCGTATCGTCAATACGAAGCTAGAAAATATTTTTCTCCAATTTATAGAGTTCGTATATGACCCCGGTAAATTGAAATGTACGTTTAAAATTCAATAAAGTGATTTAAATGTAAATTTAACGGAAACTGATTGTAGCAGCCGAATCAGCTGACGATACATATCCCATTGTGTTCGGAATGGGGGCAATTAGCTATGGACGGCAGGCGGTGGGTCTCGTTTCGAGGTCAAATAAAAAGTCAACTTTAAAAGGAATTAAATAAATAAATAAATAAATAAATATATATATATATATATGCCACTTTTCACATTAACCCCCTCTCTCCCCGTTCGTTTACTTTCAGAAAGAAAGAAAAAAGCCCTAAATCGATCTCCCCCGTCAGCCTCCATCACACCCCCCCTCAGGCGCTGCCGCCGTAGCCTCTCCTCCAGTCGCCCTCCACCTCGTCGAACCCCCCCTCTCTCTCCTCGTCTGCGTTCCCTTCTCTCCCTCTCCAGCACCGCGAGGACCAAATCGCACCCCAATCTAAGACCGACGCCACCCGCAAGCGCCATCCCCTTCTCCTTGTCGAACCCTAGCCCCAGATCCACCGCGAGACCCCCCCACCTCCAGCGAAGACACCCGTGGACGCGAGCCATACCCTCCCGGAGCGCCGCTACTTCCCCTTCCTGTCTCTTCTTGAAAACCAACGGTGAGTTTTTCTTTGTAGTTTTATTTTAATTTATTTTATTTTCTTATGCGATTAGTTTAATTAATTTAACTAATAAAAAAGTTAGAGTTTTTCCAATAAAAGGTTATAATTTTTATTTAAATAAAATTGTGATTTTATTATAGAAGTTGCATGACAAAAATGTGACTTTTAATCATAAAAAGTAGTAATTTTTACATAGACTAAACAAAAAAAAACGATAAGTGAAAGTGTTAATTTCTAATACAAAGAAAGTGTTTATTTTTAACCAAAGAAAAGTTGAATTTTTAACCAAAGAAAAGTGGGATTTTTAACAAATGAAAGGTTTGATTTTTAATCGACAAAAAGAAGTGATTTTTAATCAACAAAAAGATATGATTTTTAATTATATAAAAATATGATTTTTATATAGCAGAGATTATAAAAATATGATTTTTATATAGTTTTGATAATAAAAATTCAATCTTTGTATAAAAAGTAGAAATATAAAAATATAATTTTTATATACAAGGAAGCGTTGTAAATATATGAAGTGAAATAAAAATCTGAACTTTATTTTATCGTGAAGTAAAGAGAATATAAAAATGTGATTTTTATATATATAGTGACTACGGGCAACGAAGATGGCGAAGATGGGATAACGATGAAGATTTCTATAAAAGAAGAGTCAAGATGTTTGGATAGCTATCTGTGAGAATTTCTCACCTTTCAATTTCATTTTCTAGTTATATATATATACTAGGATGCAGACTGTGCTTAGTAGCACCCGACACAATCGTCCACAGACCATGGACTTGTTTGTTTGGTTGCATAGCTTAGTTATATGATTTGATTTGAATTTGATTGTTTGGTGAATTTGATTGATATATGGATGGCGTGGGCCTTCACTAGACCGGGGATAAGGCTAGGCCTTGTCCCGTTTCTAGTATCGTGCCGTTATGCCGCCGAAATTTTCTAAAATAAGATAGAAAAATAAAAATATCATTTTATTTAAAGAATGAACTGAATAGAAATTCATATGTTGGAATAAAATGTTTTGTCGTTAAAAATATAATTTTTAACGTGAATGTGAATAAATAAATATTCATTTACAAACCAGACGGTTTGTTTATGTACACCTATTTGAAGGACATTGATTGGATCGATAAATTTTACACATCGCCCAACTGCACAAATAAAATCTGTGTTTGATTGTTTGAAACCCCACACGGGTGTTGGGATGAAATATGAAGTTCACTCATCCTGATTGATTAATTATGTCGATCGATTGATTGACAGGCTGTCATAAGCGTTAGATATCTATATTTGATGCTTATACAGCGTAGTGCACTTTGGTTGATGGTTGATTATTTTTCAATGCTATTATATACATGTGTTGTATGAAAATCCATATAAACAACTTTATATGGTAATTGATTGGGCCTCATTCCAATTTGAAAAATAAAGAATATTATAAAATAAAAGTTCATGTGTTGACAGTACTCATCCATTGAGATTGGTCATGTGTTGAACGAAATATTTTAGTAATAAAATTTACATCTTTATCGATGTAAAATAAAAGTTCATGTGTTGACAGTACTCATCCATTGAGATTGGTCATGTGTTGAACGAAATATTTTGATAACAACTATTTTGAAAAAGAAATATTTGAAATAGAATATTTGAAAATAGAAATTTATGAAGCCGTGTTGATTAGATTGACGCCATTTTGACGTAAACGATATTTATATCGATTTTATTCATTTCGAAATGAATTGAATTGAAAACGATTTCGAAATGAATTGAATTGAAAACGATTTTGAAATGAATTGAATTGAAAACGATTTCGAAATGAATTGAATTGAAAACGATTTCGAAATGAATTGAATTTAAAACGATTTCGAAATGAATTGAATTGAAAACGATTTCGAAATGAATTGAATTGAAAACGATTTCGAAATGAATTGAATTGAAAACGATTTCGAAATGAATTGAATTGAAAACGATTCGAAATGAATTGAATTGAAAACGATTTCGAAATGAATTGAATTGAAAACGATTTCGAAATGAATTGAATTGAAAACGATTTCGAAATGAATTGAATTGAAAACGATTTCGAAATGAATTGAATTGAAAACGATTTCGAAATGAATTGAATTGAAAACGATTTCGAAATGAATTGAATTGAAAACGATTTCGAAATGAATTGAATTGAAAACGATTTCGAAATGAATTGAATTGAAAACGATTTCGAAATGAATTGAATTGAAAACGATTCGAAATGAATTGAATTGAAAACGATTTCGAAATGAATTGAATTGAAAACGATTTCGAAATGAATTGAATTGAAAACGATTTCGAAATGAATTGAATTGAAAACGATTTCGAAATAAATTGAATTGAAAACGAATTCAAATTGAATTGAAAGCGAATTGAAATGAATTCAAATTGAATTGAAATTTGAATTGAATAGAAATGAATTTTAAAACGAATTTATAAAGAAGAATTCAATTTTGATTTGAATTGAAAAGGAAGTTGAAATTGCTTTTGAAACGAAATTAAAACTATTCATATAATTCGTTTTAAATAGAAATCGACGAAATATATATTATATATATTATATATATAATATAATGGCATGAATAGAACATGCCGCGCCGCGGCAGTTCGTGAATTTCGACCATTTATTTCAAACTGACATTGCGGGAGATTCGACCGTCGGATTCTCCTAAAACCGGAACCGTTGGGTTCGTATCGAAAAGAGCTTTCTAATGAATATTAGAAATTTGAAATCTAACGGTTGGATTTGGAGTTACGTCCAAATCAAATTTGAAAAAGGTCGCTGTAAGTGCAGTTCGATGGCCATTGATGGAAATCGACTGTACGGGCCTTGATAAAATTATTAAAAATAGTAATAATTTGTGTAAAATCATAAGAAATGATTTGGGAAGAATTGGGATGAAAAATCCATATTTGAAAAGATAAAAATAGATTTTTATCGAGATGAACTAGTTTTGAACTAGAATTATAATTCTATTTATTTTTAAATAAATAAATTGAATTCGAAAAGGGTTTTAAAAATAACCAAAATTTCCAATGATTGCATTGGAGTGGATTTGAATCGAAATTGTCTTCAGAATATTTCGATGTTGGAATTCGTGGTTGTACGGATGTTGTTATGGAAATTTGAAAGATATATATTTATATCGTTATTTCCAATACGACATTTGTTAATCGTAGAATTTGATATTGAATATAAGCCGATATATTTTCTATTCAGAGCCTTATATTGAATATCAAATGTGATTTGGGTTTGTCGTGAATGGTGTCTTCACTAACACTGTTCTTGAACCCAGTTGAGAAATGATTAAATCTTTTTATTTAGATTTAATGAAAGGTACCAATTAAATAATATTTAATTGGAATTGAATTGATATTGATTTTTGGGTTTATCGTGAACAGTGTTTTAAATAACACTCGTTCTTTAACCCGATAATTAATGAATGTGATTTTGGGTTTATCGTGAACCGTGTTTTAAATGACACTGATTCTTTAACCCAGTCGAAGATTAAAACTAAGTGGAGTTTTAATGAATCTTTAATTAGATTGAAATGATCGAAAATGGAGTATCACCAGTTTTGCTCCAGGCGATAGTTAAATCTTTAATTAGATTTGAACGTGAAATGGTAATTGAATTTACCGATAACACTGTGGTGTTAGATATGAAGTATTACCAGTTTTACTTCATGGGATGAATAGGTTGGGATTGGGAAATTAAAACAAATGATTACTTCGGTAAGGTTCGTTAATCCCGACTAGTTTGAATTGAGATTCAAAAATGGAATAAAGAATAAATTCAAGGAATTTATCCCGGATAAAATTAATGGGAACCTTTCCCTATGAATGTGAAATTTAGAAACTAACTGTCGGTTAGCCAAGCAGAATGGTTTTCTGAATATTGATCTGATGTTGGTTTCGGCCTTCGGGGTTAATATTTGGGGAATTATTCTCTTGTTTAATTTACGGTTAGTGACTAATGAATTGGAATGAGGCGTATGTTGTGTTTGTGTAACACTTATTTAAAATATACGCGAGTTATTCGGAAAGACCGGGTTTATCCCATTCTGAATAACTGATACGACGATAAGTCGAAGATGAAGACGGCGGTCGAAGACCAGAAGTCTTCACGTCGTTTGGGTGATAACTGATGATCTTGATTGGGCTGTACACCCAAAAAGATGGAAACAGTTGGTGATCGTCCAGACGTACTTGGAGATCGATGGATATGCGGGGTACTAGGTGCCTCCGGTTTCGTTCAGACCCAGAACGGACTTGTAAATGGACTGTGTGTCTGACATTGGATTTTAGTCCGTGTGATTGATCTCTATTAAATATATATCTGCTTGGCGGCGGAGAATTTATTCTCTTGCTTAACGCCCTTCTCTGAGACGTACGAGCTCAGGGGTTATATATTGATGGATATCAAACGCATGGAGTGAATTGCCTGTGTGGCATGCCCAAGTGGCAAATGATCAAGGCTTCTGTTGAAAAGCAAAGTCTTGTGGTTGATGATCGAAGCACGACCTTTGTGGCGTAGCTTTGTGTAACGTTTACTTCGCGAGTTTCACACCCGGTATGAACCAAAAACGGGAGACGGACCTCAGGGAGGGCATGCGTTTCTTTCTAGTTAGAAGTGGCGTCAGTGGTTTTACACGCCCTGACGAGTTTGACTTATGTGGTTGTTGCTGTTGCGAGGCGCCTCGGTTTGATCGGACGATCCGGGTCCGATGGAGTCATTCGTTGGCTCATTTACGCCCCATAGGGCGGAGGAACGCATGTTCAGGGTTTAAGTTTAATCCACATCGGTGGACCGGCCCTGTCGCTCCAAGGTCACTCGAGCTCTGACCTGAGACATGGGCTAGATTGTCTCGAATCGGCTGAGGACTATCTTTTGCCTCGGTTCATAGATGGAAACCCAATTTCCAAATACGTGACTTTGCGATTTTGATTGTAAACCTATATATGGCGACATAGTGGCATGGGACGCTCATGTCGCCTATGATTGATACTTATGATTTGAAGTTGTTTTATACACTATGCACCTATAATAGTATCAAATGATTTGTTTTAAACGTATCAAGCATTCTTTGGCTGTTATAAGGGAAAACCCTATCCCCCGGCTTGCGTTGCATTGTGTGATAGGACCTGGGTCTTATAACAGCTTCATTTTTCTTTATTTAGCATTGCGCTGTTTGTTTTATGCACTGGTATTCTTGGGAGGAAACCCGTTCCGTGTTATACGGCGTGGTCCCTTGATTTACCTAACTTTAAAAATAAAGATTAATAACTGTTTTAGTTCTCACACCAGTCACATGACTGACCTGGAGTTTATTGTTTTAACCTAAACTCTGGGTGCCCCTATTTTTGACACGGGCAGCTAGTAGTTTCGGTTTTGCAGATTTATATTCACAGGATCCTGGTTTACAGCTGGAACGATATCCGGAAAGCTTTGTATCCGTATATCTCCTTCTAGTTGTGTATTGTATTATTTTCCGCTGCGATGTATTTAAATGTAATTTAAATCTCTGATATTTCTGTGTAATATTCATTTATACTCTGTATATTCTTGTAATCTGATGCATTGTTGTAATATACAATGAAATGTTCTTCTGTATGCGTTCTGTTGTGGCTTGTTCTCGAACTATCCGACGCTTTCCTTTACGGGGAAGTTACGGGTTTTCACAAAGCGGGAGATAGATTTTCGAATATACCTTGTGGATAATGCCAAAGCAGTATCTTTGCCAGTACGCCACATGGCTCCTCGTGAAAGGAGGGAACTCAATAAGCAAGAGAAGGAGTTGCTTGAGAAGGGGTTCATAAGACGTAGTATATCGGAGTGGGGTTCTCTAGTAGTATTTTCCACGAAGGTGGATGGGTCCCTTTGACTTTGTGTGGACTATAGAGAACTTAATAAAGTTACTAAGAAAAACAGACACCCACTGCTGAGGATTGACGATCTCTTCGATCAGTTAGTTGGCGCCTCAGTGTTTTCGCAGTTGGACTTAGCTACTGGTTTCCATCAGTTGAGAGTGGCTGAGGATAGCATTGACAAGACTGCCTTTAGGACTCCGGACGGTTTCTATGAATGGCTAGTGATGCCCTTCGGTTTGACAAACGCCCCCGCATACTTTGTTGATTTGATGAGTAGGGTGTTTAGGGAGTACCTTGATAAATTCGTGGTGGTCTTTGTAGACGACATCTTGATCTTTTCTGAGGATGAAAAAGAGCATGCCCTACATCTTAGGGGAGTGTTGGAGACCCTACGAGCACATAACCTTAAAGCTAAATTTTCTAAGTGTCACTTCTGGAGGAAGGAAGTACGGTTCTTAGGGCACGTGGTTTCCAAAGAAGGGATAGCTGTGGATCCCGCGAAGGTGGTGGCCATCCAAGATTGGAAGGTCCCTAAAAATGCTACCGAAGTGACAAGTTTCTTGGGGTTGGCTGGCTACTATAGGAAGTTTATCAAAGACTTCGCAAAGATATCAGCTCCATTAACACGCTTGACGAAGAAGAACCTAGTTTTCACATGGGACGTAGATTGTGATGATGCATTCCAACGTTTGAAGAGAGCTTTGACCTCAGCTCCAGTCTTAGTGCTTCCAGACGGGAGTAAGCCATTTACTGTTTATACCGATGCTTGTAGGACAGGTCTAGGCGCAGTCTTAATGCAAGAGGGTAGGGTAATAGCCTATGGTGGAAGGCAGTTGAGAGCGCATGAGAAAAATTACCCTACACATGACCTAGAGTTGGCCGCTATTGTTTTCGCGCTTAAGTCTTGGCGTCATTATCTTCTTGGCGAGAAATTCGAATTGTTCACTGACCATAAATCGCTAAAATACTTGTTCTCTCAGAAGGACTTGAACTTAAGGCAGCAAAGGTGGATGGAATTCTTAGCGTCCTACGATTTCGAAATAGCATATACCCCTGGCAAGGGTAACGTAGTGGCCGATGCCTTAAGTAGAAAAAGATTATCCTTAAGTCCTTTGTTTGTTGAGCGGCAAAGTTTAGAATTCATTTTGATGTTTGATTTTAGATCTTCTGTTGACTTTGTACCCGGTTTGCTAGCATCCTTAGAGGTCAGATCTATGCTTTTGGGACGGATTGGCGAGGCACAGCGAGACGACCCACAGTTGGTTGAGTTAGTAGAAAAGCTCAAAAGAGGGGAGTCATCAATCCATCTCTGTAGGTATACCCTAGATGATAAGGGTTGGTTACGTAGGGACGGTAGACTTTGTGTACCAAAAGACGATGACCTAAGGAAGACCATTCTTGATGATGTACATCGTTCGAAGATGACCATCCATCCCGGCGGGGACAAGATGTATAAAGACATGAAGCGAGTTTTCATTTGGGCCGGTATGAAGAGGGTTGTGGCCGAGTATGTCGCTAGATGCTTGGTGTGCCAACAAGTAAAAGCGGAGCAAAAGAAACCCGGTGGGTTGCTTCACCCATTGGAGGTTCCACTATGGAAGTGGGAAAGTGTATCGATGGAATTTGTGGATGGATTACCGCGATCAAGGAAGGGTAATACGGGGATTTGGGTTATAGTAGATAGACTTACTAAGAGCGCCCATTTCATTCCCATGAAGAGTAAGAGGACTGCTCCATGGTTAGCTTCTGTATACGTCCGAGAACTAGTTCGTTTGCACGGTTTTCCTTCTAGCATAGTGAGCGACCGCGATCCTATTTTCACTAGCGAATTTTGGAGAAGCTTGCAAGAGGCGGTAGGGACTCAGTTATGTTTGAGCACCGCATATCATCCTCAGACGGACGGCCAAACCGAGAGGGTGAATCGTATTCTAGAGGACCTATTGAGGCTATGTATCCTAGACTTTGGGGGTACATGGGAAGAGCATCTTCCATTGGTGGAGTTCGCATATAATAACGGCTTTCAATCTAGCATTGGCATGGTACCTTTCGAAGCTCTTTATGGACGACCTTGTCGTTCACCTACATGTTGGTGGGAATCTACGGATAAGATCTTACATGGGCCCGATATGATTAGGGAGACTTCGGAGAAGATCGACTTGATTCGAAGGAGGATGAAAGCAGCGCAAGATAGGCGGAAATCTTATGCGGATAAGAGGAGGACAGATCTTGAGTTTGAAGTTGGGGACATGGTCTTTATCAAAGTGTCTCCATTACGGAACGTTGTTCGCTTTGGGTCCGTTGAGAAATTAGCACCAAGGTTCATAGGGTCGTTTCCTATTAAGGAGAAGATTGGACAGATGGCGTATAGAGTGGAGTTGCCTGAGAGACTTAGTGGTGTACACGACGTATTCCATGTGTCACATTTGAGGAAGTGCCTACACGAGACCGCGGAGGTGGTAGAGCCGAACTTGCTTAGAGAGGTGGAGATTGAGCGTGATGCGACGATTCGACGAGCTCCTACGCGAATTCTTGGGTCAGAGATTAAGAAGCTGAGAAATCGAGAGGTCAGACTAGTCAAAGTACAATGGAGAGATGATGAGAGCAGCGCTACTTGGGAGACGGAAGAGAAGATGCGTTCGTTGTACCCTTTTCTTTTCGAGGGTATGTCTTTTAATTTCTCCTTTATCGCTTAGCTCGTACTCATCTTATCTTTAGTATGTCCTCTCGCTAGTATCTTTGACCTTTAGTTGGGATAATCCTATGGTTGAAACATGTGTTTGAGACATGTTATGTATGATGGATGCAAAGTGGATGCAAGTGTTTGCTAGTGGTTGCTCGTGGACGCATATACACACACTATTAGGCACTAGATCGGCTCAGTCACTTCATAATGCATATTGCATATAAATTGATGTATTTAGTAAAATGGATGTATGAGGGTTTTTTTTATCATATGGATGCTGCATTCAGATGATGATTGTGCACGCATATAGAGATAATATGTAGCATTAAGGAACTTTTGCATACATAATGGACGCATGGCACTATCATGATTTGCATTAAGGAGGTCAACTGAATCAGTGGACCACCTGATTTTGCATTTGATATGGACATATACACACACTGTGTATTTAAACATGAAAGCATTAGAAGTCTATAAGGACAATGGATGCCTGTGTTTGATGGTTGAGTAGATGGATGATTGGATGTTAGGATATACATTCTTCTTAACTTGAAGATTTCGGGGTCGAAATCCTTTAAGGAGGGGAGAATGTAACACCGCGTAATTCTGTTAATATTAATATTCACAAATTAAAGAATAACTAATCTCAGACGTGAGAATTTTGGGAAACGGGTTGCGCCATTGTGTTCGTCTCGGAATTCTGGTTGAAATAGAGTCCGAGTTTGCGTGATTTGGATTTCGTATGAAGAAGTTATGGCCATCGGAAGTTTTAGAAAATTCAAAACAGATTTCAGAAAATTCAAAATTCGAAGTCAAACAGGCTAGGCGGGAAATTTCCCGCCCAGCACCCCAGTTCGAACGGGAAGTCGACTGGGCAGTCGACCTGGGTGTCGACCTGGTCCAGTCGGCTAGGGTTTGGCTGAGCCCAATCTTGAGCTGTTGATGTGTCTTTAGGGCTGAGTTGGCAAATTTAACGGTTCAGTTTAGTTCTGAGTTGATCTGACGGTCTAAATAAATCCTAAACTCTATAAATACCTAGGTAGTCTCTCACTCTAATTCACATGAAAAATAGAATAGCCACCGTCATACCGCCGCCATGGAACTCAGTCTAGCCGCCACCAACTAAGAAGGAAGAAAGCTACTCAAAACCCTAATTCTACTCAACTCTAAAGCAAATCAAGACTCTCTTTCTTCTCTAATTGTGAGTATGATGATCTTAACAAGATTATTATTAAACTAATTAGATTAAGTTATGAATGGTTTATAAGTGAATGATGTGGATTGTCATATATGTTGTTGTAAACCTTATGCTATCATGTATGTTGTAAATCCTATGTTATGTGATGATGATATCCTACATGTTGTAAATCATGCAATGATGATATTGTATAGGTTGTAATTTTCTATGCTAAATTGTGATAAATCATACATGTTATAAAGTCATGATGTTATTATCTATGCTAATTAGTTCATGTTAATCAAATCATAATGTCGATATTATTTAGGCTATGTTGATGACAAATCATGTATGCAAGTTTAGATTGATTAGTAAAGATTATGAACATATGCCATGACATCTATTTAGATCTAAAATTATGCTATGACATGGGTGAGTTCTATGTGTTAGATGCTAGTTCACACCATCATTATGTTGCATAAAACCCCATATGCAAGTTTATACATGAATTTGGGTTATGATCATATCAAGTAAATTGTGACATTTAACCAAACAAGTTGACACCTTTAGGTCCATAACATGTGTAGTTTTATGCAAGTTTCACCCCTATTATGATTAGATCTATTTTATTCGTCTATATGTTGTGATAATTTATCTTTGTGCTATGAGTTAGACTATTCGAGTCTAACGTATATTTTGCGTTGAATAAGCGAACGTATAACGTGGTGTAGGGGGTAATATTAAGGATTTAATATTGAGAAATTGGGGTGCAATTGATATGATTTTGCATGCCATAAGTGGATGGCCATAATTGATTCAATTATGGACATCATTAAAATTTGGAATTTATTAATAATTTGAATAGGGATATATTTAAAACTGGGGTAAAAGATTGTAAGTGTTAATCAATGCTTAGGACACGAGGTTGGACTCGTTTGTGACGTAAAACTGCCCGGACCCGCCCGGAAAATCCAGTAGTCGCAAATGTCAGCCCAATGTGAGAGGTCCTAGGCCCAAATTAAAGCATAACAGTTGTAAAGGCATGAGGTTAGACTCCTTTATGGTGTAAGACTGCCCGAACCCGCCCGGCAAATCCAGCTGCTATAAATGCTAGTCTAATGTGAGAGGTCTTTATGAGGTTATGGCCAGGATGAATTAAGAAATACTTAACCAGATAAACATGTAAGGTGGGACATGGGGGTTAAGTACGTGCCTTGGGTGGCATGAGGAATCTAGTGATTGCCTTTAGTGGCATTTGAAATACGAGTAGTAAGACTTAACCAAACACACATATAAATGAACATGACTAAGAAGAGGGTTAAGTGGGATACACTAGTGGGGACAAGCTTAGGTGGATAGCTTGTGGGGGCCCATTTCAACCAGTAACCCAAACGTATCTTTGTGGGCTCGACCCAAGTCGAGGACGGGACACGCATACTGGGCTTGACTATAAGAGGCAAAAACGGGGTAGCGGTGGCAACGCAAGTCCAACGCATATGCGTATGTGGACCCGGGCTGGTAGGTAAGACGTTGTTGCATCATGTAGGTATAATCCGTGCATTCTTTAGCTGTATCGGGTTGCCACTTTAGGGGAGTGATACACCCCACTGTGGGGCCAGCACGGGTATCTACGAGTAGGGAGCCGATCGAAAATGGGTAGTGGGGTACACCTAGCGGAGTTAGGGGCTGGCGGCACCTATGTAGTCAGCTAGGAGTACGCAAAGCTATTTATATAATTTCTAAGTGAAGCAAGTGGGATCAACTTTGAGGGTGACTGGTGTGGTGCAGTGTAGTAATTATTCGTTAGTAATTAGGTGTGCCTTTAACGTTATCTTTATCTTCTCTTCCATACCCAATAGTTCATAGACATTTCCTTGTTTTCCAGCTTATGCCTTAGTCTAGTTATTTTGATAATAGTATTGTTAGAATTATCATACTCGCCATACTTTATGTCTGACCCCCTCTATTTCTATCTTTTCCCCACTCCAGGTCCTCAGGGTGGGCCTAGCTCTAGCGGGGCTTGATTGGGTTGCTTTATCTCTCTTTGGAAAGCTTGGACCTCTGAAGTAAAGTCCAGCTTGTTATCTTCTTTAATGGCTATTTATGTAATGGGATTATGTATTTTGTTTTATCAAGATGGATATTGTACTTGACTCTGATTTATGGTTTTATGATGTAACAAACATGTTTAATTTCCGCTGCAATAAAATAAAGTTTTAGATTTCCAAGTACTACTTATTATCTGTTTTGTTGTAATTTTTCTGTTCTATATTCACTTAAAACCTCCATGGAAGTTAATGCATTCCCTTTGTGAGTGACATTGATGGACGTGGGGTGTTACACCCTCCGTCCTCAGCTTCTCTCTCCTTCCCCCTTTCTTCAATCCACCGCCCCACCACTGACTGACCGCCGGTCGTAGCAGCTCCGACGCCCCTCCCTGTGCCTTCTCCGGCCCCTATAACTGATGAAGGTGATTTTTACTTTATTAAATCAGTTTTTAATTTAATTTCAGTTTTATTTTATAATGTAGAAGGAGAAAAATATAATCTTTTACATTATAGAAGTGTTAAAAATTCGATCTTTATATAAGAAGTAGAAATATAAAAATATAATTTTTACATAGAATGAAGCGTTGTAAATATATGAAGTTAAATAAAAATGTGAACTTTATTTTTATCATGAAGGAATGAAAATAAAAATGTGATTTTTATATATGTAGTGACTACAGGCAACGAAAGTGACAAAAGGCGAGAACAGTGATGATTCCCTACATTTGAAGTGTCGTGGAGTTGGGATAGCTTTGGTGAGAACTTCTCACTTTAAATTTCTTTTTCTAGTTATATATATATATATATATACTAGGATGCAGACGGTGCTTAGCAGCACCCGACACCCGTCGTCCACAGACCATGGACGGCTTGTATGCTTATTTGATGTGTTGTGAAATTTGTTTGTGTTGTTGATGTGAAATCGATAATAGAATGTAGATGGTTGAAATAAATTAATTATCATTAAAAATATAATTTTTAACGTGAAAGTGAATAAATAAATATCTATAAACAAATCGGCCGATTTGTTTATATACACTGATTTGACTGATATTGATTGGATCGATAAATTTTACACATCGCCCAACTGCACAAATAAAAATCTGTGTTTGTTGATTTGAAACCCCACACGGGTGTTGGGATGAAATTTGGCGTACACTAATCCCAATTATTTAATTGTATGTCGATCGATTGGTCGCCGGGCTGTGTAAGAGTTAATTATTTATATTTGATGCTTATGCAGTGGTGTGGTGCACCTTGGATGATGGTTGATTGTTTATCATTGCTATTATATACATGTGTTGTATGGAATCCATATAATTAACATTATATGGTGATTGATTGGGCCTCATTCCAATCGGGAAAATAATGAATATTATAAAAGAAAATTCATGTGTTGAATATAAAAATAGTCATGTGTTGACGATGTTCATGTGTTTAAACTATTTATGTGTTGAGTAAAATATTTTAAATATAACAAAATTTACATCTTTATCATATTTTCAATTAGAATCTACTTTACGGTTGGAGTCTAATTAAAAATCAAACGATAGATACCATAATTTTATAAAATATTTTACATAACAAAAATAGTCATGTGTCGACAGGATTCATGTGTTGAATAGAATAACGAATTTATTGAAATATATATATATATATATATATATATATATATATATATATATATATATATATAAGCCGTGTTGATTAGAGTTGCGCTATTTTGACATGAACGATATTTATATTGATTATATTCGTTTTTATAACGAATATAGAAAAGGTAGTGATTTCAAAATATAAAGTTTTGAAAATATTATCATTTATATAGTAATGATATAAAATATTCAATTTTGATTTGAAATTGAATATAGAGTTGAAATGGTTTTGAAAACGAATTTAAAACGATTTATAAAATATGTTTTAAAAGGAAATCGACGAAATATATATAATATATATATATATATATTATATATATAATGGCCTGAATAGAATGCGTCGCGCCACGGCAGTTCGTGAATTTCGACCATTGACTTCGAATGGACATTATGGGAGATCCGACCGTCGGATTCTCCTAAAACCGGAACCGTTGGGTTCGTATCGAAAAGTTCTTTCCAATGAATATTAGAAATTTGAAATCTAACGGTTGGATTTGGAATTATGTCCAAATCAAATTTGGAAAAGGTCGCTGTAAGTGCAGTTCGATGGCCGTTGATGGAAATCGACTGTACGGACCTTGACAAAATTATTAAAAATATCAATAATTTGTGTAAAATCATAATATGTGAATTGGAAAGAACTGGGATGAAAAATTCCACATTTGAAAGGATAAAAATATATTTTTGTCGAAATGAACTAGTTTTGAACTAGAATTAAAATCAATTTATTTTTGAAATAAATAAATTGAATTTGAAAGTGATTTTAAAAATAATCAATATTCCCAATACGTGAATTGGACTGGAGTTGAATCGAAATTATCTTCGGAATATTTCGATGTTGGATTTCGTGACTATACAGATATTGTTATGGGAATTTGAAAGATATATTTATATCGTTATTTCCAATACGATATTTGTTGGTTTCAGAATTTGATATTGAATATAAGCCGGTATATTTTCTATTCAGAGCCTTGTATTTAATATCAAATGTGTTTTGGGTTTGTCGGGAATGGTGCCTTCATTAACACTGTTCTTAAGCCCAATAGAGAAAAATATTAAATCTTTCTATTTAGATTTAATGAGGTGCACCAATTAAATAATATTAATTGGAATTGAATTTAAATTGTTCTTGGGTTTATTGTGAGCGGTGTTTTGAGTAACACCTGTTCTTTAACCCGATTAACAATAGAATGTGATTTTGGGTTTATCGTGAATTGTGTTTTAAATGACATTGGTTCTTTAACCCAATTAAACACAGGATATTGATTTTTGAAAAGATTAAAACTAAGTGGAGTTTTAATGAATCTTTAATTAGATTGAAATGTGAATTGATAGTTTATATTATCAAATCTGAAAGGTGATCGAGAATGGAGTACCACCAGTTTTGCTCCACAGCGATAGTTAAATCTTTAATTAGATTTAAACATGAAATGAGAATTAATTTTACTGATAACACCGTGGTGTTAGGTATGGAGTATTACCAGTTTTGCTATAGGGGATGAATAGGTTGGGATTGGGAAATAAAACAAATAATTACTTCGGTGTGGTTCGCTAATCCCGACTAGTTTGAAATGATATCCAAAGGAAGATTAAAGAATAAATTTAGAAGAATTTATCTTGGATAAAATTAATGGGAACCTTTCCCTAAGAATGTGATTTTGTGAATAAAAGAATATTCTGAATTGGAATGAGGCGTTTGTTGGATTTGTGTAACATTTGTTTATTATATACGTGGGTTATTAAGAAAGGCCGGGTTTATACCCATTCTGAATAACCGATTCGACGAGATGTCGAAGATGAAGACGGTGGTTGAAGACCGGAAGTCTTCACATCGTTTGGGTGATTACTGATGATCTCGATTGGGCTGTACACCCAAGATGAGGGAAACAGTTGGTGATCATCTAGACGTACTTGGAAATGGATGGATATGCGAGGAAAGTGCCTCCGGTTTCGTTCAGACCCAGAACGAACTTGTAAATGGATTGTGTGTCTGACATTGGATTTTATTCTGTGTTGATTGATCTCTATTAAATGTACATCTGTTGGCGGCGGAGAATTTATTCTCTTGCTTAACGCCCTTCTCTGAGACGTACGAGCTCAGAGGTTGTATATCGATGGACATCAGTCGCATGGAGTGAATTGCCAGTGTGGCACGCGTAAGTGGCAATTGATCAAGGCTTCTTTTGAAAAGCAAAGTCTTGTGGTTGATGATCAAAGCACGGCCTGTGTGGCGTAGCTTTGTGTATAACGTGAATTTGCGAGCCTCACACATCGGTATGAGTCAAAAACGGGATACGGACCCAAGGAGTGCACGACGTTTCTTTCTAGCTATGGTGGTGTCAGTGACCTACCAGCCCTGACATTTATATACTTTTCACCTGTGTGGTTGTTGGATACGATGTGCCTCGGATATAGGTCTGTAAGGACTTGGAAACGTGTGTTCAGGAATTGCCAATCCTCAAAAGTAAGAGAGGACCGGCCTTGGAGGATCCAGGGATTGCTGTGTGCGGTCCCGAGGCATTTTCTAGAGTGTCTCGAATCGGAGAGGAGCTTGCCCCTTGCCTCGACTCATGACGGAAATCCAATTTCCAATACTTGATATTGCGGTTTTAATTGTAGAACTAGTATGGCGACATGATATATGGTACCCATGCCGTCTATGATTGATATTTATGATTGAAATTGTTTTGACACTATACAATTATAATAGTATCAAATGATTTGTTTTAAACGTACCAAGCATGTTTGGCTATTATAAGGGAAAACCCTATTCTCCGGCTTGCGTTGCATTGTGTGATGGGACCTAGGTCTTATAATAGCTTCATTTTTCCAAAGAGCATTGCGCTGTTTTGTTATATGCACTAGTATTCTTGGGAGGAAACCCGTTTCGTGTTATACGGCGTGGTCCCTTGAATTACTATCTTTTAAAGTAAAGTTTTAAATAACTGTTTTAATTCTCACACCAGTCACATGAATGACCTGGAGTTTATTGTTTTAACCTAAACTCTGGGTGCCCCTATTTTCGACACGGGCAGCTAGTAGTTTTGGTTTTGCAGATTTATATTCACAGGATCCTGATTTACAGCTGGAACGATGCTCGGAAAGCTCTGTATCCGTGTATCACTTTCAGTTGTGCTTTGTATTATTTTTCCGCTGCTTTGTAATTTATTGTAATCTCTGATATTCATCGAATGTATATTCATTTATACTCTGTATATTCTTGTATCTCATGGAATTGTTTTAATATACAATGAAATGTTCTTCTGTTTGCGTTCTATTATGTCTTGTCCTCAACGCAATTCGGGCTTTCCTCATCGGGGAAGTTCGGGTCGTGTCAGCCGGGTTGCAAGATGTTCTTGTTGAACCCCATTGTTTCCTCTCTAGAAAACACTAATCAGGAGGCGGTACCATACCTTGTCATGTTGGAAATCCAAACTCCAATATGAGTCATACGTTTTTAGATGTATATATCAACTATGTTGGAAAGTGGGGTGCAAGTTTTCCGGCTATATTCCTATTTATTCGTGATTTGATAGAGTTTATTATATCACTGGATTTTGATATATAAAAAAGTGTTTTAGTTATCATAAGGTAAAAACACATGCCACATTTATGTGTGGTCGGGTCTTACAAGAATTCCATTCTTTTAAAGAATTCTCTAAAGTTTAGTAAGTTGTTTGTAATATGAATTTATCACTGAAAGTATTCCAGACTGATCCGGGTTGATTTTGCTTTGCTTCAAAATGTGCTCATGTCAGACCGAGTATGTTTTTCAGGTTAGACCTTACTTGGAGCTTCACAAGAGGAGTTAGAGTTGAGACATAATCACGTATCTTCTGGTATTAATTAATTTCTACTATGTGTGATGTATTGATCTGGTGTGTACTTTAATGTTGTAATCATATATATATATATATATAATTTTCTTTTGAGTAATTTTTTTTTGATATATTATATTTTATTTGTTTCTCTGTGAGGTTCTATTCTACTCTGATTCTGCATTGGTTGTATTCTTCTTCTTTTTCTTTTATTCTAATATTCCTTTCTTTCTACTTCTCACCCTCTAATTTCTTTCTATTGACTATCCGGGTTTTCAATACTTGGGTTTAGGAAAAGTGAATACAAGATTATGTATTATTGTCGAAATTTCAGCGTCGAATTCCGTCGGGTCATTACTTATGGGTTGGGTGTTCGACCCACATTTTGTCCTAGATAATGTTTTGCCCAAGTGCATGCCGAATGGGAGTTATATAACTTTTAACTGATGTCGTGCGATCTAGTCCATCTGAGCTAAAATCTAAAGGTTGTAATCAGTTGAACGACATGGCTGGACCAGAATAAATCTCACCATCTGACGGCATGAGAACCCTAAACTTCAGTATAAATAAGATCTTAGGCCTAGTTGTTCATTCCTTTGCAGTTAATGCCCCACTATAACCCTATTATATCCCCGCTATAACGGGTAGACGATTTCAACTGGTACCTTATTTTCAAATAACCTCTTAAATATCCTTTCCGTCTTTAAGCCCCGTTATATTCTAATATTCCCGATATATTCCTTTATTTCGACTATATTTCTTATTCTTGCTAAATCTTCTACAAAAAAATGAATTGGAAAATGACATTTATACATTATGTAATTTATAAAATTAGTTTTTTTTGCAGAATTTTTTAACATATATTATTTAAAGTTGAAAATACTATAATACTCTATTAAATTCAATTATGCTAAATAATAGTTCATACTTATTTACACATGATTTTATTTAAAATATAGAATATACTAATTATAATTAAATTTATATTTTCATTTATTTATCATTTATACATTTGTAAAAGCATTAAATACGAGCTTTATATGTTATATCAGTGTCATCCGCTATATCTCACTATTTCATCGCTGTTTAACTTTTTGCACCTCACCTGCATTGAATCCGTTGAGTGCTTTAATTGCACAGCTTCATTTACAACACAAATCTTTCGCTCTGGGTTTTTCTTAGTTGATATGGAAATGCAACTTATATTTTTCTCTAGAAAGAGATTTGTAAAAATATAACTAATTAACCTAAGCATGAGATCCAGGAAGGATGCATGCACTTCAAAAGCTAAGGACTATATGTGAGTGTTGTAACTATTTAGATTTTTTGTGGATTAAAGAAAATAGGGATTATAATAGTTGTAGTTTTTATTGTAGTTTTTATAGTTTTTCCGTATGTTAGTGTTTTTGTAAGTTATTTTCTACAATTATTTCTCTGTTCTTTCTCATACTTTCCTTTATAATTAAATTTTATAAGAAAATTTACAGTCTTTTCAACTTATTAGTTTCTCATCTTTATCAATTTCTATGATCATTTAATTTTATGTCTATACGTGCCTAGATTTGAAAATATTAGTTACTTGATGCATGATTTAATCCTCTTTTTGCGTGTGAAAATAGAATTAAAAGAAATAATTTTGCAAACACTAATTAATAGAAAAGAACTAAATTTATAGAATTATGAAGTAAATGGTAGATCTGTATTTAAAAAGGAATTAGGATGAATCAAGCAAATTAATAAGAATTTGCAATAAATTATAACATGGGTTGTAATTTGAAAAGAAATAAAAAATGAAATGGACATGTTAGTAAACCATTATAGGAAAAATTGGAATATTCGCAACTAGAATTATAATATAGGGGTTATCACTGAAAAGGAAAATGAAAAAGCTTACTATAGTGGAAATTTTGATTTAGGACTAATCTTAATAAGCAATTAATAGTAGTGGTCCGTTCTAGCAGTAAGTAGGGGTGGGCATAAACTATACCGCAATATGGAAACCGCCCAGACTGGACCGCAAAAACAGTGCAGAAAACTGGACTGAATCCTCTCTCTAAAACAAGTAACCCGAGCCGAATTGACCTACAATGATACAATCGGTTGCGGTTTGAACTTTGACCAAATCGTATTAAACCGAACCAAATACTTCCACTAATAATCTCATGATGAAAATATAACCAATTCATATCTAATTTTATATTTTAATGATGCATATTCTATTTTAAGTGTATGTTGTTATTATATTAATAAGAATCGTTGTCACAAAAGATAATTTTATAGTT
Organism: Allium sativum; assembly: GCA_030737875.1. NCBI lineage: Eukaryota > Viridiplantae > Streptophyta > Magnoliopsida > Asparagales > Amaryllidaceae > Allium > Allium sativum. Next base: position 500,872,263 of record CM060918.1, read on the forward strand.
TCAGTATAATAGTTTCTATATCATTTTTTTGTGTAATATTAGTTATAATATTATTTGAGTCACCTTATTTAATGTTTATGCGTTAATTAACACTAATGCTTTGTTAATGTTTTTCATTAATGTAAAATTGAAGTATTCATACAACTACAAACAAAACTTTCAAATTTAGGATTACACCGTGTCTTTTAACATTTAAGTGACAATGTCACACAATTGTAAATTGATTGTTAGTGTAAGTAGTTCTTTTATTTGATATTTAATACGGGTTCAAACCGAACCTTAACCAAACTGTTTAAACAGTTAATATAATGGTTTGTATTTTTGATCAACCGTTTGAAACCGTGCGGAAGTGGTTTGGGCTCCAAACCGCACCAGACCGAACCGCGCCCACCCCTAGCAGTAAGTGTTGATTGGGAAAAGTGACTAATAAATGGGCCAAATCAAAAGGATTGGGAGAGAAACAAATTAGAATATTTGTTTGCAAAGACCTATATCAGAATCATTTGCTTTTCAAATTTATCATTGGTGGCTTACATGAGTAGGGCAGATATTGGCGCTCTTATGCTGATTGGAGTAAGTAAGGGGTTAGTAGAGAAGGGAAGAGAGAGGATGCATTTCGACGATTTCTGAGCATGCGGCAACATCGATAGGGGATAATAAGTCACTTTTACATCCCAAAGCATTTAATTATTTCTATACTAATGGATTATTAGGTAATATAAACCCTTAATTCATAGTGACATTTCACTATTTGAGGTGGTAACGGGTAGGATAAAGCCTATTGATGGGTAGTATATCCTAATCATGTTCAGCGTCTGAATAAGTGCAAAAAATCATAAAATTAGTCCAAGTATGTTTCCATGTATATTTACCTTCTCTAGTTATGCACGGACACATTACCATATTTACACTAGAACTGTTATTGAGTCTATTTATTTATCTTGGTCGATCATGTTAGCAACTACATCATTCATTAGACTTATTGTCAGACCCTGTAACAACCCGGAAAATCTGAACAAATTTAAAAAATTTAATTTGGCTATTTTAGTGGATTTTAAATATTTAAAATAAATTATTTTAAATTATAACGACAAAAAGTATGTTTGAATCGACATTTGAAAATAAATATAATTATTTTTAATTATAAACGAGGCCTGAAATGGCGCGGCAGTTTCAAAATTTGAATTTAAACTTTGACTTACTGTACCGGGTGCAAAATAAAACGGATTTTAGTGAAACCAAAAATATCTAAATCTGTTTATGAACATCTTTCTAACCAATTTGAAAAATCGAAGTTTCATAGCTGGAATCAAAAGTTATGGCTAAATGGATTTTCAGAAAGGTTGCTATAGAGTTTATATAGCCCTTGAAAATGGTCATTTTGCAAATGACCTCAGAATTCGACGAAACCACTTTTGTTGGATCTGAGATGTGAAATTATTGCTAAGTTTTAAATTCCATAATTTTTGAAGTTAATATGTGAGCATGGCAAATGAAAATGTGTTTGGTTGATTTCTGTTAAATTGGATCGACCAGAAAATGACCATTTTTCAAACGGTCTCAGAATTCGATGAAACTATTTTTTTTGGGACCGTATCGTCAAAACATAGCTAGATTTATTTTTCGGGAATTTTTTGGGATCAGTATGTGGCCCCAGCAAATTGAAACCTACGTTCAAATAGAATATTGAATGTTTTCTTTTTTAATTTGAAGAAAAATTGACTAAAACAGTCAAATGGGCCTACGAAACATATCCCATAGTTTTCAGAATGGGTGTATTTAGGTGGGGACGACAGTCGTTGGGTTTGGATTGGAGTTCGTTTGGAGAAAACCCTAATTTTTGAAATATATAAATAATGGGCCAATCAAATAAATTCTTTCATAAATTGAAAATATAAAAAATCAAACCCTCCCTTAAACGCGATCGACGACGACTACCTTCCACTCCTTTTCTCTTCTTTTCCGGTAAATCCACGCACCGAAACCCACTGCCCCTTTGGAACTTTTTTAAGTCCTTCTCCCCCTCTTCAAATCAAGACCAACCTCACCTCCCCTCGTCGCTCCGTCATCGAGATCCGTCGCCAGGAAGTTCAGCACATCTAGTCGCCGTCGTTTCATCTGAGCACCGAACTGGGCCCCACCTTCAGCGCAGTTGTGCCTCCCCTAGCCTGTCAACGTGGAGAAACCCGATCGTCTTCAAGTGTAACAAATTGGCTAATAAATCCAAATCTAGTTTTGAACAAAACTGAAAGGTAATGTCTTGTTTATTTTGAACTGATTTTAACGGTTTAAAAGCATTGCAAACTTCTAAAAATCATGTCTTTTTGCTATTTAGTCGAAATCCAGTGAAACAGGAGATAGTGGACTCGTGTGGACGTCTTCTACATTTTAAAAGAGAGCGAATATTTTTGTGAGCCTTCCACAATTTTTGGTGGAGTGGAACCCAATGTGAGATTTCTAGATTATAAACAATATGGAAATAACGATGTATAAATTATATAATCGATGTATGAGTTATATAAGTGTTATACACCTCACGTATAGGCGTTGTATAAGTTGTATGTTCGATGTATAAGTTATACATGCGTTGTAGAAATCATATATGCATTGAAATGAATGGAAATGATACTGAAATGAAATCGAAATAGAGTTATATACGTATATATATACTCCCCTCGTCCACATACCATGGACGATATATATTGGTTGTGATATTGTTTGGATTATTGGTTGATGTGAAAATTTGGTGAATATCATGAATGGTTGATTTGAAATGATTGATTATGGTTGAAATCCCAATAGGATTAGTATATGTGAAAATTCGTCTGCGTACGAACTAGATATTGAAAATCCCCATTGTCAAAAGCTGCGAGGCTTTAAGGTAGAGCGAGGAACCGTACTCAGGACGGTGCCGGTTTTAACTACCTTGCCATTATGCTGCCGAAATTTTCTGAAATATTCCTGTGTTTGATTTATATTCATGTGTTGAAATAAAATTTATGTGTTGAATAGAAATTCATGTGTTGAATAAAATTCATGTGTTGAATAAAAATTCATGCATTGAAGTAGAAATTCATGTGTTGAATAAAATTTATGTGTTGAATAGAAATTCATGTGTTGAATGAAGTTCATGTATTGAATAAATTCTTTGAAAAATAAAAATAACATTTTTATCATATATATAGACTATATAAAACATTAGCTTTTTAAATAAATTGTTTTAACACCAAAATTTTTTTTTTACCTTATGTATGAACTAAATAAAATAATCATGTTTTGAAATAAATTGTTTTACAATGAAAATCACATCATTATGATATATATAACTATATTAAATAATCGTGTTTTGAAATAAATTGTTTTACAATGAAAATCACATCTTTATGATATATATGAACTGTATAAAATAATCGTGTTTTGAAATAAATTGTTTTACAATAAAAATCACATTTTCATGATATATATGAACTGTTAAAAATAGTGGTGTGTTGAAATAAACAGTTGTTGGACAAAAATATCGTTTTTATCAAATGTATGTAATGAATATGGTTTTAGAATCAAAGAATGAATTATATATATATATAATAAAAATAAATCGAATAACGAAGCTGCAGTTCGTGTTTTGAAACCGTGATTTCAAACGAATAGTGCGGGAGATCCGACCATCGGATTTTCCCGAAACCGAAACCGTTGGGTTCGCTTTGGAAATATCTTCCCAACGACACCAACTTTGTAAGACCCAGCGGTTGGATTGTCAGGAATGTTTAATTCAAATCTGAAGAAAAACTGCGCCTGAATCGATTATATATATATATATATATAATTAAATTAAATCGAATAACGACGCTGCAGTTCGTATTTTGAAATCGTAACTTCAAACGATTGTACCGGGGATCCGACCGTCGGATTTTCCTAAAACTGAAACCGTTGGATTCGATTTGAAAAATTCTTTCTAATGATACAAAATTTGTGAAGATCCAACGGTTAGATTTTCAGATATGTGTAAATCAAATCTGAAGAAAAACAGCGCCACGGCCGCGTTATGACCTGAAGCGTCGTTTGAATGAATTGGCTTTTTTAAATGGATAAAAATAGCGATAAATCATTATAAAATATTATAAACGATATGGAATGGAAATAAACCGAATTTACCAGGTTTATGGGATATTTGATGGTTGAATGTGTTAGGCATGAAAATTATATTTAAGATCAGAATTATTGATGTCGAATAATTTAACCATTGAAATGAATTGATTTAAATTCTAAATATACGTGAATTATTTGAAAAGGCCGAGTTAAATCTCATTTCAAATAATTGATTGGCGATAAGAAGTCGATGATGAAGATGGTGGTTGAAGACCGGAGATCTTCACATCAGTTGGGAGATTACTTATGTCTTGATTGAGAGGCATCCCAAAATATAGATAATAAGTGGTGATCGTCCAGACGTACTTGGAGATCAATGGATAGGCGAGGTATAAGGTGCCTCCGGTTTCGTTCAGACCCAGAAAGAAATTGTAAATGGACCGTGTGTCTGACATTCGATTTTGTTCTGTATTGATTGATCTCTATTAAATATATATCTGTTTGGCGGCGGAGAATTTATTCTCTTGCTTAACGCCCTTCTCTGAGACGTACGAGCTCAGAGGTTATATATCGATAGAAATCAGTCGCATGGAGTGAACTGTCAGTGTGGCATGCCTAAGTGGTAAATGTTCAAGGCGTTTGTTGAAAAGCAAAGTCTTGTGGTTGATGATCAAAGCACTGCCTGTGTGGCATAGCTTTGTGTATAGCATTGATTCGCGAGCCTCACACCCCGGTATGAACTAGAATTGGGAGAGGACCTCAGGGAGGACATGCGTTTCCTTCTAGCTAGGGTGGTGTCAGTGACCTACCAGCCCTGACATTTATATTATTTTCACCTGTATGGTTGTTGCTGTTGCGAAGCGCCTCGGATATATCGGTGACTATGTGGAGCCGATGGAGTCATTTGGCTCATTTACGCCACAAAGGGCGGGGAAACGCAGTGTTCAGGCATTTTAATCCACATCGGTGGACCGACCCTGACGATCCAAAGACTTGATTGAGTACTTGCCTGAGAAATGGGCTAGATTGTCTTGAATTCGGTAAGGACTATCTTTTGCCTCGGTTCATGACGGAAATCCAATTTCCAAATACGATACCGTGTGTTTTGATTGTATACCTATATATGGCGACATGGTATATGGTACCCATGCCGTCTATGATTGATAGTTATGATTGAAAATTGTTTTTGAAACATATAAACACTAGTAATAATATCAAATGATTTGTTTTGCTCGTATCAAGCATTGTTTGGCCATTATAAGATAAAACTCTATCCTTCGGTTTGCACTGCATTGTGTGATGGGAACTGAGTCTTATAATGGCTTCATTTTTATAAAAAGCATTGCGATGTTTGAAATGTTTACTTGTTTTTAAGCACTGGAAATCCAATGGAGGAAATCCGTTCCGCGAAAGTGGCGTGGTCCTGTGATTGGCCATATTATAAAATATGTTAAGTTGATTTCTCATACCAGTCCCATGACTGACTCATAGTTTGTTTCACTTGCAAACTCGGGTGCCCCTATTTCTACACGGGCAGCCTTGTATTCAGGTTTTAGCAAGCTGTTTCTGGATAGCTAGAGCTGAAGATGGATTTTATCATTTATCCCTTTTTATGTTGTTCAGCTCCTATTGTACATATTATGTTTTGTTTTTCCGCTTTAGACATTTATGTATAGCTGAACTATATTTTGTACTAAGTATGATCCTATATACTATGTAACTTTGATGATTATTAATTCCAGTATATTCTGTGGTACATTATCTGGTGTATTTAATTATTTCTGTTCTGCTGTTAATTTTTATGTGTTATATTCCAAAGGTTACCCTTGCCACTGTCGTACGGGGGTTTGGGGTCGTCACACATGGTATCAGAGCTTTGGTTAAGCTTAGTTCTGGAATATAACATATTAACGAACTCGTCAGAGATAGAACCAGTAGTGTTCTAGGACGAATAACTCATTACTGATAGGATCAGTAATATCGTAGTATGAGTATAGCAGAATGAAATACAGCCCAATAGACACATTTACATTCAAGTATATGTCTCTATGTTTTAAATTACCTTTTCTATTGGCCTAACACTTTGTCTGCTATTTGCAGACATTGAAAAATGAGTGGCAGAAACAGAAGAAGAAATTCTATGGTTCTATAATGTAAACATTTTAATCATATAGTCTAAATGATTTTAAAAGAGTATATGAAGTAACTAGTATATTTTTGGAAAAGTTAAAAACAAATTGATTGTTGTTTGTGTTGTGTGATTGTGGATTTGATTAATTAAATTATTAGATTGATAGTTAATTTAATCAATAAGGTAATGACGGTAAATTTATTTGATTAAATCACGTATTGAACTGATTTAAAAATTAGATAGAAATATATACAAGTGCATTATATATGTTTGAACAGGTAAAAGGATTAGCTATTGAGTAAAGAATTTATTTGCGTGCCCGAAAAATAGGTAAACCTTAATGAGTTGGATGCGCAATTTTATTTATTATATCAACTCCTGTGAATGCCATTGGATGCGGAGTGCTGGTTGTTCTGTGTGTAATAATAAATGTCGCCATAGGATAGTAACAATTAGTTTTGAACTACACTACATGGCATACTTCTTGAAGATAGGCATACTTCATCATATACCACATAAGCATTTGGAGCTTGTGTGACAAGGTTGAAGATTTACAGTAATGACCCGGATTTTGAGCGACTTTGGTTATCGACATAAACTCGATGTCGATAACCAAAACACTGAAAAATCCTGGTAATTAGTGAAAGAAATTAGAGGGTGAGGAAAAATAAGATAGAAACTTAGAATAGAAGAAGAAGAAGAAGAAGAAGAACACAACATCAGAGTAACACGAATCTCACAGCGGAACGAATAAATATATTTCATAACATAACTTTGAAATACAAATCTGTACTTGAATATACATGTCATTATCAAAGTACAATACTTACAACACAGCAGAAATAACTATAGCTATAATCTTGAAGCCTCCTGCTCCAGCTCTTCAATTGCATCTGTAAATCGCGATTACTTGACTGCCCATACAAATTTAGGCATCCAAGAGTTTAGGGAAAACAAAACAAAATAAACTCTGGGTCAGTCATGGGACTGGTATGAGTAAACAATTTAAAACAGTTCCAACAATTAAACGATATCTCATAAGACCACGCCGTATAACGGAACGGGTTTTTCCCTTATGAGAATCCAAATTATCTTTATATCAAAAACCTTTTGATATTATAATAATGTCTATCAACCACAGTATATATAATCATCTAGCAGAAACGCTTTCATCTCACGTTCTACATATATAGTATACAATCACAACCGCAAGCACGTATTGGGTGATGGATTTCCAACTATGACAAGGTATGGAACCACCTATCGCTCGTGTACGTCTAGAGAGGAATACACTGGGTTCAACAAGAACATCTTGCAACCCGGCCACACATGACCGACCACTCATTTCGCTTGAGCGTATCGAATGTATATCACCAACAGTTGGGATCAACAACCGTTTCCTGAATGGGACAGCATCAACAATATATTTTTAGAAGTAAATGAAACTCTAGATCAGGTGATTATACACCCTACTTTGTTGCGACCGACTTAGCCATGCTGCCTGCCCGATTTCTGTCATTTACCGGATGATGAGGCTAGAAGCTACGCTTTATCATCACACCAGATTCACTTTGAAAGCCACATCATCAAATCCATCAAATCACCGATTGATGTCCTCAACCATACATTATGTGTTAGCTAAAAGAAGTTTCCTTTTCCGCTTCCACTCTTGGTACGGTTGGAGAAATCAATGTACGTGATCGTCTGGAAATACTCTGTCAGACATCCGTCCATACAAGTCATCCAGGAACAGGATGAACCAAAGGCACTATTCTGTAAACAGGATAGCCCTTGCATAACTCCGTCTTCAATTTCCTTTGGCATATATGATTCGCAACGCTTATGCTAATACAAAGTGGTTCTTTGGATAATAATCCAACCGGTCTCTCCATATTAACAACGTTAAAATGGTCAAAACTTTGATAGTCTGTGATTTAACTATCGAATAAAAACAGGTGTGCAACCAACGATATTATTTCCAAATGGAAATTTATATCAATCAAACATCATTCAACATTTATCTCCTTATTTGATAAATTTACTTATCTCATGTTTCCCCTATATTCAATATTTCCTATTTTCTAAATTTGGAAAATATACGTTATTAACAATGGAAAACATTTCCATTTCTTGTTTTCTTTATTAGAAAACATTTCTTGTTTCTTATTTGGAAAACATTTCCAAAGCTTCTTCATTGGACTTAGACAGATGTTTAAACAAACATCACTATGCCAACTCAAACCATTTCCTTTACTGCCGAACCTTAACTATTCCTTAGTTAAAACGAAGCCAATCAAGTTGGGGTAGAACTACCTCTCAGACCTTAACTGAACAACATTTCTAACTTTGAAATTTGCAAAGTTCACTTTAATTTCCTTTACTAACTTCCTTACTTAACCCTCCTTCGAATAGCTATATTCGATTGACTCTTTTTACTTAACTCTATTCGATTAACCCTATTTGATTAACTCATTTTCTTTAACTCTAATCAATTAACTATATTTGATTAACTCATTTTCTTTAACTCTAATCGATTAACTAACATCGATTAACTCCTTTTACTTTAACTCTAGTCGATTAAACTAACATCGATTAACTCCTTTTACTTTAACTCTAATCGATTAAACTAACATCGATTAACTCCTTTTACTTTAACTCTAATTGATCAAACTAACATCGATTAACTTCTTTTTACTTTCTTTCTAATCGATTAAACTAACATCGATTAACTCCTTTTTACTTTAACTCTAATCAATTAAATTAACATCGATTAGCTCCTTTGCTTTAACTCTAATCGATTAAACTAACATCGATTAACTTCTTTTTACTTTCTTCCTAATCGATTAAACTAACATCTATTAACTCCTTTTACTTTAACACTAATCGATTAACTAACATCGATTAACTCCTTTTACTTTTACTTCGAATAAACTATTCATTTATAAAGATTTACTTTTAGTAACAGTTCTTCACTTTACAAATGATTTCCCTTTTTATTTACTTTCGAAATATTTCCTTTTATAAAATCTGTTGATTTTATAAAATCCCTTTATTTCAATATACATTGAAATAATTCTTTTTACATCCCAGGGTCTTTATGATATTTACAATATCGAATAACATTGATCATCATCATTCCAACACACATAATCCATAACTAATTATATAACACATCATATATCACAATATATGAAAATCAGTAAAATAAATGTTGAGGAATCCAGTTGGATTCCTCCAACCTGTTTCCCTGCATCACAGATGTTAAACAATATAGATAACATCACTTTCAGTTCCATATAATACATTCTGTTAAACAGAATCAATATGGAAATTTAACTAACTGACTAGCAGTTCAATCAAACAGTCAACACACAGTCAATCAGCCAAATTCTAACAGTTCTAGAAATACAACATGAAATTATAAACTGTTCAGAGTTAGTGAGATTTACTCACATTGGCAGTTCATCGTTAAAGAACGATAAACTGTTGTTTGATTTGAATCAAACAATTTATTTCGCCATAAATTCATACGAGCCCCAATCCACTTCCAGTCAGCTTCATTGTGAAGCTCTCGTCCATACGGTCCCAACGCAACTTACGGTTTGTCAATCTGATCTTGTATGACCAAGATATGGTTTATACAAGATAAGATACTATTTTTGAATTTAAATTAAAACTATATTTTAATTTGAAGTTGGGCCTTACCCTATATTTCGGCCCACTTACCCTTAACAAAACCGAACCTGTACCCGATCCTTTTCTCCCCCAAATACCTGCTGTGATACCTGCTCCTTCAAACGCACCATTCACACACCTTCCAACCTCCTTCACAACCTCATTTCTTCACTAAATCAAATATCGAGTTCACCATTTACCTCTCCCTTCGAACCCTCTTTCACCTTGACCCCAAAATCTCCTGCTCGATGGCTCATCCCAAATCGCGACGGCATCTCAGAAGTCACGACCAGGCAAATTTGTGCGAACAAAGTTGGATCGGAGTCTTGCCAAAACTTCACCGAAGCTGCTCCTCCCTCTCACGAACTCTACAGCATAACCCAAATCGTGCATCGATGCATGTATCTCGCTGTATTTGGAACCCTAGATCGCCTTGCCATTTTCAGTGAATGGAAGCTGATGTCGAACACATGAAAAGTGATACGGGATTGAAAAGCAAACCTTTCTGAATTCGATTATATATCTCTTTAGATTTATAGATTTATTTTTGATTTTATTTTGGTTTTTCTACTTTGAAAACTTCTTGCTATGATGGTGTATACGCCTTATATAGGCTTGAATGGGTTAGGTAAGGTTTGTGGTGGAGATCGAAGGCCATGTGGTCTGTGCGAAACCTCAGAAAATGGGAGGGATATTTTCAATTTGATTTTTGTATTTTATTTTATTCGATTTCTCCTTGTATTTGCTTTTTAAAAATCCCAGCGATTTCATACGATATCTAAAAATCACCAAACTGGACATGTAGGTAGAGCTCGACATTACAGTCCCAACGAAACTGGTTTCGTCGAATTCCGACTCCGTATGCTCATACAGCGTATTTTTAACTGTCAAAATACTACTTGTTTCTCACTCTAAAAATCCGTACGGCCACACAGTGACTCTAAAAATCACGAAACTGGAAATCTAACAACTATTTGACATTGCGGATCCAACAAAATTAGTTTCGTCGAATTCCGACTCCGTTTGCAAAAGTGGCTTATTTTTACAGCTCCGAATGACCCATTTAAATATATAAATATATTTAAATATAATTAAATTAAATATTTAAAAATTAAATATTATCGTCTATATTCACAGTGGAATACCATACTGCTCTAGAATATTCCTATATGAATTTCTACTCGATATTCACTTCTGGGTCAACCCGATATTCGATTTATATTGAAATCCCTTTTTAAAATATAAATAATTCCTTTATAAATTATAAATGAATTCCACAGCGACTTTTCTGAAATTTGATTTGGACATACATCAAAATCTACACGACGAAATCCCGATTTTTCTCTTCACTAGAAAGATATACTCCACCAGCTCCACACGTTTCTTGTTTCACAGAAATCCGGCCTAAAACGAATCTTGTACATTCAGTTGAAGTTCAGATCGCCAAATAGCGAACTGCAGCGCCATTTCGAGCTCGTTTATAATTATATTATAAACTATACATTCAATTGTCGACGTTTGAATATATTCGTTATTCAAATTCAAATTCCAAGCTGAATTACATATCACAGATGATCCGGTTCACACCATATCGTCATTTCAGCCAATTCTGATTATTTCAGAATTAAATATATTATTTAATTTATTATTTTAATTAAATATTCATCATTATTTTATTCCACGACCATTAGATTCACTAACCACCATTAAAAAAATTAATTATAATACCTCTGCCAATGCGGGTCATTACAATCTTCCCCACTTAAAATAATTTCGTCCTCGAAATTGCTAAAAGGTAGAGAACGACCCTATCGACTGGTTAGAACATATTTGTTCACTTCTTAACTTCTGTTTAAACTGAATCAATTTAATTTCAATTAAATTATTAATTAATTCTTATCAACGAAAATTTTCAAAAATCCTGAAGATTTTCTAACGCCTTAACTCTTCGAAAAAAAATTCGCCAGCACCTCGTTTGTACTGGTCAATACGTCAAACCACCACTTGCCTTTCTGGGCCATCTCCATCCCAAGATAAATTCAAACAGCCAAGCGGCTTGCCAATTTGGCTCATAAATCTCATGCTTATATCGAATATAAACTTGTACCTTTTTGTCAGCATATCATTATATCATTTCCACCTGTTATCAATTTAGCGGTGGATACAAGGGTCATCCCAATCAAATTCCAATCTGCTTTTATTCACAACACAACCATTCGCTTATATCCGAGCCAAATATCATTTAAACTCGAATTTCTTCTCGATTCCCAACTCTTAACTTGATTATCACATTACACTTCAAATTTGAATCTTACGATCCAATTTTTCTTGATATCATTCTAATTCAATCTTAGCTGCCACTTTACTGGCTTTATTTTAATTTGAATTTTCTTTCACAAATTTCTATTAAATTTGTTTTTAATTCAAACAGTCTTTCCCTGGGAGTTTTTTAAACAGTTTACTCTTTTCAAAAAAATCAAATTTTCTTTTTGGACATGTCACTGAGCCCTTAATTGATATTCCATTAGTTAAATCACTTCTCTATTTCTTTATCAATATTTGTTAACCAAATATTTTCAATAACCATATTGGTCTTTTACGTTATTTGGAAAACATTTCCGAATATCGCCTTCCTTTATTTTCTAAACTTTAGAAAATATATGCTACTTATAATTGGAAAATATTCCAATTACTTATCTCTTTTCCGATCTCGTTTATTTCTATACTTAGGAAATATTTATTATTCTATTTCCAAGTTTACACTTATTTGGGTTAAAACAGATGTTGTTTAAAATATCGTTACGACAACCCAAATACTATATTCAACTACCTCTTATTCAACTTTGATCTTCGAGCCTGAAATCTTGCTATTTATTTGTTAATAATGAAATCAATCAAGTTGGGGTATAACTACCTCTCAGACCTTGACTGAATAACATTTATAACGTCAAAACAGATATGACTACTTACTCGAATAATTAATACCATACAACTACTTATTCACTTTTAAACACATATACACTTCCTCTTTCTATTCTTACTAGATATTATTCTTAGCCTTCCTTTTCGATTTCTATTTTATTTCTAAGTTCGTTTCCTTATCAACTTCTATATATATATCGATACGTTGATTTCTAATTATCAAATTATCTTAAAAATATTCTAACTCCTTAAATTCCCGAAAAAATTCGCCATAACCTCCTTTGTACTAGGAGCATCGAGATATTTCAAATAGCCTCCCATGGCCATTACCAATCCAAAAGAAAAAGAAAAAAGCCAAACGGCTAGCCGATACGGCGCATAAAATCTCATATATGAATTAAATACATACCTTTTCGTCGAGCATTCTATTTATATACCTTCATACCTTATCCATACTTATCTCATGTATATTTATACCTTTCTAATTTATTTCAACTATACCTGATCGTTTTAACTCAATTCGTTAATTAATTTGTTAATTAACTCTTTAGTCTATTCCACTTTTATATTTGAACATGAGATGTTCAAATATATTTTAACTTGCTTATTAACTAATTTGAATCCAAATTCCAAATTTAAGTTCTATATTCGATTTCGAATATCCATTTACAAATCCGATCCACCTTTCAATGTTCAACTTCAAATTTAAAACTCGATTAACTAATTCCTCTTCAACTTAGTTAATTCTATTCAATTTCTATTCAAATTTTATATTATAAATTCCATTTGAATTTCTATATTCAAATCCCCTTTGAATTTTCTTATTTAAATTCTATGTTTGAACTTCCTTTATTCAAATTCCTTAAATAAGTCTCGATTTTCAATTCCTTTTGAAATCGATATTTCTACCTTTTGAAGATAGATTTCCCTTTCAATTTCACACTAGTATTTTTATTTCTGAATTATCCAATGATAATTCTTTTCACTTCATTTATAAACTTCGTTTATAAAAGAACTATTTATAAACTTCGTTTATAAAGGAACTTCTCGTTTTTTTATTTCTTTTAAACAAGTTAATTTTTCAAATCTATTTAAAAATTCAAATTCTATATTTTAAATCCCATTTGAAATTCAACACAACTTGTCTTTCCCAAAACAAATTCAAAACATTATCTTTGGTAGTAATTCGTCACTTACAACTCGAAAATGAATACTGATGATGCAGCTGTCATCATCAAAATCTATTTTCCAGCGATCGAAGTGAGTTCAATACTATAAAACCATTTTTAAACATTTCCACTTTGAAATTCATTTTAAAATATAATTCACACTGCTTGTAAAACAATTTAAAATCTCGCAGGATCTTAAATTTTCCTTACTTTTAATCCAAATCCGTTTACAAACACTTATCCAATTCTCCAGAGTTTTATCTTCAATTTCTGGTTTAAATTTCAGATTTAACTCATCTGATTTCACGTATTTCACTTATATGAATTCTGATTGGTTATTTTCATAACCATTTTACTTATAATCTTTACCCGATTATAATAACAACCAATATATCCAATATATATCAAAATATACTTTGGTAAAATTATTTTCATTTACCCTCTTTTCAAAACATACCATGACGGTTCATCGTATTCGAGTGTTTACAAAATCCCTACCGATACAGTGGATCAAACTGATCGACCAGAACCTATAAACAACTCAACCAATAAATCTCCACAATATAAAACAATTTTTATATCATCTACAAATACGTTCACTCGTATATATACACTCAAACTCAATCTAGGGTATTACTAACCCTATCTCTACAGAGTCACGCCACAGAGCCAAGGTAATTCACTTAACTTAAGCTCTGATACCAACTGTAATGACCCGGATTTTGAGCGACTTTGGTTATCGACATAAACTCGATGTCGATAACCAAAACACTGAAAAATCCTGGTAATTAGTGAAAGAAATTAGAGGGTGAGGAAAAATAAGATAGAAACATAGAATAGAAGAAGAAGAAGAACACAACATCAGAGTAACACGAATCTCACAGCGGAACGAATAAATATATTTCATAACATAACTTTGAAATACAAATCTGTACTTGAATATACATGTCATTATCAAAGTACAATACTTACAACACAGCAGAAATAACTATAGCTATAATCCTGAAGCCTCCTGCTCCAGCTCTTCAATTGCATCTGTAAATCCCGACTACTTGACTGCCCATACAAATTTAGGCACCCAAGAGTTTAGGGAAAACAAAACAAAATAAACTCCGGGTCAGTCATGGGACTGGTATGAGTAAACAATTTAAAACAGTTCCAACAATTAAACGATATCTCATAAGACCACGCCGTATAACGGAACGGGTTTTTCCCTTATGAGAATCCAAATTATCATTATATAAAAAACCTTTTGATATTATAATAATGTCTATCAACCACAGTATATATAATCATCTAGCAGAAACGCTTTCATCTCACGTTCTACATATATAGTATACAATCACAACCACAAGCACGTATTGGGTGATGGATTTCCAACTATGACAAGGTATGGAACCACCTATCGCTCGTGTACCTCTAGAGAGGAATACACTGGGTTCAACAAGAACATCTTGCAACCCGGCCACACATGACCGACCACTCATTTCGCTTGAGCGTATCGAATGTATATCACCAACAGTTGGGATCAACAACCGTTTCCCGAATGGGACAGCATAAACAATAGATTTTTAGAAGTATATGAAACTCTAGATCAGGTGATTATACACCCTACTTCGGTGCGACCGACTTAGCCATGCTGCCTGCCCGATTTTTGTCATTTACCGGATGATGAGGCTAGAAGCTACGCTTTATCATCACACCAGATTCACTTTGAAAGCCACATCAACAAATCCATCAAATCACCGATTGATGTCCTCAACCATACATTATGTGTTAGCTAAAAGAAGTTTCCTTTTCCGCTTCCACTCTTGGTACGGTTGGAGAAATCAATGTACGTGATCGTCTGGAAATACTCTGTCAGACATCCGTCCATACAAGTCATCCAGGAACAGGATGAACCGAAGGCACTATTCTGTAAACAGGATAGCCCTTGCATAACTCCGTCTTCAATTTCCTTTGGCATATATGATTCGCAACGCTTATGCCAATACAGAGTGGTTCTTTGGATAATAATCCAACCGGTCTCTCCATATTAACAACGTTAAAATGGTCAAAACTTTGATAGTCTGTGATTTAACTATCGAATAAAAACAGGTGTGCAACCAACGATATTATTTCCAAATGGAAATTTATACCAATCAAACATCATTCAACATTTATCTCCTTATTTGATAAATTTACTTATCTCATGTTTCCCCTATATTCAATATTTCCTATTTTCTAAATTTGGAAAATATACGTTATTAACAATGGAAAACATTTCCATTTCTTGTTTTCTTTATTAGAAAACATTTCTGGTTTCTTATTTGGAAAACATTTCCAAAGCTTCTTCATTGGACTTAGACAGATGTTTAAACAAACATCGCTATGCCAACTCAAACCATTTCCTTTACTATCGAACCTTAACTATTCCTTAGTTAAAACGAAGCCAATAAAGTTGGGGTAGAACTACCTCTCAGACCTTAACTGAACAACATTTCTAACTTTGAAATTTGCAAAGTTCACTTTAATTTCCTTTACTAACTTCCTTACTTAACCCTCCTTCGAATAGCTATATTCGATTGACTCTTTTCACTTAACTCTATTCGATTAACCCTATTTGATTAACTCATTTTCTTTAACTCTAATCGATTAACTATATTTGATTAACTCATTTTCTTTAACTCTAATCGATTAACTAACATCGATTAACTCCTTTTACTTTAACTCTAATCGATTAAACTAACATCGATTAACTCCTTTTACTTTAACTCTAATCGATTATACTAACATCGATTAACTCCTTTTACTTTAACTCTAATCGATCAAACTAACATCGATTAAATTCTTTTTACTTTCTTTCTAATCGATTAAACTAACATCGATTAACTCCTTTTTACTTTAACTCTAATCGATTAAATTAACATCGATTAGCTCCTTTGCTTTAACTCTAATCGATTAAACTAACATCGATTAACTTCTTTTTACTTTCTTTCTAATCGATTAAACTAACATCGATTAACTCCTTTTACTTTAAAACTAATCGATTAACTAACATCGATTAACTCCTTTTACTTTTACTTTGAATAAACTATTCATTTATAAAGATTTACTTTTAGTAACAGTTCTTCACTTTACAAATGATTTCCCTTTTTATTTACTTTCGAAATATTTCCTTTTATAAAATCTGTTGATTTTATAAAATCCCTTTATTTTAATATACATTGAAATAATTCTTTTTACATCCCAGGGTCTTTATGATATTTACAATATCGAATAACAATGATCAGCATCATTCCAACACACATAATCCATAACTGATTATATAACACATCATATATCACAATATATGAAAAACAGTAAAATAAATGTTGAGGAATCCAGTTGGATTCCTCCAACCTGTTTCCCTGCATGACAGATGTTAAACAATATAGATAACATCACTTTCAGTTCCATATAATACATTCTGTTAAACAGAATCAATATGGAAATTTAACTAACTGACTAGCAGTTCAATCAAACAGTCAACACACAGTCAATCAGCCAAATTCTAACAGTTCTAGAAATACAACATGAAATTATAAACTGTTCAGAGTTAGTGAGATTTACTCACATTGGCAGTTCATCGTTAAAGGGCGATAAAATGTTGTTTGATTTGAATCAAACAATTTATTTCTCCATAAATTCATACGAGCCCCAATCCACTTCCAGTCAGCTTCATTGTGAAGCTCTCGTCCATACGGTCCCAACGCAACTTACGGTTTGTCAATCTGATCTTGTATGACCAAGATATGGTTTATACAAGATAAGATACTATTTTTGAATTTAAATTAAAACTATATTTTAATTTGAAGTTGGGCCTTACCCTATATTTCGGCCCACTTACCCTTAACAAAACCGAACCCGTACCCGATCCTTTTCTCCCCCAAATACCTGCTGCGATACCTGCTCCTTCAAACGCACCATTCACACGCCTTCCATCCTCCTTCACAACCTCATTTCTTCACTAAATCAAATATCGAGTTCACCATTTACCTCTCCCTTCGAACCCTCTTTCACCTTGACCCCAAAATCTCCTGCTCGATGGTTCATCCCAAATCGCGACGGCATCTCAGAAGTCACGGCCAGGCAAATTTGTGTGAACAAAGTTGGATCGGAGTCTTGCCAAAACTTCACCGAAGCTGCTCCTCCCTCTCACGAACTCTACAGCATAACCCAAATCGTGCATCGATGCATGTATCTCGCTGTATTTGGAACCCTAGATCGCCTTGCCATTTTCAGTGAATGGAAGCTGATGTCGAACACATGAAAAGTGATACGGGATTGAAAAGAAAACCTTTCTGAATTCGATTATATATCTCTTTAGATTTATAGATTTATTTTTGATTTTATTTTGGTTTTTTTACTTTGAAAACTTCTTGTTGTGATGGTGTATATGCCTTATATAGGCTTGAATGGGTTAGGTAAGGTTTGTGGTGGAGATCGAAGGCCATGTGGTCTGTGCGAAACCTCAGAAAATGGGAGGGATATTTTTAATTTGATTTTTGTATTTTATTTTATTCGATTTCTCCTTGTATCTGCTTTTTAAAAATCCCAGCGATTTCATACGATATCTAAAAATCACCAAATTGGACATGTAGGTAGAGCTCGACATTACAGTCCCAACGAAACTGGTTTCGTCGAATTCCGACTCCGTACGCTCATACAGCGTATTTTTAACTGTTAAAATACTGACTGTTTCTCACTCTAAAAATCCGTACGGCCACACAGTGACTCTAAAAATAACGAAACTGGAAATCTAACAACTATTTGACATTGCGAATCCAACAAAATTAGTTTCGTCGAATTCCGACTCCGTTTGCAAAAGTGGCTTATTTTTACAGCTCCGAATGACCCATTTAAATATATAAATATATTTAAATATAATTAAATTAAATATTTAAAAATTAAATATTATCGTCTATATTCACAGTGGAATACCATACTGCTCTAGAATATTCCTATATGAATTTCTACTCGATATTCACTTCTGGGTCAACCCGATATTCGATTTATATTGAAATCCCTTTTTAAAATATAAATAATTCCTTTATAAATTATAAATGAATTCCACAGCGACTTTTCTGAAATTTGATTTGGACATACATTAAAATCTACACGACGAAATCCCGATTTTTCTCTTTACTAGAAAGATATACTCCACCAGCTCCACACGTTTCTTGTTTCACAGAAATCCGACTTAAAACGAATCTTGTACATTCAGTTGAAGTTCAGATCGCCAAATAGCGAACTGCAGTGCCATTTCGAGCTCGTTTATAATTATATTATAAACTGTACGTTCAATTGTCAACGATTGAATATATTCGTTATTCAAATTCAAATTCCAAGCTGAATTACATATCACAGATGATCCGGTTCACACCATATCGTCATTTCAGCCAATTCTGATTATTTCAGAATTAAATATATTATTTAATTTATTATTTTAATTAAATATTCATCATTATTTTATTCCACGACCATTAGATTCACTAACCACCATTAAAAAAATTAATTATAATACCTCTGCCAATGCGGGTCATTACATTTACCATACGAGCGAGAGGCTTGTATGGCGATGACTATGTATTACAAGTTGAATTGATGACTGATATGGACCATATAAAATGTAACGGTAAATTGCAAGATTAATAAAAAACCCCACACGGGTTTGGAGATGACAATAAACACATCTCTCTGGTCATTAAGTCACAAAAAGCATATATAGGATGACGAGAATTTATTCTCTGGAATTATGATCTATACACACTCCCCTGTGGACACCGGAATATATCACTATAAATATGTGCATGCTTATTAGGATTTATTGGGTACCTAATACGACCCAATAAATTTCCAAACCCCTCCCCGTACAAAGGAGGTTATGGCGAAATTTTTCGAAAATTTAGGGTGTTAGCCAAATTTTTGAAGAATGAGAAAATTCTTAAAAACTGAAAGGTTGAAGAATGAGCGCCAGAATGAAAGTTGAGTTGGTTAATTAAACAACTTTCGACTTTTTTCCTTTTCGGGGACGAAAAGTTTTAAGTGGGGGAGATTGTAACAACCCGGAAAATCTGAACCAATATAAAAATTTTAATTTGGCTATTTTAGTGGATTTTAAACATTTAAAATAAATTATTTTAAATAATAACGATGAAAAGTATGTTTGAATCGACGTTTGAAAATAAAATAATTATTTTTAATTATAAACGAGGCCAGAAATGGCGCGGCAGTTTCAAAATTTGAATTCGAACTTTGACTGACTATACCAGGTGCAAAATAAAACTGATTCTAGTGAAGCCTAAAATATCTAAATTTATTTATAAATATCTTTCTAACGAATCTGAAAAATCTAAGTTTCATAGCTGGAGTCAAAAGTTATGGCCAAATGAATTTTCAGAAAGGTCGCTATAGAGTTTATATAGCCCTTGAAAATGGTCATTTTGCAAACGACCTTAGAATTCGACGAAACCACTTTAGTTGGATCCGGGATGTGAAATTATTGCTAAGTTTCAAATTCCATAATTTTTGAAGTTAATATGTGAGCGTTGCAAAGGAAAATATGTTTGGCTGATTTTTGTTAAATTGGATCAACTAGAAAATGGCTATTTTCCAAACGGTCTCATAATTCGACGAAACTAGTTTTGTTGGAACCGTATCGTCAAAACATAGCTAGATTTATTTTTCGGGAATTTTTGGGATCAGTATATGGCCACGACAAATTGAAAAGTACGTTCAAATAGAATATTGAATGTTTTCTATTTTAATTTGAAGAAAAACCGACTGAAATAGTCAAATGGGCCTATGAAACATATCCCATTGTGTTCGGAATGGGGGTATTTAGCTAGGGACGACAGTCGTTGGGTTTGGATTGGAGCTCGTTTGGAGAAAACCCTAATTTTTAAAATATATAAATCACGGGTCAATCAAATAATTTCTTTCATAAATTGAAAATATAAAAAAATAAACCCCCCCCCCCTGCTTAAACACGATCGACGACGGCTACCTTCCCCTCCTTCTCTCTACTTTTCCGACGAATTCACGCACCGAAACCTAATGCCCCTTTGGAACATTTTTAAGTCCTTCTCCCCTTCTTCAAATCAAGACCAACCTCACCTCCCCTCGTCGCTCCATCATCGAGATCCATCGCCGGGAAGTTCAGCACTTCCAGTCGCCGCCGCCACTTCATCTGAGCACCGAACTGGGCCCCACCTTCGGCGCAGCTGCGCCTCCCCTAGCCTGTCAACGTGGAGAAACCCGATCGTCTTCAAGTGCAACAGATTGGCTGATAAATCCAAACCTAGTTTTGAACAAAACTGAAAGGTATCGGCTTTTTTATTTTGATCTGATTTTAACGGTTTAAAAGCGTTGCAAACTTCTAAAAATCGTATCTTTTTGCTATGTGATCGAAATCCAGTGAAACAAGAGACAGTGGACTCGTGTGGATGTCTTCTACATTTTAGAAGAGACCGGATATTTTTTTGAGTCTTCTACAATTTTTGGTGGAGTGGAACCCAATGTGAGATTTCTAAATTATAAACGATATGGAAATAACAATGTATAAATTATATAATCGATATATGAGTTATATAAGCATTGTACACCTCATGTATTGGCGTTGTATAAGTTGTATATTTGATGTATAAGTTATATATGCGTTGTAGAAATCATATATGTGTTGAAATGAATTGAAATGATTTTGAAATGAAATCGAAATATAGTTATATACGTATATATATATACTCCCCTCGTCCACAGACCATGGACGATATATATTGGTTGTGATATTGTTTGGATTATTGATTGATGTGAAAATTTGGTGAATATCATGAATGGTTGATTTGAAATGATTGATTGTGGTTGAAATCCCAATAGGATTAGTATATGGGAAAATTCGTCTGCGTATGAACTAGATATTGAAAATCCCCATTGTCAAAAGATGCGAGGCTTTAAGGTAGAGCGAGGAGCCGTACTCAGGACGGTGCTGGTTTCAACTACCCTGCCATTATGCTGCCGAAATTTTCTGAAATATTCCTGTGTTTGATTTATATTCATGTGTTGAAATAAAATTCATGTGTTGAATAGAAATTCATCTGTTGAATAAAATTCATGGGTTGAAATAAAATTCATGTGTTGAATAGAAATTCATGCTTTGAGATAGAAATTCATGTGTTGAATAAAATTCATGTGTAGAAATAAAATTCATGTGTTGAATAGAAATTCATGTGTTGAATGAAGTACATGTATTGAATAAATTCTTTGGAAAATAAAAATAACATTTTTATCATATATATAGACTATATAAAATATTAGTGTTTTCAATAAATTGTTTTAACACCAAAAATAACATTTTTTACCTTATGTATGAACTACATAAAATAATCGTGTTTTGAAATAAATTGTTTTACAATGAAAATCACATCTTTATGATATATATGAACTATATAAAATAATCGTGTTTTGAAATAAATTGTTTTACAATGAAAATCACATCTTTATGATATATATGAACTATATAAAATAATTGTGTTTTGAAATAAATTATTTTACATTAAAAATCACATTTTTATGATATACATGAACTGTTAAAAAATAGTGATGTGTTGAAATAAATAGCTGTTGGATAAAAATATCATTTTTATCAATGAATGAAATGAATATGGTTTTAGAATCGAAGAATGAATTATATTTATATATATATAAATATAATTAAAATAAATCGAATAACAAAGCTGAAGTTCATGTTTTGAAACCGTGATTTTAAATGATTTGTGCGGGAGATCCGACCATCGGATTTTCCCGAAATCGAAACCGTTGGGTTTGCTTTGGAAATATCTTCCTAACAACACTAACTTTGTAAAGATCCAGCGGTTGGGTTGTCTGGAATATTTAATTCAAATCCAAAGAAAAACAGCGCCAGAATCGATTATATATATATATATAATTAAATTGAATAACGAAGGTGTAGTTCATATTTTGAAATCGTAACTTCAAACGATTGCACCGGGAGATCCGACCGTCGGATTTTTCCAAAACTGAAACCATTGGATTTGTTTTGAAAAGATCTTTCTAATGATATAGAATTTGTGAAGATCCAACGGTTAGATTTTAAGATATGTGTAAATCAAGTCTGAAGAAAAACAGCGCCACGACCGCGTTATGGCCTGAAGCGTCGTTTGAATGAATTAGCTATTTTTAAATGGATAAAAATAGCAATAAATCGTTATAAAATATTGTAAATGATATGGAATGGAAATAACCCGAATTTACCCGGTTTATGGGATATTTGATGGTTGAATGTGTTTGGCGTGAAAATTACATTTAAGATCAGAATTATTAATGTCGAATAATTTAACCATTGAAATGAATTGATTTAAATTCTAAATATATGTGAATTATTTGAAAAGGCCAAGTTAAATCTCATTGCAAATAATTGATCGGCGATAAGAAGTCGATGATGAAGACGGTGGTTGAAGACTGGAGATCTTCACATTGGTTGGGTGATTATTGATGTCTTGATTGGGAGGCATCCCAAAATATAGATAATAAGTGGTGATCGTCCAGGCGTACTTGGAGATCGATGGATATGTGAGGTATAAGGTGCCATCGGTTTCGTTCAGACCCAGAACAAACTTGTAAATGGACTGTGTGTCTGACATTGGATTTTGTTCTGTACTGATTGATCTCTATTAAATATATATCTGTTTGGCGGCGGAGAATTTATTCTCTTGCTTAACGCCCTTCTCTGAGACATACGAGCTCAGAGGTTATATATCGATAGAAATCAGTCGCATGGAGTGAACTGCCTATGTGGCACGCCTAAGTGGCAAATGATCAAGGCTTTTGTTGAAAAGCAAAGTCTTGTGGTTGATGATCAAAGCACTGCCTGTGTGGCATAGCTTTGTGTATAGCGTTGATTCGTGAGCCTCACACCCCGTTATGAACCAGAAACGGAAGTGGACCTCAGGGAGGACATGCGTTTCCTTCTAGCTAGGGTTGTGTCAGTGACATACCAGCCCTGACATTTATATTATTTTCACCTGCGTGGTTGTTGTTGTTGCAAGGCACCTCGGATATATCGATGACTATGTGGAGACGATGGAGTCATTTGGCTCATTTACGCCCCAAAGGGCGGGGAAATGCAGTGTTCAGGCATGTTAATCCACATCGGTGGACTAGCCCTGACGATCCAAAGGCTTGACTGAGACATGGGCTAGATTGTCTCGAATTCGGTAAGGACTATCTTTTGCCTTGGTTCATGACGAAAATTCAATTTTCAAATACGACACCGTGCAGTTTTGATTGTATACCTATATATGGCGACATGATATAAGGTACCCATGTCATCTATGATTGATAGTTATGATTGAAATTGTTTTTGAAACATATAAACACTAGTAATAATATCAAATGATTTGTTTTGCTCGTATCAAGCATATTTTGGCCATTATAAGGTAAAACTCTATCCTCCGGTTTGCGTTGCATTGTGTGATGGGAACTGAGTCTTATAATGGCTTCATTTTTATAAAAAGCATTGCGATGTTTAAAAGGTTTACTTATTTTAAAGCACTGGAAATCCAATGGAGGAAACCCGTTCCGTGAAAGTGGCGTGGTCCTGTGATTGGCCATATTATCAAATATGTTAAGTAGACTTCTCATACCAGTCCCATGACTGACTCATAGTTTGTTTCACTTGCAAACTCGGGTGCCCCTATTTCTACACGGGCAGCCTTGTATTCAGGTTTTAGCAGGCTGTTTCTGGATAGCTGGAGTTGAAGATGGATTCTATCATTTATCTCTTTTTATGCTGTTCAGCTCCTATTGTACATAATATGTTTTGTTTTTCCGCTGTAGACATTTATGTATACCTGAACTATATTTTGTACTAAGTATGATCCTGTATACTGTGTAACTCTGATGATTATTAATTCCAGTATATTCTGTGGTACATTATCTGGTGTATTTATTTATTTCTGTTCTGCTGTTAATGTTTATGTGTTATATTCCAAAGATTACCCTTGCCACAGTCGTACGGGGGTTTGGGGTCGTCACAGACCCTCTCCTTCCTACTTTTCTTTTTTCTTTCTCATAGGCTCACAAGGGTTGATTGTTGCAGATAACCTAATTTTCAGATATGTGTCGAAGATTCTGATTCTATTTTGATGCATTTTTCAGCTTTGTTATTTCTTTCTGTTATCATGGGTTATACTATTGATATTGAGAGGGATTATGATATTGTGTTGTACTCTGATTTATGATAGAGGGTTTATTTTCATGAGACGTGCAGTGATTTTATTATTTTTGTTCGAAATGAATATTATGACACGACCCAACCCCCCTCCCCCTGCCGAGCCTAGACCGAATGAGAATAAGATTGTTTGAGAACACGACGCATCAGAACACAAAACAAGAGATTTTTCATTGCTATTAAAACAATTTACATCAGATGGCGAAAAATAATATACACGGCAAAAATACAATTATTAGAGAATAAATAAATAACATAGTAGCGGAAATGTAATATATAAAAAAACGTGCAGTGGAAAAAATCAACTAAAACGGCTAACGGAAATACATGGATACAAAGCTTTCCAAAGTATAGCTTCATCCGTAATCCAGGATCCTATGAAAAGAAAAGATCTGCAAAACCAAAACTACTGATTACCTATGTGGAAAATATGGGCACCCAGAGTTTAGGTGAAAACAGTAAACTCCAGGTCAGTCATAGGACTTGTGCGAGAGCTAAAATAGTTACTAAAACATGACTTTAAAATACGGTAAATCACGGGACCATGTCGTATGTCATTGAAAGAGTTTACTCCATGTGAATACCAAAGCTTAAAATAAATCAAATAATGCAATACTTTTTGAAAAATGAGGCCGTTATAAGACTCAGGTCCCATCACACAATGCAACACAAGCCGGAGGATAAAGTTTTACCTTATAATAGCCGAGTATACTTGGTACACTTTAAAAAAAAAAAATTTTGACATCATTTTAAGTGCATAGTGTATAAAAACAATTTCAAATATAAATGTATCAATCATAGACGACATAGTACCCTATCCTACTTTGTCGCCATATAGGTTTACAACTAAAATCGAAAGTCGCGTATTGGAAATTGGATTTCCATCTATAAGTCGAGGTAAGAGGTATTCCTCATCCGATTTAGGCCATCTCTAGCGGGATTCCTAGGATCAACATATGTGACCCTTGGTTCTTGGAGGGTCTGTCTACTCTTACTGTTGTGGATTAGTTATTCCTGAACAATACATTTCCCGGTCCTACGGAACCTATAACCTGGTCAGTACATCGACCATATAAGCCTTTTACAACCCTATATCGAAGGTGCCTTGCTATCTAATCATCCGCAAAAGAAAAATGTCTGGGCTCCTTACCATGACATCGCCTCTAGTAAAAAAGAAACATATGCACTCGCAACTTTCCGAAATCCCCTTTTTGACTCATACCGGAGTGTGAAGCCCGCGAATGAACGTTGTACACAAATCTATGCTACATCAGTCATGTTTTAATCATTATCGAAAAATCTCTGCTTTTCAACAAAAGCTTTGATCATTGCATCTCAGCATGCCACATTGACAATCCATACCGTACCATTGATTTCTACCAATATGTAACCTTTGAGCTCGTACATCGTAGAAATAGGTGTTAAGATAAGAGAATAAATTCACCGCCACCAAACAGATATATATTTAGCAGAGATCAATTAATAAAGCACAAACTATGATGTCAGACACACAATCCATTTGTAAGTTCGTTCTGGGACTAAACGAAACCGTAGGCACCTTATTCCTCGTCCCATATGTCCAATACAAGAGATAGGCCCTCGTATATCCAGATAATCAACAAGTACGTCCGGACGACTACCGTTATAACTCCTTCAAGGCAGCAAATAATATCCAGGGCATCAGTAGTAATCCATTCGATGTAAAGATTGTTAGTCTTGCACCGTCTTCAATATCTTCAACTTTAAATCGTCGTAACAGTTATGCAGAATGGTTAAACCCGATCTTTCCGATAACTTGTGCATCTTATAATCAAGTGATATATATAAACACATCATACGCCTCATTCCAATCTAGAAAATTCTTTTATTTAATATTCTTTACTATGGGAGAAACTCCCAATGATCTTATCAAAGATAATCTCATTTAAACTTATTGTTTGATTAATTCCTTGGAAATCATTTCAAAATATTTTGTAATATCTTTTCACAGCTTAAACCAGATTATGGTTTATAAAACTAGTTGGGATTATCAAGCCTTACCAAAGTAGCTATTCATTTTATTAATCCTGATCCCAAACTATTCATCTCATGAAGCAAATCTGGCGGTACTCCATATCTAACATCCGTAGTGTTATCGGTAAATTTAATTACCATTTATCATTCCAAATCTAATTAAAGATTCATTAAAACTCCAACTTAATTTTAATCTAAAAATCATTACTTAATTATTATTTAATTTTAGGAAATAAGTCTTGCATTAAATTAGGTTAAAGAGCAAATGTCATTTAAAATACTGCTTACAATAAACCCAAAATCAACTTCCATAAGTATGGAATCTTCACGGAAATCTAGACAATTTATAATCGATATAAATTTCTATATCAGAATAGTACTATAATTGGAATAGCAACAAAGCCTTTTAAATTCCATAAATAGTAAAGGCCTTACTTTACAGAAGCTCATTTCGATTATAATTACATCGAATTCCATTCAATTCCAATTTAATTAAATAAATTGGAAAAAATCACTAAATCTTAATTAAAAGATTTATTCTATTCACAAATGGGTTCAAGAATAGTATTATTGAAGATACCATTCATGACAAACCCAAATCCACTTTTCTTTCCATTCCCATTTAATTTATTAAATTGGGAAGATTCTGTTAAATTTTAATTAAAAGACGTATATCTCAAATTCCATTTTCAACTGGGTTCAAGAACAGTGTTATTAAAGACACCATTCACAACAAAATCCAATTTTGTATTAGATACAAGCCTTTGAATGGAAATCATATTGACTTGTATTCAATACCAAATTCTGAAACCAACGAATATCGTATTGGAATAACGATATCTACATCTTTCAAATTCCTCAACAATATCCGTATAATCACGGAATCCAATACTGAAACATCTGAAGATAATTTCTATCCAAATCCTTCCTAATTTATTTGTTGGAAAAAATTATGGTTATATCAAAACCACTTTTTAAATCCATTTCATTATATTACAACATTGTTTTTCCTTCTAGTTGTAAAAAAACACTTTCCGACAAAAATAACATTTATCTATCAAATCTTGTAATATTTAATCCAAACTCTTTTCAAATCATTTATTATAATTTATCATAATTTCCCCATTTTTTTAATAATCGTATTAAGGTCCTTACAGTCGGTTTCCAATATCGGCCACCGATCTGCATCCATAGCGACCTTTTCCAAATTTGATTTTGACATATTTAAAAATCCAATCGTTAGAAATTAAATCTATTACATTCGTTTAAAAGGCCTTTTTGGTACGAAACCAATGGTTTTGGTTTCAGGAGAACCCGACGGTCGGATCTCCCATTACGTCCACTCGAAGTTACACGTTGAACTTCGCGAACTATCATTGTGCAACACGTCCTATTCAAACCCAAATTCGATTTATAAAAATAAAAATAATTCAATATACTTCCAAACAAATTCTATAAATTATAATATATATATATATATATTTTTGAAAACTCGTTTCAATCGTCTACCTTTTCAAAATCTTATCTACGCGTCCATCCAAAATTGGACACCGAAATCAAACTTGGATTTTTCACTGAATATTATATTATTAAGACATTTATTATTTATTCAAGATTGTAATGAAATTCAGCCAATGTAACACCCCACGTCCATTAATGTCACTCACAAAGGGAATGCATTAACTTCCATGGAGGTTTTAAGTGAATATAGAACAGAAAAATAACAACAAGACAGATAATAAGTACTACTTTGAAATCTAATACTTCATTTTATTGCAGCAGAAATTAAACATGTTTGTTACATTATAAAACCATAAACTAGAATCAAGTACAATATCCATCTTGATAAAACAAAATACATAATCCCATTACATAAATAGCCATTAAAGAAGATGATAAGCTGGACTTTACTTCAACGGTCCAAGCTTTCCAAAAGAGAGATAAAGCAATCCAATCAAACTCCACTAGAGCTGGGCCCACCCTGAGGACCTGGAGGGGGAAAAGGATAGAAATAGAGGGGGTCAGACATAAAGTCTGGCGAGTATGATAATTCTAACAATACTATTATCAAAATAACTAGACTAAGGCATAAGCTGGAAAACAAGGAAATGTCTATGAACTATTGGGTATGGAAGAGCAGATAAAGATAATGTTAAAGGCACACCTAATTACTAACGAATAATTACTACACTGCACCACACCAGTCACTCTAAAGGTTGATCCCACTTGCTTCACTTAGAAATTATATAAATAGCTTCGTGTAGCCCTAGCTGACTACATAGGTGCCGCCTGCCCCTATCTCCGCTAGGTGTACCCCACTACCCACTTTCGATCGGCTCCCTACTCGTAGATACCCGTGCTAGCCCCACAGTGGGGTGTATCACTCCCCTAAAGTGGCAACACGATACAGCTAAAGAATGCACGGCTTATACCTACACGATGCAACAACGTCTTACCTACCAACCCGGGTCCACACACGCATATGAAACCCGTTGGACTTGCGTTGCCACCGCTACCCCGTTTTGGCCTCTTATAGTCAAGCCCAGTATGCGTGTCCCGTCCTCGACTTGGGTCGAGCCCATAAAGATACGTTTGGGTTACTGGTTGAAATGGGCCCCCACAAGCTACCCACCTAAGCTTGTCACCACTAGTATATCCCACTTAACCCTTTTAGTCATGTTCATTTACATGTGTGTTTGGTTAAGTCTTACTAATCGTATTTCAAATGCCACTAAAGGCAACCACTAGATTCCTCGTGCCACCCAAGACACCTACTTAACCCCCATGTCCCACCTTACATGTTTATTTGGTTAAGTATTTCTTAATTCATTCAGGCCATAACCTCATAAAGACCTCTCACATTAGACTGGAATTTATGGCAGCTGGATTTGTCGGGTGGGTTCGGGCAGTCTTACACCATAAAAGAGTCTAACCTCGTGTCTTTACAACTGTTATGCTTTAGTTCGGGCCTAGGACCTCTCACATTGGGCTGACATTTGTGACCACTGGATTTGCCGGTCGGGTCCGGGTAGGTTTACGTCACAAACGAGTCCAACCTCGTGTCCTAAGCATTGATTAACACTTATAATCTTTTACCCCAGTTTCAATAATTCCCTATTCAAATTAGTAATTATTTCCACTTTTAATGATGTCCATAATTGACTCAATTATGGCCATCCACTCATGGCATGCAAAATCATATCAAATGCAACCCAACTTCTTAATATTAAATCCTTAATATTACCCCTACTCCACGTTATACGTTCTCTTATTCAATGCAAAATATACGTTAGACTCGAATAGTCTAACTCATAGCACAAAGATAAATTATCACAACATATAGACAAATAAAATAGATCTAATCATAATAGGGGTGAAACTTGCATAGAACTACACATGTTATGGATCTAAAGGTGTCAACTTGTTTGGTAAAATGTCACAATTCACATAATATGATCATAATCCAAATTCATGTATGGACTTGAATATGGGGTTTTATGCAACATAATGATGGTGTGAACTAGGATATAATACATAGAATTCACATATGTCATAGCATAATTCTAGATGTCATAATTCTAGATCTAAATAGATGTCATGGCATATGTTCAATATCTTTACTAATCAATCTAAACTTGCATACATGATTTGTCATATAGATCAACATAGCCCAAACATTATGATTTGATTAACATGAACTAATCAGCATAGATAATAACATCATGACTTTATAACATGTATGATTTATCACAACTTAGCATAGAAACTTTCAACAAATATAACATCATCATAGCATGATTTACAACATATAGGATATCATCATCACATAACATAGGATTTACAACATACATGATAGCATAAGGTTTACAACAACATATATGACAATCCACATCATTCACTTATAATCCATTCATAACTTAATCTAATTAGTTTAATAATAATCTTGTTAAGATAATCATACTCACAATTAGAGAAGAAAGAGAGTTGAATTAGCGCTCCTTTGATGAAGAATCGCTGTTAGGGTTGGGTAGTTCTGATTTGGTTGCTGTTCTTTATCTTTAATTTGATGGCGGCTGCACTAGGTCTCAAAATAACAGCATGACGGCCATGGTCTTTGTTTATTTTTTGATTTAGGGTTTGTGTATAGGGGTCTTTTTATAGAGTTATAAATTAATTTAAGCCGTCGGATGTTCTTAGGGTTAATCAAAACCATTCAATTATGATAGGGTGATGAGTCAGCCCTAATGACTCAACAGCGAACAACACGGGTCAGCCTGAACCAGAAAGCTGTGCAGGCTCCAGCCTCGGCCTCGGCGCACTCGGCAGGTGCACAATGTAAATATGTACTAGCGCACTTCCCCAAGTGCGCCAGTGCATTTTTTTCCTTTATTTTGCCACCAAACTTCGTTCGTCCATAACTCTTTCATCCGGTACTCGTTTCCCGCAAACTCGGATTCTATCTCCACAAAAATCCAAGACGAACACAATGGCGCAACCCAATCCCCATAATTCTCACGTCTGAGATTTATTATTCTTTAATTTATTTAAGTCGATTATTCAAAAATCCGGGGTGTTACATTCTCCCCTCCTTAAAAGATTTCGTCCCTGAAATCTCAAAGTTAAGAAGAATGTATATCCTAACATCCAAACAACCATCTACTCAACCATCAAACACAGGCATCCATTGTCCTTATAGACTTCTAATGCTTTCATGTTTAAATGCACAGTGTGTGTATATGTCCATATCTAATGCAAAATCAGGCGGTCCACTGATTCAGTTGACCTCCTTAATGCAAATCATGATAGTGCCATGCGTCCATTATGTATGCAAAAGTTCCTTAATGCTACATATTATTTCTATATGCGTGCACAATCATCATCTGAATGCAACATCCATATGATAATACAATCATCATACATCCATTTTACTAAATACATCCATATATATGCAATATGCAATATGAAGTGACTGAGCCGATCTAATGCCTAATAGTGTGTGTATATGCGTCCACGAGCAATCACTAGCAAACACTTGCATCCACTTTGCATCCATCATACATAACATGTCTCAAACACCTGTTTCAACCATAGGATTATCCTAACTAAAGGTCAAGGATACTAGCGAGAGGATACTCTAAAGGTAAGATAAGTACAAGATAAGCGATAAAGGAGAAATTAAAGGACATACCCTCAAAAAGAAAAGGGTACAACGAACGCATCTTAGCTTCTATCTCCCAAGTAGAGTTGCTCTCATCATCTCCCCATTGCACTTTGACTAGTCTAACCTCTCGATTCCTCAACTTCTTGATCTCCGACCCAAGAATGCATGTAGGAGCTTGTCGAATCGTCGCATCACGCTCTATCTCCACCTCTCTAAGCAAGCTCGGCTCTACCACTTCCGCGGTCTCGTGCAAGCACTTCCTCAAATGTGACACATGGAATACGTCGTGTACACCACTAAGTCTCTCAGGCAACTCCACTCTATACGCCATCTGTCCAATCTTTTCCTTAATAGGAAACGACCCTATGAACCTTGGTGCTAATTTCCCAACGGACCCAAAGCGAATGACGTTTCGTAATGGAGACACTTTGACAAAGACCATGTCCCCAACCTCAAACTCAAGATCTGACCTCCTCTTGTCCGCATAAGATTCTGTTTATCTTGCGCCGTCTTCATCCTTCTTCGGATCAAATCAATCTTTTCCGAAGTCTCTCTAATCATATCGGGCCCAAGCAAGATCTTATCTGTAGCTTCCCACCAACATGTAGGCGAACGACACGGCCGTCCGTAAAGAGCTTCGAATGGTGCCATGCCAATGCTAGACTGAAAGCTGTTATTATATGCAAATTCTACCAATGGAAGATGCTCTTCCCATGTACCCCCAAAGTCTAGGATACATAGCCTTAAAAGATCCTCTAGAATACGATTCACCCTCTCGGTTTGGCCGTCCGTCTGAGGATGATACGCGGTGCTCAAACATAACTGAGTCCCTACCGCTTCTTGTAAGCTCTTCCAAAATTCGCTAGTGAAAATAGGATCGCGGTCGCTCACTATGCTAGAAGGAACACCGTGCAAACGAACTATTTCTCGAATGTATACGGAGGCTAACCATGGAGCAGTCCTCTTACTCTTCACGGGAATGAAATGGGCGCTTTTAGAAAGTATATCTACTATAACCCAAATCCCCGTATTACCCTTCCTTGATCTTGGTAATCCATCCACAAAATTCATCGAGACACTATCCCATTCCCATAGTGGAACCTCCAATGGGTGAAGCAACCCACCGGGTTTCTTTTGCTCCGCTTTTATTTGTTGGCACACCAAGCATCTAGCGACATACTCGGCCACATCTTTCTTCATACCGGCCCAAAATAAAACTCGTCTCATGTCCATGTACATCTTGTCCCCACCGGGATGAATGATCATCTTCGAACGATGTGCGTCATCAAGAACGGTCTTCCTTAGGTCATCGTCTTTTGGTACACAAAGTCTACCGCCCTACGTAACCAACCCTTATCATCTAGGGTATACCTACGGAGATGGCCTGATGACTCCCCTCTTTTGAGCTTTTCTACTAACTCAACCAACTGTGGGTCGTCTCGCTGTGCCTCACCAATTCGTCCCAAAAGCATAGGTCTGACCTCCAAGGATGCTAGCAAACCAGGTACAAAGTCAATAGAAGGTCTAAAGTCAAACATCGAAATGAATTCTAAGCTTCGCCGCTTAACAAACAACGGACTCAAGGACAGCCTTTTCCTACTTAAGGCATCTGCCACTACATTACCCTTGCCAGGGGTATATGCTATCTCGAAGTCGTAGGATGCTAAGAATTCCATCCACCTTTGCTGCCTTAAGTTCAAGTCCTTCTGAGAGAATAAGTATTTTAAAGATTTGTGGTCAGTGAATAATTCGAATTTCTCGCCAAGAAGATAATAACGCCAAGACTTAAGCGCGAAAACAATAGCAGCCAACTATAGGTCATGTGTAGGGTAATTTTTCTCATGCGCTCTCAACTGCCTTCCACCATAGGCTATTACCCTACCCTTTTGCATTAAGACTGCGCCTAGACCAGTCCCACAAGCATCGGTATAAACAGTAAATGGCTTACTCCCGTCTGGCAGCACTAAGACTGGGCTGAGGTCAAAGCTCTCTTTAAACGTTGGAACACATCATCATAATCTACGTCCCACGCGAAGACTAGGTTTTTCTTCGTTAGGCGTGTCAATGGAGCTGATATTTTGCGAAGTCTTTGATAAACTTCCTATAGTGGCCAGCCAACCCTAAGAAACTTCTCACTTCGGTAGCATTTTTAGGGACCTTCCAATCTTGGATGGCCACCACCTTCGCGGGATCCACCGCTATCCCTTCTTTGGAAACCACGTGCCCTAAGAATCGTACTTCCTTTCTCCAGAAGTGACACTTAGAAAATTTAGCTTTAAGGTTATGCGCTCGTAGGGTCTCCAACACTTCCCTAAGATGTAGGGCATGCTCTTCTTCATCCTTAGAAAAGATCAAGATGTCGTCTACAAAGACTACCACGAATTTATTAAGGTACTCCCTAAACACCCTACTCATCAAATCAACAAAGTATGCGGGGGCGTTTGTCAAACCGAAGGGCATCACTAGCCATTCATAGAAACCGTCCGGAGTCCTAAAGGCAGTCTTGTCTATGCTATCCTCATCCACTCTCAACAGATGGAAACCAGTGGCTAAGTCCAACTGCGAAAACACTGAGGCGCGAACTAACTGATCGAAGAGATCGTCAATCCTCGGCAGTGGGTGTCTATTTTTCTTAGTTAGCTTATTAAGTTCTCTATAGTCTACACAAAGTCTAAGGGACTCATCCGCCTTTGTGGCAAATACTACTGGAGCACCCCACTCTGATATACTTCGTCCTATGAACCCCTTCTCAAGCAACTCCTTTACTTGCTTATTGAGTTCCCTCCTTTCACGAGGAGCCATGTGGCATACTGTTAAAGATACTGGTTTTGCATTATCCACCAGATATATTCGAAAATCTATCTCCCTCTTCGGAGGCAAGCCCTTCACCTCCTCAAACACATCCGAATATTCTCGGACCACTCTAACAGAT
Organism: Allium sativum; assembly: GCA_030737875.1. NCBI lineage: Eukaryota > Viridiplantae > Streptophyta > Magnoliopsida > Asparagales > Amaryllidaceae > Allium > Allium sativum. The sequence goes on from CM060918.1 coordinate 500,907,621, forward strand.
CGTAGATTTTCCACTGACGCATCAAGCGATTCTAAATAACTTAGCATAACGGAATTTATGGGATTACAAAAGATTTCGAGAGTGTTACCAAGGCGAGTCAGGAGCCTAACTACTCTCCTTTCACAATCAAGAACGACCCCCATTTCTGGATAACCAATCCATTCCTAAAATTAGCCCATAGCCCGTGAAGCCCAAAACATAAGCATCACATTTAAACTCAACGCTAAGTATAGAAATTTTCAAATCCAAACACATCATGGACAAATAAGTTGAGCCCCCAATTGGATTCGAAACAACTAAGGGATCCTCTACTAAACTAGTGTTTAAGTGCAGTGATTCAACTAATGATGTAGAGATAAACGAATGCGATGGGCTCGAATCGAATAAAGTACGGACAGGATGATCAAACAGAAAAACTAAGCTTTCAACAGAAATGGTTCTACCTCGTTCTTGCAGCGGTGGGACCGCGAGAGCCTGAACTTGTCCCCTTGCCTGCCCTGGTGCCATAAGAGCCTGCACCTGTCCTCCCGAGGTAGAACCTGCCCTCTGCCCCTTCTTTGGGCAGTCCTTCACTAGATGTCCCGCTTCACCACAGTGAAAACAACCAGTCTTCTTTTTCTTTCGGCAATCCTTGCTGAGATGGCCTGGTGTCCCACAGTTAAAACATTTCTTCTTTCCCTTGCCATTATTGTCTTTACCACCCTTCTTGTTTTGCTGTTGTGGTTTCTTATGATCCCCTTTCTTCTCGGGTGCCTTATCAGCTTTAGTGCCTTTCTCCTCGTGCATGAGTGCCATGTCTACTAGCTTCTCAAATGTGGCCCCCATAGGGATGTGGGTCATAGCCAACCCTTGCAACGGTTCATTCAATCCATTAACGAACCTCAGAGCCTTCTTCTCCGGCCTGTTCACTAAGTCCAAGCCAAACCTTGCTAACTGATTAAATTTGTTGACATATTCTTTCACTGATGAGCTTCCTTGCTTTAATGTCAAGAACCTTTCCATATATAGATTCTCTTCTGCCCTCGAGAGAAACTTCGCCTCAAACCTACGTCTGAAATCCGCCCAAGAGTCAACAGGACGCTCCTCATTAGTGACCTCCCACCAAAACGAGGCCTCTCCCTTCATTAACCAAGCTGCTAATTTTACTTTCCTCCCTTCTTCCACTTCAAAGATTTCTAGCAATTATTCCACCTCCTTAAGCCAATCTCTAGCTTCCACAAACATTTCTGACCCTTGAAAAGGTTTTCCACCCATAGCCTTAAATTCCTTGCACGTCTTCGCAAAAGTATCAGCGCGAGGAGGAGGAGGAGGAGCGGGTGCAACTGGTGGTGGAGGAACATTGGCTGGACCTGCAGCGGCCCTAGCCTCTAATAACCTACTATACCATCCTGGTATCGTTACACCGTCAGGTAGTTTAAGATCTTCAGCCATGCTGAAACGAAAAAGGAAAGATTCAAAATGGAGAATTCGAAAGATAAAGATATATGGCTATTGGGGATTATGTTTTTCATAAAAATTTTCCTCTTTAAAATAACTCATTTAAGACATGTTTTTGAAAGCACTTCTTCCAAAAATACTTTAGAAAAATAGTTTTTCTAAAAAATTTATCTGTTCTGGTAACCTTAAGCTCTGATACCACGTGTAACACCCTACGTCCATTAATGTCACTCACAAAGGGAATGCATTAACTTCCATGGAGGTTTTAAGTGAATATAGAACAGAAAAATTACAACAAGACAGATAATAAGTAGTACTTGGAAATCTAATACTTCATTTTATTGCAGCGGAAATTACACATGTTTGTTACATCATAAAACCATAAACCAGAATCAAGTACAATATCCATCTTAATAAAACAAAATACATAATCCCATTACATAAATAGCCATTAAAGAAGATAATAAGCTGGACTTTACTTCAACGGTCCAAGCTTTCCAAAAGAGAGATAAAGCAATCCAATCAAACTCCACTAGAGCTGGGCCCACCCTGAGGACCTGGAGGGGGAAAAGGATAGAAATAGAGGGGGTCAGACATAAAGTCTGGCGAGTATGATAATTCTAACAATACTATTATCAAAATAACTAGACTAAGGCATAAGCTGGAAAACAAGGAAATGTCTATGAACTATTGGGTATGGAAGAGCAGATAAAGATAACGTTAAAGGCATACCTAATTACTAACGAATAATTACTACATTGCACCACACCAGTCACTCTAAAGGTTGATCCCACTTGCTTCACTTAGAAATTATATAAATAGCTTCGTGTACCCCTAGCTGACTACATAGGTGCCGCCTGCCCCTATCTCCGCTAGGTGTACCCCACTACCCACTTTCGATCGGCTCCCTACTCGTAGATACCCGTGTTGGCCCCACAGTGGGGTGTATCACTCCCCTAAAGTGGCAACCCGATACAGCTAAAGAATGCACGGCTTATACCTACACGATGCAACAACGTCTTACCTACCATCCCGGGTCCACACATGCATATGAAACCCGTTGGACTTGCGTTGCCACCGCTACCCCGTTTTGGCCTCTTATAGTCAAGCCCAATATGCGTGTCCCGTCCTCGACTTGGGTCGAGCCCACAAAGATATGTTTTGGTTACTGGTTGAAATGGGCCCCCACAAGCTACCCACCTAAGCTTGTCACCAATAGTATATCCCACTTAACCCTCTTAGTCATGTTCATTTACATGTGTGTTTGGTTAAGTCTTACTAATCGTATTTCAAATGCCACTAAAGGCAACCACTAGATTCCTCATGCCACCCAAGGCACCAACTTAACCCCCATGTCCCACCTTACATGTTTATCTGGTTAAGTATTTCTTAATTCATTCAGGCCATAACCTCATAAAGACCTCTCACATTAGACTGACATTTATGGCAGCTGGATTTGCCAGGCGGGTCCGGGCAGTCTTACACCATAAAAGAGTCTAACCTCGTGTGTTTACAACTTTTATGCTTTAGTTCGGGCCTAGGACCTCTCACATTGGGCTGACATTTGTGACCACTGGATTTGCCGGTCGGGTCCGGGAAGGTTTACGTCACAGACGAGTCCAACCTAGTGTCCTAAGCATTGATTAACACTTATAATCTTTTACCCTAGTTTTAATAATTCCCTATTCAAATTATTAATTATTTCCACTTTTAATGATGTCCATAATTGACTCAATTATGGCCATCCATTCATGGCATGCAAAATCATATCAATTGCACCCCAACTTCTTAATATTACCCCTACCCCACGTTATATGTTCGCTTATTCAACGCAAAATATACGTTAGACTCGAATAGTCTAACTCATAGCACAAAGATAAATTATCACAACATATAGACAAATAAAATAGATCTAATCATAATAGGGGTGAAACTTGCATAGAACTACATATGTTATGGATCTAAAGGTGTCAACTTGTTTGGTAAAATGTCACAATTCACATAATATGATCATAAGCCAAATTCATGTATGGACTTGCTTATGGGGTTTCATGCAACATAATGATGGTGTGAACTAGCATCTAATACATAGAATTAACATATGTCATAGCATAATTCTAGATGTCATAATTCTAGATCTAAATAGATGTCATGGCATATGTTCAATATCTTTACTAATCAATCTAAATTTGCATACATGATTTGTCATATAGATCAACATAGCCCAAACATTATGATTTGATTAACATGAACTAATTAGCATAGATAATAACATCATGACTTTATAACAAGTATGATTTATCACAACTTAGCATAGAAACTTTCAACATATATAACATCGTCATAGCATGATTTACAACATATAGGATATCATCATCACATAACATAGGATTTACAACATACATGATAGCATAAGGTTTACAACAACATATATGACAATCCACATCATTCACTTATAATCCATTCATAACTTAATCTAATTAGTTTAATAATAATCTTGTTAAGATCATCATACTCACAATTAGAGAAGAAAGAGAGTCGAATTAGCACTCCTTTGATGAAGAATCGCTGTTAGGGTTGGGTAGTTCTGATTTGGTTGCTGTTCTTTATCTTTAATTTGATGGCGGCTGCACTAGGTCTCAAAATAACAGCATGACGGCCATGGTCTTTGTTTATTTTTTGATTTAGGGTTTGTGTATAGGGGTCTTCTTATAGAGTTATAAATTAATTTAAGCAGTCGGATGTTCTTAGGGTTAATCAAAACCATTCAATTATGATAGGGTGATGAGTCAGCCCTAATGACTCAGCAAGGAGTCAGAATGGACTCAACAACACGGGTCAGCCTGAACCAGAAAGTTGTGCAGGCTCTAGCCTCGGCCTGGGCGCACTTGGCAGGTGCGCCAGTGTAAATATGTACTACCGCACTTCCCAAGTGCGCCAGTGCATTTTTTCCCTTTATTTTGCCACCAAACTTCGTTCGTCCATAACTCTTTCATCCGGTACTCGTTTCCCGCAAACTCGAATTCTATCTCACTAGAATTCCAAGACGAACACAATGGCATAACCCAATCCCCATAATTCTCACGTCTGAGATTTATTATTCTTTAATTTAGTTAAGTCGATTATTCAAAAATCCGAGGTGTTACAGCCAAACATCATATAATTTCACTAGCGTAAATTTTGTACATCCTATAGTTGTAAACAACTACTCAACATCAAAATAACATCCATGGTGCACCTATATTCATGTAAGCTTCAACCAAATAATTAAAGCTTATTTCAATCTGCCAATCAATTGGACAACATACAAACTACATACAAGAGAGATGCAAAAGTCAAATATCACCCCGAGGCCCATGTGGGGTTTTCAACCAACAAACAATCAATTTAAATCAACTATTAATTCATGAATTTAATCATAACTTATTTAGTTCAAATTATTTTCCAGTCTAACCAATTTCATTCAAACAAGCGATGATAAATTCATCGTTTGGACTATAAATGGGTATTTGATCCAATTTCAACTATCAAAAATATTTTAACATCATTTAACATGTTAAATAACTCAACATTGCATCCAAATCATAATACAATCAATCATCCATTCATCCATATGGTTTTCAGACAATTTGTGATGTGAGCTACCATATACCGTATAACAAATTCGTGATAATAAATTGGATAAAAATCAATATAAGTAATCAATATGTTTTCAGTTATGATTATAATAACTGTAAAAAAACCAGTTTAGGTGAGAAGCTCTCACATTGATCGTTTTCGCCAAATAACAATAAACGTCGATTGACAGAATTACACGTTTTCTTCAACCAAAAATTGAGACAAGCTTCAAATCAATCCAAACATATTTCATCGTGGATCCCTCGTCGATATGGTTCCAATGCATCTTGAATCGTGGAATTCTGATCTCGTATGAAAAAGTTACGAATTTTACAAGTTTGCATATACGCTTAAATCAAACATTTAACAACTTATTTTGATTTTAACTACACAAACTATATAAAATAAGCAATAAATTCTCACCCCAAGCGTCCTAACACCACAATACTTCAATGTTAGATCTCTGCGCAATTGCAACGCGGTTAAAATCTCGCATTTCCTCGCCAAATCAACTCCAAACTTCATTCACACACTCAAACACACAATAGCTAGTGTTTAAGGGTGAAAAGTTGTAATTTTTATGGGTTTGCGGGCTTGTTGGCCCTTTTTCCTCGCTGTCCAATGAGATGCTGATGTGGTATAGGGTTGGTGGAGGGTTGCGGGGTCCAACATGGTGATGTGGGGGCCACACGAGGTGGTTGATGGTGGTAGAAGGCGGTTTTGGGTATAAAGGAGGAAGCTTTTTGCAGATAGAAGGGTTTTATGGAGAAGAGAGAAGGGAGGGGGCTCACACATCGGCGGTGGGGGATGATGCAGGTGGCGCAGGTAGATAAGGGAGGCGGCGCAGTGGCGGCCCGGCCTAGGGTGGAGGTGGGTACCATGAAAGTGAAGAAAGAGGAGGAGAAAGGAAAAGAGAGGCGATTTTGCAAAAAAGGAGGAAGAAAGAAAATGGTAAGAGGGATGGGGTTGTTCGTAAAATTATCACCCCTCACGTGAATTGCTGAGCTAGCATGATCCCGTGAGCTCCAACAAAACCACCTTGTCCCATTGGATAATCTCATTTAAACTTATTATTTGATTCATTCCATGGAAATCATTTCAAAAAATTTTGTAATATCTTTTCACAACTTAAACCAATTAATGGTTATAAAACTAGCCTGGATCATCGAGCCTTACCAAAGTAGTTATTCATTTTATTAATCAAGATCCCAACCTATTCATCCCATGGAGAAAAACTGGTAGTACGCCATATCTAAATACCCATTGTGTCATCGGTAAATTTAATTACCATTTATCGTTATAAATCAAATTAAAGATTCATTAAAACACCAACTTAGTTTTAATCTCAAAAGTCAATACTGAATGATTATTCAATTTTAATAAATGAATCCTACATTTTATTGGGTTAAAGAGAAAATGACAATTAAAACACCGCTCATGGTAAACCCAAAATCAACTTCCATAAATATGAAATCTTCACGGAAATATGAATAATTTATAATCGATATAAATTTCCGTATCAGACTAATACTATAAGTGGAATAGTGGAAAAGCCTTTTAAATTCCATAAATATTAAAGAATCTTCCTCTATAGAATCTCATTTCAATTATTATTACATCAAATTCCATTCAATTCCAATTTAATTAAATAAATTGGAAAACACCACTAAATCTTAATTAAACGATTTATTCTATTCATAAATGGGTTCAAGAACAGTATTATTGAAGATACCATTCACGACAAACCCAAAATCCACTTTTCTTTTCATTCCAATTTAATTTATTAAATTGGAAAGCTTTTATTAATCTGAATTGAAAGACTTATACCTCAAATTCCATTTCCAACTGGGTTGTAGAACAGTGTTATTAAAAACACATTCAATAAAAACCTGTGACACCTTATACTTTTCTGCTCGCAAATTTCAACAAAAAATGAAACTTGAACACATCCAAGCATGGAGCGTGTATATCTGGTACATGCAATAAATGAGCATGGGCATAATCAGAGTATAATAAAAGAAAACTCACAGCGGAAACAGAATAGGATAACTAGTATTAACTTAAGTAATACCTTTTTCGAAGTAAGTCACTTTGCCAATACCGAGCTTGAGAGAGAACGAGAACCGAAAGCCAAACTCAAACATCTGGTAGAACCCGACAATCTCTAGGAAACCTGGGAGGTTGTAATGAGGAGCAGGGGTCAAAATAACAAGTTCTAGTGACTAAGAAATGTACAATGCAGACTATAATACACAGACGTATTCCGTCTGGTTCAACCCAAGATGTATGCCGAACAAGGTTAGTAATTCCAGCCTAACCTTGTTAATGTTTACTCACGACTCTACCACTCTTCCCAAACTTGTATTCTAAGATATAATACCGAGATAGAATGCTTACATATCTATTTGGGAATCCCGTTTTTTATAATATAATTTAATTGATTATTTGACCGAGAAGTGAACCCCTACCTGTGGAGTCTTCACATACTTATATACCTTTCCATCCACTTTCCCTTTATAATTTTCCACCACACTATCAATGATAGATTGGGTGGATTCTCCCGATCACTTAAGACCTCAGGCAGACTCATTGATTGGAGGACTTATTGGTCACTTAAAACTTCTCGATAACTCGTTCCATCTTTTTAAAAACTAGAAAGCACTAGCTACATGTTAGGATTGCCTCGCATGTTGTTAAGGAGGAATGATGGTTTGGAATTATTAGTCCCACACCATGGAATATATTGAGGGGATTTTGTACAAATATGAGCTGGTAGGCATGTAACATAAGGGATTCCTTTTGTTATATGGGAGTTGTGTGCCAGCTCATACGCGTGCAAGGAAGGGGGCTTTGTTCTGACCGTCGTTACATAACAGTGGTATCAGAGCCGAAGGTTCAGACTGGGCCATGTAGGAAAGGCAGTGCTCTCAAAAATTACTCGTAGGATGCGAGTAAAGAGGGAGATTGTTAGGATTACCTTGCATGTTGTTAAGGAGGAATGATGGTTTGGAATTAATAGTCCCACACCATGGAATATATTGAAGGAATTGTGTACAAATATGAGCTAGTAGGCACGTAACATAAGGGATTCCTTTTGTTATATGGGAGTTGTGTGCCAGCTCATATGCGTGCAAGGAAGGGGGCTTTGTTCCGACCATCGTTACATAACACTACGGGCCCTTCTAGTTAAGGCTTACATCATTCACGCGCATACCCTTACCCCGTATAAGGTGAGAGATGGTATTTTGATGCTCGCTATACCTCTAGATGACCTTATAAGATAACCCCCATAGTCACTTACTACTTCGCGTAGGGTAGGTAGCCATATTTGACGTTTTTATTTCCAGGTTTGGACAGGCAATACTCACACATGTCGTTTAATACCCGTATACTGAAGAACCTATCCCCAGGTAGACTCTATGACCCTAGCCATTTAAGACCAAGGAAGCGAACTATACGCGAAGGTTATTAGGATCATCCCCCATTAGCCCTTAATACCATTCCTTATTTGGATAAAGTGGGCTACGTTATTACGCCCTTTCTGTTTAGTCTCTCTCCACACGATTCATTATGTTACGGGTTCTTATGGTTGATAATGTTTTTCCATTATTAACCTACTAAGTCCAACTCAATTTTTAGTTATAAGTTCTATATCCATTAACATAAATAAGGAAGTAATAACGTAGCCCATTTTCCTTTATTTCTATTTTTATTTCCCTTTATGACCATAACAGTCGTATTTTCCTATGACAACCATTTATCAGTCCTAAGGTATCTATTTGTTGTACCTAAATAGATAGTTACTATTCTTATTTATTTATTTATTTATTGGTTAATTGTTATATATATATGTACCAGGCCTCTCACATCGAGCTGACAACTTATGGATGCTGGATTTGCCGGTTGGTTCCGGGAAGACTTCTACCACAAGGTAACTTAACCTCGTACCTTAGTACATTTATGCATCAGATCCCTCCATTAAGCTGACCACCTGCGGATACTGGATTTGTCAGTCGGTTCCGGGCAGGCTAATACCACAAGTTGAGCTTAACATCGTGTCTAAATGAAGTTGTAATTAAAATTCCCTAATTTGGGGTTTACAACATTTATCCTAATTAAATTAGGACTTATAAGCATTTCCCTATCATTTTCATTTTCCCCCAATCAATATTGGCTACAATTGTTATTTACTGATTTCCGATCTTATTTATAACAATTAATTATATTTATTGCTACAAATGGTCATCACAAATATATTAATTTAATATAGATTACATTTACATATAATACCATAATTGAACCTTATCCACACATTCAACATTCCATACATTGTATATTTTACCGTTTTACGCTGATTTGGACGGATGATATGTATATATTTATATTTTTGTTTTCGTGCGGTCAACGTAGTTAATATTTTTATTATTATTATTATCATAACTTAAATGATTTGGTTTAATCAATAACTAAACGTTCCTTTTTTGCATTTAATCTTGCCGAAAGGTTCAAATCTTACAAAAAAGATTTTTAGCCGTAATCATTGTAAGTTGTGCCTAATTAATGGAATTGACATATTTCAAAATCACAAGAAACATACGTAAATATATAGTTTGGAATATTTGATGCAAATTATGCACAAATATATATATATATATATATATATATATATACGCGTACATTTGCACCACTTTTTCCTTTTTGATCCTTTTACCACACCTCTTGTGATTTCAAAATAATGTCTTTTTATGCAAAAAGAGTTAAATGGCATATTTACAATAATTAAGCCAAACCCAACAATATTGAATACAAACAGTGTAACAACCCGAAAATCTGGGCCAGTTTAAAAATTTTATTTTGGCAATTTTAGTGAATTTTGAATATTCAAAATAGATTATTTTGAATAAAATCAACGAGAAATTTATTTTGAATATATTCAAAAGTATATATTATACGCGTCGTCGTTAGAATATAAATAATTATATATAATTATAAATAGAATTGAAAATGGCGCGGTAGTTCGATATTTCGATTTCAAACTTCAATTGAATGCACCGGGTGCAAAACAATCCGGATTTTAGTGAAACCAAAAACATTAGGATCTAATTGATGATATCTTTCCAACGAATCCGAAGAATCTAAATTTCATAGCGGGAATCAAAAGATATGTCCAGTTGAAAATTCTGAAAAGTCGCTATGGAATTCAGGCCCTTAAAAATGGAAATTTTGCAAACGACCTCGGATTTCGACGAAACCACTTTTGTTGGGTCCGTGATGTTAAGTTATTGCTAGATTCCAAATTTCATAATTTTTCGAATCAATATGTGAGCGTGGCGAAGGAAAACGCGTTTGACCAGTTTCAGTTGATTTTAATCGACTGGAAATTGGCCATTTTTCCAACGGTCTCAGAATTCGACAAAACTAGTTTTGTTAGGACCGTATCGTCAATACGAAGCTAGAAAATATTTTTCTGGAATTTTTAAAGTTCGTATGCGACCCCGGTAATTTGAAACGTACGTTTAAAATTCAATATAGTGATTTAAATGTAAACTCCACGAAAACTGATTCAAACGATCGAATCAGCCTACGATACATATCCCATTGTGTTCGGAATGGGGGTAATACGCTATGGACGACAGGCGGTGGGCCTCGTTTCGAGGTCGTATGTAAAAGTCAACTTTTTGAAAATAAATTAATTAAATAAATTAAATATTTAATTTCTCTCTCCCTCCACCTACATCCACTCTGGCCCCCCCCTCCCCCGATTAATTTCATTTTTCAAAAAAAAGAAGAAGAAGAAGAGGAAGGACGGGGCGGAGCAGCCACCGCTCCTCCTCCTTGTGTGCCGCCGCCCCTACATCGAGCCCCTCCTCTCCCCTCCTTCCCCTTCGATTCGAGAGCCTCCACCTTCCGCCCCGACCACCGTTAAAGCCCGAACGCCCTCCCTCCCTCCACGTCCAATTGGAGAACCCTCGCGCGCAGCAAACCCCCCCCCCCCCAGTCGATGCCGCCACCTCGCTCAAGACCCCCACCCCCCAGCGGCGCCGCGAGCCGCCCCGCTTCCACCTCCTCCTCTCGCCGATCCCATCCTCTCCCTCTCCAATTCGAAAAGCGCCGCCTCTTTCCCCCTCCGGCGTGATCAGCAATGAAAGAAAAAGGTATTTTTTATTTATTTTATTTTTCTTTTATGCTAATTACTTAAAATGATAAATCTGAAATTTAATTTGAATTAAAATTGATTTTAAATCTGAAGTTTAGATTATATATAAATAAATAAAAAGGGAGAAAAGATTTTTGATTATAAAAGAGATTTGATTTTTAGGAGATGAAGAAACGATTTTTATTTTTAGTTAAAGTATTAAAAATATGATTTTTATATTTTTAAAGTAATAAAAATATGATTTTTATATTTTTAAAGTTTTAAAAATATAATCTTTACTATATGGAAGGTGTAAAAATATGATTTTTGGTTAGTTAGAGAATTAAAAATATAATTTTTACATGATAGGAATATTAAAAATATCATCTTTATATGTGTAGAAAAATAAAAATGAGATTTTTATAAAGATGAAATCTTTAAATTTGAAAAGGCGAAGTCTATGTTTTTATAAAGGCGAAATCTTTATTTTAGAAAAGGCGAAATCTTTATATGGAAAATAGCGTGATAAAAATATAATTTTTATCTATATAACATAGTAGTAAAAATTCGATTTTTATATATATTGAATAACGGAATAAAAATTCGATTTTTAAAAGGTATGAAGCGATTATAAAAATCTAATTTTTAAATTGAAAGTGAGTAAATAAAAATGTGATTTTTATTTTAAAGACATCAGCAAATATAAAAATGTGTGATTTTTATATATGTAGTGGCTACGGGCAACGAAGATGACGAAGATGTTATAGCGATGAAGATTTCTATCAAAGAAGAGCCAAGATAGTTGGATAGCTATTGGTGAGAATTTCTCACCTTCAATTTCTTTTTCTAGTTATATATATATATACTAGGATGCAGACGGTGTTTAGTAGCACCCGACACAATCGTCCACAGACCATGGACTTGTTTGTTTGGTTGCATAAATTAGTTAGATGATTTGATTTGAATTTGGCTGTTTGGTGAATTTGATTGATGTGTGAATGGCGTGGGCCTTCACTAGACCGGGGATAAGGCTAGGCCTCATCCCGTTTCTAGTATCGTGCCGTTATGCCGCCGAAATTTTCTAAATAAGTTAGAAAAATAAAAATATCATTTTATTTAAAGAATGAACTGAATAGAAATTCATATGTTGGAATAAAATGTTTTATCGTTAAAAATATAATTTTTTAACGTGAATGGGAATAAATAAATATTCATTTACAAACCAGACGGTTTGTTTATGTACACCTATTTGAAGGACATTGATTGGGTCGATAAATTTTACACATCGCCCAACTGCATGAATAAAATATTTGTTTGATTGTTTGAAACCCTACACGGGTGTTGGGATGAAATATGAAGTTCACTCATCCTGATAGATTAAATATGTCGATCGTTTGATTGACAGGCTGTTATAAGCGTTAGATATCTATATTTGATGCTTATACAGTGTAGTGCACTTTGGTTGATGGTTGATTATTTTTCAATGCTATTATATACATGTGTTGTATGAAAATCCATATAATTAATTTTATATGGTGATTGATTGGGGCTCATTCCAATCTAGAAGATAAAGAATAATATAACATAAAGGTTCATGTGTTGACTGTACTCATCCGTTGAGATTAGTCATGTGTTGAACGAAATATTTTTATAATAAAAATTTACTTCTTTATCAATATAAAATAAAGGTTCATGTGTTGACTGTACTCATCCGTTGAGATTAGTCATGTGTTGAACGAAATATTTTTATAATAAAAATTTACTTCTTTATCAATATAAAATAAAGGTTCATGTGTTGACTGTACTCATCCGTTGAGATTAGTCATGTGTTGAACGAAATAATTTAACAAAAATAGTCACACGTGGACGGTACTCATTCGTTGAGATTAGTCGTGTGTTGACGAAAAGAAATATTTGAAACGAAATATTTGCAATAGCATATTTAAAAATAGAAATATGTGAAGCCGTGTTGATTAGATTGACGCCATTTTGACGTGAACGATATTTATATCGATTTTATTCTTTTCGAAATGAATTGAATATATAACGATTTCGAAATGAATTGAATATATAACGTTTTTGAAATGAATTGAATATATAACGTTTTCGAAATGAATTGAATATATAACGTTTTCGAAATGAATTGAATATATAACGATTTCGAAATGAATTGAATATATAACGATTTCGAAATGAATTGAATATATAACGTTTTCGAAATGAATTGAATATATAACGTTTTCGAAATGAATTGAATATATAACGTTTTCGAAATGAATTGAATATATAACGATTTCGAAATGAATTGAATATATAACGATTTCGAAATGAATTGAATATATAACGATTTCGAAATGAATTGAATATATAACGATTTCGAAATGAATTGAATATATAACGTTTTCGAAATGAATTGAATATATAACGATTTTGAAATGAATCGAATAGAAAACCAATTTGAATTGAATCGAATAGCAAACGACTTTGGAATTGAATTGAATTGAAAACGAATTCGAATTGAATTGAAAGCGAATTGAAATGAATTCAAATCGAATTGAAGTATGAATTGAATAGAAATGAATTTTAAAACGAATCTATAAGAAAAAAATTCAATTTTGATTCGAATTGAAATGGAAGTTGAAATTGTTTTTGAAACGAATTAAAAAAAACTATTTATATAATTCGTTTTAAATAGAAATCGACGAAATATATATTATATATATTATATATAATATAATGGCCTGAATAGAACGCGCCGTGCCGCGGCAGTTCGTAAATTTCGACCATTTATTTCAAACGGACAATACGGGAGATCCGACCGTCGGATTCTCCTAAAACTGGAACCGTTGGGTTCGTATCGAAAAGGGCTTTCTAACGAATATTAGAAATTTGAAATCTAACGGTTGGATTTGGAGATATGTCCAAATCAAATTTGAAAAAGGTCGCTGTAAGTGCAATTCGATGGCCATGGTTGGAAATCAACTGTACAGACCTTGATAAAATTATTAAAAATAGTAATAATTTATGTAAAATCATAAGAAATGAATGGGGAAAAATTGGGGTGAAAAACTCCATATTGGAAAAGATAAAAATGGATTTTTATCGAAATGAACTAGTTTTGAACTAAATTTAAAACCGATTTGTTTTTAAATAAATGAATTAGATTTAAAAAGGGGTTTTAAATAATTGGAATTTCTAATATATTTGATTGAATTTGAAATGGGTTTATCGTGAACGGTGTTTTAAATAACACTAGTTCTTTAACCCGATAACAAATAGAATGTAATTTGGGTTTGTCGTGAACTGTGTTTTAAATAACACCTAGTTCTTTAACCCAGTTAAAGGAGTTCTAACGAATCTGCAATTAGATTGAAATGTGAACCTATAATCTAAATTATCAAATTTAGAAATGAGCGGGAATGGAGTATCACCAGTTTTGCTCCAAAGCGATAGTTAATTCTTTAATTAGATTTGAACGTGAAATGGTAATTTATTTTACCGATAACACCATAGTATTAGATATGGAGTATTACCAGTTTTGCTTCATGGGATGAATAGGTTGGGATTAGGAAATAAAATAAATAATTACTTCGTTGTGGTTCGCTAATCTCGACTAGTTTAGAAAACCATAATTTGGTTTTAAATGACATCCAAAGGAAGATTACAGGATAAATTTTAAAGAATTTATCTTGGATAAAATTAATGGGAACCTTTCCCTAAGAATATGGAATTTAGAAACTAGCTGTAGGTTGGCTAAGAAGAATGGTTTCCTGGGTATTGATCTGATGTTGATTTCGGCCTTCGGGGTTAATGTTTGGGAAATTGTTCTCTTGCTAATTTGCGGTTAGTGACTAATGAATTGGAATGAGGCGTGTGTTGTTTGTGTAACGTTTGGTTTTAATATACGCGGGTTGTTCGGAAAGTCCGGGTTTATACCCATTCTGAATAACCGATTCGACGATAAGTCGAAGATGAAGACGGTGGTCGAAGACCGGAAGTCTTCACATCGTTTGGATAATTACTGACGATCCTGATTGGGCAGTACACCCAAGAGGATGGAAATAGTTGGTGGTCGTCCAGACATACTTGGAGATGGATGGATATGCGAGGAAAGTGCCTCCGGTTTCGTTCAGACCCAGAACGGACTTGTAAATGGATTGTGTGTCTGACACTGGATTTTATTCTATGTTGATTGATTTCTATTAGATATACATCTGTTTGGCGGCGGAGAATTTATTCTTTTGCTTAACGCCCTTCTCTGAGACGTACGAGCTCAAAGGTTGTATATCGATGGACATCAGTCGCATGGCATGAATTGCCTGTGTGGCACGCTAAGATGCAATGATCAAGGCTTCTGTTGAAAAGCAAAGTCTTGTGGTTGACGATCAAAGCACGCCTACGTGGCAGCTTTGTGTATAACGTGAATTCGCGAGCCTCACACCTCGGTATGAGTTAAAAACGGGATACGGACCGCTGGGAGAGCATGACGTTTCTTTCTAGCTTTGGTGGTGTCAGTGACTTACCAGCCCTGACATTTTTATACTTTTCACCTATGTGGTTGTTGGAATGCGAGGCGCCTCGATTATAGGTCTGTAAGGACAGGGAAACGTGTGTTCAGGCATAATTAATCCTCTAACGTAAGTGAGGACCGGCCCAGCCGCATCCAGGGTTGCCCAGAGTGCGTAACCCTGAGGCATTTGCTAGAGTGTCTCGAACGCGGAGAGGATCTTGCCCCTTGCCTCGACTCATGACGGAATCCAATTTCCAATATGTGATATTGCAGTTTTAATTGTAGAACTAGTATGGCGACATAGTAGATGGTAGCTATGCCGCCTATGATTGATATTTATGATTGAAATGTTTTGACACTATACACTTATTATAGTATCAAATGATTTGTTTTAAAATGTATCAAGCATGTTTGGCTGTTATAAGGTAAAACCCTATCCTCCGGCTTGCGTTGCATTGTGTGATGGGACCTGGGTCTTATAATAGCTTCATTTTTCGAAAAAGCATTGCGTTGTTTATTCTATGCACTGGTATTCTTGGGAGGAAACCCGTTCCGTGTTATACGGCGTGGTCCCTTGAATTACTCTCTTTTAAAGTCAAGCTTTAAATAACCGTTTTAGTTCTCACACCAGTCACATGACTGACCTGGAGTTTATTGTTTTAACCTAAACTCTGGGTGCCCCTATTTTCCGCATGGGCAGCTAGTAGTTTTGGTTTTGCAGATTTATATTCACAGGATCCTGGTTTACAGCTGGAATGATACCCGGAAAGCTCTGTATCCGTATATCACCTTCAGTTGTGCTTTGTATTATTTTCCGCTGCTATGTAATTTACCGTAATCTTTGATATTTATCGAATGTAATTTATTCAATTATACTCTGTATATTCTTGTATCTGATGGAATTGTTTTAATAGCAATGAAATGTTCTTCTGTTTGAGTTCTGATTTGTCCTGTTCTCAAACGATCAGGGGTTTCGAACGGTCTAGATCGGTTTAACGACTGATTCGGATCGAGTGAAATTCCCGGCCGTCACATTTGGTATCAGAGCTTTGGTTTACAGAGCTCGAGAACAAGACACATTAGAACCATACGAAAGAATTCATCAGATATTGGATTAATAGTATCCAATTAGAATGGCTCGTTAGAGATAGGATCAGTAGTATCCTAGAACGAGTGTGAAGAGTATATTTTCCAAATGAAAACAATTTTGTTTAGAAAATTTAAATCGTTTTATACGTATTTGATTATTTATTTATTTTGAATATGGACAATCTAGTATATAAAGATTTTGTATATACGCGTCATGAACGTATATTCGAAGTTTTAATATACTGGATGGATATAAAATCACATTCTAGACACCCGGAGGTGGTTCTGATGATTGATCGATCGTCATCCGAACTTATGTTCGTGTTTCGAAGGTGTGACATCTATACATTTCCATTAGACTGGTGTGAGAACCAAAACTTATATAGCTAGAACACATTGTTGTGAATTGGCATCAAAAACATGATTTTTGTATATGTATCAAATTATGAATTTGAAAACTCTAATCCACTAATTGATTGATGTTTGTGTTGTTTGTTTATTTGTTTGCTAATTTTTAACCATTTTGCCTAATTGTATCAGATATTGAATTATATTGAAAATTGGTCGCATTTGCTTGCGTATACATATACTTACATTGAACAGGTCATAGCAAGGAGGCTAGAGCAGAGAATAAAATTTGTTTGCCCGACAAATAGGTACATGTTTACTACATAATTTACTGTTTTGTTTGGGTGATGATGATTTTATGAGCCTATTGGCTAGCCGCTTGGCTTTTTCTTTTTGAGATTAGAAGGACCGGGGAAGCTATTTGAAATTCCCCGATGCTCCCGGTGCAGGGGAGGTTATGGCGAAATTTTTCAAAAATTTAGGGTGTTAGCCAAATTTTTGAAAATTTGAAAATTCTCAGAAACTGAAAAGTTGGAGAATGGAAGCCGGATCGAACATAGAGTTGATTAATCAAACCACTTTCGACTTTGTTCCTTTTCGGGGACGAAAAGTTTTAAGTGGGGGAGATTGTAACAACCCGAAAATCTGGGCCAGTTTAAAATTTTTATTTTGGCAATTTTAGTGAATTTTGAATATTCAAAATAGATTATTATGAATAAAATCGACGAGAAATTTATTTTGAATATATTCAAAAGTATATATTATATGCGTCGTCGTTAGAATATAAATAATTATATATAATTATAAGTAGAATTGAAAATGGCGCGGTAGTTCGATAATTCGATTTCAAACGTCAATTGAATGCACCGGGTGCAAAACAATCCGGATTTTAGTGAAACCAAAAACATTAGGATCTAATTGATGATATCTTTCCAACGAATCCGAAGAATCAAAATTTCATAGCGGGAATCAAAAGATATGTCCAGTTGAAAATTCTGAATAGTCGCTATGGAATTCAGGCCCTTAAAAATGGAAATTTTGCAAACGACCTCGGATTTCGACGAAACCACTTTTGTTGGCTCCGTGATGTTAAGTTATTGCTAGATTCCAAATTTCATAATTTTTCGAATCAATATGTGAGCGTGGCGAAGGAAAACGCGTTTGACCAGTTTCAGTTGATTTTAATCGACTGGAAATTGGCCATTTTTCCAACAGTCTCAGAATTCGACGAAACTAGTTTTGTTAGGACCGTATCGTCAATACGAAGCTAGAAAATATTTTTCTGGAATTTTTAAAGTTCGTATGCGACCCCGGTAATTTGAAACGTACGTTTAAAATTCAATATAGTGATTTAAATGTAAACTCCACGAAAACTGATTCAAACGATCGAATCAGCCTACGATACATATCCCATTGTGTTCGGAATGGGGGTAATACGCTATGGACGATAGGCGGTGGGCCTCGTTTCGAGGTCGTATGAAAAAGTCAACTTTTCGAAAATAAATTAATTAAATAAATTAAAATTTTAATTTCTCTCTCCCTCCACCTACATCCACTCTGCCCCCCCCCCTCCCCCCCCGATTAATTTCATTTTTCAAAAAAAAAAAGAAGAAGAAGAGGAAGGACGGGGCGGAGCAGCTACCGCTCCTCCTCCTTGTGTGTCGCCGCCCCTACATTGAGCCCCTCCTCTCCCCTCCTTCCCCTTCGATTCGAGAGCCTCCACCTTCCGCCCCGACCACCGTTAAAGCCTGAACCCCCTCCCTCCCTCCAAGTCCAATTGGAGAACCCTCGCGCGCAGCAACCCCCCCCCCAGTCGATGCCGCCACCTCGCTCAAGACCCCCACCCCCCAGCGGCGCCGCGAGCCGCCCCGCTTCCACCTCCTCCTCTCGCCGATCCCGTCCTCTCCCTCTCCAATTCGAAAAGCGCCGCCTCTTTCCCCCTCCGGCGTGACCAGCAATGAAAGAAAAAGGTAATTTTTATTTATTTTATTTTTCTTTTATGCTAATTACTTAAAATGATAAATCTGAAATTTAATTTGAATTAAAATTGATTTTAAATCTGAAGTTTAGATTATATATAAATAAATAAAAAGGGAGAAAAGATTTTTGATTATAAAAGAGATTTGATTTTTAGGAGATAAAGAAACGATTTTTATTTATAGTTAAAGTATTAAAAATATGATTTTTATATTTTTAAAGTAATAAAAATATGATTTTTATATTTTTAAAGTATTAAAAATATAATCTTTACTATATGGAAGGTGTAAAAATATGATTTTTGGTTAGTTAGAGAATTAAAAATATAATTTTTACATGATAGGAATATTAAAAATATCATCTTTATATGTGTAGAAAAATAAAAATGAGATTTTTATAAAGATGAAATCTTTAAATTTGAAAAGGCGAAGTCTATGTTTTTATAAAGGCGAAATCTTTATTTTAGAAAAGGCGAAATCTTTATATGGAAAATAGCGTGATAAAAATATAATTTTTATCTATATAACATAGTAGTAAAAATTCGATTTTTATATATATTGAATAACGGAATAAAAATTCGATTTTTAAAAGGTATGAAGCGATTATAAAAATCTGATTTTTAAATTGAAAGTGAATAAATAAAAATGTGAATTTTATTTTAAAGACATCAGCAAATATAAAAATGTGTGATTTTTATATATGTAGTGGCTACGGGCAACGAAGATGACGAAGATGCTATAGCGATGAAGATTTCTATCAAAGAAGAGCCAAGATAGTTGGATAGCTATTAGTGAGAATTTCTCACCTTTCAATTTCTTTTTCTAGTTATATATATATATACTAGGATGCAGACGGTGTTTAGTAGCACCCGACACAATCGTCCACAGACCATGGACTTGTTTGTTTGGTTGCATAAATTAGTTAGATGATTTGATTTGAATTTGGCTGTTTGGTGAATTTGATTGATGTGTGAATGGCGTGGGCCTTCACTAGACCGGGGATAAGGCTAGGCCTCATCCCGTTTCTAGTACCATGCCGTTATGCCACCGAAATTTTCTAAAATAAGTTAGAAAAATAAAAATATCATTTTATTTAAAGAATGAACTGAATAGAAATTCATATGTTGGAATAAAATGTTTTATCGTTAAAAATATAATTTTTTAACGTGAATGGGAATAAATAAATATTCATTTACAAACCAGACGGTTTGTTTATGTACACCTATTTGAAGGACATTGATTGGGTCGATAAATTTTACACATCGCCCAACTGCATGAATAAAATATTTGTTTGATTGTTTGAAACCCCACACGGGTGTTGGGATGAAATATGAAGTTCACTCATCCTGATAGATTAAATATGTCGATCGTTTGATTGACAGGCTGTTATAAGCGTTAGATATCTATATTTGATGCTTATACAGTGTAGTGCACTTTGGTTGATGGTTGATTATTTTTCAGTGCTATTATATACATGTGTTGTATGAAAATCCATATAATTAATTTTATATGGTGATTGATTGGGCCTCATTCCAATCTAGAAGATAAAGAATAATATAACATAAAGGTTCATGTGTTGACTGTACTCATCCGTTGAGATTAGTCATGTGTTGAACGAAATATTTTTATAATAAAAATTTACTTCTTTATCAATATAAAATAAAGGTTCATGTGTTGACTGTACTCATCCGTTGAGATTAGTCATGTGTTGAACGAAATATTTTTATAATAAAAATTTACTTCTTTATCAATATAAAATAAAGGTTCATGTGTTGACTGTACTCATCCGTTGAGATTAGTCATGTGTTGAACGAAATAATTTAACAAAAATAGTCACACGTGGACGGTACTCATTCGTTGAGATTAGTCGTGTGTTGACGAAAAGAAATATTTGAAACGAAATATTTGCAATAGCATATTTAAAAATAGAAATATGTGAAGCTGTGTTGATTAGATTGACGCCATTTTGACGTGAACGATATTTATATCGATTTTATTCTTTTCGAAATGAATTGAATATATAACGATTTCGAAAAGAATTGAATATATGACGTTTTCGAAATGAATTGAATATATAACGTTTTCGAAATGAATTGAATATATAACGTTTTCGAAATGAATTGAATATATAACGATTTCGAAATGAATTGAATATATAACGATTTCGAAATGAATTGAATATATAACGTTTTCGAAATGAATTGAATATATAACGTTTTCGAAATGAATTGAATATATAACGTTTTCGAAATGAATTGAATATATAACGATTTCGAAATGAATTGAATATATAACGATTTCGAAATGAATTGAATATATAACGATTTCGAAATGAATTGAATATATAACGATTTCGAAATGAATTAAATATATAACGTTTTCGAAATGAATTGAATATATAACGATTTTGAAATGAATTGAATAGAAAACCAATTTGAATTGAATCGAATAGCAAACGACTTTGGAATTGAATTGAATTGAAAACGAATTCGAATTGAATTGAAAGCGAATTGAAATGAATTCAAATCGAATTGAAATTTGAATTGAATAGAAATGAATTTTAAAACGAATCTATAAGAAAAAAATTCAATTTTGATTCGAATTGAAATGGAAGTTGAAATTGTTTTTGAAACGAATTTAAAAAAAAAACTATCTATATAATTCGTTTTAAATAGAAATCGACGAAATATATATTATATATATTATATATATAATATAATGGCCTGAATAGAACGCGCCGCGCCGCGGCAGTTCGTAAATTTCGTCCATTTATTTCAAACGGACATTACGGGAGATCCGACCGTCGGATTCTCCTAAAACCGGAACCGTTGGGTTCGTATCGAAAAGAGATTTCTAACGAATATTAGAAATTTGAAATCTAATGGATGGATTTGGAGATATGTCCAAATCAAATTTGAAAAAGGTCGCTGTAAGTGCAGTTCGATGGCCATTGTTGGAAATCAACTGTACAGACCTTGATAAAATTATTAAAAATAGTAATAATTTATGTAAAATCATAAGAAATGAATGGGGAAAAATTGGGGTGAAAAACACCATATTGGAAAAGATAAAAATGGATTTTTATCGAAATGAACTAGTTTTGAACGAAATTTAAAACCGATTTGTTTTTAAATAAATGAATTAGATTTAAAAAGGGGTTTTAAATAATCGGAATTTCTAATATATTTGATTGAATTTGAAATTGGTTTATCGTGAACGGTGTTTTAAATAACACTAGTTCTTTAACCCGATAACAAATAGAATGTAATTTGGGTTTGTCGTGAACTGTGTTTTAAATAACACCTAGTTCTTTAACCCAGTTAAAGGAGTTCTAACGAATCTGCAATTAGATTGAAATGTGAACCTATAATCTAAATTATCAAATTTAGAAATGAGCGGGAATGGAGTATCACCAGTTTTGCTCCAAAGCGATAGTTAAATCTTTAATTAGATTTGAACGTGAAATGGTAATTTATTTTACCGATAACACCATAGTATTAGATATGGAGTATTACCAGTTTTGCTTCATGGGATGAATAGGTTGGGATTAGGAAATAAAATAAATAATTACTTCGTTGTGGTTCGCTAATCTCGACTAGTTTAGAAAACCATAATTTGGTTTTAAATGACATCCAAAGGAAGATTACAGGATAAATTTTAAAGAATTTATCTTGGATAAAATTAATGGGAACCTTTCCCTAAGAATGGGGAATTTAGAAACTAGTTGTAGGTTGGCTAAGAAGAATGGTTTCCTGGGTATTGATCTGATGTTGATTTCGGCCTTCGGGGTTAATGTTTGGGAAATTGTTCTCTTGCTAATTTGCGGTTAGTGACTAATGAATTGGAATGAGGCGTGTGTTGTTTGTGTAACGTTTGGTTTTAATATACGCGGGTTGTTCGGAAAGTCCGGGTTTATACCCATTCTGAATAACCGATTCGACGATAAGTCGAAGATGAAGACGGTGGTCGAAGACCGGAAGTCTTCACATCGTTTGGATAATTACTGACGATCCTGATTGGGCAGTACACCCAAGAGGATGGAAATAGTTGGTGGTCGTCCAGACGTACTTGGAGATGGATGGATATGCGAGGAAAGTGCCTCCGGTTTCGTTCAGACCTAGAACGGACTTGTAAATGGATTGTGTGTCTGACACTGGATTTTATTCTATGTTGATTGATTTCTATTAGATATACATTTGTTTGGCGGCGGAGAATTTATTCTTTTGCTTAACGCCTTCTCTGAGACGTACGAGCTCAAAGGTTGTATATCGATGGACATCAGTCGCATGGCATGAATTGCCTGTGTGGCACGCTAAGATGCAATGATCAAGGCTTCTGTTGAAAAGCAAAGTCTTGTGGTTGACGATCAAAGCACGCCTACGTGGCAGCTTTGTGTATAACGTGAATTCGCGAGCCTCACACCTCGGTATGAGTTAAAAACGGGATACAGACCGCTGGGAGAGCACGACGTTTCTTTCTAGCTTTGGTGGTGTCAGTGACTTACCAGCCCTGACATTTTTATACTTTTCACCTATGTGGTTGTTGGAATGCGAGGCGCCTCGATTATAGGTCTGTAAGGACCGGGAAACGTGTGTTCAGGCATAATTAATCCTCTAACGTAAGTGAGGACCGGCCCAGCCGCATCCAGGGTTGCCCAGAGTGCGTAACCCTGAGGCATTTGCTAGAGTGTCTCGAACGCGGAGAGGATCTTGCCCCTTGCCTCGACTCATGACGGAATCCAATTTCCAATACGTGATATTGCAGTTTTAATTGTAGAACTAGTATGGCGACATAGTAGATGGTAGCTATGCCGCCTATGATTGATATTTATGATTGAAATGTTTTGACACTATACACTTATTATAGTATCAAATGATTTGTTTTAAAACGTATCAAGCATGTTTGGCTGTTATAAGGTAAAACCCTATCCTCCGGCTTGCGTTGCATTGTGTGATGGGACCTGGGTCTTATAATAGCTTCATTTTTCGATAAAGCATTGCGTTGTTTATTCTATGCACTGGTATTCTTGGGAGGAAACCCGTTCCGTGTTATACGGCGTGGTCCCTTGAATTACTCTCTTTTAAAGTCAAGCTTTAAATAACTGTTTTAGTTCTCACACCAGTCACATGACTGACCTGGAGTTTATTGTTTTAACCTAAACTCTGGGTGCCCCTATTTTCCGCACGGGCAGCTAGTAGTTTTGGTTTTGCTGATTTATATTCACAGGATCCTGGTTTACAGCTGGAATGATATCCGGAAAGCTCTGTATCCGTATATCACCTTCAGTTGTGCTTTGTATTATTTTCCGCTGCTATGTAATTTACCGTAATCTTTGATATTTATCGAATGTAATTTATTCAATTATACTCTGTATATTCTTGTATCTGATGGAATTGTTGTAATAGCAATGAAATGTTCTTCTGTTTGAGTTCTGATTTGTCCTGTTCTCAAATGATCAGGGGTTTCGAACGGTCTAGATCGGTTTAACGACTGATTCAGATCGAGCGAAATTCCCGGCCGTCACAAACAGGCATATGTGTTTTAAAATTACAATCACACGGTTTACCAACTTCACATTTTTACCAAAAATTTCGTTATTCAACACTGAACTAGAGATCTGGAATGTAACTACATTTACATGGTGTTTAACAGGACTGATTTCCAGATCTACAGTGTTATGCAATGGCCACAATACATTTTACAATATAATTACAATATATTTCATAACATAACTACAGGAATATATATATATAAATAAATCTAAGAATCCTACAATTGATGTTAAGCATAACCACAACTTAAAATTCCCAAGTTTTAACCATACGTATAACCAGATTTGATGGTTATCAATAAATTCACAATACTTAAATGAATAGATCTGATAGGAAATAGGCATAAAAATATAGATCTAATTCAACAGAAATAGATAAGTTATTATAACTGTATTCGTTAATATCCCCCTCACCTTATAGCCTCCAAATCCAAAGTTTGAACCCTTTAGGCCTACAATCCCCAAATTCTTATAAATCTACAATTTATCTGGAAAGGGGAAAATTCCAGATCCGTAAAGATGTACAATACAAGAAAATGTTGATTTTGAAGCGGCAAAATTCGTTAGTAATCATTCGCTATTTCTGGTTTTGCGATGGATTTCCGATGAATATGTATAGTCGGCAAATTTCAAGTCTGTAATCGAGCGTCGATTTTGCGATGGAAATTTGTGTGAGTTCTCCGACATTTTTCCATCATTTAACTAAATATAAAATTTAAATTCTAAATTAATTTACCATTCTTTTATCGACGGATAAGTATTTTCCTAGAATTTATTACTTACACAAAAATATCGGTAAACCCTTGCTAATTAGCAAGGGATTAACAATGGATAATATTTTAAGTTTATATTCAATCAAACTATATCCGTGGGCAATCCATTGCTAAACCCTTACGAATTAGCAAGGGATTAGCGGTGGATAATATTTTAAATGTAAAAAAAATTCTAAACAAATTTTGCAAATGCATCATGATGCATATAAGCAACAAGAATAGATTAATATAAATTCAAAGCATTATAATCAGTTCATAGAGAAGAAATCATAGCTGAAGCAAGAACTGATTCTTTTATTAACAAATAGAAAATAGGACATAGCTGAAACAAACATAAAGCAAACATGCGAAATAAAACAAATACATAAAAACTGAACTAATACAAAGTACGTGCAATATAGTAAATTTGGATCCTGCATAGTGCCTTAGCTCAGATCTTCAAAGTGCGAACCTCTCTTGCACTCCATTGTACAACCTATACAACTACATGCATAGAAAGATGTTTATTTCCACTTCCTAAAGTGCCAACAATAATGGTTCAATCAGATCCATTATTCCATCATTGCTAACGACGTTCAAGTAATTTCTAGTTCATGACTTATAAGGATTAAATGCTAAATAAGTATACGTGGATGAGAGTCGGAGAAAGAAGGAACTCAAAAAAGCAAGAAAAATGATTGCATCAGTCAATCCATCTAAACTGCAAGGTAATGTACAAAGCTGCAATAATAGTGTAAGAAAATAAATATAAATTAAAAATAAGTACTTCACTTGATATAGTTCAAAGCCAAATATGACATCCAACCTTTTCCATAATTAATTTGAATGTTAATAAGCACTGTGAAGTCCGAACCAACAGTAGGAATATCATACAAATAAAACATTTAATTGGTTTTCCACAGTTAAGAGAATAAATACTATTTCATAATTTCACATGATCACAAATAGGTTTATCTCCACATTGTTTAATCTAGCATTATCAGAGTTAGGAACATGGAATTATAACAAATTGAAGTATTGGACATATGAGGTTAATGATGGTATTAAATCATGAAATAATTAACATCAGCTGAAAAATAATGGCTTTCTTACAGCTTCCTGGATTTAACCGAGAATAAATGCAAAAACCGGTATTTAAACATATTCCAGCAAGCAGAAACCATGTATATCGAAGATACTAATTAGGAGTTAAAACACACCCCCATAACGTTCGACTGAAGAAACTGATGCATTGTGACGTATAAAGATAGCTAACAATTTTAGCACCAGTATCTTACATCGAATACATTCTACCATTTACACATTCTCTGTTGGATTTACATCAGAAAGCTTCAGATGCATATTCATCCCATGTCCATAATGTGCTGTAACCGTAGACTAAGTGGTGATACCTATTTTTACATGAACTTTACTTCGTTCCAATGGTAGGCCAAAGGAAGCATTACAAGAAATCCACTTGAATTGCTGTAAATTGTTCGATGAATCATCAATTTAGAATACCCAATCTTCTTCTAAAATGAGTTCTTTAGCAGCAAATTTACCTTTACAAGTCAGTAGTGTACAAACTGAATCAACCATCGGAATAAACCTTACTTCTCAATATCAATAAAATTGAGAACAAATGTAGAAATGTCAAGACGGTAACTTAGAGTCTGCGAAATCCATAAGCTTATGTAATTTACATCTTTCCAGTTAGTTCATCAACAAACTCTTGTGCATCTAAACCATCATGTTTTTTTACATCCAACTGTAGCATCAAATGTAAATCAGTTTCCCGAAAGTCATTTTCCGTTTATTGGCAAGGACATTTACAGTGAAGAACAAAATCTCCATCTAAATATATTATAACCAACCAATCCGAAAATCAAACTTGAAAACTGGATGGCTATCCAAAACTAGTATTCACCTAAATCTTATCAAACAAACTAATTTTATGCTTCTTACCTTTTGTAGCAACCCTTCTTTGCATAATTGACATCTCCGATCCATCAAAAGAATCTGTTATGAGAAAAACGGATTTCTGCTTTTTGATGTGACCATTGTGTACAGATAACGCTGACACTGAAATCTCGAATGGCTTACTCCCTCCTAGTTCAAAGAGAACTTGTAGATCTGATTGGTTGTTGCCTTGCGAGAAGGTTGCAAACAAGAAGAAATATAATTTTTGAATTACAGCAATAAGTTCGGGATTTGTGATGGGAGGCGAACCAGAAGAATCGGGGTTGAAGCTGAAAAGGATAAAGCGAATTACAGAAGAAGAAGAACACACGATAGGGCGATCTGAAATAGAAGCATTGGAGGTATTCTGTTCGTTGGATCTATCAACTTTGAACAGTGATGAATGGGATAGTTTCCCCTATTCAAATCTGGGTTTTCTCTTCCAACATTTTTTAACATCAAATATAATTGTTAATTATCAAATACTATACAATAAATTTGACTTCCTAATTACTAGTATAACCGGAAAAGGTGGGAAAACCGACTGTTAATGTGTTTAATATAAAATAAAAAATTATTTTTTAAAATTTACTTTAATTCAGATTTTAATGAAAAATTAATAGCATAGTTTAAGAAAAAAATAAATGTAACTGAAGAAGTGTAAATCCAATGATCCTATGTATTGTATATGTAAACAAACTTAAAATGATAAATATGTTATAAATGTATTTAGGGATGTCAATGAATATCCGAAAAATACAAAATCTGTCTACATTCATATCCAAAAAGCAGATAAATATTTGATATCTGAAAAAGTGGATGTGGATACGAATACGTAGAAATCTGCATCCAAAAAGTATACGTTCGATTTTTATAAATATTATGCACAAAATTTTATGTATTTTAGTACAATGAATGTGATTTGTCAATTGCCATATTGTTTAAGTAATAGAAATTGAGAGAAAACTCAGATGCTCGTGACAAAGTAATCTTGAAATCAAAGGCTGACATTTTAATTATTTGAAATTGTTACAAGTCGATGTAGTGTTGAGCATATGAGATATTTATGATTCCGGATATTTCTGCATGTAAGATATTTATGAGTCCCTTTCATCAGAAACAGATATTTACAAGTCCCACATGGCCACAAATAACAATCATTTGAGGTTGTAGGTAACACACCTTGAGCATTTGAAATATTTCAAACTCAGTGATTAAATTTAGTAAATATAGGAAAAATAATTTATGTCTCAAAAAATGTAGATTATTTCCTACAAACAACATATAAAAGATCTAAAACAAATGCGACGCTAAGCTGTTCAACCAAAATAACTGATTGGAACAACATTAAACTCAATTTCCTAACAATAAAATATTTTCCCCTAAAATTCAAAGACACAATTTCAAAGAAAAAAAACGACATAATTCAAATCTTTTCACATGAAATCTCATCCCATTAACTCAAAATCCAAACAAAAAAAAATCCAAAGTCAGAGAAAAAACTTACGAAGCAGTCATCATCAATGGTATAAATATCAGAATCCCTCTATGCTACAACATTGATTTTAAATTGGCCCAAATTCCTGGTTGATCTTAACCTCGTGACCAGAAATCTAAAACTCTCATTTAGAAAACCTAAATTTGACTCAAATATTAATCATTAATTATGTTAATAGAATTTTAGATACTTAAATGTTAATCGAGCATGTTGCATCCTCATTGTCTGTTAATGAGAAACATTCTTGATTTCTCTTAGTTCCGATTTAGTTTTCCAAAATAAATAGTAAACTGAAAATTAAAGAACAGTAAATAAACTTTAGAAGTACTTACTTTCCAAATTTATATGGTGCTGTCAAAAAATCACTATGGATTGAGAAGGTGGTGTCAAAAAGTAATCAGAATCGGCTTAAAAATTCAAGAGTGAAAAAAGACAAAATAAGAAAACCTAGAGGATTGAAAATCCCAAAATAGAAGCAGGTGAAATCCAAGCGACTATCAAACATGCGAATTTTTGAATGAATTTGTGTAGAAATCGGCTATTTTTTTCGAGGTCTCGCGAGTACATATATGGCCCAATCAAATGGAAATAGTGAGAAAGGGGGGAGGGAATTTTCGCGTTGATTTGGATTGTGGAGGAAATAGCACAGATTTGTGTGCAGAGAAAGAAACAGAGTAGATAGAAGAAAACGTGAAAGTTAGATATTTGAGCCGAAAATAATTGGCTTCATAGAGTTTGATTTAGGGTCCAATATAGTATGGAAACCTTCCTAACGGTCGGTTTGATTACCAACTAATTATTCCAAACTTGATTTATAATTAGTTAACTAATTCTCTTTCAAACTTAACCTCAGGCAAATGATGACTATGTGAAATGAACAGAGATATTTTGGTCATATATTATATACATGTTTGTATTTAATTCAAATTCAAATAGCAAAAGATATATACCATATTTTTAGACATGATACTTCCCCCGTACCCCATGATCGGACCAGTGAGGTTAATCTTCGTCGGTGATGGTGTTTGTCCCTCCACCCCCAGCTAGAGGGATTATTACCAGCTAGGTCAATCGTCATCGGTTTAAGATCGAATTACAACAATTCGAAATTTTGCAATTTATTTATTTAAAATAAAAAAATATTTGGTTTCTTCAATGGAATTTATCAACTTATTTTGTGTTACATGTAGTTATTAATCACATATTACACAATTAGAAACAAATAAATAATGAATACAAATCAATTAAATTAAAAAAATTAAGTTTTTCAAGTATTAAATATAATTACTGATTAGAATTCACTACAACAAAATGACCCTATTACAACGGTGGCACCGTTGTAATATACATTTTACAACGCCGGGCAAACCGTCGTGCATTAAGAAGTTGTAATTGACAAATATCTTATACAAAAATTTATTTTGGAAATTTTAGGGAATTTTGAATATTTAAAATGATTTATTTTAAATAATAACAGCGGAAAATTTATTTTGAATAGAATTAGAACGTATGTATTTATATAGATTGTCGTTAGAATATAAATATTTATTTTAAATTATAAAAGGAATTGAAAATGGCGCGGTAGTTCGAAAATTCAATTTCAAAGTTCAAATGGATGTACACGATTCAAAATAAACCGGATTTTAGCGAAACCAAAAATATTAGAATCTATTTGAGAATATCTTTCCAACGAATCCGAAAAACTGAAATTTCATAGCGGGGATAAAAAGTTTTGCCCAGACGAAAATTCAGAATAGTCACTATGGAATTCAGGCCCTTGAAATGGAAATTTTGCAAACGACCTCGGTTTTCGACGAAACTACTTTTGTTGGATCCGTGATGTCAAGTTATTGCTAGGTTTCAAAATTCATAATTTTTCAAATCAATATGTGAGCGTGGCAAAGCAAAACGTGTTTTAACAGTTTTAGTTGATTTTAATCGACTGGAAAATGGCCATTTTTCAAACGGTCTCGAAATTTGACAAAATTAGTTTTTGTTAGAACCGTATCGTCAATGCGAAGCTAGAAATAATTTTTCTAAAATTTTTAGAGTCAGTATGTGGCCCCGGTAAATTGAAATGTGCGTTTAAATTGAATATATAAAGATTTATATTTTTAAATTCAATGGAAATAGATCGTAGCGGTCGAATTGGGTTACGAAACATATCCCATTGTTTTCGGAATGGGGGTAAGTAGCTAGGGGCGACAGTCGTTGGGTTTCGTGTGGAATTAAGATGTAAAGTCAACTCTTAAAGGAGAATTAAATAAAAAATTGAATAAATAAAATAATATAAATACCCCTCCCCCTTTCTTCTTTCCTCCTAAACCTAAAACCCGCTCATCCCCAAACCAGAAAACCCGTAGCCCCCTCGACCTTCCGCCGCCGCACCCCACTTGCGCCACCCTACTCCGGTCCGCCGCCGTCTAATGATCGGAACCCCCTCCTCTCCTCCCTCCTTCCCTCTCCACGCCACCATTCAAAAACCCGAACACCCCAACCCTCAAACGCAGCCGACGTGGGCCCAACACCACCAACCGCCGCACCTCAGCCACGTCAGCAACCCCCTGCGATCTTTCTCGGGCTACCGCTCCGACTTTGGTGTTCCTCCTCTGAAATAAACCGAATTACAATGAGTCCTTGTTTTAGTTTTTTTTAAATTATTTTAGTTGAGCTAATTTAGATCTAAAAACGTAGTTTGAAATTAGTTTTAAAAATATACTAATCAGTTTTATATAACATAGTCTTAGAGAAATCAATTTTGATGTATAATGATCTTTATTTATAAAAAGATTAGATTTTTAGTCGTAAATACAAGAGATTTTTAAAAATAGAAAGTTAAGATTTTTCATCATATAAAAATGTGGATTATCAGCGTATAAAGAAGTGATTTTTATATAGTAGAGATAATAAAAATGTGATTTTTATTAAGGTAGCTAAATAAAAATATGATTTTATTAATATAGTGAATCAAAAATATGATTTTTTATAGTATAGAAAGAATAAAAATACGATTTTTATATTATATAGAAAGTAAAAATTTGATCTTTATATGTGTAGCGAAATAAAAATCTGATTTCTATTATATATATAGTTGAAACAAAAGGTGAGCACGACGAAGATTTCTACATATAAAGGATCGCGGTGAATTGGTTTAGCTATTGGTGAGAACTTCTCAATTTTAATTTATTTTCTAGTTGACATATATACTAGGATGTAGACGGTTTTTAGCAACACCCGACACCCGTCGTCCACAGACCATGGATGACTTGTTTGTTTGGTTGTTGTGTTATGAAATTTAATTGTGTGATGTGGAATGAAATAAAATATTTTATAGTGTAAAATATTTTATAGTTAAAAATATAATTTTTAACGTGTATATAAAATAAATATTTATAAACAAATCGGACGATTTGTTTATATACAATGATTTGGCAGATATTGATCGAGACGATAAATTTTACACATCGCCCAACTGCACAAATAAAATCTGTGTTTGCTGATTTGAAACACCATACGGGTATTGGTATGAGATTTGACGTACACTAATCCCGATTGTTTAGTTGTATGTCAATCGATGGATTGACAGACTGTGTAAGCGTTAATTATTTATATTTAATGCTTGTGCAGTTGTGTGGTGCACTCTGGATGATGGTTGATAATTTACCATTGCTATTATATACATGTGTTGTAGAAAATCCATATAATTAACATTATATTTTAATTGATTGGGCCTCATTCCAATTTAGAAAATAAATTCATGTGTTGAATTGAAAATAAATTCATGTGTTGAATTGAAAATAAATTCATGTGTTGAATAGAAAATAATTTCATGTGTTGAAATAAAATAATTTCATGGTTTGAAATAAAATAATTTCATGTGTTGAATAAAAGCCATGTTGATTAAATTGACGCCATTTTGACGTGAACGATATTTATATCGATTTTATTCATTTTTATAATAAATATAGAAAAGAAAGTGATTTCAAAGTATAACGTTTTGAAAATATTATCATTTGTATATCGATGATGTGGAATATTGAATTTTTATTTGAAATTGAATATGAAGTTGAAATCGTTTTGAAAACGAATTTAAAACGATTTATAAAATTCGTTTCGAAAGGAAATCGATGAAATATACATTATATATATTATATATAATATAATGGCCTGAATAGAACGCGCCGCGCCACGGCAGTTCGCGAATTTTGACCATTGACTTCGAATGGATATTGCGGGAGATCCGACCGTCAGATTCTGCTAAAACTAGAACCATTTGGTTCGTATCGAGAAGAGATTTCTAACGAATATTAGAAATTAGAAATCTAACGGTTGGATTTGGAATTATGTCCAAATCAAATTTGGAAAAGGTTGCCGTAAGTGCAGTTTGATGGTCGTTGATGGAAATTGACTGTACGGGCCTTGATAAAATTGTTAAAAATAGTAGTAATTTGTGTAAAATCATAAAAAAAGATTTGGAAAGAATTGGGATGAAAAAAATCTCCATATTTGAAAAGATAAAAATAGGTTTTTATCGATGTAAACTAATTTTGAACTAGAATAATAATTTATTTATTTTTAAAATAAATAAATTGGATTTGAAAATAACCAGAATTTCCAATAATTGAATTGGAATGGATTTGAATCGAAATCATCTTTAGAATATTTCGATGTTGAATTTTGTGATGATACAGATATTATTATGGGAATTTAAAAGATATATTAATATCGTTATTTCCAATACGATATTTGTTGGTCGTAGAATTAGATATTGAATATAAGCCGATATATTTTCTATTCCGAGCCTTGTATTTAATATCAAATGGGATTTGGGTTTGTCGTGAATGGTGTCTGCATTAACATTGTCCTTAAACCCAGTCGAGAAAAAGATTAAATCTTTTTATTTGGATTTAATGAAGTATACCAATTAAATAATATTTAATTGGAATTGAATTGAAATTGATTTTTGGGTTTATCGCGAACGGTGTTTTAAATAACATTTGTTCTTTAACCCGATAATTAATGGAATGTGATTTGGGTTATTGTGAATGGTAACTTTAATAATACTGTTCTTAGACCCAACGGAGTAAAGAAAATCAGAAATTAACTGGAGATTAGTTAAGTTGAATGGTTTCCTGAGTATTTATCTGATGTTGGTTTCGTCCTTCGGGGTTATTACTTAGGTAATTGTTCACTTGCTAATTTACGGTTAAAGGCTGATGGAAATGAAAAGTGAATTTGATAATTAAAATTATCAAATTCAAGAAATCATCGAGAATGGAGTACCACCAGTTTTACTCCAGACGATAGTTAAATCTTTAATTAGATTTGAATGTGAAATGGTAATTGAATTTACCGATAACACCGCGGTGTTAGATATGAAGTATTACCAGTTTTACTTCATGGGATGAATAAGTTGGGATTGAGAAATAAAATAAATGATTACTTTGGTGTGGTTCGCTACTCCCGACTAGTTTGATTTGATATTCAAAGGAAGATTAAAGAATAAATTTAAAAGAATTTATCTTTGATAAAATTAATGGGAACCTTTCCCTAAGAATGTGAAATTTAGAAACTAATTGTAGGTTAGCTAAGAAGAATGGTTTTTTGGGTATTGATTTGATGTTGGTTTCGGCCTTCGGGGTTAATATTTGGGGAATTATTCTCTTACTAATTTACGGTTAGTGACTGATGAATTGGAATGAGGCGTATGTTGTGTTTGTGTAACACTTGTTTATTATATACGTGAGTTATTCAGAAAGACCGGGTTTATCTCATTCTGAATAACTGATTCGGCGATTAGTCGATGATGAAGACGGTGGTTGAAGACCGAAGGTCTTCGCGTCGTTTGGATAATTACTGATGATCTTGATTGGGTCGTACACCCAAGAGGAGGGAATCAGTTAGTGATCGTCCAGACGTACTTGGAGATCGATGGATATGCGAGGTACAAGGTGCCTCCGGTTTCATTCAAACACAGAACGAACTTGTAAATGGACTGTGTGTCTGACACTGGATATCATTCTGTGTGATTAATGGATATCGGTTGCATGGAGTGGTTGGCCTGTGTGGCATGCTAAGATGCAAATGATCAAGGCTTCTGTTGAAAAGCAGAGTCTTGTGGTTGATGATCAAAGCACGGCCTGTGTGGCATAGCTTTGTGTAACGTTGATTCGCGAGCCTCATACCTCGGTTGTGAACCAGAAATGGGAGAGGACATTAGGGAGGGCATGCATTTCTTTCTATCTAGAAGTGGCGTCAGTGGTTTGACCCGCCCTGACGAGTTTGACTTATGTGATTGTTGCTGTTGCGAGGTGCCTCGGATATATCGGTGACTATGTGGAGCCGATGGAATCATTCGTTGGCTCATTTACGCCCCAAAGGGCAGGGAAACGTAGTGTTCAGGCATAATAATCCACATCGGTGGACCAACATTGACAATCCAAGGGGTAGTTGCGGCTGTTCCTGAGGGGCGGACTAGAGGCTCTCGAATTCGGTGAGGACTATATCTTGCCTCGGTTCATAGATGGAAATCCAGTTTCCAAATACGTGACTTTGCGGTTTTTGATTGTAGAGCCTAGTATGGCGACATGATATATGGTACGCATGCCGTCTATGATTGATATTTATGATTGAAATTGTTTTGACACTATATACTTATAGTAATATCAAAATAATCTGTTTTTAAACGTATCAAGCATTCTTTAGCTATTATAAGGTAAAACCCTATCCTCCGGTTTGTGTTGCATTGTGTGATGGGACCTGGGTCTTATAATAGCTTCATTTTTCTTTATTTAGCATTGCGTTGTTTGTTTTATGCACTGGTATTCTTGGGAGGAAACCCGTTCCATGTTATACGGCGTGGTCCCTTGATTTACCT
Source organism: Allium sativum (assembly GCA_030737875.1). NCBI lineage: Eukaryota > Viridiplantae > Streptophyta > Magnoliopsida > Asparagales > Amaryllidaceae > Allium > Allium sativum. Next base: position 500,943,372 of record CM060918.1, read on the forward strand.
AACTTTAAAAATAAAGATTAATAACTGTTTTAGTTCTCACACCAGTCACATGACTGACCTGGAGTTTATTGTTTTAACCTAAACTCTGGGTGCCCTTATTTTGACATGGCCAGCTAGTAGTTTTGGTTTTGCAGATTCATATTCACAGGATCCTGATTTACAGCTGGAATGATATCCGGAAAGCTCTGTATCCGTATATCTCTTCCAGTTGTGTTTTGTATTATTTTTCCGCTGTGATGTTTTTAAATGTAATTTAAATCTCTGATATTTTCTATGTAATATTTATTCATACTCTGCATATTCTTGTATTCTGATGGAATTGTTGTAATAAGCAATGAAATGTTCTTCTGTCTGCATCCCGATGTGGCTTGTTCTCAACTCAATCCGTGATTTCCCATTAGGGGGATTTCGGGTCGTTTCATTCTGGTATCAGAGCTTTGGTTTACAGAGCTCGGAGAACAAGACACGTTAGAACCAAATGAAAGAATTCATCAGAGATTGTATTAGTAATATCCAATGAGAATGACTTGTTAGAGATAGGATTAGTAGTATCCTAGAACGAGTGTGAAGAGTAGTGTTTTTGAAATAAAAAGTGAAAACAAATTTTGTTTTGAAAATTTAAAATCAATTATTCGTATTTGATTATTTATTTTATATTGATTTGGACTATCATGTATATAGATATTTTAATATACGTCTGATCCACGTGTATTGGAAGCCTCCAATATACTGGATGGATATAGAGTCACACTCTAGTCGCCCGGGGATAATTCTGATGATGCGACTGCATCATCAGTATTTATATTCGAGTGCTGAAAGCGTGATATCTATATATTTCCATTAGACTGGTGTGAGAACCAAAATTAGATAGGGCCTATTGTTGTGATTTGGCACCAAAAATGTGATTTTTGATTATATATCAAAGTTTTGAATTTGAAATGATAATCAACAAATTGATTGATGGTTGTGTTGTTTGATTATTGGTTGATTAATTAAAATGTTGAACCTTTAGCCAAATTGAACCGAATAGTGAATTGTATTAAAAATTCGTCGCATTTGCATGGTATACATGTACTTACATTGAATAGGTCATAACAAGAAGGCTAGAGTAGAAGAATAAAATTGTTTTCCCGACAAATAGGTACATGTTTATTGTATTTCTTTGGGTTTGGATGATTTTATGAGCCGCTTGGCTAGTCGCTTGGCTGTTTCTTTTTCTTATTGGATTGATGAGGGCCATGGGAGGCTATTTGAAATATCCCAAAGTCCCCGGTGCAGGGGAGGTTATAGCGAAATTTTTCGAAAATTTAGGGTGCTAACCAAATTTTTTGAAAAATTTGAAATGTTCTTAGAAACTAAAAAGTTGAAGAACTTAAGCCATAATGAAAATAATGAAAGTTGAGTTGATTAGTTAAACAACCTTTGGCTTCGTTCCTTTTTGGGGACGAAAAGTTTTAAGTGGGGGAGATTGTAATAACCCGGAAATTCTGAGCCAATTTAAAAAAAAATATTTTGGCAATTTTTGCGAATTTTGAATATTTAAAATGAATTATTTTAAATAATAACGGCGGAAAATTTATTTTGAATAGAATTAGAACGTATATTTTTGTATAGATCGTCGTTATAATATAAATATTTATTTTAAATTATAAAAGGATTTGAAAATGGCGCGGTAGTTCGAAATTCGATTTCAAAGTTCAAATGGATGTACAGGATTCAAAATATATCAGATTTTAGCGAAACCAAAAATATTAGAATCTATTTGAGAATATCTTTCAAAAAATCCGAAAAATTGAAATTTCATAGCGGGGATAAAAAGTTATGCCCAGATGAAAAATTCAGAATAGTCGCTATGGAATTCTGGCCCTTAAAAATGGAAATTTTGCAAACGACCTCGGTTTTCGATGAAACCACTTTTGTTGGATCCGTGATGTCAAGTTATTGCTAGGTTTCAAAATTCATAATTTTTCGAATCAATATGTGAGCATGAACAAGCAAAACGTGTTTTAACAGTTTTAGTTGATTTTAATCGACTGGAAAATGGCCATTTTTCAAACAGTCTCGAAATTTGACGAAATTAGTTTTGTTAGAACCATATCGTCAATGCGAAGCTAGAAATAATTTTTCTATAATTTTTAGAGTCTGTGTGTGGCCCCGGTAAATTGAAATGTGCGTTTAAATTGAATATATAAAGATTTATATTTTTAAATTCAACGGAAACTGATTGTAACGGTCGAATTGTGTTATGAAACATATCCCATTGTGTTCGGAATGGGGGTAATTAGCTAAAACACCCCACCTCCGTTAGGGTCACTCTCAAAGGGAATGCCCTAATTTTGGTGGAGGTTTATAAGTACAAGTCACAGATATACAAGACAGATATAAGAACACATATTTGTAAACAGCGGAAGAACAACAAACTTTATTTCATAAAGTCAAATACGTGTTACAACAACATCCTTTCCAAAAACATAACATAACACTTTCATAATCTGTCTTGAGTACATTATTTAAAGAAGCATAAATAAAACATAGATAAACTGCAAAAGCCCCATAGTGGATTGTCCAAAGCCATAGTTCAAAACAGGAAAGTCCAAGCAATACATTTCTCTTCTTCAAGCTGGATGTTGAGGTTGGTCAAGCTGCTGTGTTCCCTCCCTGAGGACCTGGGGGGGGGGGGGGGAACGGAAGAAAGAAGACGAAAGAAAAGTAGAGTCAGACATAAAGCCTGAGTAAGTCTAGTACTATTTTGTCTATGAATCAAGAACTGGGTATGATAAGTATAAACAAGAAGTGGGCATGCACTATAAACTTGGTTAAGTTGTCTAGGGTCGAATATACTATCGTACCCCATGTTGATCTCTGAACCCATATAAACTAGTTTCCAACTGGCACCCCAAAATCAGGGTGATGTGATCCATTCTATGATGATCGGCTCCTACTCGCATAGTTACATGTGTCTTACGGCCCCCGATGTTGTAGTTACCTATGCTGGTCCCACCATGGGGTGTATCAAGTCCCATAGTGGCAACCCGACACAACCTTAGAGTGCACAGGTATGCTACTGGTGTCCAATGCCTTATTTTTCTGCGCCAGAGTGTGTGCACGCCCGCACTCCGTTAGAACCTACACTGCTACACCACCGCCGTCGCTTTGACCTCTTACAATCAGCCCAGTAATCGTGCCCCACCCTGCCTAGTTTCAGGGTATCCTGATACACCTTCTAGGGTTGCTGCTGAAAAGGGTCCCCCGTTACTAGGTTTTCTATCTCTAGCCAACATGCTAAGTTGGTTAAGTGTTTCCTAACCTAACCCCCACTAGTCCGTTTTGTTTAGCATGTTCCATTTTGATTAAGTCTTTAGTTCACTTAATCCTATCAATCCTGACTCAGCCTTAATTGTCTTATTAAGGCCCTGACCTCTCACATTAGACAGGTATTGTTGTGGCTGCCTGTTGCCGGTTGGTTCCGGGCAGTCTTACGCCACAACTCAGTCTAACCTCGGGTCCTTACTGGGCTCCATGTTTAACCTCCCACATTGGATAGGTATTGTTGTGACTACTGGACAGCCGGGCGGTTCCGGGCAGGTTTACATCACAACTCAATCCAACCTCGGGTTAAACACATCGTATGTTCTACATTTACATATTTTGTCATTCCTCTTTATTTCTTATATGTAAATATTTGCGGCCCATTATTAAGTTAATGGTGTAAAGGTTACACCAATCATGGGCCCAACCCATACTTGAACTTGGGCCCTTCTATTTTATATTTTCATTCATTAGTAATTTTAACCCAACATTATTTTCCCCCGTTTAACACGTCCGTTTATATATATTTTGGGCTTAGCCTTTTAAAGCCCAAATTAGCCATGCGAAAAGGGGAGGCTTAAAGCGTAATTACATACACAAAGAGGGGAATGTGAGCGCATGAACTTGCAATACGACGTTGGAAATACAAAATAGAAACTGGTGTACTTGCATAGTGGTAACATAGGTGACATGAATCAAAGCATGTGAACTTGTAATTGAGATATCATTATTGTCACATGAACCTATATTTTTATTTAGGCATAATGTCAAACATAAGCATGGCATAAATATTTCTAGCATAAGCATGGCATAATGTCAAACATAAGCATGGCATAATATCAAACATAAGCATGGCATAAGTATAGTTAAATTTGTTCACATAACCATGGCATAAATATTTCTAACATGAAATCATGATTCTTACTTTAGCCATGTAAACTCACAAAAAGGGACCTTTTGAACCTAACCTAGCCATGTACCACATATGTCATCATATAATTCTTGTAAACAAGATAGACCTAATCATGGTTGCCAAATATCAATCATAGCCTAGCCATATTCATCAGTTTGCAAATAGGTTTTCTAGTACAAAAGCATGGCTTAATACATAATGCCAAATTCTCAACATAATTTCATATGGATAATAACCAAACTTGTTCCAATTACTTACAAAATGATTTATGCACAAAAATATACATCATGGTGGCATAGAAGCAAACCCCAAACTTGCATGAATTTAAATCAACTACATACATGTAGCTTCAACATGGATTACATAATTTGCGAAATATTCCAAACGTATACTTGCATAGAACTACCGCATGTAGTTCTTTATAATGAATAACATAATTCATAAATATCCAAACGTATATAATATTTCAAATTGATAAGAACGCACAAATATGAATTACTTTATTGCCACAATTCAAGCATACAAACCAACACAATTGTTTATTCATACCAAAGTAATACTCTACTTACAATGGTGTGATGAATTCTCTAGTTTAGGGATTGAAGACGCAAATTCCTTTGTTGAATTGATTTGTTTAGGTTGCTTTAAGCTTTAGAATCTTCCTCCTAATCCTCTCTCCAATTTGGTGGCTACTCCTAGTCGTTCCTCAGCAACATGGCGGCTATGTTCTTATTTTTGAATGAATAGATTAGGGTTTAGTCTAGGGTTGTTTATATAGAGGTTAGGAACTGATTAGGACCATTGATGTTGCTTGGATTGATCGTAGCCATTCATTCTAAGGAGAGACCAATTAAAACTTGCCACCTAGCCCTAGTGACAAAGCAGACCACAGAAAATCGACCACATAGAGAATAGGTCAGCCGGGTTAGACTGGGCTCGACCTGGGTCTGGACCAGGTCGACACCCCTGTCGACAGCCCTGTCGACAGGCCTGTCGACCTGGTTAGTCCAGGTCGACAGCCCAGTCGACTTGGTGGGTCAGGCGGGTGTTTTTCCGCCCTGGCCCATTGGGCCCCATTTTCGAATTTAAACCTGATTTATTCTGTTTGAATTTTAAACTTGATTCTCAAACTTCCGAAGGCCATATCTTCTTCATACGGACTCCGTTTTTCGAAAACTCGGACTCTATTTCGCGTATTTTTCCGAGACGAACGCAATGGCGTATCCCGTTTCCCTTAGTTCTTTGATTTCAGATTAATTATACTTTAATTTGTTATTTTCACAGTTATAGAATTCGCGGGGTGTTACATTAGCTAGGGGCGACAGTCGTTGGGTTTCGTTTGGAATTAAGATGTAAAGTCAACTCTTGAAGGAGAATTAAATAAAAAATTAAATAAATTAAATAATATAAATACCCCTACCCCTTTCTTCTTTCCTCCTAAACCTAAAACCCACTCATCCCCAAACCAGAAAACCCGTAGCCCCCTAGACCTTCCGCCGCTGCACCCCACCTGCACCACCCCACTCCGGTCCGTCGCTCTTTGTTGATCGGAACCCCCTCCTCTCCTCCCTCCTTCCCTCTCCATGCCACCATTCAAAAACCCGAACACCCCAACCCTCAAACGCAGCCTTCGTGGGCCCAACACCACCAACCGCCACACCTCAGCCATGTTAGCAACCCCTTGCGATCTTTCTCCGGCCACCGCTCCGACTTTGGTGCTCCTCCTCTGAAATAAACCGAATTACAGTGCATCCTTGTTTTAGTTTTTTATTATTATTTCAATTGAGCTAATTTAGATCTAAAAACGTAGTTTAAAATTATTTTTAAAAATATAATAATCAGTTTTATATAACATAGTCTTAGAGAAATCAATTTTGATGTATAATGATCTTTATTTATAAAAAGATTAGATTTTTAGTCGTAAATAGATGAGATTTTTAAAAATAGAAAGTTAAGATTTTTCATCATATAAAGGTGTGGATTATCATCGTATAAAGAAGTGATTTTTATATAGTAGAGATAATAAAAATGTGATTTTTATTAAGGTAGCTAAATAAAAATATGATTTTATTAATATAGTGAATCAAAAATATGATTTTTACAGTATAGAAAGAATAAAAATACGATTTTTATATTATATGGAAAGTAAAAAATTTGATCTTTATATGTATAGCAAAATAAAAACCTGATTTCTATTATATATAGTTGAAACAAAAGATGAGCACGGCGAAGATTTCTACATATAAAGAATCGCAGTGAACTGGTTTAGCTATCGGTGAGAACTTCTCACTTTTAATTTATTTTCTAGTTGAAATATATACTAGGATGTAAACGGTGCTTAGCAGCACCCGACACCCGTCGTCCACAGACCATGGATGACTTGTTTGTTTGGTTGCTGTGTTGTGAAATTTAATTGAGTGATGTGGAATGAAATAAAATATTTTATAGTGAAAAATATTTTATAGTTAAAAATATATTTTTTAACATGTATATAAAATAAATATTTATAAACAAATCAGATGATTTGTTTATATACACTGATTTAACAGATATTGATTGGGACGATAAATTTTACACATCACCCAAGTGCACAAATAAAATCTGTGTTTGTTGATTTGAAACCTCACACAGGTATTGGGATGAGATTTGACGTACACTAATCCCGATTGTTTAGTTGTATGTCAATCGATGGATAAACAAACTGTGTAAGCGTTAATTATTTATACTTAATGCTTGTGCAATTGTGTGGTGCACTCTGGATGATGGTTGATTATTTATCGTTGCTATTATATACATGTGTTGTAGAAAATCCATATAATTGACATTATATGGTAATTGATTGGGCCTCATTCCAATTTAGAAAATAAATTCATGTGTTGAATTGAAAATAAATTCATGTATTGAATTGAAAATAAATTCATGTGTTGAATTGAAAATAAATTCATGTGTTGAATAGAAAATAATTTCATGTGTTGAAATAAAATAATTTCATGTGTTGAAATAAAATAATTTCATGTGTTGAATAAAAGTCGTGTTGATTAGATTTACGCCATTTTGACGAGAACGATATTTATATCGATTTTATTCATTTTTATAATGAATATAGAAAAGAAAGTGATTTCAAAATATAATGTTTTGAAAATATTATCATTTGTATATCGATGATGTGGAATATTGAATTTTGATTTGAAATTGAATATGAAGTTGAAATCGTTTTGAAAACGAATTTAAAATGATTTATAAAATTCGTTTCGAAAAGAAATCGACGAAGTATATATTATATATATTATACATATAATATAATGGCCTGAATAGAACGTGCCGCGCCGCGGCAGTTCTCGAATTTCGACCATTGACTTCGAATGGATATTGAGGGAGATTGGACCGTCGGATTCTCCTAAAACGGGAACCATTGGGTTCGTATCGAGAAGAGCTTTCTAATGAATATTAGAAATTAGAAATCTAACGGTTGGATTTGGAATTATGTCCAAATCAAATTTGGAAAAGGTCGTTGTAAGTGCAGTTCGATGGCCGTTGATGGAAATCGACTGTACGGGCCTTGATAAAATTATTAAAAATAGCAATAATTTGTGTAAAATCATAAGAAATGATTTGGAAAGAATTGGGATGAAAAAAACTCCATATTTGAAAAGATAAAGATATATTTTTATCGAAGTAAACTAATTTTGAACTAGAATAATAATTTATTTATTTTTAAAATAAATAAATTGGATTTAAAATGGTTTTGAAAATAACCAGAATTTCCAATAATTGAATTGGAGTGGATTTGAATCGAAATCGTCTTTGGAATATTTCGATGTTGAATTTCGTGATGATACAGAAATTGTTATGGGAATTTGAAAGATATATTAATATCGTTATTTCCAATACGATATTTGTTGGTCGTAGAATTTGATATTGAATATAAGTCGATATATTTTCTATTCGGAGCCTTGTATTTAATATCAAATGTGATTTGGGTTTGTCGTGAATGCTGTCTGCATTAACACTGTCCTTAAACCCAGTTGAGAAAAAGATCAAATCTTTTTATTTGGATTTAATGAAGTATACCAATTAAATAATATTTCATTGGAATTGAATTGAAATTGATTTTTGTGTTTATCGTGAATGGTGTTTTAAATAACATTCGTTCTTTAACCCGATAATTAATGGAATGTGATTTGCGTTGTCGTGAATGGTATCTTTAATAATACTGTTGTTAGACCCAACGGAGTTAAGAAAATCAGAAACTAACTAGAGATTAGTTAAGTTGAATGGTTTCCTGAGTATTAATCCGATGTTGGTTTCGGCCTTCGGGGTTATTACTTAGGGAATTGTTCACTTGCTAATTTACGGTTAAAGGCTGATGGAAATGAAAAGTTAATATGATAATTTAAATTATCAAATTCAAGAAATGATCGAGAATGGAGTACCGCCAGTTTTACTCCAGACGATAGTTAAATCTTTAATTAGATTTGAACGTGGAATGGTAGTTGAATTTACCGATAACACCGTGGTGTTAGATATGAAGTATTACCAGTTTTAGTTCATGGGATGAAAAGCTTGAGATTGGGAAATAAAATAAATGATTACTTCGGTGTGGTTCACTAATCCCGACTAGTTTGATTTGATATTCAAAGGGAGATTAAAGAATAAATTTAAAAGAATTTATCTTTGATAAAATTAATGGGAACCTTTCCCTAATAATGTGATATTTAGAAACTAACTGTAGGTTAGCTAAGAAGAATGGTTTCCTGGGTATTGATCTGATGTTGGTTTTAGCCTTCGGGGTTAATATTTGGGGAATTTTTCTCTTGCTAATTTACGGTTAGTGACTGATGAATTGGAATGAGGCGTATGTTGTGTTTGTGTAACACTTGTTTATTATATACGAGAGTTATTCAGAAAGACTGGGTTTATCTCATTCTGAATAACTGATTCGATGATTAGTCGAAGATGAAGACGGTGGTTGAAGACCGGATGTAATAACCCGGAAATTCTGAGCCAGTTTAAAATTTTTATTTTGGCAATTTTAGCGAATTTTGAATATTTCAAATGAATTATTTTAAATAATATTGACGAGAAATTTATTTTGAATATAAATAGAACGTATATTTTATATACGTCGTCGTTAGAATATAAATAATTATATATAATTATAAAAGGAATGGAAAATGGCGCGGTAGTTTGATAATTCGATTTCAAACTTCAATTGAACATACTGGGTGCAAAACAATCCGGATTTTAGTGAAACCAAAAATATTAGAATCTAATTGATAATATCTTTCCAATGAATCCGAAAAATCGAAATTTCATAGCGGGAATCAAAAGATATGTCCAGGTGAAAATTCTGAATAGTCGCTATGGAATTCAGGCCCTTAAAAATGGGAATTTTGCAAACGACCTCGGATTTCGACGGAACCACTTTTGTTGAATCTGTGATGTCAAATTATTGCTAGATTCCAAATTTCATAATTTTTCGAATCAATATGTGAGCGTGGCAAAGGAAAACGCGTTTGACCAGTTTCAGTTGATTTTAATCGACTGGAAAATGGGCATTTTTTCAACGGTCTCGGAATTCGATGAAACTAGTTTTGTTAGGACCGTATCGTCAATACGAAGCTAGAAAATATTTTTTTGCAATTTTTAGTGTTGGTATGTGACCCCGGTAATTTGAAATGTACGTTTAAAATTCAATATAATGATTTAAATGTAAATTCAACGGAAACTGATCAAAACGATCGAATCAGCCTAAGATACATATCCTATTGTGTTCGGAATGGGGGTAATATGCTATGGACGACAGGCGGTGGGCCTCGTTTAGAGGTCGTATGTAAAAGTCAACTTTTTTACAAATAAAATAATTAAATAAATTAAACTCTCCCTCTCTCCTCTCTATATTCCTTTGCCCCCCTTTCTCGTTTTTTAATCGATCAGAGAAAAAAAAAATCGAAAACCCCAAATTGATCGACGCGCCCACCCCCAGGCAGACCACCGCACCGCCGCTACTGGCGCCAGTCCCCACCTCGCCGTCACCCCCTTCTCCAGACCCCCTCCCCTCCCCCAGCTCGAGCGCGAATCCCCTCGCGCCCCACATGAACCCGCGAGCCCTAACCGATGCCGCACCACCTCCTCGCGCCTCCGCCCACCGCTCCACCGCCACCGCAAGACCCTCCAGCCCCCTCTACGCGATGAAGACCGACGCCCACCGCAAGACCAAGCCTTTCCACCGCCGTTCCACGTCAGTGTCTCGCCCCGACCTCCCCCTTCTTTAATCGGTGAGTTTTATTATTTATCATATTTTTATTTCAGTTTATTTTGGGTTATCTAACCATTAAAAAACTGTTTTTATATATATGTATATATATATGCGAAGAAAATATGATTTTTATATTTTTAAAATAATAAAAATATGATTTTTATATTTTTAAAGTATTAAAAATATAATCTTTACTATATAGAAGGTGTAAAAATATGATTTTTGTTTATGTAGAGAATTAAAATTATAATTTTTACATGATAGGAATATTAGAAATCTATATTTTTGAAAAGGCAAAATCTATATTTTTGAAAGGGCAAAATCTATATAATTGAAAAGGCGAAATCTATATAATTGAAAAGGAGAAATCTATATTTTTGAAAAGGCGAAATCTATATTTTTGAAAGGGCGAAATCTATATAATTGAAAAGGCGAAATCTATATTTTTGAAAAGGCGAAATCTTTATATTTGAAAAGGCGGAATTTTTATCTATATAGTATCGTGATAAAAATAGATTTTTTACATATATAGTAGCGGAGTAAAAATGGGATTTTTATATATTGAATTGCTAAGTAAAAATTCGATTTTTTTATATATTGAATAGCGAAGTAAAAATTCGATTTTTTATATATTGAATAGCGAAGTAAAAATTCGATTTTTATATATTGAATAGCGAAGTAAAAATTCGATTTTTATATATTTAATAGCAAAGTAAAAATTTGATTTTTATATATTGAATAGTGTGGTAAAAATATGATTTTTATATATGTAGTGGCTACGAGCAACGAAAGTGATAAGTGACGAGGACGACGAAGATTTCTACTTAAGAAGTGTCGTGAAGTTGGGATAGCTTTCGGTGAGAATTTCTCACTCTTCGATTTCTTTTCTAGTTATATATATATATATATATATATATATATATATATATATATATACACTAGGATGTAGACGGTGTTTAGTAGCACCTGACACAATCGTCCACAGACCATGGACTTGTTTGTTTGGTTGTGTAGTTGGTTAGATTATTTGGTTTGAATTGAGTTGTTTGGTTAAATGGGATGGATTTGATTGATGTGTGAATGGCATGGGCCTTCACTAGAACGGGGATAAGGCTAGGCCTCGTCCCGTTTCTAGTATCGTGCCGTTATGCCGCCAAAATTTTCTAAAATAAGTTAGAAAAATAAAGAAATCCTTTTATTTAATAAATGAACTGAATAGAATATTTTCATAGGTTGAATGAAATGTTTTATCGTTAAAAATATAATTTTTAACGTGAAAGTGAATAAGTGAATATTTATAAACGAATCGACCGATTTGTTTATATACACTGATTTGACTGATGGATTGGGATGATAAATTTACACATCGCCCAACTGCACAAATAAAACCTGTGTTTGATTGTTTGAAACCCCACACGGGTGTTGGGATGAAATTTGAAGTTCACTCATCCTGATTGATTAAATATGTCGATCGATTGATTGACATGCTGTTATAAGCGTTAGATATCTATATATGATGCTTATACAGTGTAGTGCACTTTGGTTGATGGTTGATTATTTTTCAATGCTATTATATACGTGTGATGTATGAAAATCCATATAATTAACATTATATGGTGATTGTTTGGGCCTCATTCCAATTTGAAAATTAAAGAATATTATAAAATAAAGGTTCATGCGTTGACAGTATTCATCCGTTGAGATTAGTCATGTGTTGAACGAAATATTTTAAAAATAGAAATATTTGTAATGGAAATATTTGAAAAAGAAATATTTGAAATAGAATATTAGAAAATAGAAATATATAAAGCCGTATTGATTAGAGATGCGCTATTTTGACGCGAACGATATTTATATCGATTATATTCGTTTTTAAATTTGAATTGAATCGAATAAAAGACAAATTTGAATTGAATCGAATAGAAGACAAATTTGAATTGAATCGAATAGAAGACAAATTTGAATTGAATCGAATAGAAAACCAATTTGAATTGAATCGAATAGAAGATAAATTTGAATTGAATCGAATAGAAGACAAATTTTAATTGAGTCGAATAGAAAACCAATTTGAATTGAATCGAATAGAAAACCAATTTGAATTGAATCGAATAGAAAATAAATTTGAATTGAATCGAATAGAAAACCAATTTTAATTGAATCAAATAGAAAACCAATTTGAATTAAATCGAATATAAAACGAGTTCGAATTGAATTGAATATATAATGAATTTGATTTGAATAGAAAACGAATTTGATTTCAATTGAATATATAACGAATTTGATTTCAATAGAATATATAACGAATTTGATTTGAATAGAAAACGAATTTGATTTCAATTGAATATATAGCGAATTTGATTTGAATGGAAAACGAATTGAATTCGAATTGAATTTAAATGAATTTTGAAACGAATTTATAAGGAAAAATTCAATTTTGATTTGAATTTGAAATAAAGGTTAAAATTGTTTTTGAAACGAATTCAAAACTATTTATAAAATTCGTTTTAAATAGAAATCGACGAAATATATATATATATATATTATATATATATATAATATAATGGCCTGAATAGAACGCACCGCGCCGCGGTAGTTCGTGAATTTCGACCATTTATTTCAAACGGACATTACGGGAGATCCGACCGTCGGATTCTCCTAAAACTGGAACCGTTGGGTTCGTATCGAAAAGAGCTTTCTAACGAATATTAGAAATTTGAAATCTAACAATTGGATTTGGAGATACGTCCAAATCACATTTGAAAAAGGTCGTTGTAAGTGCAGTTCGATAGCCGTTGATGGAAATCGACTGTACGGGCCTTGATAAAATTATTAAAAATAGTAATAATTTGTGTAAAATCATAAGAAATGATTTGGGAAAAATTGGGATGAAAAACTCCATATTTGAAAAGATAAAAATAGATTTTTATCGAAATAAACTATTTTTGAACTAAAATTAAATCCGTTTATTTTTAAATAAATAAATTGGATTTGAAATGGGTTTTAAATAGAATTGATTTGTGGGTTTATCGTGAGCAGTGTTTTAAATAACACTTGTTCTTTAACCCGATAATAAATAGAAGTAGTTTGGGTTTGTCATGAACTGTGTTTTAAATGACACTAGTTCTTTAACCCAGTAAAAGGAGTTTAATGAATCTGCAATTAGATTGAATGTGAATTAATAATTTAAATTATCAAATTTAGAAAATGAGCGAGAATGGAGTATCACCAGTTTTGCTCCAAAGCGATAGTTAAATCTTTAATTAGATTTGAACGTGAAATGGTAATTAATTTTACCGATAACGCCAAGGTGTTAGATATGGAGTGTTACCAGTTTTGCTCCATGGGATGAATAGGTTGGGATTGGGAAATAAAATAAATAATTACTTTGGTGTGGTTCGCTAATCTCGACTAGTTTAGAAAACCATAATCTGGTTTGAAATGACATCCAAAGGAAGATTAAAGGATAAATCTTAAAGAATTTATCTTGGATAAAATTAATGGGAACCCTTCCCTAAGAATATTCTGAATTGGAATGAGGCGTTCGTTGTGTTTGTGTAACATTTGTTTTTAATATACGCGGGTTGTTCGGAAAGCCCGGGTTTACACCCATTCTGAATAACCGATTCGACGATATGTCGAAGATGAAGACGGTGGTTGAAGACCGAAAGTCTTCACATTGTTTGGGTGATTACTGATGTTCTTGATTGGGCTGTACACCCAAGATGAGGGAATCAGTTGGTTGTCGTCCAGACGTACTTGGAGATGGATGGATATGCGAGGAAAGTGCCTCCGGTTTCGTTCAGACCCAGAACGAACTTGTAAATGGATTGTGTGTCTGACATCGGATTTTATTCTATGTTGATTGATTTCTATTAAATATATATCTGTTTGGCGGCGGAGAATTTATTCTCTTTCTTAACGCCCTTCTCTGAGACGTACGAGCTTAGAGGTTATATATCGATAGATATCAATCGCATGAATTGCCTATGTGGCACGCTGAGATGCAATGATCAAGGCTTCTGTTGCAAAGCAAAGTCTTATGGTTAATGATCAAAGCATGGCCTTTGTAGCGTAGCTTTGTGTATAACGTGAATTCGTGAGCCTCACACCCCGGTATGAGTTAAAAACGGGATACGGACTGCAGGGAGAGCACGACGTTTCTTTCTAGCTCTGGTGGTGTCAGTGACTTACCAGCCCTGACATTTATATACTTTTCACCTTTGTGGTTGTTGGATGAGGCGCCTCGATTTTAGGTCTGTAAGGACCGGGAAACGTGTGTTCAGGAATACTAATCCTCTAACGTAAGTGAGGACCGGCCCTGAAGATCTAGGATTGCCCAGAGTGTGTAGTCCTGAGACATTTGCTAGAGTGTCTCGAAAGCGGAGAGGAGCTTTCCCCTTTCCTCGACTCATGACGAAAATCCAATTTCCAATACGTGTATTGCGGTTTTAATTGTAGAACTAGTATGGCGACATAGTAGATGGTAGCTATGCCGCCTATGATAAATATTTATGATTGAAATTGTTTTGACACTATACACTTATTATAGTATCAAATGATTTGTTTTTAAACGTACCAAGCATGTTTGGCTATTATAAGGGAAAGCCCTAACCTCCGGCTTGCGTTGCATTGTGTGATGGGACCTGGGTCTTATAATAACTTCATTTTTCGAAAAAGCATTGCGCTGTTTATTCTATGCACTGGTATTCTTGGGAGGAAACCCGTTCCGTGTTATACGGCGTGGTCCCTTGAATTACTCTCTTTTAAAGTAAAGTTTTAAATAACTGTTTTAGTTCTCACACCAGTCACATGACTGACCTGGAGTTTATTGTTTTAACCTAAACTCTGGGTGCCCCTATTTTCCGCACGGGCAGCTAGCAGTTTTGGTTTTGCAGATTTATATTCACAGGATCCTGGTTTACAGCTGGAATGATATCCGGAAAGCTCTGTATCCGTATATCACCTTTAGTTGTGCTTTGTATTATTTTCCGCTGCTATGTAATTTATTGTAATCTCTGATATTTAGCGAATGTAATTTATTCATTTATACTCTGTATATTCTTGTATCTGATGGAATTGTTGTAATAACAATGAAATGTTCTCCCGTCTGCGTTCTATTTTGTCTTGTCCTCACAGTAATTCGTTCTTTCTCATCTCTTCGGAGACCGGGGAAGTTCGAGTCGCTTCATTTGGTATCAGAGCTTTGGTTTACAGAGCTCGAGAACAAGACACATTAGAACCCTACGAAAGAATTCATCAGATATTGGATTAGTAATATCCAATTAGAATGACTCGTTAGAGATAGGATCAGTAGTATCCTAGAACGAGTGTGAAGAGTATATTTTTCAAATGAAAACAATTTTGTTTTGAAAATTTAAATCGTTTTAAACGTATTTGATTATTTATTTATTTTGAATTTGGACAATCGAGTATATAAAGGTTTTGCATATACACGTCATGAACGTATATTCGAAGTTTTAATATACTGGATAGATATAGAATCATACTCTAGTGGCCCGAAGATGATTCTGATGGTTGAGTACTCGTCGTCAGAATTTATATTCGAGTGACGAAGGTGTGATATCTATATATTTCCATTAGACTGGTGTGAGAACCAAAAACTTATATAGCTAGATTTATTGTTGTGATTTGGCATCAAAAACATGATTTTCGACTATATATCAAATTTATGAATCTGAAGCATAAATCCACTAATTGATTGATTGATGTTTGTGTTGGTTGTTTATTTGTTTGATAATTTTGAACCATTAAGCCTAATAGAATCAAATAATGAATTATATTGAAAATTGGTCGCATTTGCTTGCATATACATATACTTACATTGAACAGGTCATAGCAAGGAGGCTAGAGCAGAGAATAAAATTTGTTTGCCCGACAAATAGGTACATGTTTACTATAATTAACTATTTTGTTTGGGTGATGATGATTTTATGAGCCTATTGGCTAGCCGCTTGGCTTTTTCTTTTTCTTTTTGAGATCAGAAGGCCTATATGGCAATTTCGGGATTTTCACGTGGCTCCCGGTGCAGGGGAGGTTATAGCGAAATTTTTCGAAAATTTAGGGTGTTAGCCAAATTTTTGAAGAATTTGAAAATTCTCAGAAACTGAATAGTTGGAGAATGGAAGCCAGACCGAACGTAGAGTTGATTAATCAAACCACTTTCGACTTTGTTCCTTTTCGAGGACGAAAAGTTTTAAGTGGGGGAGATTGTAATAACCCGGAAATTCTGAGCCAGTTTAAAATTTTTATTTTGGCAATTTTAGCGAATTTTGAATATTTCAAATGAATTATTTTAAATAATATCGACGAGAAATTTATTTTGAATATAAATAGAACGTATATTTTATATAAGTTGTCGTTAGAATATAAATAATTATATATAATTATAAAAGGAATGGAAAATGGCGCGGTAGTTTGATAATTCGATTTCAAACTTCAATTGAACATACCAGGTGCAAAACAATCCGGATTTTAGTGAAACCAAAAATATTAGAATCTAATTGATAATATCTTTCCAACGAATCCGAAAAATTGAAATTTCATAGCGGGAATCAAAAGATATGTCCAGTTGAAAATTCTGAATAGTCGCTATGGAATTCCGGCCCTTAAAAATGGGAATTTTGCAGATGACCTCGGATTTCGACGAAACCACTTTTGTTGAATCCGTGATGTCAAATTATTGCTAGATTCCAAATTTCATAATTTTTCGAATCAATATGTGAGCGTGGCAAAGGAAAATGCGTTTGACCAGTTTTAGTTGATTTTAATCGACTGGAAAATGGCCATTTTTTCAACGGTCTCGGAATTCGACGAAACTAGTTTTGTTAGGACCGTATCGTCAATACGAAGCTAGAAAATATTTTTCTGCAATTTTTAGTGTTGGTATGTGACCCCGGTAATTTGAAATGTACGTTTAAAATTCAATATAATGATTTAAATGTAAATTCAACGGAAACTGGTCAAAACGATCGAATCAGCCTAAGATACATATCCCATTGTGTTCGAAATGGGGGTAATACACTATGGATGACAGGCGGTGGGCCTCGTTTAGAGGTCGTATGTAAAAGTCAACTTTTTTGCAAATAAAATAATTAAACTCTCCCTCTCTCCTCTCTATATTCCTCTGCCCCCCCTTTCTCGTTTTTCAATCGATCAGAGAAAAAAAAATCGAAAACCCCAAATTGATCGACGCGCCCACCCCCAGGCGGACCACCGCACCGCCGCTACTGGCGCCAGTCCCCACCTCGCCGTCGCCCCCTTCTCCAGACCCCCTCCCCCAGCTCGAGCGCGAATCCCCTCGCGCCCCACATGAACCCGCGAGCCCTAACCGATGCCGCACCACCTCCTCGCGCCTCCGCCCACCGCTCCACCGCCAACGCAAGACCCTCCAGCCCCCTCTACGCGATGAAGACCGACGCCCACCGCAAGTCCATGCCCTTCCACCGCCGTTCCACGTCAGTGTCTCGCCCCAACCTCCCCCTTCTTTAATCGGTGAGTTTTATTATTTATCATATTTTTATTTCAGTTTATTTTGGGTTATCTAACCATTAAAAATCTGTTTATATATATATATATATGCGAAGAAAATATGATTTTTATATTTTTAAAGTAATAAAAATATGATTTTTATATTTTTAAAGTATTAAAAATATAATCCTTACTATATAGAAGATGTAAAAATATGATTTTTGTTTATGTAGAGAATTAAAATTATAATTTTTACATGATAGGAATATTAGAAATCTATATTTTTGAAAAGGCGAAATCTATATTTTTGAAAGGGCGAAATCTATATAATTGAAAAGGCGAAATCTATATAATTGAAAAGGAGAAATCTATATTTTTGAAAAGGCGAAATCTATATTTTTGAAAGGGCGAAATCTATATAATTGAAAAGGCGAAATCTATATTTTTGAAAAGGCGGAATCTTTATATTTGAAAAGGCGGAATTTTTATCTATATAGTATCGTGATAAAAATAGAATTTTAACATATATAGTAGCGGAGTAAAAATGGGATTTTTATATATTGAATAGTGAAGTAAAAATTCGATTTTTTTATATATTGAATAGCGAAGTAAAAATTCGATTTTTTATATATTGAATAGCGAAGTAAAAATTCGATTTTTATATATTGAATAGCGAAGTAAAAATTCGATTTTTATATATTGAATAGCAAAGTAAAAATTCGATTTTTATATATTGAATAGTGTGGTAAAATATGATTTTTATATATGTAGTGGCTATGAGCAACGAAAGTGATAAGAGACGAGGACGACGAAGATTTCTACTTATGAAGTGCCGTGAAGTTGGGATAGGTTTCGGTGATAATTTCTCACTCTTCGATTTCTTTTCTAGTTATATATATATATACTAGGATGTAGACGGTGTTTAGTAGCACTCGACACAATCGTCCACAGACCATGGACTTGTTTGTTTGGTTGTGTAGTTGGTTAGATTATTTGGTTTGAATTGAGTTGTTTGGTTAAATGGAATGGATTTGATTGATGTGTGAATGGCGTGGGCCTTCACTAGAACGGGGATAAGGCTAGGCCTCGTCCCGTTTCTAGTATCGTGCCGTTATGCCGCCAAAATTTTCTAAAATAAGTTAGAAAAATAAATGAACTGAATAGAATATTTTCATAGGTTGAATAAAATGTTTTATCGTTAAAAATATAATTTTTAACGTGAAAGTGAATAAATGAATATTTATAAACGAATCGACCGATTTGTTTATATACATTGATTTGACTGATGGATTGGGATGATAAATTTTACACATCGCCCAACTGAACAAATAAAACCTGTGTTTGATTGTTTGAAACCCCACACGGGTGTTGGGATGAAATTTGAAGTTCACTCATCCTGATTGATTAAATATGTCGATCGATTGATTGACATGCTGTTATAAGCGTTAGATATCTATATATGATGCTTATACAGTGTAGTGCACTTTGGTTGATGGTTGATTATTTCTTAATGCTATTATATACGTGTGATGTATGAAAATCCATATAATTAACATTATATGGTGATTGTTTGGGCCTCATTCCAATTTGAAAAATAAAGAATATTATAAAATAAAGGTTCATTCGTTGACAGTACTCATCCGTTGAGATTAGTCATGTGTTGAACGAAATATTTTAAAAATAGAAATATTTGAAATGGAAATATTTGAAAAAGAAATATTTGAAATAGAATATTAGAAAATAGAAATATATAAAGCCGTATTGATTAGAGATGCGCTATTTTGACGCGAACGATATTTATATCGATTATATTCGTTTTTAAATTTGAATTGAATCGAATAAAAGACAAATTTGAATTGAATCGAATAGAAGACAAATTTGAATTGAATCGAATAGAAGACAAATTTGAATTGAATCGAATAGAAAACCAATTTGAATTGAATCGAATAGAAGACAAATTTGAATTGAATCGAATAGAAGACAAATTTTAATTGAGTCGAATAGAAAACCAATTTGAATTGAATCGAATAGAAAACCAATTTGAATTGAATCGAATAGAAAATAAATTTGAATTGAATCGAATAGAAAACCAATTTTAATTGAATCAAATAGAAAACCAATTTGAATTAAATCGAATATAAAACGAGTTCGAATTGAATTGAATATATAATGAATTTGATTTGAATAGAAAACGAATTTGATTTCAATTGAATATATAACAAATTTGATTTCAATAGAATATATAAAGAATTTGATTTGAATAGAAAACGAATTTGATTTCAATTGAATATATAGCGAATTTGATTTGAATGGAAAACGAATTGAATTCGAATTGAATTTAAATGAATTTTGAAACGAATTTATAAGGAAAAATTCAATTTTGATTTGAATTTGAAACAAAGGTTAAAATTGTTTTTGAAACGAATTCAAAACTATTTATAAAATTCGTTTTAAATAGAAATCGACGAAATATATATTATATATATATATAATAAAATGGCCTGAATAGAACACGCCGCGCCGCGGTAGTTCGTGAATTTCGACCATTTATTTCAAATGGACATTACGGGAGATCCGACCGTCGGATTCTCCTAAAACAGGAACCGTTGGGTTCATATCGAAAAGAGCTTTCTAATGAATATTAGAAATTTGAAATCTAACAGTTGGATTTGGAGATACGTCCAAATCACATTTGAAAAAGGTCGTTGTAAGTGCAGTTCGATGGCCGTTGATGGAAATCGACTGTACGGGCCTTGATAAAATTATTAAAAATAGTAATAATTTGTGTAAAATCATAAGAAATGATTTGGAAAAAATTGGGATGAAAAACTCCATATTTGAAAAGATAAAAATAGATTTTTATCGAAATAAACTAGTTTTGAACTAAAATTAAATCCGTTTATTTTTAAATAAATAAATTGGATTTGAAATGGGTTTTAAATAGAATTGATTTGTGGGTTTATCGTGAACAGTGTTTTAAATAACAGTTGTTCTTTAACCCGATAATAAATAGAAGTATTTTGGGTTTGTCATGAACTGTGTTTTAAATGACACTAGTTCTTTAACCCAGTAAAAGGAGTTTAATGAATCTGCAATTAGATTGAATGTGAATTGATAATTTAAATTATCAAATTTAGAAAATGAGCGAGAATGGAGTATCACCAGTTTTGCTCCAAAGCGATTGTTAAATCTTTAATTAGATTTGAACATGAAATGGTAATTAATTTTACCGATAACGCCAAGGTGTTAGATATGGAGTGTTACCAGTTTTGCTCCATGGGATGAATATGTTGGGATTGGGAAATAAAATAAATAATTACTTCGGTGTGGTTCGCTAATCTCGACTAGTTTAGAAAACCATAATCTGGTTTGAAATGACATCCAAAGGAAGATTAAAGGATAAATCTTAAAGAATTTATCTTGGATAAAATTAATGGGAACCCTTCCCTAAGAATATTCTGAATTGGAATGAGGCGTTCGTTGTGTTTGTGTAACATTTGTTTTTAATATACGCGGGTTGTTCGGAAAGCCCGGGTTTACACCCATTCTGAATAACCGATTCGACGATATGTCGAAGATGAAGACGGTGGTTGAAGACCGGAAGTCTTCACATCGTTTGGGTGATTACTGATGATCTTGATTGGGTTGTACACCCAAGATGAGGGAATCAGTTGGTTGTCGTCCAGACGTACTTGGAGATGGATGGATATGCGAGGAAAGTGCCTCCGGTTTCGTTCAGACCCAGAACGAACTTGTAAATGGATTGTGTGTCTGACATCGGATTTTATTCTGTGTTGATTGATTTCTATTAAATATATATCTGTTTGGCGGCGGAGAATTTATTCTCTTGCTTAACGCCCTTCTCTGAGACGTACGAGCTTAGAGGTTATATATCGATAGATATCAATCGCATGAATTGCCTATGTGGCACGCTGAGATGCAATGATCAAGGCTTCTGTTGCAAAGCAAAGTCTTGTGGTTGATGATCAAAGCACAACCTTTGTAGCGTAGCTTTGTGTATAACGTGAATTCGCGAGCCTCACACCCCGGTATGAGTTAAAAGTGGGATACGGACTGCAGGGAGAGCACGACGTTTCTTTCTAACTTTGGTGGTGTCAGTGACTTACCAGCCCTGACATTTATATATTTTTCACCTTTGTGGTTGTTGGATGAGGCGCCTCGATTTTAGGTCTGTAAGGACCGGGAAACGTGTGTTCAGGAATACTAATCCTCTAACGTAAGTGAGGACCGGCCCTGAAGATCCAGGATTGCCCAGAGTGTGTAGTCCTGAGACATTTGCTAGAGTGTCTCGAAAGCGGAGAGGAGCTTGCCCCTTGCCTCGACTCATGACGGAAATCCAATTTCCAATACGTGTATTGCGGTTTTAATTGTAGAACTAGTATGGCGACATAGTAGATGGTAGCTATGCCGCCTATGATAAATATTTATGATTGAAATTGTTTTGACACTATACACTTATTATAGTATCAAATGATTTATTTTTAAACGTACCAAGCATGTTTGGCTATTATAAGGGAAAACCCTATCCTCCGGCTTGCGTTGCATTGTGTGATGGGACCTGGGTCTTATAATAACTCCATTTTTCGAAAAAGCATTGCGCTGTTTATTCTATGCACTGATATTCTTGGGAGGAAACCCGTTCCGTGTTATACGGCGTGGTCCCTTGAATTACTCTCTTTTAAAGTAAAGTTTTAAATAACTGTTTTAGTTCTCACACCAGTCACATGACTGACCTGGAGTTTATTGTTTTAACCTAAACTCTGGATGCCCCTATTTTCCGCACGGGCAGCTAGCAGTTTTGGTTTTGCAGATTTATATTCACAGGATCCTGGTTTACAGCTGGAATGATATCCGGAAAGCTCTGTATCCCTATATCACCTTCAATTGTGCTTTGTATTATTTTCCGCTGCTATGTAATTTATTGTAATCTCTGATATTTATCGAATGTAATTTATTCATTTATACTTTGTATATTCTTGTATCTGATGGAATTGTTGTAATAACAATGAAATGTTCTCCCGTCTGCGTTCTATTTTGCCTTGTCCTCACAGTAATTCGTTCTTTCTCATCTCTTCGAAGACCGGGGAAGTTCGGGTCGCTTCACCGGAGGTCTTCACGTCGTTTGGATAATTACTGATGATCTTGATTGGGCCGTACACCCAAGAGGAGGGAATCAGTTAGTGATCGTCCAGACGTACTTGGAGATCGATGGATATGCGAGGTACAAGGTGCCTCCGGTTTCATTCAGACCCAGAACGGACTTGTAAATGGTCTGTGTGTTTGACACTGGATATCATTCTGTGTGATTGATGGATGTTGGTTGCGTGGAGTGGTTTGCCTGTGTGGCATGCTAAGATGCAAATAATCAAGGATTCTGTTGAAAAGCAGTGTCTTATGGTCGATGATTAAAGCACAGCCTGTGTGGCCTAGCTTTGTGTAGCGTTGATTCGCGAGCCGCACACCCCGGTTGTGAACCAGAAACGGGAGAGGACATCAGGGAGGGCATGCGTTTCTTTCTAGTTAGAAGTGGCGTCAGTGGTTTGACACGCCCAGATGAGTTTGACTTATGTGGTTGTTGCTGTTACGAGGCGCCTCGGATATATCGGCGACTATGTGGAGCCGATGGAGTCATTCGTTGGCTCATTTACGCCCCAAAGGGCGGGGAAATGCAGTGTTCAGGCATAATAATCCACATCGATGGACCAGCCCTGACGATCCAAGGGGCAGTTGCGGCTGTTCCTGAGGGGCGACTAGAGGCTCTCGAATTCGATGAGGACTATCTCTTGCCTCGGTTCATAAACGGAAATCCAATTTCCAAATACGTGACTTTGCGGTTTTTGATTGTAGAGCGTAGTATGGCGACATGATATATGGTATCCACGCTGTCTATGATTGATATTTATGATTGAAATTGTTTTGACACTATACACTTATATTAATATCAAAATATTCTGTTTTTAAACGTATCAAGCATTATTTGGCTATTATAAGGTAAAATCCTATCCTTCGGTTTGTGTTGCATTGTGTAATAGGACTTGGGTCTTATAATGGCTTCATTTTTCTTTATTTAGCATTGTGCTGTTTGTTTTATGCACTGGTATTCTTGGGAGGAAACCCATTCCGTGTTATACGGCATGGTCCCTTGATTCACCTAACTTTAAAAATAAAGATTAATAACTGTTTTAGTTCTCATACCAGTCACATGACTGACCTGGAGTTTATTATTTTAACCTAAACTCTGGGTGCCCTTATTTTGACATGGGCAGCTAGTAGTTTTGGTTTTGCAGATTCATATTCAGAGGATCCTAATTTACAGCTGGAATGATATCCGTAAAGCTCTGTATCCGTATATCTCTTTCAGTTGTGTTTTGTATTATTTTTCCGCTGAGATGTATTTAAATGTAATTTAAATCTATGATATTTTCTGTGTAATATTTATTCATACTCTGTATATTCTTGTATTCTGATGGAATTGTTGTAATAAGCAATGAAATGTTCTTCTGTCTGCGTCCCGATGTGGCTTGTTCTCAAGTCAATCCGTGATTTCCCGTTAGGGGGATTTCGGGTCATTTCAACTTTTTTGCACTGTTGCAATACCGTTATAATATGCATATTTTTTAACTTTTTTCCACCGTTGTAATAAACTTTATTACAACAGTTATGCTCCGTTGTAATAAAATCTACTACAATTGCTATGCACCGTTGTGATTGACATTTGGGTTTTAAAAAAATAAACATCCTTTGCAACTGAAAAGAACAATACACTAAATATAGCAATACTCCATAAGAAAAACTGATATTACAGTTATTTGCAAACTAATTTATTAAAATACTCAAATATTCAGTATTACAAACAATAAGTTTTAGACAACATTTCATACATTATTACGTACTTGACTGTTACAAAGCAACTTAGTACAAGCACATGTTATCCATAAAAAATTGCATATCCTACGGGAGTACACTAGTGGAAGACAAGGATATCTTTATGCCATTTATCTTTTTGGTGCAAGTTCACTGCAGTGATCAAACCTATTGCATAAGAATATGTCTGCTGTTAGAAAAAAGAACAAAAAGTGCTTTTTTAAGCCAATAATACTAAAACTTAACAATAATGCTTAACGTACCTGTTAGCATGAACTGCTTGTGGTCTGAAGCCCCTTTTTAAACAATTGGATGTTGCACAACTTCTAAAAAAAGAGCATCTGCACTTGGACTTTCAAAAAACAAATTAGCAGATGATAATATAGACATGGTAGTTAAATCCGTTAATAAACAAAGTATTCATTTAATCCAAACTTTCTAACCTGTGAATGAAACATTGCTAAACTAAAACAGTAACATGTAAACTCCAAAAAATATCCTTCATTCTTCATGTTCATCTGCCCCCACTATTAGTTGCCTTACTTATATTCTTCTGAAAGAGACGTATTTACTCATTAATGGCATTTGGAGCTTGTATCCCTTTCTCTGCAAAAGGGGTAAATTTTTGTAAATATCTAATTAACATCAGCTATCCATATTTACCTGATTCCACAATTTTTTTTTAAAAAAAAAACGTATAAGTTTGTTTAATGTAACTAGAACTTGTAATAAAAATAAACTGGTTGTTCTAACTTTATAATAATAGTGCGTAATGCAGAGCAATAAAATCTGAAAATAGCTATGAAATGCAATTTTTTTTAAAGTCACATGGAACAAAATGCCGACTTATGCATGTGGATACTCGTGCTGAGATATGTACCCAGCGCCTAAATATCAGATACATCAACAATCCAAAAAAAGAGGAATCTTCCAACAAGTCATTTCCAAGAAGGAATTAGCAAGAGACCAGACTATGTAAAAGAATGTCCAAATAGACAAAATGTTATAAATTAATTAACATGTATACACAAACATGTAGCGTTATATAATTCTAATTTATGTCTAATGAAATTACATACAAAATTTAGTACAATAAGATATGTTCGTTTACATGCATGTTTATCGTACATAACAAAGATCTCTTCTCAATAACCGTTCTACAAATTGTGCATTTTGTATGCCACCCAGAAAATATAGAATAAGATTGATGTAAAATGTTACAGAAGACTGCTAATTAATATTTACGAAACTGAGAGTAACTCAATACATATTCAAATGATCATATTTTGTTCAGACCTATGTAAGAAAACCATATATACTAGAACAGTGGTATGATATTTAATATTTAATAAGAAAGCTAGAAATCCAATGTGAATAGGTAATACAAGGTAGATGCATACCTTTTTGAAGGGTTCGTTGTAAATGCTTGGTTGTTCACCTTCACATGTCCTATGTGTTTCCTGTTCAAAATACATCCATGTAACACCCTACCTCCATTAAGGTCACTCACAAAGGGAATGCCTTAACTTTGGTGGAGCGTTTTAGTAGATAGAACAGAAATTTACAAGACAGATAAACAATACTTGAGAAATTATAACTTTATTACAGCGGGAAACATAAGTCAGTTTGGTTACATCTTTCCCAAAAACTCAAGTACATAAATATCAGCCTTGTTCAGAAAATCATCAGAGTACAAAACTTTAAAATCATAATCCCCATAGAAGCTTCCATAAGGAGTCAAGCAATACTTTAAGCACTCTAAGTATGTAACACCCCGTATTTTCTGAGAATATTAAAAATAAAATGGTTAATTATGAAGAAGTTATTAAGCCTTTAAGTTTGTATGCATATGAGAGAAATATATATAGATATATATATATATAAATTAAATAAATAAACATGCAAAAAAGGTTCAAAACAGCGAATTGGGAGGGGGAATAACCGAACCGGCCCATTTTTGAGGTCGACCCGAGCCTTGCTGGGTCGACTAGGGGTTAATCCAGGGTGTTTGGCTGTCATCCCGTGGGCCGATTTGCTCAAATGCAGATTTTGCATTTGAATGGTTCTCATGATTCAGGGTTAATCTAATGGTCGTAAATAACTTCCTACACCTATATATACATCCCTAACCTAAACCTAAATCGCATATACAATTCTCTAGCCTCCATTGCTCTCTTCCTCTCTAAAAATAAATAAATCAATGGCGTCTCTACTCTGCTGAAACCTAAGCTAGGACTTGTGCTTCTTCTTCCTCCAATTCTGATTAGGATTAAAAGAGAACAGCTACAACACCTTTTTCTTTTAGAATCCAACCAAGGCAAGTGCAGTTATTTTCCGATATAAACGTTAATTCTGATTGTGACATGAATTATAAATCTGAATCTGAGGTTATATCTGTTCTGTTCTGTTTGGATCTATCTTATTTTGTATCTATTTCCTCTTTCTGTTCTATAGCCAGGCTACCACGAGCCTGAGCCAATCTCATAAGAGATTAACATATGCTAAAATGTTTGGGACAATAAAATGAATGATGCATAAATTGGGCATGACCAATAGGTGACTGATTTGAGGAAAGAACATGGACTGTAGCTAGAAAAAAATCTGAGACATATGACTGGACATGTTATATTGTATTGAACATATGATTTGAGATAAAGAGAATATGGCTTAGTCATACAGATTTACATGAGAGTAGGGTATCTATTAATGTAAATAAACACCTAAGTAAGGGATCTTTGGGATATATGATATGCATAGAAATCGATGGCTATATTTGGTATAATTTATATAGGGATCTTCTGTACTATGCAAGTTTAATAAAAATTGAAACATATGATATATGGTAAATTTATGACCATAATCTATGCTATGTAAATTTAATGCAAACATGGGGTGTTACAAAGTGCTTCAAGCAGAAGAAATCTGGATCAAGCTAAAGTGTTCCCTCCTTGGAAAACCTGGGGGGAAACGGAAGAAAAGGGGCGAAAACAAGCAAGGTTAGACATAAAGTCTGGCAAGTCCTGTGACTTTCAGCATATGAACAGATAATAATAATCATGGCATGCAAATAAAACT
This sequence comes from Allium sativum, assembly GCA_030737875.1. Classification (NCBI taxonomy): domain Eukaryota; kingdom Viridiplantae; phylum Streptophyta; class Magnoliopsida; order Asparagales; family Amaryllidaceae; genus Allium; species Allium sativum. The sequence continues at coordinate 500,971,301 of CM060918.1, forward strand.
GGATGAGAGATAATAGTAACAGGAGCAGCAGATGTACTTAGGTTAAATAGAAGGAACATAATAATATTACTTTTCATTTCTCTGCACTAATACTAGTATAACAGTATTAGGTGTCACCCTAATGTCTAAACTGAAGCAGAAACAAGAACAGAATAATTTCCACAGAAACAGAATGCTAATAATGGGCCTTTACCATCCGAACAGAAACAGACAGAAACAGAATGCTGATAATGGGCCTTTACTACCCGAACAGAGACAGACAGAAACAGAATGCTAATAATGGGCCTTTACCACCCGAATAGAAGGTACAGAAATAGAAACAGATTAGTCCCTACGGAAACAGAATGCAGAATTAGGTGTACACTAGTAAATGAGCCTTTACCACCCGAACAGACGGTACCATGCAAAAACAGACAGGTGTTGCCACCCAACAGAAACAGACGGTACCAACAGAAATAGATAGAACTAAGTGTACCCTAAAACCCTACCCCAAGCGATCGGCTCCATAATACATAAATACCCTATGTCGGCTGTGACGGCAAGCTATTTCGCCCGGTCCGAACCAGTCGCTAAACCGACCCAAACCGTTCGAAACGCCCTATCGTTTGAGAACACGACAAAGCAGAACGCATACAGAAGAACATTTCATTGTATATTACAACAATGCATCAGATTACAAGAATATACAGAGTATAAATGAATATTACACAGAAATATCAGAGATTTAAATTACATTTAAATACATAGCAGCGGAAAATAATACAACACACAACTAGAAGGAGATATACGGATACAAAGCTTTCCGGATATCGTTCCAGCTGTAAACCAGGATCCTGTGAATATAAATCTGCAAAACCAAAACTACTAGCTGCCCGTGTCAAAATAAGGGCACCCAGAGTTTAGGTTAAAACAATAAACTCCAGGTCAGTCATGGGACTGGTGTGAGAACTAAAACAGTTAGTCTTTATTTTTAAAGCTAGGTAAATCAAGGGACCACGCCGTATAACACGGAACGGGTTTCCTCCCAAGAATACCAGTGCATAAAACAACAGCGCAATGCTAAATAAAGAAAAATGAAGCTGTTATAAGACCCAGGTCCTATCACACAATGCAACGCAAGCCGGGGGATAGGGTTTTCCTTATAACAGCCAAAGAATGCTTGATACGTTTGAAACAAATCATTTGATACTATAATAAGTGCATAGTGTATAAAACAACTTCAAATCATAAGTATCAATCATAGGCGGCATGGGTACCATATATCATGTCGCCATATATAGGTTTACAAATAAAACCGCAAATGTCACGTATTTGGAAATTGGATTTCCGTCTATGAACCGAGGCAAAAGATAGTCCTCAACCGATTCGTGACTCTCTAGCCCGAGCCACAGGCAAGCGCGCAGGCAAGCCTTTAGATCGTCAGGGCCGGTCCACCGATGTGGATTATTATGCCTGAACACTACGTTTCCCCACCCTATGGGGTGTAAGTCCGGTCCGTCAGCCGACCAGAAGCATCGGCCGAAACCGATATAACCGAGGCGCCTCGCAACAGCAACAACCACATAAGTCAAACTCGCCAGGGCGTGTAAAACCACTGACGCCACTTCTAGCTAGAAAGAAACGCAAGTCCTCCCTGAGGTCCGTCTCCCGTTTTTGGTTCATACCGGGTGTGAAACTCGCGAAGTAAACGTTACACAAAGCTACGCCACAAAGGCCTTGCTTTGATCATCACCACAAGACTTTGCTTTTCAACAGAAGCCTCGATCAATTGCCACTTAGGCATGCCACACAGGCAATTCACTCCATGCGTTTGATATCCATCAATATATAACCCCTGAGCTCGTACGTCTCAGAGAAGGGCGTTAAGCAAGAGAATAAATTCTCCGCCGCCAAACAGATATATATTTAATAGAGATCAATCACACGGACTAAAATCCAATGTCAGACACACAGTCCATTTACAAGTCCGTTCTGGGTCTGAACGAAACCGGAGGCACCTAGTACCCCGCATATCCATCGATCTCCAAGTACGTCTGGACGATCACCAACTGTTTCCATCTTCTTGGGTGTACAGACCAATCAAGATCATCAGTTATCACCCAAACGACGTGAAGACCTCCGGTCTTCGACCATCGTCTTCATCTTCGACTTATCGTCGTATCAGTTATTCAGAATGGGATAAACCCGGTCTTTCCGAATAACTTGCGTATATTTTAAATAAGTGTTACACAAACACAACATACGCCTCATTCCAATTCATCAGTCACTAACCGTAAATTAATCAAGAGAATAATTCCCCAAATATTAACCCCGAAGGCCGAAACCAACATCAGATCAATATCCAGAAAACCATTCTGCTTGGCTAACCGACAGTTAGTTTCTAAATTTCACATTCATAGGGAAAGGTTCCCATTAATTTTATCCAAGATAAATTTCTTGAATTTATTCTTTAATCTATTTTTGAATATCAATTCAAACTAGTCGGGATTAACGAACCTTACCGAAGTAATCATTTGTTTTAATTTCCCAATCCCAACCTATTCATCCCATGAAGTAAAACTGGTTATACTTCATATCTAACACCACGGTGTTATCGGTAAATTCAATTACCATTTCACGTTCAAATCTAATTAAAGATTTAACTATCGCCTGGAGTAAAACTGGTGATACTCCATTCTCGATTTTTCAATCTAATTAAAGATTCATTAAAACTCCACTTAGTTTTAATCGTTAACTGGGTTAAAGAATCAGTGTCTTTTAAAAACACGGTTCACGGTAAGCCCAAAATCACATTCATTAATTATCGGGTTAAAGAACGAGTGTTATTTAAAACACTGTTCACGATAAACCCAAAAATCAATATCAATTCAATTCCAATTAAATATTATTTAATTGGTACACTTCATTAAATCTAAATAAAAAGATTTAATCATTTCTCAACTAGGTTCAAGAACAGTGTTAGTGAAGACACCATTCACGACAAACCCAAATCACATTTGATATTCAATACAAGGCTCTGAATAGAAAATATATCGGCTTATATTCAATATCGAATTCTACGACTAACAAATGTCGTATTGGAAATAACGATATAAATATATATCTTTCAAATTTCCATAACAACACCTGTATAATCACGAATTCCAACATCGAAATATTCCGAAGACAATTTCGATTCAAATCCACTCCAATGCAATCATTGGATATTCTGGTTATTTTCAAAACCCTTTTCAAATTCAATTTATTTATTTAAAAATAAATAGAATTATATTTCTAGTTCAAAACTAGTTCAATTCGATAAAAGTCTATTTTTATCTTTTCAAATATGGAGTTTTTCATCCCAAATCTTCACAAATCATTTCTTATGATTTTACGCAAATTATTACTATTTTTAATAATTTTATCAAGGCCCGTACAGTCGATTTCCATCAATGGCCATCGAACTGCACTTACAGCGACCTTTTTCAAATTTGATTTGGACATAATTCCAAATCCAACCTTTAGATTTCAAATTTCTAATATTCGTTAGAAAGCTCTTTTCGATACGAACCCAACGGTTTCGGTTTTAGGAGAATCCGACGGTCGGATCTCCCGTAATGTCCGTTTGAAATCAATGGTCGAAATTCGCGAACTGCCGCGGCGTGGCGCATTCTATTCAGGCCATTATATAATATATATAATATATATTTCATCGATTTTATTTAAAACGAATTTTATAAATAGTTTTAAATTCGTTTCAAAAGCAATTTCAACTTCCATTTCAATTCAAATCAAAATTGAATTCTTCTTTATAAATTCGTTTTAAAATTCATTTCAATTCAATTCAAATTTCAATTCCATTTGAATTCATTTCAATTCACTTTCAATTCAATTTGAATTCGTTTTCAATTCATTTCGAAATCGTTTTCAATTCAATTCATTTCGAAATCGTTTTCAATTCAATTCATTTCGAAATCATTATCAATTCAATTCATTTCGAAATCATTATATATTCAATTCATTTCGAAATCGGTTTCAATTCATTTCGAAATCGTTTTCAATTCATTTCGAAATCGTTTTCAATTCAATTCATTTCGAAATCGTTTTCAATTCAATTCATTTCGAAATCGTTTTCAATTCAATTCATTTCGAAATCGTTTTCAATTCATTTCGAAATCGTTTTCAATTCAATTCATTTCGAAATCGTTTTCAATTCAATTCATTTCGAAATCGTTTTCAATTCAATTCATTTCGAAATCGTTTTCAATTCAATTCATTTCGAAATCATTATATATTCAATTCATTTCGAAATCGGTTTCAATTCATTTCGAAATCGTTTTCAATTCATTTCGAAATCGTTTTCAATTCAATTCATTTCGAAATCGTTTTCAATTCAATTCATTTCGAAATATTCGATTTCGAAATCGCTTTTCAATATTCATTTTAAAATGAATAAAATCGATATAAATATCGTTCACGTCAAAATGGCGTCAATCTAATCAACACGGCTTCATAAATTTCTATTTTCAAATATTCTATTTCAAATATTTCTTTTTCAAAATATTTCTATTTCTAAACTGGAATGAGGCCCAATCAATTACCATATAAAATTAATTACATGGATTTTCATAAAACACATGTATATAATAGCATTGAAAAATGATCAACCATCAACCAAAGTGCACTACACTGTAAAAGCATCAAATATAGATATTCAACGCTTATAACAGCCTGTCAATCAATCGATCGACATATTTAATCAATCAGGATGAGTGAACTTCAAATTTCATCCCAACACCCGTGTGGGGTTTCAAACAATCAAACACATATTTTATTTGTGCTGTTGGGCGATGTGTAAAATTTATCGACCCAATCAATGTCCTTCAAATAGGTGTACATAAACAAACCGTCTGGTTTGTAAATGAATATTTATTTTATTCACTTTCACTATATTCATATTCACGTTAAAAATTATATTTTTAACGATAAAACATTTTATTTCAACATATGAATTTCTATTATTCATTTACACAAATAAAATGATATTTTTATTTTCTAACATATTTTAGAAAATTTCGGCGGCATAACGGCACGATACTAGAAACGGGACAAGGCCTAGCCTTATCCCCGGTCTAGTGAAGGCCCACGCCATTCACACATCAATCAAATCAATTCATTTCACCACACAATTCAATTTCAATCAAATAATCCAACTAATCTACGCAACCAAACAAACAAGTCCATGGTCTGTGGACGATTGTGTCGGGTGCTACTAAGCACCGTCTGCATCCTAGTATATATATAACTAGAAAAATTAAATTGAAAGGTGAGAAATTCTCACTTATAGCTATCCAAGCTCCACGGCACTTCATTTGCAGAAGTCTTCGTCGTTTTCGCATCTTCGTCAGCTTCGTCGTCCGTAGCCACTACATATATAAAAATCGAATTTTTTTCTTATGCTATTCAATATATAAAAATCATATTTTTCTTATGCTATTCAATATATAAAAATCATATTTTTCTTATGCTATTCAATATATAAAAATCATATTTTTCTTATGCTATTCAATATATAAAAATCATATTTTTCTTATGTTATTCAATATATAAAAATCATATTTTTCTTATGCTATTCAATATATAAAAATCATATTTTTCTTATGCTATTCAATATATAAAAATCATATTTTTCTTATGCTATTCAATATATAAAAATCATATTTTTCTTATGCTATTCAATATATAAAAATCATATTTTTCTTTCGACAACATAAAAGATTATATTTTTATAACTTTACAACATAAATAAAAACCAGTTTTAAAGTAAATAAAATTCCGTTTTTTAAACAAAATGAAATCAGTTTTCTAAACAAAACAAGATCAGCTTTCTAAACCAAAATAAAATCAGTTTTTCTAAACAAAAATAAAACAGTTTTCCTAAACAAAAATAAAAACAGTTTTCTAACAAAAATAAAAACAGTTTTCTAACTAAAATAAAAACAGTTTTCTAACTAAAATAAAAACAGTTTTCTAACTAAAATAAAAACAATTTTCTAACTAAAATAAAAACAGTTTTCTAACTAAAATAAAAACAGTTTTTATATCTGTTTTAAATAAGATAAAAATAAAATAAAAAACTAAATAGGGAGCTCACCGGTTTAGGGCAGTAGAGGAGGCTTCAGGTGGCTCGAGGTGGGAGGCTGCGGCATCACATCGGTGGGGCGGAGTGCCTGGATTCGGCGGCGGCAGTGAGCGGGGTGGCGTGGCGGTTTGGGGAACCTCGCACTGGTCATTCGGGGGATATCGCGATGGGGAAGAAGAAGGTGGAGGGCGGCGTAGTCGACGAGGAGGGGGCCAGGCGAGGGTCGACGGCGGTTCGAGGTCTGGGGAGCGGCGCGATTTTGAATTAGGGTTTTTTTTTTTTCCTGGTAAATGATCGGGGGGGCCAATGAAGAAGAAAAGGGGGGGAAAGTATGTTTTTTTATTATTTTATTTTATTATTTAATTATTTAATTTTGCACAAGGGTTGACTTTTACATACGACCTCGAAACGAGGTCCACCGCCTGTCGTCCATAGCGTTTCACCCCCATTCCGAACACAATGGGATATGTACCGCAAGCTGATTCGATCGTTACAATCAGTTTCCTTTGAATTTTCATTTAAATCGCTATATTGAATTTTAAACGCACATTTCAAATTACAGGGGCCACATACTAACTAGAAAAATTCCCGAAAAATATTTTCTAGCTTCGTATTGACGATACGGTCCTAACAAAACTAGTTTCGTCGAATTCTGAGACCGTTGGAAAAATGGCCAATTTCCAGTCGATTAAAATCAACTGAAACTGGTCAAACGCGTTTTCCTTTGCCACGCTCACATATTGATTCGAAAAATTATGAAATTTGGAATCTAGCAATAAATTTACATCCCGGACCCAACAAAACTGGTTTCGTCGAAATCCGAGGTCGTTTGCAAAATGTCCATTTTTAAGGGCCTGAATTCCATAGCGACTATTCAGAATTTTCAACTGGACATATCCTTTGATTCCCTCTATGAAATTTCAATCTTTCGGATTCGTTGGAAAGATATTCACTATTAGATTCCATTATTTTTGGTTTCACTAAAATCCGGATTGTTTTGCACCCGGTACATTCAATTGAAGTTTGAAATCGAATTATCGAACTACCGCGCCATTTTCAATTTTATTTATAATTATATATAAATATTTATATTCTAACGACGACGCGTATAATATATACGTTCGAATTATATTCAGAATAAATTTATCGTCGATATTATTTAAAATAATTCATTTTAAATAATCAAAATTCGCTAAAATGGCCAAAATAAAAATTTTAAACTGGCCCAGATTTTCGGGTTGTTACAATCTCCCCCACTTAAAACTTTTCGTCCCCGAAAAGGAACAAAGTCGAAAGTGGTTTGATTAATCAACTCTACGCTCGACCTGGCTTCCATTCTTCAACTTTTCAGTTTCTGAGAATTTCTAAAATTTCAAAAATTTGGCTAACACCCTAAATTTTTGAAAAATTTCGCCATAACCTCCCCTGCACCGGGAGCATCGGGGAATTTCAAATAGCTTCCCCGGTCCTTCAGATCTCAAAAAGAAAAAGAAAAAGCCAAGCGGCTAGCCAATAGGCTCATAAAATCATCATCACCCAAACAAAACAGGAAATTATGTAGTAAACATGTACCTATTTGTCGGGCAAACAAATTTTATTCTCTGCTCTAGCCTCCTTGCTATGACCTGTTCAACGATATATATGTATATGCTAGCAAACGCAACCAAATTTCAATACAATTCATTATTCGATCACATTAGGCATAATGGCACTAAATTATCAAACAAACTACACAAACATCAATCAATTAGTGAATTAGAGCTTCAAATTCATAATTTTGATACATATACAAAAATCAGATTTTTGATGCCAAATCACAACAATAAGCCCTATCTAATTTTGGTTCTCACACCAATCAATAGGAAATATATAAATATCACATCTTCAAAACACGAACATAGATTCTGATGATGATCGATCAATCATCAGAACCATCTCCGGGTGTCTAGAATGTGATTCTATATCTATCCAGTATATTAAAATTTCAAATACACGTTTGCAAGACGTATATGCAAAATCTTTATATACTGGACTGTCCAACTCAATATAAATAGATAATCAAATACGAATAATTGATTTAAATTTTCAAAACAAAAATTGGTTTTCACTTTAAAAATTTACTCTTCACACTCGTTCTAGGATACTACTGATCCCATCTCTAACGAGTCATTCCCATTGGATTTTACTAACCCAATATCTGATGAATTCTTTCATATGGTTCTAATGTGCCTTGTTCTCTGCTTTGTAAACCAAAGCTCTGATACCAAATGTGACGGCAAGCTATTTCGCCCGGTCCGAACCAGTCGCTAAACCGACCCAAACCGTTCGAAACGCCCTATCGTTTGAGAACACGACAAAGCAGAACACATACAGAAGAACATTTCATTGTATATTACAACAATGCATCAGATTACAAGAATATACAGAGTATAAATGAATATTACACAGAAATATCAGAGATTTAAATTACATTTAAATACATAGCAGCGGAAAATAATACAACACACAACTAGAAGGAGATATACGGATACAAAGCTTTCCGGATATCGTTCCAGCTGTAAACCAGGATCCTGTGAATATAAATCTGCAAAACCAAAACTACTAGCTGCCCGTGTCAAAATAAGGGCACCCAGAGTTTAGGTTAAAACAATAAACTCCAGGTCAATCATGGGACTGGTGTGAGAACTAAAACAGTTAGTCTTTATTTTTAAAGCTAGGTAAATCAAGGGACCACGCCGTATAACACGGAACGGGTTTCCTCCCAAGAATACCAGTGCATAAAACAACAGCGCAATGCTAAATAAAGAAAAATGAAGCTGTTATAAGACCCAGGTCCTATCACACAATGCAACGCAAGCCGGGGGATAGGGTTTTCCCTTATAACAGCCAAAGAATGCTTGATACGTTTGAAACAAATCATTTGATACTATAATAAGTGCATAGTGTATAAAACAACTTCAAATCATAAGTATCAATCATAGGCGGCATGGGTACCATATATCATGTCGCCATATATAGGTTTACAAATAAAACCGCAAATGTCACGTATTTGGAAATTGGATTTCCGTCTATGAACCGAGGCAAAAGATAGTCCTCAACCGATTCGTGACTCTCTAGCCCGAGCCACAGGCAAGCGCGCAGGCAAGCCTTTAGATCGTCAGGGCCGGTCCACCGATGTGGATTATTATGCCTGAACACTACGTTTCCCCACCCTATGGGGTGTAAGTCTGGTCCGTCAGCCGACCAGAAGCATCGGCCGAAACCGATATAACCGAGGCGCCTCGCAACAGCAACAACCACATAAGTCAAACTCGTCAGGGCGTGTAAAACCACTGACGCCACTTCTAGCTAGAAAGAAACGCAAGTCCTCCCTGAGGTCCGTCTCCCGTTTTTGGTTCATACCGGGTGTGAAACTCGCGAAGTAAACGTTACACAAAGCTACGCCACAAAGGCCTTGCTTTGATCATCACCACAAGACTTTGCTTTTCAACGGAAGCCTCGATCAATTGCCACTTAGGCATGCCACACAGGCAATTCACTCCATGCGTTTGATATCCATCAATATATAACCCCTGAGCTCGTACGTCTCAGAGAAGGGCGTTAAGCAAGAGAATAAATTCTCCGCCGCCAAACAGATATATATTTAATAGAGATCAATCACACGGACTAAAATCCAATGTCAGACACACAGTCCATTTACAAGTCCGTTCTGGGTCTGAACGAAACCGGAGGCACCTAGTACCCCGCATATCCATCGATCTCCAAGTACGTCTGGACGATCACCAACTGTTTCCTTCTTCTTGGGTGTACAGCCCAATCAAGATCATCAGTTATCACCCAAACGACGTGAAGACCTCCGGTCTTCGACCATCGTCTTCATCTTCGACTTATCGTCGTATCAGTTATTCAGAATGGGATAAACCCGGTCTTTCCGAATAACTCGCGTATATTTTAAATAAGTGTTACACAAACACAACATACGCCTCATTCCAATTCATCAGTCACTAACCGTAAATTAATCAAGAGAATAATTCCCCAAATATTAACCCCGAAGGCCGAAACCAACATCAGATCAATATCCAGAAAACCATTCTGCTTGGCTAACTGACAGTTAGTTTCTAAATTTCACATTCATAGGGAAATGTTCCCATTAATTTTATCCAAGATAAATTTCTTGAATTTATTCTTTAATCTATTTTTGAATATCAATTCAAACTAGTCGGGATTAACGAACCTTACCGAAGTAATCATTTGTTTTAATTTCCCAATCCCAACCTATTCATCCCATGAAGTAAAACTGGTTATACTTCATATCTAACACCACGGTGTTATCGGTAAATTCAATTACCATTTCACGTTCAAATCTAATTAAAGATTTAACTATCGCCTGGAGTAAAACTGGTGATACTCCATTCTCGATTTTTCAATCTAATTAAAGATTCATTAAAACTCCACTTAGTTTTAATCGTTAACTGGGTTAAAGAATCAGTGTCTTTTAAAAACACGGTTCACGGTAAGCCCAAAATCACATTCATTAATTATCGGGTTAAAGAACGAGTGTTATTTAAAACACTGTTCACGATAAACCCAAAAATCAATATCAATTCAATTCCAATTAAATATTATTTAATTGGTACACTTCATTAAATCTAAATAAAAAGATTTAATCATTTCTCAACTAGGTTCAAGAACAGTGTTAGTGAAGACACCATTCACGACAAACCCAAATCACATTCGATATTCAATACAAGGCTCTGAATAGAAAATATATCGGCTTATATTCAATATCGAATTCTACGACTAACAAATGTCGTATTGGAAATAACGATATAAATATATATCTTTCAAATTTCCATAACAACACCTGTATAATCACGAATTCCAACATCGAAATATTCCGAAGACAATTTCGATTCAAATCCACTCCAATGCAATCATTGGATATTCTGGTTATTTTCAAAACCCTTTTCAAATTCAATTTATTTATTTAAAAATAAATAGAATTATATTTCTAGTTCAAAACTAGTTCAATTCGATAAAAGTCTATTTTTATCTTTTCAAATATGGAGTTTTTCATCCCAAATCTTCACAAATCATTTCTTATGATTTTACGCAAATTATTACTATTTTTAATAATTTTATCAAGGCCCGTACAGTCGATTTCCATCAATGGCCATCGAACTGCACTTACAGCGACCTTTTTCAAATTTGATTTGGACATAATTCCAAATCCAACCGTTAGATTTCAAATTTCTAATATTCGTTAGAAAGCTCTTTTCGATACGAACCCAACGGTTCCGGTTTTAGGAGAATCCGACGGTCGGATCTCCCGTAATGTCCGTTTGAAATCAATGGTCGAAATTCGCGAACTACCGCGGCGCGGCGCGTTCTATTCAGGCCATTATATTATATATATAATATATATTTCGTCGATTTTATTTAAAACGAATTTTATAAATAGTTTTAAATTCGTTTCAAAAGCAATTTCAACTTCCATTTCAATTCAAATCAAAATTGAATTCTTCTTTATAAATTCGTTTTAAAATTCATTTCAATTCAATTCAAATTTCAATTCCATTTGAATTCATTTCAATTCACTTTCAATTCAATTTGAATTCGTTTTCAATTCATTTCGAAATCGTTTTCAATTCAATTCATTTCGAAATCGTTTTCAATTCAATTCATTTCGAAATCATTATCAATTCAATTCATTTCGAAATCATTATATATTCAATTCATTTCGAAATCGGTTTCAATTCATTTCGAAATCGTTTTCAATTCATTTCGAAATCGTTTTCAATTCAATTCATTTCGAAATCGTTTTCAATTCAATTCATTTCGAAATCGTTTTCAATTCAATTCATTTCGAAATCGTTTTCAATTCATTTCGAAATCGTTTTCAATTCAATTCATTTCGAACTCGTTTTCAATTCAATTCATTTCGAAATCGTTTTCAATTCAATTCATTTCGAAATCGTTTTCAATTCAATTCATTTCGAAATCATTATCAATTCAATTCATTTCGAAATCATTATATATTCAATTCATTTCGAAATCGGTTTCCATTCATTTCGAAATCGTTTTCAATTCATTTCGAAATCGTTTTCAATTCAATTCATTTCGAAATCGTTTTCAATTCAATTCATTTCGAAATATTCGATTTCGAAATCACTTTTCAATATTCATTTTAAAATGAATAAAATCGATATAAATATCGTTCACGTCAAAATGGCGTCAATCTAATCAACACGGCTTCATAAATTTCTATTTTCAAATATTCTATTTCAAATATTTCTTTTTCAAAATATTTCTATTTCTAAACTGGAATGAGGCCCAATCAATTACCATATAAAATTAATTACATGGATTTTCATACAACACATGTATATAATAGCATTGAAAAATGATCAACCATCAACCAAAGTGCACTACACTGTAAAAGCATCAAATATAGATATTCAACGCTTATAACAACCTGTCAATCAATCGATCGACATATTTAATCAATCAGGATGAGTGAACTTCAAATTTCATCCCAACACCCGTGTGGGGTTTCAAACAATCAAACACATATTTTATTTGTGCTGTTGGGCGATGTGTAAAATTTATCGACCCAATCAATGTCCTTCAAATAGGTGTACATAAACAAACCGTCTGGTTTGTAAATGAATATTTATTTTATTCACTTTCACTATATTCATATTCACGTTAAAAATTATATTTTTAACGATAAAACATTTTATTTCAACATATGAATTTCTATTATTCATTTACACAAATAAAATGATATTTTTATTTTCTAACATATTTTAGAAAATTTCGGCGGCATAACGGCACGATACTAGAAACGGGACAAGGCCTAGCCTTATCCCCGGTCTAGTGAAGGCCCACGCCATTCACACATCAATCAAATCAATTCATTTCACCACACAATTCAATTTCAATCAAATAATCCAACTAATCTACGCAACCAAACAAACAAGTCCATGGTCTGTGGACGATTGTGTCGGGTGCTACTAAGCACCGTCTGCATCCTAGTATATATATATAACTAGAAAAATTAAATTGAAAGGTGAGAAATTCTCACTTATAGCTATCCAAGCTCCACGGCACTTCATTTGCAGAAGTCTTCGTCGTTTTCGCATCTTCGTCAGCTTCGTCGTCCGTAGCCACTACATATATAAAAATCGAATTTTTTTCTTATGCTATTCAATATATAAAAATCATATTTTTCTTATGCTATTCAATATATAAAAATCATATTTTTCTTATGCTATTCAATATATAAAAATCATATTTTTCTTATGCTATTCAATATATAAAAATCATAATTTTCTTATGCTATTCAATATATAAAAATCATATTTTTCTTATGCTATTCAATATATAAAAATCATATTTTTCTTATGCTATTCAATATATAAAAATCATATTTTTCTTATGCTATTCAATATATAAAAATCATATTTTTCTTATGCTATTCAATATATAAAAATCATATTTTTCTTTCGACAACATAAAAGATTATATTTTTATAACTTTACAACATAAATAAAAACCAGTTTTAAAGTAAATAAAATTCCGTTTTTTAAACAAAATGAAATCAGTTTTCTAAACAAAACAAGATCAGCTTTCTAAACCAAAATAAAATCAGTTTTTCTAAACAAAAATAAAACAGTTTTCCTAAACAAAAATAAAAACAGTTTTCTAACAAAAATAAAAACAGTTTTCTAACTAAAATAAAAACAGTTTTCTAACTAAAATAAAAACAGTTTTCTAACTAAAATAAAAACAGTTTTCTAACTAAAATAAAAACAGTTTTCTAACTAAAATAAAAACAGTTTTTATATCTGTTTTAAATAAGATAAAAATAAAATAAAAAACTAAATAGGGAGCTCACCGGTTTAGGGCAGTAGAGGAGGCTTCAGGTGGCTCGAGGTGGGAGGCTGCGGCATCACATCGGTGGGGCGGAGTGCCTGGATTCGGCGGCGGCAGTGAGCGGGGTGGCGTGGCGGTTTGGGGAACCTCGCACTGGTCATTCGGGGGATATCGCGATGGGGAAGAAGAAGGTGGAGGGCGGCGTAGTCGACGAGGAGGGGGCCAGGCGAGGGTCGACGGCGGTTCGAGGTCTGGGGGGCGGCGCGATTTTGAATTAGGGTTTTTTTTTTTTTTTCCTGGTAAATGATCGGGGGGGGGGGGCAATGAAGAAGAAAAGGGGGGGAAGTATGTTTTTTTTATTATTTTATTTTATTATTTAATTATTTAATTTTGCACAAGGGTTGACTTTTACATACGACCTCGAAACGAGGTCCACCGCCTGTCGTCCATAGCGTTTCACCCCCATTCCGAACACAATGGGATATGTACCGCAAGCTGATTCGATCGTTACAATCAGTTTCCTTTGAATTTTCATTTAAATCGCTATATTGAATTTTAAACGCACATTTCAAATTACAGGGGCCACATACTAACTAGAAAAATTCCCGAAAAATATTTTCTAGCTTCGTATTGACGATACGGTCCTAACAAAACTAGTTTCGTCGAATTCTGAGACCGTTGGAAAAATGGCCAATTTCCAGTCGATTAAAATCAACTGAAACTGGTCAAACGCGTTTTCCTTTTCCACGCTCACATATTGATTCGAAAAATTATGAAATTTGGAATCTAGCAATAAATTTACATCCCGGACCCAACAAAACTGGTTTCGTCGAAATCCGAGGTCGTTTGCAAAATGTCCATTTTTAAGGGCCTGAATTCCATAGCGACTATTCAGAATTTTCAACTGGACATATCCTTTGATTCCCTCTATGAAATTTCAATCTTTCGGATTCGTTGGAAAGATATTCACTATTAGATTCCATTATTTTTGGTTTCACTAAAATCCGGATTGTTTTGCACCCGGTACATTCAATTGAAGTTTGAAATCGAATTATCGAACTACCGCGCCATTTTCAATTCTATTTATAATTATATATAAATATTTATATTTTAACGACGACGCGTATAATATATACGTTCGAATTATATTCAGAATAAATTTATCGTCGATATTATTTAAAATAATTCATTTTAAATAATCAAAATTCGCTAAAATGGCCAAAATAAAAATTTTAAACTGGCCCAGATTTTCGGGTTGTTACAATCTCTCCCACTTAAAACTTTTCGTCCCCGAAAAGGAACAAAGTCGAAAGTGGTTTGATTAATCAACTCTACGCTCGACCTGGCTTCCATTCTTCAACTTTTCAGTTTCTGAGAATTTCTAAAATTTCAAAAATTTGGCTAACACCCTAAATTTTTGAAAAATTTGGCCATAACCTCCCCTGCACCGGGAGCATCGGGGAATTTCAAATAGCTTCCCCGGTCCTTCAGATCTCAAAAAGAAAAAGAAAAAGCCAAGCGGCTAGCCAATAGGCTCATAAAATCATCATCACCCAAACAAAACAGGAAATTATGTAGTAAACATGTACCTATTTGTCGGGCAAACAAATTTTATTCTCTGCTCTAGCCTCCTTGCTATGACCTGTTCAACGATATATATGTATATGCTAGCAAACGCAACCAAATTTCAATACACTTCATTATTCGATCACATTAGGCATAATGGCACTAAATTATCAAACAAACTACACAAACATCAATCAATTAGTGAATTAGAGCTTCAAATTCATAATTTTGATACATATACAAAAATCAGATTTTTGATGCCAAATCACAACAATAAGCCCTATCTAATTTTGGTTCTCACACCAATCAATAGGAAATATATAAATATCACATCTTCAAAACACGAACATAGATTCTGATGATGATCGATCAATCATCAGAACCATCTCCGGGTGTCTAGAATGTGATTCTATATCTATCCAGTATATTAAAATTTCAAATACACGTTTGCAAGACGTATATGCAAAATCTTTATATACTGGACTGTCCAACTCAATATAAATAGATAATCAAATACGAATAATTGATTTAAATTTTCAAAACAAAAATTGGTTTTCACTTTAAAAATTTACTCTTTACACTCGTTCTAGGATACTACTGATCCCATCTCTAACGAGTCATTCCCATTGGATTTTACTAACCCAATATCTGATGAATTCTTTCATATGGTTCTAATGTGCCTTGTTCTCTGCTTTGTAAACCAAAGCTCTGATACCAAATGTGACGGCAAGCTATTTCGCCCGGTCCGAACCAGTCGCTAAACCGACCCAAACCGTTCGAAACGCCCTATCGTTTGAGAACACGACAAAGCAGAACGCATACAGAAGAACATTTCATTGTATATTACAACAATGCATCAGATTACAAGAATATACAGAGTATAAATGAATATTACACAGAAATATCAGAGATTTAAATTACATTTAAATACATAGCAGCGGAAAATAATACAATACACAACTAGAAGGAGATATACGGATACAAAGCTTTCCGGATATCGTTCCAGCTGTAAACCAGGATCCTGTGAATATAAATCTGCAAAACCAAAACTACTAGCTGCCCGTGTCAAAATAAGGGCACCCAGAGTTTAGGTTAAAACAATAAACTCCAGGTCAGTCATGGGACTGGTGTGAGAACTAAAACAGTTAGTCTTTATTTTTAAAGCTAGGTAAATCAAGGGACCACGCCGTATAACACGGAACGGGTTTCCTCCCAAGAATACCAGTGCATAAAACAACAGCGCAATGCTAAATAAAGAAAAATGAAGCTGTTATAAGACCTAGGTCCTATCACACAATGCAACGCAAGCCGGGGGATAGGGTTTTCCCTTATAACAGCCAAAGAATGCTTGATACGTTTGAAACAAATCATTTGATACTATAATAAGTGCATAGTGTATAAAACAACTTCAAATCATAAGTATCAATCATAGGCGGCATGGGTACCATATATCATGTCGCCATATATAGGTTTACAAATAAAACCGCAAATGTCACGTATTTGGAAATTGGATTTCCGTCTATGAACCGAGGCAAAAGATAGTCCTCAACCGATTCGTGACTCTCTAGCCCGAGCCACAGGCAAGCGCGCAGGCAAGCCTTTAGATCGTCAGGGCCGGTCCACCGATGTGGATTATTATGCCTGAACACTACGTTTCCCCACCCTATGGGGTGTAAGTCTGGTCCGTCAGCCGACCAGAAGCATCGGCCGAAACCGATATAACCGAGGCGCCTCGCAACAGCAACAACCACATAAGTCAAACTCGTCAGGGCGTGTAAAACCACTGACGCCACTTCTAGCTAGAAAGAAACGCAAGTCCTCCCTGAGGTCCGTCTCCCGTTTTTGGTTCATACCGGGTGTGAAACTCGCGAAGTAAACGTTACACAAAGCTACGCCACAAAGGCCTTGCTTTGATCATCACCACAAGACTTTGCTTTTCAACGGAAGCCTCGATCAATTGCCACTTAGGCATGCCACACAGGCAATTCACTCCATGCGTTTGATATCCATCAATATATAACCCCTGAGCTCGTACGTCTCAGAGAAGGGCGTTAAGCAAGAGAATAAATTCTCCGCCGCCAAACAGATATATATTTAATAGAGATCAATCACACGGACTAAAATCCAATGTCAGACACACAGTCCATTTACAAGTCCGTTCTGGGTCTGAACGAAACCGGAGGCACCTAGTACCCCGCATATCCATCGATCTCCAAGTACGTCTGGACGATCACCAACTGTTTCCTTCTTCTTGGGTGTACAGCCCAATCAAGATCATCAGTTATCACCCAAACGACGTGAAGACCTCCGGTCTTCGACCATCGTCTTCATCTTCGACTTATCGTCGTATCAGTTATTCAGAATGGGATAAACCCGGTCTTTCCGAATAACTCGCGTATATTTTAAATAAGTGTTACACAAACACAACATACGCCTCATTCCAATTCATCAGTCACTAACCGTAAATTAATCAAGAGAATAATTCCCCAAATATTAACCCCGAAGGCCGAAACCAACATCAGATCAATATCCAGAAAACCATTCTGCTTGGCTAACTGACAGTTAGTTTCTAAATTTCACATTCATAGGGAAATGTTCCCATTAATTTTATCCAAGATAAATTTCTTGAATTTATTCTTTAATCTATTTTTGAATATCAATTCAAACTAGTCGGGATTAACGAACCTTACCGAAGTAATCATTTGTTTTAATTTCCCAATCCCAACCTATTCATCCCATGAAGTAAAACTGGTTATACTTCATATCTAACACCACGGTGTTATCGGTAAATTCAATTACCACTTCACGTTCAAATCTAATTAAAGATTTAACTATCGCCTGGAGTAAAACTGGTGATACTCCATTCTCGATTTTTCAATCTAATTAAAGATTCATTAAAACTCCACTTAGTTTTAATCGTTAACTGGGTTAAAGAATCAGTGTCTTTTAAAAACACGGTTCACGGTAAGCCCAAAATCACATTCATTAATTATCGGGTTAAAGAACGAGTGTTATTTAAAACACTGTTCACGATAAACCCAAAAATAATATCAATTCAATTCCAATTAAATATTATTTAATTGGTACACTTCATTAAATCTAAATAAAAAGATTTAATCATTTCTCAACTAGGTTCAAGAACAGTGTTAGTGAAGACACCATTCACGACAAACCCAAATCACATTCGATATTCAATACAAGGCTCTAAATAGAAAATATATCGGCTTATATTCAATATCGAATTCTACGACTAACAAATGTCGTATTGGAAATAACGATATAAATATATATCTTTCAAATTTCCATAACAACACCTGTATAATCACGAATTCCAACATCGAAATATTCCGAAGACAATTTCGATTCAAATCCACTCCAATGTAATCATTGGATATTCTGGTTATTTTCAAAACCCTTTTCAAATTCAATTTATTTATTTAAAAATAAATAGAATTATATTTCTAGTTCAAAACTAGTTCAATTCGATAAAAGTCTATTTTTATCTTTTCAAATATGGAGTTTTTCATCCCAAATCTTCACAAATCATTTCTTATGATTTTACGCAAATTATTACTATTTTTAATATTTTATCAAGGCCCGTACAGTCGATTTCCATCAATGGCCATCGAACTGCACTTACAGCGACCTTTTTCAAATTTGATTTGGACATAATTCCAAATCCAACCGTTAGATTTCAAATTTCTAATATTCGTTAGAAAGCTCTTTTCGATACGAACCCAACGGTTCCGGTTTTAGGAGAATCCGACGGTCGGATCTCCCGTAATGTCCGTTTGAAATCAATGGTCGAAATTCGCGAACTGCCGCGGCGCGGCGCGTTCTATTCAGGCCATTATATTATATATATAATATATATAATATATATTTCGTCGATTTTATTTAAAACGAATTTTATAAATAGTTTTAAATTCGTTTCAAAAGCAATTTCAACTTCCATTTCAATTCAAATCAAAATTGAATTCTTCTTTATAAATTCGTTTTAAAATTCATTTCAATTCAATTCAAATTTCAATTCCATTTGAATTCATTTCAATTCACTTTCAATTCAATTTGAATTCGTTTTCAATTCATTTCGAAATCGTTTTCAATTCAATTCATTTCGAAATCGTTTTCAATTCAATTCATTTCGAAATCATTATCAATCCAATTCATTTCGAAATCATTATATATTCAATTCATTTCGAAATCGGTTTCAATTCATTTCGAAATCGTTTTCAATTCATTTCGAAATCGTTTTCAATTCAATTCATTTCGAAATCGTTTTCAATTCAATTCATTTCGAAATCGTTTTCAATTCAATTCATTTCGAAATCGTTTTCAATTCATTTCGAAATCGTTTTCAATTCAATTCATTTCGAAATCGTTTTCAATTCAATTCATTTCGAAATCGTTTTCAATTCAATTCATTTCGAAATCGTTTTCAATTCAATTCATTTCGAAATCATTATCAATTCAATTCATTTCGAAATCATTATATATTCAATTCATTTCGAAATCGGTTTCAATTCATTTCGAAATCGTTTTCAATTCATTTCGAAATCGTTTTCAATTCAATTCATTTCGAAATCGTTTTCAATTCAATTCATTTCGAAATATTCGATTTCGAAATCACTTTTCAATATTCATTTTAAAATGAATAAAATCGATATAAATATCGTTCACGTCAAAATGGCGTCAATCTAATCAACACGGCTTCATAAATTTCTATTTTCAAATATTCTATTTCAAATATTTCTTTTTCAAAATATTTCTATTTCTAAACCGGAATGAGGCCCAATCAATTACCATATAAAATTAATTACATGGATTTTCATACAACACATGTATATAATAGCATTGAAAAATGATCAACCATCAACCAAAGTGCACTACACTGTAAAAGCATCAAATATAGATATTCAACGCTTATAACAGCCTGTCAATCAATCGATCGACATATTTAATCAATCAGGATGAGTGAACTTCAAATTTCATCCCAACACCCGTGTGGGATTTCAAACAATCAAACACATATTTTATTTGTGTTGTTGGGCGATGTGTAAAATTTATCGACCCAATCAATGTCCTTCAAATAGGTGTACATAAACAAACCGTCTGGTTTGTAAATGAATATTTATTTTATTCACTTTCACTATATTCATATTCACGTTAAAAATTATATTTTTAACGATAAAACATTTTATTTCAACATATGAATTTCTATTATTCATTTACACAAATAAAATGATATTTTTATTTTCTAACATATTTTAGAAAATTTCGGCGGCATAACGGCACGATACTAGAAACGGGACAAGGCCTAGCCTTATCCCCGGTCTAGTGAAGGCCCACGCCATTCACACATCAATCAAATCAATTCATTTCACCACACAATTCAATTTCAATCAAATAATCCAACTAATCTACGCAACCAAACAAACAAGTCCATGGTCTGTGGACGATTGTGTCGGGTGCTACTAAGCACCGTCTGCATCCTAGTATATATATATAACTAGAAAAATTAAATTGAAAGGTGAGAAATTCTCACTTATAGCTATCCAAGCTCCACGGCACTTCATTTGCAGAAGTCTTCGTCGTTTTCGCATCTTCGTCAGCTTCGTCGTCCGTAGCCACTACATATATAAAAATCGAATTTTTTTCTTATGCTATTCAATATATAAAAATCATATTTTTCTTATGCTATTCAATATATAAAAATCATATTTTTCTTATGCTATTCAATATATAAAAATCATATTTTTCTTATGCTATTCAATATATAAAAATCATATTTTTCTTATGTTATTCAATATATAAAAATCATATTTTTCTTATGCTATTCAATATATAAAAATCATATTTTTCTTATGCTATTCAATATATAAAAATCATATTTTTCTTATGCTATTCAATATATAAAAATCATATTTTTCTTATGCTATTCAATATATAAAAATCATATTTTTCTTTCGACAACATAAAAGATTATATTTTTATAACTTTACAACATAAATAAAAACCAGTTTTAAAGTAAATAAAATTCCGTTTTTTAAACAAAATGAAATCAGTTTTCTAAACAAAACAAGATCAGCTTTCTAAACCAAAATAAAATCAGTTTTTCTAAACAAAAATTAAACAGTTTTCCTAAACAAAAATAAAAACAGTTTTCTAACAAAAATAAAAACAGTTTTCTAACTAAAATAAAAAGAGTTTTCTAACTAAAATAAAAACAGTTTTCTAACTAAAATAAAAACAGTTTTCTAACTAAAATAAAAACAGTTTTCTAACTAAAATAAAAACAGTTTTCTAACTAAAATAAAAACAGTTTTTATATCTGTTTTAAATAAGATAAAAATAAAATAAAAAACTAAATAGGGAGCTCACCGGTTTAGGGCAGTAGAGGAGGCTTCAGGTGGCTCGAGGTGGGAGGCTGCGGCATCACATCGGTGGGGCGGAGTGCCTGGATTCGGCGGCGGCAGTGAGCGGGGTGGCGTGGCGGTTTGGGGAACCTCGCACTGGTCATTCGGGGGATATCGCGATGGGGAAGAAGAAGGTGGAGGGCGGCGTAGTCGACGAGGAGGGGGCCAGGCGAGGGTCGACGGCGGTTCGAGGTCTGGGGGGCGGCGCGATTTTGAATTAGGGTTTTCTTTTTTTTTTCCTGGTAAATGATCGGGGGGGCCAATGAAGAAGAAAAGGGGGGGGGGGAAAGTATGTTTTTTTATTATTTTATTTTATTATTTAATTATTTAATTTTGCACAAGGGTTGACTTTTACATACGACCTCGAAACGAGGTCCACCGCCTGTCGTCCATAGCGTTTCACCCCCATTCCGAACACAATGGGATATGTACCGCAAGCTGATTCAATCGTTACAATCAGTTTCCTTTGAATTTTCATTTAAATCGCTATATTGAATTTTAAACGCACATTTCAAATTACAGGGGCCACATACTAACTAGAAAAATTCCCGAAAAATATTTTCTAGCTTCGTATTGACGATACGGTCCTAACAAAACTAGTTTCGTCGAATTCTGAGACCGTTGGAAAAATGGCCAATTTCCAGTCGATTAAAATCAACTAAAACTGGTCAAACGCGTTTTCCTTTGCCACGCTCACATATTGATTCGAAAAATTATGAAATTTGGAATCTAGCAATAAATTTACATCCCGGACCCAACAAAACTGGTTTCGTCGAAATCCGAGGTCGTTTGCAAAATGTCCATTTTTAAGGGCCTGAATTCCATAGCGACTATTCAGAATTTTCAACTGGACATATCCTTTGATTCCCTCTATGAAATTTCAATCTTTCGGATTCGTTGGAAAGATATTCACTATTAGATTCCATTATTTTTGGTTTCACTAAAATCCGGATTGTTTTGCACCCGGTACATTCAATTGAAGTTTGAAATCGAATTATCGAACTACCGCGCCATTTTCAATTCTATTTATAATTATATATAAATATTTATATTCTAACGACGACGCGTATAATATATACGTTCGAATTATATTCAGAATAAATTTATCGTCGATATTATTTAAAATAATTCATTTTAAATAATCAAAATTCGCTAAAATGGCCAAAATAAAAAATTTAAACTGGCCCAGATTTTCGGGTTGTTACAATCTCCCCCACTTAAAACTTTTCGTCCCCGAAAAGGAACAAAGTCGGAAGTGGTTTGATTAATCAACTCTACGCTCGACCTGGCTTCCATTCTTCAACTTTTCAGTTTCTGAGAATTTCTAAAATTTCAAAAATTTGGCTAACACCCTAAATTTTTGAAAAATTTCGCCATAACCTGCCCTGCACCGGGAGCATCGGGGAATTTCAAATAGCTTCCCCGGTCCTTCAGATCTCAAAAAGAAAAAGCCAAGCGGCTAGCCAATAGGCTCATAAAATCATCATCACCCAAACAAAACAGGAAATTATGTAGTAAACATGTACCTATTTGTCGGGCAAACAAATTTTATTCTCTGCTCTAGCCTCCTTGCTATGACCTGTTCAACGATATATATGTATATGCTAGCAAACGCAACCAAATTTCAATACAATTCATTATTCGATCACATTAGGCATAATGGCACTAAATTATCAAACAAACTACACAAACATCAATCAATTAGTGAATTAGAGCTTCAAATTCATAATTTTGATACATATACAAAAATCAGATTTTTGATGCCAAATCACAACAATAAGCCCTATCTAATTTTGGTTCTCACACCAATCAATAGGAAATATATAAATATCACATCTTCAAAACACGAACATAGATTCTGATGATGATCGATCAATCATCAGAACCATCTCCGGGTGTCTAGAATGTGATTCTATATCTATCCAGTATATTAAAATTTCAAATACACGTTTGCAAGACGTATATGCAAAATCTTTATATACTGGACTGTCCAACTCAATATAAATAGATAATCAAATACGAATAATTGATTTAAATTTTCAAAACAAAAATTGGTTTTCACTTTAAAAATTTACTCTTCACACTCGTTCTAGGATACTACTGATCCCATCTCTAACGAGTCATTCCCATTGGATTTTACTAACCCAATATCTGATGAATTCTTTCATATGGTTCTAATGTGCCTTGTTCTCTGCTTTGTAAACCAAAGCTCTGATACCAAATGTGACGGCAAGCTATTTCGCCCGGTCCGAACCAGTCGCTAAACCGACCCAAACCGTTCGAAACGCCCTATCGTTTGAGAACACGACAAAGCAGAACGCATACAGAAGAACATTTCATTGTATATTACAACAATGCATCAGATTACAAGAATATACAGAGTATAAATGAATATTACACAGAAATATCAGAGATTTAAATTACATTTAAATACATAGCAGCGGAAAATAATACAATACACAACTAGAAGGAGATATACGGATACAAAGCTTTCCGGATATCGTTCCAGCTGTAAACCAGGATCCTGTGAATATAAATCTGCAAAACCAAAACTACTAGCTGCCCGTGTCAAAATAAGGGCACCCAGAGTTTAGGTTAAAACAATAAACTCCAGGTCAGTCATGGGACTGGTGTGAGAACTAAAACAGTTAGTCTTTATTTTTAAAGCTAGGTAAATCAAGGGACCACGCCGTATAACACGGAACGGGTTTCCTCCCAAGAATACCAGTGCATAAAACAACAGCGCAATGCTAAATAAAGAAAAATGAAGCTGTTATAAGACCCAGGTCCTATCACACAATGCAACGCAAGCCGGGGGATAGGGTTTTCCCTTATAACAGCCAAAGAATGCTTGATACGTTTGAAACAAATCATTTGATACTATAATAAGTGCATAGTGTATAAAACAACTTCAAATCATAAGTATCAATCATAGGCGGCATGGGTACCATATATCATGTCGCCATATATAGGTTTACAAATAAAACCGCAAATGTCACGTATTTGGAAATTGGATTTCCGTCTATGAACCGAGGCAAAAGATAGTCCTCAAACGATTCGTGACTCTCTAGCCCGAGCCACAGGCAAGCGCGCAGGCAAGCCTTTAGATCGTCAGGGCCGGTCCACCGATGTGGATTATTATGCCTGAACACTACGTTTCCCCACCCTATGGGGTGTAAGTCTGGTCCGTCAGCCGACCAGAAGCATCGGCCGAAACCGATATAACCGAGGCGCCTCGCAACAGCAACAACCACATAAGTCAAACTCGTCAGGGCGTGTAAAACCACTGACGCCACTTCTAGCTAGAAAGAAACGCAAGTCCTCCCTGAGGTCCGTCTCCCGTTTTTGGTTCATACCGGGTGTGAAACTCGCGAAGTAAACGTTACACAAAGCTACGCCACAAAGGCCATGCTTTGATCATCACCACAAGACTTTGCTTTTCAACAGAAGCCTCGATCAATTGCCACTTAGGCATGCCACACAGGCAATTCACTCCATGCGTTTGATATCCATCAATATATAACCCCTGAGCTCGTACGTCTCAGAGAAGGGCATTAAGCAAGAGAATAAATTCTCCGCCGCCAAACAGATATATATTTAATAGAGATCAATCACACGGACTAAAATCCAATGTCAGACACACAGTCCATTTACAAGTCCGTTCTGGGTCTGAACGAAACCGGAGGCACCTAGTACCCCGCATATCCATCAATCTCCAAGTACGTCTGGACGATCACCAACTGTTTCCATCTTCTTGGGTGTACAGCCCAATCAAGATCATCAGTTATCACCCAAACGACGTGAAGACCTCCGGTCTTCGACCATCGTCTTCATCTTCGACTTATCGTCGTATCAGTTATTCAGAATGGGATAAACCCGGTCTTTCCGAATAACTCGCGTATATTTTAAATAAGTGTTACACAAACACAACATACGCCTCATTCCAATTCATCAGTCACTAACCGTAAATTAATCAAGAGAATAATTCCCCAAATATTAACCCCGAAGGCCGAAACCAACATCAGATCAATATCCAGAAAACCATTCTGCTTGGCTAACCGACAGTTAGTTTCTAAATTTCACATTCATAGGGAAAGGTTCCCATTAATTTTATCCAAGATAAATTTCTTGAATTTATTCTTTAATCTATTTTTGAATATCAATTCAAACTAGTCGGGATTAACGAACCTTACCGAAGTAATCATTTGTTTTAATTTCCCAATCCCAACCTATTCATCCCATGAAGTAAAACTGGTTATACTTCATATCTAACACCACGGTGTTATCGGTAAATTCAATTACCATTTCACGTTCAAATCTAATTAAAGATTTAACTATCGCCTGGAGTAAAACTGGTGATACTCGATTCTCGATTTTTCAATCTAATTAAAGATTCATTAAAACTCCACTTAGTTTTAATCGTTAACTGGGTTAAAGAATCAGTGTCTTTTAAAAACACGGTTCACGGTAAGCCCAAAATCACATTCATTAATTATCGGGTTAAAGAACGAGTGTTATTTAAAACACTGTTCACGATAAACCCAAAAATCAATATCAATTCAATTCCAATTAAATATTATTTAATTGGTACACTTCATTAAATCTAAATAAAAAGATTTAATCATTTCTCAACTAGGTTTAAGAACAGTGTTAGTGAAGACACCATTCACGACAAACCCAAATCACATTCGATATTCAATACAAGGCTCTGAATAGAAAATATATCGGCTTATATTCAATATCGAATTCTACGACTAACAAATGTCGTATTGGAAATAACGATATAAATATATATCTTTCAAATTTCCATAACAACACCTATATAATCACGAATTCCAACATCGAAATATTCCGAAGACAATTTCGATTCAAATCCACTCCAATGCAATCATTGGATATTCTGGTTATTTTCAAAACCCTTTTCAAATTCAATTTATTTATTTAAAAATAAATAGAATTATATTTCTAGTTCAAAACTAGTTCAATTCGATAAAAGTCTATTTTTATCTTTTCAAATATGGAGTTTTTCATCCCAAATCTTCACAAATCATTTCTTATGATTTTACGCAAATTATTACTATTTTTAATAATTTTATCCAGGCCCGTACAGTCGATTTCCATCAATGGCCATCGAACTGCACTTACAGCGACCTTTTTCAAATTTGATTTGGACATAATTCCAAATCCAACCGTTAGATTTCAAATTTCTAATATTCGTTAGAAAGCTCTTTTCGATACGAACCCAACGGTTTCGGTTTTAGGAGAATCCGACGGTCGGATCTCCCGTAATGTCCGTTTGAAATCAATGGTCGAAATTCGCGAACTGCCGCGGCGCGGCGCGTTCTATTCAGGCCATTATATAATATATATAATATATATTTCGTCGATTTTTATAAATAGTTTTAAATTCGTTTCAAAAGCAATTTCAACTTCCATTTCAATTCAAATCAAAATTGAATTCTTCTTTATAAATTCGTTTTAAAATTCATTTCAATTCAATTCAAATTTCAATTCCATTTGAATTCATTTCAATTCACTTTCAATTCAATTTGAATTCGTTTTCAATTCATTTCGAAATCGTTTTCAATTCAATTCATTTCGAAATCATTTTCAATTCAATTCATTTCGAAATCATTATCAATTCAATTCATTTCGAAATCATTATATATTCAATTCATTTCGAAATCGGTTTCAATTCATTTCGAAATCGTTTTCAATTCATTTCGAAATCGTTTTCAATTCAATTCATTTCGAAATCGTTTTCAATTCAATTCATTTCGAAATCGTTTTCAATTCAATTCATTTCGAAATCGTTTTCAATTCATTTCGAAATCGTTTTCAATTCAATTCATTTCGAAATCGTTTTCAATTCAATTCATTTCGAAATCGTTTTCAATTCAATTCATTTCGAAATCGTTTTCAATTCAATTCATTTCGAAATCATTATCAATTCAATTCATTTCGAAATCATTATATATTCAATTCATTTCGAAATCGGTTTCAATTCATTTCGAAATCGTTTTCAATTCATTTCGAAATCGTTTTCAATTCAATTCATTTCGAAATCGTTTTCAATTCAATTCATTTCGAAATATTCGATTTCGAAATCACTTTTCAATATTCATTTTAAAATGAATAAAATCGATATAAATATCGTTCACGTCAAAATGGCGTCAATCTAATCAACACGGCTTCATAAATTTCTATTTTCAAATATTCTATTTCAAATATTTCTTTTTCAAAATATTTCTATTTCTAAACTGGAATGAGGCCCAATCAATTACCATATAAAATTAATTACATGGATTTTCATACAACACATGTATATAATAGCATTGAAAAATGATCAACCATCAACCAAAGTGCACTACACTGTAAAAGCATCAAATATAGATATTCAACGCTTATAACAGCCTGTCAATCAATCGATCGACATATTTAATCAATCAGGATGAGTGAACTTCAAATTTCATCCCAACACCCGTGTGGGGTTTCAAACAATCAAACACATATTTTATTTGTGCTGTTGGGCGATGTGTAAAATTTATCGACCCAATCAATGTCCTTCAAATAGGTGTACATAAACAAACCGTCTGGTTTGTAAATGAATATTTATTTTATTCACTTTCACTATATTCATATTCACGTTAAAAATTATATTTTTAACGATAAAACATTTTATTTCAACATATGAATTTCTATTATTCATTTACACAAATAAAATGACATTTTTATTTTCTAACATATTTTAGAAAATTTCGGCGGCATAACGGCACGATACTAGAAACGGGACAAGGCCTAGCCTTATCCCCGGTCTAGTGAAGGCCCACGCCATTCACACATCAATCAAATCAATTCATTTCACCACACAATTCAATTTCAATCAAATAATCCAACTAATCTACGCAACCAAAAAAACAAGTCCATGGTCTGTGGACGATTGTGTCGGGTGCTACTAAGCACCGTCTGCATCCTAGTATATATATAACTAGAAAAATTAAATTGAAAGGTGAGAAATTCTCACTTATAGCTATCCAAGCTCCACGGCACTTCATTTGCAGAAGTCTTCGTCGTTTTCGCATCTTCGTCAGCTTCGTCGTCCGTAGCCACTACATATATAAAAATCGAATTTTTTTCTTATGCTATTCAATATATAAAAATCATATTTTTCTTATGCTATTCAATATATAAAAATCATATTTTTCTTATGCTATTCAATATATAAAAATCATATTTTTCTTATGCTATTCAATATATAAAAATAATATTTTTCTTATGCTATTCAATATATAAAAATCATATTTTTCTTATGCTATTCAATATATAAAAATCATATTTTTCTTATGCTATTCAATATATAAAAATCATATTTTTCTTATGCTATTCAATATATAAAAATCATATTTTTCTTATGCTATTCAATATATAAAAATCATATTTTTCTTTCGACAACATAAAAGATTATATTTTTATAACTTTACAACATAAATAAAAACCAGTTTTAAAGTAAATAAAATTCCGTTTTTTAAACAAAATGAAATCAGTTTTCTAAACAAAACAAGATCAGCTTTCTAAACCAAAATAAAATCAGTTTTTCTAAACAAAAATAAAACAGTTTTCCTAAACAAAAATAAAAACAGTTTTCTAACAAAAATAAAAACAGTTTTCTAACTAAAATAAAAACAGTTTTCTAACTAAAATAAAAACAGTTTTCTAACTAAAATAAAAACAGTTTTCTAACTAAAATAAAAACAGTTTTTATATCTGTTTTAAATAAGATAAAAATAAAATAAAAAACTAAATAGGGAGCTCACCGGTTTAGGGCAGTAGAGGAGGCTTCAGGTGGCTCGAGGTGGGAGGCTGCGGCATCACATCGGTGGGGCGGAGTGCCTGGATTCGGCGGCGGCAGTGAGCGGGGTGGCGTGGCGGTTTGCATTAATCCAATTGGTTCAACCCTCTCCACCCAACTCGTTTTAGACATCATATTTATCCTAGATTTGCATTAATTAAATATTAATGCACAGACACCTCACTTTAGGTCGGTAGCTTGTGGCCGCTTGATATGCCGAGCGGTTCCGGGCAGACTTCTGCCACAAGCCAGACCTAACCTCGTGTCTAAGCGTATTTTAGTTATGCCTACGACCTCTCACATTAGACTGACAGTTTGCGGTCGCTGGTTAAGCCGGTTGGTTCCGGGCTGGCTTCTACCGCAAATAGAGTCTAACCTCGTGTCATAGCCAATTCATTTCAATACAGATTTTTCAGATATAAGACTAATTCTGTTTATTTAACAGATTAAACTTCTGTACAAGGTACATCAGATTATTCGAGGTTCTATTAATGGGTTTTGCTCAATTTTAAGTCGAGCCTACAGATTCACATACTTCAAATTTCAGCATTTCAGTTCCAACAGATTACGTCATTCAACAGATTAAACAGATAAAAGATCTTGAAGATTAGGCTATTTAGCAGATTTAGCAGATAAGGCAATTTAACATAATCAGCAGATTAGGCAATTCAGTCTAATTAGCAGTTTAGGCAATATAACAGAACTAGCGGATTAGGCAATATAACAGATTTAGCAGATAACAGATTTAGCAGATTATATTTATCATATCTTGCCTAATCATAAATTTATCCTAAACTCACTTGCCAAATCATGGTCATAATTCATAATACCACATCTTGCTCCTAATTTTTAGTTAAACATTACACAGTACATAATATTCTCCATAAATCACGATAAACAATATGAATTATGCCAAATTATAGCCTATGATGTAAGATATCCAAAAACCCTTATTTAGGCGCATTCACATTAATAGTTATCCTGTTTTTGTATAGGTCTCTACGCCTAAGTCACATATTCCTTTTTCAAGTCATGAGTTTTTACATAAAAGAATATGTCCCAAAAATCTAGATTTCTAAACTATAACATGTAGTATGTCCTCAACATGCATTATCGTTCATGCATAACATGTTGTAAATTATTTTTAAACTCTAACATCAGACATTGATTTAAAACATGCATTATGCCCCCAAGTTCCAAGTTGTCCTATAACTCCCCTTCTCCCAAATCACAGATTATCATACCTAGTATGAACAGATCTAGATCTAACATATGTTTATTTCTCAAATTAACTACAGATCTAGATTACAACATGTACTATGTATCTAAATTAGTTTCATGTTTACGGTTAAATCTACGCCCCGAATTCCAAGTCATAAGTCCAATATATTTTATGCCTCAATCTCAAGTCATATGTTAAATATGCCACATGTCCAATTATATGCCTCAGATTTTATGTCATGTCCTCGAATCAGTCCTGTCCAATTATGCATCATTCATTATTTGTCCCAAACATTTTAGCGTTCGTGCGTTAATCTCTTATGAGATTTGGCTCAGGCTCGTGGTAGCCTGGCTATAGAACAGAAAGAAGAAAGAGATACAGAATAAGATAGATCTAAACAGAACAGAACAAACATAACCTCAAATTCAGATTTACAATTCATGTCACAATCATAATTAACGTTTATAGCGGAAAATAACTGTACTTGCCTTTCGTGGTTTTAAGAAAGGATAATAAACTAGTGTTGATGCAGAAAGGCTGAATTGTTGTTAAAGCTCTAAACTTGGATTTGAAATTTGATTTAGATTTTAATTCTATTCAGGTTGGAAGAAGATTCATCAGTCCAAGTTTTGATTCCAGCAGGGTAGAGATGCCATTTTTATTTTTAATTAGAACAGAGGCAGAATATAGACAAAATGAAATGGTGTGGAGAGAATGAGGCTAGGGGGATGTTTATATAGGATTAGGCGGATGAATCTAGACAGAAACGAGACTTGATACATCAGAATGAACCAGGTTAAAAAAACTGGGTTTCGGGAGCAGGTCGACCCCTAGGTCGACACTATGGTCGACCTGGTCTGGCCAGGTCGACCCCAGGTCGACACTATGGTCGACCTGGCCCCTGGGAGGTCGACACTATGGTCGTCCCTCAGGTCGACCTGGTCCATGGGCAAGAATTTTCCCGTCCAGCCTATTCTAGGATTTTGAATTCGAATTTGAATTCGAATTTTCGAGCTGTTTTCGATTCTGAAATTCTCTGAAACTTCGGAGGGCCATATCTCCCTCATACGGACTCCATTTCTCGAAAACTCGGACTCGTTTCCAAGCAGAATTTCGAGATGAATGCAATGGCACAACCCGTTTCCCTTGATTCTTAATTTATAATCTAATTATTCTCTGATTTGTTACTTATACGATCACAGAAAATACAGGGTGTTACATTCTCTCCTCCTTAAAGGATTTCGTCCCCGAAATCTTCAAGTTGAGAAGAATGTGTCCTACCATCCAGTCATCCATCTGTTCAACCATCACCCACAAGCATCCATTGTCATTGGAAAACTACTAATGTTGTATGAACATATGCAAAAGTGTGTGTATATGTTCCTTATCTAATGCAAAGATCAAGCGGTCCACTGATTCAGTTGACCTCCTTAATGCGAATTATGTTAATGCCATGAGTCCAACATGTATGCAATTTCCCTATTTGATATTATTCTTATATGAATGACAACCATTCATTCATATGCAACATCCATGTGATGAATCAATCATTTTGTATCCACAAAAATTGAAAATGCTCACACATCCATATGCAGTATGAGAGTGTTTTCGAGCCGATCTAGTGCCTAGTGTGTGTATACGCATCCACGAGAAACCACTAGCAACCACTTGCATCCACTTGCAACCATCAAACATAACATGTCTCAAACACATGTTTACATCCATAGGATTCCTATATATAGGTCGAAGACTCGATTGATATGATACAGTCGAGTGATGGGAGCGAGTGCAGATAAAAAAAAACTTGGTTTCCATTAGACCTTGGTTGAGAGACAAATTTCCCCTAAGTATCATCCGTGAAGACCGAAATCAACATCAGATTGACACCCAGAGGATTACCCTCCTTAGACAATGTCAAAACTGGAAATCTCAACCTTATCAGAATTATTCAGATATTTACAGACTATCGGTACAAAGCAAATTACTAAATGATTCTTAGGAAACTAAGCATGACAAAAACCCAGAATGTATACGTCATAGTCAACTTAACGCTCAACACAGATACCCAACTTACCATGCTTAGATGAGTCAAAACCCTTATAGGTCTAAGTCTACAGCGGAATCAGAAACAATACTAGTATTCAAGTGCAGAGTATCGATTACAGAATCGGAATGCCAAAATCAGAATTGAGTTTTAACTCAAAAATCAGATAAAGAAATTAAACCTCCTACAGAAAGTTTTCCTATTTCTATCCTATACATTAGCCTCGAGAGTGTTCGCCTGCCTTCCAGAAGTTGGTCCTGCCTTCTGCCCTTGCCCTCGTTTCTTCGGACAGTCCCTAGTGAAGTGTCCCATCTCACCACAGTTGAAGCAAGTACCCTTTCTTTTTCTGCAATCCTTGTTCAGATGAGTCGAGCTTCCACAAGTAAAGCACTTTTTCTCCTTCTTATCTTTAGACTTTTCACTCTTCTTTTGTGTTTCCTTTTTGGGCCATGCTTTCTTATTCTGTGGTTCTTCCTTCTTTGCCTCTTCTTTCTTGTCGTTGTCTTCCTCGTGCAGTAGTGCCATATTCGCCAATCTCTCGTAAGTCTCCCCCATGGGTACATGGGTCATGGCTAAGCTGTGCAGTGGCTCGTTCAATCCTTTAACAAAGCGGAGAGCCTTTTTATGCTGGGTGTTGACTAAATCTAGTCCGAACCTAGCCAGTTGGTTGAACTGATTGACGTATTCCCTGACCGTCATACTTCCTTGCTTAAGAGATAAGAACTTTTCCAATTGCAGACTTCGTTCAGCTTGCGAGAGGAATTTCGCCTCAAACCTTGTTCTGAAATCCATCCATGTTTCAACCGGTCTCTCGGCGTTAGTGACTTCCCATAATAGGAAGCTTCATCCTTGAACAACCATACCGCCAATTGTACCTTCTGCCTATCGTCCACCTCGAAAATAACAAACAAATCCTCAGTTTCTTTGAGCCAGTTCCTCGCTTCTACGAATGATTCAATTCCCTTAAAATCCTTTCCACCCATGGCCTTAAAATCTTTACAGATCTTTGAAAAAGCAATTGCACGAGGAGGGGGAGGAGGAGGAGGAATCGCTGCAGCTGGAGGAGGAATATCCGTTGGGCCTGCATCGTTGGCCCTAGCCTCTAAGTACCTCCTGAACCAGCCAGGTATTGGCACGCCCTCTGGAAAGTTAAGATTCCCAGACATGCTGGAATGAAAGAAAAAGATTTAAAACAAAGAACGGAAAAGATAGATGTATGGATTTTTGGGGATTATTGTAACACCCCGAATTTCAGTTAACACTGATATTCACTAATTACAGAATTAATAATCTCAGATGTGAGAATCAGGGGAAACGGGTTACGTCATTGTGTTCGTCTCGGAAAAATACGCGAAATAGAGTCCGAAATTTTGTAAATCGGAGTCCGTATGACCCAGTTAAAGCCCAAAGAAGTTTTCGGGAAATTTGAATTTCGAAACATGCAGAAATGGGGGCCAGGCGGGAAAATTCCCGCCCAGCCAAGTCGACTTGGCTGTCTACAGGGCTGTCGACTTGCCTGTCGACTTGGCAGTCGACAGGGCTGTCGACTTGCCCTGTCGGCTGATTCTGGCCTGGGTGCACCTGGTTGAGTTTTGGGCTGGGTTGGAGGGCTTGGGACGAAATCTGACGGACCTAAACTAACCTAGGGTTAATCTAAGGGTCTAAAACACAACCTAATCCTATTAATACACCCTAAGACTACCCTAATCCATACTAAAAATAGAATTTATGCCATCATGCCGCAAAAATGCAACTTAGAAGGAGCCTCCACTAATTAGAGAAGAGGATTGCAAGCTAATCAACTACTAATCCACCTCTACTTCAACTCTAGCAACTATCTAAGGAGCTAATCTTGGAGTTTGTGAGTTTCTATCACTTTAATAACCAATTGCTAAACTAAGTAGATGAGATGTGATGAGATTATATGGTTTTGCTTGCGGATCAATGGGTTTTAGGTCATATGTTATGATGCTAGTTTGCTAATCACTATGTTTAACACTTATTCATGATGACACTATGTTTATGCAAGTTAAGTGTTTGGGTTTATGCATGTTAAGTGGTGGGTTTTATGCATGCTAAGTATTCGGTTTTATGCATGCTAAGTGTTTGGTTTTATGCAAGTTAAATGCTTGGTTTTATGCTAGAACCATGTGTGAAATAAGTGACATGACATGCAAGTTTAACCTATGAGTTTGGATCTATAATATGCATAATCTATGCAAGTTGTTTGGATTAGTGATATGCATAACATATGCGAGTTTACCTTTGTATGTCATACATAAATATGTAAGTTCATATGTAACATGTAATGCAAGTTATGTGCATGATTATATGCAAGATCATATGTAACATGTTATGCAGGTTATGTGTTTGGTTATATGCAAGTTATATGCATGATTATATGCAAGTTCATAAGTAACATGTTATGCAAGTTATGTGGTTGGTTATATGCAAGTTAACATGTGACATGCTATGCAAGTTTACCCCTTTGTATGACATAAGTACATGTGCAAGTTCATCCCTTTTAGACCTATGACATGTATGCAAGTTGACACCTTTATAATAGGTCCATGACATGAACATTTATGCAAGTTACCGTCTTTATGACATATGTGATTCATGCAAATTTGGGTCGGTTATTTATGCAAGTTGGGTTTATGGTCATATATGCAAGTTGACACCTTTTAAACCCATGATAATGCTAATGATATGCTAAGTTGAACCCATTGTGTGTATGATGAATCTTCTCTTTCGAAGTATGTCATGTGAACGTATTTACGTGGGGACGATGGCGTAAAAATTAATGAACACATAAAATTGTGTGAAGTGGGTATGATTAAACATACCATAAAGTGGATGGACATAATTGGGAATTTACCTATTAAGTTAGGTCTACCCATATTATGGAATTGGGAATTTACCTATTAAGTTAGGTCTACCCATATTCTTAAATATTTGTAATTAATTAGGGATAATTAATACAAATTATGGGGGTGATTAATTAGGTGTAATTAATCTACTAAGACACGAGGTTGGACCCTTTTTGTAGCATAAGACTGCCCGGAACCGACCGGCAAATCCAGCGGCTACAAATGATTGGACCAATGTGAGAGGTCTTAGTCATAAACTAAATACGTGACAAGTGTAAAGACACGAGGTTAGACTCTGTTATGGTGTAAGGCTGCCCGGAACCAACCGGCATATCCAACTGCCATAAAAGACAGTCTAATGTGAGAGGTCTTTACAAAGGTTACGATCTTAATTAATTAAGAAACACTTAACCAAATTAGCATGTAGTAGGGCATGAGGGGTTAAGTGAGTGCCTTGGGTGGCATGTAGTAACTAGTGGGGGTGCCTTGGGTGGCATGAGGAAACTAGTGGGTTGCCTTGGGTGGCAATAGAAAATACGATTAGAATACTTAACCAAAGTGGAACATGTAATTAAACATGATAAAAGGGTTAAGTAAGTGCCTTGGGTGGCATGTGGGAATCAAGTAAGTGCCTTGGGTGGCATGTGGAAATCTAGTGGGTGCCTTAAGTGGCAATTGAAATATGATTAAATGACAAGCTTAAGTAGTAGCTTGTGGGGGCCTTTAGTGGTAATTGAAATATGATTAAATGACAAGCTTAAGTAGTAACTTGTGGGGGCCTTGAGTGGCAATTGAAATATGATTAGATGACTTAACCAAACCTTAACATGTAAGTGGGCATGATTATAAAAAGGGGTTAAGTGGGATGCACTAGATAAAATGACAAGCTTAAGTAGTAGCTTGTGGGGTCCCATTTCAACCAGTAACCCATATGTATCTTATTGGGCTCGACCCATGTCGAGGACGGGACACGCGTACTGGGCTTGACTATAAGAGGCCAAAACGGGGTAGTGGTGGCAACGCAAGTCCAACGGGTTTCATATGCGTGTGTGGACCCGGGCTGGTAAGTAAGACGTTGTTGCATCGTGTAGGTATAAGCCGTGCACCGTTGATATTATCAGGTTGCCACTTTGGGGAATGATACACCCCAATGTGGGGCCAGCACGGGTATCTACGTTAGGGAGCCGATCGCTTGGGGAGTAGTGGGTACACCTAGTGGAGATAGGGGCAGACGGCACCTATGTAGTCAGCTAGGGGTACACGAAACTACTGGGTAAAATTATTAAGTACACTTAGTGGGATCAACCTTTAAGTAGGAATTACCCTTGGTGGGTAGAACTGGTGTGGTGCAGTGTAGGAATTACCCTTGGGTGGGTAGATCTGGGGTGGTGCAATATAGTAATTATCCTTGGGTGGATAGGCGCGTCTTTACGGTTATCTTAGTTCATCCTAAGTCTAGTTGGCTGCTTAGTGTAGCCATTTATCCCCAGTCGTTACCGTATATCAAGCTCATGTCTTACTCTGGTTACTTTATGATTGTATTGTTAAAGTTATAGGACTCGCTCAGAATTATGTCTGACCCCGTTGTTTCTATCTTTTTCCTAACCCTCAGGTTATCAGAGTGGGCCTAACACTAGTGGGCTTTGATCAGACTGCTTTATTACTCTTTTGGAGCTTGGACCGTGGATGTAAAGCTCAGTTTATCTTTTCTATTATGGCTATTAAGTTATGTAGTGGGATTATGTACTTTTGTTTTATCAGGATGGATATTATGTACTTGACTCTTGTTTATGGTTTTGGTGTAACCAAACATGTTTTACTTTCCGTTGCAATGAAATGATGTTTTAAATTCTCAAGTATTACTTATATCTGTCTTGTGTAATTTTTCTGTTCTATATTCACTTAAAATACTCCACCGATGTTATGGCATTCCCTTAGTGAGTGACCGTAGCGGGTGTGGGGTGTTACACGTGGTATCAGAGCTTAAGGTTACCAGAACAGATAAATTTTTTAGAAAAACTATTTTCTAAGAATATTTTTGAAAGGAGTATTTTCAAAAACATGTCTTTTAAGAGAAAAGTTTTTGAAAGAAAAGCATAATCCCCGATAGCCATATCTTTATCTTTCGAATTCTCCGTTTTGAATCTCTTCCTCTCTCGTTTTGAGTTTCCCCTCCGTGTATAGATGATCTTTCTAAGATAGATAAGAATGAAAAACCACTTCAAGGGACTTAGACGTTAGTCGGATTAGAAGTTGGTTCAAGAAGGAGGAGGACTTGTAGGTACCTATTGGATGGACGATGGGAGGAAGGCTCAAATAGTTGTTGTTTAATGAAGGACGAAATCTCATTTTGATGGGAGGTTACGAGTGGAGAATGGGAAGAAGAGGGCTAGTAGTTATCCTTTTGGAGGAATAGGACACCTTATTAGTATTGTCCAAAGGGGCATGGGCAAGGTATGGAATCTCCTGGAGGGTAGTTGTATTCCCTCACTGCTAGTGTACCAGATGGGGATAGGACCGTCTAGGTTGGAATTTGGATTTCTTTATTATCCGGTTCGAACTTTATTTGATTCTGACGCATCGAGTTCGTTTATCTCATCATTGTTAGTTGAGTCACTGCACTTAGACACCAGTTTAGTAGATGATCCCTTAGTTGTTTCAAACCCAATTGGGGCTCCGTGATGTGTTTGGGTTTGAAAGTTTCTATGCTTAGCGTTGAGTTTAGATGTGACGCTTTTTGGGCTTCACGGGCTATGGGTTAGTTTTAGGCATGGATTGGTTATCCAGTAGGGGTGTCGTTCTTGATTTTGAAGGGAGAGTTGTTAGGCTTATGACCCGCTTGGGTAACACTCTCGAGATCTCTTGTAATCCCATGGAATCTGTTATGCTAAGTTATCTAGAATCGCTTGACACGTCGGTCGAGAGTTTGTGATCTGTTAGAGTGGTCCGGGAATACTCGGATGTGTTTGAGGGGGTGAAGGGCTTACCTCCGGAGCGGGAGATTGACTTCCGAATATATCTGGTAGACAATGCCAAACCAGTATCTTGGCCAGTGTGCCACATGGCTCCTCGTGGGAGGAGGGAACTCCATAAGCAAGTAGGCGATTTTCTTGAGAAGGGGTTCATAAGACGAAGTATATCGGAGTGGGGTGCTCCAGTAGTTTTTGCCACGAAGGCGGATGGGTCCCTCAGACTTTGTGTAGGCTAAAGAAAACTAAATAAACTCACAAAGAAGAATAGACACCCATTGCCGAGGATTGATGATCTCTTTGATTAGTTAGTTGGCGCCTCAGTATTTTCGTAGTTGGACTTAGCCACGGGGTTTCGTCAGTTGAGAGTGGCTGAGGATAGTATAGAGAAGACTGCCTTTAGGACTCCAGACGATTTTTTTTTATGAGTGGCTGGTGATGCCATTTGGTTTGACGAACGCCCCCGCATACTTTATTGATATGATGAGAAGGGTGTTTAGGGAGTACCTAAATAAGTTCGTGATGGTCTTTTCTAGGAGCGAAATAAGTTTTCGTATGTGCTCAATAGGTTGAGCAAAGCCAGTTATAAACGGTGGTTTTGGAGCGAGACTGGCAAGGACATCCAGAGTTGGACAAGGGCTTAATTCTTTAGCCGTTTTTACTAGTATCATCTCACGTAGGTCGTCTGAATTCGAAGGAGGTATCCCTTGGGTGTTTGTCTGATATTGGTTTAGGCCTTTGGGGCTTGCATTTGGGGGATGTCGAGTTCGACTAGGGTGGTCTGCGTGAGAGATGGACAGTTGTGATGATTTTGGATGAGATTCTTAGCATCCTATGAGTTTGAGATAGCGTATACCCATGGCAAGGGTAACGTGGTAGCGGACGCCTTAAGTAGAAAAAGGTTGTCCTTGAGTCCATTGTTCGTTGAACGACGGAACTTAGAGTTTATTTCTATGTTTGACTTTAGACCTTCCGTTGACTTCGTACCCGGTTTGCTAGCCTCCTTGGAGGTTAGGCCTACTCTTTTGGGGCAGAGCACAGCGAGATGACCCACAGTTGGTTGAGTTAGTAGAGAAGCTCATGAGGAGGGGGAGTCGTCCAGCCATTTGAGTAGGTACACCCTAGGTGGTAAGGGGTGGTTGCGTAGAGACGGTAGACTTTGTGTACTGCAAGACGAGGGTTTGAGGAAGGATATACTTGATGATGCACATCGTTCGAAGATGACCATTCATCCCGGTAGGGACAAGATGTACCAAGACATGAAGCGAGTTTTCTTTTGGGCCGGTAGGAAGAAAGACGCGGCCGAGTATGTCGCTAGATGCTTGGTGTGCCAACAAGTAAAAGCGGAGCAAAAGAAACCCGGTGGGTTGCTTCACCCATTGGAGGTTCCGCTATGGAAGTGGGATAGTGTCTCGATGGATTTCGTCAATGGATTATCAAGATCGAGGAAGGGTAATACGGGAATTTGGGTTGGGGTAGACAAACTTACTAAGAGTGCCCATTTTATACCCGTGAAGAGTAAGAGGACTGCTCAATGGCTAGCTTCAATCTACATTCGAGAGATTGTTAGATTGCATGGTGTACCTTCCAGCATAGTGAGTGATCGAGATCCTATCTTCACTAGCGAGTTTCGGAAGAGTTTGAAAGAGGCGGTAGGGACTCAGTTGTGTTTGAGCACCGCAAATCATCCTCAAACGGACGGCCAGACCGGGAGGGTGAATCGCATTTTAGAAGACCTTTTGAGGCTATGTATCTTAGATTTTGGAGGTACATGAGAAGAGTATCTTCCATTGGTGGAGTTCGCATATAATAACAGCTTCCAGTCTAGTATTGGCATGGCTCCTTTCGAAGCTTTTTATGGAAGGCCTTGTCGATCACCTACATGTTGGTGGGATTCTATGGATAAGATCTTGCTTGGGCCCGATATGGTTAGGAAGACTTCGGAAAAGATTGATTTGATTCGAAGAAGGATGAAAGCGGTGCAAGACAGACAGAAATCTTATGCGGACAAGGAGAGAACAGAGCTTGAGTTTGATGTTGGGGACATGGTCTTTGTCAAAGTATCTCCGTTACGGAATGTCGTTCGCTTTGGATCTGTTGGGAAGTTAGCACCAAGGTTTGTTGGACTGTTTCCTATTAAGGAAAGGGTTGGACAGATGGCCTATAGAGTGGAGTTGCCCGACAGACTTAGTGGTGTACATGATGTATTCCATGGGTCACATTTGAGGAAGTGCCTACATGAGACCGCAGAGGTGGTAGAGCCGAGCTTGCTTAGAGAAGTAGAGATAGAGCGTGATGCGACTATTCGACGAGCTCCTACACGCATCCTTGGGTCAGAGATTAAGAGGTTGAGAAACAGGGAGGTTCAACTAGTCAAAGTGCAATGGGGAGAAGAAAAGAGCAACGCTACTTGGGAGACGGAAGCGAAAATGCGTTCATTATACCCATTCCTTTTTGAGGATATGTCTTTTAACTTCTCCTTTATCGTTTGTCTAGTACTTATCTTATCTTTAGTATGTCCTCTTGTTAGTGCCTTTGACCATTAGATAGGGTAAACCTATGGTTGAAACATGTGTTTGAGACATGTTATGATTGATGGATGCATGTGGATGCAAGTGTTTGCTAGTGGTTGCTCGTGGATGCATATACACACACTCTAGACACTATATCGGCTCAATCACTTCATATTGCATATTGCATATAATTGTGTGTAGGTAGCTATATTTATGGATGTATAATGGTTGTGTTATCATATGGATGATGCATTTTGGTGAATGATTGTGTACTCATGTAGATATAGTATGTGTCGATAGGGTTCTTTCGCATACATATTGGATGCATGGCACTATCACGGTTTGCATATGTTCATACATTAGATAGGGAACATATATACACACTTTTTGCATATGCTCATACATCAGTAGAAATTGTTTTAAGGACAATGGATGCCCGTGTTTGATGGATTGAGTAGATGGTTGTTTGGATGGTAGGATATGCATTCTCCTTAACTTGGAGATTTCGGGGACGAAATCCTTTAAGGAGGGGAGAATGTAACACCCCGAATTTCAGTTAACACTGATATTCACTAATTATAGAATTAATAATCTCAGATGTGAGAATCAGGGGAAACGGGTTACGTCATTGTGTTCGTCTCGGAAAAATACGCGAAATAGAGTCCGAAATTTTGTAAATCGGAGTCCGTATGACCCTGTTAAGGCCCAAAGAAGTTTTCGGGAAATTTGAATTTCGAAACATGCAGAAATGGGGGCCAGGCGGGAAAATTCCCGCCCAGCCAAGTCGACTTGGCTGTCGACAGGGCTGTCAACTTGCCTGTCGACTTGGCAGTCGACAGGGCTGTCGACTTGCCCTGTCGGCTGATTCTGGCCTGGGTGCACCTGGTTGAGTTTTGGGCTGGGTTGGAGGGCTTGGGACGAAATCTGACGGACCTAAACTAACCTAGGGTTAATCTAAGGGTCTAAAACACAACCTAATCCTATAAATACACCCTAAGACTACCCTAATCCATACTAAAAATAGAATTTATGCCATCATGCCGCCAAAATGCAACTTAGAAGGAGCCTCCACTAATTAGAGAAGAGGATTGCAAGCTAATCAACTACTAATCCACCTCTACTTCAACTCTAGCAACTATCTAAGGAGCTAATCTTGGAGTTTGTGAGTTTCTATCACTTTAATAACCAATTGCTAAACTAAGTAGATGAGATGTGATGAGATTATATGGTTTTGCTTGCGGATCAATGGGGTTTAGGTCATATGTTATGATGCTTGTTTGCTAATCACTATGTTTAACACTTATTCATGATGACACTATGTTTATGCAAGTTAAGTGTTTGGGTTTATGCATGTTAAGTGGTGGGTTTTATGCATGCTAAGTATTCGGTTTTATGCATGCTAAGTGTTTGGTTTTATGCAAGTTAAATGCTTGGTTTTATGCTAGAACCATGTGTGAAATAAGTGACATGACATGCAAGTTTAACCTATGAGTTTGGATCTATAATATGCATAATCTTTGCAAGTTGTTTGGATTAGTGATATGCATAACATATGCGAGTTTACCTTTGTATGTCATACATAAATATGCAAGTTCATATGTAACATGTAATGCAAGTTATGTGCATGATTATTTGCAAGATCATATGTAACATGTTATGCAAGTTATGTGTTT
Organism: Allium sativum; assembly: GCA_030737875.1. Classification (NCBI taxonomy): domain Eukaryota; kingdom Viridiplantae; phylum Streptophyta; class Magnoliopsida; order Asparagales; family Amaryllidaceae; genus Allium; species Allium sativum. The sequence goes on from CM060918.1 coordinate 501,014,422, forward strand.
GGTTATATGCAAGTTATATGCATGATTATATGCAAGTTCATAAGTAACATGTTATGCAAGTTATGTGGTTGGTTATATGCAAGTTAGCATGTGACATGCTATGCAAGTTTACCCCTTTGTATGACATAAGTACATGTGCAAGTTCATCCCTTTTAGACCTATGACATGTATGCAAGTTGACACCTTTATGATAGGTCCATGACATGAACATTTATGCAAGTTACCGTCTTTATGACATATGTGATTCATGCAAGTTTGGGTCGGTTATTTATGCAAGTTGGGTTTATGGTCATATATGCAAGTTGACACCTTTTAAACCCATGATAATGCTAATGATATGCTAAGTTGAACCCATTGTGTGTATGATGAATCTTCTCTTTTGAAGTATGTCATGTGAACGTATTTACGTGGGGACGATGGGGTAAAAATTAATGAACACATAAAATTGTGTGAAGTGGGTATGATTAAACATACCATAAAGTGGATGGACATAATTGGGAATTTACCTATTAAGTTAGGTCTACCCATATTATGGAATTGGGAATTTACCTATTAAGTTAGGTCTATCCATATTCTTAAATATTTGTAATTAATTAGGGATAATTAATACAAATTATGGGGGTGATTAATTAGGTGTAATTAATCTACTAAGACACGAGGTTGGACCCTTTTTGTAGCATAAGACTGCCCGGAACCGACCGACAAATCCAGCGGCTACAAATGATTGGCCCAATGTGAGAGGTCTTAGTCATAAACTAAATACGTGAAAAGTGTAAAGACACGAGGTTAGACTCTGTTATGGTGTAAGGCTGCCCAGAACCAACCGACATATCCAGCTGCCATAAAAGACAGTACAAAGGTTACGATCTTAATTAATTAAGAAACACTTAACCAAATTAGCATGTAGTAGGGCATGAGGGGTTAAGTGAGTGCCTTGGGTGGCATGTAGTAACTAGTGGGGGTGCCTTGGGTGGCATGAGGAAACTAGTGGGTTGCCTTGGGTGGCAATAGAAAATACGATTAGAATACTTAACCAAAGTGGAACATGTAATTAAACATGATAAAAGGGTTAAGTAAGTGCCTTGGGTGGCATGTGGGAATCAAGTAAGTGCCTTGGGTGGCATGTGGAAATCTAGTGGGTGCCTTAAGTGGCAATTGAAATATGATTAAATGACAAGCTTAAGTAGTAGCTTGTGGGGGCCTTTAGTGGTAATTGAAATATGATTAAATGACAAGCTTAAGTAGTAGCTTGTGGGGGCCTTGAGTGGCAATTGAAATATGATTAGATGACTTAACCAAACGTTAACATGTAAGTGGGCATGATTATAAAAAGGGGTTAAGTGGGATGCACTAGATAAAATGACAAGCTTAAGTAGTAGCTTGTGGGGGCCCATTTCAACCAGTAACCCATATGTATCTTATTGGGCTCGACCCATGTTGAGGACGGGGCATGCGTACTGGGCTTGACTATAAGAGGCCAAAACGGGGTAGTGGTGGCAACGCAAGTCCAACGGGTTTCATATGCGTGTGTGGACCCGGGCTGGTAAGTAAGACGTTGTTGCATCGTGTAGGTATAAGCCGTGCACCGTTGATATTATCAGGTTGCCACTTTGGGGAATGATACATCCCACTGTGGGGCCAGCACGGGTATCTACGTTAGGGAGCCGATCGCTTGGGGAATAGTGGGTACACCTAGTGGAGATAGGGGCAGACGGCACCTATGTAGTCAGCTAGGGGTACACGAAACTACTGGGTAAAATTATTAAGTACACTTAGTGGGATCAACCTTTAAGTAGGAATTACCCTTGGTGGGTAGAACTGGTGTGGTGCAGTGTAGGAATTACCCTTGGGTGGGTAGATCTGGGGTGGTGCAATATAGTAATTATCCTTGGGTGGATAGGCGCGTCTTTACGGTTATCTTAGTTCATCCTAAGTCTAGTTGGCTGCTTAGTGTAGCCATTTATCCCCAGTCGTTACCGTATATCAAGCTCATGTCTTACTCTGGTTACTTTATGATTGTATTGTTAAAGTTATAGGACTCGCTCAGACTTATGTCTGACCCCGTTGTTTCTATCTTTTTCCCAACCCTCAGGTTATCAGAGTGGGCCTAGCACTAGTGGGCTTTGATCAGACTGCTTTATTACTCTTTTGGAGCTTGGACCGTGGATGTAAAGCTCAGTTTATCTTTTCTATTATGGCTATTAAGTTATGTAGTGGGATTATGTACTTTTGTTTTATCAGGATAGATATTATGTACTTGACTCTTGTTTATGGTTTTGGTGTAACCAAACATGTTTTACTTTCCGTTGCAATGAAATGATGTTTTAAATTCTCAAGTATTACTTATATCTGTCTTGTTGTAATTTTTCTGTTCTATATTCACTTAAAATACTCCACCGATGTTATGGCATTCCTTTAGTGAGTGACCGTAGCGGGTGTGGGGTGTTACAATTATGTTTTTCAAAAATAAGCTTTACTTTTTGAAAATACTTCCTTTTTAAAACCTTTTTGAAAATAGTTTTCAAAAACTTTTTATCTAATCTGGTAACCTTTAGCTCTGATACCAAGTATAAACCCCACCTCCATTAAGGTCACTCACAAAGGGAATGCCCTAACTTTGGTGGAGCGTTTTAGTAGACAGAACAGAAATTTACAAGACAGATAAACAATACTTGAGAAATTATAACTTTATTACAGCGGGAAACAGAAGTCAATTTGGTTACATCTTTCCTAAAAACTCAAGTACATAAAAATCAGCCTTGTTCAGAAAATCATCAGAGTACAAAACTTTAAAATCATAATCCCCACAGAAGTACCATAAGGAGTCAAGCCATACTTTAAGCACTCTAAGTACTTCATGCAGAAGAAATCTGGATCAAGCTAAAGTGTTCCCTCCTTGGAAAACCTGGGGGGAAACAGAAGAAAAGGGGCGAAAACAAGCAAGGTCAGACATAAAGTCTGGCAAGTCCAGTGACTTTCAGCATATGAACAGATAATAATAATAATGGCATGCAAATAAAACTGGATGAGAGATAATAGTAATAGGAGCAGCAGATGTACTTAGGTTAAACAGAAGGAACAGAATAATATTACTTTTCATTTCTCTGCACTAATACTAGTATAACAGGATTAGTTGTCACCCTAATGTCTAAACTGAAGCAGAAACAGGAACAGAATAATTTCCACTGAAACACAACGCTAATGATGGGCCTTTACCACCCGAACAGAAACAGACAGAAACAGAATGCTAATAATGGGCCTTTACTACCCGAACAGAGATAAACAAAAACAGAATGCTAATAATGGGCTTTTACCACCCGAACAGAAGGTACAGAAACAGAAACAGATTAATCCCTACGGAAACAGAATGCAGAATTAGGTGTACATTAGTAAATGGGCCTTTACCACCCGAACAGACGGTACAACGCACAAACAGACAGGTGTTGCCACCCAACAGAAACAGACGGTACCAACAGAAACAGATAGAACTAAGTGTACCCTAAAACCCTACCCAAAGCGATCGGCTCCCTAATACAAAAATATCCTGTGTCGGCTCCACAATAGGGTGTACCACTCCCTAAAGTGACAACCAATTGGCACAGACCTATTTAAAGATGTCACGGCGTCTTACATCCTCAGAGGCAGACCGGGATCCATGCACGCACATGACCCGGTTGGAACGCACCATCAACACCCCTCGCCATTATCAGAATGAACCACTTATAATTAGTTCAGTAAGCGTGCCCGGACCCTACCTACTGTTGGGTCAAAGTTTGATACCAGAAAGGGTTACTGACTAATATGGGTCCCAAACAACAGATGACACAAGTAATTTCCCTCCTAACCTTGTGTCCCCAGACTAACAGATTTCTGATTAACTTGTTTACAAGTTCAGACATATAGAGTTCAGATCAAGTAGTTCACAGATCAGACAAGTTTTCAGACTAACGGACTAGATATACGGATTTAACAGATTTACAGATTTGTCTAACTTTGTAATTAGGCCTATAGATTCACGAAACGGGTTTGTTAAATTCATTAGTCCAATTGGTTCAACCCTATCCACCCAACATGTTTTAGACATCATATTTATCCCAGATTTGCATTAATTAAATATTAATGCACAGACCCCTCACATTAGGTCGGTAGCTTGTGGCCGCTGGATATGCCGGGCGGTTCCGGGCAGACTTCTGCCACAAGCCAGACCTAACCTCGTGTCTAAGCATATTTTAGTTATGCCTACGACCTCTCACATTAGACTGACAGTTTGCGGTAGCTGGTTAAGCCGGTTGGTTCCGAGCAGGCTTCTACCGCAAACAGAGTCTAACCTCGTGTCATAGCCAATTCATTTCAATACAGATTTTTCAGATATCAGACTAATTCTGTTTATTTAAAAGATTAAACTTATGTACAAGTTACAGCAGATTATTCGAGTTTCTATTAACAAGTTTTGCTCAATTTTAAGTCGAGCCTACAGATTCACATACTTCAAATTTCAGCATTTCAGTTCCAACAGATTACGTCATTCAACATATTAAATAGATAATAGATCTTGCAGATTAGGCTATTTGGCAGATTTAGCAGATAAGGCAATTTAACATAATCAGCAGATTAGGCAATTCATTCTAATTAGCAGTTTAGGCAATATAACAGAACTAGCGGATTAGGCAATATAACAGATTTAGCAGATAACAGATTTAGCAGATTATATATATCATATCTTGCCTAATCATAAACTTAGCCTAAACTCACTTGCCAAATCATGGTCATAATTCATAATACCACATCTTGCTCCTAATTTTTAGTTAAACATTACACAGTACATAATATTCTCCATAAATCACGATAAACAATATGAATTATGCCAAATTATAGCCTATGATGTCAGATATCCAAAAAACCCTTATTTATGCGCATTCAAATTAATAGTTATCCTGTTTTTGTATAGGTCTCTATGCCTAAGTCACATATTCCTTTTTCAAGTCATGAGTTTTTACATAAAAGAATATGTCCCAAAAATCTAGATTTCTAAACTATAACATGTAATATGTCCTCAACATGCATTATCGTTCATGCATAACATGTTGTAAATTATCTTTAAACTCTAACATCAGACATTGATTTAAAACATGCATTATGCCCCCAAGTTCCAAGTTGTCCTATAACTCCCCTTCTCCCAAATCACAGATTATCATACCTAGTATGAACAGATCTAGATCTAACATATGTTTATTTCTAAAATTAACTACAGATCTAGATTACAACATGTACTATATATCTAAATTAGTTTCATGTTTACGGTTAAATCTACGCCCCGAATCCCAAGTCATAAGTCCAATATATTTTATGCCTCAATCTCTAGTCATATGTTAAATATGCCACATGTCCAATTATATGCCTCAGATTTTATGTCATGTCCTCGAATTAGTCCTGTCCAATTATGCATCATTCATTATTTGTCCCAAGCATTTTAGCGTTCGTGCGTTAATCTCTTATGAGATTTGGATCAGGCTCGTGGTAGCCTGGCTATAGAACAGAAAGAAGAAAGAGATACAAAATAAGATAGATCTAAACAGAACAGACATAACCTAAAATTCAGATTTACAATTCATGTCACAATCATAATTAACGTTTATAGCGGAAAATAACTGTACTTGCCTTTCGTGGTTTTAAGAAAGGATAATAAACTAGTGTTGATGCAGAAAGGTTGAATTGTTGTTGAAGCTCTAAACTTAGATTTGAAATTTGATTTAGCTTTTAATTCTATTCAGGTTGGAAGAAGATTCATCAGTCCAAGTTTTGATTCCAGCAGGGTAGCGACGCCATTTTTATTTTTAATTAGAACAGAGGTAGAATATAGACAGAATGAAATGGTGTTGAGAGAATGAGGCTAGGGGGCTGTTTATATAGGATTAGCCGGACGAATCTAGACAGAAACGAGACTGGATACATCAGAATGAACCAGGTTAAAAAAACTGGGTTTCGGGAGCAGGTCGACCCCCAGGTTGACACTATGGTCGACCTGGCCCCTGGGAGGTTGACACTATGGTCGACCCCCAGGTCGACCTGGTCCATGGGCTGGAATTTTCCTGCCCAGCCTGTTCTGGGATTTTGAATTCGAATTTGAATTTGGATTTTCGAGCTGTTTTCGATTCTGAAATTCTATGAATCTTCGTAGGGCCATATCTCCCTCACACGGACTCCGTTTCTCGAAAAACTCGGACTCGTTTCCAAGAAGAATTTCGAGACGAACGCAATGGCGCAACCCGTTTCCCTTGATTCTTATTTTATAATTTAATTATTCTCTGATTTGTTGCTTATACGATCACATAAAATACGGGGTGTTACAATCCACAAATTGTTGAAGATTTTGAATCATTACTTGTTTACATTAACATCTAAGTTATCAGACATTGTAAGCTGAATCAAAATCTCCAGCCATAGAAAGGGGATTTATTGAATAAGCATTTCTGCAAACACTTCTTATGCAACCAACATAAACATCTAAGCCACATGAAATTTTGACAGCTTCATTACGTCTAACCGCTCGGACGTCATCACTGCCTTTACCATTATAATTCAACACATCCAATAGATCACTAAGATATATTCTTAAAAAGAAAACAAAGAAATGTAATTCATAAAAGAACCAAATGGAAAGAAAAAAAATAGCAGCAATGTTATTCTGAAAAGCCACAGGCTTTTACACAAACACACCCAACGTAATGTAATTTTGAAAAGAAGCAGCAGTAAAAGCGATAAAAGGACTCACCTTCAAATCTTCAAGCAAGTAGCTGAAACCTTTCTGCATCGATTTGGAGCTAGACTTAGATGCGATAAATGATTTACCTTCAAATCCTCAGCGGCAAGCAGCATCTCCTCTTTTCACGAGGAAACCTAGATCCGTGCTATCGGATTAGGGTTTAAAGGTGAGGAGAGGATTCTTATTGGGCTTGGATTCGGGGGGAGAACATTTGAAGATGAGTGAAATTGAAGATATGATTGGAGAGGAGGGAGGGTGCGCGCTGATTAATACTGAAAAATATTTTGAGAGCTAAAAATTTGGTTTTAGAGCCTAAAAAAAAATCTCATTTCGGAGCCGAAATTTTAATTTGGAGCAAACAAAAATTTATCTACTCCAACAAAAAGCATGGTATTTATTTCTGTTCGTTTGCAAACATACAACACGTGGGATATGTTAGAGCCAAAATTTCAGTCTTCTACTTAAATTTCGTATTTTGCATTGACACAAACAACCTATTTTCTTTCAGAGTCATTTTTTTATTGATTATAATGAAATTTCATCCGAATTTATAAAATCAAAAGTCATAATTATTAAATAAAAATTGTATTAAATATAATATGAATTACTTGAGAATTATATTTTATTTAAATAGTAAATATTACTTATAAACAATAACTATAATTAATTATTACCTATTTCTTTAAAGTTATAATTGAATTCCAACTATTAAAAGTTAATTATTATGTAAATGTTATTGATTATATACTATTAGTAATTTTTAAAAAGTAACTATTATTTATTAATCATCAATTAAGCGGTTTTTATCTAATCTAATAGTAATTAATAGCAATATGGTTTTAATTTGTAAATTTATTATTGAATATGAATTATTCTTAAATGTTAATATTACTAATTATTAAATATAGGTTGTTACTAATATTTAATAAGTATCTAATACAAGAAATGGAAAAAAGAGTTACTAAAAATAAGTTTAAACAACTTTCTAATTTAACTATTAATTATCTGAAATTAATTAGTATATATTAGTTATTACAACAGACAAAAAAGAAAAGTTGTGATATATATATATATTACAATAGTGATTTTTTCACAATTGTAAAAAAAACATTTACTACATTAGTGCGTTTTGCACAGTTGTAAAAAAGGATTTATTACAACCGTACTTTTTTCACAGTTGTAAAACTAAAGTTGTAATATGGTGTTTTTGTTGTAGTGATTTCAAAATATTATATGTTAAATGTTACTTCTCAACTATTATTCCTTCTTATTATATATGAATTATTAAATGTTTTTCTTAATTATCGAATTTTTATTATTTTTCTAATGGTCATTGTAAATTAACAATTATTGAAAATTTATTATTAAATACTAAATATCACTTTATAACTATTAATTAATTATTTACTTTTATTTATTAGATACCACTCTTAATTATTAATAATTAGTTATTGACAATTAGTTTATAAATTTTATGATTTATTTCAAATTTATTCAGGATGATTTCAAATTTTCAAATTTTTTGAAATATAATTATCAATTATAATTATAAAATGCAAGTATCAGTTATAATTATCAACTGTAATTATTAAGTACAATTATTTAAAATTAATTATTGAATACTGGATATCATTTCATAAGTATTAAATTTTATTATTAATTATTAAATAATTAATTATTAAATAAATATTATAACAAAGTGATATTTTCATTATGAATAATTATAAAAGAACAATTTAAAATTTTGGGATTTAGCATAAAATATACTGGCATACTGACTGAAATTTGTAATGAAAGCAGAGGACTTAGTTAAAAATTTAGTAATTACATTGGTTATGATCAAATATTATTTTGCTAATTCTAAATAAGCAATGACTATAAGTTATTTATTATAGAACGTAAATTTTTATTTATTATTACTTATAAATCTTTAATTAGAACAAATTAATTATTAATTATTGAACATGTTAATAATTACCAAAAAGTTACACTAAAGTATATGTTAGAAAAATAATATAAACATATCTTGCAAAATTGTTGGAATTCTGCTGCAAAATAGCTTCAATAAATATTCGTCGGTATTTTGCCTGGATTTGCAGCGGAAAATAGCTGCGGAATTTTATCGTCTGTAATTTGACGCGATTTGCAACGGCTTAGCAAGGGATGATAGAAGACGATGGTAATAAATAAAAGAAGAAAATTTGAAAAAACAAAAAACTATCCCTTGCGGATCACATGGAAATCCGTAACAAATTAGCGATGGAAATTTCCGCTTCTAAATATATGACGCTAAATCAGTGTTTTCTTGTAGTGGTAAGAAAACAGGGAGAGAGGGGAAAATTTGATTTGGAGTGTCAAATTGCATTCTTTTCCATTAGATCTGCCTATCCTCTCAATTTCATATTAATTGGATTTGATTTGTTATGTATGAATATATTTTTATTTTAGAAATTAGGTTTGGAGAAGGAGAAAAATGGCAGAGCTTAGCTGCCACTACTGATTTATGTGAAAAAGAATGAGGCCTTACCCCTTTATTTATACGGGTGGAAATGGCCTAGGACCATTGGATTAGTTTTAAGTTATATCCCTTCATTCGTTCCAATAATATTTTATAAATTAATCCCCCTTAACCCTAGCCACCACTGCTGGCTCGACCAAGCGGTCGCAACCAGCGGTCGACCTAGCAGTGAGGTGGCTGGGAAAAGATATATATATATATATATATATATATATTATTCTGTTTGATTTATTATCCGTCGGTTTTCGTATTTTGTCCGTAAAATTTTCATACGGACTCCGTTTGTGAAACTCCAGACATGAAAGTTGATCAGAATTCCGAGACGAACGCATCGGTTAAAGTTTCGTTGTCAAATTTAAGGGTGTAAACAAGTCGGACCAGACTGGACGGAGGTGTGTCCCAGCTTTGTCCTATAAGAGAATCGTACGGACACGAACTAGACAAGTATTAAGTTCGAACACCATTCGTATGAGTCTGACAACGGACAAACAACGTTCCGACAATAGAGAACATCGAACATTTTGGATCGGACCGGACCATGGTGTGTCCATGCTCTGTCCTATAAGAGAATTGTACGGACATGGGCCGAAGACCATATACCTTGGAACGAGCTGGAAAACGGACTATCCTGCCCAGTGTGCAGCTCTAGTCAAATTCCATCGTTTGCAGACATTCCTACTTTCGAAATTCTAATAATTAATTTATATCGCCAAAATTATGGGTTGTTACAACACCCAAATCCAATTTGATATTAAATGCAAGCTTTTGAATAGAAATCATATCGACTTATATTCAATACCAATTTTTGAAACCAACAAATATTGTATTGGAATAACGATATCTATATCTTCCAAATTCCTCAACAATATCCATATAATCACGAAATCGAATACTGAAATATCTAAAGATAATTTCCATCCAAATCCTTTCCAATTTATTCATTGGAAAAAACTCTGGTTATATCAAACCCACTTTTTAAATCCATTTCATTATATTAACACATTGGATTTTCCGTTTAGTTGTAAAACAATACTTTCAGATAAAAATAACATTTATCTTTCAAATATCGGAATATTTAATCGAAACTCTTTCCAAATCATTTATTATGATTTATCATAATTTTCCCATATTTTTAATAATTTTATTAAGGCACTTACAGTCGGTTTCCAATATCGGCTACCGATCTACATCCATAGCGACCTTTTCCAAATTTGATTTTGACATATTTAAAAATCCAACTGTTAGAAGTTAAATCTCTTATATTCGGTTTATAGGTCTTTTTGATATGAACCTAACGGTTCTGGTTTCAGCAGAATCCGACGGTCGAATCTACGTCCATTCGAAGTTACGAGTTGAACTTTGTGAACTATTACTGTGGAATGCCTCCTATTAAAACCTGAATTCGATTTATAAAAATAAAAATAAATTGATATACTTCCAAACCAATTCTATAAATTATAGAAAATATATATTTATTTTTTTGAAAACTCGTTTCAATTGTTTATCTTCAAAATCTCTTCTACACGTCCATCCAAAATCGGACTGGAAATCAAACTTCGATTATTCACTAAATATTATATTATTAAAACATTTATTATTTATTCCGGATTAAAATTAAATTCAACCAAACATCATATAATTACGCTAGCAAAACTTTTGTACATCCAACAATAGTAGTAAGCAACTATTCAACATCCAAATAACATCCATAGTGCACCTATATTCATATAAGCTTCAACAAAATAGTTGACTCTTATTTCAATTTGTCAATCAACCGTACAATATACAAACTACATACAAGGGAGATGTGAAAGTAAAATATCATCACAAGACCCTGTGGGGTTTTCAACCAAGAAAAAAAATCAATTTATATCAACTATTAATTCATGAAATTTAATAAAATTAAGTTCAATTCCAAATATTTTTCAATCTAACCTATTTCACTCAAATAAGCGATGATAAATTCATCGTTTGAACTATAAATGGGCATTTAATCCAATATCAACTATCGCAAATATTTTAACATCATTTTAGCGTTAAATAACTCAAAATCACATCCAAATCATAATACAATCAATCATCCATTCATCCATATGGTTTTCAGACTATTTATGGTGTGAGCTACCATATACCGTATAACGAATTCATGATAATTAATCAGATAAAAATCAATATAAGTAATCAATGTATATTCAATTATGACTAAAATAACTGTAAAAAAATCATTTTGTGTGAGAAGCTCTCACATTGATTGTTTTCGCCAAAATAACAATAAACGTTGATTGACTGAATCAGATGTTTTCTTCCGCCCAAAATTGAGACGAGCACCAAATCACACCAAATCAGTTTCATTGCGAAGCTCTCGTCAATACCGTTTTAACTCATCACGAATCATCGAATTCCGATCTCATATGTAAAATTTACAAGTTTTACAAACCTGCATATTTGCTTAAATTAAACATTTAACAACTTATTTTGATTTTAACTACACAAACTATATAAACTAAGCAATAAATTCTCACCCCAAGCATCCTAACACCACGACACTTCAACGAGGATCTCCACGAGCTAAAAATCTAACCTTTTGTAAGAACCCGTAACTTCCCCGTGAAGGAAAGAGCGGATACTTTGATTTTTCGGATTCATTGGAAAGATATTCTCAATTAGATCCTAATGTTTTTGGTTTCGCTAAAATCCGGTTTGTTTTGAACCCGGTACATTCAATTGAAGTTTGAAATCGAATTATCGAACTACCGCGCCATTTTCAATTCCTTTTATAATTATATATAATTATTTATATTCTAACGACGACGCGTATAATATATACGTTGAATTATATTCAAAATAAATTTTTCGTCGATATTATTTAAAATAATTCATTTTAAATATTCAACATTCACCAAAATTACCAAAATAAAATTTTTAAACTGGCTCGCATTTCCGGGTTATTACACCTTTCCTCGCCAAGTAAACTCTAAACTTCACGCATACGCTCAAATACACACTAGCAGTGTTTAAGGGAGGAAAGTTGCAATTTTTATGGGTTTATTGACTTGTGTGGCCCACAACATGGAAGTCTAGCAAGGTGTTGTCGTGGCATAAGGTTGGTGGAGGGTTGCAGGGTCCGGCGTGGGAATGTGGGAGCCATACGAGGTGGTTCATGGTAGTAGAAGGGGGTTTTGGGTATAAAGGAGGAATCTTTTTGCAAATGTAAGAGTTTTAAGGAGGAAAGAGGATAGGACCATGCGCCGACGGTGGGGGGAGGGGGCTGCTGCAAGCGACGCAGGTCGAGGTGGGAGGCGGGGTGGTGGTGGCGCAGCCTAGGGTAGAGGTAGGTGCTATGAAAGTGAAGAAAAAGGAGGAGAAACAAAAAGAAGAAATGACTTTGCAAAAAAGGAGAGAATAAAGAAAGAAAAGGGAAAGAGGGAGGGGATTATTCGCAGAAATATCACCCCTCAAGCAGATCGCTAAGGTGGCGCGATCCTGTAAGCTCCAACAAAACCACCTTGGCCTATTAGATGACCTTCATATTTTATATATGTTCGATGACTTCACGTTTGTAAAGGTGTGCTAGTTAGTCTCCACCTTTTTTGATCGTACGATCACAAATTAATTCCGTTTGCTATGAAATTTTGGATTCTGACAATAAGCATAATTCCAGATCCAACGGAACAAGTTTCTTCGGTTTCCACGTTCATTTAACCTTCCTTTTTATTTTTCGATCGTGTTTCAGCTTGATTTCAATATGTGATTTTAGCGTACGTTTTCTTCTCGCACGCTACATGCTAGCTCCAAAAATTATGAAATTTGGAATTTAACCATTGTTCGATGCTACGGATTCAATAAAAAAATCATCGAATTCTGAGGTCGTCTTAATAATGTTCCTTTGTAAACTACTTGTTATTATTACATCGAATGGCTATATCTCGCCCGACCTCATACTAACTTCGTTTGGTGTGAAATTTGAAATCTAGCAATAATCTAATATTCCTGTTCCAAAAAAATTATTTTCGTTGAAAACCAAGGTTGTTTGCAAAATGTTCATTTTAAAGGGTTATGTAATATTAAAATATTAATAATCTCATAGCGACTATTTTAAATTTTGAATTGGACATAACTTACATTTTATAGTATGAAATTTAAATTTTCACTTTCATTAAAAGGATATTGTTAAATAGATCCGAACATTTCTTGTTTTAATGAAATCCGACTTACCTTAAATTCTATATAGTCATTTAAAGTTCAAAACGTATTATTACGAACTACCACGACGTTCCGAGTTCGTTTTAATTAAATTTTAAATTCTTACATTCAAACTTCGTTTTTAAATAACTTTTAAGTTGTTTATTCTCAAAATAAATCATGAATTCACATAAAATAATATTAAAAAATAAATTTTAAATTGGTTTCAAAATTCCGGATTGTTACAATTTCTCCCACTTATAAATTTTCGTCCCCAAAAAGGAAGGGAGTTGAAGGTCGTGTACTTAACCACTACAGTTCTTGAACTTTTAATTTTATAAGAACTTTCAAATTTCTTGAAATTTGGATAACGCCTTAAATTTCTGAAAAATTTCGCCATAACCTCCTTTGTACGGATTGATTTTTACAAATCTAAATGGCCTCAACAGGCTCTCATAAATCAATATATAAATATACAAACCAAATAAAAAAATTGTGACTTATCTACACCCAAGGTAGATGTGTAAAATTATCATCCCTTGACCTTGTGATGGGGATTAATCACAATCCATGTGACTTATCTACACATAAGAGAGACATGTATATTTCTGTCATCTCAAGACCCGTGTAGGGTTTGTTATTAAATCCTGCAATTTATTCTTATATGGTTATTAGGTCCACAATCAGTCCATAATTCAGTCCTCGCCATATAAGCATATAACACTTACATGCTCATATGGTCATTCAATCCTTGTCATATAAGCATCAAACAATAAAATGCATATGCTATGCCATGTTGTCCACAATATATGTGATGCAGTGTAATCCTTAATTATTGTTCATTATCCAATGGTGTATATTTAATTTTACACAAGTAATCATCAAAGCGCATCTAATTCACTCATAGCAATAATAATAAATAAAATGCGCAACCAATATAATAAATATGTATCTTTTTGTTGGGCATGCAATTTTATTTCTCTCCTTAACCTTTATACAACAAACTGTTCGATATACACACATGTCTAATCCAAATAAATTTTCAACTTAGTTCAACATTATATTCGACTTGGCTTGATTTACCTTTCATTCTTATATTGGTTTTTATTATTCCAATATTTTTTTATTAATTAAACTAATTATCACACATCACAACCAACAATTAATTGGTTAATTAACTTTCTAAACATACAAATTTCAGATACTCAAAAATAAATTTTCAAAATCGGATTATATATATCTACAAATATGTTACTTATAAACATGTAACTCTCAACTCATCCTAAGGTATTACTAGCCTCATCTCTAATGAGTTTCTCATTCTAGGATACTACTGATCCTATCTCTAATAAAAATATTATTAATCCTATCTCTGATGACTTCTTTTGTTTGGTTCTAATGTGTTTTGTTCTCGATCTTTGTAAACCAAAGCTCTGATACTAAGCTGACATGACCCAAACCCCCCCACTAGCCTAAATCGAGCAAGAATACATATTGTTTGAGAACACAATGCATCGGAACACAAAACAAGAGAATTTTCATTGCTATTACAACAATTTATCAGAGTGTGGAAAATAATATACACAGCGGAAATACAATTATCAGAGAATAAATAAATTACATACCAGTAGAAATGTAATATATAAATACAATGAGCAGCGGAAAAACATAAACTAACACAACTGAAGGAAATACACGGATACGAATCTTTTCAAAGTATAACTCCAGCCGTAATCTAGGATCCCGTGAAATGAAAAGACATGCAAAACCAAACTATAGACTGCCCATGTGGTAAATATGGGCACCTAGAGTTTAGGCAAAAAAAGTAAACTCCAGTTCAGTCGTAAGACAAATGTGAGAGCTAAAACAGTTATTAAAACATGACATTAAAATAGGGCAAATCACGGGGACCACGTCGTATGTCATGGAACGGATTTACTCTATGTGAATACCAAAGCTTGAAATAAATTAAACAATGCAATGCTTTTTGAAAGATAAAGCCGTTATAAGATTTTGGTCCCATCACACAATGCACCGCAAGCAGGAGGATAGAGTTTTACCTTATAATGGCCAAACATGCTTGGTATGCTTTAAGACAAATATTTTTGATATCATTATAAGTGCATAGTGTATAAAAACAACTTTGAATATAAATGACCCCATTCTACTATGTCACTATATATGTTTACATCTAAAACCGAAAGTCACGTATTGGAAATTGGATTTCCATCTATGAGTCGAGGCAAAGGATTCCTCATCTGATTCGGGCCATCTCTAGCGGGGTGCCCATAATCAACACACGTGACCCTTGGACCTTATAAGGTCACTCCACTCTTACTTTTGTGGATTAGTTATTCCTGAAAAATACGTTTCTTGGTCCTATCGGACCTATAACCTAGTTAGTACGTCGACCATATGAGCCTTTTACTACCCTATATCGGAGGAGCCTCGCAATTCAGTCATCCACCTAAGCAAAATATCTGGGCTCCAAACCATGACATCACCTCTAGCATGAAAGAAACGTATGCACTCGATTATCCCAAATTCTGTTTTTGATTCATACCGGGGTGTGAATCTCGCGAATTAACATTGTACACAAAGCTACGCTGCATCAGCCATGCTTTGATCATCATCCACGAAGTTCTTCTTTTTGGCAAAAGCTTTGATCATTGCATCTTAGCATGACATATTGACAATCCATACCATACCATTGATTTCTACGAATATATAACCTATGAGCTCGTACGTCCTAGAGAAAGGTGTTAAGCTAAGAGAATAAATTCTCCGCTACTAAACAGATATATATTTAGCAGAGATCAATTAATATAACATAAACTAAGATGTCAGACACACAATCCATTTGCAAGTTCATTCTGGGATAGAACTAAACCGGAGGAACCTTATTCCTCATCCCATATGGCCAAATATAGGAGCGAGGCCCTCGCATATCCAAACAATCAACAAGTACGTCCGACAACTACCACTATAACCCCTTCAAGGAAGTAACTTAAATCCAGGGCATATTCGATGTGAAGATTGTTGTTCTTGCACCATCTTTAATGTCTTTGACTTTTAGTTGTCGTAACAGTTATTCAGAATGGGTTAAACCCGATCATTCTGAATGTGTATCTTATAATCAAGTGACATATATAAACACATCATACGCCTCATTCCAATCCAGAAAATTCTTTTATTTAAATATTCTTTACTATGGGGACAATTCCTAATAATCTTATCAAAGATAATCTCATTTAAATTTATTCTTTGATTCATTCCTTGGAAATCAGTTCAAAGGATTTTTATAATATCTTTTCACAACTTAAACCAGATTATCATTTATAAAACTAGTCAGGATTATTGAGCCTTATCGAAGTAGTTATTCATTTTATTAATCTTGGTCCCAGCATGTTCATCCCGTGGAGCAAAATTGGTAGTACTCCTTATCTAACACCTGTTGCGTTATCGATAAATTTAATTACCATTTATTGTTCCAAATCTAATTAAAGATTCATTAAAACTCCAACTTAGTTTTAATCTAAAAAAATCATTACAAAATGATTATTTAATTTTAGGAAATGAGTCCTGCCTTTAATTGGGCTAAAGAGAAAATGTCATTTAAAACACCACTCACGGTAAACCCAAAATCAACTTCCATAAATATGGAATCTTCACGGAAATATGAATAACCGATATTCAATATAAAAAATTGTATCAGACTAATACTATAAGTGAAATAGCAACAAAGCCTTTTAAATTCCATAAATAGTGAAGGCCTTCCTTTACATAAGCACATTTCGATTATTATTACATCAAATCCAATTCCAATTTAATTAAATAAATTGGAAAAACTCACTAAATCTTAATTAAAAGATTTATTCTATTCACAAATGGGTTCAAGAACAGCATTATTGAAGATACCATTCATGACAAACCCAAAATCCACTTTTCTTTCCATTTTAATTTAATTTATTAAATTCGAAAGCTTCTACTAAATCTTAATTAAAAAGACTTGTATCTCAAATTCCATTTTCCACTAGGTTTAAGAACAGTGTTATTAAACCTACCATTCACAGCAAATCCAAAATCCAACTTGATATTAAATACAAGCTTTTGAATAGAAATCATATTCACTTATATTCAATACCAAATTCTGAAACCAACAAATATCATATTGGAATAACGATATCTATATCTCCTAAATTCCTCAACAATATCCGTATAATCACGGAATCCAATACTGAAACATCCGAAGATAATTTCTATCCAAATCCTTTAAAATTTATATGTTGGAAAAAACTCAGGGTATATCAAACCACTTTTTAAATCCATTTTATTATATTAAAACATTGGATTTTCCTTTTAGTTGTAAAACATCACTTTCAGATAAAAACTAACATTTATCTTTAAAACCTCGGAATATTTAATATAAGCTCTTTCCAAATCATTTATTATGATTTATCATAATTTTTCCATATTTTTAATAATTTTATTATGGCCCTTGTAGTCAGTTTCCAATATTGACCACCGATATGCATACATAGCGAACTTTTCCAAATTTGATTTTTTACAAATTTGAAAATCCAACCATTAGAATTTAAATCTCTTATACTCGTTTGAACGGTCTTTTCAATACGAACCCAATGGTTCCAGTTTCAGGATAATTCGACGGTCGGATCTCCCGTTACGTTCGTTTGAAGTTACGAGTTGAACTACGCGAACTGTCGTTGTGCAACACGTCCTATTCAAACCCGAATTTGATTTATGAAAATAAAAATAAATCGATATTCTTCCAAACCAGTTCTTTAATTTATACAAAATATGTATATTTATTTTTGAAAACTTGTTTGTTTATCTTCAAAATCTTATCAACGCGTCCATCCAAAATCAAACATCGGAATCAAACTTTGATTTTTCACTAAATAATTATATTATTAAAAAAATTATTTTTTATTTTAGATTGGAATGAAATTCAACCAAACATCATATAATTTCACTAGCATAAATTTTGTACATCCAATAATAGTTGTAAATAACTATTCAACATCCAAATAACATCCACGGTGCACCTATATTCATATAAGCTTAAACCAAATAATTGACGCTTATTTCAATCTGTCAATCAACCGAGGTGAAAGCCAAATATCATCCGGAGACCATGTGAGATTTTCAACCAACAAACAATCAATTTCAATCAACTATTAGTTCATGAATTTAATCATAATTAGTTTAATTCAAATTAATTTTCAATCTAACCAATTTCACTCAAACAAAAGATGATAAATTCATCGTTTGAACTGTAAGTGCGTATTTAATCCAATTTCAACTATCAAAAATGTTTTAACATCATTTTAGCTTGTTTAATAACTCAACATCGCACCCAAATCATAATTCAATCATCCATTCATCCATCTGGTTTTCAGACAATTTATTATATGAGCTATCATATATCGTATAACAAACTCATGATACTTAATAAGATAAAAATCAATATAAACAATCAGTATATTCAGTTATGTTTATATAAACTATAAAATAATTAGTTTGAGTTAGAAGCTCTCATAATAATCGTTTTCGCAAAATAACAGTAAATGCCAATTGACCGAATCAAACGTTTTCTTCTGTCAAAAATTGAGACGAGCTCCAAATCACTCTACATCAATTTCATTGAGAGGCTCTCATCTATACGGTTCCAACGCATCTCGAATCGTCGAATTCTGATCTCATATGAAAAAGTTACAAGTTTTACGGTTTGCATATACGCTTAAATCAAACATTTAGTAACTTATTTTGATATTAATTACACAAACTATATAAACTGAGCAACAAATTCTCAACCTAAGAATCCTAACACAACGACACTTCAACGTCGGATCTCCATGTGCTTGCCACGAGCTAAAATTCTCTCCATTCCTCGCCAAATCAACTCCAAACTTCACGCACACACTCAAACACACACTAGCCAGTGTTTATTTTACGCTATGGATTCAATAAAAAAAGTTTTGTTGAATTCCGAGGTCGTCTCAATATTGTTCCTTTGTAAATTGCTCGTTATTATTACATTGAACGACTTTATCGTGCTCGGCCACATACTAACTGTTAAGGATTGCGGAATGGATCGTTAAGGCAAAACTAACACTAAAGGGGGTAAATAGTGTTTTTGAGAAATTTAACAAAATCCAAAACTTATATGATCTACTATATGAATCACACGCCACAGAGATATTCACAAACAAAAATTCAATTACAATCACAAAAATAAACCAAAATAAAATGCAGAAAAGGAAAGAACACACCAGATTTTATACTGGTTCGGATTACTCCTACGTCTAGTCCCATGCAACACTAGATTGCACCGAGTTTTATGACTATATCAATATCCAAGTACAACTCCCTTGATTTTACGGCTACAAGGTTAACACGATTCCAAACACCCTTGATCAAGTATATTCCCCTTGATTCCCCGACTACAAGTTTAACACCGCTCCATTTCCTTGATTTTAATGCTACAAGGACACACCTTTTCCCAAACACTTACCAAACAATTACAACAGCCCAATAACTTTTCAATAGCACTTCGACTCAGAGAGTAATGAGTAGAGAGTGAGAAGAGAAGAAGTTTTATGTGAATATAATTGAATTTAGCAGAGTATAAGTGTAGAAATCATAAAAATAAGAAATAATAATGGTGTAGAGAAAGGGGATGAAGATGGAGAAGAAAACTGATAAAAAAATTCAAAATCAACCCCTATTTATAAGACTTGAAAGGTTGCAACTCTTCTGGAACATTACAAATAGTGAAAAGACACTTCCTTTCAAAATAAAAAATATGACAGTTATTGTCGACATGGCTATCTTTGTATGTCGACATATCATAGCTCAAAATTGAAATTTGAGTATTTTTGAAGTGTTTTGATATATATATATATATATATATATATATATATATAATTCTGGAAATTCTTGAATTAAAACATAGTGTTATAGATGAATATTACAAAGTAGAAAATCATATGAAATCTTAAATATAAATTACATACATATTTATAAAAAAATTGAAGTTAAAAACTATATAAATATAAAGTATATAAAAGTATATATGAATATATAAAACTTATAAACTAAAAAACTTGAGTTTAAATCAAAAGTAAAATAGAGAATAAAAATTGAAGATAAAGTTTTAAAAAAGAATTTGAAATGTGAAAATCAGAAAATGAAAAACAGAATTTGAATTAGAACCTAGAGTGCTATTCAGAGTCTTACATAAACTAGACTCTATTACTATTTTTATCTTGAACTCTTGATTACCCATAAGTCTTGAATCATTTCTGAATTCTGAATTTCAAAAAGCTTTTTCAACTGTACAGTCTTCTGTATTAATTCCTGTATATGAATCCTGCATATATATATATTATATATATATATTCTCGATAAAAGTGTTAGTATGTATTTTATAATCAATTAATATTGAAATAAGTTTATTGTCATCAAAACTCCATTCTCCAACAATCTTCCCCTTTTTGTTGATGACAACCTTAGTTTATAAAATATCATACATGTACATACCTGTTGATGATGATCCTTCTAATACTCCCCCTGACTATATGAATCCTATAAACTATGTCTATATTTTATAATTTCTCTGCCTTTGGCATTATCAAAAAGAAATTCTAAAACCACTTCCCCTAAATACTGTAGCTATCTAAATAATTTCTATGCTAAAATAAAGTACACCCCTTAATTCTAAATATATCTATGTAATCCTTATACTAAACAAAAATACTCCCCCTAAATTCTAAGTCTACATATACATATATCCTATAATAATACTTCCTAAATTCATGATTATACATTAATCAAGACTGAGTACCAAAGTATATAATTACATATGCATTATGTCATATACAAACTTGGCACACCACACCATATGTTTAATATATATAATTTTTACGTCAATTAATTTAAATCAAACAAATTCAAACAAATCAAATCAATCAAATCATACCAAGCAATCAAACGTTTCTTGGGACTTCAACCTAACCGTCTTCTCCAAAGATTGGATCCTTCTTGATGACCTCCCAATCTTTATCTTCTTTGGTTGGTGGTGCCTTAGCGAGAGTGGTATCTTCATCTCTGAAAAGAGAGGAGATTAGCCACTAATTGCATAAAAATGCTTCTCTTGCTGTTCAAACTTCTTTATTAGGCTGAATTCGAGGTGACGCTGGTTTTGTAGTATTATAGAGAGGATGTTCTTGAAGAAATTCAGCGTTTCTTCGAGATTTTCACTTAGATTATGAATTGGATTTGCCATGGTTTTGATAAGTAATGAATAGAGAAGAAAGAGAAACGATGTAATGAAGTTTTCTGGAAGAAATAGGCTTAAATAGGGTCTGGAATTCGTTGTATTTTGAATGGACATGTGCTAGTTATTTAATTTTAATTTTTTGAAAAGTTTCGAAAATCTAGCAGTTATATGTCGATATATGCAACTATGTATGTCGACATACCTATTAATTTTTTTTGGAAATTTTCAAATTTTGAATCTTTTGTTCTTTTATTATATTATAATTAATTCCAAATTTTTTGCAGTAACTTAAAGATAATTTTAACATAAATAAAACTCCATTCATTACTTCATAAAAAGCAAATACATCCAATAATTAAGACACACTAAATACAAGATTCAAAAGCAAATACAAGCGAACATAAAAGATAAATAAAACTTGATAGGCTAGTTTTCAGTGGATGATGAGGAGGAAGATGAGATTCCAAGCTTTCTTCCTATCTTGACCATAAACTTAGTCATTTTGGAAAAGTTCCTTTTGAGCTTCTTTTGATTGTTGACAATCTTCACTTGGTTTTGAACAATCATCTCTCTGGAAATGGTTCTAGTGTTGATGGGACACACAACACTTTCTAAAGAAGTTTCTTCTTCTTCAACTTCCATAGGTGCATGTTCTTGCTGCATTCGAGCTTGTTTGGCTTTGAATGTCTCATTTTGTTGGAAAGTGAGAGGAATTTGCATGAGATGTATGTTTGATGAGTCAAACACTTTTCTTGGCACAAATTCTTCTCCGCGAAGATGAACTCCAAAGTATTTGAAAATGCAGGTGATATAAACTCCATAGTAAAGAGGTTCTCTCTTGATGAAGTTTCTATGGGCTTGAATTCTCTTAAGATCATGTCAGCCCAATTGATGTTATAGCCACCAACAATAGCAAAGAGAGCCTTTTTGTCCTTGAGAGTTGGGCTGTCAAAATTTCCGGAATAGGGAGTGATGGTATGTTGAAGGAGAATGTTGAAAATTCATGTTTTTAATGGAAAAATCGATTTTTGAAATCCATTTGAGCATGGCTTTCAAATATGTTGTGATAAGTCTCTACATTGGTTTCATCAATTTCGAAATCCGAAAAATCCGAGCCTGTGCTTCTACAATATAAGATAGTGCCAAAGATTTTGGCATCAAGAACAATTTGTGTGCCTTTGACGCTACTCCAAATTTTGTCTTCATTGCCTTCGTAAAATCTGCGATTAAGATTCACATAGAACATCTTGACAAGCGTATTCATCATTATCCCGAGAGTCAATTAAACCCAAGATTTTGTTGTGATTGAAAAGAGAGATAAGATCATAGGAAGGAAAGTCTCCAAAGACGAAGAAAGCACCTATATAACTTTAGCATTTGCTAAATAGTTAACATAGGTTTTGATAGCTTCTTTGTCATTATGAAGATAACCTTTGATGGTTTTGGTTAACATTAATTTCTAAGATGAACTAGAGGAAGCCATTGAATTGATTGTTTTAAAGAGAATAGATATGAAGAATATAGTTTGAATTGTGAATGAAAAGATAGAGAGAATAGATGTATATATAGAAATTGAATGGATATGAATTGAATAGGCACAACTTTTCGGAAATCAATGACACCTTTTTAGACCTTAGGAGTTGGTGAAAAGTTGGAGGGAAGTTTGAAAGTTTAACCTTTGAAATTCAAATTTTGAATTTCAAATTACTGGCTGATATGTCGACATATAGACATATGTATGTTGAGATATATGCTTATTTTCAAGGTCATTTTGTTTTCGTGATTTAAGTTTTCGATATATATTTCAGGTTTAACGATTTCCTAAAATAATTCTAATCCTAGCAAACAACCAAAAAATTAATTTTTTATTAACTATTATTTTATTATTATTTGAATTTCAAAATTCAAAATCAAATTTGAATTTTAAATTTCAAGATTTAAATTTTTAAATTTAAATTTCAAAATCAAAACAAAGCAAGCAATCAAAGCATCCATTCAACTAAGAAAAATTAATTAAGGTGTACCCAGTTTTTAGATCCTTTTCTTCGAATTTTTCTGAATTCTGAATTGTCATGAAGAACAAATTTAAATTTCCAGTTTCTGGCTCTTCATCACTTGGTGATGAATCTAAATCTTCTAACGTTACTGCGTATGCTTTCTTCCTTTTCTTTGAAGAATTGTTGTTGTCTGTTTGTTGAGTCGATTTATCTGGATATTGACACATTCTCCATACATGGCCTAGTTTGTTGCAGTTACAACATCGATCATCATTTCTTCTTAAACCTTCTTGGTTATTATTTTGAAAATATATTTTCCTTCTATATTTCAGAAATTTTCTAAAATGTCTTTTCATGAAGGTTGTTTCTTCATCATCTTCACTACTCGAGTCAGAATCATTTGTTGTTGCCTTAACGCGATGGATTTCCTCTCAATTGGCATGTTTTCCTTTCTTTTCTGTAACTGGAATTAAAAAGATATCAGATTTATGTTTAACTCCTCAATCTTCATTTCACTGACATTATTGGCTTCTTCAATTGCTAATGTTTTCTGATCCCATTCTGAAGTCAATGAATTCAATATTTTACTAACTTGATCTTCTTCAGAATAAGTTTTCCCAAGTGCTGTCAAAGAATGCACCATCTCTTGAAATCTGCAATACATATCGGAGATAGACTCATTCTTGTACATTTTGAATAACTCAAACTGATTAACTAACATTGATATCTTCGTTTGTTTAACTTTACTAGTTCCTTCATGAGTAACTTGTAAAGTTCTCCAAATTTCATAAGCAGTTTTACATATTGACACTCTATTAAACTCATTCCTATCTAATGAACAAAATAACATATTCATGGCTTTAGAATTGCTTTGTGCAGCAGCCTTTCATCCATTTGTCCATTATGCAAAAGCAGTTGTGGGTTCAACAAACTCATTCTGTGTATTATTCCATGTGTCTAATCCTACTGATTATAAATATATTTTCATTCTATATGCCCAATATGAATAATTACTATAATTAAACAGTGGTGGTATAATAGTGGACTGACCCTATACAAAAGAACTATTATTATTACAAGTGTTGGTTGCCATTATAACTATTTTAAAAAATCAAATTATGAACTTTTTGAAAGACCTTGCTCTGATACCAATTGTTAAGGATTGTAGAAGGGATCGTTAAGGCAAAACTAACACTAGAGGAGGGTGAATAGTGTTTTTGAGAAATTTAACAAACTCTAAAACTTATATGATCTACTATATGAATCACACACCACAAAGATAATTACAAGCACAAATTCAAACACAAACACAAAAATAAGCAAAAATAAAATGCAGAAAAGGGAAGAACACATCGGATTTTATACTGGTTCGGATTACTCCTATGTCCAGTCCCACACAATGTTGAATTGCGCCGAGTTTTATTACTATATCAATATCCAAGTACAACTCCCTTGATTTCACGGCTTCAAGGTTAAAACCGATTTGAAATACCCTTGATCAAGTATATTCCCCTTGATTTCCAGGCTACAAGGTTAATACCGCTCCGTTTCCTTGATTTTAAGGCTACAAGGACACACCTTTTCCCAAACAATTACAATAGCCCTATAAGTCTTCGATAGCACTTTGATTCAGAAGTAACGAGTAAAGAGTGAGAAGAGAAGAAGTTTTATGTGAATAGAATTGAATTTGGCAGAGTATAAGTGTAGAAATCATAAAAATAAGAAATAATAATGGAGTAGAGAAAGGGGATGAAGATGGAGAAGAAGAAGAATGATGAAAAATTTCGAATTTAACCCATATTTATAAGATTTGAAAGGTTGCAATGCTTCTAAAACGTTACAAATAGTGAAAAGACACTTCCTTTCAAAATCAAAAGTACGACAGTTATATGTCGACATGGCTATCTTTGTATGTCGACATATCACAGTTCAAAATTGAAATTTGAGTATTTTTGAAGTGTTTTGATATATATATATATATATATATATAATTCTGGAAATTCTTGCATAGTGTTATAAATGAATATTATAAAGTAGAAAATCATATGAAATAATAAATATAAACTATATAAACTTATTTATAAAAATTATAAAGTTAAAAACAATATAAATATAAAGTGTATATAAATATATAAAACTTATAAATTATAAAACTTGAGTTTAAAATTCAAACTAAAATAGAGAATAAAAATTGAAGACAGAATTCGAAAATAGAATTTGAAATTTGAAAATCAGAAATTGAAAAATAGATTTTGAATTAGAACCTGGAGTGCTATATCTACTGTTGGTACTGTATAGTTTTATAATTAACACATGTCTAATATCCCTCGCTATATACTATACATAACTTGAAATAACAGTGGTATTTATATTTTATATGATATAATATGGTTGTTATCATAAAAAATTAATGCCTAAGGTACTACAAAACTACATCTTCTACTTTTTGAGCAATATTGGGAGTCTTCAAGATTTAACTCCTAAGGGTCCGAACTTCAATGATATCTTGATATCTAGTCCTCATAATTTTGGCTTACGGCGTTATGTTTTTGTAGTGACCCGAAAATCCGGTCCAATTTGAGCTGACTAAATAACACAAGTCCAACCACAAATTGTACTGGAAATTCAAGAAACTAATAGAAAGAAGATGGAGGGTGAGGAAAGATAAGGTAGAACTATTAGAATAGAAGAATAAGAAGAACATCATCATCAGAGAAAACACGAATCTCACAGCGGAACGAATAAAATATAACATAACTTTTGAAATACAAACAGTTATATATACAATAGCACTTATCAGAGTACAACACTTACAACAACAGCGGAAATAAATATAGCTATAGAATCCTGAAGCCTCCTGCTCCAGCTCTTCCAGTATATCTGTAAAATCCTGAACTACTTGACTGCCCGTACAAATTTAGGCACCCAAGAGTTTAGGTAGAACAAAACAAATAAACTCCGGGTCAGTCATGGGACTGGTGTGAGTAAACTCAAATCATTTAAACAGGTATATGATATCTCATAAAACCACACCGTGAATACGGAACGGATTTTTCCCTTATGAGAATCCAAACATCTTTGAAAAGCAATATCATTCTGATATTATGATAATGTCTAAATACAAATAGATATCAGTCTAGTAGAAACGCTTGCATCTCACGTTCTACATATATAGTATACAATCAAAACCGCAAGCACGTATTGGGTAATGGATTTCCAACTATGACAAGGTATGGATCCACCTTCCGATCAGTGTACTCTAGGAATGATACACTGGAGTTCAACAAGAACATCTTGCAACTCAGCCACACATGACCGACCACTCATTTCGCTTGAGTGTATCGAATGTACATCACCAACGGTCGGGATCAGCAACCGTTTCCCGTATATATATGGGACATCATTGATAGATTAAAGAAGCAAATGAATATTCTCTAGATAGGTGATTATACACCCTACTTCGGTGCGACCGACTTAGCCATGCTGCCTGCCCGATTTTTGTCATTTACCAGATGTGAGGCTAGAAGCTACGCTTACTTTCCATTCATTGATAACACGATCACTTTGAATGCCACATTATCAGATCCGTTAATCATTAGTT
This sequence comes from Allium sativum, assembly GCA_030737875.1. Lineage (NCBI taxonomy): Eukaryota > Viridiplantae > Streptophyta > Magnoliopsida > Asparagales > Amaryllidaceae > Allium > Allium sativum. The sequence continues at coordinate 501,041,785 of CM060918.1, forward strand.
GGATCTGCACAAATAGATTCTGGATATTATGCGAAGGGAATAAATCCGTTGGCCACCATATATATTTGTATAGTCCAACTCTTTCGATCATTGGAACTATTCTGTCAGACATTCGTCTATATACGTTCGTTCTGGGACTGAACGAAACCGAAGGCACTATTCTGTAAACAGGACATCCCTTTCACTTTACTCCGTCTTCCATTTCTTCATCGTATTTGATCACAACGCTTATGTCGATACGGAGTGGTTCTTCGGATAATAATCCAACCGGTCTCTCCATATTAACAACGTAAAATGGTCAAAACTTCGATAGTCTGTGATTTAACTATCAAATGAAAATATGTCGGTGTACAAACAACGATCTTAATTCCAAATGGAATTATCGATCCAATCATCAATCATATATATATATATTCATATTTCCTTATTTTCTAAAACTAGAAAATATACATTTACAACATTGGAAAACATTTCCAATCCTCATTTACGCATCACTATCATTCCACAACTATTAGTCCCTAACTGTAAACTAGTAAGAGAACAATTCTCTAAGTATAAACCCCGAAGGCCGAAACCAACATCAGATCAACACTCAGAAAACTATTCAACTTACCAATCTCTAGTCAGTTTCTAATATTGTTTAACTTCACTTCTAAATTTCTATATTCGATTAACCCCTTTTGATAAACTACGTTTGATTAACTCCTTTTGATAAACTACGTTTTCCGTTACAACTATTTCCCTTTTATAACGTTTACTTACCGTTACAAATATTTCCTATTTACAACTTCTATTTACCGTTACAAATATATCCTGTTTATAACTTCTATTTACCGTTACAAATATATCCTATTTATAACTTCTATTTACCGTTACAAATATATCCTATTTATAACTTCTATTTACCGTTACAAATATATCCTATTTGTAACTTCTATTTACCGTTACAAATATATCCTATTTGTAACTTCTATTTACCGTTACAAATATATCCTATTTGTAACTTCTATTTACCGTTACAAATATATCCTATTTGCAACGGTTTATTATCTTCTAAATAAATATTTCCTATTTCTATTTATTTTCTAAATAAATATTCTCCTTTTCAATTCTATTTATTTTCTAACATATATTCCTTTATAAAATCCTATTTGTTTACTAACAAATATTTCCTTTTATAAAACCGTGTTCGTTTTATAAATAATTTCCTTTTATAAAATCCTGTGATTTTATAAAATTCCTTTATTTCAATATACATTGAAATATTCCATTTCACCACTCAGGGTTTCTTATGATATTCAAAATATCAAACAACGATGATCAATATCGTTCTAACATCCATAATCAATAACAGAATATAAATCACAACATATATCACAATATATGAAAACAGTAAAATAATTGTTGAGGAACCCAGTCGGATTCCTCCAACCTGTCTCCCTGCATCCACAGATGTTACACAGTATAATATATATCATATTTCATTTTGAAATGAAATATCCTGCTGTACAGAACCATATTTGATTAACAGTACATAGATTAACTATAACTATGTTTTCAACCAAATCTATTTAACAGTCCAGTTTAACAATCAATATACAGCAGTCAATAAATAAAGTACAATTTATATTAAAATATAAATTGAGGAGAGTTAGTGAGTTTTACTCACATTGGCAGTTCATCGTTAAAGAACGATAATTGTCGCTTGATTCAGATTCAGACGGACAATTTATTTTGCTATAAATTGTAACGGACTCCAATGGGCTTCCAGTCAATTCCATCGTGTAGTGCTCGTCCATACGATCCCAACATGATCAATTTCATTCGATTCTTAATCTAGGCGTTAGGTCGCTAGCTCACTGATTAACACCAATACCAAATACTCAGCTTCTACTATAAACCGCTTTGAAAACGATCGCCATCTTCCCCACTAATCTCGTGATCAACCCAAAACATATATCTTAATACTTACGTTCAACAAGCCCCTCCTTCAACTGCCCAACATGCCCAACGTTCATGGTTCCCAACTCGAGCATTCCTAAACCATCCTCATTACGCAGTTGTTCCTTCCAAAGTCCAGTCGCATGCTGTAGTGTATATGTACACTCACATCCTCTCAGAGCTATGGTACTTTTGATCAATGACTCGTATTTCCGGGTTCCTGTTTCTTATGGGAACATGGACAGTGTACAAACTATAAATTGAAACATGACTATGACCACACCAGGATCCAACAAAAACTTGAGCTCGTGCTTCCCTTTTTTCATCATACAAATTCACGCCAACTCTTCTAGTATCCATCTTGGCAACCGCCTGAAAATAGTCCGCCATCACATTCTTCACAGTTCGAAATGAGTACAAGCACCATCTCGTTAAAAATACAGACTGCATCACCACGTTGAAAGCTTGCTACAGTAATTCATCTCCTCTGTAAAATCTACCCACTGCCTGTCTACATACTTGAACTAAATCCAATCCCTTACTTACGTTAACCCCATGTTAACCCTCCCTATACATCATTTCTACCATCTGCTTTACCACGTGCCAGGCAAAATGCCACTTCCGCATGCTCCATACCCCACGTCCCATCTTTACTATCCCTTCTCATGCCATTAGCTGAAACTGGAGCTCACGTTATAGCCCAAAACAATCACCCTACACCGTACTTCAGTACATCACCTTCGTCCCGTCTCACCATCGCGATAGCTGCTCGCCTTCCATACCACGTTGCTGCAGCTTCAATAGTTCATCGGAGAGCCATCGGACGCCGGCGATAGAAGCGGCTCAGTCCACTCAGCAACCCTTCGAAACAGTCTGGCACTTGGTCGATCCTGTTGTCCCCAAAAGCCTTCAAAACCTGGCGCCTTCCTGACTGAATTCTGGCCGCTACCGTCACCGTAAGTTGATCACCGCCGGTTATATGCTAGCCCTCGACGAGTTCAACACATTTCAGTCGATCGTCTCTGATATTGGTGAAGGGATTTGCGTGAATTGAGGAAGGAATTTCTGAATGATTTGCATCGTTCATTTGATAGTGGTGGCGGCGGAAAAGTTTTGAGCAAATGAATGAAATGAAGTCCATTAGATCTACACGGTTTAGGGTATTATATATAGTTTTATATACCTACGTGTTTACTCCAAGGCCAAGTAAATGTCGCACTTTGTTTAGAAGGGTACATGCTAAGGTCTTTGGCATTCATTTAAGAGGTAACGTATGATTTCTTGTACCCTTGAGATGATCGTTTTTATTTTTATTTATCCAGATAGGACAATACAATGTTTGTATTTTCTCTGAGGCGTTGATGTCTGTATGGTCTGATTCTTCGATGGGTGACAATACAAGGTAGGAAAGGGACAACAACTCTTACCAAACTTAGCCGTGAAGGAATCCCATTATATTATATATATAATTGTTTATATACCCGTCACGTGATATGCTCATTTACGGATGGTTATCGACAGATATAAAATTACCGTTAAGCTGAGTATGGTTCCCCGATCCCAGAAATATAATAATATCGGTAGGTTGACTCATATTGTGAAACCCCACTTATTGATTACAGGGTGCAAAATACTCCAAATAAAAAGTTGTTTATTTAATTAATTAAAAATTTCTATAAAATTCTAAAAATTAAATTATCATTATGTCCCAAAAGAACCTTGTCTAAATTCAAACCCGATCTCTAGTTATATCGAATAATCTGTTACAGTCGATAAACGATTCTATAGCGACTATTTTAAAATTTGATTTGGACATATCTCAAAATCTATGCAACGAAATCCTGATTTTTCTCTTCCACTAGAAAGATATACTCCACCAGCTCCGTACGTTTCTTGTTTCACAGGAATCCGATTTAAAACGGCTTCTGTATATTCAGTTGAAGTTTGAATCGCCAAATAGCGAACTGCAGTGCCATTTCGAGCTCGGTTTTAATTATAATATAATTATACGTTCTAACATTGTCGATTAATTAATATATTCGTTATTTAAATAATTAAATAAGTTAATTATCTCACCGTCAAATATCCGGGTCATTACATTCTTCCCCACTTAAAATAATTTCGTCCTCGAAATTGCTAAGGTAGAGGACGACCCTATCTACTGGAATTCCTAAGATTTGTTTACCCCGTATTTCTGATTTCAACTGAACCAATTAATATTGACTAAAATATTAATTCCTTCCGACTAATCTAAATTTTCAAAAATTCTGAAAATTTTCTAACGCTTAAATTTTTCGGAAAATTTCGCCATAACCTCCTTTGTACAACCCTATCGGTAAAACTCCAACTCGCCTCTCTAGGCCTTCTCCAACCCAAAAGAAAATCAAAACGCCAAGCGGCTTGCCAAATTGGCTCATAAATTCCAACTCATATGAAATATAAACTTGTACCTTTTTGCTGACCATATCATTATACCATTCCCATTGGTTATCAACTCAACATATATCAATGTCATTCCAACCAATCTCCTGTCAGTTTTTATCCTCAAACTCAAGCAATTGCTTATACTCAAGTCAAATTCCATTTCAAACTTATGTACAATTCTTGATTCCAAATCCTTATAAAATCAATCAACTTACTTGATATCATCCCAATATAATTCCATATTATATATAACCTTGTCCAAGTTTAATTCAAATTAATTTATTCACTTTCAATATTTTAATCTATTTAACTTCATAAGTTAAATCTTAATTCCAGAATTTATATTCCTGGGTTTATTTCAAATCAATTTGAAACCATAATACCAATTCAAAACCTTTGAATTTCTAAACAACTTGTTTTCTCAAAACAATTCAAAAACAGAAATCTTTGGTAGTAATCCGTCACTTAGAACTCGAAAATGAACACTGATGATGTGGCCACACTCATCAGGGTTATTTCCCAGTTTATCGAAGTGAGTTCAATACTATAACACTTCCAATTTGAAAACATTTTCAAAATCTCCCAGGAACTTAAAATTTCCTTATTTTAATTCCTAATCCTGATTTGATTTCAGATTTAATTCATCTTATTTCATATACTTTACTTATATGAATTCTGATCAGTTATTTATAACCATTCCACTTTTTTATAATTTCTTTCGATTATAATAACAACCGATACAACCAATTATACTATGTTAATTTCAAAACATATCATGTTGGTTCATCGTATTCGAATGTTTAGAAACCCCTATCGATATCGTGGTGCCCCACTATCGACCAGAATTCATAAGCCACTCAACCAATAAAGCTCCACAATATAAAACAAATTTTTTTATATCAAATAACAAATACGTTCACTCGTATATATACACTCAAACTCAATCTAGGATATTACTAATCCCATCTCTACTGAGTCACGCCACAGAGCCAAGGTAATTCGCTTAACTTAAGCTCTGATACCAACTGTAGTGACCCGAAAATCCGGTCCAATTTGAGCTGACTAAATAACACAAGTCCAACCACAAATTGTACTGGAAATTCAAGAAACTAATAGAAAGAAGATGGAGGGTGAGGAAAGATAAGGTAGAACTATTAGAATAGAAGAATAAGAAGAACATCATCATCAGAGAAAACACGAATCTCACAGCGGAACGAATAAAATATAACATAACTTTTGAAATACAAACAGTTATATATACAATAGCACTTATCAGAGTACAACACTTACAACAACAGCGGAAATAAATATAGCTATAGAATCCTGAAGCCTCCTGCTCCAGCTCTTCCAGTATATCTGTAAAATCCTGAACTACTTGACTGCCCGTACAAATTTAGGCACCCAAGAGTTTAGGTAGAACAAAACAAATAAACTCCGGGTCAGTCATGGGACTGGTGTGAGTAAACTCAAATCATTTAAACAGGTATATGATATCTCATAAAACCACGCCGTGAATACGGAACGGATTTTTCCCTTATGAGAATCCAAACATCTTTGAAAAGCAATATCATTCTGATATTATGATAATGTCTAAATACAAATAGATATCAGTCTAGTAGAAACGCTTGCATCTCACGTTCTACATATATAGTATACAATCAAAACCGCAAGCACGTATTGGGTAATGGATTTCCAACTATGAAAAGGTATGGATCCACCTTCCGATCAGTGTACTCTAGGAATGATACACTGGAGTTCAACAAGAACATCTTGCAACTCAGCCACACATGACCGACCACTCATTTCGCTTGAGTGTATCGAATGTACATCACCAACGGTCGGGATCAGCAACCGTTTCCCGTATATATATGGGACATCATTGATAGATTAAAGAAGCAAATGAATATTCTCTAGATAGGTGATTATACACCCTACTTCGGTGCGACCGACTTAGCCATGCTGCCTGCCCGATTTTTGTCATTTACCAGATGTGAGGCTAGAAGCTACGCTTACTTTCCATTCATTGATAACACGATCACTTTGAATGCCACATTATCAGATCCGTTAATCATTAGTTGGATCTGCACAAATAGATTCTGGATATTATGCGAAGGGAATAAATCCGTTGGCCACCATATATATTTGTACAGTCCAACTCTTTCGATCATTGGAACTATTCTGTCAGACATTCGTCTATATACGTTCGTTCTGGGACTGAACGAAACCGAAGGCACTATTCTGTAAACAGGACATCCCTTTCACTTTACTCCGTCTTCCATTTCTTCATCGTATTTGATCACAACGCTTATGTCGATACGGAGTGGTTCTTCGGATAATAATCCAACCGGTCTCTCCATATTAACAACGTAAAATGGTCAAAACTTCGATAGTCTGTGATTTAACTATCAAATGAAAATATGTCGGTGTACAAACAACGATCTTAATTCCAAATGGAATTATCGATCCAATCATCAATCATATATATATATATATATATAATCATATTTCCTTATTTTCTAAAACTAGAAAATATACATTTACAACATTGGAAAACATTTCCAATCCTCATTTACGCATCACTATCATTCCACAACTATTAGTCCCTAACTGTAAACTAGTAAGAGAACAATTCTCTAAGTATAAACCCCGAAGGCCGAAACCAACATCAGATCAACACTTAGAAAACTATTCAACTTACCAATCTCTAGTCAGTTTCTAATATTGTTTAACTTCACTTCTAAATTTCTATATTCGATTAACCCCTTTTGATAAACTACGTTTGATTAACTCCTTTTGATAAACTACGTTTTCCGTTACAACTATTTCCCTTTTATAACGTTTACTTACCGTTACAAATATTTCCTATTTACAACTTCTATTTACCGTTACAAATATATCCTGTTTATAACTTCTATTTACCGTTACAAATATATCCTATTTATAACTTCTATTTACCGTTACAAATATATCCTATTTATAACTTCTATTTACCGTTACAAATATATCCTATTTGTAACTTCTATTTACCGTTACAAATATATCCTATTTGTAACTTCTATTTACCGTTACAAATATATCCTATTTGTAACTTCTATTTACCGTTACAAATATATCCTATTTGCAACGGTTTATTATCTTCTAAATAAATATTTCCTATTTCTATTTATTTTCTAAATAAATATTCTCCTTTTCAATTCTATTTATTTTCTAACATATATTCCTTTATAAAATCCTATTTGTTTACTAACAAATATTTCCTTTTATAAAACCGTGTTCGTTTTATAAATAATTTCCTTTTATAAAATCCTGTGATTTTATAAAATTCCTTTATTTCAATATACATTGAAATATTCCGTTTCACCACTCAGGGTTTCTTATGATATTCAAAATATCAAACAACGATGATCAATATCGTTCTAACATCCATAATCAATAACAGAATATAAATCACAACATATATCACAATATATGAAAACAGTAAAATAATTGTTGAGGAACCCAGTCGGATTCCTCCAACCTGTCTCCCTGCATCCACAGATGTTACACAGTATAATATATATCATATTTCATTTTGAAATGAAATATCCTGCTGTACAGAACCATATTTGATTAACAGTACATAGATTAACTATAACTATGTTTTCAACCAAATCTATTTAACAGTCCAGTTTAACAATCAATATACAACAGTCAATAAATAAAGTACAATTTATATTAAAATATAAATTGAGGAGAGTTAGTGAGTTTTACTCACATTGGCAGTTCATCGTTAAAGAACGATAATTGTCGCTTGATTCAGATTCAGACGGACAATTTATTTTGCTACAAATTGTAACGGACTCCAATGGGCTTCCAGTCAATTCCATCGTGTAGTGCTCGTCCATACGATCCCAACATGATCAATTTCATTCGATTCTTAATCTAGGCGTTAGGTCGCTAGCTCACTGATTAACACCAATACCAAATACTCGGCTTCTACTATAAACCGCTTTGAAAACGATCGCCATCTTCCCCACTAATCTCGTGATCAACCCAAAACATATATCTTAATACTTACGTTCAACAAGCCCCTCCTTCAACTGCCCAACATGCCCAACGTTCATGGTTCGCAACTCGAGCATTCCTAAACCATCCTCATTATGCAGTTGTTCCTTCCAAAGTCCAGTCGCACGCTGTAGTGTATATGTACACTCACATCCTCTCAGAGCTATGGTACTTTTGATCAATGACTCGTATTTCCGGGTTCCTGTTTCTTATGGGAACATGGACAGTGTACAAACTATAAATTGAAACATGACTATGACCACACCAGGATCCAACAAAAACTTGAGCTCGTGCTTCCCATTTTTCATCATACAAATTCACGCCAACTCTTCTAGTATCCATCTTGGCAACCGCCTGAAAACAGTCCGCCATCACATTCTTCACAGTTCGAAATGAGTACAAGCACCATCTCGTTAAAAATACAGACTGCATCACCACGTTGAAAGCTTGCTACAGTAATTCATCTCCTCTGTAAAATCTACCCACTGCCTGTCTACATACTTGAACTAAATCCAATCCCTTACTTATGTTAACCCCATGTTAACCCTCCCTATACATCATTTCTACCATCTGCTTTACCACGTGCCAGGCAAAATGCCACTTCCGCATGCTCCATACCCCACGTCCCATCTTTACTATCCCTTCTCATGCCATTAGCTGAAACTGGAGCTCACGTTATAGCCCAAAACAATCACCCTACACCGTACTTCAGTACATCACCTTCGTCCCGTCTCACCATCGCGATAGTTGCTCGCCTTCCATACCACGTTGCTGCAGCTTCAATAGTTCATCGGAGAGCCATCGGACGCCGGCGATAGAAGCGGCCCAGTCCACTCAGCAACCCTTCGAAACAGTCTGGCACTTGGTCGATCCTGTTGTCCCCAAAAGCCTTCAAAACCTGGCGCCTTCCTGACTGAATTCTGGCCGCTACCGTCACCGTAAGTTGATCACCGCCGGTCATATGCTAGCCCTCGACGAGCTCAACACATTTCAGTCGATCGTCTCTGATATTGGTGAAGGGATTTGCGTGAATTGAGGAAGGAATTTCTGAATGATTTGCATCGTTCATTTGATAGTGGTGGCGGCGGAAAAGTTTTGAGCAAATGAATGAAATGAAGTCCATTAGGTCTACACGGTTTAGGGTATTATATATAGTTTTATATACCTACGTGTTTACTCCAAGGCCAAGTAAATGTCGCACTTTGTTTAGAAGGGTACATGCTAAGGTCTTTGGCATTCATTTAAGAGGTAACGTATGATTTCTTGTACCCTTGAGATGATCGTTTTTATTTTTATTTATCCAGATAGGACAATACAATGTTTGTATTTTCTCTGAGGCGTTGATGTCTGTATGGTCTGATTCTTCGATGGGTGACAATACAAGGTAGGAAAGGGACAACAACTCTTACCAAACTTAGCCGTGAAGGAATCCCATTATATTATATATATAATTGTTTATATACCCGTCACGTGATATGCTCATTTACGGATGGTTATCGACAGATATAAAATTACCGTTAAGCTGAGTATGGTTCCCCGATCCCAGAAATATAATAATATCGGTAGGTTGACTCATATTGTGAAACCCCACTTAATGATTACAGGGTGCAAAATACTCCAAATAAAAAGTTGTTTATTTAATTAATTAAAAATTTCTATAAAATTCTAAAAATTAAATTATCATTATGTCCCAAAAGAACCTTGTCTAAATTCAAACCCGATCTCTAGTTATATCGAATAATCTGTTACAGTCGATAAACGATTCTATAGCGACTATTTTAAAATTTGATTTGGACATATCTCAAAATCTATGCAACGAAATCCTGATTTTTCTCTTCCACTAGAAAGATATACTCCACCAGCTCCGTACGTTTCTTGTTTCACAGGAATCCGATTTAAAACGGCTTCTGTATATTCAGTTGAAGTTTGAATCGCCAAATAGCGAACTGCAGTGCCATTTCGAGCTCGGTTTTAATTATAATATAATTATACGTTCTAACATTGTCGATTAATTAATATATTCGTTATTTAAATAATTAAATAAGTTAATTATCTCACCGTCAAATATCCGGGTCATTACAGTTTTGGTCCATTGATGATCAATAAATTTCTTCCTTATAGCCCCTTGAAAATAGCCTGTAGGCTACTTATGGCATGCAAATCATACACTCCTAGGATTATAAGCATGACCATTTTGCACTTGTTCTCAATCAATTTTTGATTTCGTAAAAGTTCTTTTCTTGTATTTAGGTACAATGGGGAAGGCAGTCGAATGGAACGATTTTACGTCGCACTAGCCAATATTAATTCCAAACTCTGGGAATATCCTACCCCCAACACTACTCTTAGTATGAGCCTTAAAGTGAGAGGCTAACAGGAAAGAAAAGGAACAAAGCAAAGCTGAAGAAAGATATCGTCCTCATGATGGTCTTAGGGATTCATGTTATTGCTCTAGACATGACTCTGACTCCCATCATCGATAATAGTCACCATCTATATGTTCTTATTTTCTCTAGTCTTCCCATCTCGGTATTCCTTCATCTTCTTAATCTCCAACCGCTACCATCAGCAAGTGCCTTATGGATTTAGTTAGAACTCCACATTAATTAAAATCAAGTAACCTAATTTATCCCAAACATTACAAAAAAGTTAGTAAGGAAACATCTATAGGTTAAACAGCTTCTTCACCTCCCTCTCAAAGGTCAATCACTTACCCCTATTATAGAGATGTAAATGCCCTTATTGATTTTTTCATCGAGTGGGTCAAATTCGATTGCATTGTCAAAGACCTTTGATGAAGCTATGAGAATAAGGGAATTAATTTTCATTAGAAGGTTGATGAGCAATTTCAATGGAAGAAACTAGCAAAGGGATTCGTAGACGTTAATCAAGCAAATTAACATCCAAGATTCAAGACCAACAACAAATCGTAGTAGTATCTTTAAGGACTATAAAAGGAGCTAGCTTAGCTCAAGATGAAAAAAAAAATAAAGGCAAGGATGATGAAGATGCTAAGAAAAAATTATCATGTAAGTATAATGCTTAGAAAGCTGAGAGTCTGGTTCTTAAATATCAACTAATACAGGCACTCACTTGTAATGGTAGTCTCAGAAGATCAAGGAATAGAAGGCTCAAAAGTTCAGGCTTCAAACTAAAATTGACAAACCTAAAGAAGACTTGATAGCTGAAAAGGAATTAGAGGATCATACCTCTAAAATAATCTAATAATTAATGGATGAGTGTACAATTTTGAGAAAAGATTCTCAATTCTAAAAGCAAAGGAAATCCAAGCTGAGGAGGACCCAAAGCCATACTTCTTGTGATATATGCAAACATTATCAAAATAATGGATCTTAAATCTTTAAGAAGTGAAAATACCCTTAAATTAGTCAAGGCTTGGATGCAGATTCTAAATAGGGCTAAAGAGTTTGGAAATTATTTTGACAAAGAGAAGTGAAGAGTGAGCCTCTAGATAACACTGATTTGATAACCCATGATAGGGCATGAAAATCAAGGCAATCAAGGCACACTTTGCAATGAATGGTACTAAGTCTCTCATCGCTCCAAGCTCCTTGGGTTTTCCAAACAGTTCCACTCATACTTTAAAAGAGTTTTACGTAGAAGTAACCACTTCTACGACGACCAATGTTTAGGTTGTCATCACTAGAGCATTTTTTTTTGCAAGGCCGACAGGTTTTTATAGCGATTCGTAACACTCTTTTATTTATTTAAAAATAAAAAATACAAATAAGTACAGGTGATATGCTTTCTACATATCAACTATTCGGTTTTTAAGGAGAACTGTCCACCGCCTACGACATTTATTGTGTGTCATCCACGAAATCTATCCTAGATTACAGTGCAAGAGCTAGATATGTTTCTAGACTACTATATTACATTTTGAATGTCCAAACTCACCACGTAGGGTAAGAAAATTACATACTACAATGTAGTAAAATTACATATGAACACAAAGGAATAAAACAATATTATTATACATTAAGCTTTGATGTTCAGCAGCATTACATGACTTAACTACCATATATAGGAGGGGCAGGTGCCTTATCTTCAACTGTTCAGATAGCAGCAAGCCCATTGCTAGAGCAGTCTTTCGTGCACCAATTTCAAGATAGTATGACATAGTAGCAATCCTAACAGAACATGGGTATGGGAGGACTGTCATCACTGGAGCATTTGTATTCATGACTTATAACACTACCACTTCTGAGGGTTATAACCTAGACATCAATTACTTTATACCTCTAATGATTTCTCATACAATGCCTAAACTTTCAAAAGCTCTGGAGGGAAGAGAAATCCTCAAGTCTTCCCTAAAAAAAATCATATGCTTAAGGTATGTCCATGTATTTTGGGAAATTTCAAATGCTCAAGTTATATCCTAGAGACATTACTAATATATATCATTATGTTTCTTGACTTATAGGACAATTACCATTGTTTTCATTTCCACCACCTGTCACTCATTCCCTGGGCCCTAATGCTATCACAACCATATTGAACATCATACCAACATCTATTCTTCGATCTCCACCTTCCACCTCTAACCTTAATGAAGGGAGTACTCTGTCAAAGAAATCAAAAGGTAGTACGACTGTCAGCTTTATAGAGATTTCTTTTATATTTGCATTTTATCTTTTCATGTATATAAGCAATCTTTTGTGTAGAAGCCGCCACCTACAAAAATTTATACTCAATGACATGTAAATAAAAGTGCTTTTTGCTTAGTACCCATCTCACTTACATTCATGCATCTTCGATTTCTTTCACCCATATATATACATATTTGTATGTATAAATGTAATCATTTGTACGAATTACCTATGTATCGTACCAAATCGTGTCTGCAATACATGTAATGTCGTTGTTTAATGTATGTGTGTTTGTGTGTGTGTATTTCAATAATTTCTAAGTTTACTCTGTTGTTTAGTTTCATTTACCATCGCTAAACATATCTTATTTGCTAAGGAAAAAAATGCTTCACATTAATTAACTTGTTTTCCAGTAATCAAACAGATCAGTTTTAGTCATAAATGAAGTCGTTTTTTGATGTAGCTATGAACCGAAAATAATCCCCTGTACCCAAACCCTTCTGTCCCCCTGTATCCAAACAATGAACACTCCCTGATTTCCACCTTTTACAGTTAAGCCCTTTTTTTATTTCGGACTTAATTGCAAAATTGTGAAAATCAGAGGCTTTTATTGGATGGGGACAGAGGTATAGGGGAATTTGGGGACAGAGGATTTGGTCTCAGCTATGAACACATGGCTTATCTGTTCATATCAATAAAAAAATTGATAATTGTAATACCTTTAGTATCACATTTTTTTAATGTAAACGTGAATTTACAAGAATACCCTTCTACATATATTAACAAATGTCGCTATCCATTAAAAATAGAATCTAACAATTAAACTTTTTTACCACTCCAAGTATCATTCCATAATTAAAAATATCTTTCCATACTTAAAAATAGAATCTGAAAAATAAACATTATTTACAAAAAAATTAATTGTATAAATAAAATTCAAGCTAATAAAAAAGATTAGACGTTGCAACCTAAAATAAAATTTTAAATTAACTATATATGATTTTAACATAAAGAATACGGTTAAATATTTATGCAACTGATTTTCTTAAATGTGTTAATCATGTGTAATTTATAGAAAAATAATTCAACATGCAACACACACCATCATCAAGTGCGAAGCGCGTGTCGTAATGTTGTTTCAGTAGTGGACCTACAACAATATTTTGTTCCGTGTAGATTGCTATTTCTTGGAATTAATGTTTTAGATGCTCTCTGAGCAGCAGTTCTTGACCTTAACTATCCCTGAGCATTGGTCAAAAAATTGATTTGTAAAGTGAATCGTCTGATCTATCTCGTTATGATTACACTTCCAATACTAAAACATAGATCACAATTAATCATCCATATGTATCTCCAGGTAATTAGATATATGGATTTCCAAATAAAGAGTGTCTGATTGTACTACTAATCACATGACACAAACTCAGACTTTAAGAATATAGTTCCATTAGTTGGAAAAGTTAAGTTATATTTGGACGAAAGGTCGGAAATCAAGACTTTATTGCATTTACTCCTATTAAATATGATGTCTTATTAAAAGGGAAATCAAGTAAAAAAGTTTCATGGGTGCTTGTTATCCCATGCTCGTAAAATTGGGATCTCATCAACACTTATTTGTTTAATAGTTTCATTTCCTAGATTTTATGCAATTACATTGGGATTTCGCCAATTCAGACCTAATTTCCTTATACAAGGGAAGACCTATTTCAGGGTGAGGTCGCATATCTCAAAGTATATTTATGATTTTAGTGTTGACTTACTTTGTGCCCTTATCTAATAAGAAACTAACATTAATCTTCTCATTTTTCTTAAACTAATTCGAGGGACTTAAGCAAGAGTGCCTCGTTCATCTTAGGATCAATATCGAAATTTATGTAAGAAGGGACTTCAAATTCAATTTCTATAGGGGCCCCGATTCCATGGGCTAAGGCACACAAAGCATGGGTAATCATTTTTTTTAGATTAAGAGATTGGTGTACTACAGGACTACGCAATCGATTACTAAGTATTAATAGATAATAGATAAATTCGATCAAAAGGCCTAACTGATGGCCAAAAGGTAGTTACTAGTGTTCAATTAGTACAGAATACAAGCGAGTTATGACAAAATGGGCTAAAACACAATGCAACCTACTAACAAATACCAAAATAGACGAAAAAGTAAAGAGATATCCAAAAGACGAGGAGTAACCATGGAGTAGCTAAGCAGTGAAACTACCATGGCCTAGGCAGTGACGTACGCAGAAATCTCATCCAATGGAGGTGGAAAATTACAAAGATTTTTTTTATAATGTAAGCAAATTTTCATGTTCACGGATATTGCATCTTCGATTCAAAATATATATGTATCAATATCGTATGTAACCATAGAAAATATTACAAAATGAATTGTTTGTTTTCAAAACGAAACATACAAGTTTAATACAATAGGAAAGAAAACAAAGTAATAATTTTTGAAATATTTCATGTGATGAATCAATCAAACAAGCATTCACTATCTCATCATACAACAAATTATTATTAAGGCTTTCATATGCTCCGGCACCTCAAGGAAGGGACGTAAAAAAACGAGGAGTTGCTTGGTTTGGCGATCATGATTTCTGGCTTATTAGTGAGATGTGGTAAGTTTGGGTTTGGCTCAACTGGTTTCTTAGAAGTATTATCACAAACACTTTGCTTGCTATTAGTGACAAGAGAGGGGATTGGGTTAGAACTAGCATTGGGTGACACTACAGCACATTCTGCACTTTCATTTGCTGCATCTCTATTTCCAGCAAACTTGAAAGTCTCATTATCACAATTCACAACCTCAGCAACCATTTTCAATTTAGTCTCAGTTTTTTCACTGTTGTCATCATCAGCCCTAATATTCTGAGATTCAGAATAGGTCTATCAGAGATAATACCTATGTAATTCATATCGTGGACATCTTCATTGTTTGCTGCAGTGTTTAGGTTCGTCCATCTTCCATCCATTTGTCTTCCAGCTTTCATATTTGTAACAGGCGAGGCAAGCATTAATGTTATTCTTGAATCGGCAGTGCTTGACGTCTCTAGTTTTCTTGCTATATCTTGAATCGGTGTTGAGATTTTTGGAACTGCAGTTGACTCTTGGAGATCTCGATACCTGCGTCAGTTAGCTTTTTATTCTTCGACATAGGAGAGAGTGGGTGAGGAGATTTAGGGTGCAGGCAAGAAGAAGGAGGCGGCAGTGAGATTAAGTTGAGGTTAGACGCAGTGGAGATGAAAGTGGAAGCAAGCGTTTGAAGAAATGATTTGCTGTAAACAGTCACAATTTTGAACTTTTATTGTTTTTTTTAATTTAAGGTTAGAAAATGTAGTTTTTAGACAGAAGCCAATGCATCGATGTTGAGACAAGTCAGTGGGGGCGGAAGACCCCATTGGGACTGAATTGGGTCCGTCGTTGGGTCCAGGTGATCAGGGTCTTCGACCAAGAGTGTGGCGGCCTGGAATTTCGCTCTATCCGAATCAGTCGTTAAACCGATCTAGACCGTTCGAAACCACTGATCGTTTTGAGAACAGGACAAATCAGAACACAAACAGAAGAACATTTCATTGCTATTACAACAATTCCATCAGATACAGGAATATACAGAGTATAATTGAATAAATTACATTTGATAAATATCAGAGATTACAATAAATTACATAGCATCGGAAAAATAATACAAAGCACAACTGAAGGTGATATACTGATACAGAGCTTTCCGGATATCATTCCAGCTGTAAACCAGGATCCTGTGAATATAAATCTGCAAAACCAAAACTACTAGCTGCCCGTGTGGAAAATAGGGGCACCCAGAGTTTAGGTTAAAACAATAAACTCCAGGTCAGTCATGTGACTGGTGTGAGAACTAAAACAGTTGATTAAAACTTTACTTTAAAAGAGAGTAATTCAAGGGACCACGCCGTATAACACGGAACGGGTTTCCTCCCAAGAATATCAGTGCATAGAATAAACAACGCAATGCTCTTTCGAAAAATGAAGCTATTATAAGACCCAGGTCCCATCACACAATGCAACGCAAGCCGGAGGATAGGGTTTTACCTTATAACAGCCAAACATGCTTGGTACGTTTAAAACAAATCATTTGATACTATAATAAGTGTATAGTGTCAAAACATTTCAATCATAAATATAAATCATAGACGACATGGGTACCATATATCATGTCGCCATACTAGTTCTACAATTAAAACTGCCATATCACGTATTGGAAATTGGATTTCCGTCATGAGTCGAGGCAAGGGGCAAGCTCCTCTCCGCGTTCGAGACACTCTAGCAAATGTCCCAGGGCTACGCACTCTGGGCAACCCCTGGATGCTTCAGGGCCGGTCCTCACTTACGTTAGAGGATTAGTATTCCTGAACACACGTTTCCCGGTCCTTACAGACCTAAAATCGAGGCGCCTCATCCAACAACCACAAAGGTGAAAAGTATATAAATGTCAGGGCTGGTAAGTCACTGACACCACCAAAGCTAGAAAGAAACGTCGTGCTCTCCCTGCAGTCCTTATCCCGTTTTTGACTCATACCGAGGTGTGAGGCTCGCGAATTCACATTATACACAAAGCTGCCACGTAGGCGTGCTTTGATCATCAACCACAAGACTTTGCTTTTCAACAAAAGCCTTGATCGTTGCATCTTAGCGTGCCACACAGGCAGTTCATGCCATGCGACTGATGTCCATGAATATACAACCTCTGAGCTCGTACATCTCAGAGAAGGGTGTTAAGCAAAAGAATAAATTCTCCGCCGCCAAACAGATGTATATTTAATAGAAATCAATCAACACAGAATAAAATCCAATGTCAGACACACAATCCATTTACAAGTCCGTTCTGGGTCTGAACAAAACCGGAGGCACTTTCCTCGCATATCCATCCATCTCCAAGTACGTCTGGACGACCACCAACTATTTCCATCCTCTTGGGTGTATAGCCCAATCAGGATCGTCAGTAATTATCCAAACGATGTGAAGACTTCCGGTCTTCGACCACCGTCTTCATCTTCGACTTCTCGTCGAATCGGTTATTCAGAATGGGTATAAACCCGGCCTTTCCGAACAACCCGCGTATATTAAAAACAAATGTTACACAAACTCAACATACGCCTCATTCCATTTCAGAATATTCTTTTATTCATAAAATCACATTTTTAGGGAAAGGTTCCCATTAATTTTATCAAAGATAAATTCTTTAAATTTATCCTTTAATCTTCCATTGGATGTCATTTCAAACCAAATTATGGTTTTCTAAACTAGTCGAGATTAGCGAACCACACCGAAGTAATTATTTATTTTATTTCCCAATACCAACCTATTCATCCCATGAAGAAGAACTGGTAATACTCCATATCTAACACCATGGTGTTATCGGTAAAATTAATTACCATTTCACGTTCAAATCTAATTAAAGATTTAACTATCGCTTTGGAGCAAAACTGGCGATACTCCATTCTCGCTTATTTCTAAATTTGATAATTTAGATTATAGATTTACATTTCAATCTAATTGCAGATTCAATAAGACTCCTTTTACTGGGTTAAAGAACTAGGTGTTATTTAAAACACAGTTCACGACAAACCCAAATCACATTCTATTTATTATCGGGTTGAAGAACTAGTGTTATTTAAAACACCGTTCACGATAAACCCATTTCAAATCTAATCAAATATATTAGAAATTCCGATTATTTAAAACCCCTTCTTAAATCTAATTTATTTATTTAAAAATAATTGGGTTTTAAATTTAGTTCAAAACTAGTTCATTTCGATAAAAATCTATTTTTATCTTTTCAAATATGGAGTTTTTCACCCCAATTTTTCCCAAATCATTTCTTATGATTTTACACAAATTATTGATATTTTAATAATTTTATCAAGGTCCGTACAGTCGATTTCCAACAACGGCCATCGAACTGCACTTACAGCGACCTTTTCCAAATTTGATTTGGACGTATCTCCAAATCCAACCGTTAGATTTTGAATTTCAAATATTCGTTAGAAATCTCTTTTCGATACGAACCCAACGGTTCCGGTTTTAGGAAAATCCGACGGTCGGATCTCCCGTAATGTCCGTTTGAAATAAATGGTCGAAATTCACGAACTGCCGCGGCGCGGCGCGTTCTATTCAGGCCATTATATTATATATATAATATATATTTCGTCGAATTCTATTTAAAACCAATTTTATAAATAGTTTTTAAATTCGTTTCGAAATTCATTTCAACTTCCATTTCAATTCAAAGCAAAATTGAATTCTTCTTTATAAATTCGTTTTAAAATTCATTTCTATTCAATTCAAATTTCAGTTTAATTTTGAATTCATTTCACTTCGCTTTCAATTCAATTTGAATTCGTTTTCAATTCGCTTTCAATTCAATTTGAATTCGTTTTTAATTTGATTCGATTTCAAAGTCGTTTTCTATTCGATTCAATTCAAATTGGTTTTCTATTCGACTTAATTCAAATTCGTTTTCTATTCAATTTAGTTCGAAATTGTTTTATATTCAATTCATTTCGAAATCGCTTTATATTCAATTCATTTCGAAATCGCTTTATATTCAATTCATTTCGAAATCCCTTTATATTCAATTCATTTCGAAATCGCTTTATATTCAATTCATTTCGAAATCCCTTTATATTCAATTCATTTCGAAATCGCTTTATATTCAATTCATTTCGAAATCGCTTTATATTCAATTCATTTCGAAATCGCTTTTCAATATTCATATTAAAATGAATAAAATCGATATAAATATCGTTCACGTCAAAATGGCGTCAATCTAACCAACACGGCTTCATATATTTCTATTTTCAAATATTCTATTCAACAAATATTTCCTTTTTCAAATACTTCTATTTCAAATATTTCGATTTCAAATATTTCTATTTGTCAACACACGACTAATCTCAATGAATGAGTACCGTCCACATGTGAATATTTTTGTTAAAATATTTCGTTCAACACATGACTAATCTCAACGGATGAGTACAGTCAACACATGAACCTTTATTTTATAGTGAGAAAGACATAAAATTTATTGTTAAAATATTACGTTCAACACATGACTAATCTCAACGGATGAGTACAGTCAACACATGAACATTTACTTTATAGTGATAAAGACATAAAATTTATTGTTAAAATATTACGTTCAACACATGAATAATCTCAACGGATGAGTACAGTCAACAGATTAACCTTTACTTTATAGTGATAAAGACATAAAATTTATTGTTAAAATATTACATTCAACACATGACTAATCTCAACGGATGAGTATAGTCAACACATGAACATTTACTTTATAGTGATAAAGACATAAAATTTATTGTTAAAATATTACGTTCAACACATGACTAATCTCAACGGATGAGTACAGTCAACACATGAACCTTTATTTTATAGTATTCTTTATTTTCTAAATTGGAATGAGGCCCAATCAATCAACATATAATGTTAATTATATGGATTTTCATACATCATACGTATACAATAGCATTGAAAAAGAATCAACCATCAACCAAAGTGCACTACACTGTATAAGCATCAAATATAGGTATCTAACGCTTATAACAGCCTGTCAATCAATCGATCGACATGTTTAATCAATCAGGATGAGTGAACTTCAAATTTCATCCCAACACCCGTGTGGGGTTTCAAACAATCAAACACAGATTTTATTCGTGCAGTTGGGCGATGTGTAAAATTTATTGACCCAATCAATGTCAGTCAAATCAGTGTATATAAACAAATCGGTCGATTTGTTTATAAATATTTATTTATTCACTTTCACGTTAAAAATTATATTTTTAACGATAAAACATTTTATTTTAACACATGAATTTCTATTCAGTTCATTTACACAATAAAAATGATATTTTTATTTTTCTAACATATTTTAGAAAATTTCGGCGGCATAACGGCACGATACTAGAAACGGGACGAGGCCTAGCCTTATCCCCGGTCTAGTGAAGGCCCACGCCATTCACACATCAATCAAATCATTCATTTCACCAAACAATTCAATTCAATCAAATAATCTAACTAATTTTTGCAATCAAACAAACAAGTCCATGGTCTGTGGACGATTGTGTCGGATGCTACTAAACACCGTCTGCATCCTAGTATATATTTATATAACTAGAAAAGAAATTGAAGAGTGAGAAATTCTCACCGAAAGCTATCCAATACCACAACTCTTCATTGATAGAAATCTTCATCGTTATCGCATTTTTGTCATCTTCGTTGCTGTAGCCACTACATATGCAAAAATCGAATTTTTTACTTCGTTATTCAGTATATAAAAATCGAATTTTTACTATGTTATTCAATATATAAAAATCGAATTTTTACTATGTTATTCAATATCTAAAAATCGAATTTTTACTATCTCGCTATATGGATAAAATTCTATTTTTACATTGCTACTATATAGATAAAAATTATATTTTTACCTCGCTATTCTCTTTTCAAAAATATAGGTTTCGCCTTTTCAAAAATATAGATTTCTCTTTTTCAAATATGAAGTTTTCGCCTTTTCAAATATGAAGTTTTCGCCTTTTCTAATATTAAAAATCTGAACTTTTAGATATTAAAAATCCGAACTTCACGAAAGCAAAAATCCTATTTTTTTCTCTTAAAATATACTCTTTCCTATTTAAGCAAAAATCATATTTCTACATCTTCTATATAGTAAAGATTATATTTTTAATACTTTAAAAATATAAAAATCATATTTTTATTACTTTAAAAATATAAAGATCATATTTTTAACTTTCCTACATAATAAAGATCAAATTTTTATCTTACTACCTTATAAAAATAATTCCTTTACTTCTATAAAAATCTCGTCTTTTGCCCTTTAAAAATCTAAGCTTTTCGTAATGAAAATACAACCTTTTCATTATTAAAAATATAATCTTTTCATAAGGAAAAATCATATTTTTATACCACCTTTCAACACTAAAAATCGTATAATTACCAGAATAAAAATCGCATTTCCTTTACGAAGTTATATATATGAAGAGCCAACTATTTACTTCAATAAAAATCAAATTTTTAAATGAATTAAGCTGAACAATTAAAGTAAAACTTACATTGGGCGTTGACGAGGCGAAGTGGTGGTCCGGGATGGCCGGAAGGTGCTCGCAGGGGGGGGGTGCTGCTCTGACGTGGCGGATGAGGGGGGGTGCGATGCGAATTGGGGAAAACCGAAGGGGGGGTCTTCGGGCGTCGCAGGCGAAGGGAGGGGGGTTTGGAGGTGGCGCGCCGCCACCTGGGGAACGGCGGTGGGCGGTGCTGCCCTAGGGGGGGCGCGATGCTCGTCTCCGCGTTCTTTTTTTTCTTCTTCTTTTCTTTTTCTGATTGAATCGAACGGGGGGGCCAGAGATATAGGAGAGAAAGGTATATATTTTTTTATTATTTAATTAATTTATTTTTCGCCAAAAAGCAACCTTTATTTTTGATCTCAAAACGAGGCCCACTGCCTGTCGTCCATAGCGTTTTACCCCCATTCCGAACACAATGGGATATGTATCGTAGGCTGATTCGGCTGTTACAATCAGTTTCCGTTAAATTTACATTTAAATCACTATATTGAATTTTAAACGTACATTTCAAATTACCGGGGTCACATACTAACTCTAAAAATTCTCGAAAAATATTTTCTAGCTTCGTATTGACGATACGGTCCTAACAAAATTAGTTTCGTCGAATTCCGAGACCGTATGAAAAATGGCCAATTTCCAGTCGATTAAAATCAACTTAAACTGGTCAAACGCGTTTTCCTTTGCCACGCTCGCATATTGATTCAAAAAATTATGAAATTTGAAACCTAGCAATAATTTGACATCACGGACCCAACAAAAGTGGTTTCGTCGAAATCCGAGGTCGTTTGCAAAATTCCCATTTTTAAGGGCCTGAATTCCATAGCGACTATTCAGAATTTTCAACTGGACATATCTTTTAATTCCTGTTATGAAATTTTGATTTGTCGGATTCGTTGGAAAGATATTCTCAAATAGATCTATTGTTTTTGGTTTCACTAAAATCCGGATTGTTTTGCACCCGGTACATTCAATTGAAGTTTGAAATCAAATTATCGAACTACCGCGCCATTTTCAATTCTATTTATAATTATATATAATTATTTATATTCTAACGACGGCGTATATAATATATACATTCGATTTATATTCAAATTAAATTTCTAGTCGATATTATTTAAAATAATTCATTTTAAATATTCAATATTCGCTAAAATTGCCAAAATAAAATTTTTAAACTGGTTCAGAATTTCCGGGTTATTACAATCTCCCTCACTTAAAACTTTTCGTCCACGAAAAGGAACAAAGTCGAAAGTGGTTTGATTATTCAACTCTACGCTCGATCTGGCTTCCATTCTCCAACTTTTTAGTTTCTGAGAATTTTCAAATTTTCAAAAATTTGGCTAACACCCTAAATTTTCGAAAAATTTCGCCATAACCTCCCCTGCACCGGGAGCCACGGGAAAATCCCGAAATTGCCATACAGGCCTTCTGATCTCAAAAAGAAAAAGAAAAGGCCAAGCGGCTAGCCAATAGGCTCATAAAATCATCATCACCCAAACAAAACAGTAAATTATATAGTAAACATGTACCTATTTGTCGGGCAAACAAATTTTATTCTCTGCTCTAGCCTCCTTGCTATGACCTGTTCAGTGTAAGTACATATAGATGCATGCAAATGCGACCAATTTTCAATACAATTCAATATTTGGTTCAATTAGGCATAATGGTTCAAAATTAACAAACAAATAAACAAACAACACAAACATCAATCAATTAGTGGATTAATGTTTCTAATTCATAAATTTTGATATATATACAAAAAATCATGTTTTTGATGCCAATCACAACCAAGTGTTCTAGCTATATATAAGTTTTGGTTCTCACACCAGTCTAATGGAAATATATAGAAATCAAACCTTCGAAACACGAACACAAATTCTGATGATGATATATCAATCATCAGAATCATCTCCGGATGTCTAGAATATGATTCTATATTTATCCAGTATATTAAAACTTCGAATATACGTTCATGACGCGTATGTGCAAAATCTTTATATATTGGATTGTCCATATTCAAAATAAATAAATAATCAAATACGTTTAAAACGATTTAAATTTCAAAACAATATTGTTTTCATTTGAAAAATATACTCTTCACACTCGTTCTAGGATACTACTGATCCTATCTCTAACGAGTCATTCTAATTGGATATTACTAATCCAATTTCTGATGAATTATTTCGTATGGTTCTAATGTGTCTTGTTCTCGAGCTTTGTAAACCAAAGCTCTGATACCAAATGTGGCGGCCTGGAATTTCGCTCGATCTGAATCAGTCGTTAAACCGATCTAGACCGTTCGAAACCCCTGATCGTTTTGAGAACAGGACAAATCAGAACACAAACAGAAGAACATTTCATTGCTATAACAACAATTCCATCAGATACAAGAATATACAGAGTATAATTGAATAAATTACATTTGATAAATATCAGAGATTACAATAAATTACATAGCAGCGGAAAAATAATACAAAGAACAACTGAAGGTGATATACGGATACAGAGCTTTCCGGATATCATTCCAGCTGTAAACCAGGATCCTGTGAATATAAATCTGCAAAACCAAAACTACTAGCTGCCCGTGCGGAAAATAGGGGCACCTAGAGTTTAGGTTAAAACAATAAACTCCAGGTCAGTCATGTGACTGGTGTGAGAACTAAAACAGTTGATTAAAACTTTACTTTAAAAGAGAGTAATTCAAGGGACCATGCCGTATAACACGGAACGGGTTTCCTCCCAAGAATACCAGTGCATAGAATAAACAACGCAATGCTCTTTCGAAAAATGAAGCTATTATAAGACCCAGGTCCCATCACACAATGCAACGCAAGCCGGAGGATAGGGTTTTACCTTATAACAGCCAAACATGCTTGGTACGTTTAAAACAAATCATTTGATACTATAATAAGTGTATAGTGTCAAAACATTTCAATCATAAATATAAATCATAGACGGCATGGGTACCATATATCATGTCGCCATACTAGTTCTACAATTAAAACCGCCATATCACGTATTGGAAATTGGATTTCCGTCATGAGTCGAGGCAAGGGGCAAGCTCCTCTCCGCGTTCGAGACACTCTAGCAAATGTCCCAGGGCTACGCACTCTGGGCAACCCCTGGATGCTTCAGGGCCGGTCCTCACTTACGTTAGAGGATTAGTATTCCTGAACACACGTTTCCCGGTCCTTACAGACCTAAAATCGAGGCGCCTCATCCAACAACCACAAAGGTGAAAAGTATATAAATGTCAGGGCTGGTAAGTCACTGACACCACCAAAGCTAGAAAGAAACGTCGTGCTCTCCCTGCAGTCCTTATCCCGTTTTTAACTCATACCGAGGTGTGAGGCTCGCGAATTCACGTTATACACAAAGCTGCCACGTAGGCGTGCTTTGATCATCAACCACAAGACATTGCTTTTCAACAAAAGCCTTGATCATTGCATCTTAGCGTGCCACACAGGCAGTTCATGCCATGCGACTGATGTCCATGGATATACAACCTCTGAGCTCGTACGTCTCAGAGAAGGGCGTTAAGCAAAAGAATAAATTCTCCGCCGCCAAACAGATGTATATTTAATAGAAATCAATCAACACAGAATAAAATCCAATGTCAGACACACAATCCATTTACAAGTCCGTTCTGGGTCTGAACGAAACCGGAGGCACTTTCCTCGCATATCCATCCATCTCCAAGTACGTCTGGACGACCACCAACTATTTCCATCCTCTTGGGTGTACAGCCCAATCAGGATCGTCAGTAATTATCCAAACGATGTGAAGACTTCCGGTCTTCGACCACCGTCTTCATCTTCGACTTCTCGTCGAATCGGTTATTCAGAATGGGTATAAACCCGGCCTTTCCGAACAACCCGCGTATATTAAAAACAAATGTTACACAAACTCAACATACGCCTCATTCCATTTCAGAATATTCTTTTATTCATAAAACCACATTTTTAGGGAAAGGTTCCCATTAATTTTATCAAAGATAAATTCTTTAAATTTATCCTTTAATCTTCCGTTGGATGTCATTTCAAACCAGATTATGGTTTTCTAAACTAGTCGAGATTAGCGAACCACACCGAAGTAATTATTTATTTTATTTCCCAATCCCAACCTATTCATCCCATGAAGAAGAACTGGTAATACTCCATATCTAACACCATGGTGTTATCGATAAAATTAATTACCATTTCACGTTCAAATCTAATTAAAGATTTAACTATCGCTTTGGAGCAAAACTGGCGATACTCCATTCTCGCTTATTTCTAAATTTGATAATTTAGATTATAGATTTACATTTCAATCTAATTGCAGATTCAATAAGACTCCTTTTACTGGGTTAAAGAACTAGGTGTTATTTAAAACACAGTTCACGACAAACCCAAATCACATTCTATTTATTATCGGGTTGAAGAACTAGTGTTATTTAAAACACCGTTCACGATAAACCCATTTCAAATCCAATCAAATATATTAGAAATTCCGATTATTTAAAACCCCTTCTTAAATCTAATTTATTTATTTAAAAATAATTGGATTTTAAATTTAGTTCAAAACTAGTTCATTTCGATAAAAATCTATTTTTATCTTTTCAAATATGGAGTTTTTCACCCCAATTTTTCCCAAATCATTTCTTATGATTTTACACAAATTATTGATATTTTTAATAATTTTATCAAGGTCCGTACAGTCGATTTCCAACAACGGCCATCGAACTGCACTTACAGCGACCTTTTCCAAATTTGATTTGGACGTATCTCCAAATCCAACCGTTAGATTTTGAATTTCAAATATTCGTTAGAAATCTCTTTTCGATACGAACCCAACGGTTCCAGTTTTAGGAGAATCCGACGGTCGGATCTCCTGTAATGTCCGTTTGAAATAAATGGTCGAAATTCACGAACTGCCGCGGCGCGGCGCGTTCTATTCAGGCCATTATATTATATATATAATATATATTTCGTCGATTTCTATTTAAAACCAATTTTATAAATAGTTTTTAAATTCGTTTCGAAATTCATTTCAACTTCCATTTCAATTCAAAGCAAAATTGAATTCTTCTTTATAAATTCGTTTTAAAATTCATTTCTATTCAATTCAAATTTCAGTTCAATTTGAATTCATTTCACTTCGCTTTCAATTCAATTTGAATTCGCTTTCAATTCAATTTTAATTCGTTTTTAATTCGATTCGATTTCAAAGTCGTTTTCTATTCGATTCAATTCAAATTAGTTTTCTATTCGACTTAATTCAAATTCGTTTTTTATTCAATTTAGTTCGAAATCGTTTTATATTCAATTCATTTCGAAATCGCTTTATATTCAATTCATTTCGAAATCGCTTTATATTCAATTCATTTCGAAATCCCTTTATATTCAATTCATTTCGAAATCGCTTTATATTCAATTCATTTCGAAATCCCTTTATATTCAATTCATTTCGAAATCGCTTTATATTCAATTCATTTCGAAATCGCTTTATATTCAATTCATTTCGAAATCGCTTTATATTCAATTCATTTCGAAATCGCTTTTCAATATTCATATTAAAATGAATAAAATCGATATAAATATCGTTCACGTCAAAATGGCGTCAATCTAACCAACACGGCTTCATATATTTCTATTTTCAAATATTCTATTCAAAAAATATTTCCTTTTTCAAATACTTCTATTTCAAATATTTCGATTTCAAATATTTCTATTTGTCAACACACGACTAATCTCAATGAATGAGTACCGTCCACATGTGACTATTTTTGTTAAAATATTTCGTTCAACACATGACTAATCTCAACGGATGAGTACAGTCAACACATGAACCTTTATTTTATAGTGATAAAGACATAAAATTTATTGTTAAAATATTACGTTCAACACATGACTAATCTCAACGGATGAGTACAGTCAACACATGAACATTTACTTTATAGTGATAAAGACATAAAATTTATTGTTAAAATATTACGTTCAACACATGACTAATCTCAACGGATGAGTACAGTCAACACATGAAACTTTACTTTATAGTGATAAAGACATAAAATTTATTGTTAAAATATTACGTTCAACACATGACTAATCCCAACGGATGAGTACAGTCAACACATGAACATTTACTTTATAGTGATAAAGACATAAAATTTATTGTTAAAATATTACGTTCAACACATGACTAATCTCAACGGATGAGTACAGTCAACACATGAACCTTTATTTTATAATATTCTTTATTTTCTAAATTGGAATGAGGCCCAATCAATCACCATATAATGTTAATTATATGGATTTTCATACATCACACGTATACAATAGCATTGAAAAAGAATCAACCATCAACCAAAGTGCACTACACTGTATAAGCATCAAATATAGGTATCTAACGCTTATAACAGCCTGTCAATCAATCGATCAACATGTTTAATCAATCAGGATGAGTGAACTTCAAATTTCATCCCAACACCCGTGTGGGGTTTCAAACAATCAAACACAGATTTTATTCGTGCAGTTGGGCGATGTGTAAAATTTATCGACCCAATCAATGTCAGTCAAATCAGTGTATATAAACAAATCGGCCAATTTGTTTATAAATATTTATTTATTCACTTTCACGTTAAAAATTATATTTTTAACGATAAAACATTTTATTTTAACACATGAATTTCTATTCAGTTCATTGACACAATAAAAATGATATTTTTATTTTTCTAACATATTTTAGAAAATTTTGGCGGCATAACGACACGATACTAGAAACCGGACGAGGCCTAGCCTTATCCCCGGTCTAGTGAAGGCCCACGCCATTCACACATCAATCAAATCATTCATTTCACCAAACAATTCAATTCAATCAAATAATCTAACTAATTTTTGCAATCAAACAAACAAGTCCATGGTCTGTGGACGATTGTGTCGGGTGCTACTAAACACCGTCTGCATCCTAGTATATATATATAACTAGAAAAGAAATTGAAGAGTGAGAAATTCTCACCGAAAGCTATCCAATACCACGACTCTTCATTGATAGAAATCTTCATCGTTATCGCATTTTTGTCATCTTCGTTGCTGTAGCCACTACATATGCAAAAATCGAATTTTTTACTTCGTTATTCAGTATATAAAAATCGAATTTTTACTATGTTATTCAATATATAAAAATCGAATTTTTACTATGTTATTCAATATCTAAAAATCGAATTTTTACTATCTCGCTATATGGATAAAATTCTATTTTTACATTGCTACTATATAGATAAAAATTATATTTTTACCTCGCTATTCTCTTTTCAAAAATATAGGTTTTGCCTTTTCAAAAATATAGATTTCTCTTTTTCAAATATGAAGTTTTCGCCTTTTCAAATATGAAGTTTTCGCCTTTTCTAATATTAAAAATCTGAACTTTTAGATATTAAAAATCTGAACTTCACGAAAGCAAAAATCCTCTTTTTTTCTCTAAAAATATACTCTTTCCTATTTAAGCAAAAATCATTTTTCTACATCTTCTATATAGTAAAGATTATATTTTTAATACTTTAAAAATATAAAAATCATATTTTTATTACTTTAAAAATATAAAGATCATATTTTTAACTTTCCTACATAATAAAGATCAAATTTTTATCTTACTACCTTATAAAAATAATTCCTTTACTTCTATAAAAATCTCGTCTTTTGCCCTTTAAAAATCTAAGCTTTTCGTAATGAAAATACAACCTTTTCATTATTAAAAATATAATCTTTTCATAAGGAAAAATCATATTTTTATACCACCTTTCAACACTAAAAATCGTATAATTACCGGAATAAAAATCGCATTTCCTTTACGAAGTTATATATATGAAGAGCCAGCTATTTACTTCAATAAAAATCAAATTTTTAAATGAATTAAGCTGAACAATTAAAGTAAAACTTACATTGGGCGTTGATGAGGCGAAGTGGTGGTCCGGGATGGCCGGAAGGTGCTCGCAGGGGGGGGGTGCTGCTCTGACGTGGCGGAAGAGGGGGGGTGCGATGCGAATTGGGGAAAACCGAAGGGGGGGGGGGTCTTCGGGCGTCGCAGGCGAAGGGAGGGGGGTTTGGAGGTGGCGCGCCGCCACCTGGGGCACGGCGGTGGGCGGCGCTGCCCTAGGGGGGGCGCGATGCTCGTCTCCGCGTTCTTTTTTTTTTCTGATTGAATCGAACGGAGGGCCAGAGATATAGGAGAGAAAGGTATATATTTTTTTATTATTTAATTAATTTATTTTTCGCCAAAAAGCAACCTTTATTTTCAATCTCAAAACGAGGCCCACCGCCTGTCGTCCATAGCGTTTTACCCCCATTCCGAACACAATGGGATATGTATCGTAGGCTGATTCGGCTGTTACAATCAGTTTCCGTTAAATTTACATTTAAATCACTATATTGAATTTTAAACGTACATTTCAAATTACCGGGGTCACATACTAACTCTAAAAATTCTCGAAAAATATTTTCTAGCTTCGTATTGACGATACGGTCCTAACAAAACTAGTTTCGTCGAATTCCGAGACCGTATGAAAAATGGCCAATTTCCAGTCGATTAAAATCAACTGAAACTGGTCAAACGCGTTTTCCTTTGCGACGCTCACATATTGATTCGAAAAATTATGAAATTTGAAACCTAGCAATAATTTGACATCACAGACCCAACAAAAGTGGTTTCGTCGAAATTCGAGGTCGTTTGCAAAATTCCCATTTTTAAGGGCCTGAATTCCATAGCGACTATTCAGAATTTTCAACTGGACATATCTTTTAATTCCCGTTATGAAATTTTGATTTGTCGGATTCGTTGGAAAGATATTCTCAAATAGATCCTATTGTTTTTGGTTTCACTAAAATCCGGATTGTTTTGCACCCGGTACATTCAATTGAAGTTTGAAATCAAATTATCCAACTACCGCGCATTTTCAATTCTATTTATAATTATATATAATTATTTATATTCTAACGACGGCATATATAATATATACATTCGACTTATATTCAAATTAAATTTCTAGTCGATATTATTTAAAATCATTCATTTTAAATATTCAAAATTCGCTAAAATTGCCAAAATAAAAATTTTAAACTGGTTCAGAATTTCCGGGTTATTACAAAGAGTGTCAACGGCGTTGGAACTCCCCACCGATTCAGCAGATGTATTATTTCCTTCTAAAAGATAAAGTTGGAATGTAGGAAAGAGTTGAGCACTTGACTAAGAAGAGTGCAAATGAGTGATTTTGTGACATAGGGAAATCAGAGAGTGGGAAGGAAAGTTGGAGCATTGATTATTTCTATCAATCCAAATGGTCCAGCAAAAGGCGACAATAAAAGTGTTTAAAGTTGAGTTGAGAATGGGTAGTCGTTAACTTCTGGATTGCTTAATAATCGCACAAATGCAAGCGGTGATTCATCAACCTGTTTTCCCCTATCATTTTACAAACTCTTCTTAATGATAGATATAATGATCTTATTGATCAACACCTACGCCTATGAATTCTCTTGCAAATGTGCTATAGTTGAGAAGCTCTTCTTAATTCAGTACTATGCACATAATTCTTTGAACTCGACACTCTCAATTTGAGTTCCGCTGCAGTGTTTATCTTTGGTGAAACTTCAAATTTGAAAAAAAAAATGTTCACTACAAAGTTAGTCACTTTCTTTGAAGTGATCCTTGTAAGTGGTTTTACTTCATCCCACTTTATGAAGTAGTCCATAACCACCATTTCATACATTGTTGCACCTCTTAACAGTCACGCTAATGAAATTGTTTTCCTATCCTAGAAATGACCATGGGATAAACATTTACTTTGGATTAATGATGGAGCTCTTTGAATCTTTGCAAATCTCAAACTCTTTTCACATCCTCTATAATAGTCGACAACTATTAGCTAAAGATTGGAAAATATATATCCATTTACAAGTATCTTCTTTGCTAGTACTTTCCCCTAATGTAATCAACACAACTTACTTCATTTGCATTTGCAAGGATATTCCTAAATTCATCTTTTGTGATACACCTCAACGAGGGCACAGAGAATCCTCTTCAATAAAATACTCCATCTCACATAGATAACCAAGGTACTTACATAGGACTTTTCATTGCTTGTTTGTTTTTCTAAAATATAGGAGAGTTTCCTTTAGCAAGTACATTTTGATATGAATCGTCTACAAGTCATCTTCCTCAACCATTATGATCCAATCAGTTTCCTTTTCATCTATGCTTGGAGTTTTTATAGTTTCTACTAGCATGATTATAAAAAGTTATGCATCTATGGAACCTGCCAATTTAGCCAATGAACTGTCATTTATATTCTTTCTTTATGGAATTAAGTTGTCGTATAGTACTATCTGTCCATGGTTCCCACTACTTTATTTGGGAAGGGGGCAATTCTAAATCTCTTAGCCTAATATTATTCTTTGCATTAAAAACTACCAACTGAGAGCTATTGAATATATGTAATGTCTTAACTCCTAGTTCCTTTGCTATCTCAAGTCTCGCAATCAAGGCTTTGTATTCATCCTCATTGTTAGTCACTTGGAATGTTAACTTCAAGGCTAATAGGCCATAGGAAATAACACTATTTTAAAATATTGCTCAATTGAGGCTCTGTTCACGTACAACTTCTATTCAGAAAATTGGACCTATTCTTTTTCCACTTTGTTATCCTGGATGGTGAATTCGATAATTGAATCTACCGTGCTTGGTCCTCGGATTGGCATCCAAAGATGATATGTTATATGGTACTGCTCAACCCGATAATTTAATTTATTAATCTTCCTTGAGTATCACCTCTGATAATACAAAGATTTTGCTAAATAAGCTAGAAGTGTATACTCAACTTCCTCATATCAATCAATAATACTATGCCAATTTATCTACCCTTGCATAACCTTTTTACTCTTTAATAAACTGTTTTCTTACATAGTGCACCGACCTTTGGATTATGTTCTCTTCAGGCACTATGTCTACACTCAGTGATAAGTAGGCATCACTAAGTAGATAAACCAATCTCTTCTCCTTCTAATATTTTTGACAATAGAATTGGCTTTTTCATATGATCCAAGAAATTATGGAAATTATCATGACACTCCTTTGTCCATAAAAACTTTTCTTTTACTTTCTTGAGGGTATCAGTGACTGGTATGAACTTATCATTCACTTTAAAAATAGATCGACTTGTGTGGTAATCGTCCCATTCAAACTCTGCATCTGCTTCTTCGCTTTTAGGACAATAACCTATTTTAAGGCTTCAATCTATTTTGAGTTAGCTTTTATACCTATCGAGTTCATGGTGAAACGAAGAACTTGCTTGACTAGAATAATTTATTAATTGATTCAACTTCATTCCATACTTTGTATGTTGAACATCTCTAATAGATCAGTTGCATGATCCACCGATTAATACACCTTCACCAACATATTATCTATATAGACCTTCATATTGCATATAATGTAATTTTTAAACCATCTAATCACTAAGTTTTGGAATTATTTTTAGCACTATTCAGATTCAACGACATGACTATATAACAATACACCATCAAATTTACGATGAAACTCCTGCACTTCTGATCTGGGAAAAGTATCACTATATGGATATAGCCGAAACATGCAACTAAAAGGGTAGTAGTTCATATTTGATTGTTGCTTCTATAAGTTGGTCAATCCTCGGTAATAGGAAACAATCCTTTAAGTACGCCTTACATAGACATTATAAATTCGCTACTTCCCATTTGTATTGACCAACACAAGATTTGATGCCTACTTGCCCATTTCTTGCATACATATAAAGTCATTTATCATCAGTTTGCCAATTTCTTTATTCAATAAAAGGATCAATTTGGTTCTATTTATGCCTAAATTGTTTCATAGAAGAAATCTTGAGTGCAAATTCAAAATGTGAGTCCTTATGCGAAATTCCACATATATCAGGTTGCATCCAAATACACACATTTATGTTCACCCAGAGAAACCCATTGACTCCTTCCTTATTTTCAGAATGAGATAAGACAAGACCCAAAGAACCTTTATAGGATAGTCATTATCAATTGAAATGTTACTCGTAGTCTCAGGTCCCCTCACTTCCTTCGGCTCTTTTTTTAGGTCCATGGGCTTATTATATTTGTTGTCAAAGCCAAGATAGGGATTAGGTGGTATTTTCTACTCCTTTAAATATTTGAAGCACTGAAGGTTCTCCAGATCCTTCCTTTTTATTTGCATTATTTTCCTCTTTAAGCTATGCGACTTAACATGGTTGGCCATTATTTATTACCTTATATTGAATCTAATATATTCTTGTAAGAAACTTCATCATCAAACATTAGGAGCAAGAAAAATCTTGAAAGTGGCATGGGTCAAGTAGCCAGAAAAGCAATATGGGTAGAAATTCTCACCACCAACATAAAAAACTACATTTGCATTACAATGCTATCTCATGTCCTAGTATTAAGAAATTTTATTAAACCTGTAGGTTTTTCATGGAATGTAAGCCTCTAAAAATGGTATTTATCATGATCCCTCATAACCGCTGTCTTGTTCCCTCTCCGCTAATGGTTATCGTAGACAGACTATCCTTGCTATTGATAATTTTTTACTTCTAACTTATGTGTTTCTTACATGCTATAGTAGCTTCTTCGTATGGATCAGATATTCAGTGACGTTTCTTAGATGCCTAAGTTCATTCGTATTTTGTCCATAGGTATCAAGAAATCGATAATATTTCCTTGAAAATCTTCCTTCTTCAGTAGCCTCCCTTTTGGCAACTTCTTGTAGTGCTTCATACCTTGAAGAACAAGGTATTTATTCTCAACCATTCCTATCGATGTTGTATGACCTCGTATTCTTGTATATCTTGTGTGCTTCTTGGTGTCTTTCTTCTTACCAATAGTGCATTGGTTCTTCTTTAGACTGTTATTGTCACTCTCGATGTTCACCGCAATGTTTTCAAAACTAACGTCACTCTATTCGATAGCAATGTTACTTCATGTCACACTACTTCACTCCATTTGATCATTAACAACCGACCTAACAACCAAATCTACCTCTTCAATGCATAAACATTAAGAAACATTACGTTGAAACTCTTCTTTAGTAGATGATTGATTTCTTTTGAGTATTTACTAGAGTTTATCCTTAGTAGAACCTCACTAATTAGTGTCACTATAAAAATATCCTCTTGAGGGTCGCTCACCTAAGTTACCACATAATTAGATCTATTTAAAATTTCCTCAGAACTCTAATGCATATTGATAATGATATCATCTTTTTCGGTCACATGGTATAAACCTAAAATTACTCCGTAAATTCCATATTTACCTAATCAAATGATGATGTAGATCTCAGTATGAGTCGAGTAAACCACATATTTTCTATTACATTTAGGAATATCTAAAAATAATTGCATTCTAATGACATCTACTGCATTTATTATCTGTATTCCATCCATACGTTAGTAGACTAAACGTTGTCTTGGATCAACTCTAACAAAATAACACATATATCAAAGATATATTCCTTGCTTCATTGGGTAGTTGGATGAAAATTGTCAAGAACATCTCGACTGCTTGATTCTATAAGATTTCTGAGTTAGTTTTCTTACATCTAAGTTCCGCATTCTTTAGAGGAGCCATTCCTATAAACCCATTTTTCAATGCCTTAGAGTATCTCCAACAGCATACCAAAAATATGAAGGAGAAAGTAAAAAAGGAACACTAGAAACCACCACTTCCTCAGCAGTGAGCGATGGAAAACTTTTTTTCTCATAATCCTATAAATGGGAATCAAATTCCCGTTTATGGGCTATTAGGGATTTTTTTTTCCTGTTCAAAGGTTAAACGAGAATCTGTTTCTGTATTACAATTTTTGCTCGAAATAGAAAATGGGAGAGGGCCGCGTTTATCTTCGTTTCGCACATTTAAATTGCTACTACTGTAGTGCGAGGGAACGAATTGAACGAGCGATTATTCCCTCTTTCTGATTTACCGATGCTGCTAGAGATGCTCTTATTGGACTATAATTTCTTTTTTTACAAAATTGATACTTTATTATATATATATTACATCTTTAGAGTACAACTTCTAAACAAGTGAAAAACTACTCACTCGGAAAAATTCACTCGTACTGAACAACCTATCAAACCACCACTGGTATGGGTACTGGTAGTCTGCCTTTTATCAGTGTCAACATCTAATAAATCTTCTTTGTTATCATTAAAAAAATTCTGATTTAGCAAACATCTCATTACCGACATAATTGATCCTCTCAGTGCTAAAATGTTTGTTATAGTCTAATTTCCTCCATCTTTAACAAATCTTTTTTGTGCTTCCTAGCCTCTATCAACATAATTGTCATGAAGCCCAAGTCATTACGAACTTACCACATATACTAGGGTTTTAAGGACCCTTTAGTCTTTTTGCCATTGCTGCCTTTAGTACCGTTATTACAATATTATAAATACATGTACTCCTTCAGTATTACAATCAT
Source organism: Allium sativum (assembly GCA_030737875.1). NCBI lineage: Eukaryota > Viridiplantae > Streptophyta > Magnoliopsida > Asparagales > Amaryllidaceae > Allium > Allium sativum. The sequence continues at coordinate 501,078,431 of CM060918.1, forward strand.
TGAATATAATAACATCAATAAGCTTTGCAACTATCTTCTTCTGTTATCCAATTGTAATGACTCGGATTTTCCGAACAGTTTATTTTAAATATTTAATATCGTTTAAATATTGAGATGACAATATAAATGAATTTTTATATTCAGTTATCAATTAAATAATCGAAATGCTATTTATTTCGAATATAAATGATTATTGTAATACGAAAAATAATTCAATTCAAAGATAAAGCTAAATCAAAACGATTTAGATAATGAAATTAAATTCTGTTTGAATTTATACAATAATAATAATAATATATTATCAAGGAATAAATTGTTTTAAATTTAAATTATATCAATTTAATATGGTTATTTTATATACATTCAAATTAAATTATATAATCTATCTCGTGGAATTCAAAATAGCGTTATAACATTATAATGTCAGTCGGTACGTAAATATAAAGTTTTGTAACTTCAAGTAATGGACCTCAATATTATTTTAGTAGATAAGCATGAGATCAAATCGATATCTGTTTAAAATGAAGTGAAAATCTCTATATATCAAATCGTATTAATTATAAACTAAAATCAAATCAATTATATTGTACCCTAAGTTTCAAAAGCACGGAAAATTAAATAAAAGCACATCCCTACAACTGAAAATGGCATACTCTATGCTGAGCTAGTGAAGGCGATTTCATTCTTATCTTTGTTTTCTCTTATATTATAAATATTGCGCTACCTTCCCTTTTCTACTTCCTTCTACTGCAAACAACTAATTTAATCGAATGATTCAATTAAAAATGGCCAAACTCCAAAACGAAATCAATAGCAATTCCATTCCTTTTCATGTCCCCAAATCGAAACCAAATTTCATGTCCCGTGCCTACCCTTATTTTTCCGTGCCAACGAACTAAATCAATACAAATTATTTCACTGCTATTTCTCTAAATAAAAATTTGATTTACTTAAGAAAAGAAAAGGGGGTTTGCGATTCAAAGGGGCAAGCGCGAGGTGATTTGGGGGTTGCGGTGCAAACTAGGGTTGAGGGATGTTGTCAGCGCGAGTGGACAGATCTGGAAGGTCATCGTCGAATGTCAAGGTGGGGATTCTGATGAAGTGCGGTGGAGGGAAGAAACAATGCGATTTATGGAAGTTGTTAATGTCGTGTGCTTGTGCCTAATTGTAGATAAGATGTATGATTTCATAGGAGGAGTGATTTCGATTCAAAGGATTAGTGGAGGAGCAGGCCTTGCGATCTGGGTTTGGGGAATGGATCGATGGTCAGAAGCAGCTATATCAATTCGAAATTAGGAAGAGGAGCTGCGTTCGTGGTAAGGAAGAAAAGGAGGAGTTGTTGTCCTTACTGTACAATACGAAGGAGGGGCATGGATTGGGATTTTGGAGGGTGTCAAGTTCTTTTGATAGGGACAGGATGGTGCAAAACATGTAGGAAGCTCAATTGGATATTTAGTTGTTATTAGAGTTGTTCGAAATTGATAAACAGGGAAGGAGTTGGTTCTGTTGTGTGTATTCAAGTGCTACAACAGTGGGATAATAGGACGAACAGAACAATAGTAATTTTTCTTGTGATTGTGGGATCAATAGGGAGGCAGTGGGGTTCAATATTGACCTGGGTACGACTGTGGGATATAGAAGATAGTGTAGATTTGGTGGAAATTATCGAGAAGGTCAAGATGAATGTGGTGGTCGGAGCAGTCCTGGGATGAGTGGAAATGACAAATAGTAAGGTAAAAATTTAGTTAATTAAACTAATTAAGAATGCTTAACAATATATATATATATATATAAACATGTATGAAAAAAATATAAATGAGATATCATATACCTTCTAGGTCCAAAAATCACGAAAACCGCAAGCTGGAATTGGTTTGGGAATTTTCGGAATCAGATGTGAATTTTATTTTGATTCGAATATTGTTCGAATTGAATTTAAAATCGGAACGAGTTGCAAATTAAAAATCTGGTGAGTAAATCTCACTCACCTTTTATTTAGAATTATTTTTATCAGTTAAAAATAATTGTTTGTTGCTTGTTTGGTTGCATTTGATATTTTTATGCATCTTAGAAATAATATTTATTTAGGCTTAGTGTGCTATTATATATATATATATATATATATATATATATATATTGGTGGTTGGATATTCCCGCAGTCTCATTAGCGGATGCCCGCGGTACCATCAGCGGATGATTACCCTATACACCCCATGCTATGATAGTGGATGACCTTCTATACTGCGATATCCTGCCTCGAAGCAGGATGGGTATTATTTTTGTTGACTAACGTCTGTGGATGCAGGAAAACTGGTCGGAGGAATCCAACTGGATTCCTCAAAAATATTATTATTTGTTTGTTTCACATATATTATCATATATGATGTGTTGATTGATGATTGAGTGGTTTAATTGTTTAAATATCACTGGGGCCAAAATGTTGATTTATAAAAATATCGTGAAATAGTTTTTAGATTTAAAAGGGAAAATTCTATTTTCTAAAATAGAATTTGAATTTAGAATGGGCTAAAAATATTTACTTGTTTTAAAATAAATAAAACAAGTATTAATTTTATAAACAATGTTTATAAATTAAATAATACAGTAAATTGAAGTGAATTTATAAATGGTGTTTATAAATAAAATAGATTGATTTTTAGTGGATAATCAGATAATTGAAATGAAATTATAAATAGTGTTTATAAAGAAAGTGGAAAATTTATAATTGGATAATTTGAATATTTAAATTCAAATGTAAATTTATAAAAATAGAAATGGGGGAATCGTTTTGAGAAATAAACGAGGGAATTTATTCTGATGTTCAGAATAAAAATTGAACAAAAATAAATCCGTAAGGATTTATGATTTTGAATTCGATTAATTCGAATTTATTCTAATAGAATTTAAATATATAATATTTGAATGGAATTTGAATATAGAAATTCAAATGGAATTTGAATATAGAAAATTCAAATAGAAATTCAAATGGAATTTGAATATAGAAATTCAAATGTAATTTGAATATAGAAAATTCAAATAGAAATTCAAATGGAATTTGAAGATAGAAAATTCAAAAAGAGAATTGAAAATAGAATTTGAATATAGAAATTTCAAAGAGAATTGAAAATAGAATTTGAAAATAGAAAGTTGAAACCATTTCGAAATGGGAATGATGAAATATATTTCAAAATGCGGATTTTTAAACAGAATAGAAAATAAATCCAAAGGGTTTATAATTTGTAAAAGGAATTGGAATTTAATATAGAAGATCGAGGTATAAATAAATATATTACCGAGTTAGGAAAATCGACAATTTTTGAAAATAAAAAATATGATGTTGAATTGGGAAAACTGATTTGATATATACTAAAAATATATCAGAATGGGGTAGAATTTATTATAAATGAAGTTCAAACGTTTATATATATAAATATAATTAAAATGAACTTGCTGCAGCATGACAGTTCGTAAATTGGCGTTTTGAACTTCAATTGAGTATACAGAACTCAATTGAAGTCGGAATTCTTTGAAACAAGAAACGTCAGGACCGATTTGATAACAGTTTTCTAATGGAAGAGAAAAACCTGGATTTCTTCGAATAGATTTTGAGTTATGTCAAAATTAAATTTTCAAAAAAACAGTGCCAGAAACATTACAAAACCATAATGGTTTATTTAAATGAATAAAATGTTTTTTAGCAAATAAAATCCGAATTTCATTTAGGAAAAATCCAGATTTGAGTTATATATAATATCTGAACTCGAGTGAAGAAATGAAATGATTTTTGTAACAAAAATCAAACCAGATGTTAAATTGTTGAGTAGAATTGACTAATGTAAGGAAAAGTTAGTTAATGGAATTTTAAACCGAAATTGGACATTGGATCAGAAAAAAAAGGGGTTTGTAAATTCATATTCGAAATCGAATATGAAACTTGAATTAGAAATGGCATTCGATTGTTTTGAAAATAAATTAATTTATATTTGAACGTGATATGTTCAAATAACAAGTGAAATTGGGTAAGAATCTAATTAAAGAATAAATGGGCGAAACTGAATTCAAACGATTGGATTGAGTTGAATTGAAACAGGTGAACATGTGTTAGACAGGTATGGAATGAAGTATATGAAGTGTATGAAGTTTATAAATTTAGTGCCCGACAAAAAGGTACACGTTTAAATTCCATATGAGGTTTTATGCGCCGAATCGGCAAGCCACTTGGCTTTTTGATTTTCTTTTTGAATGGAAAGGGCCTAGAGAGGTGAGTTGAGGTTTGAACTATTTGCCGGTACAAAGGAGGTTATGGCGAAATTTTCCAAAAATTTAAGGAGTTAGAATATTTTTAGGAAATTTTGATAGTTAGAAATCAATGTATCGATATATATATAGAATCAGATAAGGAAACAAACTTTAAAAAAATAGAATATTATAAACCAAAAAGGAAATATATAATTAAATATAGTAAAATTAGAAAGAGAAACGTAAGGGGTCTAAAATGAATAATTGGTTTTTATAATGTTGATTATTCGAGGCAAGTCGTCTTGTCTGTTTTGAAGTTAATGACGATTTCAGCCAAGGTCTGAGAGGTAATTTTACCCTAACTTGATTGATTTCATTTTTAATTGATAAATAGCAAGATCCACTCTTGAAGGGAAGTGTTTGAATGAGAGTTAGTTGAATAAAAAATATTTGGGTTGTTGTAATGATGTTTTACGCAGCATTCGTTTTAACCTAAGTGGTGGAATTTTGGAAGTATAAGAGTAAATATTTTGTAATGACCCGCATTGGCAGAGGTATTATGATTATTTTATTTTATAAATGGTGGTTTAGTGAACTAAATGATCGTGGAATTTAATAATGGTGAATATTTAATTAAAATAATAAATTAAATAATATATTTAATTCTGAATAATCAAAATTGGCTGAAATGGCGATATGGTGTGAACCTGATCATCTGTGATATTTATTTCAGCTTGAAATTGAAATTGAATAACGAATATATTATATAAACGACAGTTTGAACGTAGAGTTATAATATAATTATAATCGAGCTCGAAATGGCGCTGCAGTTCGCTATTTGGCGGTTTGAACTTCAACTGAATGTACAGGATTCGTTTTAAGCCGGATTTCTGCGAAACAAGAAACGTGTGGAGCTGGTGCAGTATATCTTTCTAGTGGAAGAGAAAAATCGGGATTTCGTCGCGTAGATTTTGATGTACGTCCAAATCAAATTTTAGAAAAGTCGCTGTGGAATTCCTTTATAATTTATAAAGGAATTATTTATATTTTTAAAGGGATTTCAATATAAATCAAATATCGGGTTGACCCAGAAGTGAATATCAAGTTGTTAATACATACAGGAATATTCTAGAGCTGTGTGATATGCCACTGTGAATATAGACGATAATATTTAATTTTAAATATTTAATTCAATTATATTTAAATATATTTATATATTTAAATAGGCTATTTAGAGCGTTAAAAATAGCCACTTTTGCAAACGAAGTCGGAATGCGACGAAACTAGTTTTGTTGGATCCGCAATGTCAAATAGTTGTTAGATTTCTAATTTCGTGATTTTTAGAATCACTGTGTGGTCGTACGGATTTTTAGAGTAAGAAACAGTCAGTATTTCGACGGTTAAAAATACGCTGTGTGAGCATACGAAGTCGGAATTCGACGAAACCAGTTTCGTTGGGATCGTAATGTCAAACTCTAGCTACATGTCCAGTTTCATGATTTTTAGGTACTGTGTGTGATCGCACGGATATTTAGAGTGCAAAAATAAATATAAGATGAGATTAAATAAAATATCTAAGTGATAAATGATCCTTAAGAAGCCACATCCTTTAGTTTTCAACCACAAGAAAAAAACTTCGTTCCGTTATATAATCGAATCACTCAGCCGCCATAGTATTTTCCATTTTCCTCAAACAAACGCAACAAAGGAAATCCAAATACATTCATAGAAAATCCAAAAAAAATCACAAATCACTTATACTTGGGATCCTGGCAGATTTCCCTTTGGTCTCGTGTGCAAATCAATGGGTTCCAACAAAATTTTGGTCGCTGTTTTCAAACAGGCGCCGCCTAGGGTTAAGGTTCACCATGGTTTCGGGTGGAGATAGGGCGAGGGGATCGTTGCGAGTTGGTCAAGAGGGGTAGGCGCACATCCTGTTGAGTTTTGGGTGGTATCGGAGGTGAAATGGTTTGATGCGGTTTACTGTGTATCGCGAATACTGTCTCGACGCAACAGGGATGGGCGAGCTCGAGCAGGATGATAATGGTATCGGGATGATGAAAATTTCATGAGGAGCTGTGTGGTGATTTTGGTATTGAGTTTTCATGGGAGAATGATGTGCGGTTTGGGATCGAAATGGTGAGAGTGGTGTTCGTGGTTGATGCTGGAACACGAAGCTGTTCGGATAAGGAAGAAAGGATCACGGGTCTGTGCACTTAAATTTTGGTTGGGCCGACTTTGAAGGGTAAGGCCAATGGAGGAATTTATTAAGTTTTATATATATATATATATAAAAGTGTATTAACTTCTGAATGTCATATCTATATCATACGATATCAGAATCACGAATGGTTGTATCCGTTAGGACCGTATGGACGAGAGCAACACAACGAGATTGACACCGAGTCGATGGGAGCACGTTACAATTTATAGCAAAATAAATTGTCCGTCCGAATCAAATCGAACGACAATTATCGTTTTAACGATGATGGTCCAATGTGAGTAAATCTCACTAACTCTGAACAGTTTATAATTTCATGTTGTATTTTTAGAACTGTTAGATATTGGCTGATTGATTGTGTGTTGACTGTTTGATTGAACTGCTAGTCAGTTAGTTAAATTTCTATATTGATTCTGTTTAACATAATGTATCATATAGAACTGAAAGTGATGTTATCTATATTGTTTAACATCTATGATGCAGGGAAACAGGTTGGAGGAATCCAGTCTGGACTCCTCAACATTTATTTTACTGTTTTCATATATTGTGATATATGATGTGTTATATAATCTGTTATGGATTATGTGTGTTGGAATGATGTTGATCATTGTTATTCGATATTTTAAATATCATGAAAGACCTTGGGATGTAAAAAGAATTATTTCAATGTATATTGAAATAAAGGGATTTTATAAAATCAACAGATTTTATAAAAGGAAATATTTCGAAAGTAAATAAAAGGGAAAAATGTTTTTAAACGAATAGATTTTTATAAAAGGGTAATCATTTGTAAAGTGAAGAACTGTTACTAAAAGTAAATCTTTATAAATGAATAGTTTATTCGATTAAAGTAAAAGGAGTTAATCGATGTTAGTTAATCGATTAGAGTTAAAGTAAAAGGAGTTAATCGATGTTAGTTAATTGATTAGAGAATAAAGTTAAAAGGAGATAATCGATGTTAGTTTAATCGATTAGAGTTAAAGTAAAAAGGAGTTAATCGATGTTAGTTAATCGATTAGAGTTAAAAGTTAAAAGGAGTTAATCGATTAGAGAGAAAGTAAAAGGAGTTAATCGAATATAGTTTATTCGAAGAAAGAAAAAGGAGTTATCAAATATAGTTTATTCGAAAGGAGTTAAGTGAAATGAGTAAATCAATAGCGTTAGTCAAATAGAGTTAATCCAATAGTGTTAGTCCAATAGAGTTAATTGATAAGGGTTAATCGAATAGAGTTAAGTGAAAAGAGTCAATTGAATATAGCTATTCGAAGGAGGGTTAAGTAAGGAAGTTAGTAAAGGGATATAAAGTGAACTTTGTCTATTTCAAAGTTAGAAATGGTGTTCAGTTAAGGTCTGAGAGGTAGTTCTATCCCAACTTGATTGGCTTCGTTTTTAACTAAGGAATAGTTAAGGTTCGGCAGTAAAGGAAATGGTTTGAGTTGGCACCGCGATGGTTTGTTTAAACATCTATCTAAGTCCAATGAAGAAGCTTTGGAAATGTTTTCCAAATAAGAAACCAGAAATGTTTTCTAACAAAGAAAACAAGAAATGGAAATGTTTTCCAATGGTAATAACATATATTTTGTAAATTTAGAAAATAAGAAATGTTGAATATAGGGAAAAAGGAGATGAAAAATGAACTAAGGAGATGAATGTTAAATGATGTTTGATCGATATAATTTCCATTTGGAAATAATATCGTTGTTTGTACACTTGTTTCTATTCGATAGTTAAATCACAGACTATCGAAGTTTTAACCATTTTAACGTTGTTAATATGGAGAGACCGGTTGGATTATTATCCAAAGAACCACTCTGTATTGGCATAAGCGTTGCGAATCATATATGCCAAAGGAAATTGAAGACGGAGTTATGCAAGGGCTATCCTGTTTACAGAATAGTGCCTTCGGTTCATCCTGTTCCTGGATGACTTGTATGGACGGATGTCTGACAGAGTATTTCCAGACGATCACGTATATTGATTTCTCCAACCGTACCAAGAGTGGAAGCAAAGAAGGAAACTTCTTTTAGCTAACACATAATGTATGGTTGAGGACGTCAATCGGTGATTTGATGGATTTGACGATGTGGCATTCGAAGTGAATCTGGTATGATGATAAAGCGTAGCTTCTAGCCTCATCATCCGGTAAATGACAGAAATCAGGCAGGCAGCATGGCTAAGTCGGTCGCACCGAAGTAGGGTGTATAATCACCTGATCTAGAGTTTCATTTACTTCTAAAAATATATTGTTGATGCTGTCCCATTCGGGAAACGGTTGCTGATCCCAACTGTTGGTGATATACATTCGATACACTCAAGCGAAATGAGTGGTCGGTCATGTGTGGCCGGGTTGCAAGGTGTTCTTGTTGAACCCAGTGTATTCCTCTCTAGAGGTACACTAGCGAAAGGTGGTTCCATACCTTGTCATGGTTGGAAATCCATTACCCAATACGTGCTTGCGGTTTTGATTGTATACTATATATGTAGAACGTGAGATGAAAGCGTTTCTGCTAGATGATTATTATATTGTGTTGATAGACATTATTATAATATCAAAAGGTTTTTGATATAAAGATATTTGGATTCTCATAAGGGGAAAACCCGTTACGTTATACGGCGTGGTCTTATGAGATATCGATTATCTGCTTGAACTGTTTTAAACTATTTTACTCACACCAGTCCCAAGACTGACCCGGAGTTTACTTTGTTGAATTCCCTAAACTCTTGGGTGCCTAAATTTGTATGGGCAGTCAAGTAGTCGGGATTTACAGATATAGTTGAAGAGCTGGAGCAGGAGGCTTCAGGATCATATAGCTATAGTTACTTCCGCTGTGTTGTAAGTGATGTACTTTGATGTTGATATGTATATGCAAGTACAGATGTATATTTCAAGTTATGTTATATATATTATATGTTATTCATTCCGCTGTGAGATTCGTGTTACTCTGATGTTGTGTTCTTCTTCTTCTTCTATTCTAATTTTCTATCTTATCTTTCCTCACCCTCTAATTTCTTTCACTAATTACCAGGATTTTTCAGTGTTTTGGTTATCGACATCGTGTTTATGTCGATAACCAAAGTCGCCGAAAATCCGGGTCATTACAGTTGGTATTAGAGCAGAAGGTTAATTGATTAACTTGGCTCTGTGGCGTGACTCGGTAGAGATAGGGTTAGTAATTCCCTAGATTGAGTTGAGTGTATATATACGAGTGAACGTATTTGTAGATGATATAAAAATAATTTTATATTGTGGAGATTTATTGGTTGAGTAGTTTATGAATTCTGGTCGATCAGTTTGATCCACTGTATCGGTAGGAGTTACTAAACGCTTGAATACGATGGGTCGGCACGATATGTTTTGAAAAGAGGGTAAATGAAAATAGTTTACCCAACGTATATTTTTATATATATTGGATATATTGGTTGTTATTATAATCGAGTAAGATTATAAATTTAATGGTTTTATGTAAATAACCAATCAGAATTCATATAAGTGAAATACGTGGAAATCAGATGAGTTGAACCTGAAATTTTAAACCAGAAATTGAATTAAAGTTCTGGAAAATTGGATAAGTGTTTTTAAATGGATTTGGATTAAAAATAAGGAAAATTTAAGATCCTGGGAGATTTAAATTGTCTTACAAGCAGTATGAATTATATTTTGAAATGAATTTCAAAGTGGAAATGTTTAGAAATGGTTTTATAGTATTGAACTCACTTCGATCACTGGAAAATAGATTCTGATGATGACAGCTGCATCATCAGTGTTCATTTTCAAGTTGTAAGTGACGAATTACTACCAGAGATACTGTTTTGAATTTGTTTTGGGAAAGACAAGTAGTGTTGAATTTCAAAATGGGATTTAAAAAAATAGAATTTGAATTTTTAAATAGATTTGAAATATTAACTTATTTTAAAAGAAATAAAACAAGAAGTTCCTTTATAAACGAAGTTTATAAATAGTTCTTTTATAAACGAAGATTATAAATGAAGTGGAAAGAATTATCATTGGATAATTCAGAAATAAAAATATAAGTGTGAAATGGAAAGGGAAAACTATTTTCCAAAGGTAGAAATATCGATTTCAAAAGGAATTGAAATCGAGACTTATGTAAAGAATGAATAAAGAAAATTCGAAGGGGATTTGAATATAGAAAATTCGAAGGGGGTTTGGATATAGAAATTCAAATGAGATTCGAATAAAGAAGATTTAAATAATGGAAAATTGAATATAGAAATTCAAAGGGAGTTTGAATATATGAAATTCAATGGAATTGAAATAGATTTTGAATATAGAAGATTCAAATAGAATTGAAATGAAATTCAAATATGGAATTTGAATAAGAAAATTGAAACGAAATTCATATATGGAATTTGAATAAGAGATTTGAAATGAAATTCAAATATAGAATTTGAATAGGGGAATTGAAGTGAAATTCAATTAGTTGATAAACAAGTTAAACCTATATTTGAACATGTATATTCAAATAAAAAGGTGAAATGGGCAAACCAGTAATTTGAAAATCACTTAACGAACTAAGTTAAAATGATTGGATTAAGTTGAAATGAATTAGAAATGTATAAATATACATGAGATATGTATGGATAAGATATGAAGGTATATAAATAGAATGCTCGACGAAAAGGTATGTATTTAATTCATATATGAGATTTTATGCGCCGTATCGGCTGGCCGCTTGGCTTTTTCTTTTTCTTTTGGATTGGTGAGGGCCATGGGAGGCTATTTGAAATATCCCGATGCTCCTAGTACAAAGGAGGTTATGGCGAATTTTTCCAGGAATTTAAGGAGTTAGAATATTTTTAAGATAATTTGATAGTTAGAAAATCAACGTATCGATATATATATATAGAAGTCGACAAGGAAACGAACTTAGAAATAGAATAGTAGAATCAAAAAGAAAGCCTAGAGTAAAATCTAGTAAAAATAGAAAGAGGAAGTGTGTACGTGTTTAAAAGTTAATCGGTAGTTGTATGGTATTGATTATTCGAATAAGTAGTCATATCTGTTTTGACGTTATAAATGTTATTCAGTCAAGGTCTGAGAGGTATTTATACCCCAACTTGATTGATTCCATTATTAACAAATAAATAGTAAGATTTCAGGCTCGAAGATCAATGTGGAATAAGAGTTAGTTGAATATAGTATTTGAGTTGTCGTAACGATGTTTTACACAACATCCGTTTTAACCTAAATAAGTGTAAGCTGGGAAATAGAATAAAGAATATTTCCTAAGTATACAAATAAACGAGATCAGAAAACAGATAAGTAATTGGAATATTTTCCAATTACAAATAGCATATATTTTCTTCAGTTTAGAAAATAAAGGGAGGCTTTATTCGGAAATGTTTTCCAAATAACATAAAAGGCCAATATGGTTATTGAAAATATTTGGTTAACAAATATTGATAAAGAAATAGAGAAGTGATTTAACTAATGGAATATTAATTATGGGCTCAGTTTAATTTCAAAAAGGAAAATTTGATTTTTGAAAAGAGTAAACTGTTTAAAAACTCCCAGGGAAAGACTGTTTGAATTGAAAACAAATTTAACAGAAAGTTGTGAAAGCAGATTTGAATAAAAGTAAAGTCAGTAAAGTGGTAACTGAGATTGAATTTGAATGATATCGAGACAAATTGGATTTGGGGGATTCAAATTTGAAGTGTAACTTGATAATCAAGTAAAGAGTTTGGAATCGAGAATGGAACTCGAATCTGAAATAAAATTCGACTTAGGTATAAGCGAATGGTTGAAATTGTGGATAAAAAGCGGATTGGAGTTTGATTGGCATGACATTGGTATATGCTGAATCAATAACAGGTGGAAAGGATATAATGATATGCCGACAAAAGGTACAAGTTTATATTTCATATGGTATGAGATTTTGATGAGCCGAATTGGTAAGCCGCTTGGCTGTTTGATTTTATTTTGGGTTGGAGATGGCCCAGAGAGGCAAGTGGTGGTTTGACGTATTGACCAGTACAAAGGAGGTGCTGGCGAAATTTTTCAAAGAGTTAAGGCGATAGAAAATTTTCAGGATTTTTGAAAATTTTCGTTGATAAGAATTAATTAATAATTTAATTGAAATTAAGTTGGTTCAGTTGAAACTGAAGTTAAGAAGTGAACAAGTATGTTCTAACCAATCGATAGGGTCGTTCTCTACCTTCTAGCAATTTCGAGGACGAAATTATTTTAAGTGGGGAAGATTGTAATGACCCGCATTGGCAGAGGTATTATGATTATTTTATTTTATTTTATAAATGGTGGTTTAGTGAATTAAATGATCGTGGAATTTAATAATGGTGAATATTTAATTAAAATAATAAATTAAATAATATATTTAATTCTAAATAATCAAAATTGGCTGAAATGGCGATATGGTGTGAACCGGATCATCTGTGATATTTATTTCAGCTTGAAATTGAAATTGAATAACGAATATATTATATAAACGACAGTTTGAACGTAGAGTTATAATTATAATCGAGCTCGAATTGGCGCTGCAGTTCGCTATTTGGCGGTTTGAACTTCAACTGAATGTACAGGATTCGTTTTAAGCCGGATTTCTGTGAAACAAGAAACGTGTGGAGCTGGTGGAGTATATCTTTCTAGTGGAAGAGAAAAATCGGGATTTCGTCGCGTAGATTTTGATGTACGTCCAAATCAAATTTTAGAAAAGTCGCTGTGGAATTCCTTTATAATTTATAAAGGAATTATTTATATTTTTAAAGGGATTTCAATATAAATCAAATATCGGGTTGACCCAGAAGTGAATATCAAGTTGTAAATACATACAGGAATATTCTAGAGAGGTGTGATATGCCACTGTGAATATAGACAATAATATTTAATTTTAAATATTTAATTCAATTATATTTAAATATATTTATATATTTAAATAGGCTATTTAGAGCGTTAAAAATAGCCACTTTTGCAAACGAAGTCGGAATGCGATGAAACTAGTTTTGTTGGATTCACAATGTCAAATAGTTGTTAGATTTCTAATTTCGTGATTTTTAGAATCACTGTGTGGTCGTACGGACTTTTAGAGTAAGAAACAGTCAGTATTTCGACGGTTAAAAATACGCTGTGTGAGCATACGAAGTCGGAATTCGACGAAACCAGTTTCGTTGGGACCGTAATGTCAAACTCTAGCTACATGTCCAGTTTCATGATTTTTAGGTACTGTGTGTGATCGCACGGATTTTTAGAGTGCAAAAATAAATATAAGATGAGATTAAATAAAATATCTAAGTGATAAATGATCCTTAAAAAGCCACATCCTTTAGTTTTCAACCACAAGAAAAAAACTTCGTTCCCTTATATAATCGAATCACTCAGCCGCCACAATATTTTCCATTTTCATCAAACAAACGCAACAAAGGAAATCCAAATACATTCATAGAAAATCCAAAAAAAAATCACAAATCACTTATACTTGGGATCCTGGCAGATTTCCCTTTGGTCTCGTGTGCAAATCAATGGGTTCCAGCAAAATTTTGGTCGCTGTTTTCAAACAGGCGCCGCCTAGGGTTAAGGTTCACCATGGTTTCGGGTGGAGATAGGGCGAGGGGATCGTTGCGAGTTGGTCAAGAGGGGTAAGCGCACATCCTATTGAGTTTTGGGTGGTATCGAAGGTGAAATGGTTTGATGCGGTTTACTGTGTATCGCGAAAACTGTCTCGACGCAACAGGGATGGGCGAGCTCGAGCGGGATGATAATTGTATCGGGATGATGAAAATTTCATGAGGAGCTATGTGGTGATTTTGGTATTGAGTTTTCATGGGAGAATGATGTGCGGTTTGGGATCGAAATGGTGAGAGTGGTGTTCGTGGTTGATGCTGGAACACGAAGCTGTTCGGATGAGGAAGAAATGATCACGGGTCTGTGCACTTAAATTTTGGTTGGGCCGACTTTGAAGGGTAAGGCCCAATGGAGGAATTAATTAAGTTTTTTATATATAAAAAAGTGTATTAACTTCTGAATGTCATATCTATATCATACGATATCAGAATCACGAACGGTTGGATCCGTTAGGACCGTATGGACGGGAGCAACACAATGAGATTGACCCCGAGTCGATGGGAGCACGTTACAATTTATAGCAAAATAAATTGTCCGTCCGAATCAAATCGAACGACAATTATCGTTTTAACGATGATAGTCCAATGTGAGTAAATCTCACTAACTCTGAACAGTTTATAATTTCATGTTGTATTTTTAGAACTGTTAGAAATTGGCTGATTGATTGTGTGTTGACTGTTTGATTGAACAACTAGTCAGTTAGTTAAATATCTATATTGATTTTGTTTAACAGAATGTATCATATAGAACTGAAAGTGATGTTATCTATATTGTTTAACATCTGTGATGCAGGGAAACTGGTTGGAGGAATCCAGTCTGGATTCCTCAACATTTATTTTACTGTTTTCATATATTGTGATATATGATGTGTTATATAATCTGTTATGGATTATGTATGTTGGAATGATGTTGATCATTGTAATTCGATATTTTAAATATCATGAAAGACCCTGGGATGTAAAAAGAATTATTTCAATGTATATTGAAATAAAGGGATTTTATAAAATCAACAGATTTTATAAAAGGAAATATTTTGAAAGTAAATAAAAGGGAAAAATGTTATTAAACGAATAGAGTTTTATAAAAGGGTAATCATTTGTAAAGTGAAGAACTGTTACTAAAAGTAAATCTTTATAAATGAATAGTTTATTCGATTAAAGTAAAAGGAGTTAATCGATGTTAGTTAATCGATTAGAGTTAAAGTAAAAGGAGTTAATCGATGTTAGTTAATCGATTAGAGAATAAAGTTAAAAGGAGATAATCGATGTTAGTTTAATCGATTAGAGTTAAAGTAAAAAGGAGTTAATCGATGTTAGTTAATCGATTAGAGTTTAAAGTTAAAAGGAGTTAATCGATTAGAGAGAAAGTAAAAGGAGTTAATCGAATATAGTTTATTCGAAGAAAGAAAAAGGAGTTATCAAATATAGTTTATTCGAAAGGAGTTAAGTGAAATGAGTAAATCAATAGCGTTAGTCAAATAGAGTTAATCCAATAGTGTTAGTCCAATAGAGTTAATTGATAAGGGTTAATCGAATAGAGTTAAGTGAAAAGAGTCAATTGAATATAGCTATTCGAAGGAGGGTTAAGTAAGGAAGTTAGTAAAGGGATATAAAGTGAACTTTGTCTATTTCAAAGTTAGAAATGTTGTTCAGTTAAGGTCTGAGAGGTAGTTCTACCTCAACTTGATTGGCTTCGTTTTTAACTAAGGAATAGTTAAGGTTCGGCAGTAAAGGAAATGGTTTGAGTTGGCACCGCGACGGTTTGTTTAAACATTTGTCTAAGTCCAATGAAGAAGCTTTGGAAATGTTTTCCAAATAAGAAACCAGAAATGTTTTCTAATAAAGAAAACAAGAAATGGAAATGTTTTCCAATGGTAATAACATATATTTTCTAAATTTAGAAAATAAGAAATGTTGAATATAGGGAAACAGGAGATGAAAAATGAACTAAGGAGATAAATGTTAAATGATGTTTGATCGATATAATTTCCATTTGGAAATAATATCGTTGTTTGCACACTTGTTTCTATTCAATAGTTAAATCACAGAATATCGAAGTTTTGACCATTTTAACGTTGTTAATATGGAGAGACCGGTTGGATTATTATCCAAAGAACCACTCTGTATTGGCATAAGCGTTGCGAATCATATATGCCAAAGGAAATTGAAGACGGAGTTATGCAAGGGCTATCCTGTTTACAGAATAGTGCCTTCGGTTCATCCTATTCCTGGATGACTTGTATGGACGGATGTCTGACAGGGTATTTCCAGACGATCACATATATTGATTTCTCCAACCGTACCAAGAGTGGAAGCAAAGAAGGAAACTTCTTTTAGCTAACACATAATGTATGGTTGAGGACGTCAATCGGTGATTTGATGGATTTGACGATGTGGCATTCAAAGTGAATCTGGTATGATGATGAAGCGTAGCTTCTAGCCTCATCGTCCGGTAAATGACAGAAATCGGGCAGGCAGCATGGCTAAGTCGGTCGCACCGAAGTAGGGTGTATAATCACCTGATCTAGAGTTTCATTTACTTCTAAAAATATATTGTTGATGCTGTCCCATTCGGGAAACGGTTGCTGATCCCAACTGTTGGTGATATACATTCGATACACTCAAGCGAAATGAGTGGTCGGTCATGTGTGGCCGGGTTGCAAAATGTTCTGGTTGAACCCAGTGTATTCCTCTCTAGAGGTACACTAGCGAAAGGTGGTTCCCTACCTTGTCATAGTTGGAAATCCATTACCCAATACGTGCTTGCGGTTTTGATTGTATACTATATATGTAGAACGTGAGATGAAAGCGTTTCTGCTAGATGATTATTATATTGTGTTGATAGACATTATTATAATATCAAAAGGTTTTTGATATAAAGATATTTGGATTCTCATAAGGGAAAAACCCGTTCCGTTATACGGCGTGGTCTTATGAGATATCGATTATCTGCTTGTACTGTTTTAAACTATTTTACTCACACCAGTCCCATGACTGACCCGGAGTTTACTTTGTTGTTTTCCCTAAACTCTTGGGTGCCTAAATTTGTATGGGCAGTCAAGTAGTCGAGATTTACAGATATAGTTGAAGAGCTGGAGCAGGAGGCTTCAGGATCATATAGCTATAGTTATTTCCGCTGTGTTGTAAGTGATGTACTTTGATATTGATATGTATATGCAAGTACAGATGTATATTTCAAGTTATGTTATATATATTATATGTTATTCGTTCCGCTGTGAGATTCGTTTTACTCTGATGTTGTGTTCTTCTTCTTCTTCTATTCTAATTTTCTATCTTATCTTTCCTCACCCTCTAATTTCTTTCACTAATTACAAGGATTTTTCATTGTTTTGGTTATCGACATCGTGTTTATGTCGATAACCAAAGTCGCTGTAAATCCAGGTCATTACATATTTCCTGAGTATAATTAAAGTAGTCGGGAAAGAGATAAGTGATTGAAATTGTTTTCAATTGCAAATAGAACATATTTTCTAAGTACAGAAAATAAAAGAAGGCGAGATATAGAAATGTTTTCCAAATAGCGAAAGGGCCAATATGATTATTGAAAATATTTGGTTAACAAATATTTGTAAGGAAATGAAGAAGTGATTTAATGAATGAAATACCAATTAAAGAAGCCCAGTGATTTGTTGATGCTTTGAATGGATGTTTGTTTTCTTCGATGGTTAAATAACCGCTATCGAAGTATTTACCAATATCGTTGTCAATATGGAGAGACCGGTTGGATTATTATCTGAGAACCACTCCGTATTGGCAGTAGCATTGCGAATCAGATTATATGAAGATAATCAAAGACGGAGTAAAGTGCAAGGGCTTTTTCTATTAATGGAAATTGTGCCTTTGGTTTCGTTCAATCCCAGAACGAACGTATATGGAAGAACGTCGGACAGAGTATTTCCAATGATCGCATATGATTATTCTGTACAAATATATATATGGTGGCGGAGAATTTATTCTCTTAGCATAATATCCAGAATGTATTTGTGCAAATCAATTAGTGATTAACAGATCTGACAATGTGGTATTCAAAGTGATTGTGCTATCAGTGAATGATAAGTAATCGTAGCCTCAGGCCTCAACAACCGGGAAATGACAAAAATCGGGCAGGCAGCATGGCTATGTGGGTCGCTCCCATTAGGGTGTATTATCACCTATCTAGAGAAACTCATTTAATTCCTTATTCTATTCGATGTTGTTCCATTCGGGAAATGGTTGCTGATCCCAACCGTTGGTGATATACATTCGATACACTCAAGCGAAATGAGTGGTCGGTCATGTGTGAGCCGGGTTACAAGACGTTCTTGTTGAACCCATTGTATTCCTCTCTAGAGATACACTATCGGAAGGTGGTTCCATACCTTGTCATGTTGGAAATCCAATCTCCAATAAGCGCCATGCGGTTTTTTATTTTATATTATATACATGGAGCGTGAGATGCAAGCGTTCCGCTAGATTGTTATTTATTTTATTTAGACACTATTATAATATCACTAGATTTTCGTATCATAGTGTTTGTATTATAGTAAGGTAAAAACCGTCCATGTTTATGTGTGGGCTGGTATTACTATTATCCTTTCTTTCGAAAGGACTTTTAAAGTTAAACAATTGGTTGGAGTTTACTCACACAACTCCTATGACTGACCCAGAGTTTATTTTGTTTTTGTTTTCCCTAAACTCGTGGGTGCCCAAATTTATACGGGCAGCCAAGTAGTCGAGATTTTTCAGATTCACTTGGAAGAGCTGGAAGCAGGAGGCTACACCAGTTAGCTATAGACTATCACATTTTCGTTGTGTACTATGTTGTATCGGGAAACATGTGTTTAAAACTGTTCCAGGAATAACTGTTGTACTCTGATAATGGTACGTATATACAGTTACTGATTTGTATTTCAAAAGCTATGTTATATAATATATTTTATTCGTTTCGCTATGAGTTTGTGATCTTCGTTTCCTTCTATTCTAATATTTCTTTCTTTCTATTTCTCATCCTCTAACTTCTTTCTAATAATGATTCGTATTTCTATGCAATTTGGGTTGGACATGTGGTTTTATTAGTCAACTTAGATAGTGCGGATTTGCGGGCCATTACAGTTGGTATTAAAGCTTAGGTCGAGCGAATACCTAGGCTTTGGTGGGATGTGCTCATTAGAGATAGGGTCAGTAGTACCCTAGAATGAGTTGAGTGTTTATATACGAGAGTGCATATTTGTAAATTGATATAAAAATTGTTTTATATTGTGTTGGCTAGTCTGTTGAGTGAATTATGAATTCCGATCGAATCATGGGACGCCACGTAGTCGATAGGAATTTCAAAACACTTGAATAAAGAAATTGACACAATATTGTTTTTAGTGGGTGAATAAATTAATTTTACCCAAAATTCTATTTTGATATAGAAATAATAATTTTCTGAAATTATTGGATGTGTTGATTGTTATCGTTATAATCAAATAAGGATTATAAATTGGAATGGGTATAGATAACCAAATATAACTTGTATATGAATAAGATATACAATTGAGATGAATTAAAATTAAATTCAAACCAGAATTAAGAATTTAAAATCCTGGGTGTTTGGAAAAATATTTTCTAAAGTATATTAAAATAATATAGCTTTGTTTTGGAAGGATTTTTGATTAAAAAACATTTTTGAATGAATTTTTAAAAGTGATAAAGCACTGAACTCACTTCAGTGGCTGGGAAATAATTTTGATGATAACTGCAGCATCATCAGTGTCATTTTCGAGTTTCTAAGTGATGAATTGCTATCTTAGAATTTTTTTATTATGGAAAGTTGTTTGAAAGAAAACAAGTTGATATGAAAATTCAAATGTTTTGAATTTTAGATGGAAATAAATATATGTAAATATATATATATATATATATTTATGAGATTTCAGCAAGGATTTGAAATGAAAACCAGGGAATTTGAATTTTGGAATTAAAATTTAACTTAAAGAAAGTTAAATGGATTGAAGTAAATAAATTGACTAGAATCAATTTGAATAGATTAATGGAATACAGATTGGATGTAAATGTATTGATTGTAGACCATTTGAATTAAGTGAATGAAAACCAAAAGTTTTGGTTGAACTAAATTTGTTGAAAGATGAAATGTTGAGTTTCAAAATAAGTGGTATTTGAAAAGTAATGGGTTTGTAGCATTTTTCCTACCTTAGTAATTTTAGGGACGAAATTCTTTTAAGCGGGGGAAGAATTCAATGACCTGGATTTTTGGAACAGTTTATTTTAAATATTTTATATCGTTTAAATATTGAGATGATAATATAAATGAATTTTTATATTCAGTTATTGATTAAATAATTGAAATATGATTTATTTCAAATATAAATGATTATTGTAATACGAAAAATAATTCAATTCAAATATAAAACTAAATCAAAACAATTCAGATAATGAAATTAAATTCTGTTTGAATTTATACGATAATAATAATAATAATATATTATCAAGGAATAAATTGTTTTGGATTTAAATTATATCAATTTAATATGCTTATTTTATATACATTCAAATTAAATTGTATAATCTATCTCATTGAATTCAAAATAGCATTATAATATCAGTCGGTACATAAAAATAAAGGTTCGTAATTTCAAGTAATGGACCTCGATATTATTTTAGTAGATAAGCATGAGATCAAATCGATATATGTTTAAAATGAAGTGAAAATATCTATATATCAAATCGTATTAATTATAAACTCAAATCAAATCAATTATACTGTACCCTAAGTTTCAAAAGCATGGAAAATTAAATAAAAGCACATGCCTACAACTGAAAATGGCGTACTCTATGCTGAGCTAGTGAAGGAGACTTCGTTCTTATCTTTGTTTTCTCTTATATTATAAATATTGCGCTACCTTCCCTTTTCTATTTCCTTCTACTTCAAACAACTAATTTAATCAAATTCTTCAATTAAAAATCGCCAAAATCCAAAATGAAATCACTAGCAATTCCATTGCTTTTCATGTCCCCAAATCGAAACCAAATTTCAAGTCCCGTGCCTACCCTTCTTTTTCCGTGCCAACGGACTAAATCGATCCAAATTATTTCACTGCTATTTCTCTAAATCAAAAATCGATTTACATAAGAAAAGGGGGTTTGCGATTCAAAGGGGCAAGCGCAAGGTGATTTGGGGGTTGCGGTGCAAACTAGGGTTGAGGGATGTTGTCAGCGCGAGTGGATAGATCTGGAAGGTCATCGTCGAATGTCAAGGTGGGGATTCTGATGAAGTGCGGTGGAGGGAGGAAACACTGCGATTTCTGGAAGTTATCAATGTTATGTGCTTGTGCCTAGTTGTAGATAAGATGTATGATTTCAGAGGAGGTGTGATTTCGATTCAAAGGATTAGTGGAGGAGCAGGCCTTGCGATCTGGGTTCTGGGAATGGATCGGTGGTCAGGAGCAGCTACATGAATTCAAAACTAGTAAGAGGAGCTGCGTTCGTGGTAAGGAAGAAAAGGAGGAGTTGTTTTCGTTACTGTACAATACGAAGGAGGGGCATGGATTGGGATTTTGGAGGGTGTCAAGTTCTTTTGATAGGGACAGGATGGTGCAAAACATGTAGGAAGCTCAACTGGGTATTTAGTTGTTATTAGAGCTATTCGAAATTGATAAACGGGGAAGGAGTTGGATCTGTTGCGTATTCAAGTGCTACAATAGTGGGATAATAGGACGAACAGAACAATAGTAATTTTTCTTGTGATTGTGGGATCAATAGGGTGGCAGTGGGGTTCAATGTTGACCTGGGTACGACTGTGGGATATAGAGGACAGTGTAGATTTGGTGGAAATTATCGAGAAGGTCAAGATGAATGTGGTGGTCAGAGCAGTCCTAGGATGAGTGGAAATGCAAAATAGTAAGGTAAAAATTTAGTTAATTAAACTAATTAAGAATGTTTAACAATATATATATATATATAAACATGTATGAAAAAATATAAATGAGATATGATATACCTTCTAGGTCCAAAAATCACAAAAACCGTAAGTTGGAATTGTTTTGGGAATTTTCGGAATCAGATGTGAATTTTAATTTGATTCGAATATTGTTCGAATTGAATTTAAAATCGGAACGAGTCGCAAATTAAAAATCAAGTGAGTAAATCTCACTCACCTTTTATTTAGAATTATTTTTATCAGTTAAAAATAATTGTTTGTTGCTTGTTTGGTTGCATTTAATATTTTTGTGCATCTTAAATATATTAGTTATTTAGGCTTGGTGTTCTATTATATATACATTGGTGGTTGGATATTCCCGCAGTCTCATTAGCGGATGCCCGCGGTACCATTAGCGGATGATTAACCTATACGCCCCATGCTATGATAGTGGATGACCTTCTATACCGCGATATCCTGCCTCGAAGCAGGATGGATATTATTTTTGCTGACTAACGTCTCTGGATGTAGGAAAACAGGTTGGAGGGATCCAACTGGATCCCTCAAAATTATTATTATTTGTTTGTTTCACATATATTATCATAGATGATGTGTTGATTGATAAATGAATGGTTTGATTGTTTAAATATCACTAGGGCCAAAATGTTGATTTATAAAAATATCGTGAAAGAGATTTTGAGATTTAAGAAGGAAAATTCTATTTTCTAAAATAGAATTTGAATTTAGATGGGCTGAAAATATTTACTTGTTTTAAAAATAAATAAAACAAGTATTGATTTTATAAACGATGTTTATAAATTAAATAATACAGGAAATTGAAGTGAATTTATAAATGGTGTTTATAAATAAAATAGATTGATTTTCATTGGATAATCAGATAATTGAAATGAAATTATAAACAGTGTTTATAAATAAAGTGGAAAAATTATCATTGGATAATTTGAATATTTAATTCAAATGTGAATTTATATAAATAGAAATGGGGGAATCGTTTTAAGAAATAAACGAGGGAATTTATTTTGATGTTCAGAATAAAAATTGAACAAAAATAAATCCATAAGGATTTATGATTTTGAATTCGATTAGTTCGAATTTATTCAAATAGAATTTGAATATAGAAATTCAAATGGAATTTGAATATAGAAAATTCAAATATAAATTCAAATGGAATTTGAATATAGAAAATTCAAATGGAATTTGAAGATAGAAAATTCAAAAAGAGAATTGAAAATAGAATTTGAATATAGAAATTTCAAAGAGAATTGAAAATAGAATTTGAAAATAGAAAGTTGAAATCATTTCGAAATGGGGACGATGAAATATATTTCAAAATGCGGATTTTTAAACAGAATAGAAAATAAATCCAAAGAATTTAAAATTTGTAAAAGGAATTGGTATTTAATATAAAAAGTCAAAGTATAAATAAATATATTACCGAGTTAGGAAAAATCGACAACTTTAGAAAATCGGAAATATGATGTTGAATTGGGAAAACTGATGGGATTGAATTTATTATAAATGAAGTTCAAACGTTTATATATATATAAATATAATTAAAACGAACTCGCCGCAGCGTGACAGTTCGTAAATTGGCGTTTCAAACTTCAATTGAGTATACATAATTCAATTAAAGTAGGAATTCTTTGAAACAAGAAACGTCAGGACCAATTTGATAATAGTTTTCTAATGGAGGAGAAAAATCTGGATTTCGTCGAATAGATTTTGAGTTATGTCAAAATCAAATTTTCAGAAAAATAGTGCCAGAAACATTATACCATAATGGTTTATTTAAATAAATAAAATGATTTTGAGCAAATAAAATCCGAATTTCATTTAGGAAAAATCCTGATTTGAGTTATATATAATATCTGAACTCGAGTGAAGAAATGAAATGATTTTTGAAACAAAAATCAAACCAGATGTTTAATTGTTGAGTAGAATTGACTAATGTAAGGAAAAATTAGTTAATGGAATTTTAAATCGAAATTTGACTTTGAATCAGAAAAAAAAGGGGTTTGTAAATTCATATTCGAAATCGAATATGAAACTTGAATTAGAAATGGCATTCGATTGTTTTGAAAATAAATTAATTTATATTTGAACATGACATGTTCAAATAACAAGTGAAATAGGCTAAGAAGCTAATTAAAGAATAAATGGGCAAAACTGAATTCAAGTGATTGGATTGAGTTGAATTGAATTGAAAACAGGTGAACATGTGTTAGACAGGTATGGAATGAAGTATATGAAGTGTATGAAGTTTATAGATTTAGTGCCCGACAAAAAGGTATACGTTTAAATTCCATATGAGGTTTTATGCGCCGAATCGGCAAGCCACTTGGCTTTTTGATTTTCTTTTTGAATGGAAAGGGCCTAGAAAGGCGAGTTGAGGTTTGAACTATTTGCCGGTACAAAGGAGGTTATGGCGAAATTTTCTGAAAATTTAAGGAGTTAGAAATCAATGTATCGATATATATAGAATCCGATAAGGAAACAAACTTTAAAAAAATAGAATATTATAAACCAAACAGGAAATATATAATAAAATATGGTAAAATTAGAAAGAGAAACGTTACGGGTCTAAAATGAATAATTGGTTTTTATAATGTTGATTATTCGAGGCAAGTGGTCTAGTCTGTTTTGAAGTTAATGATGATTTCAGTCAAGGTCTGAGAGGTAATTTTACCCCAACTTGATTGATTTCATTTTTAATTGATAAATAGCAAGATCCAGTCTCAAAGGGAAGTGTTTGAATGAGAGTTGGTTGAATAAAATATTTTGGGTTGTTGTAACGATGTTTTACACAGCATTCGTTTTAACCCAAGTGGTGGAATTTTGGAAGTATAAGAGTAAATATTTCCTGAGTATAATTAAAGTAGTCAGGAAAGAGATAAGTGATTGAAATTGTTTTCAATTGCAAATAGAATATATTTTCTAATTATAGAAAATAAAAGAAGGCGAGATATAGAAATGTTTTCCAAATAGCGAAAGGGCCAAGATGATTATTGAAAATATTTGGTAAACAAATATTTGTAAGGAAATGAAGAAGTGATTTAATGAATGAAATATCAATTAAAGAAGCCCAACGATTTGTTGATGTTTTGAACGGATGTTTGTTTTCTTCAATGGTTAAATAACCGACTATCAAAGTATTTACCAATATCGTTGTCAATATGGAGAGACCAGTTGGATTATTATCCGTGAATCACTCCGTATTGGCAGTAGCATTGCAAATCAGATTATATGAAGATAATCAAAGACGGAGTAAAGTGCAAGGACTTTTTCTATTAATGGAAATTGTGCCTTCGGTTTCGTTCAATCCCAAAACGAACGTATATGGACGAACGTCTGGCAGAGTATTTCCAATGATCGCATATGATTGTTCTGTACAAATATATATGGTGGCGGAGAATTTATTCTCTTAGCATAATATCCAGAATGTATTTGTGCAAATCAATTAGTGATTAATGGATCTGACAATGTGGCATTCAAAGTGATTGTGCTATCAGTGAATGATAAGTAATCTTAGCCTCAGGCCTCAACAACCGGGAAATGACAAAAATCGGGCATGCAGCACGGCTATGTGGGTCGCTCCCATTAGGGTGTATTATCACCTATCTAGAGAAATTCATTTAATTCCTTATTCTATTAGATGTTGTCCTATTCGGGAAACGGTTGCTGATCCCAACCGTTGGTGATATACATTCGATACACTCAAGAGAAATGAGTGGTCGGTCATGTGTGGGCCGGGTTGCAAGACGTCCTTGTTGAACCCAGTGTATTCCTCTCTAGAGATACACTATTGGAAGGTGGTTCCATACCTTGTCATGTTGGAAATCCAATCTCCAATATGCGCCATGCGGTTTTTGATTTTATATTATATACATGGAGCGTGAGATGCAAGCGTTCCGCTATATTGTTATTTATTTGATTTAGACACTATTATAATATCACTGGATTTTTGTATCAAAGTGTTTGGATTATAGTAAGGTAAAAACCGTCCATGTTTATATGTGGGCTGGTCTTACTATTATCCTTTCTTTGGAAAGGATTTTTAAAGTTAAACAATTGGTTGGAGTTTACTTACACCAGTCCCATGACTATCCCAGAGTTTATTTTGTTTTTCCTAAACTCTTGGGTGCCCAAATTTGTACGGGAAGTTAAGTAGTCGGGATTTTTCAGATTCACTTGGAAGAGCTGGAAGCAGGAGGCTTCACCAGTTTGCTATAGACTATCATATTTCCGCTATGTACTATGTTGTATCTGGAAACAGATGTTTATAACTATCCCAGGAATAACTGTTGTGCTCTGATAATGGTATGTATATACAGTTACTGGTTTCTATTTCAAAAGTTATGTTGTATAATATATTTTATTCCGTTGTGAGTTTGTGATCTTCATTTCCTTCTATTCTAATACTTCTTTCTTTCTAGTTCTCATCCTTTAACTTCTTTCTAATAATGATTCGTATTTCTGTGCAATTTGGGTTGGACGTGTGGTGTTATTAGTCAACTTAGATAGTACGGATTTGCAGGCTATTACACCAATTTCTGATTTGGTATCAGAGCTGTTCAATGCTTTGCGACTAATTCTGGTGATCTTAGCACTTACTCTTGATTTTCATCAAGCTCCTCTTGGAGTAGTCTCGTCATCGAGGGGTAAGCGTCCTCGATCAAGTATTCTTGATTATATCAATATATCTTCTCTTATCATTGACTGTGCCATCCAAAGGTTGTTACCAACTTAGTTGCATCAGCTAATCACCGATCATCTCATCAGATCATCTGACTGGATTTCCTACCATCATAGATGGTCGATCCAAGCGATAATGCTTCTCAAGCATCACCACTACCGATCAACTCATATCTCTCATATGGAAATTCCCAATCTACAAGTGAAACAGTTACTTTCATTAATCCAAAAAGTCAAATAATATTAACTCTGCTAAATGAAAAAAATTCCATCCTATGGAGGTGCCGAGTCAGCATAGCACTTATGGGATATAGGCTCGAAAGCTAGATAAATGGAACTTTTTCAATACCAACAAAGATGGCGATTGATGAAACTGAGAATTTGGTACCAAGCAATGCATACAAGAACTAAGAAAGACGAGACAACTTGTTATGCTCCTAGTTATTTTGCACAGTCAACACTAATTTGTTGCCCCAAATAATTTTTAATACCCAGTCTTATGCACAAGAGATTTGGAAAACTATCGAATAAATCTTTAATACCCAGTCTTATGCAAGAGTCATCCACTATAGAAAGCAAATTAACAACACAGCACAAGACTCACCGACAATGAGAGAGTACCTATCAATGATCAAAACCCTGTGTGATTTACTCGAAGTTGTTGGGCATAAATTGTCAGAATCTGAGAAAATACTAACCAGATTGAATGGGTTAGATGATGACTATGAATATGTAGTGGCAATTCTTCCTCTCAACCCATTGCACCATCAATGCATCATGTTCACTCCACATTGATAGCACATGAGGGAAGACTGGATGCCAAGAAACCGCGTTCAGACTTTACTTCCAACTATGCACCTGCAAAAAAAAAAATCAAAAATCAAGACATAAACCCAAATAATAGGAATACTGAAAGCTATTAGAGAAATAACCAGAACTTCAGAGGCAGAGGTAAAGGAAGGTGCAGAGGAAGATAGAACAACTCCAACTGCATCAAGTGTCAAATTTGTGAAAAATTTGGTCATACAACAGGAAAGTGCTACTTCAGATTTGATCAGAGCTTCTCCATAAGTCAAAATAACATCACTAGTCAAAGAAACACAAATCCCATTGCAATATTTTTTCACATTGGGTCAGACAATAGAAGTCGAGGTGATACAATCAAAGGCTAAGGTGATACAAATTCCACTACCAAAGGAGATGACTTTAAAAGTGAGGACCGGTATCTAGATTCAGGAGCATCAAATCACATGACAAACAATCTATATAACCTAAATTTGGGAAATAGTGACTACAAAGGTATACACTCTGTATATTTAGGTAATGTTTCGTCCATTAATATTACACATACAAGGCACACACACAATGGATGGAAAAAGAAACTACATTTAAATATCCTCCTCAGAGTACCAACCATAAAGGAAAGCCTATTAAGTGTATCTCAATTTGCCAATGAGAACCAAGTCTATTTTGAATTCTTTCCTAATCATTGCCAGGTTAGAGATATAACAAGTAAAGAAATTTAATTACATGGCAGAATGCATCATGGTCTCTACACCTTCAATCCGATGAAGAGTAATTTGACTAGTGATAGAGGATATCAGTGTAACAGTTCTGAAACTATGTGCAAAAATAATATGAGTATTCTTGAGTTATGGCATTGTAAATTACATATATTTTTCAAAAATATTATGAGCACTCTTGAGTTCGGAAACCATAATCTCATAAATGTCCACTTATATTTCAAAAAATTGTATCTCAATTTTTGATTAGAAAATTACATATATTTTGGCAGTTTTTTAATCTTAATATATTAGAATATTGACCGTTATATTTGGAATCTCTATCTAAATGATAAAATGAAGATATGGTAGACTAGCACCACTGTTCCATCTATGGTATTAAAATGCACTATCATCTAAGAATCCTTTTGTTTGAAAAGTATGCAACAACAATGTTATGTAAAGAAGAAATTTCTCAAATTATTATATATACCTACAAATTTACAGTGGGATTCTTTTTAAAGCCTATAGAATTCAAACTTTGGCATATTTTATCCATACACCACATATTGCTTTATACACAACAAAATAATTTATAAAATTATACCTATATTTCATTTGTTAGACAACATTCATATTATAATATTATCTCCATTTTAGATTAAGGTAAGAAAACACATTTATCTCTCCCCTTTCTCCTTTCTTTCTCCCCCCCTTCCTATGGCGATTTACCTATACTATCAACATCCAAGTAGTGTGTTGTAGTGGAGTTCGGCCAGTGCAAGTAATCATCAAGTTGGAAAAGTAACCCAAGTAACATGTCGTATATCTCACAACGCATGGAACAACACATTATAATAACACAAGATGATATAAAATAGACAAGACAATATAAGCTGAAACTGAATCATAAACATCAGGGTAATGGATTCACATCACAGCATAATATCTCTTAAGTCATACATAGATACATTTCCGGAAAAAATATCTCTGTACAAAGCACTAATATGCCCAAAGTAGTGGCAATGGAAGTAAAGCAGGGTATAATAGTATATATAACAGAACGTTGAAAGTTGTAATGACCCTCGTTCTGTGCATCAGGGGATCATAGAATATTTATTTCTTTCTCATGCGAAGTCGAATAGCCATGTAACTTTGGGAGACGACTATTGGGGTCATTTCCCATGTTCATGATTTTTGCCGATTTTTTGAATGACCATTTTGCCCCTAGCTGATCTTGTTTACGCCATAACTTTTGATTGGTAAGAGAATTTTACTTGAAATTACTTCCATTAGATCCGGATGATGGTTTACCTTCCCATAGAGGGGTTGTTACATTAGCCAAACGGACTTATCGTTTGGGAGATATGAACAAAATAAGGTTTAGAACGTGAAAAACTACATAACCGGGCCAAATGAGGTGATTAGTGAATAGGCACATAACCCATTTCGAGATTAGGGTTATGGGGAGGCTGAAATGAGTTAGGTTTTCATTCTATTTCTATTTTCTAGCCGCCATTTACCTCTTAGAAACCCTAACAATGGCCTCCACCTTCTAATTTCATCCCAAATCGCTCTCTAATCAAGGATTAGGCTTAGAAACATCAAATCAAGGAGAAATAGCACCATTTCAGAGTTAGATCTGCTGTTAAAGATTAGTATTCACCCAAATCAGAGGAGTTTCAGTTCTGAAAGTTTTAATTGTGGCAAAGGTGAGTGGTTAGCCTTGTTTTTACACTAATTACGGTTAATTAAGGGTAATTAGTTTTAATTAACGAATTTAAACAAAATTAAATTCTGGAAAAATGTTTAGAAATTCTTAAATACCGTTTTAGACCTCTGATGGAAGTTTGAGTTAATTTGGTTAAGTTTTGCTAATCCTATCGCTAGATTTGCTTAAATAGGCCTAAGGGGAAAATATGGGTTTTGGGTAGATTTGATCCATTTTGACAAATTAAATTGTTGTTTTGGTGTTTGTGGCCAATTCTATATGTCGCTATGACTGTACGGTATGCTTTGTGATTGATTAAAACAGTTAAAATAGTCGAAAATGTCGTCGTATAGTGTAAAACAGTCATAGGAAGAGTTGCGGGAATTTGACCTGGACCGGATCGTATCGTCACTACCAGACCCCGACCCGATCGGGAGGACTACTAGACCCAAACCGCTTGTGATAAGGACACCACGACCCGTACTTGCACACACAAACCTATTCGATGGAGGCTCGACCCACGATCCAGTAAAGGGGCCCGACCCGAACCCAATGGGTATCCATGACCCGATCCGGAGAGGAGATCATGACCCGCCCACTCGTGAAGAGAACCCGACCCGAATCCAGTGGGTGCACACGAATCGAACTGGAAGCCACGGACAGGGTCACACGAACTATTCTTTATATATATTCTCCCTGTTATGCACGAGTTGCTGATCTAGAGATGAGCAGGAGGCTCCTACGTATTATTCTCTATATATATTCTCCCTGTGTCGCTGCTGGTCACTACTTTGGGCATTAGTAGTGTACCTTTCTTATTTTGCTTTAGAGACAGTTTTAGAAGTTGTAATAAAGATGATGTGGAACATAAGCTGTAATTTTGGATTTTCCGATGCTACAGCCTTGTGCACTGTAACGACCCAGAAAATCTGAACCAATTTAAAAAATTTAAATTGGCTAAAATAATGGATTTTAAATATTTAAAATAAATATTTTAAACAATGGCGATGAAAACTGAGTTTGAATCGACAATTGAAAACGAATATAATTAATTATATATAGAATTGAAAATAGCGCGGTAGTTCGATAATTCGATTTCAAACTTCAATTGAATATACCGGGTGCAAAACAATCCGGATTTTAGTGAAACCAAAAACATTAGGATCTAATTGATGATATCTTTCCAACGAATCTGACCAATCGAAATTTGATAGAAGGAATCAAAAGATATGTCTAGTTGAAAATTCTGAATAGTCGTTATGGAATTCAGGCCCTTAAAATGGACATTTTGCAAATGACCTCGGATTTCGACGAAACCTCTTTTGTTGGATCCGCAGGGTCAAGTTATTGTTAGGTTTCAAATTTCATAATTTTTCGAATCAATATGTGAGCGTGGCAAAAGAAAACGCGTTTGACCAGTTTTAGTTGATTTTAATCGACTGGAAATTAGCCATTTTTCAAACGGTCTCAGAATTCGACGAAACTAGTTTTGTTAGGACCGTATCGGCAATACGAAGCTAGAAAATATTTTTTGGAAATTTTTAGTATTAGTATGGGACCCCGGTAATTTGAAATGTACGTTTAAAATTCAATATAGTGATTTAAATGAAAATTTAAAAGGAAACTGGTTATAACGATCAAATCAGCTTGCGATACATATCCCATTGTGTTCGGAATGGGGGTAAAACGCTATGGGCGACAGGCGGTGGGCCTCGTTTCGAGGTCGTATGTAAAAGTCAACCTTTTTGCAAAATTAAATAATAAAATAATAAAAAATAATTTTTACTTTCCCTCCTTTACCTCCTTTCTGCCCCCCCCCCCCCCGATTCATTTAAACAGAATAAAAAAAAAACCTAAGCCAATCGAGCCGCCGCCCCCTCGAGACCCGATGCCGACGAACCCTGCCGCCGACCTCCTCCTTCCAGCGCCTTCATCGCGACGCCCCAGTCAAAGCAAATCGAAGCCACCGCCTCCCAGTTCGAGCCCCGAAGCATCGCCTCCCCCGTTCGAACCCCGAGCGTCGCCGCCTCGAAGCCACCTCCAGCTCCGTCGATCTGCGAAAACCCCTCCCCCCTTCGCAGCTTCGGTGAGCATTTTCCTTTTTTTATTTTATTTTCTTTTTTATTTATTCTGTAAAACTGATTTGCAAAAATAATTAAAACTGATTTGTTTAAAGAATTAAAACTGATTTGTTTAAAGAATTAAAACTGATTTGTTTAAAAAATAAAAACTGATTTTGTTTTAAAAATAAAAACTGATTTTGTTTTAAAAATAAAAACTGATTTAAAAAGGAATTATAAAAACAGATTTTTTAGAAAAGTAAAAATCAGATTTTTATATATTGAAAGAAGAAGTAAAAATCAGATTTTTATATATTGAAGGAAGAAGTAAAAATCATATTTTTATATATTGAAAGAAGAAGTAAAAATCATATTTTTATATATTGAATAGCATCGTAAAAAAAATTCGATTTTTACATATGTAGAGAATACGGGCGAAAGCGACAAAAAGGCGAAGATTTCTCTAAGGAAGTGTCGTGCAGTTGGATAGCTATTGGTGAGATTTCTGATTTAAAAATATTTATATATGTGTTGAGATAAAAGTGAATAGCTATATATAAATATCTATATCTATATATATATATATATATATATATATATATATATATATACGCCCCTCGTCCACAAACCATGGACGATATTTATTGATTGAAATTGTTGTGAAAATTGATTGATAGCGATTGATTGTTTGGGATTGTTTGAGATTGATATTGGTTGATTGTGGTTGAAAAATACCCATTTGTGGTTGTGGAATATTTGGTTGAAACCACATAGGATTAGTTTGTGGAAATGAAATAAATATATACATGCCGCCTGCGTGCGAACTAGATGCATGATCCCCATTGTCAAAAACCGCGAGGTTTTAAGGTAGAGCGAGGAGCCGTACTAGGGACGGTCCCGGTGTAACTACCCTGCCGTTATGCTGCCGAACTTTTGAATAATATTCATGTGTTTGAATTATTTTCATATGCTTAAACTATATTTATTCATTGTATAGAAAACATTCATGTGTTGAATTGATATTCATTCGTTGTTTAGAAATTCATGTGTTGAATGGTATCCATATTTTGAAATAAATTGTTCGATAATAAAAATCACATTTTTATCTATATATAGAAACCATAGAAAACATTCATGTGTTGAATTGATATTCATTCGTTGTTTAGAAATTCATGTGTTGAATGGTATTCATATTTTGAAATAAATTGTTCGATAATAAAAATCACATTTTTATCTATATATAAAAACCATAGAAAACATTCATGTGTTGAATTGATATTCATTCGTTGTTTAGAAATTCATGTGTTGAATGGTATTCATATTTTGAAATAAATTGTTCGATAATAAAAATCACATTTTTATCTATATATAGAAACCATAGAAAACATTCATGTGTTGAATTGATATTCATTCGTTGTTTAGAAATTCATGTGTTGAATGGTATTCATATTTTGAAATAAATTGTTCGATAATAAAAATCACATTTTTATCTATATATAAAAACCATAGAAAACATTCATGTGTT
This sequence comes from Allium sativum, assembly GCA_030737875.1. Lineage (NCBI taxonomy): Eukaryota > Viridiplantae > Streptophyta > Magnoliopsida > Asparagales > Amaryllidaceae > Allium > Allium sativum. The sequence goes on from CM060918.1 coordinate 501,111,922, forward strand.
GAATTGATATTCATTCGTTGTTTAGAAATTCATGTGTTGAATGGTATTCATATTTTGAAATAAATTGTTCGATAATAAAAATCACCTTTTATCGACTATATGAACTATATAGAAAAATAGTGTTTTGAAATGAATCGTTTTACAATAAAAATCGCATTTTTATTGTATGCATAAATCGTTGAAATGTGAAGTGTTAAAAATAGCCGCTTGTTCAAAATAAACATATATGAGATGAAATATTCATTAATTAGCTAATGAAATGATTTGCACCTATTTATGTAACATTAGAATGAATGGAGTTTTTAAACCAAATAGAAATCAAATATGAAGTCGAATAGAAATTGATAAATGATAAGAACTGTATATATATGTGCATGAAATATTCACTGAACAGGTTATAGCAAAGGGGCTAGAGAAGAGGAATAAAATTTTGTGCCCGACAAATAGGTACACATTTACTGATTTGTTTGGGTGATGATTTTGAGCCTGTTGGCTAGCCGCTTGGCTTTTTCTTTTTCTTTTTGAGATTAGAAGGACCGGGAACACTATTTGCGATTTCCCGATGCTCCCGGTGCAGGGGAGGTTATGGCGAAATTTTTCCAAAATTTAAGGCGTTAGAAAAATATTTGAAGTGAAAACGATATGGAAATCATTGAATGAACTATATTTATATAAATATATAAATATAAATAAAATTAAAACGAAACGAGGCCGTGCAGTTCGTATTTTGAAACCGTGATTTCAAACGACTAGTACGGGAAATCCGACCATTGGATTTTCCCGAAACCTCAACCGTCGGGTTCGCCTTGGAATAATCTTTCCAACGGCACCAACCTTGTAAAAATCCAACGGTTGGATTGTCTGGAATGTTTAATTCAAATTTGAAGAAAAACAGCGCCAGAATCGATTTTATTTATATATAAATATAAATAGAATTATATTTAATCGAATAACGACGCTGCAGTTCGTATTTTGAAATCGAAATTTCAAACGATTGTACCGGGAGATCCGACCGTCGGATTTTCCCGAAACTGGAACCGTTGGATTCGTTTTGAAAAGACCTTTCTAATGATGTAAATTTTGTGAAGATCCAACGGTTAGATTTTCAGATATGTGTAAATCAAATCTGAAGAAAAACAGCGCCACGGCCGCCTTAAGGCCCGAAGCGTCGTTTTGAATAAAATGGCTATTTTAAAATAAATAAAAATAGCGATAAATAGTTATAAAATATCATAAGCGATATGGAATGGAAATAAACTGAATTTGCTTGATTTATGTGGCTTTTGATGGTTGAATGTGTTTGGTGTGAAAATTACATTTAAGAACACAATTGGTGTTGTCGAATAATTTAACCATTGAAATAAATCGATTTGAAATTCTAAATATACGTGAATTATTTGGAAAGGCCGAGTTAATTCTCATTTCGAATAATCGACCGACGATTGAAATTCGAAGATGAAGACGATGGTCGAAGACCGGAGATCTTCACCTCGTTTGGATGGTAACCGAGGTCCTGATTGGGAGGCATCCCGAAATATGGATAATGAGTGGTGATCGTCTAGACGTACGTGGTGATCGAAGGGTTTGCGAGGTATTTAGTGCCTCCGGTTTCGTTCAGACCCAGAACGGACTTGTAAATGGACTGTGTGTCTGACATTGGAGTTTATTCTGTGTTGATTGATTTCTGTTAAATATACATCTGTTTGGCGGTGGAGAATTTATTCTTTTGCTTAACGCCCTTCTCTAAGACGTACGAGCTCAGAGGTTGTATATCGATGGACATCAGTCGCATGGCATGAATTGCCTGTGTGGCATGCTAAGATGCAGTGATCAGGGCTTCTGTTGAAAAGTAAAGTCTTGTGGTGATGATCAAAGCACTGCCTGTGTGGCGTAGCTTTGTGTATAACATGAATTCGCGAGCCTCACACCCCGGTATGAACCTAAAACGGGAGAAGGACCTCAGGGAGGACATGCGTTTCTTTCTAGCTAGGGTGGTGTCAGTGACCTACCAGCCCTGACATTTATATACTTTTCACCTATGTGGTTGTTGCTGTTGCGAGGCGCCTCGGTTTGATCGGATGATCCGGGTCCGATGGAGTCATTCGTTGGCTCGTTTACGCCCCAAAGGGCGGGGAAACGTATTGTTCAGGCATAATAATCCACATCGGTGGACCGGCCCTGACGATCCAAGGGGCAGTTGCGGCTGTTCCTGAGGGGCGGGCTAGAGCGTCTCGAATTCGGTAAGGACTATCTTTTGCCTTGGTTCATGACGGAATTCCAATTTCCAAATACGTGACTGTGCGGTTTTGATTGTATACCTATATATGGCGACATAGTGGTATGGGGCATTAATGCCGTCTATGATTGATAGTTATGATTTGAAATTGTTTTCGAAACATATAAACACTAGCAATAATATCAAATGCCTTTGTTTTATTCGTATCAAGCATATCTTGGCCGTTATAAGGTAAAAACTCTATCCTCCGGTTTGCGTTGCATTGTGTGATGGGAACCGAGTCTTATAACGGCTTCATTTTTATAAAAAGCATAGCGATGTTTAAAAGAAAGATTTGTTTTAAAGCACTGGCAATCCAATGGAGTAAACCCGTTCCACGAAAGTGGCGTGGTCCTGTGATTAGCCAAATATATGTGTGTTGAGTGGATTTCTCATACCAGTCCCATGACTGACTCGTAGTTTGTTTCACTTTCAAACTCGGGTGCCCCTTTTTCTACACGGGCAGCCTTGTATTCAGGTTTAGCTGGTTCTTTCTGGATAGCTGGAGCTGAAGATGGATTCTATCATTTATTTCTTTTTATGCTGTTCAGCTCCTATTGTACATATTTTGTTTATTTCCGCTGTAGACATTTATGTATAGCTGAACTGTATTTGTACTAAGTAAGATCCTGTATACTGTGTAACTCTGATGATTACTTTTATCCAGTATACTTTGTTGTTCATTATCTGGTGTATTTATTTAATTCTGTTCTGCTATTATCTGTTTCTGTGTTATATTCCAAAAGATAACCTTGTTTCCGTGAGAACGGGAAATCGGGTCGTCTCATCGTGGTATCAGAGCTTTGGTTAAGCTTAGTTCTGGAATATAACATTTGAACGAACTCGTCAGAAATAGAACCAGTAGTGTTCTAGGACGGGCGACTCCATACAGATAGGATCAGTAATATCCTAGTATGAGTAAAGCAGAATGAAATTTCACCTCGATAGACACATTTACATTTAAAGTATGTGTTTCTATATTTTTAAAATACCTTTTCTGTGACCTGACACTTGATCTGTCATTTGCAGAAGTACTAGAAAAATGAGTGTCAGAGACAGAAGGAATACAGAACCCGATCTAGAGGCTCTATTCAAGAGATATCGAAATCTGGGTGGAGAAAAATTCTCAGGCAATGAATCTATTATTCAAACTCAAGCTTGGATGAGTTCTGTCGAAAAAATCTTTGAGCATATCCAGCTGAGAGATGACCAGAAACGGTTAGTAGCATCTTGGGCGCTCAAAGAGGAAGCTTTAATCTGGTGGGGAACAATCGTCAAAGGTAATCCAGAAGGTGATATCACCTGGGACAGATTCAAAGTGATTTTCTTAGAAAGATTTACTCCTCCCGAAGCAACTGAGAGATTATGTGATGAATTTTCTTTTCTAATACAAGGAGACATGACAATTCCCGAATATCATAAGAAATTCAATGAACTTTCTCACTTTGCCCCTCATCTAATTGAAAATCCGAAGAGGAAAAATATGAGATTTATTCACGGGCTTCAAAGGAAATACCAGAATAAGGTATTGGGGCATGTGAAGCTTCCTTTTTCTGAAATGATTTACATGGCTTATCAGTATGAAGATCTCTATAAGAAAGGAATGTTGCGCGACGAAGAAGAAGTCTGTTCTAGTGACAAAACAGAGTCAGAAACTGATATTCCTGAAACCAGTACAATGTCTGAGATCAGTAAGAAGCCCAGTGCTAAGAGAAAAAGGGCTAAGTCGGGGAATACGATCGCCACATGCTCAAGCTGCAATAGAGGAGGACATTTGGCGATAAGTTGCAAATCTTGGAACGAACAAAGAAAGAGTGGATCTAAACCAAAGAAGGATTTTCAAGGAAAGCAAAGGTGCAATCAATGCGATCAGTTTGGTCATGTAAAGCAAGATTGCTGGAAGAGGAAGAAGCTTGAAGTAGTTCAAGTAAATGAAGTAGCAGAAACTTCTGATCCCTCAGCTAGTCAAGAAAGGCCAGATGTTTTAGAAGGCACGCTAACTGTCAAAAACATTCCAGTCAAAGTACTGTTTGACACAGGCGCGTCGCGAAGCTTCATTTCAAAAGATGCAGCTAAGAAACTGGATTTGAATTTGAAAAAGCTTAAGGAACCAATGACTGTCCAGAATCCGGTTGGGGGTTCCATTGATCTCAGTTGGATTTGTAGAGTACCGGTTTCTTTTTCTCGTTATCAATTCCCTACCATCGCAGCCGTCATGAATTTTAAAGAGTTTGATCTTATCTTGGGGTTAGACTGGTTGACCAAGTATGAAGCTGAAGTTAAATGCGCCGACAGAGTCGTAAAGGCAAGGATTAAATCAGGCGATTATATAACCATTCCCTGTGAAGGTCAGAATGCTAATAGAAAAGACTTCTGGGCAGCTTTGAATGTTTCTCCAGCTCAAATAGAAAGTATCCCTAAAATCACTGAGAATATTCCTGACCTCATTAAAGATATTCCTATCGTCAAGAACTATGCGGATGTGTTCGAGTAAGTTGTTCGCTTACCTCCGCAGAGAGAGATAGATTTCAAAATTGCTTTAATTCCAAATGCAAGGCTGGTAGTTCACGCTATTCGAAGAATGTCCTTGAAAGAGAAGGAGGAATTAGACAATCAAACAAGATAGCTAGTATGGAAAGGTCTGATCAGGCCTAGTTTCTCTGATTGGGGTGCAGCCGTGGTATTTGTCCCAAAATCTGACGGTACTCTACGTCTATGTGTGGATTATCGTGATCTGAACAAACAGACAATAAAGAACAAATATCCATTGCCGCGAATAGATGATTTGTTAGATCGATTAAATGGCGCACAAGTATTCTCAAGGATGGACCTAGCTACAGGTTTCCATCAACTTCGAATTGCCGAAGAGTGTGTTCCAATGACAGCGTTCAGAGGCCCCGACTTATTCTACGAGTGGTTAGTAATGTCGTTCGGCTTATGTAACGCTCCTGCCTACTTCGTCGATCTAATGAACAGAGTATTTAGGGGAGTATTGAATAAATTTGTTCTGGTTTTTATTGATGATATTCTAATCTTCTCTAAATCAAAGGCCGAACATGAAAAGCATCTGGAACAGGTTTTGGAGATTCTCAGACGGAATGTATTAAAAGCCAAATTTTCCAAATGTATCTTCTGGCAAGATGAAGTGAAATTTCTAGGCCACGTTGTATCGAAAGAAGGAATCGCTGTGGATCCAAGCAAAATCACAGTCATTCAGAATTGGAAGCAGCCCAGTACTCCCACTGAAGTCCGCAGTTTTCTCGGATTGGCTAGCTATTACCGGAAATTCATTAAAGACTTTTCGAAGATATCTGGTCATTTAACGAAGCTTACAAAGAAGCATTCTAAGTTCAAATGGACTCAAGAAAGTGAGGAGGCTTTCGAAGAGCTAAAGCTGAGATTAACAACTGCTCCGGTGTTAACCATTATCGATGGCAACCAGGATTTAAAGGTGTGGACTGATGCTTCTAGAGAGGGCCTTGGCGCAGTGTTAATGCAAAGAGGCCAAGTAATTGCTTATGCTAGCCGTCAACTGAAGCCACACGAGAAAAACTACGTAACTCATGATCTTGAGTTATTGGCTATAGTATTCGCTTTGAAAATCTGGAGACACTATCTTCTGGGCGAGAGATTCGAACTGTTTACAGATCATCAGTCGTTAAAGTATCTGTTCACTCAGAAGGACTTAAATTTGAGGCAGCAACGTTGGCTGGAGTTTCTTGCAGCATATGACTTTGAAATTATATATACTCCAGGAAAAGCCAACGTCGTGGCCGATGCTCTGAGCCGAAAGAATGTAATGATTGCCAGCTTTATTATCACGACTTCCTTGATTGACAAAATATCTATTCTTCAGAAGGAGGATAACTTTATTAAGGATATGATTAAAAGAATTCGGAAAGGTGAACCCTCGTGTTTTCAAATAGATAACGACGAGACCCTGAGATTGAAAGGAAGGATTTGTGTTCCTGACATCCCCGAACTAAAAAGGGAAGTGTTAGACGAGTGTCACAAGTCCAAGCTGAGTATCCATCCTGGTGTGGCCAAAATGTATAACGATCTCAAAAGAACATTCTGGTGGAAGGCTATGAAGAGAGACGTTTCAATATATGTTAGCTGATGCCCTACTTGCCAGCTAGTCAAAAGTGATCAACAAAAATTGGCTGGATTATTACAACCGCTAGAAGTTCCTGGCTGGAAGTGGGAACATATTTCTATGGATTTCATTGATGGTTTGCCCAGAACCAGAAAGGGAAATGACAGTATTTGGGTGATTGTAGATCGCTTCATGAAGACCGCCCATTTTATACCTGTCAAATCAAATAAAACCGCTCAGAGTCTGGCGCAGATATACTTCAGGGAAATAGTTAGACTACATGGAGTGCCACTCAGTATAGTCAGTGATAGGGATACAATATTCACTAGCAAATTATGGGAAGCATTTCAAGTCGAGCTGGGAACGAAGTTAAACTTGAGTACCGCTTATCATCCTCAGACAGACGGTCAGACTGAGAGGGTGAATCGCATTTTAGAAGATCTATTGCGAGCTTGTGTAATAGATTTCGGTGGATCATGGGAAGACCATCTGCATTTGGCTGAATTCTCTTATAACAACAGCTATCAGGCAAGCCTGACAATGTCGCCATTCGAAGCATTATATGGTAGACCGTGTCGATCTCCTGCTTGTTGGGTCGAACCAGGAAATAGACTTGTGTTGGGTCCCGATATGATTCGAGAAGATGTCGACAAAGTCGATTTTATTAAGAAGCGATTACTCGCCGCTCAAAGCCGACAAAAGAGCTATGCCGATAAAAGAAGAAGAGATATATCCTTTGAAGTTGGCGACTATGTATATTTGAAAGTATCGCCGATGAGAGGAGTTATCCGGTTCGGTAAAACTGGAAAGTTAGCGCCTAAATTTATTGGTCCGTTTCCTATTCTGGAACGGATTGGAACTCTCGCTTATAGGGTCAAACTTCCTGACTGGTTGCCTGGAGTGCATGATGTATTTCATATATCTCAACTTCGAAAGCACGTTCATGATCCAGACTTGATCGTGGAAGAAGCAGCTCAGCAGGATATTGAAATTACTCCAGAATTAGCTATGAGGCGAGAGCCGCTAAAGATTATCGGCAAAGAAACCAAAGAGCTGAGGAACAAGAAGGTTCACTTAGTCAAAGTGCAATGGAGTGGAGATCCGCGAGATTGTACTTGGGAAACTGAGGAGAGCATTCAGAAAGCTTATCCTAGATGCCGAGTAGATATCTCTGAATGACTCCGGTGCAAGGTACATTTACCCTACCTTGCATTACCATTTAATTCTCTATTCTGTTGCTATTTTCTTCCCATGGATGTGCACTATTTATTTTATACTCTGAATATTAAAAACAAATTGGTTGTTGTATTTTGTGATTGTAGATTTATCAAACCACTTTCGACTTTGTTCCTTTTCGGGGACGAAAAGTTTTAAGTGGGGGAGATTGTAACGACCCATAAAATCTGAACCAATTTAAAATTTTTAAATTGGATAAAATAATGGATTTTAAATATTTAAAATAAATATTTTAAACAATGGCGATGAAAACTGAGTTTGAATCGACAATTGAAAACGAATATAATTAATTATAATTATATATAGAATTGAAAATAGCGCGGTAGTTCGATAATTCGATTTCAAACTTCAATTGAATATACCGGGTGCAAAACAATCCGGATTTTAGTGAAACCAAAAACATTAGGATCTAATTGATGATATCTTTCCAACAAATCTGACCAATCGAAATTTGATAGAAGGAATCAAAAGATATGTCCAGTTGAAAATTCTGAATAGTCGCTATGGAATTCAGGCCCTTAAAAATGGACATTTTGCAAATAACCTCGGATTTCGACGAAACCACTTTTGTTGGATCCGCAGGGTCAAGTTATTGTTAGGTTTCAAATTTCATAATTTTTCGAATCAATATGTGAGTGTGGCAAAAGAAAACGCGTTTGACCAGTTTCAGTTGATTTTAATCGACTGGAAATTAGCCATTTTTCAAACGTTCTCAGAATTCGACGAAACTAGTTTTGTTAGGACCGTATTGGCAATACGAAGCTAGAAAATATTTTTCGGAAATTTTTAGTATTAGTATGGGACCCCGGTAATTTGAAATGTACGTTTAAAATTCAATATAGTGATTTAAATGAAAATTTAAAAGGAAACTGATTATAACGATCAAATCAGCTTGCGATACATATCCCATTGTGTTCGGAATGGGGGTAAAACGCTATGGGCGACAGGCGGTGGGCCTCGTTTCGAGGTCGTATGTAAAAGTCAACCTTTTTGCAAAATTAAATAATTAAATAATAAAATAATAAAAATAATTTTTACTTTCCCTCCTTTACCTCCTTTCTGCCCCCCCCCCCCCCCCCCCCCCGCGATTCATTTAAACAGAATAAAAAAAAAAAACTAAGCCAATCGAGCCGCCGCCCCCTCGAGACCCGACGCCGACGAACCCTGCCGCCGACCTCCTCCTTCCAGCGCCTTCATCGCGACGCCCCAGTCAAAGCAAATCGAAGCCACCGCCTCCCAGTTCGAGCCCCGAAGCATCGCCTCCCCCGTTCGAACCCCGAGCGCCGCCGCCTCGAAGCCACCTCCAGCTCCGTCGATCTGCGAAACCCCCCCACCCCCTTCGCAGCTTCGGTGAGCATTTTCCTTTTTTTTATTTTATTTTCTTTTTTATTTATTCTGTAAAAATGATTTGCAAAAATAATTAAAACTGATTTGTTTAAAGAATTAAAACTGATTTGTTTAAAGAATTAAAACTGATTTGTTTAAAAAATAAAAACTGATTTTGTTTTAAAAATAAAAACTGATTTTGTTTTAAAAATAAAAACTGATTTAAAAAGGAATTATAAAAACAGATTTTTTAGAAAAGTAAAAATCAGATTTTTATATATTGAAAGAAGAAGTAAAAATCAGATTTTTATATATTGAAAGAAGAAGTAAAAATCAGATTTTTATATATTGAAAGAAGAAGTAAAAATCATATTTTTATATATTGAATAGCATCGTAAAAAAAAATTCGATTTTTACATATGTAGAGAATACGGGCGAAAGCGACAAAAAGGCGAAGATTTCTCTAAGGAAGTGTCGTGCAATTGGATAGCTATTGGTGAGATTTCTGATTTAAAAATATTTATATATGTGTTGAGATAAAAGTGAATAGCTATATATAAATATCTATATATATATATATATATATATATATATATATACGCCCCTCGTCCACAAACCAAGGACGATATTTATTGATTGAAATTGTTGTGAAAATTGATTGATAGCGATTGATTGTTTGGGATTGTTTGAGATTGATATTGGTTGATTGTGGTTGAAAAATACCCATTTGTGGTTGTGGAATATTTGGTTGAAACCACATAGGATTAGTTTGTGGAAATGAAATAAATATATACATGCCGCCTGCGTGCGAACTAGATGCATGATCCCCATTGTCAAAAACCGCGAGGTTTTAAGGTAGAGCGAGGAGCCGTACTAGGGACGGTCCCGGTGTAACTACCCTGCCGTTATGCTGCCGAAATTTTGAATAATATTCGTGTGTTTGAATTATTTTCATATGCTTAAACTATATTTATTCATTGTATAGAAAACATTCATGTGTTGAATTGATATTCATTCGTTGTTTAGAAATTCATGTGTTGAATGGTATTCATATTTTGAAATAAATTGTTCGATAATAAAAATCACATTTTTATCTATATATAGAAACCATAGAAAACATTCATGTGTTGAATTGATATTCATTCGTTGTTTAGAAATTCATGTGTTGAATGGTATTCATATTTTGAAATAAATTGTTCGATAATAAAAATCACATTTTTATCTATATATAAAAACCATAGAAAACATTCATGTGTTGAATTGATATTCATTCGTTGTTTAGAAATTCATGTGATGAATGGTATTCATATTTTGAAATAAATTGTTCGATAATAAAAATCACATTTTTATCTATATATAGAAACCATAGAAAACATTCATGTGTTGAATTGATATTCATTCGTTGTTTAGATATTCATGTGTTGAATGGTATTCAAATTTTGAAATAAATTGTTCGATAATAAAAATCACATTTTTATCTATATATAAAAACCATAGAAAACATTCATGTGTTGAATTGATATTCATTCGTTGTTTAGAAATTCATGTGTTGAATGGTATTCATATTTTGAAATAAATTGTTCGATAATAAAAATCACCTTTTATCGACTATATGAACTATATAGAAAAATAGTGTTTTGAAATGAATCGTTTTACAATAAAAATCGCATTTTTATTGTATGCATAAATCGTTGAAATGTGAAGTGTTAAAAATAGCCACTTGTTCAAAATAAACATATATGAGATGAAATATTCATTAATTAGCTAATGAAATGATTTGCACCTATTTATGTAACATTAGAATGAATGGAGTTTTTAAACCAAATAGAAATCAAATATGAAGTCGAATAGAAATTGATAAATGATAAGAACTGTATATATATGTGCATGAAATATTCATTGAACAGGTTATAGCAAAGGGGCTAGAGAAGAGGAATAAAATTTTGTGCCCGACAAATAGGTACACATTTACTGATTTGTTTGGGTGATGATTTTGAGCCTGTTGGCTAGCCGCTTGGCTTTTTCTTTTTCTTTTTGAGATTAGAAGGACCGGGAACGCTATTTGCGATTTCCCGATGCTCCCGGTGCAGGGGAGGTTATGGCGAAATTTTTCCAAAATTTAAGGCGTTAGAAAAATATTTGAAGTGAAAACGATATGGAAATCATTGAATGAACTATATTTATATAAATATATAAATATAAATAAAATTAAAACGAAACGAGGCCGTGCAGTTCGTATTTTGAAACCGTGATTTCAAACGACTAGTACGGGAAATCCGACCATTGGATTTTCCCGAAACCTCAACCGTCGGGTTCGCCTTGGAATAATCTTTCCAACAGCACCAACCTTGTAAAAATCCAACGGTTGGATTGTCTGGAATGTTTAATTCAAATTTGAAGAAAAACAGCGCCAGAATCGATTTTATTAATATATAAATATAAATAGAATTATATTTAATCGAATAACGACGCTGCAGTTCGTATTTTGAAATCGAAATTTCAAACGATTGTACCGGGAGATCCGACCGTCGGATTTTCCCGAAACTGGAACCGTTGGATTCGTTTTGAAAAGTCCTTTCTAATGATGTAAATTTTGTGAAGATCCAACGGTTAGATTTTCAGATATGTGTAAATCAAATCTGAAGAAAAACAGCGCCACGGCCGCCTTAAGGCCCGAAGCGTCGTTTTGAATAAAATGGCTATTTTAAAATAAATAAAAATAGCGATAAATAGTAATAAAATATCATAAGCGATATGGAATGGAAATAAACTGAATTTGCTTGATTTATGTGGCTTTTGATGGTTGAATGTGTTTGGTGTGAAAATTACATTTAAGAACACAATTGGTGTTGTCGAATAATTTAACCATTGAAATAAATCGATTTGAAATTCTAAATATACGTGAATTATTTGGAAATGCCGAGTTAATTCTCATTTCGAATAATCGACCGACGATTGAAATTCGAAGATGAAGACGATGGTCGAAGACCGGAGATCTTCACCTCGTTTGGATGGTAACCGAGGTCCTGATTGGGAGGCATCCCGAAATATGGATAATGAGTGGTGATCGTCTAGACGTACGTGGTGATCGAAGGGTTTGTGAGGTATTTAGTGCCTCCGGTTTCGTTCAGACCCAGAACGGACTTGTAAATGGACTGTGTGTCTGACATTGGAGTTTATTCTGTGTTGATTGATTTCTGTTAAATATACATCTGTTTGGCGGCGGAGAATTTATTCTTTTGCTTAACGCCCTTCTCTGAGACGTACGAGCTCAGAGGTTGTATATCGATGGACATCAGTCGCATGGCATGAATTGCCTGTGTGGCATGCTAAGATGCAGTGATCAGGGCTTCTGTTGAAAAGTAAAGTCTTGTGGTGATGATCAAAGCACTGCCTGTGTGGCGTAGCTTTGTGTATAACGTGAATTCGCGAGCCTCACACCCCGGTATGAACCTAAAACGGGAGAAGGACCTCAGGGAGGACATGCGTTTCTTTCTAGCTAGGGTGGTGTCAGTGACCTACCAGCCCTGACATTTATATACTTTTCACCTATGTGGTTGTTGCTGTTGCGAGGCGCCTCGGTTTGATCGGACGATCCGGGTCCGATGGAGTCATTCGTTGGCTCGTTTACGCCCCAAAGGGCGGGGAAACGTATTGTTCAGGCATAATAATCCACATCGGTGGACCGGCCCTGACGATCCAAGGGGCAGTTGCGGCTGTTCCTGAGGGGCGGGCTAGAGCGTCTCGAATTCAGTAAGGACTATCTTTTGCCTTGGTTCATGACGGAATTCCAATTTCCAAATACGTAACTGTGCGGTTTTGATTGTATACCTATATATGGCGACATAGTGGTATGGGGCATTAATGCCGTCTATGATTGATAGTTATGATTTGAAATTGTTTTCGAAACATATAAACACTAGCAATAATATCAAATGCCTTTGTTTTATTCGTATCAAGCATATCTTGGCCGTTATAAGGTAAAAACTCTATCCTCCGGTTTGCGTTGCATTGTGTGATGGGAACTGAGTCTTATAACGGCTTCATTTTTATAAAAAGCATAGCGATGTTTAAAAGAAAGATTTGTTTTAAAGCACTGGAAATCCAATGGAGTAAACCCGTTCCACGAAAGTGGCGTGGTCCTGTGATTAGCCAAATATATGTGTGTTGAGTGGATTTCTCATACCAGTCCCATGACTGACTCGTAGTTTGTTTCACTTTCAAACTCGGGTGCCCCTTTTTCTACACGAGCAGCCTTGTATTCAGGTTTAGCTGGTTCTTTCTGGATAGCTGGAGCTGAAGATGGATTCTATCATTTATTTCTTTTTATGCTGTTCAGCTCCTATTGTACATATTTTGTTTATTTCCGCTGTAGACATTTATGTATAGCTGAACTGTATTTGTACTAAGTAAGATCCTGTATACTGTGTAACTCTGATGATTACTTTTATCCAGTATACTTTGTTGTTCATTATCTGGTGTATTTATTTAATTCTGTTCTGCTATTATCTGTTTCTGTGTTATATTCCAAAAGATAACCTTGTTTCCGTGAGAACGGGAAATCGGGTCGTCTCATGCACTGTCTCGCCTGCTTTATGTCAAGTTATCTTATTATTATATTTTATTCCATGCGCTATGAGATATACTACAGGTTCCTTGTTAGTTCAAATTTCCTTCATTCCTTTCTTTGATGACCGTTTCGTGCTGGTTGGACATTAGCACAACGTACTTTCATTGGAAATGTCGGCTAGTGCGGGGCGGGCCATCACACTTGGTATCAAAGCTCTAGGTTGTGTAGTTAACCTAGGGAAGACAGTAGAGAGAGATAGTACGTATATGAGAGTGCGTATTTGTGATATTTTGGTTTTCAAAAGCTATATATATACTATTAGTATATTTAAGGATGAAATCGCACTGCACTAGCACGACTGAAGAGATGGTTAATCGTTTTCTCCTTACAGATTGAACGATGAGCCGATATACGAGGGGTACTGGTAGAGGAGCTAATAATGGGAATGCTCCTGATATGAGGAAGATGTTCACTGACCTTATGAGAGAGATGCTTTGGGATGTTCAGAGGGCAGCTCCTAATGTTGCAAATGGTGGTGGTGCAGCGGTTGAAACCCACCTTCGTTAAGGTCACTCACAAAGGGAATGCCTTAACTTCGGTGGAGCATTGTAGGTAAAAGATACAGATAATTTACAAGACAAACATATAAACAGCGGAAAAACTAAATTTATTTCATAAGTATGTGGTTTAGTCAAAACATTACAACAACCGTCTCAAACCAACTTCCAAATCAATACAACAAAATCTCTGTCTTGATTAAAACATAAAGAAGCATAAAATAACAATAAGGCAGCATAAATCCCCAATAAGAGTGCATCCAAAGCCATAGCCCAAGGAAAGAGAATCCAAGTAATACATCTACTCTCTTCAAGCTGGAAATGGTCCGAACTAAGCTGAAGTATTCCCTCCCTGCGGACCTGGGGGGAAAAGGAAGAAAAGAAGACGAAAGAAAAATGGGTCAGACATGAGTCTGGTAAGTCCAGTGATTATTTAGCATGGAAATAGGAAAAAGGATCATGACATGAATAAACTGAACCTAGGACAGCGCCCTAGAAATAAGGTAATAAAACTGAATATGCTATCGCACTCATTATTATTTCTCTACACCCACTTACAAGTGTTTCAACTAGAACCATATGTTCAAGATAAATGATCACCTTTATCGATCAGCTCCTACTCGTATACATTTTCTACTTGTGCCATTCGGCCCTGCTTGATTGTAGATACATATGCTGGTCCCACCATGTGGTGTATCAAATCTTATGGTGGCAACCCGACACAACTCAGGACGCACAGTGTATAACTACTGATGCCCAGTGCCTGCTTTTTTCACTTCGGAGTACGTTCACACCCGCACTCCATCGGAACCTACACTGACGCACCACTTATATGAAATTTAAGGTTTTTCCCAACGTTACCCTTGTTATACGTTCGCATAATTCACATATAACGTTAGGCTCGCAACTTAGCCTGACTTATAAACAAAAGTGAAAAGAAAAGAGCATGTACCATTCCCACAACATAAAATAATAAGGATCTAACTAAACATGTGCCATATAAATTTGGCATAAAACAATGAACTTGCATTTTGGATCCAATTAACATGAATCTTAAGCATATGAACGGGGACTTACATAGAATTACACAAATCCAATTAGGCATGTAAATGTGAACTTGCATTTGAGTTGGATCAAACTAACATAGATCTAAACATATGAGAATGTAGATCTAAACATATAGGAATATATGACTTAGCCTAAAAACTTGTATGTAACACAACATGAAAGAATCACCAAACTTATATATATAACATGATAGGTTCATCACCAATTTAGCATACAACATGATAAGTCCAATAAACCACAATAGTCTCATAGGCATATATGATAGAGTCGTCACAAGAATAGACATGAATCAGCATCACCATTATCTTATAACTAGGCACAGTTCTAGTTTCGCTTTATTACAAATCATGACTTTTAATTGTTCACATCTAACGAATAAATGAACTTACAGACAAAAGAAAAATCTTGTTTTCTGGGATCTGTTTTTTGAAACTGAAAAGCTATCCATTGACATTGACTATCGATTCTCTAATTTAGATTTGATTCGTAGCTTCTAACTTGCTTTCTAGTTTGCTTCCTAGTTGGAGAAGAATGGTGGCTATGACAGCATGACGGCTTCTTGGAATGAAATTGTGTGGTTTAGGGTTGAGGGTTGGGGTTGTTTATATAGAAGTTTAGATTTATGTGAACCGTTAG
This sequence comes from Allium sativum, assembly GCA_030737875.1. Lineage (NCBI taxonomy): Eukaryota > Viridiplantae > Streptophyta > Magnoliopsida > Asparagales > Amaryllidaceae > Allium > Allium sativum. Next base: position 501,127,686 of record CM060918.1, read on the forward strand.
ATCAACCTAGAAGCAATCAGAACCATCCAGACCAGATAGAGCTATCCATAAATCGCCACCTATGCCCTAGTGACTCAGCAACAAGTCAGAAATCGTCACTGTTTGGATCTGGGCGAGGGTGTCTACCCCTACGGGGGGGAGGCAACACCCCTCTTCGGGGGTCGACACCTATGTCGACCCCCCCCCCCGGGGGGGTCGACCCCTATGGGCGGGAATTTTCCTGCCTAGCTGATTCATGTGATTTTGAATTTCAAACTGTTTTTTTTATTATTTAATTTTCTGTTTAAACATGAAATCTTCTGAACTCCATAACCTCTTCATACGGAGTCCAATTCACGCAAACTCGGAGTCTATCTCAAGCAGAATTCCGAGTCGAACGTAATGGTGTAACCCATTTCCCTTAATTCTCACTTTTACAATTAAGTATTCTTTAATTCGTTACTTTAATAAACATAGAAAATAGAGGGTGTTACATTCTCCCCTCCTTAAAGGATTTCGTCCTCAAAATCTTCAAGTCAAGAAGAATGTATATCCTACCATCCAACCATCCATCTACTCAACCATTAAACACCGGCACCCATTGTCCTTAAAAAGATTTCTAATGCTTTCATGACTGTATGCATAGTGTGTGTATATGTCCTTATCTAATGCAAAATCAGGCAGTCTACTGATTCAGTTGACCTCCTTAATGCAAATTATGTCAGTGCCATAAGTCCATTATGCATGCAATTATTCCTAATCATACTTTCTGCATGAGTGCAGAATCATCCATACAAATGCAACGTCCATATGATAACACTCCAAGTTTCAATTCATATACAAACACATATATGCATATGAAACACGAAACTGACTGAGCTGATCTAACACCTAATGCGTGTATATATGCATCCACGAGCAACCACTATTAACCACTTGAAACCACTTGCAACCATCAATCATAACTGTTTCAAATAAATGTTTACATCCATTGATTTCTACCTAAGGATAAAGAATAGGACCGAGGAGATATACTTAAAAAGGTAGATACAAGCATGTATAAACTTATGGAAAAAAATATCAAGGATGTACCCTCAAAAAGAAAAGGGTAGGATACTCGTATGTTTTCCTCAGTTTCCCAAGTCGCGTCTTCCTCGGCATCACTCCATTGAATTTTAACAAGCTTGACTTCACGGTTGCGTTGCTTTTTGACTTCTGTCCCTAACATACGAGTTGGAACTCTTCTCACTGTTGCTTCTCGTTCCACTTCTACTTCCTCTAGTATGCTTGGCTCCACAACTTCCGCAGACTCATGTAAGCACTTTCGAAGTTGAGAAACATGAAAAATATTATGAACTCCAGCCAGTCTTTCGGGTAGCTCTACTCTGTAAGCCATCGTCCCAATCCTTTTAATGATAGGAAATGGTCCTACCAACTTTCCTGCGGACCCAAAGAGAATGACATTCCTCAAAGGATATACTCTAAGGAACACCCTATCTCCAACCTCAAACTCAAGGTCGGACCTTCTTTTGTCTGCGTAGGACTTCTGTCTATCTTGGGCAGTTTTCATTCGTCTTCTTATCAAGTCCACCTTCTTTGAAGTTTCTCTAATCATGTCTGGCCTATGTACGAGCTTGTTTGTAGACTCCCACCAACAAGTTGGTGATCGGCATGGTCTTCCATATAAAGCCTCGAAGGTTGCCATGCCTATGGTGGCTTGGTAGCTATTATTGTAAGCGAATTCCACCAAAGGAAGATGATCCTCCCATTTTCCTACAAAGTCAAGAATGCACAATCTCAAGAGATCTTCTAGTACTCTGTTCACCATTTCTGTCTAACCATCAGTTGGAGGGTGATAGGCAGTGCTTAAGCATAGCTGTGTGCCGACAGCCACTTGCAAGCTCCTACAAAACTCGCTCGTAAAGATAGGATCTCGATCGCTCACTTTGTTGGAGGGTATCCCATGGAGTCGAACTATCTCTTTAAGATAAATGGATGTTAAAGACGAGGTAGTCCTTCTACTCTTAATAGGTATAAAATGAGCGCTTTTAGTGAGCCTGTCCACTATTACCCAAATACTGGTATTTCCCCTTCTTGACCTAGGCAACCCATCAACAAAGTCCATCGAAATGCTATCCTATTTCCACTGTGGGACCTCTAGAGGATGAAGCAGGCCACCAGGCTTCTTCTGCTCCTCTTTGACTTGCTGGCATATCAAGCACTTAGCGACAAACTCAGCTACATCCCTCTTCATGCCATTCCAAAAGAAAACCCTTTTTATCTCTTTATACATCTTGTCTCCACCCGGGTGTATGGTCAGCTTAGAATGGTGTCCTGCTTCGAGAACCATTTTCACCAAATCCCTTACTTGTGGGATGCATAACCTTCCATCCCGTCTCAACCAACCCTTATCATCGATGGAGTATCTATTGAAGTGACTAGAAGTCTCACCCCTAATTATCTTATCCATCATATCAACTAGCTGAGGGTCTTCATGTTGCGCGGTTCCTATTTAGCCCAAAAGAGTAGGCCACACCTCTAGCGATGCTAAAAACCAGGTACAAATTCAGAGGAGGGTCTAAAGTCAAAGTTTGCTATGTACTCCAAGCTTTACCTTTCTGTAAAGAGAAGGCATAAGGTCAGCTTCTTTCTACTCAAGGCGTCTGCTACTACATTGCCCTTTCCAGGTGTATAGGAAATCTCAAAATCGTATGAGGCCAGAAATTCCATCCACCTTTGTTGTCTTAAGTTAAGATCTTTCTACGAGAAAATATACTTTAATGATTTATGGTCAGTAAACAATTCAAACCTTTCTCCTAGTAGATAATGATGCCATAACTTAAGAGCGAAACCAATGGCAGCTATCTCCAAATCATGAGTTAGGTAGTTCTTCTCATGCACCTTCAATTGCCTTCCCCCGTAACAAACAACCTTGCCTTCTTGCATCAAGATAGCGCCTAATCCTGTACCGCATTCTTCCGTGTATACTGTAAACATTTTGCTCCCATCAGGCAATGTTAGAACTGGGGCTGTTGTAAGAGCCTTTTTCAAACGTTGGAAAGCAACATCGCAATCCAAATCCCAACCGAAAGTTAGGTTCTTCTTTGTCAATCTTGTGAGTGGGGCTGAGATTTTCGCAAAGTCTTTAATGAACTTTCGGTAAAAGCCCATTAGCCCGAGAAAGCTTCAGACTTCGGTTGCATTCCATGGAACCTTCCAATATTGCACCACAACTACTTTTGCGGGGTCCATAGTTGTCGCCTCTTTGGACACCACATGTCCAAGAAACCTTACTTCTTCTCTCCAGAAATGGCATTTGGAGAATTTGGCTTCCAACTGATGTGCACGAAGAGTATCCATGACTTCCCTTAAATGCAAAGCATGCTCTTCCTCACTTTTCGAGAAAATCAAAATGTCATCCACGAAGACCGCCAAAAACTAAGGAACTCCCTGAACACCCTACCCATTAGGTCAACAAAATAAGCGGGTGAGTTTATCAAGCCGAAAGGCATGACAAGCCATTCGAAGAAACCATCTAGGGTTCTGAACGTGGTCTTATCAATGTTGTCTTCATCCACTCTTAGCTAATGAAACCCGGCAGCCAGATCTAGTTGGGAGAAAACCGATGCACCTACAAGCTGATCAAACAAGTCGTCTATTCTTTGAAGTGGGTGCCTATTCTTCTTGGTTAAATTGTTTAGCTCCCTATAGTCAACGCATAGGCAAAGTGAACCATCTGCTTTGGTTGCAAACACCATTGGAGCACCCCATTCAGAAATACTCCGCCTTATGAACCCCTTTTCAAGCAACTCATTAACTTGCTTCTTGAGCTCTTTCCTCTCCCTTGGAGCTATGTGTCTAACGGGCAGAGCAACGGGTTTTGCATTATTAACAAGGTATATGCGGAAGTCTATCTCCCTCTTTGGAGGTAAGCCCTTCACCTCTTCATAGACATCCGAGTATTCACGGACAACTCTAACAGACTACAAGTTTTCAACAGACGCATCAAGAGATTCTAGGTAGCTAAGCATAACAGGATTCATGGGATTACAAAAGATTTCGAGAGTGTTACCGAGGCGAGTTATAAGTCTAACCACTCTCTTTTCACAATCGAGGATGGCACCATTACTGGATAACCTATCCATGCCTAAAATCAACCCATAGCCCATGAAGCCCAAAACATAGGCATTACATTTAAACTCAACGATTAGTATAGAAATTTCCAAATCCAAACAAATCATTGATAAATAAGCCGGGCCCCCAATTGGATTTGAAACAATCAAGGGATCTTCTACTATACTGGTGTCTAAGTGCAGAGATTCAACTAAAGCAGTAGATATAAAAGAGTGTGATGTGCCAGAATCAAAGAGTGTACAAACAGGATGATCAAAAAGATAAACTAAACTCTCAACAGAAATATTTCTACCTCATTCTTGCAGAGGTGCTATGAGAGCGTGAACCTGCCCTCCAGAAGTAGATCCAGTCCCTTTCCCTTGCTTTCTTAGGCAGTCCTTAGCAATGTGTCTTGTCTCGCTGCACTGAAAACAACCACCCATCTTCCTTTTCTTCTTTCTGCAGTCCTTAATCAGATGTCCAGGAATGCCACAAAAATTACACTTCCACTTGTCATGAGGTTTGTTGTTCTTCCCACCCTTCTTAGAATCTGTCTTCTTATTCTACAAACCCTCCACTTTCTTATCTTGAGGTACTTCCACTTTTGCCTCTTTCTTGCCATCCTTGTCTTCCTCCTGTAACAATGTCATGTCCACCAGTCTCTCATAAGTTGCACCCATAGGTATATGGGACATAGCTAGGCTGTGCAATGGCTCATTCAACCCTTTATCAAAAAGGAGAGCCTTCTTATGGGGAGTGTTCACTAACTCCAGTCCGAATCTAGCCAGCTGGTTGAATTGGTTGGCATATTCCTTGACCGACATACTTTCCTGTTTGAGAGCTAAGAACTTCTCCATCTGTAGGCTTCATTCAGCTTGTGAGAGGAATTCCATTTCAAACCTCATTCTGAAATCCACCTAAGTTTCAACTGGTCTCTTAGCATTAGTAACTTCCCACCAATAAGAGGCTTCGTCTTTAAGAAACCATACAGCCAACTGTATCTTCTGCCTATCGTCCACTTCGAAGATAACAAACAGATCCTCGGTTTCTTTGAGCCAATTTCTTGCTTCTACAAATGACTCAGTCCCATTAAAGTTCTTTCCACCCATAGCTCGAAAGTCTCTACATATCTTTGAGAAAGCATTTGCACGTGGTGGAGGAGGAACGGCTGCAGCTGGGGGAGGAGGAACGTCTGTTGCGCTTGCATCATTAGCCCTAGCCTCTAGGTACCTTTTGAACCAGCCAGGTGCCGGTACGCCTTCTGGAAGGTTAAGATCCCCAGACATACTGAAACGAAAAAGAAAAGATTCAAAACAAAGGATAGAAAGATAATGCATATGGATTTGGGGACTATGCCTTTTAAAACAATACTTTTTCTTGAAAATTCTTCTTTAAATTTCTTTTTGAAAATTAGTTTCCAAAAATTTTATCTGATCTGGCAACCATCAGCTCTGATACCAAGTGAAACACCCCACCTTCGTTAAGGTCACTCACAAAGGGAATTCCTTAACTTCGGTGAAGCACTATAGGTAAAAGATACAGATAATTTACAAGACAGACATATAAACAGCGGAAAAACTAAATTTATTTCATAAGTACGTAGTTCAGTCAAAACATTACGACAATTGTCTCAAACCAACTTCCAAATCATTACAACAAAATCTCTGTCTTGATTAAAACATAAAGAAGCATAAAATAGCAATAAGGCAGCAAAAATCCCCAATAAGAGTGTATCCAAAGCCATAGCCCAAGGAAAGAGAATCCAAGAAATACATCTACTCTCTTCAAGCTAGAAATGGTCCAAACTAAGCTGAAGTATTCCCTCCCTGCGGACCGGGGAGGGAACGGAAGAAAAGAAGACGAAAGAAAAATGGGTCAGACATAAGTCTGGCAAGTCCAGTTATTATTTAGCATGGAAACAGGAAAAAGGATCATGACATGAATAAACTGAACCTAGGACAACACCCTAGAAATAAGGTAATAAAACTGAATATGCTATTGCACTCATTATTATTTCTCTGCACCCACTTACAAGTGTTTCAACTAGCACCATGTGTTCAAGATAAATGATCCCCTTTATCGATTGGCTCCCACTCGTATACATTTTCTACTTGTGTCGTTCGGCCCTTCTTGATTGTAGATACCTGTGCTAGTCCCACCATGGGGTGTATCAAATCCTATGGTGGCAACCCGACACAATTCAGATTGCACAGTGCCTGCTTTTACAACTCCGGAGTATGTGCACGCCCGCATTCCGTCGGAACCTACACCGACGCACCACCCGCCGTTGTTTTGACTGCTTATAATCAACCCAGTAATTGTGCCCCACCCTACCTAGTTCAGGGTTCCATGATACATCTATGTGGGTTACTGCCGAAATGGGTCCTCGTTACTGGGGTTTCCTAATCAACATGTTAAAATGGTTAAGTGTTCTCAAATTAACCTAACCCCACCCATTAGTTTAGTTAACATGTTGTATTGGTTAATTGTTGCCTTGATTAACTTAACCCTACCATTCCTGTCTTAGCTTTAATTCATTCATTTAAGCACCAACCACTCACATTGGATATGTATTGTTGCGGTCGCTGGATGTGCCGGTTGGTTCCAGGCAGTCTTACACCGCAACTCAATCTAACCTCGAGTTCTTTTGGGCTTAACGCGCTGACCTCTCGCATTAGATCTATATTGTTACAGTTGTTGGATGTGCCGGGCGGTTCCGGGCAGTCTTACACCGTAACTCAATCTAAACTCGGGTTAGGCATATTCGTCTTTTATTTAATTTACATATTTACCCTTCATATTTATATGTAAATTATCCACAATTATTGCCATTCAAGTCCGACCCCATTTACCCTCTAAATCATGTTCATCATTTTTAGGAATATAAATTATACCATTTTATGCCACTAATCATTTATATGATTATGGTACAAATTGTGCCAGTAATATGAAATTTAATGTTTTTCCCAACGTTAACCCCGTTACACGTTCGCATAATTCACATAGAACGTTAGGCTCGCAACTTAGCTTGACTTATAAACAAAAGGGAAAAGAAAGGAGCATGTACCATTCCCACAACATAAAATAATAAGGTTCTAACTAAACATGTGCCATATAAATTTGGCATAAAACAATGAACTTGCATTTTGGATCCAATTAACATGAATCTTAAGCATATGAATGAGGACTTACATAGAATTACATAAATCAAATTTGGCATGTAAATGTGAACTTGCATTGGAGTTGGATCAAATTAACATAGATCTAAACATATGAGAATGTAGATCTAAACATATAGGCATATATGACTTAGCCTAAAAACTTGTATGTAACATAATACGAAAGAATCACCAAACTTATATGTATATAACATGATAGGTTCATCACCAATTTAGCATAGTCTCATAGGCATATATGATAGAATCGTCACAAGAATAGACATGAATCAGCATTACCAATTTCTTATAACTAGGCACAGTTCCAGTTTCGCTTTATTACAAATCATGACTTTTAATTGTTCGCATCTAATGAATAACTGAACTTACAAACAAAAGAAAATTCTTGTTTTCTGGGAGAAAGCTATCCCTTGACGTAGACTATCGATTCTCTAATTTAGATTTGATTTGTAGATCCTAACTTGCTTTCTAGTTTGCTTCCTAGTTGGAGAAGAATGGTGGCTATGACAGCGTGACGGCTCCTTGGAATGAAACTTTGTGGTTTAGGGTTGAGGGTTGGGGTTGTTTATATAGAAGTTTATATTTATGTGAGCCGTTAGATCAACCTAGAAGTAATCAAAACCATCCAAACTAGATAGATCTATCAAGAAATCACCACCTATGCCCTAGTGACTCAGCAACAAGTCAGAAATCGTCATTGTTTGGATTTGGGCGAGCGGGTCGACCCCTACAGGGGGGTCGACACCCCAGTCGACACCCCTCTTGGGGGGTCGACACCTATGTCGACCCCCCGGGGGGAGTTGACCCCTGTGAGAAGGAATTTTCTCGCCCAGTTGATTCACGTGATTTTGAAATTCGAACTATTTTTTGAATTATTTAATTTTCTATTTAAACATGAAATCTTCTGAACTCCAAAACCTCTTCATACGGAGTCCGATTCACGCAAACTTGGACTCTATCTCAAGCAGAATTCCAAGATGAACGCAATGGAATAACCTGTTTCCCTTAATTCTCACTTTTACAATTAAGTATTCTTTAATTCATTAATTTAATAAACATAGAAGATACAGGGTGTTACAGCGGTGCAGGCGCCTAGGGCCGATTTCGCTAAGCTATGATAGGATTACACAGTCTTGGTGGAAAGCCATTCCACGGAATGGAATCGGCTACAGAAGTTCAGGATTTATTGGATAGCTGTGAGCGTATCTTCGAAGATTTGGGTATTGAGGATGCGATGAAGAGAAAGCTAGCATCCCGTCGGCTGCAAGGACGGGCAATGAATTGGTGGAATGCCATTAAGGCAGCTACCCCTGAGGATCAAGTTACTTGGGATTAGTTGAAGACCCGCTTTTGCGATAAGTTCATTCCAGCTACCCAAAAGTCATAACTTTTTAGGAAATTTCTGGAGCTTAAGCAGAGTGGTAGGGCAGTCTCAGAGTACATTGCTGAGTTCGATACTTTATCGAAGTATGGATTATCTCTTATTGACACTCCCGAGAAGAAGAATGAGAAGTTCATAACAGGCTTAGATCAGTACTTGGGGGAAAGGCTTATAAACCATATCGATGAGACATTTGAATCGATTGTGGGGAAAGCATTGAAGTCAGAGAGCCTTTATCCTAAACCCAAGACTGAAGTCATTGTCGCATCTGTAGAGGGACTAAAGCCGCAAGTAAGCGGTGGAGGCAAGAATAATGCTCAGAATAAAAGGAAGCATAGTTAGAACCAAGCTAAGGATGGTCAGAAAAAGAGCAAGAAAGATGTTGAATTCTTTAGCTATGGCAAGAAGGGCCATTATGCTAAAGAATGTCGAGGAAAGACAGCGGACAGGAAGTGCTTCAACTGTGGCCAAGTGGGACATCACAAGGATAAGCGTCTGCAACCCCCTAAAGAAAAGCAGATTGTGAAAGCATGTGCTATCAATGATGTTCCTTCTACGTCGAATGCCCCAACTACGGCGGAGAAAGGTAAGAATGTCGTCATTCAAGCTATGCTTTCTGTTTATGATGTTCTTATTCGAGTATTGTTTGATACCGGAGCTTCCCGTTCCTTCATATCTAGTGACCTAGTAGATAGGTTGGGATTGGAACCCGAGATAGTCAATAGACCTTTAACGGTGACAAACCCGATTTGTGGTTCAACTAGCCTTAGCATGATTTGCCGTAATGTGGTCTTATCGAGTCATGGATGCATGTTTGTTTGTGATTGCTTTTTTTTGGGCTTTACTGGGTTTGGCATTATTTTGGGAGTCGATTGGCTCCAAAGATACGGGGTGGTGGTAGACTGTGAGGGCTTTTTGGTGATAATTAGAGCGGATAATGGGCGGAGGGTAGTGTTTGGTGGTTTACCTAGTGATGGGGTAATGGCTAGTTTTCTAAATTCCCTCGACATCCTGCATGATGAGTTGTCAGATGTGACCGTGGCTGGCCAGTATCTAGACGTCTTTGAGAAAGTGACCGGACTTCCACCACACCGAGAGATTGAGTTCCGTACTGATTTAGTAACAGATGCCAGACCTATAGTGATGCCACTTCGTCGTATGGCACCAAGGGAGCAGTGAGAGCTCGGGGTGAAAGTAAGCGATCTTTTGAAGAAGGAATTTATCCAAAAAAGTGTTTCTGAGTAGGGAGCACCAGTTGTGTTTGCTACCAAGGCAGATGGTTTCCTTCGATTGTGTGTGGACTAGCGCGAATTGATTAAGGTGACGAGGAAGAATAAGTATCCTCTACCGTGGATAGATGATTGTTTGATCAGTTGAGTGGCACGAGGGTGTTCTCCCAATTGGATCTCGCGACAGGTTTTCATCAGCTTAGAGTGGAAGCTGGGAGTATAGCTAAAACAACCTTTCGGACGCCGTCTGGATTCTATGAGTGGTTGGTCATGCCATTCGGGTTGACCAATGCACTAGCATATTTTGTGGATCTTATGAATAGGGTATTCAGGGATCAATTGAATAACTTTATTCATGTGTTCTTAGACGATACCTTGGTTTATTCGAGGACAGAGGAAGAACACAAGGAACATTTGAGGATAGTGATGGAGGTGTTGAGAAAACACCAATTGAAAGCAAAGTTTTCTAAGTGTCACTTCTGGAGGAGGGAAGTGAGATTCTTGGGCCATGTTGTCTCAGAGAATGGTACTGCCATGGACCCTGCGAAGGTGGCTATGGTACAGGATTGGTCTACGCCCAAGAATGCAACATATGTAAGAAGTTTCTTAGGATTGGCTGGATATTATCGTAAGTTTATCCAAGACTTCTTTAAGATAGCAGCACCGTTGACTTAGTTGACCAAGAAAAATCAAGCTTTCATCTAGGACGAAAAGTGCGAGAATGCATTTATGAGTCTAAAGGAAAAGTTGACATGTGCACCAGTGTTAGTCATTCCTATAGGGAATGAAGAGATGACGGTATACACAAATGCCTATGGTACCAGACTAGGTGTTGTATTGATGCAAGGAGGTAAGGTTCTAGCTTATGCTAGTCGTCAACTGAAACTGCATGAGAAAAGATATCCGACCCATGATTTGGAATTGGCAGCGATCATGCTCGCATTGAATATGTGGAGACATTATCTCTTGGGAGAAAGATTCGAGTTGTTTACTGATCATAAATCATTAAAGTATCTTTTCTCTCAGAAGGATCTAAATCTCTGGCAGCAAAGATGGTTAGAATTCTTGGCTTCCTATGATTTTGATATCGCATATACACCAAGAAAGGGCAATGCGGTAGCTGATGCATTGAGTAGAAGACATGCCAGTTTAGGGGCTATGTTTCTAGAATGGAAGCAACTAGAGTACATCATTGGGTATGATTTCAGACCAAAGTGCGAATTGGATCCAGAAATGTTAGCAAGTTTGACGATCAGACTCACTTTGATTGAGCGGATTGGTTCCAGTCAGAGGGACGATCCTAACTTATTGGAAATCATCTCCAAGTTAGAGATGGGAATCGACGAAGAGATGAAAAAGTATGGGCTTGATCGATATGAATGGCTTAGAAAGAATGGTAGACTAGTTGTGCCCAATGTCAGTGGATTGAGAGATGAAGTGCTTAGAGAATGTCATCACTCAAAGATGACTATACATCCCGGTAGTAAAAAAATGTATCGAGATATGAAGCAGATCTACTGTTGGGAAGGGATGAAAAGATACGTTGGGAAGTTTATATCCAAATGCATGAACTTCCAGCTAGTTAAAGCCGATAAAAAGAAACCTAGTGGTTTGTTGCAACCATTAGAAATTCCAGAATGGAAATGGGAACAAGTCTCAATGGATTTCATTAATGGGTTACTAAGGATTAGATCGGGCCATGATATCATTTGGGTGATTGTGGACCGATTGACTAAGAGTGCAAGGTTTATACCCGTCAAGTCGAATAGAACGGCAGCTAAGTTAGCCGAACTATATATGAAGTGGGTAGTGATATTTCATGAAGTACCTAAAAGCATTGTTAGGCACCGAGACCCATTGTTTACTAGTGGGTTTTGGAAGAGATTACAAGAGGCTCTAAGATCAGAATTATATCTCAATACCGCGTACCATCCTCAAACCGACGGTCAGACAGAGAGGGTGAATCGAGTATTAGAAGATCTCTTGAGAGCTTGCATATTGGATTTTGGTGGATCATGGGATGGCCATTTGCATCTAGTAGATTTTGCATAGAATAATAGTTATCAGTCCAGTATTGGTATGGCTCCATTTGAAGCTTTGTATGGAAGACCGTGCAACTCACCGTCATGTTGGTTAGAAACTGGTGAGAAGTTTGTGCTTGGGCCAGATGTGATAAGAGAAACCTCAGATAAGATCAAGGTTATCCGAAAACGAATGAAGGCTGCCTAAGATAGGCGGAAGATTTATGCTGATAAGAGGAGGAGAGACTTAAAATTCTCGATTGGTGACTTGGTTTTTGTCAAGATTTCTCCATTAAAGAGCGTGATTTGATTTGGTAGGAGAGGCAAGTTAACACCAGGATTTGTTGGTCCATTCCCAGTTCTTGAGCAAGTTGGGAATTTGGCATGTAAAGTTGAACTGCCAGAGAAGATGGCAGGAGTTCATAACGTATTTCATGTTTCCCAGTTAAGGAAATTAGTGGACAACCCCGATGTGGTTATTTCACCTGTCAGTTGGATGATATCGAAGTAGAACCCGAGGCGGTTGGGAACCGCAAGCCGATTCATATTATCGAGCATGATACGAAGCAACTTCGAAGGAAAGCGGTGAATCTAGTCAAAGTTCAGTGGGGCGAGAATGAGAATGACTGTACTTGGGAGACAGAGGAGAGCATTAGGAAGATGTATCCAGAACTCTTTGCCTGGTAAGGTTTTAATCGCAATTTAGTTTTCCGCATGCTAGGATAGACTTGTTTGTGGTTTTGCATGTTTTATTGTTGTGAACGGTTGGTAGGCATGCGGGATCCTTTACTTGTTTCTTAGTTAAGGAATTTCCGGGGCGAAATTTCTTAGGAGGGAAGAATGTAACGACCTGCATTGTACGCATCAGGGGATCATAGAATATTTATTTCTTTCTCATGCGAAGTCGTATAGCCATGTAACTTTGGGAGACGACTATTGGCATCATTTCCCATGTTCACGATTTTTGCTGATTTTCTAAATGACCGTTTTGCCCCTAGCTGATCTTGTTTTGGCCATAACTTTTGATTGGTAAGGAGTTTGACCTGAAACCACTTCCGTTAGATCCGGATAATGGTTTACCTTTCCATAGAGTGGTCACATTAGCTAAACGGACTTACCGTTTGGGAGATATGGACGAAATAAGGTTTAGAAGGTGAAAAACCACGGGCCAAATGAGGTTATTAGTGAATGGGCTCATAACCCATTTCGGGATTAGGGTTATGGGGAGGCTGAATTGAGTTAGATTTTCATTCTTTTTTAGTTTTCTAGCTGTCATTTACCTCTTAGAAACCCTAACAATGGCCTCCACCGTCTAATTTCATCCCAAATCGCTCTCTAATCAAGGATTAAGCTTAGAAACATCAAATCAAGGAGAAATAGCACCATTTTAGAGTTAGAGCTGCTATTGGACATTGTATTCGCCCAAATCAGAGGAGTTTCAGTTCTGAAAGTTTTAATTGTGGTAAAGGTGAGTGACTAGCCTTGTTTTTACACTAATTATGGTTAATTAAGGGTAATTATTGTTACTTAGCGAATTTAAACAAAATTAAATTTTGAAAAAATGTTTAGAAATTCTTAAACACCGTTTTAGACCTCTGTTGGAAGTTTGGGTTAATTTTGTTAAGTTTTGCTAATCTTGTCACTAGATTTGCTTAAACATGCCTAAGGGGAAAATATGGGTTTTGGGTAGATTTGATCCAATTTGACATATCAAATTGTTGTTTTGGTGTTTGTGGCCAATTCTGTATGTTGCTATGACTGTATGGTATGCTTTGTGATTGATTAGAATAGTTAGAATAGTCGAAAACGCCGTCGTATGGTGTAAAACAGTCACAGGAAGAGTTGCGGGAATTTGACCTGGTCCGGATCGGATCGTCGCTACCAGACCCCGACCCGATCGTGGAGGACTACCCGACCCGAACCTCATGACAAGGACACCATGACCCGTACTTGCACACACAAACCTATCCGATGGAGGCTCGACCCAGGAGCCAGTGAAGGGGCCCGACCCGAACCCAATGGGTATCCATGACCCGATCCGGAGAGGAGATCATGACCCACTCACTCGTGAAGAGAGCCCGACCCGGATCCAGTGGGTGCACACGAATCGAACTGGAAGCCACGAACGGGGTCCCACGAACTAAAGCTCAGCTCGAACCTAAGGAAGGATGATCCGACCAGAGAGGTGCGTCACGATCCGAACCAAATGGGGTGCCACAACTCGTACCAGATGTGCATCACGGCCAAACCAAATCGAGACGAGGAGAAAACCAAAACCCGAGATGCAAAGGTAGTCTGGATACGAAGTTGTAACTTAGGATCCAGATGGGAACCAATGAGTTAACTTCATGTGTTGGACTTTTCTACGGGACGTGTGCTAAGGAGTTGTTGACGTCCATAGCTTTGATTCACCACCGAGAGACGAATGTTAGGCTATGGATCAATGTAGTGGGGTAGTTATTACTCCATGGGGCAGAGTGATCGTAGCATGGCTATGAGCCAGTACAGTGGAGTCGTTACGACTTCATGGGGCAGAGTAGATATAGCAAGGACCAGTGGCTACGGATCAGTGCAGTGGAGTCGCTATGACTCCATGGGGCAGAGTGATCATAACAAGGATTTAGGTGATCAAATTGGTGGATATCATATGCTTTACGCACTGAGTGAGAGATGTGAGGATGGTTGCTATGTTTGATTGTTTGCCATCACTATCACATGCGCACCCCCACCCCCCGTATCCTTTACACCAATGTTAATGTCACCTTAGAGTATTGTACATCTTGTTGTGCTAACTCTTTGGTTGCAGGTCCAGGTTCAGGTATGGTTAGTATACCTATTATTGTTTTGTTTTACTGCTTATCGCTCACACCAGAATTTTGTCTCACCCAGAGTTTTATGTCTCTTCTTATTACTCTGGGTGCTCCTAAACGAGCAGACTAGAGACAGGTTAGCTGGTTATGCACGAGTTGTTGATCCAGAGATGAGCAGGAGGCTCCCACGTACTATTCTTTATATATATTCTCCATGTGTCGCTACTACTTTGGGCATTAGTAGTGTGCCTTTCTTATTTTGCTTTAGAGACAGTTTTAGAAGTTGTAATAAAGATGATGTGGAACATAAGCTGTAATTTTGGATTTTCCGCTGCTACGATGGTTTAAGTTTTCAGCTTATGCACTATCTCGCCTATTTTATGTCAAGTTATGTTATTATTATATTTTATTTGATGCGCTATGAGATATACTACAGGTTCCTTGTTAGTTCAAATTTCCTTCTTTCCTTTCTTTGACAACCGTCCCATGCTGGTTGGACATTGGCACAACGTACTTTCATTGGAAATGTCGGCTGGTGCGGGGGCGGGCCGTCACAAAAACCTTTAGCTCGTCTCTGGTCAGCTACTCAAGCACACTTCTATCTGTCTCTAGTTTTCTCATTTGAGAGCATCCAGAGTAATAAGAAGCAATGCATAAAACTCCAAGTTAGACAAAGTCTTGTGGGAGCGATGGTAATCTTAGCTACTAATAGAGTAAAAGAAAAGGTCTGAAGAGTAATACCTGACTTGTCCCCCACATCCAAAAAGTTAGCATATATAGTAGTGTACTCTACTCTAAGGTCATTTAATTACTTAAGTGTAAATGGAAGTGTGCATGATAAATATAGTATTAATTCTCACGTCACTCACTCAGTGCGTTAATTATATGACAGCCAATACCTACGTCACTAAATCTTTTGGCAGCACTAGCAGTTCCTATTGTAAAGTAATATACCCAAACATTGCTATGTCCTACTGCAATGGACTATAGCAAATAACTGTACCTAGTCCATACTGCAACTGACGCTGGAGTCCAAGCTAATTAGTCAATATTGCTACTGGCGTTGATTCTCTTTTATGCCCATCCCTTTAAAGTTTATCAAAGTCGCTAGTGCTGATAACTCCTTTGCATGCGTATCCCTAGCAAAGTACATTCCGGGAGTCACCCTTACGGTCATCCACTTGGAACCAACATGATAGCTTCCCCTTTTGATTTCCTTTGCATGTCGGACTTAAGTCAATCGTATTGGAGTTCATTTTCCGAAGAGTATAATCGTGTACACAAAGCTATGCCATGCCCTAAGAAGCTCCATCCCCTAGAAGTCCTTTCACCAAGTCACGGTAGTACCCAGGTTTCAGATCCAGATTCAGGTTCGTTGTCGAACTAATCCAGTTCAACTACTAAACCATAGTTTGGTTCATATGTCGATCTCGATCCAATTCGAAGTACTGAACCAGAAGCTCGTATCCTCTACTTCCTTGCTCTACCCAAGTCTTTTTCTCATACCGAATATGAGTCGTTTCCTTACGCTGAATCAGAACTGTTGACACCATAACTTGGTCTCTGCAACTCCAAACTACTTGACACTTTGGCAAAATCATCATAGGACCTTCTTTTTCATCCCCATAGAGTATCGTACCTATCTGGGCTAATGTTGATCCAAACTAGGCCGAACCGGATTCTACTGCTTCTTCTAAATGTTTTTCTGCTTCCTAGTTCTCCATTCGCCTACATTTGCACCCATTCTAGTATTCCTAGACAATGTTCTAATGTACAAAGCTTACTCAAACAATATTTAGTTCAAACGAAGCATAGAAAATCATAAAAAGCTATGATCATGTGATAATACCCAATCCCTCCTTAAATATTGGGTTTTACATACATTACCCAAATCAACCAAAACTTGCATATCTATGGTCATATGATTAATCATGATTTATGAACATTTTCCCATATTTTTAGAAGGAGTTTCCATGTAAATATTACTTAATTAGTGAGAAAAGGACACTTATCACTCCTCTTGATCCAAGATGAATAGTATTTGGCTTGAATCCCTAGGTGTTGCAGCGGTATCTCTGATTTGATATAGGTTTTACTTAATATTCATTTAATGTATTGGTTTGGCTAAATAAAGCAAGGTTTAATGGCCATTTAAGAAGGTAGAGGCCATTAATGGGGCTTAGGATCTATTTTGGGAGTTGTAAAGCGAAAAGTAGAGGATTTTCCCATCACTTCAGCCCCAACAACCCTTAATTCTCAAATGGGCTATGGACCCACTTCCTAATGACACCCCAGTCCACTTAAGTTGTCCAAACACCCTTACAACTTTATTTCAATTATTCCTAAATGTTAAGTCCATTTTCTTAATGTGACCACCTTAACGAATGAGAAACCATTGTTGGACCCAACAGAAGTGGTATCAAATCTAAATTCCTTACCAGTCAAAAGTTATGAGGGAAAAAAGATTCACCAGGGGTAAAATGGTCACGTTAACATCCAATAAAAATAGTGATGGTAAGAAATGACTCTAATAGTCATTTCCCAAAGTTATATGACTATATGACCATATATGCAAATAATACAAATATTCTACAATCCTCAGATATGTAGAATACGGGTCCTTACATTCTCTCCCCCTTAAGAAATTTCTCTCTTGAAATTCTCAAACAAATTAATAAGGTTATCCCACATGCCTACCAATTATCTACATCAACCATACATACATTGCAAACATAATAGGCATAGACAATTTTATCTTGTCCTAGCATGCAGGATACTAAACAAAAGAAAACGAATGATATCATCACTGGAATTAAAAGCAATGAGTTAAGAACTTGGAGAGCTCTGGATATAACGTTCTCATGATCTCATTGGTCTCCCAAGTACATTTGCTCTCACTTTCTCCCTACTCGACTTTGACAAGCTTTACAATTTTCCTTCTAAGTTACTTTGTATCATGTCCAACAATACAAGTTGGTGTACGAACTCCAGTAGCTCCTGGTTCCACCTCGATATCATCTAATTGATCCGGTGTGATAGTTGCATTGGAATCTTGTACGGATTTCCTCAAATGAGAAACATGAAACATGTTGTGCACCCCATCCATCTTTTGAGGTAAATTAATTCTATATGCTAGGCTTCCAATCTGCTTAATGATCGGAAAAGGACCAACGAACCTTGCTGTTAGCTTTCCTCTACCACCAAACTGAATCACACTTTTCAATGGGTAAATCTTGAGAATTCCAAATCACCAATGGAGAATTCTAAATCTCTACGTCTTCTATTAGCATACTCTCTTTTGTTTATCTTTGGAGGCTTTCATTCACTACCGTATGTTCTCAATCTTCTTGGAGGCATCTTTAACTGTATTCGTCCCAAGTACCATCTTCTCACCTGCTTCCAACCAAAATGTAGAAGCGTTGCATGGCCTATCATACAAAGCTTCGTACGGTGCCATGCCAATACTAGACTAATATTTGTTGTTGTATGCAAACTCCATAAGATGCAAATGATCACCCATGAACCTTCAAAGTCTATGATGCAAGCTTGCAAGAGATCTTACAATATGTGATTCATCATTTCAGTCTAACCATCAATGCTAGGATGGTAAGTTATGCTGAGGTGTAGCTTAGACCCCAAAGCTTCTTGTAAGATCTTCCAAAACTTCTTGTAAACAATGAATCTCGGTCACTCACATTGCCTTTTGATATTCTATGAAATCACACAACCTACTTCACATACAATGCATGTCGTCCTACTTGACTGTTAGGTATAAATCGGGCTTTCTTAGTGAATCGGTCTACAATGACCTAGATACTGTCGTTCCCCGCTCGAGTCCTCGGCAAACCATCAATGAAGTCCATTAAGGCTTGCTTCCATTTCCACTCAGGAACTTCTAGCAGTTGTAGCAAACCACTAGGCTTATTTTGCTTAACCTTAACCAACTGATGATTCGTGCACTTAGAGATGAATGCCCCGATGGCTTTTTTATTACCTTCCTAGTAATAGGTTTGCTTTATATCGCGGTACATACTATAGCTGAGACGACCCCAAACCCTGTATTGACGGTGGCAAGGGTAATCCTTGGAATATAACACATAAACAGATAATAGCAGAACAGAAATAAATAAATACTCCAGAAAATGTACAATAGAATACACTGGATAAACGTAATCATCAGAGTTACACTGTATATAGGATCATACTTAGTACAAATACAGTTCAGCTATACATAAATGTCTACAGCGGAAAACAAACATAATGTACAATAGGAGCTGAACAACATAAAAAGAGATAAATGATAGAATCCATCTTCAGCTCCAGCTATCCAGAGAAAGCCAACTAAAACTTGAATACAAGGCTGCCCGTGTAGAAAAAGGGGCACCTAAGTTTGAAAGTGAAACAAACTACGAGTCAGTCATGGGACTGGTATGAGAAATCTACTTAACACATTTAAATGATGGCTAATCACAGGACCACGCCACTTTCGTGGAACAGGTTTACTCCATCGGATTGGCAGTGCTTTAAAACAAATAATTCTTTTAAACATCGCAATGCTTTTTATAAAAATGAAGCCATTATAAGACTCAGTTCCCATCACACAATGCAACGCAAACCAGAGGATAGAGTTTTTACCTTATAACGGCCAAAATATGCTTGATACGAATAAAACAAAAGCATTTGATACTACTACTAGTGTTTATATGTTTCAAAAGCAATTTGAAATCATAAGTATCAATCATAGACGGCATTAATGCCCCATACCACTATGTCGCCATATATAGGTATACAATCAAAACTGCACAGTCACGTATTTGGAAATTGGCTTTCCGTCATGAACCAAGGCAAAAGATAGTCCTTACTGAATTCGAGACAATCTAGCCCATGTCTCAGGCACAGCCGCAACCGTACCTTGGATCATCAGGGCCGGTCCACACGGAGTGGATTATAATGCCTGAACAATGCGTTCCTCCGCCCTTTGGGACGTAAATAAGCCAACGAATGACTCCATCGGTCCCGGATCGACCGATATAACCGAGGCGCCTCACAACAGTAACAACCACATAAGTCAAACTCATCAGGACGTGTAAAACCACTAACGCCACTTCTAGCTAGAAAGAAAACGCACATCCCCCGAGGTCCTCTCCCGTTTCTGGTTCATACCGGGGTGAGAGGTTCGCGAATTCACGTTGTACACAAAGCTACGCCACACAGGCGGTGCTTTGATCATCATCAAAAGACTTTGCTTTTCAACAGAAGCCTTGATCACTGCATCTTAGCATGCCGCACAGGCAATTCACACCGTGCAACTGATAGCTATCAATCACACATAATAAATTCCAATGTCAGACACACTGTCCATTTGCAAGTCCGTTCTGGGTCTGAACGAAACCGGAGGCACTATATACCTCGCAAACCCATCGATCTCCACGTACATCTGGACGATCACCACTCATTATCCATATTTCGGGATGCCTCCCAATCAGGACATCAGTTACCATCCAAACGAGGTGAAGATTTCCGGTCTTCAACCACCGTCTTCATCTTCGATTTCTTATCGTCGATTCAGCTATTCAGAATGGGATAAACTCGGTCTTTCTGAGCAACTCGCGTATATAATAAACACGTGCTATACAAACACTACATACGCATCATTTCAATTTATTAGTCACTAACCGTCAATCAGTAAGAGAACGATTTCCCAAATACTAACCCCGAAGGCCGAAACCAACATCAGATCAAAATCCAGGAAACCATTCGACTTAGGTATCCTTCATTTAATTTCTAAATTTCACATCCATATCGTTTATAATATTTTATAACGATTTATCGCTATTTTTATTTATTTTAAAATATCCAATTTATTCAAACGACGCTTCGGGCCATAACGCAGCCGTTGCGTTGTTTTTCTTCAGATTTGATTTACACATATCTGGAAATCTAACCGTTGGATCTTCACAAAATTTACATCATTAGAAAGATCTTTTCAAAACGAATCCAACGGTTCCAGTTTCGGGAAAATCCGACGGTTGGA